>CM047000.1:0-2400000 GCA_025698465.1 Gossypium longicalyx | reverse complement strand
AGTCTTATATGTCAAAATGAGATACATGTGATATGCCATCTGCAACGGTCAGGTTATTCAATTCGGTAAAAATAAAATAAAATTTTAACAATTGAAATAAATGAATATTTTACAGAAAGGACCAATTTGGCAATTTGGATCCTAGTACAAGGGCCTCCATACCTACAATATAACTTTTTATATAATGTCTAGGACTACTCATGACACCCTTGATCAAGCTTGAACCCATTTCCTCTTGCAAGGGCAAGATTGCCAAAGGCAACCGAGCTAACACTCAATTGGCCCAATATGATTAAATTACAGTGAAATGTAAAAATTAAAAGAATACCAGCCAAGAAAGGGTCAGCTGTACGTATTGTATCCATTGCAAAAATGGGGAGACCATGGTTATATCTTCCAATTGCAGAAAACAAAAGCAAAGCCAACACATCCCCACCAGCAAGCAAAGCCACTCGACTGTCACATAACAATCCAAACAATTAAAAGAATAAAAAAATAAATTTTAAAAATAAAAGGAAAAAGAAAAAGCTTTTAGTTACCCCCATTTAGAAAGACGAGAAGAAGAAGAACTGGGTTTTTCGAACTGGATAACACCTTCCAAAGGGACATCATCTTGACCAACGAAAACGGTGTCGTCGCCATTGTTGAAAGGAGAAGGCGAAGGAGGAGGAGGAGGGGAAGATTGTTTAGGGGCAGAGTCTAGGCCTCCTTCAGCCTTGGCAAGAGTGATTTGAAGGGGTTTTCGTGGATTTCTTGAAGGGATGAATTTGGGTCTTTTATGGATTGAGGAATTGGAAATTGAAGGTTGAATTGGGACAGTGAATTTGACTGAACATTTTTTAGCCGACAATGCTCCGCTTGGACAGCTTATCAGAAACATGTTTGAGCTTCTTTCGGTTTTGTGTTGGGTTCTTTTTTGGATTCCCAAAAAAAAGGAATTTATTTGTTATTACAAAAAAATAATAAAATCAAGGGAAAATGCTGGCGTTGATATTTTCTCACCACTTTCTGGAGAGCTGAAATTAAAGAAATAATTTTTCTGTTTTTTTCTCCGTTATTTTTTTCTTTTTATCTCAACCGTCTGTTTGATTGGTCCAAACCCATCAAAGGAAATCTATATCAATCCCTCCAAGCCAGAAGCTTGATTTAGCATTTGGAAAAGGTTTTTTTTTCTTTTTTTTTAACAAATGGCAGATTACTTTCCAGAGCTAGAAATCCAAGTTCAACCAATGGAATAATAATGATAAGGTAATGGGAATGGGTTGATTAGGAATGTTATACCATTGGAGTTGTTATTATAGTTTCTTTAAGCCTACTATGACAGTATTTTGTTGGAAACTCCTTAACTGAAGACCTTTCATAAGGAACCTCTCGACTGAAGACTTTTCGCTGGGAGCCCCTCGTGAAAATTCATAGGCTAACAGCCTTCGTTAAGAACCTCTCGACTAATAACGTGTATGACGAGCAGGCTCACTTATCATAACAAGGGATAACAATATCAATACAAAATAACTTAGGACGCAAACAAGATTACACAAGACATACCATGACACCAATCATATTCGTTAGGCATCTAACCTCCAACCTGCCAATGCAACCCATCACGTGGCACTACGAAACAATAAGTGACTCACTATATAACCCAATAGCACAAGGGAGAAGGAGATGGATACTAGAACACAGGCTTCTCCACCTTTCTCCTTTCTCTTTCCTTTTTATCTTCTCTTTCATCTTTGATGGCTCTTCACTCCTACCTTTTGTTGACACTTGGTCTCATAAGGAACATTTCAAGTTCCAATTGTTTTTTGGCTAAATCGGATTCCAGTTGTTTTATTTTGGATTTTGATAATTTTAGGTTCCAATTTTAAGTTCCCATTTGAGTTAGATTTGGGTTATTTCATTTACCTAAGTAATTTTGGACTAAAAACATTTTGATTATGAGTAATTTCAAGTCATTTTAATTCGGATCACCTAACAATAAGGCCCAGGAAGGGTTGAAAAAGCCAACCAAAATCAAAACCATGTATTTTATATTTGAATTAGTTTTTTAAATTGGGCCAACCAATAAAAACCAGTTGAATAAAAAAGACATAGCTTCATTATTAACATTGCCTGACAGAGTAGTGAAACTGCACAAAGAGAAATTAGAATTACATGATACCCTGATTTCTGTACGGACAAATCATCATAATCTAAACACAATATATATATGAGCACTGCCGGGCATGGTTATGGCACAACATTACGTCTAAAAGTGGAAATGGACCAAATCATGGTTAAACTTTTCCTAAGCCTGTTTAGTTAAAAAAATTCACTAACCCTTCAAAGTTCGAACCCCCAAATGTGCCGAGTGATCATCTTGAAGCATCAACATATAAAGGCTCAAGTTCTCCGTCATGATGTTTCTGATCCTGTTCGCTAGAAGCACCGGCGTTGCATTCCTTTAAACCCTCACCATCAAAGTTTGCTCCTTCGGTCTGAGGTGGCATGGCATTTGTTGGTGGATCTCGAGAGTCATCATTAACTTGATTTGATTTTCCATCAACTGCGTTCCCAGTAATCCCATTGAACCAACCAGTCACTGTACCCACTAGACCAACCCCATTGTTCATGCAAGGGGGATAGGCAGATGCAGTTCCATAAGGTGGCGGGCAAAGTCTTGGTCCAAGCATTACAGGGGCATAAAAAGAGCCCCTCGGAGTAACTGGAGGGACACCATAACCAATCCTACCATATCCAACGGTTGGGTACCCATTGCCATAAACACCACTTCCGTAAACATACCCATCAATGGTATTATACCCAATAAGAGGAGCATAACCGGGGAACATACCATATCCAGGACTACCGGGAACGTAATCAAAAGGCTGAAAACCATTATATGGTGATACCGGTACAACACCAGCCTTCATGTTATAACCATTGTTACCACCATTATTCCCTTCTTTTGGCACTGCACGTTTGACTTCCACAAGCCTATTACTCAACTCATGAAAACTCTTCTGCATAACATTCTCCACAGCCTCTTCCGATTCGAAAGTAACAAACCCGAATCCTCTAGGCCGGTTAGTCAAGCTGTCATGCATCACAACTACGTCGGTTATTCTACCGAATCTTTCAAAGTAATTCTTAAACTCTTCCTCGGTTAGACTAGCGGATAAACCCCCTACGAAGATCTTTTTAGTCCTGAAGTGATTATTGCTATCAACAGGTTCACTACCACCATTCCTACTCGGCTGCTCATTTGAATTGTGGTGCTGATGTCGCTGAATTTGGTTTTGTTCGCTTCGGGGTATTGCCTTTTTCACTTCTACCTAAAAAATCCAAGCAATAACCATAATCAAACAACCCAAAAAAAACATAGATGCCTTGCTATTCTATCTCTAAACAAATTAAAAACTTTACTCTAAATCAATTAACCGATTACATAGATATAAATTAACTGAAAGATAAGCTTTGAACTGACCGTTCTACCAAGAATTACATGGGTAGCTTGAAGAGCTTTATCAGCTGAAGAAGGTTCAGAGAACAACACAAAGCCGAAACCACGAGGGCTTTTGGTGTTCTTGTCTTTAGCTACGACAGAGCTAACGACGTTGCCGTATTTGCTGAAATGATCCATGAGAATAGCTTCACTTGTCTCCCGAGATATCCCTCCCACAAACAGTTTGGCCTGATCAGATTCCATACTCTTTTGCTCCAATCTTAACCCTAAAACCCCAGCTACTGAAACCAAAAAAGTAAAAATAAAAAATCCCCCAATTTGAACAAAAACACACGAATTACATTAATTTGCACAAGAAAAAAGAAATTGCGGTAGAAACAATAGACACCCTAACCCTAAAAACACGAATTACATCAATTTGCAAAAAAAGGGGTAAGAACAGCTCTAAAACCCTAGATATATTATACCACTGGAATTGAACGAGTCTTAGAAACCCTAAACCTAACAGAAATTTAAAAAATTCCCCAAATCGACAGTCACCTGTAACCCTAATTCAACCCTAGAAATATTATACCACTGGAATTGAAAATAAAGAGACTTAGAAACCTTAAACCCAGCAGAAATTTAAAAAATTCCCCCAAATCCACAGTCACATGTAACCCTAATTTAACAGAATACTAAAAACTCTGACCTAATATTTTTAGGGTTTATAGCAATAAACCCTAAAAAAATTTGTGCAAGAGACAACGAACAGCGAAAAAACAAAATGTTTAACTTTTTTAACCTGAACAAATGGGAAAAAAAAAACAGTAAGGTTTGTAACGCGTGACGAAAGTCGAAACAGGTGAAAAATCTAACCTTTGTTTGAAAAGAAAAAGAAAATGGGTTGAAAAATTTGGGGAACACGAAAACCTAATTTAATGGGCTTTAAGTTTACACAATCCAAGTTGAAGTTGGACTAGTTTTCAAGGGTTTTACGAAGGGGTGTATGCTTCTATGGATTTCAATTTAGGGTTAATTTAATAATAAGTCCTTAAATTATTATTTTTGTTTAATTTTGGTACTTATTCTTTTTTTTTGTCGAATCAGGTACTTAAACTGTAATTTTGTAACCATTATGGGCGTTGACTTCATCTTTGTTAAAACAAAACACTTCAGCCAATGATGAATTGGCATGTAATTAAAATTTTATTTTCCTTTACTTTGGTTAAAATTTGACAAAAAAAAGTTGTAATATTAAATGAATTTATCAATACAATTATAATTTATTATATGATTAAATATAAATATGTATGTTTAATAATATTAAAAATTATAAGTATGTATGTATAACAATATTAACAAAGATGTTGATTGAGTCTTAGCTCGATTGATATAGGTATTGTTGCCAATACAGGAGGATATGGGTTCGAGTGTACTAAAGCGCATTATCCTCCTATTTATGAGTTGGGGAGGAGTTATGAGTAATTTTAAATATTATTTAAAAAATAAATATGATTAGAATATTCGTGTAAGGCTTAATCGTAAGCATCAGAAATATATATATGGCATGTCCGCTATTTTTATCAAAATGTTTAAAATACTATATTAATATTGTATAACATTTAAAAAAAAAGTTTATAACCTCAATAGTAATTCAAGAAATTTTTCATTTGCTTTTTTAATGATTATGTTTTCAAATTTTATTTTTTTTAAATTGTTTTAAATTAATTTTAATTTTATTGTTTAAAAAATTATAATTATTTGTATCATGTCACTAATCAGATTCTATTGTTAGATTTAACCTAATTGTTTAGAAATAGAACTTAATTAGAAGTACTTAGAACACTCTTATTAATTAGCTAGGACTCTTCATCATGACTTTAGGGTCCATAACATCTTTTATGAACCCTTACCTCCTAAGAGGTCGAGAGTTGTTTGATAAGAGCCTTCGTGTGACAGGCAATTGAAGATTAACGTTGACGCAACTTGGAGAGCTAGCGAGCGACTGGTAGCATTTGGTGCGATTGTTCGAGACTCAGAAGAGATGGTGCTCGCGGATATGCGCACAAGCTGGTGTGTGCCTTCGGTGCTTCTTCCACCGAGGCCTTAGCCATTAATTGTTGATACTCTTAAGATGGCCCGCGAGTTGGGTTTTAGTCATATTATTATTGAGTTGGACTGTTCATGGTCGAATTCTTGAGGAGCCCATTTATTTGCGTGTTTGTTCTAGTTTTCCTTCATTTATACAGCAAGGAAGAAAAAATCTACACAAGCATGTTGCTTTTAAGGATTTGACAATGATATACACTATAAAGAGAAAAAAAAAATTAAAATTGGTTTAAAATAGGTTTCCCTCCCAACCAATGACAAAAATGAAATTATAATAAAAATTTTAAAATTATTTCCAAAAAAAAAAAACAAAAAGAAAGATAAAAATATGAATATATAGCTCAAATCCAGGAGGCAGTGATGGTAACTCACAATAAGGACACAAATATCAGTGTTTGTGGACCCTTTTGCAATTTCGTACCTTTTTTTTCTTAAATGAAAAGTTTGGTATGAAATTTTACGTCAAAATATTATGGAGATATTTGTATTACGAGTTTTTTTACTTAAAATTTTAGTAAATTAATCTTTATACGTTAGATTAACGAGCAAGTTGATCATTTCTTTTAAAAAATTTATTCATTTTTACTGATAGAATAATCAGACAGTTACATGTAATATGTAACATGTACCTCATTTTGATGCACAGATACCGGTTTTTAACAATAGAAATGGATGAAATTTTTAATAAAATGACTAGTTTACTCTTTAATCTAATGTACATAGACTAATTTGTCCAATTTTCAAGTAGAATGGGCAAAATGCAATCCTACTTCCAATACAATGACCTCCATAATATTTTTGCCCGTTACGTGAAAATGCAATGATATAATATAAGTTAGAGTAAAATACATCACTGATCACTCAACTAGTCCTAATTTTTTATTTTGGTAATTCAATTTCAAATAGTTACAATTAGGTTACTTAATTATTAGGATTATGGGTTTTGGTCACTAAACAGTTAAATGACTAAATGAATAACGGCATTATTGTTTTCTAATTAGCGTAATAAGAAATTTAACATTCAACATTTACAGATTATATCTAAAAAAATTAATTATTAAAGTTTATAAATTGTCTCAATTTGATATTGATTACAAAAAATTAAAAAAATTCATAATAATTTTCAAAACAAAAAAACTTTAAAGCAATAAAAAATTATAATTACTCAAAAAATTCAAAAAATACATAAAATAATTATTTTTTTCTCCACAAAAAAACTCTCTTTGTAAAATGATTAGATTTGGTGATGGACAATGGTACTTCATATAAGGTTTAAATATGCTACGTTTCTTTCTACCCTTCACAAAATTGGAATTTAATTTTTGTATTTTTATTTTTAAAAATTTAGTCCCTGTATTTTTTAAATTTTAAAATTTAGATCTAATTGTTAGCATTGCTATTTTTTTTTATTAAATTTGTTGGTGTGATATTTTGAAATAATAATAAAAAGCTCACCTGATAGCAATTTCACTAAAAAAATGACGTTATAATGAACCTGAATTTAACAAAATAACTTTACCAGTATAAACAATTGGACCTGAATTTTAAAAACTGAAAAGTAAAGGGACTAATTTCCTAAAAATAAAAATATGATGATTAAATTCTAAATTTATGAATAGTTTAAAGACTTATGACATATTTTAACCTTCGTATAACCCATGTTCGAGATTCCGAAGATCGTCAAGCTGCCATGATTAAGACCTTTACTACTGATAGCACATTCACTTCAAAGTCCGTCACCTTATTCTTTTTCTTTTTCTTCTTCTTCTTCAACCATCAAATCATGATTTTTATTATCAACCGGTCTTCAAACTTTAAAACATCCGAATTACTTTCTCAAACTATTAATTTAACTGTTAAATGAGACATCAAATCTTACGTGATATAAATTAAAATTAAAATTTTAAAGAAAAACAAATATTATAAAAAAGTGGATATTATAAAAATTTTGATTTTCAAGTTTTTGAAGTTGATACAAAAACTACTATTCGTTATCTTTTTTTTTTCTATTTTGTTTTATTTTTAGTTTTAATTTTAAAAGTTATGCGGTGACATTTTACTTTTTTAAAATTTTTTATTTTAAATTATGTCACGTAAGATTTTACATGTTATTTAATGGAAGAACTTGATTGATATAATATCGATAATTTGATGATGTAATTAAAACGTTTTGAAATTTAAAGATCAATTTAAAATAAATATCATAATTTAGAGATATATGATGTAATTAATTATAATATAATTCTACAAACTATAAACTCAAATTTTGAATTAAAATTAAGTGGGACAAAAAATCCTATTAAGAACAGAAAATAAATAAATGGAGTAAAGTGAAGGGTGTCTCTGTGTCGGCAACGAGGGAGGCGAACCTCTCAAATGCCAACATCAAAACTTTTGCCCACTTCCAATTCCTCTATTTTCTTTTTCTTTTCTTTTTTTTTGAATAAAAATATTGCAGGCAATTAATACGGCAACGGAATTTTTTTTTTTTGTTTTTACTTTAATTTTAAGCAAAAAAATTTATACAATATTGCTGTAAGATGGCCCATTTTGATACGATGTTTCAACGTCCTATTTATAGAAAATCTTTCACAAAGTTGCTAATGTACATATGGGTATTTATGATTTATTATTTATATAGTACAAATTCATAAAATATATTAAATTTCATATGTTGGTTTGATGGTCAATATGTTTATTTGTTTTAGGTGTGATTTGGGTTTGAGTCGCGTTAGTTGAGTTCTTGTTAGGGTTTTTGCCCTTCTTTTGTATTTTACCAAAAAAATTCATAAAATATACACAAGATTTTTAATATATATTGATATTTTTTTTAACCTTACAAATTTGAGGAGGGAATGAATGTTTAAAGTAGGTATACATTTTGTTAATTATGATTTGAATTTGAAAGTTTGATTAGATTAATTGGTAAATTCAGATTGATTTGAATTCAAAATGATACGAATTTGAAATGATTCAAACCTAAAATGATTCAATTTTTAAAAAATTTGAAAATTTTAAACCCAAATTAATCTAATCCAAAATCAATCTGACTCGTCCAGTTGACAAATCTAAATATATATTACTAATACAGTAATAACTACCATATATCAAAAACATTACTTGTAATGTTGTTTTCTGCATTTTCGGATATGTGTCTCGAGACATCAAAAACATGTCTCTAGACCTCAAGAACAAAAACTTGAATTTCTTGCTTTTTTGGGTACATGTCTCGAGACATGGTTCCATTGTCTTAAGACAAAACATTAAAGCTAGATTAGTGAGAATTTGTTCCAGGGTCTCGAGACATGATTCCATTGTCTTGGGACTTCAAACTTCAAAGCTAAAATCATGAAACAGATAAGGCATATCTTAAGACATGGCTTTATTGTTTTGAGACATATCATTGCTTTTTGCTAGTTTGACCCATGATTCGTAACCTGGCTCTGTGTTTGACCTCAGAGTAATATATGTGAGAACTTACATTCATAACATACTTAAATTATATTGGCCATATTGGTTTTATCTTTACCATTTGATGATATATTTAAGTGTTTGTCTGAGTTGCTTCGGTGACGAATGTAGCTTATCGCATTTGATTGGTGTCTGAGTTAAGTGTAAGGTGTCACACTTTAAGGTTTAGAGTTTTTACACCATCCACATCAACTGTTGGAGGCTCCCCACCAATTAGTATTGAGTATCAAGTTCTCTCATGCATGGACTTAATAAATTCTCTCATCCTTGCCTTTTAGTGGCATAATTTGTGTCATCCAACATAGGGGATCTCGAGATTGATGTACCATCCATCTTTTCAGCAAATCAACAACATGATCACTTAATTCGTCAAATGACTAGCTCTGATACCAAATAGAGTTTGTTAATTTTACCTTCTAGATGCACATTTAGTTGCAATTGGCTTTATTAACTAAAAAAGTAAAAACATAAGATGGACAAAAAAATTGGTTACACTGTTTGAAAACTTTCTACATTTGTGGAGCATTGCCTATAGAGTAATCCACTATAAATCATTAGTACAATATGTGATTTAAGTTCATCTCATTCAACAAATTGCAACCTCACTTTTATACAGTAACTAGATCAATTTCTCCACTAAGTCTTTCCTCTTGAAAACTAAATTACAATTGAATAAGAGAACAATTTATTTACAACAACAAGACACTAAAATAAATCCCTTACAATGGAATAAGATAAGTACTCTCAATGTCATGCCAAAACGACGAACAACCCTTTCATAAATAGACATATATTGGCTTGTCAAAACTATAAATAGCACGAACTTTAATCTTCTTGAATTGTACTTGAATAGGTCTTCAATATGGAATAAAATAACTAAGATCTTCAAGGAATAATCTTCTAGAAATATTGAATCTCTTCAATTAAGGAAACCCGAGCACATTGAAAGCTTTTAAAAAGTCATTACTTGACTTGATTTTCTTCAAGTTTTACTTCAATGAACAGCTACTATATGCTTTAAATAGTCTAAAATTTTTTGGTCAAAAGATACCAACACTTATAGGGCAAGTTATGCAGTAATCAAAATACAAATCAAGTTACAACTAGTGTTCAATTTGGACAATGTAACCGGCATTGATAGTTTCTTAGGCCAATAAAGTTGGTTTTCATGTATAAACTGAATTAATCAACTAATTTCAAATTTTACTAACAAGCATAATCATTCCAATTAAACCCTAAATCGATTGAATCAAAACCATCAAAAACTTAATATGTAAACTAAGTAGGTTTACACCCACTTATAAGCATCAATATTTGTCAACGAAGATATAATGTTAGTGTCCTTTTCCCCCCTAAGTTGATGCAAACATAACATTAATACACATATTTTTGCGCCCTTTGGTCTCGACTTATTTTTGCTTTTTATTTGGAAACTTGACATTAATTATCCTTTCCTGCCATAATTGATTTTTTTTTAAATATATTTGGCATTTGGATATGTTATAAGTCACATCAATGCCATTGTTGTTTAGACTTTAAGAAAATTAATGGAAATTAAAGGGATGTTTCCTTTTCAGTTTCAAGGGCAGCTCATCATGGGACCTTTTTAAGTATTAGACATGCAATTTTCAAACAACATGCATGCTTGTTATCCACTTATCTTTTAGGTTTATATTTTGATGAATAAATAAATTATTATTAAAAAATATTTTATTCTCTATTTAAATTTAGATCGACTCGATTTCAAATTTAATCATCATTTCAATATACAAAAAATTTAAGACAAAAGGAAAAAAAAAAAAACAGTTATATAAGAGTTGAAACATTTCAAGTCTTTAAGTTAATATTTAATTTCGAGTTCAATTTTTAAATATCTAAAAAAATTAAATTACGATTTAAATTTTTTAATTTTTTTAAAAATATATACTTCTGTTATTAAATAGTAATTTCAAATCATTTTATAAAAAAAAATTACTTAAGTGATTAATACTTTTTCTTTTGAAAGAATGCCAACTAATAGTTCTATATAACACTTTAGATTTTTCACCTTAAATTGGTTTTGGATTAAATTAATTTGGATTAGTTAAATATAAATTTTAAAATTTTCGAGTCATTTAAGGTTAGTTGTTGAGTTTTTTTTCGATCAGGTCACCTTCCATTCAAGTTATTTTGAACCACTTATTAAATCATTTCAAATTTGAGTTATTTTGGATTTAGGTTGGACAAGTTCGTATTGTTGTATTTTTTTTATGATTAAATCAAGTTGAATAGATTTAAATCTAAATTAATTGATATAAATTTTTTATTTTTTATTGATTAATATTCTAGTGAAATATGTGGTTTTATAAATGATAAAATATGTCATAAGTCCCTATACTGTTCACAAATTTAGAATTTAGCTCATGTACTTTTATTTCTAAAAATTTAGTCTATTTAGTTTTTAGATTTTAAAATTCAGGTCCAATTGTTAGTAATGTTAATTTTTTTTTAAATTTATTGACGTGACATTTTAAAATTAAAAAAAACTCACTCGAGGTTATTAACTAAAAATAATAACATTGTAATGAGCTAAATTTTAATAAAATAATTTCAACAGTGTTAATAGTTAAATTTTCAAACTAAAAAAAAAAAACAAAAACTAAAATTTTAAAGATAAAAATACATAAATTAAATTTTAAATTTATCAATATTATAAATTTGAAAATTTTTATGTGATTTACATAATCATAAAGTTTTTATTTATAAAAATATGAATGTTGCTTTAAATACTTCTCACAGGTGAATTTGACTATTGTATACGAAAATTAATGTTTATGAGATTATTAAATTAAAAACTGTAAATTGAATTGGGTTATAATTAAGATTTAAACACTGTATTTGATTGAGTCTTAATTCGATTAATATGGGTATTATTGTCAATGTAAGAAGATACAGATTCGAATGCTTAAAGCGCATTATCTTCCTATTTATGAGTTGAAGAGGAATTATAGATAATTCTAAGCATTGTATCAAATAAAATCGTAGATTGTTGAAATTTTAAAGAATATATTTTGAAACACGAAATTTTGAAAGGATTTTATGAATGTTCCTTATGGTCAACAAATCTCCTAACATCGTAATTATGAATATGTTATTATTGGAATGCCATCCAAAATTTTGGTGTATGTATTTTAGAAGTCCTTTTATTATAGGGGCTTTATCGAATTAGTCCATTTGTTATTAAATCGATTAATTTAATCTCTATACTATTAAAAAGAATCAAATAAAGCTAAACTGGAATAGAGCTAACATCTACTGGTTAAGAAAATATCATTTATTGTTCAGAAAAATTAATATTTTTAAAGTTTTTATGGTTACGTGAATAAAATCATTTGTAAAAACAATTGAAAAAAAAGCAATATTTTTTATACATTAGATATTAACTCTGTTACAAATTGAACTTATTTGATCATTTTTAATAATATAAAGATTAATTTCATCCATTTAATAATAAAAAGGACTAATTTGATCCATATCCCATACTACATGGACCTTCTAGGTACTTTAACCCCAAAAATTATTGCGTATAATTGCATATACTAATCCAACAATTAACGCATTCCTCAATTCTCTTCGTCGTTGCTCAAGCTTTGATGCCCTTATATTGTATAAAAAAAATATTTTTATTTTATGTTGGATAGTGTCAATATATTTTATTTTTTGGTTAATTTTTGCTATTAGTTACTGTACTTTGTGTAACTTGTGGAATTAGTCCTTGTACAATAATTTGGTCAATTTTAATCCCGTACTTTTTGAATTAGTCAAATTTACTCCTGTACTTAAAATTTTAGTCTTAACCAAATAGTAGTAGTAGTAATATCTTACGTGTAAAGTTATAGATTTAGTCTATATTCTTCAATTGGATCATTTTTAATCATTTTGTAAGTAATATACAGAAATAACAAACTAACATGACGTTACATATATGATAATACGTTTTCCACATCAATTTCTAAAAACAACGGAATTTAACTTAACGAAATTAGTGATTACCAATTAATCAAGATTAAAATTTTAAAAATCGAAAAATATAAAAATTAAAAATGACTAAATTAAAATAGAAAGAATAAATTTACCACATACCAATATTAGAATTTAACCTTACTTTTCCACAATTCTTACAAGTTCATCAATTAAAATTCTAAGAAAGGGCATCAACATTTATGATTAATTATGAGATTGAATGCATGACCAATAATTAAAAAAGGTTTCACTTCCATTTATCAAAGCTATAATTAAAAAAGTGTTCTGTTTTTTTCCCCTTTAAATAAATATAAATTCCAATCTAAATAAAGAAACATGTTTGGATTAATAATGCAAGCCATAATTGGTGAATACATATTTATTACAAACTATTAAAGTTGTCACAAAGGATACTGTCTTGAATGACCATTATTTATTGCATTTACCTAAATTCAGCAGGTTATTTATTGTAAATTTTCATTAACATCACTATTCACCACTTGGCTCTTGTCTGTTGGTTTACAACATTTATTTTTTCGTGGATTGAATCTAAGTTCGATTGGTATGAATATTATTATCAATACAAGAGAACGTGGGTTTAAGTGTGCTGAAACGTATTATTTCTTTTTATAAAGTAAGGAGAGCCTATAGTATAAATATATTAAAAGTATATGATAAGTTAATCGATTATGATTTACGAATTTTCATAACTAAATTAACGAATTTAACATGTGTTCGTCTTAAAATATTGCTTATGAATTTCAAAAACTAAAAATTTACTAACAGTGTACTAAAATAAATTTTCAATTTTAATTAATATGTATATTTTTATGGTGTTCAACTACCTAACCAGGATATGGATAAAGTAGTACTAAAAAGGAAAACCAAAAGTTTTGCAAATGGAGGGACTTTTGAGATTACAAATGAACCCCTGTTGTATTTGTCAAATAAAGTTTACATCTTTCAGTAAAATTATCTAATGTAATAGTATAAAAATTAATTTATTTATTTTTAAATATAAGATACAAAATATAATTTGTAATATTTTTACTCATGTGTATATATATTTATATGTGTATGTATGTGAAAGTGGTAGCATTAACTACTAACTTTCTTCTTCTCTCTCTCCAATTATTTAAATATTTCTTTCTCAAAGATCAAATCTTTATTATAAGCAAACAGCAAGTCTGGTTTGTGTGTGAGCTAAAAAGCTTAAGCCTTAGTAACCAAACACTTAGAGAAAAAAATGAACCTTTTTGTACCTTCACAAGCTCCTTTCTTTAGTACTGCTAATAACCCAATGCTTGATTTCTTGAGTGCAGAGTTTGTGTAGCTTTGGTGGGTTTTTCTATATGGATATTGGGGGTGTAGTGGTGGGTTTAGAGGGGTTTGTGGGTTCAGAGACTGTAGTTACTTCATCCCTTGTTTCAGATCCTGAGACAAAGGCTAAGTTGTACGGATCTGGGTTCCTTAAGCAAGAGAGACCTGGTAATAATGAAGATGTGTTGTTGTGGAGGAGTACAAAACTGGCCAAAACGGAGGGGGTTTCAGCCTCCGTGGCAATGCCGTTGTTGCTCCACCACAAGAATAGTTTATTGAGATCTAATGCTAATGCTGCTACCTCTGTCTTCTCTGATGGGGTTTCAGCCTCTCAGGCAATGCTGAGCTTTTCTTCTGCACCTAAATCCCGAGCTCTTTCAGTGGATAAAAGCTCCCAAAATGTCACTTTCCCTTGCTTCCACCTCACATCACCTGCTTCTACTAGAAATACAGGTATATATACATGTGTGTGTGTGTGTGCGTGTGTGAAGGAATGTTAAGGTTCTAACATTTTTGCCATGGAGGAAAGACATTAACTTTGTAAAAAATGGCTGTGGTTTGTTGGTTTAAAGGCATGCTTGTGAGTTTTGTAGTATGGATTAGACTTGTTTTTATTATTGGTTCTATGGTTTAATTCCATGGTTTTGGAATGTTTTTTATGTCTTGTCAATGCATTATGTTTCCCATTTTTTTCTTCCTCTTAAATTTTATCACTTCCTGTTTTAGGTGAGAAACACTTTTGGTAATGATCAAACAGTGACTATATATGTGTGTGTGTGTTTGTTTTGTTGTTGTATCAAAAGACAACAGATCCATGATTCTTGTAGCTACCTTAAATGTTGCAGACAGGTTATGGTTTCTGTGTTACTGCCACAACCCTTTTTTCCCCTTTTTTATTACAAACCCTTTTATGGCTTCAATTTCCTTGCCTTCTTTTAACCTTATCTGTTTTTTTTTCTTTTTGTCTTGGTTTTGTATGTTTTTAAGGTTACAACAATGGTGGATTCAATGGTGAAAACATGCATGGGGTATTAGGAGGAGATAGAGGACCATTTACACCATCTCAATGGATGGAACTTGAACACCAAGCTTTGATCTACAAATACATAAATTCAAATGTGCCTGTACCATCTAATCTTCTTATTCCTATAAGAAAAGCCCTTGGTTCTACTGATTTTTCTAGCTTTTCTGGTGGCCCCCTAAGAACCAATACTTGTAAGTTGTCTTTTCTTAGACTAACAAGAAAAAACCCACTTCTTTTTTCCTAACTTAAAATGTCTATATGAAACTTCCATGGTTGATGCTAAAGTTGCAGCAAACAGTGTTCTTGCTGCATTCCACGGATAATGAGATTATGCTTTAATTTTTCTCTCTTATTGGCTAAGTACTAAGAGTCGGATTGCATTTTACCCCTCAAAAAATGGGTTAGTTAATCTCTATATGTTGGATCAAATTGCAAATTGATCATTTCTATTAAATATTTCTTCCATTTGTAGAATAATCAGAGACTTAGACACGCGACATGTCATGTATTCCTCATGCTATCGTACAAAAATTAGTTTTTAACAGCAAAAGTGAGTGAAGATTTTAGAAGGACCAGTTTGCTTTTTGATCTAATATGTAAAAATTAATTTGCCCATTTTTTGAGTAGAGGAGGCAAAATGCAATACGATTCCTAGTACCTTTACCAAATGTTGAGTTGAGTGAGACAGTACCCCAAAAAGGCCTTGCTTGCTTCATAATCTGTTTCAAACAAAAGCATCAATATCATGCCACTTAAAATTTTCAACTTTAGCACATTGCCACTTTTGTTTTGGTCCCTACAATGGTTGAGGCAACTTGTCTCAGCCTTTTTAAAGTATAATAAACAATGTGTTTTTATCAAGATAAACATCCAAAATTAAAGCAGAAAGTTAAATATTTGTACCATATACAAATTATCTAACAGGAAAGTGCTTTGGCATTCATTTTTCATTTTTGTTTTTTATGTTCTAATAGTGGGATGGGGAGCTTTTCGTCTTGGGTTCTCGAACAACACTGATCCTGAACCTGGACGGTGTCGTAGAACAGATGGAAAGAAATGGCGGTGCTCGAGAGATGCAGTTGCTGACCAGAAGTATTGTGAGCGGCACATGAATAGGGGCCGCCATCGTTCAAGAAAGCCTGTGGAAGGTCAATCAGGCCATTCAGCTGGAGCCACTAGCACCACTACCACCAAGGTGATGTCTACTGTCTCATCAGCCTTGGCGTCAGTGGTAGCGCCGATCAGTGGCTGCAGCGAGTCCAACAGCCTTACTGTTGCTCAGCAGCAGTTTAAGAATTTGCAGCCAGTGACAGCTCCTGTTAATAGGTGATAGAAATAATCTGCTTTCCTTTATAACTTATAGTAATTGTAGAATTTACTTATCTCATTCCATGATTGTTGTCGTTTTGCAGGTTGCTTGTGAACAAAGAAACTTTGGGTGAAAGATTACATGAAAGTACACTGGATCTAAAATCCAAAGAAAACCCTTTCTTGATGCCGATGCAGCAACTGATCACGTATGAAGAAAACTTGAGAAATGAGTTCGGAGTTGTTTTTTCCGACTCACTCCTTAACCCTTCCCATAAGGACTCTTCCTTGATTAACTGCAGAACTTTTGGTTCATCTCAAGACCTTATTTGTCAAGCAACTGAATCCCAACATTCCCTTCGAGAGTTCATGGATGATTGGCCTAAAAGCCAGTCCGATCGATCAACTATTTCCTGGCCTGAAGTTGATGTTCAATCAGACATGACTCAACTTTCCATATCAATACCAATGGCTGCCTCTGATTTCATGTCCTCAACTTCTTCTCCCAGCAATGAAAGACTGTCTTCATCACCTCTCAGATTATCTCGTGAATTTGACCCTATGCACATGGGACTAGGCGTAGGCAGTGTTATTAATGAACCAAACCATAAGCAAGCAAATTGGATACCCATCTCTTGGGAGAATTCCATGGGTGGCCCCCTTGGTGAGGTATTGCACAGCACCAACTCATCAGCACTTAACCTTATTACATGCGATGATTGGAACAATAGTCCTCGGCAGCGGCTAGCCTCATCTCCCACTGGAGTCTTAACAAAGACTACCTTCGGTTCTGTTTCTAACAGCAGTGCTGGAAGCAGTCCAAGACCAGACAATGACCTACTTGGTTCAACCCTTGCTCATACTTCCTCTTTGCCTGCATTGTAGAACCACTATGGTCAATTAGTGATAAAAAACTTTAAGTTATTATATTAGTCCCTTTATATTTTCTATAATTTGTACTTTAGAATTGAGCTAACTATAAGTACCTAGACAAAAGAAATTTGTCTGAAATTTTGGTTTTCAGCACATGTGTTGGCTTGACTTTGTGTTGAGGAGAGTAATGGCGGTTGGTTGGTAAGTATGGCAGTGGATTAAGTTGCTTGTAACGCTATAGACAAGGTTACAATTTCAATATTACACTGAATTTCACTGTTTTGTACTACAAAATCATGGTCCCACCCATTAACTGTGTCTAGCAAAAAAAGAACCCATTTTTGCAGGGGTATCTTTCTTTGAAAATTGAAACTGTAGGCTTAACAACAATAGTAATATGTTACTTTTATGGTTGGCTTTTATGTTAAAGAGTCCAACCAACTTCGAACCTGCCGGGTCCCTTGGATGTGAACTGGCTGATGGGCTATTTTACTTGCCAGCTCTAAATTCCAGCTACCTATACAAGTATCCAACACTGTTCTGCAGTTGTTGAGACCCCAAGTAATAATCATTGTTATCTCCTGCAATTACAAAACTAGGAACCTATGTTACCTGGATTTGGCTACAAGGGGAGGAGGCTATCTCAATCTATGTCACTGGCTTTATAGAGGACTAAAAGTGGTAACTAACAGAACATCCACTAAATGGCTCTACTGCTGAGATTCAAATTTTAGTGGGATGAAAGTATCACGAAGGCTTTTATATTAGAATTTGGATTACATTTTATCTTCACTACTCAAAAAATAGGTAAGTTACTCTTATATGTTAGATCCAAGAATAAATTTTTTTTGTTAAAAATTGGTCATTGTATATTAGTATAAGATATATGTGACACATCACGTGTCACTGTCTAGTTTTTTGTTACCCACACTAGTTATTAATAGTACAAGTGTATAAAAATTTTAATAGAAAAAGACCAATTTGCTCTTTAATCTAACATATTGTCTATTTTTTAGTAAAGACAGTAAAATACAATCTAACTCATAATACAGAGACCTCCATCGTAATTTTACCACTTAGTTTATCATTAAGACAGAAAAATATTTCTGAACGGGGTTCAAAAACTTTTGAAAAATTTGATAATATTTATTATTGTTGTCAAAAATAAAACATCAATTTTAAATATAATGTTACAAAGTAAAAAATATATTGAACTTTTTTAATTGAAAATAATAAAATAATTTCAATCAAAAACCTAATAAATTTTATTTATGGGGATCTAAAAATATGATTTGATTTTAAAAGTTTTGTTTACCATTATCAAAGTTATCCAACACTGTTCTACAGTAGATGACACCCCAAGCAATAATCATTGTCATCTCTTGCAATTACAAAACTAGGAACCAATGTTACCCGGATTTGGATAAAGGGGACGAGGTTATCTCCGTCTAAGAACATGTCACGAGCTTAAGCTTCGTAAAAGATCGAAAGTGGTACTAATATATCATCCATTAAATAAAATAAAATATATTAGTGGTGCGGTAAAAGTATCGAGAGTCTCATTGCATTTTGTCTTTTCTATTAAAAAAATTAGTAATTTAATTTTTATATATCAGATTAAAGAGTAAATTAATCTTTCTACTAAAAATTTTATCTATTTCTAGTGTTAAAAACTAGTTCCTATACGTCAGAATGAGGTACACATAGTCACGTATAACTATCTGATTATTCCATCAGCCACACTAGTTTTTAACAGTAAAAATAGATAAAATTTTTAATAGAAAAATTTGATTTACTATTTGATCTAATATATAAAGACTAATTTATTTCTTTTTTTTTTAAATAGAATAAAATAAGATCTAACTTTTAATACGAGAATCTTCGTAGTGTTTTTACCATGTTACTGTTTACTCAAATGGTAATAAATATTCAACCATCTGTATCCACTTTCTATGGTATAATTTCAAATCTACAAAATTGGTAATAGTGGGAAAAAGAAAGATAGAGCTTTCCTTTTCACATTTAATTCTATAACCTAACCAATTATACTCTCTTTTTATTGACTCAGTAAATTAGAAGGACTACTTTGTCTCGCACTATAACAAGCAAACCACTAATGTGAAAACGACCAAAGATATCAAAATTTACTCCTTTCATAGATCACACATGACATATATATATATATATACATACTGAAAAGATTGTATAAAATTATAATTTCACGTCATTCTTACTTTTTTCTAATAGGAGGATGATAAATCAGATTTTTTCTCCTGATTTTTAACTTTTTTTAAATTAGGAGGAAAAATCTAATTTATCACAATTCTATTAGAAAGGGAAAAGAATAACGTGGAATCACAGTTTCAGACAATTATTTCTCTACATATATATATATATATATATATTCCTTTGAGGAGATAACACGCATGATTCTGTATATTAATATTTATTGAATGGTTGAAAGTTATTTTTACATAAAAATACATAATTAAAATATTTTAATTTATTTCAAATTTAAAATGCATATTCTATACTAATGGAATATGAAATATGACAATTGGATAATTAAACTATTAATCTTACAAAATGATACGAAAGAGTGTAGTTACATGGGTGTAAGTAGATCCCTCTCCATATTTGAACAATGAACGTAGAAGTTATAACATTGTTACTTAGATACTTATCTATACTATATTTAAAAGAGTAATTAAATTAGTATCACAAATTAATCGAATCCTAATTCAGTTGAGCAATTACTAAAACTTCTTCCTTCTATAAAAAAATAAATATTGTTATAAGAGTATTTTTATCATTTTAAATCATGTAAATTCTAAAAAAATGCACTTGATGGGGTTTGAACCCAGAAATACGCCACAATTTTCAAGTCTTAATTTTATCATTTCAACAAAAGCCTCGTTTAATCATAACATTAATTTTTAATAAATATCTTTGTTACATAATTTTTTTCACCAGCATCATGTGCCATAATCTTTTCTTTTTTAAATTTAAAAATACTTGTATGATTATTTTCTTTATAAAAGTATGAATTTGAAAAAAAAAACTATTAAACTGATCAATATAGTCATTGTTTGTTGATTATATTACTAAATATTCTATTTAAACATTTTTTATTATTTATAAATTTTATCACATTTATAAATAAGAATTTTATATTTGATTGATTAAATTTAGTTGATAAAATTGTTTATCATAAATAAGAATTTTGATTCAACTAAGCAACTTCTATTAAATGAATTTATATAATAAATAAATTTTTTATGTTGGATTAATTTGTATTTAAATTATTATGTTTCCATTAACAAAAAGGAAAAAAGAAAAAAAATGATTTTAAATAATAAGTTTTAATTATTGATATAATAGAGAGCTTTGTGTTTCATATATAAAATTTCAAATAATAAAATTTGTTAAGAAAAAATGAATAGGGAAGAATTTAATTTATAGTATATCATTTTTAAATAATTGATATATGTTATTTATTTTTATTAATTATTATTTTGAATAATGTTGCTTTGTGTTGATGTAGGGATCCAATAAAATGGGTGATATGATGGTAATCGACAGTTCACCTAGCTTAAGACGAGGCATAGAGCCATTGTTGACAATGGTTGCGAAAAAGTTGATGATGGTGGTGATTGTAAGAGAGAGAGAGAGAGAGAGAGAGAGAAAGAGATTCGGTCTCCTAATATGGGAGTTGATATCGATTTATATATAATGAGTTGTAATCCCAAAGTGCCACGTGCCTTGGCATTATTGGTGATCGAGGATGATTACATCAGCTAGCCTAGCATGACAAGCGTAGGCTTAGGTGTGGCTGCTAAAGTGATGATTGGGTAGGCTGTCAATCATGTCAAACAAGATAGTTGTCTAGTGACTGTGGTCATAAATGGCGGTTAAGTGGGGCTCTTACATGCCCTATATACAAATATGTCTAGTTCAAGGAATTCCCAAGAAGTTCGCATGACATGGTCTAGAGAGGAATTTGGCAAGGAGTTTCGCATATTCGATGCTTCAAGGGGTGACATGTAAGGGGTTTTTTTAGGCATGTGGCTACTTCAAATGGTGGGTCCTAGTCTCCATCTATGCTTGCATGCACCTGCATTGATTACCATGGGGTACAACTCATTCTCAGGAATTGACAAAGTATGTTTCTATTGTGATGTGTTGTTTCGTTAGACACGTGTCCGTGGTCAGTTGGTTAAGCTTTAACGCTTATTCTAAAAGCTTCCTTGATTGAAAAACCTTTATAAAGTATTTGTTTTTTTCCCCAAGGATATTTTATTACCGTTGTAGTGTTTGAGTCGAATTTCCTGCTTCTTGTTTCTTTGGTTTGATTTTTGTTTCTTTCTTTCTCTTGAGTGACTATTGCTTCATTTTTCCTAAAACCAGACGATCTTCTAATTTTGGTAAGTTTCTTTATCAATTATCCTCTTCTTAGTTGGTAAAGAGAGAATGGTAAGGGGTACTAGTGTTTAGGGCAGTGATGATGGATTGTTGATGCAGGGGTTCAATATACGACGGTAATTGACGATTCACAGAGAGCAAGTTGTAATCTTGAGGTGCCACATGCCTTATCATTATTAGTGAGCAGGGGTGATTATATTAACTGATCAATTTGACAGGCCTAAGCTTAAGTGTGGTTGCTAGGGTGACAAATGGATAGGCTGTCAATCATGTCAAATGGGATTGATGTCTGACGATTGTTGTCATAAATGGCGACTAAGTAGGGCCTTCACACGCCTTATGTACATATATGTCTAGTTTGAAGAGTTCTTATAATATAGTCTGTCGAAAAGTTTCACTTATTCAATGTTCCAAGGGGTGACACGTGAAGAGTTTTTCTAAGGCATGTGGTTACTCCAAAGGGTGGGTTCCAATCTTCGAGGAACAATGTTCGAGTGACCTTCAAGGTGTTGGCCTTGATTCTCAAAAAATAATACCTGACAGGTTAAGGGCACAACACTTTATATTAACTATATTAAGTAAAACTATATTTTATGTTAAATATGATAAAAATGTTTCCTCTTATTAGTGAATAATTGAATATGTTAGCTTGATCACTTCCTCAAAATGCATGAATTGCATATGGTCCATAGGTGATGTACCAACTAAAATTGAAAAAGTAGTTTAATAGAAAAATATTTTAACATAATATTTTAATATCAAACTATTAAAAATTGTACTATAGATTTGCTAATAAGAAATAAATTATTTGAAAGAGTTTAATAATATCAACAAGTCTAATAATTAGAACTATTAAATTAAAATTTTAATAGAAATTTTTCATATTTAAAAAAACATTTTGATGATATGAAGCGTAAATGTATATTATATTTAAATTCCTAATTAAATTAATAACGTAAATCAACCAAGCACCAAATTAAATTAGATGAAAAATGATTAAAATACCCTCAATGAATTTTAAACCTTTAATTTTACTATTTCAATAGAAGATATTTAATACATAATTTCTCTCACTCACATTTTCAGTGCAACATAATTTAGTTTAAATTATGATTAAATGTAAGATTTTTATAACTAGATTGATGATTGAACCAATTATACCACCTATTCCTGGTCTAACCAGTTTGTCTTATTCAATTGAATAAATTACTAACTAAATAAAAAATCAGTAAAAAAATAAAAGCCCAATTCAATCGCACAGTTCAGTATGCTCGTGGCTCAACCAGTCTAACTCTTTATTCCTGACCGGTTTCCAATCTAACCATTCCAACCGACTTATCTAATTTGATTCTGGGTTAAGGGTCGTATGGAAGAAGATACATTAACTTAGTACACAAGTTACCCGCATGGACATGAATCAAGCATAGAATACAACTCATCCAGCTTATCAAACACTACAAATGTCAATGGGGGCCGTAAAAGCTTTGGTTAGCTTCCTCAATCATTTATCAATATCATCATTGGAAAGAAACAATGTCTGTTAGTCAATCCTTTATCCTAATCCTATTTTTTTAAAGTTTGGTGGCCTTTTTCTTTTTCTTATCTAATAATAATGTACCAACCAAAAAAGAATACGAATCTGCTAGGTCTGTATGACACAGTGGACATTCTACCATTCCATGGGTTTAGTTCAGTTTCGTTTACCATAGTATTAATAATTACACTGCCATGATTGTCCCTCTCTATGTATTATTTCCATGATGAATTGACCACAACCAGTGGGCAATATTAATTACTTAAATAAAGGTCTTTGTAATCACAGACACAATAATGGACTTATTATGGCCTATAGGATAGAGGTGAATTTTATGCATTGCAAGAAAAGAGAGGGGTTTCAGCTTTCAATACCTTTGCTTGCTTCCTCTCCTCCTTATGCAATGATTTTGTGCCCATAAATCGGTATTCGTCTTTTTCGATTGTCCATTGATTTCTCGAGGATTTGTGCCCAAGCCCTCTCCATTTGGGAGCTCATGTCGCAACTTTGATACCATTTGGTCTAGGAAAGGTCATGAGCACGTTACCAGTATTGTTTTCTTTGGATCATCCTAAGATGCGAGTCCCCAAGCTTGAACCAAAGAGGACAATACTAAGATTGCGGTCATGACATTGACACAATGTGAGAAAGTGAAGAGTACCTGGCCAGTCTATGGGGTCGTGAACGTTACTGTTCAACAAAGAAGCGGAGGCAATTTCCATTTCCAACTTAAATCCTAGACAACGATTGTAAGACATTTAACCCTTTGTGAGTTGTGAGAGATGATGATGGTGATTCACATGGAAAGAGGTAACATGACTCGAAAAATTACAGAAGTGAAAGGCTAATATAATAATATTTAAGGAAAATTAAATTTGAACATAGTGAAACAGAAGGGAAGAGGTAAAGATTACATGTCCTAGAACATGAGGAAGGGTGAAAAGTTCATAAATCCTCAACATAAGCTACCAGATTCATATCAATGAGAATGGATATGAATAAAGAAGAGCTCTATTACCAAATTAGTCAACTAAGGTCACAAATATAAGAAAACATAAAGCAACAAATATATGCTAGAAAATTTGAGCAGTAATGAAGTAATACTGTCCACCAGAAAGCAAAGACTAATTCAACCCAAGTTCCATGATCCATCTCACTCATGAATAAATAATCACCTTCTCATCACGGCCAACTTCAGAATTCAAAGATTAATTCAATCCATCTTTCACTCATGGATAAATCACCTTCTCATCACAATCAACTTCAGAATTCATAGACCAAAAGTTCTACCAAGTAAATATAACATGTGTTATGGAAGGTTTAAACAGAGAAAAACAAGACAAAGACTGCCAAATTTAGAAGAATTTTAATGACTAAGCATATAAAACTTGTTCCACATAAGAAACTCACAAAGCAAACTCTGCTAAGAGGGCATGGATTTCAATTTCTTCGTCCGTTTGACTAGAGGATACACATTCTTTATCACTTTCTGAGCCTTCTTCCCAGATTTAGTTTTCTTCACCATCTTATAAATTGGAGGCATTTCCCTTGTGCAGACTCTGCTAAGAGGAAGTAGATTTCAATTTCTTTGTGCGTTTGACTAGAGGATACATACTCTTTATCACTTTCCGAGCCTTCTTCACAGATTTAGCTTTCTTTCCCTTCTTAGTCATGGGAGGCATTTCCTTTATAGGACCTGGAGGAATTCCTTGCTTAAGTGCACTTCCTCTAGGAGTAACAGAGGGAGGTAACCTCAAACTTAATGGAGGTAAAGGACTGTGGGGCTTCCAAACCAGATTGTTTTTCATTGAAAATCTTACCCTCTTCGTGCTATTCTCGCAAGTTTTCGCAGTTCCATCACCTTCACCATCAGCTTCACCAGTTAGCTCCCCATTCTGAGGTTTTCGGCCATCCGCACTCTTTGCTCTCTTTCTCTTCTTAGAGACAGCACCATTAACTTTTGGTAAATCACAGGCAGTTGCAACATCACTATTCAAACCCACTTCCGCGGCAACCTTCTCAAACTGGAGCTGAAGGTTTGAAATCACTGATTCCGTAAATGTTAGAGAATCCCCATCACCATTCTGCTCAATATTAGAACTGGCAACCTCTGGAAGTAACTTAACATCATTCTCCTGATCTGAAGGGCTACATTCAGTTTTCTTGCTTTTCTTAGTCTTTTTACCATTGTCCCCAGTTGCCTTTTTGGCCTTCTTGCTCTTCTTTGTGGCCTTCTTCGCAGAACCGGTAATATTAACTTCAACTGGCTCCAAAACATCATTTGAAACATTCGTGTCTGTCTCACCACCAACAGGTATCAATTCAGGTACCTCATCTTCTTCATTGCCTTCATTACCCTCAGGAATCGAAATATCAATACCCAATGACGTCAAATCCTTCTCCAACTTCAAGAATTCCTCATGTAATGCCAACACAGCCTTTCTATTACCCTGACAGCAATCTACTGAAGAACCCAATTCATAGAACTTTGTAGAGAACCCCATCACTAAACCAATCGTCCCGAGCACGACTACATCATCGCTTTCATCAACCTCATCCCCGGACTGCTTAAGCTCCAGCAATCTCCTTCCCGTCTTAACAAGCACGTCAAACACATTGCTCCTTATCTTCCCAACCAAAACCTTATCACCCACTTTCCCCAAGACTCCAACAAACGGTTCCAATAGAACCTCAACAACCTCCTTTCTTAATGGAAAAAAGGGCCTAATTTCCTCGAGAAAAACCGAAGCAATGTGATAATTAACGCCATTACCTTGAAACTTATCATCAGCTATAAATGTACCATCAACTAAAACCCTAATCGAACGACGCATAAAATCCAAATCCCACGACGATTTCTTCAACATAACAAAGAAGCAATTCAAAAACCTACGAATTAAGAGGTAAAACTTATCTAACCTTAACTTATCAATCCCGGTCCACTCACGACGCATGGTGAGAAGAAAAACGGAGAAGTATTGAAGAGATAGACCGGGTTCGAGCTTCGGCAGAACCGAGGAAAGCTTGTTGATGAGGTCGGTCTGAGCGGGCAGCTTGTCAGCATGCCAAACGCAGTAGAAGAGACCTTTCCACAGCCTCTTCATCTCTTCATCGGAGACTTCGCTCTGTGAAGGAAGCCACCCATTGAGGAGAGACCGTACGGCTCTGTCACGGCTCGACTTGTCGCAAGCTGCGAGTTGCTTTATCAGCGTCGGGCCTTCTCCGGCTCCGGATCCGGCCATATTGAGCTGATCAGAAATTATTAGGAGAGGAAGTCGTCGGAATCGGAGGTTTCTTCCGGTTTGCTGTTAAAGAATAGCGAGCAAAGAAAAAACCCTAAGGGTAGTTTTGGAAAAGAAAAAAAACCTGAACGCCAAACGGCTGGAGAATGGTAAAACACGAAAATACTTGAAAGCTATAATCTTTAGTTTCCTCCTTTTGTGGGCACGATTACCGGATCCAGTTTCGGATCCTCTCCAT
Source organism: Gossypium longicalyx (assembly GCA_025698465.1). Lineage (NCBI taxonomy): Eukaryota > Viridiplantae > Streptophyta > Magnoliopsida > Malvales > Malvaceae > Gossypium > Gossypium longicalyx. Next base: position 2,373,030 of record CM047000.1, on the reverse strand, counting down.
CCTTTAATGACTCATTCGGGTTATGGGCGGTTCCAATTAAGAGTAGGGTAAACTACCTAGTTGGTCATCCAACTTTTAGGGAGATTTCATTTTGGTCACCTAAAATGAAATCCTTGCAATTTCATCATTCAACTTTTATGATGCTTTTATTTTAGTCCCCCAACCATTAAATCTCTAACAACGGTTAACTGTACATACCACATCATGTTTGCACTTTCATTTTGATCACCTAACTTCTATGTTGCTTTCATTTTGGTCACCCAAAAAATATCATTCTTTTAAGTATTGATGGGATAAAAAACGTTAAGGATTAAAGTGGAAAAACGGTAGAAACTAAAATAATACTTTAAAAAATTGTCACATTGTATTTATTTACCCCTTTTTGAAATTTCTTTTTTTTTTCAATATCAAAATTTAAATTTCAAATAATCAAAATCAATTAAATAAATTATTGGAAAAATTTATCCCTTGTTAGCTGATTTGTTACTGTAAAATTAAAATTAATTAAATTAATATCATTCTATATTTTAAATTTTTATTATATGTTTCCAAATTAAAATAAACTCAAATAACTTATCTTTAATAACTGTCTATAAAACTCAAATTTCTTTTGATTATATTATCTCGAGTCTTTTTTACTAAGCTAAAAGCAAAGAAAGATCCTTACAATTAATTAAATTATTTAATTTTATCTTTTGTGCCAGATAAAACCTAGAATTTTTTTTCATCACTACTTTACCCCGACGGAGGACGAGTAATTAATTTAATTAATTGTCATGATGTTTCTTTGCTTTGAACTTAGCATGGAATATTCGAGATTATATAACCAAACATACGCAATTAATAAATATGATTTATTTGAGTTGATTTCGTTAAGAATAATATGGAAACATAAAATAAAATTTTAAATTTTAGAAGGAGATATAATTAATTTCAATATTATAGTAATAAATCGATTGATATTATCAAGGGATAAAAAGTTTTCAAGAATTTATTTAATTTATTTTAATATTTTGGAATTAAAATTTTTAATATTAAAAAATATTATTTTTGGCAATATGATAAACATGTACAATTTGACAATTTTTAATACATTATTTTAGTTTTAATCGCTTTTTCACTTTAGTCCTTAAACTTTTACCCCATCAATACTTGAAAAACGATTTTTTTCTCTAAAAAAGGTTTTCTTTTAAGTGACCAAAATGAAAGCAACCTAAAAGTTGGGTGACCAAAATAAAAGTGTAAACATAATTTGGTGTGTATAACCAACCGCCATAGGAGATTTAACGATTAGGTGACAAAAATAAAAACACCTAAAAATTGGATGACCAACTAAGTAATTTGCCCTTAAGAGTATCATTCGAATTCAAAAATTACAATTTAATCCATTTAAATACAAATTCGATCCAATTCAATTGTATTATAAAAATTAACAAGCAAAGCTCATTCGATGTTAGCTAGAATTGATTTAAATCAAATATTTTAAACTCAAAACGATTCGAATTTTAATAACCAAAACTCTAGATAATCTAAACATATTTCATCGATTCAAAAAATTTAAATTCAAATTGACCTAAACTTGAAATGATCAAAATCTATAATAAACTTAAACTGAAATAACCTAAAATTTTTGGACCTAAATTGATTTATTGAGATGGACCTGAATCAAAAACAACATATCTAATAGACAGCTTAACACTATTACGATTATTTGTATTTCTAAAAACTTTTCTTAGGTAGTAATTTTTTACTTTATATGTTGGAAACCTTCGATGAATCTTCATTTTCAAAACCGAATCGAATAGTTGAATCAAAAAATAATTGAAGTATCAGTTTAAAATAAAGGGTTAAATCGATTGACTTGTGAACTGGTATCAACTAATTAAATCATATTAATAAAATTAATTGAATCAACTTTCTTTATTTTTATTATTTTTTAAAAAGTTATGAATTTATTTAATTAAACTAGATAAACTAATTAAATTGATAGACTAAAAACCGATGGTATGATCGATTCAACCACTAGACAAATTATTAAATGTAATTTGAAATTTTTTATTACAGGGGAAAAAAGTAGTTGAAAAAAGGCGGCGGCTTACTTCCCCCAAAGAGTTCTTCCTCTTTCCCCACCGCTGGACTAGTTTCAGTTTTCTCGGCTTTTGTTTTGAACACTCCAGCGAGGTCACTGCGCACGGCGACACACTGTCGCTATTTGGCCTTGGCGGCTCGCACATGGTGATGTCAATCGAGTTACACGATGCCCTCGCCGGTCGGTTGTTAATGCCCTCTCGAAAGCTTTGGATCTATAGCCGTCGGTGTCCTCGACATGCTCAACGGAGGCGACGGTAGTCCTAGGCTTTGGCCCCTCCTCAGCAGTGGATTTGCTAGTCATATGTTTGTCAGCCCTTTTGGGTCTACTCTCTCCAGCCATCCCTTTCCCTCCCCTGTTACAAGCAATGGCGGCCGAAAGTTTAGGTGGCTAAGGTTTGCTTATTTTAGGTTTGGGCTGGGCCTGGTTATCCCATGTTCTTGTTGTATTACTTTCCAAGGCTTTGGGCCTTTTTATGTGTACCCTTTGGTGGTTAATGATATTATAAACCTTTACTTTAAAAAAACAATTGTAAAAAAAAATCTAAAAATTCGAAAATATATATACATAAATTGAAAGGCCATCATCAATTGAGTCTTAACTCAAGTGGCATGGGCATCATTATCAGTGCAGAAGTACGTGAATTTGAGTGCGCTGAAGTGCATTATCCTCTTATTTATGGGTTGAAAAGATTTGATGCCTAATTTTAGGTATAATCTTAAAAATAGCAGATATAATTAAAATCTATAATAGATATTATTATATCAAAATACATTAAGAAAAATGCCATACTTTAAGGTTGACTTAGTATCAAGAGCGAAACTAGGGAGGTTGATAAGACTCCCGAACCCCTTAAAATAGAAAATTTTCTATTTAGACCATTTGAAAATTTAAAATTTAAAATTACTAAAAGTAAAATTGTACTTTATCTCCTTAAAAATGATAAATTGTTAAAATTTTCTTCACCTCAACTTCAAATCATTTTAGGACATATAATTAGAGTTCGGATCAATTGAGATAAGAATTTTTTGAGGTTGAAATTGTTTTAGATTTTATAATTAAATCGAATTAGATCTAATTTAAATTGAAATTAAATTTTTATATAAATATTGATATAAAACTATTTTTTAAATATCAAAAAATAACAAAAACAAGTTATCAAATCACATTAACTTAAACCCAAATCTTGATAAATAAATAAAATTGCTTTCAACTCAATTCAACTTAACCCTAAAACACACATGTTAAGCTAATAGTATACCTTATAACACATTTTTTGCCATATGGTGTTTGCCCATCTTGAAGGCAAAAGCGACACACAAGCAGAAAGAGAGAGAGAGATGGGTGTTAAGATTGCCAAATTTTAGTGTTGGACATTTTTTAAAATCATGATTTTCGAATCGAATCAGATTAGTTAGTCGAATTTGAAATAGATTAAGGTATCGGTTCAAAACAATAGATTGGGTCGATTAACTCACGAATTGATATAAATTAATTGAATCGGACAAAAAATCAATTAAATTAGTGGTCTAACTAGTTCCCAAATTGGTTCTAAAAATATTGCTCAAAATGGTAAAGAAATAAAGGCTTAAACACATTATTATTTTTAGGTTAAAATATGCCATAAGTCTCTATACTTTTAAATTTTTGAAATTTAGTCACTATACTTTTATTTCCAGAAATTTAGTTATTCTACTTTTCAAAATTTATTTGTGCGACATCTTGCAATAAATAAAAAATATTTATTTGGTAACTATATAACTAAAAATATGATATTATAATGAACTCGAATTAAAAAAAAAAAACTTAACAATTTTAGTAGTTGAACTTGAATTTTGAATCTGAGAAGTAAAATGACTAAATTCATAAAATTAAAAGTACAGGGACTAAATTTTAAATTTCTAAAACATACATAAAGTTATGAATTTTTTTTAACCTTATTTTTAATTAACAAGGTCTAGATAAATTTTGTTCATAACTTCAATAAATATCAATCTCGAGTTTAATCTGTGGACAACCCTTACCCTTTATAGATAGGGAACAAGATGGGCATGTAACAACCTACATTTTATAAATACATACTTCATTGAGGACCAATTAAGAAATCTTAATTAAGATATTTTCTGTCAGTGTTCTTTATACATACAAATTAACATGCATACTAAGAACTTTAGAAAATATGAAAGATGAAAATGAACTAAAATATAATAAATATGCTAAAATATGTTGTTAGTCCATGTATTTGTATAGAATTTGAGATTTAGTCACTATATTTTAAGAGTTAAAAAAAAAATTCAATCTCCTAACTTTTTCAATTTATCACTGTTGGCAGTTTATGTTAAAATTTGTCAACTTAACATTTTTATTTTTTGTCAATCATATGACACGTTACATGAGGAAGGCTAAATCAACATGCCAAATTGACAAATTTTGATAGAAAATACCTACGAATTTTAATGATTGGACTAAAATTTTTAAATTAGAGTACAAGGACTAACAGTTTTAACCAAAATATAATTAAAAAGGTCAAAATATGCCATAAGCCCCTATACTATATGTAAATTTAGAATTTAGTCCATGCACTTTTATTTCTAAGAATTTAATCCCTATACTTTTCAGATTTCAAATTTTAAATTTAAGATCCAATTGTTAACACTGTTAAAACTATTTTGTTAAATTCAAGTTCATTACAACGCCATTTTTTTAGTTACATCGCTATTAATTGAGTATTTTTTTTTATTTCGAATTGTCACGCCTACAAATTTAACAAAAAAAAGTTGTGTTGACAATTGAACCTGAATTTTAAAATCTGAAAAGTAAAGGGACTGAGTTCTAAATTTGTGAAAATATAAGGACCTATAGCATATTTTAAGTTTAAAAAAGAAATTGTAATTCATTAGCACCATTTCTACGTTTTCTTCATGATGTAAACATGCAAGCCGTTGGGGACTTCTTTCATATAAAATACAAAATTTGTCTAATATGCTTTATTAATTTAAAAGCTAACACACATTTAAAGGAACATTAGCAACTGATCATAGGCTTAAAAACACATTATGATCAAACCTTAGTATTGTTAGTATCAAAACAAAAAATGAGTCACAATGCTAATGTACCTTTTTCATGGGAACTCAAACCCGGGGTCTCAAAGGTGACATGCGAAGAACACAGTATTAGTCTACGACATGTGAGGGTAAATTTGCCTCCTCCTCCTTGTTTGTCGAAGAGTGCTCGGTTTTGTGTCGACGACTTGAACGGCGTTCTTCCATCATGCCAACTTCAGACACTACCGAGTAGTTCGGAAAAGAAGGGTAATGCTAACAACGGCAATAAGCAGGAAGATCCTTTTGCGGCGGCATTTAGGAAATGCACGGAGTACTCAACGAATGGTAAGTCGGGGGGTACCGATGACAAAATCGATGGGACATGCAAGACTAGGAACAAGAAGAACATGTTTATTCTGTCGTGTAAGTATTCGTGTAATGTTAGTAGTTGTAATGTTAAGAGTGTGTCCGTATTTGAAAGGAAAAAACAGGGTTGATTTGCAAAAATTGAATGGACAACGTGTTAAAAGGTTAAAATGTCACCCTTCACAAATTTGAATTTTAGTCCTTATAATTTTTTATTTTCATGAATTCAGTCCCTCTACTTGTAAGATTTCAAATTTTAGGTCTAACTTTTATTTTTTTTATTAAATTTGTTGGCGTGACATTTTGAAATAAAAAAAAATTACTCACTTAGTAGACATGTAACTAAAAAAGTAAGGTAATGAATATGAATTTGACAATGTAAACATAACACTGTTAATGGTAGGGCCTGAATTTTGAAATCTAAAAAGTAGAGGGACTAAATTTCTAGAAACAAAACTATAAGGATTAAATTCTCATTTCATGAAGGGTACAATGACTAATGGCATATTTTAACTTAAAATTAATCTTGTTTGTATATGATGTGGCCATTTTTTTCTTACAATATGGATCTATGGTAATCAAATTCCCAGTTGAACTTTTGTCTAAATGGTACTGGTTTACAAATTTTTAAGGGCTAATTGCATCAGAACCCCCACGAAAAAAACTATAGCATAGATTTTAAATAGATGCCCAAATCACCACCCAAAAAAAAAAACCCAAATTTCAAAACATGCTAATTGAGTTCTCAAAGTTAGGGGAGCATTTGCTGACTTGAGGAATATTTCGTATCAATCAAAATTTTCCATTAGCCATAAGTTTGGACGTTAAACGCCAGCTCGAATAGGAGTATTTAGAACACATGAGTTAATTTACAAACACATGTATGCCTATATTAATTGCTTAGATCTAGCATGTTAAAAAAATAGTCCCTAAATTTTATTAACATTGACTATATTTAAATATGTCATATTTAAGTTGTTCACACGATAGATATAGACATATTCAGAATTTAATTAGCATGTATTTTGAAAATACTCCATGTAGGATCCAAATTTATGGTTAAGTTGACAGTATGGCATGATTGGAGTTTAAGAATCAAATTAAAAATTAAATTATAGTTTAAGGATGTTAAATGCAAATAACCCAAAATCAAATTACCAATTAAACAATGGTCTAAGTTGTACTGGTTTTACAATATTTAAAGCCAAATTGAAGATATTTGTCAAATTTTGTGGCCGCCTGATTGAGTTTCCGCCCTCGAATAAAATTTATGTTAATTCAACTTGTATATATATATATATATATATATATATATATATAAAATAGAGTAAACTATAAAAATGGTCACTTTTGTTTGTCTCAGATTACATTTTAGTCACTTATGTTTGAAATGTTGCATTTTAGTCACTTACATTATTGTTTTGTTACGAAGTGGTCATTCTACAATTAAATTCCATTATCTCCTTAACGGCAATCCTACATGGCAGTCCAAATGGGTTTTAAATGCCAACTTGGATGTTCAGTTGCTGGGATGAAAATAAATTTTTAATTTGGACTATCACGTAAGACATTCAAGTTGGCATTTAAAGCCCATTTGGACTACCACGCAAGACAACCGCTAGGGAGGTAACGAAGCTTAATGGTAGAATGACCACTTTGTAACAAAACGATAACGTAAGTGACTAAAAAGTAACAGTTCAAACATAAGTAACTAAAATATAATCTGAGGCAAACAAAAATGACTATTTTTATAATTTATCCTATATTATATACACTAATTTTCTCTACTTTCATAAGAATAATAATAAAATCTGTGTTTAGACTATGAGTCTTGAGCCATAAAGTGCTAACAGGCAGCAAATAATAGAAATGAAAGTGTTTAATTTTGGTATAAGGACCTCTGTTATATTGAAATTTGAAGTTTAATCTTTTTTACTTTAATTTCAAATCATTTGGACTATAATTTTATAATATTATTAATGAGTCTAAATTGATAATATCTTTAATTACTGTCGTTAAACTGATAATATTATTAATAAGTCCAAATTAATATTAAAAAAATAGGTCGATTTTAGAGTCTAACAATTAATATGGCAAAAGATACGTCTTATAAAATGTATTTTTCGGAAAGTGCTTTATACAAGAAATGTGCTTTTCATCTATTGTTTGATGGTTAAATGCTTATGTTTAGAGTCCTCTTTCATGTTTATTTGATTTTTTTTCTAAAGCATGTTGTTTCATGTTTTTTTCTTTTAAATTTAGTTAATGTTTTTAATTAATAATTATGTTATTTTTCAAGTTTTTAATTAAAAACATGTTTTTAAATTTTATTTTATTTTTAATTTATGTTTTAAATTAATAATTTTTTATTTATATAAACAAAATAATAAATATGTAAATATATAATTAAAATATATTATATATTATTATGTTAAATATATTTTATTTTTTAAAAACATCTTTTTGTTTTATATTTTTATATGTCAAATAGTTTTTTTCATGTACATTATGCATACCGTAAGTTTTAAAATAAAAAAATTAGATTAATTATTTCAAATATCATATATGATATTTAACATAATTAAAAAATAAATTTTTAGCATATAAAAATTATATATAAAGAAAAGTATATAAAAAAATTAGTTGATATTTTTTGAAAAATAAAATATATTTTACATAATGATATATATTAAAAATATATTTTTTATCATATAATTACATATTTATTATTTTATCTATATAAATAAAGAAGTTATTAATTAAAAATATAAATTAAAAATAAAATAAAAAACTTAAAAACATGTCTGTTAATTAAAATCTTGAAAATAACATATTTATTTATAAAAAAATCATTAATTAAAAAATTTAAAAATAAAAAAGAGGCTTGCAACAACATGCATTAGAAAAAAAAATCAAATAAACATGGAAGAGAACTTCAACTTAAATCATAAGTAGAAAGCACAAGCATTTGTTGTAAAAGGAAAGCATTTTTATCATGTTAACTGTCACACCCTAAAATTAATCTATTTCTCTAAATATAATTAAAAATAGACTAATTTTTTTATTTTCTATTTTACATTCACCACCAATTTTGTATTTTTATTTACTACTAGAAAAATTAGTCTATATCATATTAATTTTTAAAAATTAAATAAATTACATATTATAAAATCTTATAAAAAAATATTTAATTAAAATATATAAAGTGTCATGCAAGTTTAAAACAAAAATTCTAATTGAAATATATATAAAAGAAATTTGGTAATTTATTTTTGGATATGATCTAAACTTGATTCCGACCCGATCTAAAAATAAAGAATTTTAACACTAAATTACACTTAAAGTTATTAAACAATTAGTAAGCTTATGTTTTGGCCGTTTAACTTTAAAAAGTTACAAAATAATCATTGAACTATTCAAAAGTTTTCCTTTAAATCACCAGCCTGTTAAAATCGTTGTTGTATTGTCGCCTTCTTTAGTTGCACAGCCTACACAAATTGAAAACTCTTCTTATCTTTCTCTTCTCTCGTTTAGATTTTATTTTATGAACCAGTTTTGAAAGTCATAAATCTGCAAACCAAAAATTAAATAGCTTTTTTTTTCGATCCTTGATGATACTAATTGTCAGATCGGCTTGGATATAAGGTATGTTCTTTTACTCGTCGATAGATACTGATCCATCGTACCAATCGTCAAATTATCACTTAGAGCTAGCTAACTAAATTTTAAAAAGAATAAAAACTTAACAACTAAATACCTTAAAATAAAAGCTTTCAAATAGTTTAATGACTATTTTGTATCTTTTTAAAATTTAAGTGATTAATACATAAACGTGTAGTTTACCCTTAAAATCAAATGAGGTCAAAATCATAACGGACAAAAGGCGGCAAATAATGCAAAAGATAAATCAGTGACCAAAGTGTCTCTTCTCCATTACCGGTTATTCTATGATGTAGACTCCTATGACTTGGTCTTCTACGAGTAATTTTCTCACATTTTATATGCAAGGAAATTATGTGATCATATATACAAGAAAAACCCTTCACTATAAACATCCTTAAACCAAAACCATTTCTTGTCCACCCCCCAAAAAATGAATCAATCTCAAGGGAACGTGCCCTTCTCATGGGAAAACAAGCCAGGTATATCCAAAAAAACACCCCAATTATTACAATCCTTTAAAGAAGGTGATGATCATTACACTCTACAAAAAAAGCTACCACCACCTCCATGTCGACTAGAAAGCGCTAAGGTACCGATGCATGACATTGCAATCCCTCTCCCACCTTGTGTTTTTCAACCCCCTTTGAGAACTTGTTCAAAGGGAAGTGGTGTTGATGATGGTGATGACCCTTTTTTAGCAGCTTATAAAGAGTGTACCAAAGGGAGCAACAAAGGTAAAAAGGGAAGAGGGTGGTCTGTTTTTAAGAAGGGTTTCTTTAGTTTTGCTTGTAAAGGATCTTGTGGTGTTAGGGATGATAGTTTAGTTAGGGTTTCTCAACTTCCTATTGAGAGAGATATTGATTAATTTGGGTTTTTTTGAAGATGGAGGGTACTGTTTTTTGTGAAGTTTGACTGGTTCAAAAGATGTTGTAGTGTGTGTGTCTGTGTGTGTTTTGAGTTTCTTGGAAGTTGTTTTAGTTTGTTTTCTTCTTTTCTTGTATCATATGGCTTAAACTTTATTCCATGGACTTCTTTCATCTATATCTGTAGTGTTATCGAAGTTTTTAAAATTGAATCGTTGATCGAATCGGACAAGGTATCGATTTTTCAGTTCTATCGTTCTTTTCGATTTAATTAAATAAATTATTAATAGTTCATAAAATAATTTGATCCATGTTGATTATCGGTTCAACTAATTCAATGCCTTTCTTTAAACTGATACCCTAATTAATTTCTGAATTAACTGGTCTAATTGTCTTGTCCTGTTCAAACAACCACGAGTGTTACTGGACTTAATATCACGAGTCAACCGAATATTAATTAAGTTGAAAATTGATTAAAAACTTGTTCCTTTTACAAATCAATAAATAATTTTATGTGAGGATATTATTATATATAAAATCTATAAAAATTAATTTAAATCCAAAATAAATCTAAAAAAAAAATCTCACATGATGTGATTTATATCCAAGACACCGTGTGGTTTCTAAATCTCAAATTTAAGATTTTAACCGAAGCCTTATTTGTTTTTTATAACAAATATATTTTTATGTAAATTTTTAATAATCTAATAAGCTAAATATTAAAAAGGTTTATAAAAATGAAAAAAATATGTTTCATTATGCCCAAATTTTAAAATTTTAATTATTTTATTTGTTCGATTTAAAAATTAAAATCAATTGATATTATTATTAATAAACTTTGTAATATTTTATATTCAAATGTCTAATTTATAGATTAATATCCAATCATTAACACATGCTCAAATTCAGCAGAAGTCCATCTAACAATGTTAGGGAGACTAGGATTAAATTTTAAAAGTTGAAAGAGTAAAAAGGATAGAAATGAGAATTAAACATTTTTTAACGTACAAGACGGGGTCAAAGGGTGGATTGATTGTGAGAGCTAGTTGGGTTTATTATTTGATGTCACAAAGTTGAAGCTGTTCAATCTTTGGTATTTGATATAACCTAAAAAAATCAAAAGAAAATTCTTTAGAATTCAAGACATTAATTTATTAGCAAAAATGGAGACCTCAATTTTCGAAAGAAAATATGCTTATAGGATAAGATGAGTGGACTTGTTGAAACCAAGCACAAGTCTCCTACTAAATTCCAAAATGGTAATGTATGATATTGGAATTTTTAGTTTTATTATTATTATTTTTTATTTTAAATTTTGGTGCATCACACTTATTTCTTATATAAAAAGAAATTTGACAAAATTTAAAACTAATAAAGTTAAATGGTCAAAAAGGCCTTAGTGAAAAATTTAAAAAATCAATTAAGTCCTTTAAAAATTTAAAAATTATTTAAAAAATTATTTAAAAATTATAAAAATTATAAACAAAAGTTATAATTTTTATTAAAAAATAACAATACCGACCTATTAAAATTTAATGGTTATAAGATTTTAATAAAAATTTGACCCCTACTCTTTTATTGGGTCAGTATTATTATTTTTTAAAAAAATTATAATTTTTTAGAACTTTTTAAATAAATTTTGATAATAAATTTGACAATTTTTAAACATTAAAAGGGCTTAAGTGATTTTTTTTTTTAATCTTGTTACTAAGGTCTTTTTGACCCTTTAGACTTGTTTGTTTCAAAATTTTCTAATTTACTTCCAATAAAAAAATAAGGGTCAAAATGAATAAATAAGTAAATATTGAGGGCTAAATTTGTTATTATACCTTATATATAAACACCAAAATAAATATTTAACGGTGCAATTTAATGGAGAGAACGAATGAACTATTTTACTCACTTATCTAATATACAGAGGCTAATTTATTCTTTTTTTAATAGACTAAAATACAATCTAGAATATAATAAAATATATTTTATGGTACATTTACGTACCATGTATGCCTTTTGAAATGCATATGTTGATCAAATTCGGTTGTACATTCCCATTTTCAAGGAAATGGGGCAAGTTTTGCCGATGAAGGTATAAATTCACACTCCCAATGGTATATTTTCCTATATGTTGGTATATACCACACTAAAAACAATTATGCCATGCCAAAGTTACTAGCACCTCCTCGATGTTTAATTTCCTTATAATTCGTCAAGCATTATTATTTACACAGAATTTAAAGACTCTGCTCAACGAAGAAGATAAAAGAATTTTAACAATATACTAACTTATAATTTACTAATTTTTTAAGATATTTATAGAGTAATTTTACCATACGTGAAGGGAGGGAAGCCACTTCAGTGAGGCCACTTAAATATTAGGAGTAAAATATCTATATAGATAGATCGAGACAATTCATAGGTCTAAGCTAAAGCACGTATATAAACAAAGCACTAAAACAATTCAATATGGAAGAACCCAATAAAAGATTTTTGTCTACGAGACATGAAATTTCTCTCTTGAAGGAAATATGTTCTTAATGCCACAAGAAAAAGAACGCATGAGTGAGATTCCATATGTAGTTGCTGTTGAGTTTATTATGTATGTCATGTTATGTACTCGTTTAAATAATTCATATGTTTTAAGCATGATGGCTAAGCACTAAGTAAATCCTGATGAATTTACTATTGGGATTATTATGTATGTCATGCTATGTACTCGTTTAAATGATTCATATGTTTTAAGTATGATGAGGAAGCACTAAGTAAATCCCGATGAAGGTCATTAGACCACAGTTAAAAATATTTTCAAGTACATGAGAAGAACTAGTGATACATTATTGATATATGGAGGTGAAGAAGAACTCAGTGTAAAAGGTTACACTGACTCTGGCTTCCAACTCGATAATGACGATTCTAGATCACGATTGGATTGTTGATTTTGCTTTAATGATGGTACAATAGAGGCCAAGTATATTGAAGTCAATTAGGCAACAAAAGAGTCTGTTTGGATTAAAAAGTTCATTACTTAATTAGGAGATGTGTCTAGCATATTAGATGCTATAAGACTATTGTGGCAACAATTGAGATATTGCACAAGCAAAATAATCTAGATCTCACCTACACTCCAAATATATACCTAGACGCTTTCATCTCATTTGAGAAATTCCTGATTGAAATGATGTAAAAATGTGTAAAGTACCAACAAGATAACATCGTAGATTCACTAATGTACTTTTTGACAAAGCAGAAACATGATAGTCAAACTTTATTACTTAGAATTGATACATGAGTGATTGGTCTTAGTGCAAATGAGAGATTATTGAAGTATGCCTAAAGACCAATCATAAGATGATTGTAATAGTATACTTACTTACCTAGTTTATTAGTAAAGATATTGTCATTTTTATTTCCAATCTTTATTTCTGTGTAATAAATAAATCGATTAATAATAATTTCATAAGAATAATATGATTATTCTAAAATGCCTTTTGGGTAACAATAATGCATTGATACTAACATGTAGTTGATTGATGACAAAATGTTGTTATGGATGTGGGATATCAAGTCAACACATTAGGATATGTTACAGAAACAGTGATGGACTGGCCCACCATGAGAATATTTCTTGGATTATTATGTAATAGTCATAGCAATTCTCATAGTGATAATGATATACATGATCATTAGACTTGAGCTCATCATAGTTCCAACTGCAAGAGTCATATACATTGACATAATCAAATGTCTTCACTAATTGGTAGTACTATAAAGATTGTTGTTGGGTATCTTACGATCTATATAGTGAGATATGAAATATCAAATTAGGATTTGTCCCTCTTACATAAGGAGAATGATTTGTTGAGCCATTGATTGAGTAAGAATAAAAATACATGGCATGCTTAAATGAAATGATATGATATACTAGACTTATTTGTTTGTCTTAGCATATTCGGGGTTCAAAAAAATAAAAGTTTAAACTATACAAGTGTGATTATTCCATGATTTGTGTTCAATTTAGATATCATGGACAAAGAGATTACTGCACAATAATGTTATCATAGAAAGGTTATGTCAGACTATGATTTCCTATAACTTATATCACTCGCTGTTTGTAATATTAGAAATATTTTAACAACACTGCAAATGTATGTTATAGGATCCTACAAGGTCATCTTTATGGTTGGAAAGATCGAAAATAAACTGCAAACTAACCCGAACCGAAGTGTTTGGATAATTTATAAAATACAAGTTAAAAAATTATAATTTACCCGATATTACATTTTAAAAAGTGAAAATCACTTAAAAGTTCTATATAAAAAGATATTTTTAAAAATATCATATAAAAGTTATTGATTTTTTTTACCAAATAATATTCAAAAGTAATAAAAAAAACTTTACTTTGTTAAAACAAGTCTAAAAAGTAAAAAAAAAAATATATATATATAAATTAAATACTAAACTAAACTAAAATAGAAAAAATCTAAAAAAAATTCGATCGAGCCGAACTAAACCGAACCGGTATTACTGGCTGTAACTCAAAAGAAACCATGGATCGGATTCTAGTGGAAGTGACCCGGAGAATCCCGGGAGAGGTAAACTGCACCCGTCACCAAAAGGATATAATTGGCAAAACGGGTAATAAAACGAAAAAAAAAAGAAGAAAATTTCACTTTTTAGTAAATTTTCCCCAAAAGGAAAAACAATTTTTTTTTCCACTCTACCCCTCAAAAAAAAGAGAAGCATTTTTCTTCTCTTTTCCACCTATTCCTCTCTTAAACCCTAGCACCTAAAATTTCGACTCTGAGATCCAAGCTTTCTCGCAAATTGAAACTCTTTTAATCTTCACTTAATATCTGTAAGTATTAATATTCCGATTTTAGCTTCTTTTTTTTCAGTTTTTTTTTCTACGATTGGTTTGGAGTAAATTTGTTTCTTGGTATTTTCGGGTATGGATAACTTGGATGCTGTCTCAGCTTTTTTTGGTGATTGTTATTAAATTAATTGATTCTTTTTGCAGGTATTTGAGGCAAACTTTGCATATGTTCTGGAATGGCTAACAATTCTCAACCCTCTAGTGCCCAGGTAGCCTGCTGATTAGGTTTAATTTTCTTGGCTTCATTTTTTAATCTAGGATCTTAACTAAGATTATGTTGTCTTTTGTGGGTTAAAGCTTGGTTACTGTTGCTATGTTTTGTTCAAATTTATTAAAATTTAAGAACATAGCCTAATGCTTTTCTATCGTTCTCTTTTTCTTCTTGGGAGTAGTTTGAAAGAACTTGAATGTATACATTACAAGCTATGATTTTGACAAGACTCTCTTGGTGGTACTGGGATTATTGTTTTCAATATTAGTGAGAAATGGGTGTTGTTTTTGCCCGAAGTACATAAGTAATCTCCTTTATTCTAGTTTTTAGATGAAGGTCTAAGATGTCTAAATTTGTTGGCTATCTTCTTTCTTTCCCAGCCACATTGGCCTCCTGCAGTTGGATCCATGGGTCCCCAAAGTTATGGCTCTCCATTATCTTCACAGGTAGCTACTCTTTTTTCTTTTTACTCATTTTTATTAGATGGTTTTTAATCTTCTGAGAGCAATTTATTAGATGCTATGTGTGTGAAATTTTCCATTACAGTTTCGACCAGTGGTCCCAACGCAGCAAGGGCAACACTTTGTTCCAGCTGCTTCCCAACAGTTTCGGCCTGTTGGGCAGGTTCCTTCTCCAAATATTGGGATGCCGGCTGTTCAAAATCAGCAGATGCAGTTTTCTCAGCCATTGCAGCAGTTTCCACCCCGGCCAAATCAGCCTGGTCTTTCTACACCTTCACAACAGCCAATACAGGTACAATATGGTCAAACAAACAGGCCTCTTACATCTGAACCACCACAGTCACATCAATCTGCACCTCCTTTGAATAGTCATATGCCTGGTGTAGGAGCCCCTGGAGTGCCCCCTTCATCATATGGTGTATGACCTCATTCAAATGTTTCTATTTTCCCTTTGGTTAATATGTTGCACAGCCTCTGATGTTTTTATATTCTCCCAGTTTGCGCCATCTTCATTTGGCTTGCCACAGAACAATGTCAGTGCACCGTCGCAGTTTCACCCTATATCTCAAGTGCATGCACCTGTTGCCCCAGTTGCCGGGCAACCTTGGTTGTCAACCGGAAATCAGAATGTTTCACTTACTACACCAACACAGCATACTAGCCAACAACCTCCACCTTCTTCTGCTGATACAGTAAGTCCTCATCCCTGGGATATAAAATAGTATGCTAAACAGAAATATAACGAGGTTATGCCTTGTCTAATTTTCGTTGTTTAATTCAAATGTTATATACTCTCTTCAGTGTTTATTTATTGACACAGTAAGTCCTCATCCCTGGGATATAAAATAGTATGCTAAACAGAAATATAACGAGGTTATGCCATGTCTAATTTTTGTTGTTTAATTCAAATGTTATATACTCTCTTCAGTGTTTATTTGTTGTGCTGATCAGAAACACATTTAATTGATAAATTGAATTGTGGTGAGAACTTGCCTAAGAAGTACAAATTATTAACTAAGGTGATCAGTCTTGAGGAGAAGACTGAGAGAGGAATATCAGAAGAAAAAGAGGACATATATAACCAAAATATAAATTCAAAAAGGAAAGGGCACGGCTCTTTAACCCTCTTGGACTTGTCCTATCTTCATCTTTTCTCCACGGTTTTACAATTGGATAATAAATACTTCAGTTTGTGCTTTTTTTCTCTTATCATAGCAGTTTATATGACATAGTAGCTTTGAGTGAATTTTTTTCTTTAATGAGTACATACGAATTTTATGTACTTTTATGAGCTTTAGTTCCTTTTATCATTAGCTAGAATTTGGCATAAATTTATGTTATGAAAGTTTATCTTTTATCTTTTTCCTTTTTTGAAGAAATTCTGCAAACTCTTAAGTGATTTTTGGCTTTCTAGGCTAAGTTTTTTGTTTAGTCTTCTCTGTTTCTGTACATTACATTTAAAAAGAAATCATATGTGCATTACACAATCTCAAATTGTTTCTGATCCAAATTGAACAATATAATGTTTTAATTTAGTTAGCATCTTGGTCGTTAGTTTGCATTGTATTTTGCATTTGTCCTTGCTATTCCCATGTTACCGTTCTATTAAATCTCATTGTTTTTTATTCTTCACTTTTTGCATACCAGAATGCGAATGTTCCTAGCCTTACGCTGCAATCTTCTGATTGGCAAGAGCATACATCAGCTGATGGAAGAAGGTAACATTATATAGTACCTCATAATTGTGATTTTTGCTCACGTTTTGCTATATATTTGGATTTTAACTTCTAGTTATTTAGACATCTAGCTTTCATGAGTTTGTGTCTAACTGTTTTACATATCTGCAGATACTATTACAACAAAAGGACAAGGCAATCTAGTTGGGAAAAGCCTCTGGAACTGATGACACCAATAGAGGTGAGGCATTTGAGCATCTGGTTGCTGTTTCTGCTGTTAAATTTTTATGCTCCATGATCTGTTAACCTTGAATTTGTTGTGATATGCTATTTATACAAATTGCCCCCTTTAATGGATGCTGAGACTGTAGCCATTCTTAACTTGTTAAAAAATGTTTTATGCGAATTCTTCTTTCTTTTGCGTCTTTTGGAATTGGTTTGTAGATGTCATGGCAAGTTGGAGAAATTTAACGACTGCTCTAAATGGTCACTTTGAGGGCGGGCCTTCACTTTTCTCAAGGCAGGCAACATTTTGCTATTTACATTTTGTTTATTATATGGGGAAATTTTTTTATGAGGAATGATTAGATATATAGACATTTAGGTGCCTTGTATTAACTGTTTTCAATTTTTTTCTTCATTTCCTGCGCTGTTAGTGAAGTTTTAGGATGGTAGTAATACATCCCCTCCCCCTCTTAACATGGCTATCTAATCTGCTTTTCAACTTCTGTCACCTCTATATATTTCTCCTTTTCTTTTCTTGTCTCTTTCGTAGTTCATGTATTTATCTAATCCTGTATCCTATTTTAGAAAAATGTGGTTATGTTTTGTACAGTAATGAGTTTTATAGATTGGTGTAAGGAATGTGTCATGCTGTTTATCATGTATTTCTATCCAATCGAACTTCTTTGTTGTTTACTCTGGTTCTAGTTTAATAATGTTATTACTTGTTCCCTTTCTCCACCTTTATGGTTTCATTGTTGCAAGCATATGTTTGTAGAGAGTTCCACAGGTACATATTGGCTACTGATTTCAGAGGTATGAGATGCTGGGTCAAAGGTTTTTGCTGTATTTATCAGTTCTTTTTGTTTTCATAATTGTTGCTGTGATTATGTAAAGGTTCCTTTGGAATAGAATTTGATGTTCAGTATATGTTTTTTTGTTGGTCATATTGGCTCTACAATTTGTTTACTCATCCTTTTAGAGGTGCGAAGGAGGTAGTAATGTGAATTGACTTGGATGTTAAGGAATCCCTGAAAAATATATTTAAGTTTCTCACTTGGCAAGGAAACATCCTCAAGATTTGGCCCTGTTAAAGGTTTTGCTATTTGCAGCCTAAAAGTACAATTTAGATTTAGGTTCAGTTTGGGACCTGGAGGAAGATGGATTTTATTACTTTTTAACTAAATGAGATGTTAGCTTGCACTTTTAGATGATGTTATCAGTGTGTAAGTTGAGACTTCTAGATGAATCCAAGCACATTCATAAGGTGAAAAAGAATTTGGAGGTAACTTGAGCCAAATTCTCACCCAGAGATAACTTTTCCTTCTCTCTGTTAGTTTTGACTAGAGTTAAATAATTTTGATATTAGGATCATAGTACAGACTGTTGCCGGAGGTTCTTTGACCTACATTGATCCTAGCCAAGTAGAGCACTCTGGTACTGGTTCTAGCATAGCTGTTGTGTGAGCAAAAACTTTGGCATGCCCATGGGCTAAATTATTGCAATGGCTGAGTTGTTTAGTTGACATTTCCTTTACCTTTTCAAGTTTGGACTTTTACAATTGAGACCATTGTGTGTACTAGTGTTATATTTTACTGTGATAGAATAGTTGCATATACACTCATCCTCTTCCCTTCGAGGAGTCATATGGATGAAACTAACAATCTTTCTTAACAAAGTCATGTATAATTCGTTCTATTTTGTATATATTTGTTCCATCTTCATATGCTTGGGTGCATTGTTGGCAACTTCCTTGGTGAGCTTACATTGACTGATATGATACCACTCCTTGGTATAATCATGATATTTTCCTGAAATTCTTTTCATTACTACTTTCACTTCTTTACTTAATTATTGATTTTTCTGTAACAGAGAGCTGATGCATCCACTGTTTGGAAGGAATTTACAACTCCAGAGGGAAGAAAGTATGTTTGAGCTCTGTTTTACGCTTTTATTTATCATTCACATTTTCCCCCCACAGATTATTGTTAGATGCCCTATTGTATCCATCTTTTTCTTGTCTGTTAAAATTTTATTTGCATGAGCAATATGTGATCAAGAGATTGCTTTTGAAGGTATTACCACAACAAGGTTACAAAGGAGTCTAAGTGGACAATACCTGAGGAGTTGAAGGTTCATCCTTGTGATTTATTGTTACTGTATCTTTACCTGGTAGGCTGGCACTTTACCTATCTGACATTATTTTAAATGTTTAATTCCAGTTAGCTCGTGAGCAAGCTCAAGCAGCAGCTAGCCAAGGAACCCCATCAGGTTCAGGAGCGGCTCCTCAAGCTCCAGTTGCTACTGTTGTCTCTGCAGCTGAGACACCTACTACAGCTATTCCTGTGAGCTCCAACACTTTGCAGGATTCAAGCCCAGTTTCAGTTACGCCTGTTGCTAATCCTTCACCTACTTCAGTATCTGGACCAACAACAGGTCCTGTTGCACAATCAGCTGCTATGAGTGCAACTGGGGTTCAACTCCCTGTTGTGCCTGTGACACCTGTACCTGCAGTCCCCTCCAGAGGTTCCACTGTTTCTGCTCCTTCTGTCAGTGCTAACACAGCAGTCACGTATGGACATCTATTGGTCTTTTATTTAATTTTTCAGTGATTCAATAATGTTGTTGAAATTAACCGCATCATTCTGTATCCTCACTTCAGAAGAAGCTCAGAAACTACAGCAACTCAAGACACTATGCATTTTGCAGATGGAGCTTCTGCTCAGGACATTGAGGTATGCTCATTTGTTGTTTCAATTCACAGCTCCCTTCTTGCGTTCGACCATTTCTTGGAGAGGCAAAATGATCTTTTTAAGAGTTCTTTTCTATTTTTGGAAAAAAATAGTTACTACCTACCATTGTTGGCTGGTCTATTTGGCAAATTGTAGATGCACACTTCCAAATACGTTGGCAGTGGGATGTTTTTCGTTTTTGTATTTGTTTGTTTTATTTAAAATATTTTTAATTTGTTTTTTCTTTCAGGAAGCTAAAAAGGGGATGGCAACGGCTGGAAAAGTTAATATGACTCCAGTGGAAGAGAAGGTTCCAGATGACGAGCCTTTAGTATATGCAAATAAGCTGGTAACATTCCAAAGACATGTCACTTGTTTTTTTTTTTTGTCGTATCAGTTAAGTTTTGTTCTTTCTTTTCCCCTAAAGACAGGGAACCTTGATGCCAATTAGGCAATTGACCGGATCAATGGCAGTTCATTTATATGTTTTCTTACCTGATTTTTTTTTTTCAGGAGGCAAAAAATGCTTTCAAATCACTCCTTGAATCTGCAAATGTGCAATCTGATTGGACTTGGGAGCAGGTACTCTTGCTTCATCTTTTGCCTTCCTGCCAGCTTTGTTCTTTCAGTATGTTTGTTTCTTCTGACATTGAAAATTTCTTCCAGACAATGAGAGAAATAATTAATGACAAAAGGTATGGTGCTCTGAAGACACTTGGTGAACGGAAGCAAGCCTTTAATGAGGTAAATGGTACCCAGGAGCCTTATAGTTGCGGTTGTGTGGTATCATTTTGTTATACATGTCATAGAATTGCTATAAGTTTGTCGTACTTCACTTAATTTATTTTCTTCTGTAAATCAATGTTTGGGGTTACATAAAAAATTATCTGATTATGTTCTGACAAATTGATATCATTAATAGTATTTGGGTCAAAGAAAGAAATTAGAGGCTGAGGAAAGGCGCATGAGACAGAAGAAAGCTCGAGAAGAGTTTACAAAGATGTTGGAAGTATGTTGCATGAAGTTCATATTATCTTCTCTTCTTGTCTCTGTTTACGTTTTTATTTGACCTAATGCTTTCTTGTTGCTCTGATTTCTTTCCAGGAGTCCAAGGAACTAACATCATCAATGAGATGGAGGTTGAGATTTTTCTCTATGTTTTGGGGAAATTAGATTTGTTATAGCCTCATTATTAAATGTTGAAACTGTTCAATATTCTAACTAAGCTTTAACCTGTTCAGCAAAGCTCAAAGTTTGTTTGAAAATGATGAACGGTTTAAGGCTGTTGAACGAGCCAGAGATCGGGAAGATCTCTTTGAAAACTATATAGTGGATCTTGAGAGGAAGGTAATAGTTTCATACTTCTTGCAGTTTTTGCAGATGTACAAATTCTCATGTATAATTGGGTTTTGGTGTGTGGATGTCGTGACAAGATATAGTATGCCTAGGTGTTGTCTGTAGAATAAAAACCTGTGAATTCCACCTTGTTCCTCATCTGTCATATGCCTTCAGCAAGATTAATATTTATGGATGGATGCTTTTTCAATCAAATTTTGCCTCGGGAGTAGTAGCTTTCAAATGCAAGTTAATTGATAGTCTGCTAATTCAGTGTGTAAAACAGTTTGGCCATTTTTGTATAACTTACGAAAATCATTGGTTCAGATTTTGATTTCTTTTGACTTTGAAACATTTTACTGCTTCTGTTTCTAACACATATTATCACTGGTATCCTGCTAATTTCTGCCACAAATTTGACTGTTATTTCTGTGAAGTATGATGGGTCAGACATCAAATAAAGGTTCACGAGTGGAAAAAAAAAAAGATTCATGCATGCAGATTTGTGATTTCTAGTTTCAATATATGTTGCATCTGCTTTTATCAGTTAGTATTCATTATGGCTAAATGGAAGTTTTGGAGGATTATGCATTATATTACTATATTCATTGGTGAATATCCAAGCAAAAAATTAAACCTATTCAAATTTGTAATCTTGTTATTTAATGCAGGAAAGGGAATATGCTGCAGAGGAAAAAAGGCGGAATATAGCAGAATACAGGAAATTTCTGGAATCCTGTGATTTTATTAAGGTACAACATTTACAAAAGAAGATTGTTATTGTTCTGTTTGTAAAGTCATTAGCTTGATTTCTTTTTTTTCCTGAACTTCTTTCAATTTGCAGGCAAACAGCCAGTGGCGGAAAGTTCAAGATCGCTTAGAGGATGATGAAAGATGCTCACGTCTTGAAAAAATTGACCGCTTGCTCATATTCCAGGATTACATTCATGACTTGGAGAAGGAAGAAGAGGAAAAAAAGAAGATGCAAAAGGTAGAAGTACTTTTTATGATTATTAATTTGCTACCGATCTTTGTTCTTACCTTTTTTCTTCTGTCAAAATTTAGGAACAACTGAGACGTGCTGAGCGCAAAAACCGTGATGCATTTCGTAAGCTAATGGAAGAACACGTTGCCGATGGCACTCTTACGGCTAAAACTTATTGGCGAGATTATTGTTTGAAGGTTTTTATCTATTTTAACTTGTTTTATAGTAAGAGTGGCTTTAACCAATGCGTGTTTTGCTATTTTGCAGCAATAGCTTTTGCTTAGTCTCTTCGTTTTATGCTTTGTAGGTGAAAGAATTGCCTCAGTATCTTGCTGTTGCATCTAACACATCGGGTTCAACTCCAAAAGATTTGTTTGAGGATGTTGCTGAAGAATTAGACAAACAGGTGTGTGCCGCCTCAGATATGTTCTGTGAGAAGTGTCCATTTTCCTCTTGTTTCCATTATATTTTTACTCAAGCAGGAAAAATTTCATGTTTCTAATGTTTTCTTTTGTACATTGATAGTATCATGAAGACAAAACCCGCATAAAAGAAGCAATGAAGACAGGGAAGGTAGGATACTATATTTAAGTCGCTGGTTCTTGCTTGGTGCTTTCTTGTTATTGAACCCCTTGGCTTTCCCTCAGGTTACTATGGTTTACTCATGGACATTTGAAGACTTCAAGGCTGCTATTTCAGAAGATGTTGGTTCCTCATCGATATCGGATATTAACTTAAAGGTACTTCTGTTGCAAGGGAACACATGTTTTCAACAACAAAAAAGGGAAGCGATTGAGGGGAAAGGAAAAGAAGGAATCCCTAACCTCTTGTAGATTTTTTATGGAATTAAATGAAACCCTCCTAGAACACTTTATCTGATTAGAGTCCTTGTACTTTATAATTTAATCAGATGTTTAGAGCTTCAAAACAGTGTTTGATAAGGTGTTGATAAGTTGGATGGTTGTTTTAGCATTTTGTTCACTTCATTTATTAGATTAAAGAAGTAGACAGCTTGTGGCTGAACGTTGATAAGTATTCTTTACTTGTTCACAGCTTGTGTATGATGAGCTTCTCGAGAGAGCCAAGGAGAAGGAGGAGAAAGAGGCTAAAAAACGTCAACGTCTAGCCGATGACTTCACTAGACTATTACATACATATAAGGTCTGTTATACTTTTTTTGAAGACAAATGGGCAGTATAGCTTTTGTAAACTTGTTTAATTTCTAGTCCTGCTCCTTTGCAGGAGATAACCGCTTCTTCTAACTGGGAGGAATCGAAACCACTTTTTGAAGAAAGCCAAGAATACAGGTATTTCACCCTTATCTTTGCATTAAATATAAACAACCGTTTATTTATCAATTTTCTCACTTTTATGATTCTTTCCTCCTTTGATGGTTTCTTGCCATGCTTTTTATTAGATCAATTGCGGAAGAAAGCTTTAGGAGAGAGATCTTTGAGGAATACATTACACACTTACAGGAGAAAGCTAAAGAAAAGGAGCGTAAACGAGAGGAGGAAAAGGTTTGTGAATCTTTAACTAGATTTCCAAGTAGTTGGTTAAAATTTTCATATATTCATAAAATACCTTTGATATCGCTTCACTTTTTGGTCACCATGAATTAAGTTTAGTTGGTTTTAAACTTTGTGTATATGAAGTGCATGAAATAATACAAGCACTTATACAGTTGCATAGTTTTTTTGAGTTTTCCCTCTAATTTTCTTGACTCATTATCTCCACTTCATATTTGCATAAAATCATAGATTTCTTCTAAACTGAAAGAAGTTTTATCTGGTTGTTTTCAGGCTAAAAAGGAGAAAGATAGAGAAGAGAAAGATAAACGGAAAGAGAAGGAGAAGGAGAGAAAGGAGAAGGAAAGAGAACGGGAGAGGGAAAAAGGTAAAGACCGAACTAAAAAAGATGAAACAGATAGTGAGAATTTAGATATATCTGACAGCTACGGCCATAAAGAGGAGAAGAAAAAGGAGAAGGAAAAAGACAGGAAACACCGTAAACGACATGCTGCTGATGATGGGAGTTCTGACAAGGATGATAGAGAGGAGTCAAAGAAGTCTCGTAGACACGGTAGCGACCGTAAGAAATCTAGAAAGGTATATCTACCTATCTATCCATTGATGATAGTACTTACATGTTTGTCCAACTAAGCCTTAACTGTTCTTCCAATGTTTCCTTGGCAGCATGCTCACTCACCCGATTCTGACAGTGAAAGCCGACATAGAAAACACAAGAGAGATCACCGTGACGGCTCACGCCGAAACAGTGGTTACGAGGAGCTGGAAGATGGCGAGCTCGGTGAGGATGGTGAAATCCAGTAGTGTTTCCTATTCTCATCCAAAAAGCTAAGTAAACAAAGTTGGGAAATAAACTAGTACTTAAATGATTTTGCTGCTACATTGTTGTATTTTGTAAACCAAGTCATCTACAACTCTAATCACATTTTAACTTTTTAGCCTTTTCTACACGGGCAAAAATATTAAAAAAAAAAATTTCACCAAGTTAGTAAAAATTAGATTTTGTAGTCATTCACACATCAGAAGCAAACTGTTGGCTTTATACAAAGATTTGGTCTTTTGGTTGAATGCATGTGATTACTATTAATATTATTATTTGTCTTTACTTAAAAACCACTCTGTTTTGTATTGGAATTTTCCATGTTTATTAAGAGAGCATCTAAGAGGTACAATTTCCTTTCCTTGAGGCTATTTTGACTTTGATATACGGTTTTGTTGGCTTTAGAAAAATGTCTTGAGTGCTGCCCTGTGTTTTGTCATAATGTAATGTGCATTTATTGTGTTACATATGGTCCCTCCTTTTCTCTATTTATTATACATATAAAGGGTTTTACGTGGTGATGTTTAATCTGATCGTTTCTATTGAATGAATTATTAGAAATATCATACCTTTATTCTGGATTGATATTTTGGCTGATTTTTAATTCAACTAATTTGACTGGTTTTACGATATTATTCTGCATTTTGAGCAATGTTTTGGGGCAACCGTAATTCTTTTTTTAGTGGAATAATTAAGAAAAATTACCCAAGGAATGCATAATTAAGTTGGTAGACCTTCAAAAGCTTGACTAATTGTAATTGGTGTATAGAGGTTTAATTACTAGTTTGATCAGATTGGCGGTATCCGATGATTAATCGAATATCTGGAGTTAATCACAAGAAAAGGAAGGTACTTTTTACTTTATGGTGGTTTGTATGTCAACCTCAATGGATCAAATCCATCATTTAATAAAAGCTCCAACACTATGGTTCAATCATTTATTATATTATTTCTCAAAAAGAATATCATTAATTATATTCAATTAAATTTCGGTTCAATCATTAATATATTATTTTTCCCTTTGTCAATTATGGAAGGCATTCAACTGCTGCACTATACAAGCAAACAACAATTTCTTTTATTTATTTTCGTGTGCTGGAATTCTGGGTAATTTGAATTTTTATTTGATTAATTTTATTCAAATTTTTTTGGGGTTAGGTCATTATAACTTCATATCATTTTGGTTTGGTCATTTCAGGTTGGAATAATTTCAAATTATTTATTCAATTCATTTTAAGTTGAGTTATTTAGGGTTCAAAACCTTTTTTTAATAAGTTCAAGCCAACTCAAGTTTAGGTTGGACTAGTTTAACGACTTTCTATGATTAGATTAAGTTGAGTTTAATTTGTATTTTGACCAAATGAATCGGGTTTTAAATTTGGATCAAAATTAATCGAAGTAAAAAGACCATTAATGTTATATCAGTAAGGTGCTTCCATTATTGAAACCGTTAAATGATACGTTAAATCTTATGTAACTAAATTAAAAATAAGACATTGCAGTATAATTTTTAAAAGTAAAAACTAAAAATAAAAAGATTAAGAATTTTACAACATTCATTTTTTATTAAAATTTTCATTTTAAATTTTGTTGTATAAGACTCGATGTACATGATAACAGTTAAATTAACGATTTTAATAACAATAGGACTTGATTAGTATAATATCAATAGTTTAAAGATGTTTGATGCAATTAACTCTTATAATAATATATTCATTAATTTCTATCATTATGCAATTAATCTAAAGAGAGGAAAGAAGATTAGAAGAAGCACATAAAATCAAAATAGTAATTGGAAATTAGAAGCAAAGCAAAACCAAAATTACATTCATGTTATGTTATCTAACAAAATCAATCCATCAATCATATCCATAACAACATCACTTATAAGCTCTTCAACAATGGCATTTCCAATACATATCCCCATCTCCTTTTTATATGATTCAATCTCAAAACCCTCCCATTCTTGCTTTGTTTCAATTACATCCAATTCCAACATCTCTCGTATGTTTGTTTCATCCCCACGTTGTTTTCCCCATCCTTTTATTTTCTCACATATAACATTCCCAATCTCTTCTGACCCTAAATACCTTTTCCCTTTCCCTTCTTTCATACAGCCATTGTTATGATCCACAAGCTCTCTTACACAGTCTAACAGTAGCTGCTTTGTTTGCTGTAATACCCTTTTTGACATTGAAAAGGGTGATGAACCACTTGACTGTTCTGAATCTGTTGTTTGTAGAAGCAAATTCCATAGTGTAGCTGATAATATTGATTCCTCTGTTATTAACTTGGGCGAAATGAAGCTTTTCTGCATTGTATTGGAACCTGTTTTTAATTTAAACCATGAGGGTTAGTATTTTTAGTAATTGAATTTAGGACCTGAACTTGGTAATTTTTCCCACATTGGGGCTTAAAATTTTTTTTTGTCTAAATTAGTCCCTGCCTAGTTCAAACCTTCATATAGAACATGGGAACAATTGCCAAATTCATAGACTAACTTAAAAAAAAAAAATTTTAAGTCCTAATGTGGGAATAGTTGCTTAGTTCAAACTTCAATATAGGAACAGTTGTCAAGTTTAAGCCCTAATGTATATGGGAATAGTTGTCTACTTTAGGCTTCAATATGAGAATAATTGTTTAGGGACTAACTTGGACAAAAAAAAGTTTAAGCCCTAATATGGAATAGTTGCCAAGTTCAGGGACCAACTTGATTAAAAAAAATTCAGACCCCAATATGAAAAAAATTATCTAGATCAAATTTGATGTGAGAGCAATTGCCTAAGTTTAGGGTGTTACTTGGACAAAAAATAGTTTAGACCTCATTATGGGAAAAGTTGCAAATTCAGACTAAATAATGATTTAACCCTTAATTTAAAATCAGATCAAAATTGGGTGTCGAAGTGATGAACCTGTGGAAGTAGACATAGCTTCTAATACTGATTGTGGACTGTGTTGCTTAGTATCTTCCATGTTTGTATCTACAACAGCTTTTTCTGCCATTTTTGAAGACAATGATGATGATGATGCTTCTTCTTCATCTACGTCACTATCTGAGCTTGAATTACACAGTGCTGAGCAAGAATATGTATCTGTCTTTCCATCTTCATTATTGGGATTATTGGTTCTTCTTAACCCTTTGCTTGTAAAGAATTTGTTACATGGTATAAGTTTAAGTACCTTGGGGATGTGTTGTGGGATACCCTTTTTGGTCTTGTTTTTGGTTGAACCACCATGGATGGGAGTTAAGTTCTTGGCACCACACCCTTTTTCTGAAAGGTAAACTTCTAAGATAAAAGGCTCTTGTTGTTCTTCAAGGAGTTCACCCAGTTGTCTTGCAGGCTTGGATGGCATGGTCCTTGAGGCCATGTGAGCTGAAAAGATGATTGAAAAAACTCGAAAAAAAGTGGAACAAAATGAAGATAAGGTGTTGCATATGCAAGACCTTAGGCATTAAATGGGGGAAAACATGGATATCTATCAGTTTGGGAATGTAAAATAACAGAGAACAGATGGAAGAATGGGGTATTTAAGGCCATGAAAGTGAAAGAAAGAGAGAGAGAGGTTATATAGCTTATTTTCCTCACGCTCGTGTCACACACATGGATATTGTATATGATAATTACAATCATTTTAATATCTAAACTTGGATTTTAAATTTTGATGATGTGATTAGTGCTATCAGAACAAGATCAAATTAGTTAGTTGAATCAATTAGATTTAGAATCGAATAATATAACAATACGAACAAAGGGATTGAACTGATTGTATTAAAAATTACTTAAAATTGATAAAATTTAAAATTTAGGACAAAAATTGATTGTTGAATAGGTTTAATAATATTTTATTTTTAGTTTTTTAGATTTTTATGAATTTATTTATTATTATTGATTTAAGGGTTGAACTGATTGAATCAAGAACTGGAGGTTTAATCGATTTAACAATCCGTCCGGTTATAAACACTCGATGCAAGACTTTGAGATTGTACCACATCATCACTTGAAAATTTATGTAACTTTTTTAATTTTCAAGTGATGATATGATACGATATCAGAATGTCACATCATCAAACTTTTATATTTTTCAAATTTAAAGATCAAAATGAACCCAATTATTAAATTTAAGCGATAAAATGAATTAAAAAAATATAAATACCAAAATAAATTTAATCATCAAATATAGAGATATAATTAATACATAATTCGTATTTTACACTTACAGTCGAGTTAGGAGTAATATATAGGAAATATAAGCCTTGTAATCCTATCATCTTCTATTCAGTTTTGTTTTTGTCTCATTTTGCCTTTTGTCTTTTTTTAATTCCTCTTAGAATAGTTTTTTTGTTTTTGGTATTTAATTTGGTCCCATAAGGACTTTGTTTCTTATTGACTTAGCCAAAGGCAAGTTGAATGCTAGAACCTGGTCTGAAATTGGCTCTGTACTCTATTTGTTTTTACTTATAAAACTAGTCTCACATCTTTTATATATATATATATATATATAAACATACATACCTTCCTATGTATGGACCTCCATTTCATATTAACTCAAGGGTATACATTCAGGCAGTACATATCATAAGGTTTCATTGTTCATGACATTACAATCAGCATTTATTAGCTTAATGTCTTCCATTTTGCACTTAGTTGTCCTATCAGCTGCACATGATTTTATAGTAGGAACGGATGAAATTTTTTATGGAAGAAACATTTTGTTTTTTGATTTAATGCGTAAGGATTAATTTACTTAATCTTTGAGCAAAGTGAGCAAAATGCAATTCGACTCTTAATACAAAGACCTCCACGACACTTTTACCCAAAGTCATGCATTCAGGCGGTCCACATCATATGGTTCATTGTTTGTAACATTACAATATGCATTTGTGAGCTTCATGGCTTTCATTTTTCCCCCTGATTGTTCTGTCAATCACGTCATGATTTAATGGTAGAAATAGATGGAATTTTTAATGAAATAATCACTTTGCTTTTTTATTTAACATATAAGGATTAATGTGCTCATTTTTTTAGTAGAGGGAGCAAAATGCAATTCAACTATTAGTACAAGGGTTTCCATTATATTTTTATCCAAGGGCATGCATTCAAGTTCATTATTTATAACATTTACAATCTGCATTTGTTAGCTTAATGGCTTTCATTTTGCCCCTTAGTTCCTCTATCAGTCACGTTACCATTTAATGATAAAAATAAAAAGAATTTTTAATGGAAAAATTAAGTTACTCTTTAAATTAACGCACATGAATTAATTTATTCATTTATTTAATAATAAAGACAAAATAAAATTTAACTTTTAATACAAATACCTCCATAATAATTTTAGCAAAGTACATGCAGTCAAACAGTCCATGTAATATGGTTCATTGTTCATAGCATTTACAATATTCATTTGAGAACATAATGACTTTCATTTTCATTCTTTTCGTTGTTTTTTTATGAAATGATTTGAGGGAGGCCTCAGTAATGACATGATTTCTGTTTACAAAGTAAAAAAAGAAGAAGAGTAAATTACATCCAAGGTCACTAAATTATTAGTAAGTTTATATTTTAGTCACTCAACTTAAAAAAGTTACAAAATGATCATTACACTTAAATGAAAACTTTTCAATAGTTCAATGACTATTTTGTAATTTTTTAAAATTGAGTGACCAAAACATAAACCTACAAATATTTTAGTTACCTTGGAAATAATTTACCCAAAAAAGTTGGAGCATCTTTTACTTGGGAATTTGGTTTATCAGGAAATCAGAAAGGTATGGATTCAGGGTTTATGGAAAGGAGAACCTATGTTATTTTTACTGTTATGGAATTACTTGGATAACAATTTAACCCTTTTTTTTACTCTTTGTTTTGTATTGTTGTTTATGGTTTTGGGGATTGGGGTTTTTCAGATTTTAAACTTTTGTTAGATGGATTGATATGATAAAATAATAGAATAAAGCTAATTGGGAAAAAAATTGAAACCCATTCCATAGATATTTCAATTAAGTTTAGTTAGTATCGTTTTAATTTGGGATCATTTAGATTTGAGGCTTATGTTTCTGGAATTGGGTCAAATTCGAAGTATTTTGAGTTCAAGTTATTTCGATAAGGACAAAGTTCTCTTTTTTTTTTTTTTTTGAGAAAACGAGATTGAGTTCAAATTTGATCTTTCTATAATTAATAATACTAATTTTCTTTCCTGAGCGGGATAATTGTATATATTAATAAAAAATAAACAAAGCTTAATATATAATGATTTAAAATATTTGTATTTAAATATAATTAAAGGAAAATTGACAACGAAAAATAAATTTTATTTGGAATTTTTAAAATATAATTGCAAATAAACTTCATTTTAACAAATAAAAATAAATGTTTGATACATAAAAACTAATTATCAATAATTTTATAAAATACAGAAATAGAAATAAAAAATTGTGGAGAAAATTTTAACTCAAAGTTAAATTTGAAAAATAAAAAAAAAACTATTTCAATTTTTTTAATTAATATATTTTTTACCTTTTTGAATTTTAATATATTAAAAAAAAACCAGTTTGTAAACCGTATTAAGTAGAAATATTTTAAATTGTAAAAAAAAAATTGTTTTAAACATATTTTTTAAAGTAAATATTAAACATGATTTTAATTTTATTTAAAATAAAAGTGTATTAAATTATCTTAAAAAAAGTATATAAAAAAATAGTTTTCACAATACACGTGACAAACATGTTTTCTTTTAAATAAATATTAAACATGATTTTATTTTTAATTAAAATTAAATTAATAAAAGTGTATTAAATGCATTGATTTAGAGTGTTAAATTTTCTCATTTTAAACTATCTACATTATCATCTTAAACATTGTAATATAATATATATAATATGTAATATATTTATTTATTTATTTATTTGATGGGCTATTTTTTCTTTTATTCCGTAAATATTTTTTTAATTTTTAATATTTTACTATGCCTCTATAGAATATTTATCAATCTCTCGACCTACTTACAAATTTTTAAAAAACTTCACTAACAGTGTAATAAATATTTTCTCATTTATGATTATGTCTTAGTTTAAATCATTAATACCCTTAAAAATTTATTTTTCAATAAAAAAAATCTAGGTTGAGCTGTTTTTTTTTTTAAAAGAAAAATTACTGAAAAAACAATTATTTTAATAACCACAATTTCATTTTTTAAATGGGTTAAAATATCTCATTAATCCCTTTTTTTAATAATTATTTTTTTAACAATTTCGTTACAAATTCTAATCATATTGTTTTTTTTTAAATGATTAGTACTACTCATAATCCCTCTACAACCTATAAATCAGAAAATAATGCACTTCAACGCACTCAATTAAACTCAAGTCCTCTTACATTAACAGCAATACCTATACTAATCGAACTAATAATCAATCTGCGCTAAACTTTTATATATATATATATATATATATATATTAAAACAAACTGAATTAATAGTATTCAGATAATAAATTGAATTTAAACAAATTGTATAATGGAATGTATATAATAATTGTACATCATAATTTGGTCTCCCCACCCGTGATTGATTGTTCTAATTTTGTGATTGTATTTTGTTGCATCTGACACCATACATATATTGCGTTAATTTCATTTTTGATCCTTGAAATTAGTAAATATATTTGAATTTGATAGCTTTTTTTTTTCATTTTAATCCTTAAATTTGGAATCTGAAGACTTGCATTATGAGATTGTTAGATTTTTAGATTTTATATAATTTTTTAATTTTTAGGTGATGATGTGGCACTCTAAAATATTATCATGTCATAAAAAATATACGAAATCTAAATTCAGTTATTAAAGTAGATTAATTACTTAATTTAAATACTAAAATTTAAAAAAAATGTTAAATTAATAAAATATTAATATATCAAATCATCATATTTTAACAGAAATCAAATTTAAAATGAAATTAAAAACATATCAAATTTTATGACTAATATAAAATTCAGAAAGTAAAAAATTATTTTTTTATCCCTCTTATTTAACTAATGCACATTTTTTTTTTGAATTGATGGATTTAATTATAGGAACATAATAACAAGTGGGTGTCCAATAACCATGGTGATGAGGAAAAACCATATATCATGGATGGGATAGGACATGGGGCCTTGTCTCCTATCCATCACAATCTTATTAACCCAATCAACAAGGCATTAGTTTAATTACTCTTCTTCTTTCTTTCCATAAAAAAAAATGTTAATCATACCAAATTCTTTTACTTAAAATATTTAAATTATTAATATTGGATTTTAGGATTCAATAAATTTCTGGGAACGTATTCAGTATTAGAGGTTGAGCTATGGGATATTTTTGAGGGATTTCTCTTCTGTTGAAGTAGAGATTTGATAAAATGTTGATAACGTGAAAATAATTTAGATTGTTCAAAACAATATCGCGAAAAACTCAAATCCAACTTTAATTAGGCATATACATCAAACTGTTGGAAAGGACAGTACAATAGCATATCTAACATGTGCCCAAGGAAGAAAATAAAATTGTGGATTTTCTTGCAAAAATACATTGCAATTTGGGAACAACCTCCTTTAGGTGTTTTAGTTAAAAAAAACATTATTCCAACAAAAAAAAATTATTTAAATATAATAAGTTAGAATTTTCAACATTATATTATTACCAACTGAATATATTTTTAAATTTTAAAATGTTATCAATTAATTTAGAGAATAATTTTTTAATGGTGAAAATAATTGTTATAAAAATTTTAAATTCGAGAATACTAAATTCATGAAAATAAAAAAATTAAAATAATCATACTAATATATAACATATGTTCTGGTGACAACTACAGTATCTCCAATAATGCCAACATCATTAAGGTTTAAACAAGTTGTAAATTAAAAAGACAAAACAGTTTGAATAAATTGAAAGAAGAATGGCAAGCACTCATGCCAATACCCAAGGAGATAAATGAAATCAATTTATTTATTTTAATACCGTACTAGATTTTCAGCTCTCAGTTTCTCAATTTTAGATTTAAACTCACCGTGAATCGACGCCAGTGATCTCTGCCGTGAAGCAAAAGCAACACTGAATTGTTTAATCTCTGCTTCCAGATCTTTCCTTCTTTGTACTTCACAGCTCAAGTCCTTCAGAATGTTTTCCTTTTGATCGGTTAGGAACGTTATGTTCTTCGATGATTCGGAGACTGTTTGCAGCAATGAATCTCGTTCTTCTTTCAACTTTTGAAATTCTCTTTCCAAGTTGCCGTATCTTTGTTTTGAGGACTCTAGAGAGTTGTTACTGAGATCTAGTTCTTGTTTAAGTTCAGATATTTCTCCCATTAATCTGCTGTTTATTTGTACTTCTTCTTCATGTTTTCTCTGCAAATGCCAACTTGGAACTGTTAGAACATAGAAAAATACCATCAAGAAAATTAAGCAGTAAAAAAATGTCAGATTCTCTACGGTGAGACCTGGAATGTAAACCAATCATTTTAGGCTTGGGTCAATCAATCTAGATTGGATTATTTCAAGTTTTAAAATTTTAGTCATTTTAGGTTGGAATGATTTTGAATTTGGGTCAAGTTCAGTTACAAATTATTTCAGGCCAAGTCATTTTGAGTTTCAGTCACTTCAACTCATTTTGGTTTACTTGTTCGGTCGTTTCTGGACTGATACTTTTTGGATTTGGGGCTAATTTCAGTTGAGTTAAATTAGATTTAGGTTAATTTGGGTTTGGATTAGTGACTTGTGATCAAATCGGGTCATGTTAGATTTGGGTTCGGGTTGATCAGGCGAGATTTTCGGGTTTTGCACAAAATTATGTTTTAGCAAAGAGGTTCATCGTGCAGAAATATCCAGTGCTACCTACCAATCAATAGGAGTTGGCGTTTGAAAAATGAAAACAATATTCTTTCTGGAATGATAACTTAATGCAGTTAACTACCCTTTCTAACTTACCTTAAACGCCAATTAATGCATTTGAAAGATTGACAGTTAATCAAGAAAAATAATTGGAATGTAAGCTACAGACTGACCTGGAGTTCGTCTTTCTCTTTGATGACAAGTTCTAGCTGTGTCTTGAGATTTTGGAGTTCTAGTTTGTAGTTATCATTTGAGCAATCCTGACAATGCAACTCATAAAGTAAGTTAAATTTATGCAGCTGTTCTTATGACCAAATACGATTTATCACATTTAAAGGTATTAATAGAAAACCAAAATTGCAAGAAGAAAAAAATGACTTGGAATGTCAACTCACAGGAGTTATATCTTGAGGTGGAAATGATTGAACTTTTCTTGCGGGAGTCGTTTGGAGTGAATCAAGGTCTGCAATGTAGCCTTTATTCATTTTGAACCAAGTGTCTTCATCAGCTACATTGCTAAAAGAATCTGGAAGAGGACTGAAATCCGGTAACTCTGAATAATTTGATCGCTTGGCAACGAAGGCGTTGTTGCTAGTCTCTTTAAAACAAGGGGTTTTAAAGTCGTTGCATTCGTCTTTCGGGCTTTCTTTCATGGAATCCTGCCCTCACCAAAACCAAATTTGTTAAATTGCCTTGGTTTCCAAGTAATGTTGCTAGAGGATACACAGATAAGGTGTTTGATCTTGTAGGAACCACAAACAGAGTGTACCTGACTAGAACTTCTATCACCATCTGAAACTAGACTACTTAGATTTTCGATCTTCAGCTGTTGGTCTCTAATACGCTGTTCACGCTCCTTGTGTGATCTTCTTTCCTCTTCCAGTTCCATCTCAAGTTTCTCACGTTCTAGTTCATACTGCAAATTGGAATATAAGTAGACAAAAAATATATTATCTGTATATGCTAATAATTTGTGATGCAAGAAGCTAACGCAGGTTGAACAATAAAAAAATTTAATGAACCTTAAGCATGTCGTTCCTCAGATTTAATATCTCTTGTTCCAGTACTTCAGAACGAGACCCCTGAACAAAGTTAAACAATGTTAGATAGCTTTTTAAGACTATTAATAGTATATGTGACCTGAGCCTCACCTGAAGCTTCCTGCGCAGGTCCTCTATCTCTAACTGTTGCCTTTTCAGTAAGGCTGCATCTGTCAATATCTACAAACAGGTTCACCATGATTAGTTTTATGTCAAATTCATCCCAAATCAAACAAAAATGATGAGAAGCAAAGTGGAATAGTATTCTTGTTTTTTCATATAATAGACTAGAGCTGGAGATCCATAAATTAGACAGTAATGTGGTCCAATAAAAGAAAGTTGGACAAACCTCATTCACTTGAGCGCAATTAGTAATGCGCTTAGCTCTGCTAGCAAACTGGAGAGTTCCCTTAGTTTCCTCAACGTGAACCTAAACAAATGATATCACAATTAAACCAAATGCTCTGTGAACACGCCATAGGCACACACTAAAAGGAAGGCTACCTCTTCTGGTGCTACAGTACATATAATTGAAGTTTTTGCATTTCCACCTAGAGCAGTTTGGAGTATGCGGGTTAATTTACTATCACGATAAGGAATATGTGCCCTGTATTTGTCAATAAGCCATATGGTTAGAACATGGTTATTCTATCCTACACAAATGAAGTTACTTCCCAGATGATAAGAACTATACCTTTGTTTTGCACCGTTACTAAGTTTATTAATTACATTACCAAGAACCATTAAGCTCTTGTTAATATACTTTCCTTCCTTCAAACGTACTCCACCAGCTCCAGTTTTAGCAATTCGCTCAGAACCAGCCAAATCTACCAAATTCTACCAAAGAAATGAAAGAAACATTAACAAGACAAAGGTCAGATTGGATAAAAGAAAAATGGATTTTGAAGTATGATGAGATACAAACCAAAACCGACACGCGTATGGCATCGCTGCTCGAATAATCACCGGAGCCTGTATCAATTCCCTTGCTTTCTATCACCTAGTCATGTAAAAGAAACATAACACATATTCATTCAACTAATAAATAAGAGTAATATTCATGTTCAGCAATATTTTAAAAGAACATACCATTCTGAATATTGTATGAGACCTACTACTTCGTGCATTCATATTTGTCTCACCAAAATGCCTATTAACTGTGGGAAAAGTAACTATTAGCAAAAAAATACAGTCATATAAAACTAAGGGTAAAAAAAAGCAAGCAATTTAAAGGACCTTCTCCTGACTCTAGGAGCTTTATCACTTGTTCAGCATTGTTCACAATTTCCTCTCTGAGACCCGCAACGAATATACCTCGCTGAAAAAAAAAAACAGAAACAAGAAACAACAGTTACTTTATGGTTTATGGATAAACAATGGCTAAATTCTGCTATTAGTCCCTGTACTTTAACTTGATCAATTTTAATCCCTTTACTTTTTGAAAATTTAAATTTTAATACTGACCCAGTAGCTAAATCCTTTTGGTTAGATTCAATTACTAGTCCTGTACAATACATATAGTTATAGAGTTAATCCATATCTTCCAATTGGATCATTCTAAATCTTTATAATTTTCAAATTTAGAAATTTCAATTTTGAAGCAAATTATGGTAGTTATTTTTAGTGACTAATATATGAAATAACAAGCTAACATGATTACATATATGATAATATGTTTGCTGCATCAAATTTTAGGAATAGCAGAACTTGACTTAATGAACTTAACCGTTATCATTTGGTGATGACTAAAATTTATTAATTCGAAAAGTACAATGACTAAAACAAACAAATTAAATCCACAATTTTGGCAAATTACAGGGACTAATCGCTGGTTTTAACCATAAACAATTGAAACTTTAACGAGTTTAATCAATGGCTGACCTCCAAACTCTCATGAATCGGCAATTTCTGATTCTCTACAGCGAAAAGGTCGTTAATTTCTTCATTATAAATTTCCATGTAAGAAACTCGGATGAGAAACTCCCGATCAGAAATCTGAGAATATAATTCAACACCATTCAAAGCTTCAATTTTGAAATATCAAAACCTCAATTTAAAAAAAAGAAACTAATTGATTTAAATTACCATCTGTATTTTCTGAAACACATCATTAACAGCTCGATGAATAATTCCTGGATCGTTCAATGAACCATTCATAGTAAAGGTCTTACCACTACTCGTTTGTCCATACGCAAATGCAGTCCCTATAAACATTTTACTAATCGATCAAATTTTGAACATATCATCAAAATTAGGGCTGAAAAGAAAAAGGAAAAAAAAGAAGACGAACCGTTAAAGCCATCGACAGCTGCATGAATAATATCCTTGGTAAGAAGCTTATAAACCTTTGAATTTGAACAACTTTCATCGAATACATGATCTACAAACAAAAAAACAAAAAACAAAAGAATTAGAGTTAAAAAGGATGGGAAAAAAATAAAAGGAGAGGATTAAGAGGGGAAGAACTGAGATTTACCGAAAGCGTAAGAGAGGCCAGAAATGGGAGTGCCATGGAGCTTGTGAAGAGAGATACGATTATCTTCGATTTTCCAGAAAGTTCCAGAAGGAGATTCTTCAGAGATCGAAGGTCGTACTCTCACAGCTACACAGATCTTCTCGGCCATTGCTTTTTTTTTTTTTTTAGAACGTTGGGTTGCAGAGAGAAAGAGGCGGGACTTTATGCTTTGTTTAAAAGGAGAATTAAATTTGAATTGATTTGGGTTCATTGGGAAGCCCCTAATGGAAGTTTTTCGACCGTTTACGTCAGTCTTTGACTGGTGGATTTGGATCCAAAATTAATGGTATTTCTTGGCCCATAAGTTTTGGGCCTATGTTTTTAACCAGGTTCAGCCCTTTATTTATTTATTTTACTAAATTTAAATTTAAAATTTAATCTATTATTTTTAGTTTTAGGTAGAAATTTAATCCTGTTAAAATTATTTTACTAAATTCAAATTAATTACGTCATTTTTTAATTATATTCAAATTAATTACGTATTTTTTTAATTATATTCCCCCAAAGGTGAACCAAAATTTCATTTTAACCAAGATCATTTATCATCACATTACAAGCTCTATTAACTCCCTTTATTATATATGGTCTAATTCTGAGTTGAATCCCTCTACTGTGTTGGAATTTAAAATTTAATCCCTTTGATTTTACATAATTCGATTCTTTACTTTTATAATAATATCATTAGTAAATTCAAAATAATTTACATATCAACTGAATGCTTTAGGCTGTTAAGGAAAAATCAATTCCATCACTTAAATGGAAAACAAGAAATGTTAACAAGACCAAATTATGTCAGAATAAAAAGGATTAAATCACAAATTTCAGTATAATAAAGAGACTAAACCCAGAATTAGACCCATATATAAAAATGCAAAGAAGCAATGCCCATCCAAATGGAACGAGTGAAACCTTGGCATTCACTAAGAATGTGAAAAGAATCTGATACAATGAAAAGCATCACAAAGAACAGTCTAGGATTTACAATAAATAATGTACACTATTTCATCATACACCCTTAAAACACTCAAAAACCCAGCACCAATGTATACAGAGATAAAAGATAATCTCCTTTCATGCTCTGGATGGTGGAAACATTTTGGACATTTACCTGCAATTGCACTTCTCCTTAGGCAGGTAGCTTCTACTCTTAAGTTCCGTGGATTTCGGCAACAAGAAATACAGGAAATCTACAAGTTCACTGGAGGACTTCCCTGTAAGAATCGAAATGGAAGCTAGAAGTGTTCATTGGTGTGCAGAGAAATCAGTATGGCAGCAAATGCAATTAATAAAATTTGATTTTTACCTTGAACAAAAGATCATATGCAATGTGTTCCCAAGGCAATGTTATAGACATTAAGCAACATTTGAGAGGTATCATTTCTTCATCAGAAGATGAAGTGGCAGAAGCCGCTGCATAAGCGTTCTTTGCTGCTACAGATGCAACAGAAGCTGCTTTACGAACAATGGAGCCAAGTCCGAAACCCTTTTTTGATATAATGGGTGAAAAAGGACCTGAATCTTCCTTGCTTTGGTCTGATAGAGAAAAGATAGATTCAGTGTATGAATGGATACTTGCATGCATCATTCACATAATGAGTAATGAATTCAACAGTCTTTTACAGTTTTAATAATCTACATAAGCATTGAGAAATAAGAAACAAAGAGGGAACTGAATTTTAGAGGATAGTTTCTAAGATGAATTTCTTACTGACCTACGACACCAGAAACAGCTACTTCAACTTCCCCGCGTCCTCCAGGACCTTTCATGTAAAGTCTGTCTTTTTTGCCAGAGGAATGACCCATTGATAGAAGACTTCCAAATCCAGAACTCCCAGCTGAGAAAAAAAGACTGAATGATATGAGATGAGAACTAAATAAGCATGAAGAAGACATTCAGAATAAACTAAAAGCTAAGCTGTTTAGAACCTAAATTAAGCAGTCTACGTGTTTTGCACCCTTTAAACTAGACCAAGCTTACTCGACATGAAATCAACTGCAAGTTTAAAGACTAAATGTGCATGTTTTTCCACAGACCATGATTATTTTTGATAAATGAAAAATATGTTGATTAAAAGGAACCAACAAGGGTGTCAACCCGTTGTAAAACTATAGTAAAACAGAATATGTTTAACATATCAATCAATTTCTCACATTCACATTAACACAAGCAGAACATATTTATCAATTCATGAGCTAGGTTTTTGCAAAATTCTGAAAGAACAAAAACAGAAGGCAATTCTTGGAAAGATTGATTCCAGGTAGTGTACCATCATATGCATCCCGGACCATTTGATAGCTGACAAATCCAGAAAAAAGTGTGAGCTGCAATAACAATTAGCAGCATGTCATCAGCAAACTGATCTCCAAAGTACGTTTGCATGCATAATACTCCTAAGCAGCTTTTCACAGAATCAATGACATCAGCCCATTTGATGCTAACACTATGTTATTTAAAACTTACATATACAAAATTAGTTCATGATGATAAAATATTCCAAGTTGGCATCATTAAAATGTAACAAATGTCAGGAAAAACAATTATATATCACTTCCATCATTTATGTTAACATCAAAAACCAAGAAGTTGTAAGTACCTCCTTCAGAAGTGAAGACTCTGGTTGATCATGGAATCAATACACATAAATTATCACAAAGCTGAGAAAGGACCCAAACCTTACTATTTTTCGTCTTCACAGAATTAGTATCTACTCTCAATGGTACTTTGTTGCTGGAACTGCTATCATTTGTATCCTTTTCACTAGGAAAAGCTGCCGCATCAAGCGCATTAAGAAGAACACAATAGCAATGATCTGTTTCTGTCAAGACCTGCATGAGAAGAAAAAACATTTTTACTTTCCATAAAATCCAGCAATTTCGTTATTAACAAAGAACAGCACAACAGTATAACCCAGAAAGGATGCAAATGTACAAACCAAGAAGTGACTTTGGTACTTAAACATCTTCAAAAATAGCAAGTTCTAACTTCCTCATTAGCTTATGCTTTTAAAATGGGTTGCAAGAGGAAGTCAATAATACCAGCCAAATTGAAAACCATATACCACTAGAAACTTGCACTTTTGCAAAAAGCACTTAATTAAAAATTTCATCATAAATATATTAATTTGAGAAAAAATAAAAGGATAAATAACACGTGCATTTATGCAACAATATTATTGGTAACTTTATACAGAAAGTGAAAGTATTTACCACTGCATCAAAAGTAGAGTCAAAATCATCTATTGCAAAACAGATGTCCGGATAGGCAGGTGTTGTCTCTACTTCCTGTATCCATGCAAGTGAGCATGCCAAAAAATTGAAGAAAATCTCAATGTCACCATGATTTCATGGAAATAGAAAGGCTTGCCTTTTTTGAGTCCAAATGAAAATTTACTCGACTGGGAGATGCATAAACAGTCTTCACAACCTGCAGGACAGCAGAATGAAAAATTTACAATCAGATAATGCAGCATCCAATGTTGGCAAGGACATTAAGCAATCCTTTCAAGTAACAGGATTTGATTTAACATAAAAAATAATTCCAGTTCTAGGATTCAAATTGCAAAAATTTGCAGGCTATAGCTTATATAGGGAGGATGAATTCAGTAATTCACATAGCATGTTAGAAGCAATAGTTACATGTTTATTCCTACTTTTCTCAACAAATTTGGTCAGTTTTTCTTTTTCTTTTCCTCCATGATGACAGATATTAAGTACAAAAGAACAGTTCCAAAAAGTTAGAGATATAAATATCATCCAAAAGGTTACCGACATCATTAGCTACAATAAAGCAGGAATTACCTTGTAGATAGCAGATAATGGTGTATCTTGCCCCACTTGATGATTTCTAAGGACATTGTGACTGGAAAAAGGGGAAAGTTAACTCATAGTTCAAGTTTAACCACTAAACTTCAAAATTCAAATTCAAAGACAGGAAAAGTTAGTTCACCAGGGTGAAAGGAGGAAACAAAGAGACATTTTTAAGAGTAATAAGAAACGGAATATATCATTTAAGCTTTAGGAAAGTATCCACCATTATGATTGGAACAACATATACGGCAAAATAACTAAAATATGTATCACATTGTATAGATAAGACACAACACATTGAAGTGAAGAAATTGCCTGCAAATCGCCACTGTTACAGAGTACGAAGTATGGGCAATCATATTCAAGTAAAACGAGCGCCGCCAATCCACAACCGATAAACTGTCACCAACTAACTTATCTAACTGTTTCAAAAAAAAGTAAAGACAAATTATACTAAGTTGTAATAAAGGTAACCCAGAATTGGCACCTACAGCATTATACCAAAAAGCTATGAAAGTTAATGAATTGAAATGGAATCAACTTAAACAAGAAAACTTAAATTCAGATTCAAGTTGGTTTTTGACTTTCTTTTACCTCAGGTGCCCACCTGCGTACAAAGTAAGGAGCAACACTTTCCTCACTTTCGTTAAAACCATGCCCCTTCTATAACATCATAAATAGAAACAATTAGCTTAATATTCCAAAAACTAGTTAATTTTAAAAAATAAAGTGATCAAGATTCGATACCCATTTCCGAACGAAAAATATGAGATCATCATCTTGTCGACCTCTCGATTCCTTACCCCTAACGAAATACAAATCGAAGACATCATGCCAAAATTTACCGTCCATTTCAACGTCTGTAGCATCTTCCTCATCCACCGTCGTTTTCCCTAATAAATTCGAGTGTTTTCTAACCACGCTCAGTAACTCAAACCTACCGCAAAACATAGAAATTAGAAACATTGTTATTAAAATTCGAAATCATTGAAGAAATAAAATGAAGAATTAAACCCTAATTTCAATGTCTTTTACCTCGAAGGGGTTTCTTCTCCAATTTGGAGCATCGCTTAAAAACTTTTTCCCCTTTTTTTGAATTTTTTTTCACTTTAACGTGCCGTCAAATCAAGTTGGCCTTTACTGAAGAATTTTTTCGGGACGGATTGGGGAATTTAAGGCGACGATTTTAAGGTAGTTCAAAACGGTGGCGGATCCTGATGCTGCACCGTGGCAGTAACTTCCCTTCTGCGTGCTGATGTGTGTGAGAGAGAGAGAGAGAAAGAGAGAGACGACTTTTTCTTTTGTTTAAACCAAAGATAGTTTAAAAACGGTCAAAAGGGTGTCGTTTTATTTAATTTTGGATTGGATATTTTGGTATTCGAAAATTTTATAGTTTTAACTCTCATTTTAGATTTATTTAGGTCGGTTTATTTGACCAAAAATGATTTTTAGAAAATAAATTTTAAAAAATAATATATTTTTTAAAAAATTTATTATTATTTTTTCATATCTATTCTCTTTTTTGGAAAAGTCAATTAAACAAAGATAATTTTTATTTTTTTAATATTTTTATTATTTAATTAAATTTATTAATACTAATGTAAATATATTAATCATCGTAATATCTATATTTTAAAAAAAAAGTCAATTGTGGTTTTTTTTCTTCACGGGTTAAGCGAATTTTTATCTTACATTGAAACCATATATCAACTAATTCCTAATTTGATCGACTGATCCAATTCAATTTCAACATAATTGAACGCATAAAAATGTGTGTATTTAAAAAAAAAAACTTAAAACATTCTATCATTGAATTTTTTTAAATTAAAAAAATAACACATCAAATGTAAAAATATTTACAAAATAACAATTAAATAATCATATAATTAGTTGATTGAGTCATAAATCAATTGGTATGAACATTGTTACTAATGTAGGACGTGGGTTTAAGTGCATTGAAGTGCATTATCCTCCTATTTATGGATTAGGGAAAGGCTATGGGTAGTTCTAGATATTATGTTAAAAAGAGTCGATATAATCAGATCATATTATCAACATTGAGATGTTGAGCACCAAAATTCGAGTTC
Source organism: Gossypium longicalyx (assembly GCA_025698465.1). NCBI lineage: Eukaryota > Viridiplantae > Streptophyta > Magnoliopsida > Malvales > Malvaceae > Gossypium > Gossypium longicalyx. Next base: position 2,328,853 of record CM047000.1, on the reverse strand, counting down.
CATTTTATGAAAATCGTGTGGATTAGTTAGTTATATTAAATTCGTTACTTCGATTGAGTTAAATTATTCAATTTAATACTTACAATGATTGATATTGATTAGACTTATTATATTGATCAATTATAACTTCAAAAACAAATTATATTATCTTTAATCCGTGCATACATATATTAAATCTCATTTTTCGATTTATAAATTTTAATCTAATCATTATTATTGTATGTATGTTTTGTTATTTACTATCACTATGCTCGTGGCTATATCGTTATAAATTCAATAATCATATATTATAATAAGCACATTTTGATGAAAAAATACTATGTCAATGATTAGATTAAAACACATTTACGATGTGAGAAAAAAAAATGTAGGCAATAAATTTTAATAAAAATGATATGATAATATAAAATAGTTTTGGTCAAAATGTTAAAGCTTAATGATTAAAAATTATAATGTTTTAGGTTTAAATTTTATGTAAGTATTTTTTAGATTTTATATAAAAATACAAAATTATCCTAAATATATTATCTATTACTTATTAAAAATGAGGGACGGCTTTTGGTAAATTTATTAAGTTGATGACCCGATTGAGGGTCACACAAACTCAATAGAATTTTAATATAGTAAGAGGTATATTTTAACTAAAAAAAAGGACTATAGAAGTTCCTCTATTAAGAGTCAGATTGTATTTTATCATCTTTACTAAAAAAAATAGACAAAATAATCCTTATACATTATATCACAAGAAAAACTGATTTTTCTATTAAAAAAATTTATCAATTTTTGCTATTAAAAATTAGTCTTGATACGTCAGTATGAGGTATATGTTGTATGGCATATGTTACTGTATGATTATTCTGACAGCCATATCGATTTTTAACAGTACAATGGATGAAATTTTAAATAAAAAAGACTAATTTATTTTTCAATTTCATATTCATAAAGAACAAAAGTAAAAATATACTTCCAAACAACAATATAATCCCACTAAAACATTCACAAATGTAAGAGCAACTCCATCATCATATTTAACTTACCAAATTAAGTAACAAACGAAATATATTTCTTAAAACCCCTTAGTCTTGAAGAAACGGTCCTTTCCCTGCGGTCCTCCTCCTCGTGGTTCCGGCGTCAAGCCTGACGTTCCCGTCACCGTGAATCAACGGCACGTCATTCGCTTCCTCGCCGTCATCCGCCGTGGTTATACGGACGCAAGAACACCGTTCTAACGATGCAAAGAATACAGTCGCCACGCCATTGACGAACCACATGATGACACCGTCGAGCTTTCCACACACAGATCCAGAAGCAGCTGGTGAGCCGTGAGCGGTGGGTGGTGACGGACGGGCCAGCTTGGGTTCGTCGTCGTTTGACCGGAGATTGAAGAAATGTGAGCAGTTAGTGGTAGTAGAGGTAGTGGTTGCCATGACCATGAATTTAGTTGGTAAAATAATTTATGATCAAAAGCCTTGAAGTTGCCTAAGAAAAAAAGAGAAGAGTGGTTATGGGATTAAAGTTGAGGGCTTGGGTGTCCCTTTTAAAGTTATAATTATGGTTGTTTGTTTAATTATTACTATAATAAATTTAATTCCACTTATGCCTAATTATTTTTTTAATGAAGAGGTAATGTTTATAGTACTTTACAAGAGATCGAGGTTTGTAAATATTGAAAGGTTAAATTTATTACTAAGTTAATAAAAAAAGTTTACGTTACACTTTTGTTATTGAGTTAATGGGAAGTAGCTAAAATATTTAATTTCGAAAAGTTGAAAGACTAAATCGAAGAACATTATTAGTTAAATGACCGAAATAGAACCAAATGCATAGTTGGAAACTGTTCTTATAATTTACACTAAATTTTAATATAAGTACATACATATATATGAAAAATTATTTGGTATACCGATAGTGAAATTAAAAAAACTTCCCAAGCAGGGGTGAAATGCTATTATGTATCCTTAATGAATATTTAAAAATAAAATAGACACGTGACATTTATTACTTGTAGAACTAAAAAACTCCGCTACAGATAGAATAATAGCCATATATAGATATTCAAATAGGAAAGTAGCAACTAGCAAGTTGAAACTAGAAAAAGAAAATACCGGACCCTACCTATAACAACTCTATTCATATAAATAAATGTAAATAAAGGCCTTTAAATATGTTAATTCCTCCTCTTCCTCCTCCTTTTTTTCTCTCACATAACTTCATTCTTTTATATAGCAATGACAATTCCAATTTTTGCTTTTTCTCACCTAATTTTAAATTTTTTAACATTCTATTTACTATTATTTTTAAGTTACACGTACAATCAATCTATGAACTCTTTTTTTGTCGAGTGGTATAAAATTCGATAACTTTTAAAAATGATTTCGAATTTAAGACTTATAAATAAGAGAGTTTTTACCTCTTACTTAGAGGTTTGATTTGATTTGACTTCAAATTTAATCAAAAAAATATATTTTTCCCTATTTATTTATTTTGTTAGTGCCAATTATACATCTAGACTATAGTGTAACTTTTCATATATGTGTTGACAACTTTGATCGAAAAGCTTTGAACATTTTCATGTATTTGAGGATTCTTAATATTAATTTATCATATTGAAAAGTGAAAAAATTCAATGAAGCAAAGACTGATTGAAGACTTTCAACGTTATCAAGCTTCCTTAATTAAAAAAAGACCTTTATTCCTATAATATCTTTGATATATATTTCCTTATTGAAGACGTACTCAAGATATTTTTAAGGAGTTTGAAGTTTGTGTTCATTGAAAAATTAACAAGTCCAGATACACTTATTTAATAGAAGGCTTGTTTTACTAATAGCACGAGATAGAAAGCACTTAACTTGCTCGTTGTGAGCAACTTATGTTAGTGCATAATTGTTGTAAACAAAAAGTTCTTTGTGTTCAATTAGTAACTAAACTTTTAAGGGGTCAAGTCTTAGTTGGGAGAGTAATATAGTCTATGTATAGGAGTGAGGTCAAAACTTGATAAATGAGTTGAACGTAAATCACATCTTGTATTGAAGATTGATAGCAAATTCAAGTACTCTCAATTTTTTTTTGATCATTTGAATTCTTATTTTCTTAATTATAAACACTAATTTTATTAAAGAAAAAGCATTACAAGGGACCTTGGTCCCTAAAAAATGAATAATTTCAATTCAATCCTCTTATAAATAAACAAACCATGTTTCTCTCCGGTGAAAATTTAAAAGAGGGAAGAGAGAGAAAATTTTAGGATAATGCATTTTGGTGAAATTATGTATTTTCGTCATTTGAATCCTTATTAAGCCTACCATAATAAAGAGGAAATACAGGATAATGATGAGACCCATAGGTGAAGTGAGGAGTCTAATCATTGTGTACCCCCACTTTGTTTGTAGCCCTATCTTTATTATTTCTATCAAATAGTTAACAACCCTAAACTTATTTATGGAGACGAGAAAGGGAGAGATTAATTGAATTTTATATATGGGGAATTAATTTTTGGTTAGTGAAATTAATTTGGGAATGTAAAACTAAATAGGGAAAGAATTATAATAGTGGTAGTTGTTATGTAATATCACAAAATTAATTGAGCAACAACTCAAGCTTTGGACAAAATTTATCATGTGGAACAGTGGGAAGTGCTTTCTTCTGCATGCATGATTAGATAACTAGAAGTTGATAACTATATATATGGTAATTATTCGATATATTATAGTAAAAAATTTTAAATTTTATTAATGGATTGAGGGTGCCATAAATGTCATATTTATATAATTAATTTTTATATTATTATTATTTTTTATAATATATTTGTCAAACTCTTAACTCACTTTTAGAGTTTAAAAAAACTATTGACGGTGTATTAAATAATTTTCATATATATTAAATTATGAGATTAAATTATTAAAAATTAATGTGTTCTAAGTTCAAATCTTATTAAATGTGGTCATTTTAATATATATATTTTAGATTTTGATTATGTAAAAAGATAAAAATGTATTCATAATTATAATTAATTATTTTTCAATTGAGTTGGTATTCGATTAATTCGTGATACCAATTTAATAAAAAGATATATATATTTTAATTATTTAACTCGTGTTATGTTTTATATTATTTTTTTAATTATTTTTTGATGGTATCGTAAACTTGATATGTAAGATACAGTAGTCGTCGGTGGATGCTTATTGCTTGCTTTTAAGAGTTGATGCTGATATGTATATGTGTATGTGTGTGAATCGAAAGATTGTAGGAATGTTGCAGGATATAGACTTGAATGGTCGTCGTTTATTTGGAGGATGTTGATCACCATTCAAACTACCTAGCATTAATTGCCAAGACGGGATCCTTCGGAAATTTGTAAGAAATTGGTGGGAGTAGGGTTCTTCAGGATTTGAATCCTAAATTTTATGTAAATTAAGATTTGAAATTAGGGATGTTGATAAATTATTCGAGTTCAATTTGAAAAAAAAATTATTTTAGATTTGGTAATTATTGAGTTGAGTTTGAGTTATCGATCGAATCGAATTCGAGTTTAGTAATGCTCGACTCAAATGGCTCGTGAACCTTATTGTGATTTTAATTTTTAATATATTGTTAAATATTTTATATTATTAAATTATATTATTGCCCTTAATATATATTATTATCCTTAATATTTTATATGTACGAGCTTAATCGACCTCGAGTAAATCGGTTGTATCTCAAGCTTAAAAATGTATGTTTAATTGAGCTCGAGCTGAGTATCTAGCGCCCATGGTCATGTCCCATTTTCATGGTCATCATTGTATCTATTATTATAAAAATAGTCGTAACTTATAGCGATAATGATTAAATCATTTGTCACAAACAAATGGCATGTGGTCTCATATCCTATTTTCAGAAACCGTATAATACCATTTAAAGGATACCATTACTTTTTATCGAGCTACGATTCCATTACTATGAGTGAAGCTATATCTTGCATAAGTCATATAGTCAATGTATCAACTTTTAGTTTACTATTTTGAGATGAATAGGTTTTCAATACATATAGTCATTCATCTACGTAGTAAATTAATCTATAAATGGATCTCAGATTAATTCAACTTGATATTGTCCAAGGCATTTTTAATCCAAACAACCATATCTACGTCTTTATCTTGGGAGTCAATTCAACTTCAATAGTCAAAACAAACTATCTCCCCGTTTGGACTTATAGACGACATAATGATAATCTTAACTGCAGTCGTTTACTCAATATGACGACATGAACTATAAACTATTTAAATTATCTAATAATATAAATTGTTATATATATATATATATATCACAAATACTCCTTGTAATACCACTTAACATTAGGGAAATCTTAGATAATAAGTGACCTAATATTCCCTTAATCATTTACTTTACATGCAATACTATTGAAGGCATTTTAGCATAGAAATAATGATTGACATTTGTGCATTTCCATGAATAATCAGTTTAACCATCAAATTTGATAAAATTATTATACTTAAAAAGAACATAAAAACCTAACATGAACTTGCTAAGTAGAAGTGGTTTGTAAAGTTGATCTTTAGACTTGTAGTAAACTAAAGTTACTTCTTCAATTTTTAGTACTTCACTTAATAACTACATAAACTTGACCATGAGTTGATTTTAGCTCGAAAAATAGGTTTAAAATTTTATTAAAGTCTATTTCATATTAAAAATGCTAAATCTGAGTCCAATCTAGCCTGTCCGTATTATTTTTTAAAATTATTTTTTATATAAAATTAAATTTAAAAAATATAGTACATCAAATACACTAAAAATATTGAAATTAATATTTCCCAAAAAATTAAAAATACATTAAAAATGACTTTATAAAATAGTAACAAAATTAATAATAGAATAAGAATTATACAATATCCAAATAATAATAACAAAATAGTAACAATATAATAGTGAAATGACAATAAAGCAATTGATTCAGGTCTGGTCAAGAGAATCCTACTCGAGGCTTAGCTCATTAGAAAAACAAGCTTTATTTTTTTGTTTAAGCTTATTTTTTAAGCCTATATTTTTGTTCAAAACCTCTTTTTTTCTAGTAGACCTTCAAATTTAGACAGATAACCCGATGATAATTGAGTCTAGAAATAGAACTTGAGGAAGAAATGATTGTTCTTCCATATGTATATCACACATCATCCTTCCAACCATAAAGCTTTATTTTTTACTGCTATTGTTGTTATGAAATCCACTTCTACAGTACTTTTCATAACATCAAGAGCTTGAATAAGATGTTATTGGGCTGTGGCCCATTTGATACAACATCCTTAAAAGTTGTGATACATGTAACCTCTAAATCACCTGACAAACATGGAACAGTCAAAATGGGAAACACCTGGATTACTACATCTCACATTAAATGCCTTTAGTTAATTTCATGCATAGAGTACAAAGCACAAAAATTGCAAAAATCTTCACACTGAGATATTCCTTTAGATTTTTCTCTTACAAAGCAATCAAATCACATTTTCTTTTTCCATTTCCATTTCCATTTGATATGATATCATATATTATATATCTGCTGAAGTCAAGTATACAAAGTAATTAAAACTTCACCCCTACACATGTCTGAAATTAACTGGTTGTTATTGGATTGACATGAAATTATCTGTAAGTCCACCCAAATTCAACCCCCACCTACTCACATAGTATCTTTCTTTCGCTTCTATTTCCTCTATAAATTCATCCATTTTTGTTTCACCTTCAATCATATCACCTCTCAAAATTCTCTCTTCAAACCAAGAAAACAAGAGAAAAAAAGATGTCTAAGCTTTGTTCACTTTTCATAGCTGCCCTTCTTTTTAATTTCATGCTAAGCTATGTTGCTAGGCCTGAGCCAACTTTGTCCTTAACCCAACATGAGGTATGTCTCACCTAATCCAATCCTCAGATTTCTTTGTAGATCTCTTTTACAAGGTTACCTATACATATGTGTGTATTAATATTGGTTCTTGGTTCATGCAGGGAGTTGAGGCAGAGAAAGTTGATGCTGATGAGAACTGTGAAGGAATTGGCAAAGAGGAGTGCTTGATGAGAAGAACCCTTGCTGCTCATGTGGACTATATTTATACCCAGAATCACAAGCCATGAAGTTGAATTGTTATGGTAAAATATTGGTTCAATCGTAGCATCAAAAGCCATAAATAAAATCACATATATTTCCAGTAATGTTGGCATATGATTGTATAGATGGCATATATATATGGTTTTGTTCGTTCTTTTTCTTCATTTTTTCATGCATGTGAACCCCAGATGATCCATTTCTTTGTAGATGCAAACTTAGAAAATGTTTGAAAAATCATTCACTTGGGAAAAAGAAGAGAGAAAAAGAATAACACATAAGCCAAGTTGCCAATGAAGATTCTCTTAAATGGAGATGAAGACAAAGAAAATTGGTTACGGTTAATATTGGTCAAAAAGCTGTGACTAAACAACAATGGAATTAACATAAAAAAAAATTATGGCTTTTTTGCAAGACAATTCACGCATGTAACGCACGAATTTTCTTGCAAGTTCCAACACACGCCAGATAATTGGCAACATGCCAACCTTGAGGGTCAAACATGGTTATGACAATTCAACACCCTTTAATAATGTGATAAATGCATGTTTAACAACCATAAGAGAGATGAACATACCATCTTTTAATGGCAAAGAAACAGCCACCATTTTTATGAACTAAAGGGTACAAATTTTTAATAATTTTATATTGTGTCAGTTGTTGAAGAATTAGCTTTACGTTATAATTGGATGCGAGTGGGGGACTAGAGATGAAAGTACATGGTCTTTTCAGGGACCAAAAGTTTCAACATAAAGATCATGTCATTGGATGACCTACAAGGTCACAGCTCTGTCAATGAATGGCAGGTAGGGTTGCACTTGCAAATGCAACTAGTAAATTTCCTACAAGGACCTACCCCACTATGGACTGCATAGTACATAGGCACTGATGATTCTCAGAATCATAAATATGGATTACTGTCACAATCACACAAGTCCAAGGTTCAACATTACCAACTTAACAACAACGATCATATTCAGATTCTACAGCCATCGGATGTAATGTTTTAAAGGTGACTGCATCAACAACTAAATTGTTCGTGACAAAGCAAGCTCTATGTATATGCACAAACGCTTGTATCGACCAGCAAAAGTACAAACTGAAAAAGTAGACTGGACCAACTGGTTATGGATAAATCCCTTCGGTTCATAGGCCGGGTTAGTAAGATAGGTGTAAAGGGTTCTTTTGATAAGGTGAGAAAACTTTACGAAATGTCATGGAGAGATGGCAGAGAGGAAGATTGGGGCAGACTCTAGAAAACAAGTGCGGTGGCAGTGAGTGGTGATGGAAGCAATAAGAGGCTGAGAAAGGTGAGCACTACGATGGTTGTTGTAATTGTAGAAAGAAAGTTGCAGAGAAAATTCTAAAGTACTAAGTTTGCTAAAAGATCAAAACTCCCGAAATAAAACTTTTAAGCCTCCATTAATAGGCCTTGGAAAGAAATGATTAAAGAACAATTATAATAAAGTGGGAATGAACATGCTAAAATAATGGGTGGTGGAAGTGGGAGAAGTTATTTGAATGTGTATAATGGAAGGTAAGTTAGATGAATAATGGATATAAGGATGGGTACATGAAAGTTACACCTAGTTAAAATATTTTAGCAAGAAAGGTCTTAAGTGCAAATGCATATTTTGTTTAATATAGAAATAAGGAGGATGCAGTTGTATTCCAAAGAAAGATTAAGAACATATTTGTATCTGAGCTTCCAAACCAAGCTCTCCAAGGCATCCCAAAAGTGGAACAACCTAGAAATTCTGCCAACCTTCCGAGGTTGTTCCCAACATGACGTTCCCAAAGGTGCTCTTGTAAGGAACAATATTTCCCGAAGCTACTATTGATAGAACAATTATTAACCAAAAACAAGCATCTACAATAGGTCATAATGTTAATCAATCTATCATCATATACAATCCATCAGAATCATATTACACGATCAAAAACTTTCCTAGGCAAGAAATGATGCTCATAGGGATATATATCTTTGAAAGGCATTGACTGAAACTGACTGCAATAGGTACAGTAATAAGCAAATCCCATCCTACTCAGAGAAATCACAGTTCATGAAAGTGTGATGTGATGATCAATGGAACAAACTTTTATTCAAAATGGTCAAAGAGTTGGCACAAGTATTGGAAATTTAACTCAGAGCGTAATAGTAGTGTGAATATCCTCTGCAACTTTGATTTCTAAATGACTCAATTTTGTGGAACAACAATTACCATAATTGTGGTATACATACAGCATAAGAATATCGAGTATACATTTGAATAATTCAATAAATTTGGAGGAATTTCAGTATTTTCCTAAAGCTAAAATGACCCTAGTTAATACATTTTATTTGCAGGAGAGACATATATATACATTGAAGGCAACTTTATTAAGATTTCATTGTAGTTCCATGAGAAGAGAGAACAAACCTATTCAACCCTGCAAGAGAACCCTGCTACCACCAACGAAATGTAAGTAAAGCGAGACACAAATGGTGACAATTATGGAAGACTTTGCACCGACGTATCTGATAACATCAAGTCCTCTTTCCACAACCTCATCACGAACAACATGAATGCTTGTTTTCATACCCTCTAAAAGCTTCCATACCAGAAACTCCATTATGGTTTTTATCGTTCCAAAAGTCACCCTCCCAGTCACATCAACCATAAACTTCCTATTGCTAGGAACTGCCAATGTCGATGAGACCTTATCAAATGAGTTCCCCTTCCCCTCTTTCACTCCTTTTAAAGATGCTTCTTCCTTGGTGTCCTCACTCTGTTCTACAATGGAACAAGAATCCGATCTCGAATTTGTCAGCACTTGATGCGATGTTCTCACCAACGTTTCCACAGCACCATTACAAACAGAAACCAAAATGTCTCTCACATTGTGTTCATGCTTTGGATTGGTCATCCCAGCAAACATTTCATCATAAGTATTAATGTCCATCGTCTTGTCAAGATAAACCGCAACAGCCGTGCTTACAAATCTTTGTATACAATCAGCCATTAACTCTTTAGACTTATCATCATAAAGCAAATTAACCCATTTAGGGACATCAGATGACTCACCATCAATTTCACCACCACTTGAATAAAAGCCCATAACCAGATTTTTAGCAAAGCTACCAACAACAACAGATACAAAACCAGTCCCAGCATTGGAAAAAACCCTATCCAATACCTTATCAGTCAAGCTAGAATTCTCCATAATACCCTTTCCTAATTCACTCTCACTCCTTGATTCTAACTTATACCCTCTCAAAACTCCAATTGTTAAACCCTCATTAACCCTAATAAAAGATTGGGAAAACTCATCTGATCTCACAATCTTTGAAATCTGTTTCAAACTATTAGGAATTTGATCAGATTCAGATTGTAAAAACTCCCTTAAGTCCTTACAGACAATATTAATGGTCTCTGCTGATTCAGAGACCATTTCAGCTAAAGAAACCAAAGCTCCAAACAGCTTTAAAAGTCTCTTCCTTTTCTTCACCAAAGAAGGTAAATTATACACCTTGTAAACCCCATAACCAGAAACACCGCATATAGCTAGCAAAATAAGCCATTTTTTCTTCCTACGTGAAAAAGTCAATGCCTTTTCCACCAATTCCATATCCATTAACACCCCCAGAAAAACCCACAGCTACAATAATTTTAAACCCTGGGGCTTTTTCAAATAAGACTAAAAAAAAGCAAATTAACCCCACAAAAAAGAAGAAGAATAGAAATTAAAGATCAGTTGTATAGATAAAAAGGTGAATTTTTTTTTAGTTTTGGTGTTGAATTACGATAATTACAATTGGATTTGCAGTAGGGATAATGAGAAACGAACCTGGTTGCAGAAATGAAGAAAAAAAATATCAAATTGATAAATAAAATACCGAAATTTAGGTCCAGAGAATCTCTTTTTTCTGCTTTGATTTTTCCAAGAAGGCGGGGGGTCTTGTCGTTATTAATTAAACGACGCTGTATCAGAGCATTGCGTTTATTAGTATAGATAATATCATGTAACAACCCATGCTAAATCTTTCGTGTAAGATTCTTTCATTTTATCTCTTTTGCTTAATAAATAAATAAATTAATCTTTATACGTCAATATAGTTAACGGAATAACCCGATAATGACGCGTAATATATTATATGTACTTTTTTTAATATATAAAGATTTTTTAACTGTAAAAATGGATAAAATTTTTAAACAAAATAACCAGTTTACTTTTTAATCTATTGTATATAAATTAATTTACTGATTTTTTATATTCGAATCTTCATTATACCAAAAAAGAGTATAAAAATTAATTTTGATTTTGAGCATGATAAAAGGATCGAAATTATAATTTACCCTTCTTATATTTGAAAGAATTGTTACGTAAATGTTTATATTTGGAATAATGACATTTTTTACCCTCCAATTTTATAGAATAGTCATTTTAGACCTCTATTTTTTTCTAATTTTTTAACACTTAAACTTGTATTTTTTATCTTATCACACAAAAATAGATAGAAAAATTAACGTCATTTAATTTTGCTGACGCACGTGAATGACACATAATCATTTAATTAATTTTTTAAAATTTTAAAAATATAAAAATATATAAAAATATATTTTTAATATTTTTATATTTTAAAAAAATAATTAAATATTATCATGTAATCCACGTGGCAATTCATGTGTATGCAATGTCAATAAAGTTAACAAATATTAATTTTTTTATTCATTTTAAGGTGATTTGATAAAATAATATAAGTTCAAGGACTAAAAAAAACTAAAAAGTAAATAAAAAGTTAAAATAACTTTTCTTTTTATAAAGTTAGAGTATCAAAACCTTTATATTTCAAAGAAGACGGGCTATACTATGTACCAATAACCACTTAGAGGCACGGTGAGAAATGGTTTTTATCAACTATCCAAACGAATAAGGAAAGTTATGAATTCAGTTTACGTACTGAATACCTAAGTTCAAGGTTCACCATGTGCAGTTTCTTTTGTGGGTCTCTGAGTCTTATTATGTGCAGTTATCATATGTGGGTTTTAGTCTAGTTTATTAACTTTAGTTTGGATTGTATCAATTCTTATTCCGATTATGCTATAATGATTTGATTTTACTTTATAATTTCTCAATCAATCAATGCTATACTAATTTGATACTTGTGGTTCCTCGGACTTATATTTGTATTTGAACTTTGATTGTATTTATTACACTTTAAAAAAAAAAAACTTAAATTTTATAATTTAAAAAGTATGAAAGCTAAAAACTATCAAACCAGAAAACATGGATCAAATCGATTACTTACACATAGTACATTACTAAAAGTTATCATTTTGAAAATACAATGAATAAATTTGACCGTATTAAAATATAAATATTAAATTAACAATCTACAAAACCACAAAAATTAAGTGAGCTTACAAAGGTATTTTCTATCTTACCTTACCTGATAGTCGAGGATATTACAGAATGTAGAGAATCAATTATTGGGCTCGTTCTGATAAATACATTACGAAATAAAATAAAAATCTACAAGGGACTAATACAATAATATTAGTTAAAAGTTTTGGAATAGATCATAAGTTTTGTTTGCACCATTTTTATACGAAATCTTACATAAACAAATTAGATAATGTATATTATCAGAATTAAGAGATGGAAGTAAGTTAAAGACTCCATCTTTCACAACAATTTTTTATTCAATTATTAGTTTATTAAAGTTCAGATAACGTAAACAGCAAGTCATATCCTCTGCACGGTAAAATTTATTAAAGAGATAGGAATTAGATTGTATTTTATTTTTTATTAAAAAAATAAATAAATAAATTATTGTATGTTGGATTAAATAATAAATTAATTATTTTTGTTAAAATTTTTAAAATTGATGTGGTTGGCGAAATAATTAGACTGTTACACGTGGTTGCCACATGTACCTAATGCTGGTGTATAAGTAGAAGTGAGCAAAACTTGATTCAATTCGAAAAAAATCAAAAAACAATTTGAATTTCGAGTTAATTGAATCGAGTTATTCGATTTTTTGAGTCAACTCGAATAAGTAATTCGAGTTTTGAGTTTGAGTTTGAATTGAATTTTACAATTCGAATAATTCGAATAACAGATTGATATGTATACCCCTTTGGTCCCTGTCAATTTTGAAAATGAACAAATTGATCTCTTACTCAACAAAAATTAAAATAATTTTTAAAATTAAAAAAATTAAAAAAAATCTAAAGAATATATAAAAAAAGTTAAAACTTAAAAAAAATTTAAAATAATAATTTTAGGACTAAAATAAATCAATTAATTATTCAAATTTATCAAACTAAAATATCTTAAATTAACATTTTAATTTTTAAATTTACTCCGAACAATTTCACTCGATTAGATCAAACACTCACCCTTATATATAAGATCAGTTTCAACAGTAAAAATTGATGAATTTTTTAATAAAACTAGTTTATTTTTTAATCTAACTAACAATTACTAATTTACTCATTTTTTGAGGAGATGTAACTTGCAATCCAACTCTTAGTACAAAAATCTATACGACAGTTTACCAATCCACTATAAATATTTTTAAAAAAAAATCAAAATTGAATCTCATTAATCATGTTATCAAATAATTCCATAAAATTTAGCAAAAAATAAAAAATACATATATCCTATATCTATAGGGCAAAGTGGCAAACCTCATGTTGTATGAAGGAAACTTTCTAAATACAGATATTCTGTACAAAATCAAAGAAAACCGAGACAAAATATCACTCTATTTATCACTTTGATTGATCACTCACCTTCAGCACCTGCCACCGTTGCCCCTGCATAAACGCTGCCGTCGGTTTCTATACTCGGCCCGACCAGTGGATCTTATGCCGAACTGAATCATATCACGGGCTTATGTTTTAGAAGTTTCAAATCCTTTAGAAACCATCTTTGATTTTGTGGGGGTGATACTATAATCTACATCCTCGAGATCGCTGAATGAAATATCTTCTTCGTTCTCCACACAAATCGTAGCTCCACCATAACCACCGTATTCGGAATCATCATCTTCTGGCCAATCAATATCATCATCTTCAAAAGTTGGAATTGTTATTTTTGAGGATGCCTTATCCTCAGTGCTAGACACCGGATGTTCCTCGATAACAGACTTATCTATGACTGGCATCTCGGTACCTTCGAGTGGATGCTTTTCCTCATAATCTGTTGTGATACTGGATGTGGGTTCAGAAGTATAGGTCCTAGGTGATGTGGTCTCGAAGGCAAAATAACTGGATGAGGAAGGAATAAGATCATTGTGCAAAGTACTAGAGCTACCTCCTATGTGGGAAGTGCTTCTTCCGTACCAATCGGTTTCTCGCTTCGTTTGCTTTTGTAGCTCCTTCATCCACAATGTTCTGGCTTCCATCACCTGCCGGAAATAGATTAGCCACCTAGAGAATTGATCGATAATATTGTCTACTTATGCTTGACAAAGAAAAGGACATAAAAAGTGGACAAAGAATCTAGATCAGATCTCTACTAAAACAATACTATCGAAAAAGTACCGCGAAGGCCTTTACTAGGAAATAAATTGCATCTTGCCCCCTCTACTAAAAGAAATAGACAAATTAGTCACTGTAAGTTGGATAAAAAGCAAACTAGTTTTTCTGTTAAATGTTTCATCTATTTTTACTGTTAAAATTATCTCTGTATGTTAAAATGAGTTACATGTGGCACGGCACGTATAACTGTCAGGTCATGCTGTCAGCCAAGCCAGTTTTAATGGTAGAATTTAGAAATGAATGAAAATTTAACTGAAAGAATCAATTTACTTTTTAATCTAACGTATAAGGATTAATTTGCCCATTTTTTAAATAAATGGGGAAAAATGCAAGCTAACTCCTAGTACAGGGCAATCATTTTACTTTTGTCCAATACCATCACTTTTACGAAACAATATGAAATGTTATTGAACCGAGCTTCTCATCCCTAGCAGTCATGGCATAAAGAGAATCAAGAATCATCCAAGTCTACTCCTTTCAGGTCATACGTAAAAAACTTAAGCTAAAAATTAATGAAGAATCCAAGGAAAACCAATTTTGAAAATGGACTCCTAACCGTAACTTCTTGAATGGATGGAGAGAATAATTTAAAAAGAAGAAAACAAGTACAGGAAGAAACTCTTTTCCGACATATTCAGCACACTGAAACCTAGCAAAGAAGGTTGCAGTTGATACGGACACACAAATGTGCTACAGACTTTCCAGTCGCTGTAAACACATGAAGTGATGAACTCTATATATTACCTATCATGTAAATGGAAATGATAATTGTGAACCCAAGGGAGAAGATTAGCTAGAGTGCAGGTGCAAAAGGAGGATTTCTTGTTTGAATGCCGAGAATGCAAAGGAATCTGATATCAATTGACTATCAGACTTTGCAATATTTCGGTAAAAGTACTATAGTGGCTCCTATAGTAAAAGTCAGATTGCATTTTGCCCCTTCTACTCACAAAATGAGCAAATTAATCCTTATACCTTAGATCAAAGAGCAAATTGGTCATTTTCTTAAAAATTCCATCCATTTATACAGTTAAAATTTGGTTTGTGTACTTCAGCATGACATACATTTGGCACACCACATATCACTGTTTGGTTATTCCATCATGCACACCAGTTCTTAACAGTACAAGTAGATGAAATTTTTAACAGAAAGGACTAATTACTCTTTGATTTAATGTACAAAGACTAATTTGCCAATTTTTTAGTAGAGGGGGCAAAATGCAATCTGGCTCCTAGTACAGGGCCATCTATGGTACTTTTACCCAATAATTCTTGTTCCAATATTTACAGAATATAACTACACCAAATAAAGTTTAAATTTTAAAAATGTACAACCAGAGCCAAGAAAAATAAAACAATGAAAAAGGAAGAGTGATGGATAAGGGGCCAAAAGAACCAAAATGTAAGTAAAAACGATAATTTGGTGCCCGATGATATCGATTCTATGAAAAGCAACTGACCTGAGGTGTAGATAGAACCTCTGCGTCATGCTTGTTAAGTCTTGAATGTAGAAGAACAAAATAAACTTTCCAAAAGTAACCATCATTGATATGGCAAGGGCAAAGTTCGAATCTAAGAGCTGCTAGTCTGGGAGCAAGATGTTCAATGGCCATAGTATGTTCTTGTTGTGCAACAGACATGTCAAAATCTAAAACAAGGAAAACAATGGAGGAAAATCAGATCAGCGCGCAAACTCTGATTGCGATTTGTGTGAATTGATTCTTCGTAAGACACAAAAATCTCAGAAATTATGATCAAAATTGAAGTTTATAAATCAAAAGTACCTAGCCAAAGAAGCAAAGAATACATGAAAAACCATACAGATCGAGCAAGGTGCAACGATAATATAAAGCTTGAAAATTTAAGCAAAGAAGGTGGCACTTGATCGAATTTCACAAACATTGGAAATTAAGTTTTCAGCCCAATCACTTAAATTTCACTACTTCTCAGCAGATTAATTACATTTACTTTCAATGATACTGAACTCCTTTATTTAATGACCTTCAATGCTTCAACAATAGAAATATTTAGCTTACATAATGGCCTAGGAAAATAAAGGTGGCATCAATCTGGCATTTTAACATAAAGGTGTAGAACCCTAAAACCATCCCGTATTTAATTGAAATTCAAACAAAATTAACAATTTTTGGTGATGCGTTGAGCTCTTGAGCCTTAAAAAAAAAAAAGAAAATCAATAGAAAAACTGCATATCAGAGTATGGAATGAGGTCAAATTAATCAGGAAATTACCATCTAAGTCCTCATCGGGATCAAGAGGGAAATCCAACCACGTTTCTGGATGATGCGCGATGTTCCTCGCAAATGTCAACACCTCATCCGTTAACCCAACCGCATTGAACACCTGATCCACCTCCTCATCTTCATTTTCATTTTCCCTCCCGTTTTCTTCCTCATTTTCCCCGGATCCAAACGGAAAATCCTCCGCCGCCGCCATCTTCAACAACCTTCCCCCGATCTCAGCCCCCTCAAACGCCACAGAACCAGACGGTTCAACTCGATTCAAATTAAAGAACGATACATCATCTAATCGGCGATCGGATTGCGTCCGAGGAGAAGGAGGGGGAGCAAGAAAGGAAGCGACTCCCCAGAGCTGACGCGTTAGGGTTTGTTTGAGCTCGGTTAGGTCTTCTTTGACACCACGCGATTGAAGCTCAGCTATTTGTTGAGGGGACAATGCATGTTGTTGTAGCGACTGGGTTTCGTCGAGTTCAAGGCTTTGCCTAAGAGGAAGGGAGGATGATTGAGACTGGTGCGTTGCAACGTCGTTTTCTTCATCTACTGAAGAAGCTGATTCATTATCATCTTCTTCGTTAAGAAGAAGCGAGTTCGCTAGTGACCGAGCTAACCATGACATGCTTCTTTATTATCTCTTCTTCCCTTTTTCCTTTAAAACTTTTTTGAATTTCTTTAGAGTGGAGCAATCAATTATATATGGTTGAATCTCTTTTGTTTTGACTTCGATTTTTTTCTGACTTTACTATAATTGTGAATTAAACCCGAATTAAATTGACTAATAAATCACAATTTAAACTTCAATAGATGAGAGTCCAAAATCTATAGTTCCTCCTATAAATGGGTTATTGATCTAATCACGAGAGAAAATTTACTTTATTTTGAGATAAGATTAGATGCTATTGATTTTGATTATCATATTAAAAGTGAGTTTTTCTTGGAGTATGCTGATCGGATAGACTGTCATAGTAAGCTTACAAATAGGCAGTTAATACATATGTGAAGATGCATTGGTTAAGAGAATGCTGTGCTGATTTAATTAACTTCATCTTTGTTATTTTTCATTCTATTTTCGCATTATATTAATAGGAATTCTTTGTGAAAGATTGAAGTTTTGTCAGTCAGATATTTGGGTCGCAATAGGTGGTTGAATCATTTGTGAAATGAAATCATTTATTGAACAATTACATTAACAAACGATTATGTGCAAATTTCTCTTTATTTTTTTGTTTTGGTTTTGTTGTTTGTTCAATCTCTTGTCTGAACACGTGTTTAGACAAACAATTTGATTTAATAGGCAAAGTAACTAATTTTTCACCTACTTTTGAGGATCGCTTACGAAGATGTATGATAAACTGAAAGAAAGTAGTTATTCATCAATAGGTAACGAAACAATAATTAGATTTAGGATGATATATGATACCCGAATTAAGCCCATTGCAACCTGATAATATTGGCAACATGGAGGGTGGCAATGATGTTATGGTGAAAAAAATGACCAACAATGAGGAAAATTGGAAATGGGGGCGAATTAGAGAGATTGCTAAAACTTTCAACACTTGCATATATTGGCATTATACCCCTAAATGAAATTGTGGGAATGATATGTGTATATGGGAAAGCTTTTACCTTCGCAGCTTATAAATGTCTAGCATCAACTCAATGGCAATCGAAAAATAAAAAGATAGATTTGTAGGGGCGTATATTTTTCAGTTCTAATTAAATTAATCGACCAAATCGAATTAATTTGATTAATCGGTTTGCCACCGAATCTAATTCGATTGAGGTTGATTAAAAGTTTTTAAAATTTACGATTATCTATTAATTTAGTTCGAAATCGGATAATTAATCAAAATTAATAATAATATATTATAGATAAGTCAAATACATTATATAAACTCAAAAGTATAAAAATCAATGGATTTATAAATATTGGGCTTAAAAATATATTATGAAAACTAAATATATTTAGGAAAAAAATTAAAATTAAACTAAAAATTTCAATATTGGCCACACAATGATAACATTAAATTCGTTAGAGTTAAATTATGTTATTTCTAAAATTTTATACGGTAAATATATTGTAATATGTGTAATGTAAGACCGTCACCTTATTATTTTCACATAATATTAACAAGAAACAACTCTCTCATTTTAGTTAACGAATTTAATCGCTACCTAAGTCGTAATTAAAATTTCAAATTTCATAACATATAAATTTCATTTTGGTATTTGGTACATTGGCAACGCGCTTTCTTTATTCTATAAGCAGCCTTAAAAAATTGACATGTGTCTCTTTTTTTTTACAATATATTTTTTTAATACTTTGTTATATCCTTATAGGACACTTGTCAACCCATGACCTTACTTGTGAAGTCTAAAAACTTCACTGACAATGTACCAAATAGAGGTGTTCATAGGCCGGGCCGAGCCAGGCCGAGTTCGGGCAGGGCTCAACTAAAAAATTATGCCCATTTATTGGGCTCGGGTTGGGCCGGGCCCAAAAAAAGGCCTAAAATTTTGCCCAAACTCAACTCGGATAAAAATACTAAAACCCGAGCCCGGCCCGACCCGCGTTAATTTTTTATATTATTTTTAAATATATATAATACATTAAAAATACTAAAAACATCAAAATAAATATTTTCCAACAAATTGAAAATAAATTTTAAAAAATATTTAGACTTAAATAACACTAACATAGATGCAACTTAACAAGCAAATGCTTCTAAAATAATAATAAAAATTAACAAATGCCTTTAAAATAATAACAAAATTAACAATAAAATAAGTTTTATACAATATCCAAACAATAACAACAAAATAGTAGTAAGATAATAGTAAAATGGTAGTAAAATAGGGAGAAAACAACAAGAAAATAACATTAAAAAAAAATGCAGATTTTTTGTCCTTTAGTGAATTTGGGTCGGGCCGGGCCGGGCCAGGCCAGGGCTAAAAATACCTTACCCAAGGCCCGGCCTATTTTTTAAACAGGCATTATTTTTTATCCAAGCTCATTTTTCGGGCCTATATTTTTGCTCAAACCCTCTCACATTTCGGGCGGGTCTTCAGGCCGGGCCGGGTAACCCAACCCATGAACACCTCTAGTACCAAATAATATCTCTACTATTAAATGTAGTAGTTGATAGATTGTTGAAGTTGTTATAATTTTGCATAGGTTAAAATATGACATAAGTCTATTTACTTTTTATAAATTTGAAATTTAGTTCTTATACTTTTATTTTTAAAAATTTAATCCTTTTACATTTCAAAATTCAAGTCAAACCGCTAACACTGTTAAAATTATTTATTTATGGTCGTTTTCGTCCAACCATTTTCAGCATTGCTTTTCTAGTAGGATAAGATTTAGTCATTTTCGAATTAAATTGATATCTAATTGACTCGTAACACTAATTTATATAAATATACTGATCTGATATTAATTTTCAATTCAACCAATTTTATTTACCAAAGTAGTACATTATTTTTTACCACTAAAATTTTATTTCGAGCTTATTTGGGGTTGGTTCAAATTTTTTTTCATTTGATTTTATAGATTTTATGAAGTTTCAAACAAATTTTTTTCAACACTTGCCTTTCTAGTTTAGACAAGATAGACTTTTGCAACTTGCAGGATGGTCCTTGCTAATTCATATGGGACACGTTCATGCTATTTGGCTCTCACTATCCATCACCTTGGAATTTAGCCTTAATTGCTTGTTCACATGGGATTTCTACGTGCCCCCCATGTTATTCACGTACCACTATAAGCTACCTATGCTTTTCGTTATTGAATTATCATCATCTAAGATTCAACCCTTTGTCGTTTCACATAAGCATGAGAACCATTTTGATCTATCGGTTTTGTTAGACCTACACCAGAACACCAGAACATGACACATGATAAGCTATTGAACAGTCCACGGATGACTCTTCGCATGGAATGGTCCATAAGCAACCTTTCGTGTGGAATGGTCCGCAGATGACCCTTCAAAGACCTTGTCTTAGTTGATCTATGGAGTTCACCATGCACCCTAGCTAAGACCACCAAACCACATAGAACACTTCATGGCTACAACTAATCTGCAATGACTTTGCCACTCGACCAATTTGCACAACTATACAAAACATTATACTATCGGCTACGTGACACTGTAGGACATAAGAAAATCCCTTGAGTGCATGAGGGACCAAGTATCGAGTTTAACTTTTAAGGAGTGTGAGAAACAAGAATGCATGCATTCATGACAACAAAAAGGGGAAACCCAAGGACCTCATCAAGTCTTTGAAACTTGAAACTAATCATTCTATTTTTGTTTCTATGTAGTCATCATCTCCTACAACATATTTTTAAAGCATCTTGGAAATTGAATATCATTCTAAAAACAACATGATCATCACGTGTAGGTTGATTGATGTTGAAGAAACTATGTTTTAACTCTCATTTCTTCCATTTTTTATGTATAGTTCGATGTTGGAGACTTCGAGATATCATCTGATTGACTGATTGACTGATTGACTGATAATGCATAAAATCCGTGCATTGAATGTAAATACAACACATTTTAACTAAGAAGCTCTATAATTACAAGTGACACAATTGCTAAAAGGAATCCCTTCTAAGCTTTTTCATTTGTATGAGTTTTACACTTGCATTTTCTCTTCATGTAGATTGGAACAACAACAAAGCAATCATTGACATAAAACTAGATTGAATCACAGAACTTGTTGGAGAATTATTGGAAATTTATCAACAGAAAACTTGAGCTTACATACAAGAAACTTTGAATTTTGGTAAACTAACACAACTTTTCAGTAAGTTCAAAACCCCCCTCATTATGTTGCTACCTCATGTGAAAACAATTTATATAGTGAAAATTCATTAGTATACACAAGAGAGCAAAGGGTACCTCGGAAAACCCCGATTGATTCCATTCCAAGTTCTTCAAACCCGGAAAAGCTTGTCACCCTCCACTTGTCATGGAAGTCATGTGTATATCGACAAGCTGCAAATTTTTTTCCCTTCATTGAATTGTTCTTGTAAGCTTACACTTGGAAATGAAGATTGTAGTTGTGTAATTGAGACTGCATAGTTTCAACAACTCGGCCGATCGTTGCTTCAATACGGGATTGCAACCACTTTGTATAACTAAAAGGAGCTTTGCGGCGAGACCTGCATCGACAGCAAGTGAAGCACATTCCTCTGGTGCAAACTTACAAATGGACCACAATATCGATAACGCGAGCTGAGTACAGTTTTCTGAAGCTTTCATTAATAGTTTCACCACATTTGGTATAGTACTCGGACAATCTTTCAAAGCCAATCTTCCTTCAGGTGTACTTGACAAAAGCTCCAATATATGAAGGACTAATTCCAAACATTCATTGTTCAAACCAGGTATCAACTCAACTAATTGAGGAACTGCACCAACATTGACAAATGAGTTCCTAACAGGTTCATGCGAACAAATGGTTTTAAGCAAATTCAAACCAGCTACTACACCATTTGGATGCTTCTTGTCTTTCACTAGCCTTAACAATCCGACTAAAAGACTCAAACTTGCAACATTTTGGGAAGCAAAATCAGTCCCTTCTATCAACATTCCAATCAATCTAGTACAATTTATCTTAGTCTCAATAGACCCTTCATTTAGAATATCCACCATTAAAGATATTTTAGCTGGTTGCAACAAATCAGACATGGAATTCAAGTCAAGGTTCAAGTTAACAAGTACACCAATTACCTCACAACCAACAGCATGAGTTGTAAAAGGCCCTAACAAAGATGAAATCAAACCAATACCTCCATTTTCAACAACAGTCTTCTTAGCCGTCCCATGAACTTGAACCACTTGTCTAAGCTCTTTTAAAGCTTGAACTCTAGCTTGACCCTTGATTTTCTTCAAATTCTCCAAAATCTCTTTAACCCTTCCTTGTACATCCTCTGACCTTTTCTTCATAGCCAAATACTTTTGACAAAACCAACTATGAATCAACTGTTGAAGTGTCTTGTTTGGTGTCATTGAATCATCCCAAAGCTCTTGCATAGTGGTAGGACAAGTACAATGACCTAAAGAGAACCATTTAAGAATATTGGATCTCTCATAAGTTTGACCAGTACAAAGGGTAACAGGATCATGCATTGGTTCTAAAGAAATTGGACATATGAACACCAGTGGTACATCCATAGGTTCAAGCTCTTCAATCATTAGCTTTAGATCCAATTTCTCTGAACCAAAACCAGTGGCTATTACACCACCACCACCACCACCTAAAACACCATCTTTAACAGCTGTTTCTAGATCTAGAACTTGACTATCAACTTCCCTTCTACTAGATGGTTGATACATTGGCATTTTGAAATACCCTTTTTGCAAATACAACACTACAAACAAACAAAGACCCTTTTTTTCACACAAAAAGAAAGATAATGAAGAAGAGAAGGAAGGGTTTTTTTTTTTTTTAATTTTATAACACACCTTTTGTGTTTCATTGAATGGCAATCAAAGGGGACATTTTGTCTTCCCCATTCTTTTGCTTTTCATTGTTGCTTTGCTTTATCTAATGTCTTTCTCTGGTCAAAAGGGGAGCTTCCTCTTCCTTGTTCTTCACCACTAATCCCATCATCATCATCATCAAAAGAATGACGGTAAAAAAACAAAAAAAAAACAAAAAAAAAATCCAATCTTTCTTCACTATTACAACTCAACTTCCTCTTTAAGATTCTTAAAAAAAAAAAAAGTGGTAAAATCATTCAAAACCCCATGCCCAGATCAGCTAAAAGGAAAAGGGGAAAAGAGACAAAGAGGTAAAAGAACAATCAAAGGTAAAACAAAGACATCAAATTTGTTGATGAAGAGAGGGTGGGAAATGAAATTTTGGGGGGGATTAAAAGGAAATTGGGTGAATTTAACAATGCTTTAGATGTTGAAAGGAGAAAGAGATTTTTTCTTTTTTATAAAAGAAAAAGAAATTCAAAGAAAATAGCACAGTCTTCCTTACAGCTCTTCTTTTTGGGGCAAGTCAGGTTACTAAATTTTTTAAAAATTTTATTTAATAATGGTTAATTTTTATAAAAGGTCCCTCTATTATGTATGGTTAACAAATTTAATCCATTTATTATAGTTTAATAATTTTTAGTCTATTTACTTTTATGTTAATTTGATGTTATATATTTGACATGGTTTATCTTTTAAATATGTCTATATACTTTAGAGTTTTGTTTTCAGAATTGGATTTGACTAATCGAATAGATTGATTGGATAAAAAATCAGTCAAGATATCGATTTGGAATAAGGGATTAGACTCATTGAACCGAGTTAAAAACGGGTTGAATTGTTTTTTTCTATTTTTTAATTTTTATAATTTTTTAATAATTTATTCAATTAAATCAGACAAGAATAATATAACTATAGACATATTTTCGATCAACTAAAATACATAATCAAATAAATACAAAACACAACGAATAAAGAATTAAAAAAAACTTATATATGACGTACGCACACTGTGAGACGGAGAACCACGTGTCACAATATTTTAAAAAATCACATCAAATTATATTATAAAATTGATAAAAAGGTTTAAAAATATACATTTTGAAATATAGATAAGTACAAATAATCAAAAAATAAAAAGGAAATGATTTAATCAACAAAAAACTTATAATACAAGGACCGTTTACAAAATTAGACCAATATAAAATTTTATTGGAAAAAGGGAGGGTAACCGGCGATTGACGGGCTGTGAAGCAGTGGATTTTAGCCCTTGGTGACTGTGCATCACACGTGCATTGATCTCTTTAGTGACCGCTACATCCCATTTTTATGAGGTTTTTTTATTATTTATATATTTTTGCCTTGAATTTTGTAAAAAAAGAAAAAAGTTTTTTTAATTGAAAAAGAAAAAAGGGAAAATTGTTGAGGGAGGGGATAATTTAGAATCCAAGACGCAACCTCAGTCAGTCTCGTGGTCAAAAAGGGGAAAATGATGTTGCCAAGCAACAGAAATATTTAATAATTTTCAAAAATAGGGGAAATTAAATAAAGAAAGCAAACAAAACTAACCCCACTTCTTATTCTCACGTCATGTCCCCCACTTTTTTTTAAATAATTAATTTTTTTTACTTCAATTTTTTTTTATATCAAATAGTCATATCGAGTTTTGATTAAACCGGATAAAATTTTATCGTCGCTTTTTTACTTTTCTATTAATTTTAAAATAAGAAATTCGATAAATTATTGTATGAATCTTCTTCATCATATTATTTATGATTCTTTTTTAATTATTTAATGATATTTCAGTAATTTTTATTCACGTCTTTGACATATAAATTTGATGATTTTTCTACTTTGAACACTAAATTTAAATCTCAAACTCTGAATCATAAACCCTAAATTTCGAATCTAAACTTAAAAGTTTTAATTCGGGTTTGGGGTTCTAAGTTGATGGTTTTAGTTCGAGATAAAAAAATAAAAATTATATGTTAATGACATAGAAAAATTTGTTAAAACGTCATTAAATATTCAGGAAATGGAACATGAATGATGGGATGGGATGTTTCATAAAATAATTTCTTACAAAATCCTTTTTGAAAGGCACTTAACATTTGAACCAATAATGTTGTTAATGATTTGTGAAAATTGAATCAAATCAATTTTTCATATATAAAATCTCGCGAAAGTATTGTTCACCTATGACATTGCACATGGTATCAATGTTCATTTATAATTTTAATAGGCATAATGAATTTTTTGGCCCTCAAACTTTCTCCCAAAAAAAGTTGTTTTAAACCCTCCATTTAAATTTTTTTCTCTTTTAGCCCTTAAATTTGTGTTTTTTGGGTCAAATCACCCTATAACTTAGTTGATATTGCATACACGTGGATTGCTGCGTAAATGACACATAAACATTTAATTAATTTTTAAAAATTATAAAATATTAAAAATATATTTTTTAAAATTTTTAAAATAAATTTAATAATTTTTAATTTTTAAAATAATTTTATATATTTTGAATTTTTAAATTTAAAAAACTAATTAAATGATGACATATCATCCACATAGTAATTCACGTGCATTCAATATCAACAAAGTTAAAAAAAAAAAAGTTAACATTTCTATTTATTTTGGAATGACTCGACAAAAAAATAAATTTAAGGGTTAAAAAATAAAAAATTAGATAGAGAGCTAAAATCACTTCTTTTTATTTATAAAAATTAGAGGACCAAATAAATATTATGCCATTTTGGTATTTATCGATTTTCATAATTCATCAAATATAACTTTAGTTGACCAATCAAACCATTATGTTTTGTTTTAATTACGTTACAGTCCTTTTCAAAATATTTTGAGCACCCATTCTAATTCATTCTGTTTTTAAATATGAATTTTGATTTTTTTTTTTTTTATATTTGAGCACCCATTCAAAATCTTTTGATTTTTTAAACATATTTTGCTTTATTTATTTAAAAAAATGAGTAAATTAATCATTATATGTTAGATCAAAAAGTAAATTAATCATTTCTACTGTTAAAATTTGACATTATTAATAAAATAATTAAAGAGTTACACATGATATGCCACGCATACCTCATTTGATGTACAATAACCAACATTCAACAATAAAAACAGATGTAATTTTTAATAAAAAGATCCAATTTATTTTTTTATCTAGTATACAATGATTAATTTGTAAATGATTAATATACATGTTTAGATTCGTTTCTATCTTTTTTTCTTTTTGAATTTCAATTAAAAGTATAATTTTTATTTTTATTTTAATAATATTACTATAGTATTATAAAATTTTTTATAACTTATTATAAAATGGAAAAGTAGATCTAGTTGGGTCAAATTGAGACCTTAATATAAGAGTTCAAACTTGACTCGTATTTTAACCGAATTTATTTTTTATCTAATTTATTTTTCGAGTTTTTTTCTAATAACTTAATAATTTAATTTCAATTTTTAATTTTCAATTTTTTTACAAATTCAAATATATCTAAACCAATTATGGTCCTTTTCTAGTTATTAAATAAAAAGCTTTAGGACATTTATTCAAATAAAAAATTATTTGAATTTCAAATTTATTTGAATGAAAATTAAATTTCAAAATTCATAAACATGAGCATTTATTTCTGTTGTAAGAATATTAAAAACGAAACTTAATACTACCTTTTTTTTTAAAAAAAAAAGAATTTTGGTCAAACTTGAAATTCAAAGGAGCGGAGTGCACGTTTGATTGGGCCCAGAAATGAAATCCAACAATCGATCTAATCCGAATGTACACGTGCCACATTAAATTATAATTATGTTTATTTTAATTACTCAAACAGTATAGTTCATCTGTATGAGTTTATATTCGATGGGTTCGTGTCATCATACAAACGAACTTATATTTATGATACATATGTTAATTTTAAAATATAATACGTTATATTTACGAACCGTGTTTTATAAATAAAAATTTAATATTTATTAAAAAATATATACTCACAAAAATACTCAACAAAAACGTAAAAAATTAATATTTTGGAAGAAATTAATTATAAATTATTGTTGACATAGGATAATGTAATAAATAGTAGCTTTATAATTTTTAATTAAAAAATGGTTCTAATCTTAAGCTTTTATGTTTTGCGGGTCTTTGGTTTTGACCTCTTCGATTAGCGCTCTTTGCTTTGCGTTCGCTTAGCTCCTCGTAGCCACGTGGCTATGGGAATTGTGAATATCCGCCACTTTATGGATGGTTTTTAAATTAAGTTAAAATATGTAATAGGTGTCTATACTATTCATAAATTTAGAATTTTGTCTTTATGTTTTTAATTTTAAGAATTTAGTCCTTTTAGTTTTCGGATTTCAAAATTTAAGTCTAATTTTTAATATTGTTAAATTTGTTGGTATGATATTTTGAAATAAAAAAAAATCACTTGGTAGCAATGTAACTGAAAAAATGAAGTTCTCTGAACCTGATTTTAACAAAATATTTTTAACAGTGTTAAGAGGTGGACTTGAATTTTTGAAATTTAAAAAATAAAGAGACTAAATTCCTAAAAATAAAAGTATAGGGATTAAATTCCAAAATTATGAACTTCTCAAGCTTGTTAATGCAAGTGAGGTTTGTTGTTTTGAATGCAAGTTTGTAAGACTTTTAGAACTTCAATTATCAAATTTTGATTTTTATGATTTATGGACCATTTAGACATACTTAAAACGTGTTGTAAAACTTAAATAAACTAGAAGAAGAAATTACTCCACCTTCATCCATGGCCTTTTCTTTAGGAATCCACATTTTAACGACCTCTTTTATCCTTTTAGAATGAATCCTTCCCAAGATTTTCAGAACTGGTCAAATCATTAATTTATCGATTCGAGTGGTTTGATTTTTATTTAATTTAATTAAATAAATTATTAAAAAAATATAAAATATACAAAAATATTAAAAATCTAATTTAATTTGTTCAACTATCTAGTTCAATCAACTTTTTTTCCTTTTTCGAATCGATACCGTAATTAATTACGAATCTAACTAACTGATTCAACCTAGTTCAAACATCCTTGCCTCACTCCACATGCCCAAAGGTACTACCTTTAAAGCACCATTTTAGAAGCCATGGAACTTCCCCTAATATAGACTTAGTGGATCCATTTAATGGCCCTAGTATTAATATCAACACAAACTTTTGCATAAGCTAATATGTTTTACCCTACTATAATACCATCCACATCGAGTGGATTACCAAATGCACTCAAATTATAGCTTAGCCCTAAATTTGTGTAGAGCTCTAAGAGAACATCTCTCATATTTATCCATACAAGCAACTTATGCAAATCAAATTCTAAATTTTTCATACTTGGTTCTCATTTGTGAACGATAATCGACTTATTTTGGATATGTTGAGGACTTTGATTCAAAACTCAATCTCTAGACCAACAAGTATTGAGTATAGTGGTAAGACACATTATACTTACTTTTAAAGGAAAAAACATGTTTGAACCTTGTAAACAATATTACTAGAAGGGACAACCATAAAACACGAACATAGATTAAAAAAAATTTGGGCCACCAAAGAGAACTACCGTACCTTCTCCCTTACATTGAGTTTCAATTAAAAACCCTTAACCCCTATTTGTCACTTTTAGATACATGAATGTATGACATAAAAATAAATAATTGAAATATATCATAAAATATAATATAAAAATTAGAATAATAACACGAAGATATAAAAACTTTTAAAATTCGGATTGAAAATTGAAATATATAAATTAGAAAGTTAGAAATTGTGATTTAATTTATGGAGAAATTATTTAATGCATTATCAATGAAAATTTATAAAAAAGTTAAAGATTATATTAAAATTATATATACTTTATAATGTTATACATAATTTAATAAATAATTACTATTTAATTTTGATTAATTAAAATTTCTTTTACACTCATTTACGAAATTAAATAAATAATTACTATTTAATTTAATAGTAGTGTTCTTCTTGGATTAAGGGTGGCTCACTCCGAACCTTTAGAAATAATGCGTAAAGCCCAAGTGCCAATTGCCAAGCTTGCACAAATGGGTTAAATTAGAGTTATACTAAAAAGCCTTAAACTGGAAAATTTATCCTCAACTTGTTCATTTGCATCTAATTGGTCTCTTAAGTGTTTTATTGGATTTAGATGGTCTTGAATTTGTATTCCATAAATTAGGTTGGTACCTCCTACTGACACTGATAGTTTGTATTGACGTGGTATTGTTAGCCAATCTGGTGGTGCCACGTGGTAGTCTCTCAGTATGTCACGCGCAAACATAAATTTAAAAAAATTAAATACATATAAATTAATTAAAAAAGTATAGTTTTTGTTTTATATAAATAGAGAACCTAGACAAACAGTTGTCCAAATACAGATAGATCTGTATAAATTTATAAAAATTGACATGTTATCTTTTTGTCAGCATTTAACGACTGGTGACAAAAAAAAATGTTTAATAATTAGGTGATCATTTTGTAACTTTTCATAATTAATTGACCAAAAAAAATGTATTAATATTTAGGTGACTATCAATTTAATTTACCCTAAAAATAAATAAAGAAAAAAAGTGTATATATATATATATATATATATGAGTGTGTATGGCTTGTCAAGTTTTTTATTATAAATCTTGCTAATAGAGATGTTTATAAAAAAATGTAAACCCTAATTTGATTGGATTGAATATTAATATTCAAACCTTTAATTGATATCTTTTTCACCTTTATATATATATAATGTGAATAGAGAAAGATTGAGAGGACAAAGAAGAGACACATTGTCCTTTTCCTAAGGTCTAAGTCACTTTCCAAGATATGGTTGCAAAATCTTCCTGAGAAAAAGGTATGAAAATATTAACAAATAGTTAGAAAACTCGTATTTGGATTAAGTTTAAATTTTAGAGTTATTACTATTAAGAGGACTTTATTTAAATATTTTTAGTTCAAATAAGATTAAGTTTAGACTATAAAACGGATGATATCATTTGTGATTATATTAAAAAAAAATATATAAAAATCGAAAAAATATTATTTGAAGTTTAGAATTTATGATTAAGATTAAAATCAGAAAAATAATTCATCCATTATTAAACACTGAAGTAACAGTGTATATGCATGAATTCTTGAGATTTTCAGAGTAAATTTTGTTAGCACTATGTATCATGATTCATATAAATAAAGAAAATCAAGTTGCACAATAATATATATGTTGGGTGGGGTTCTTGAATTCTCCACCATAAATTTTGTTTACAAGGATGCTCATATAACCCTGTTGAATATTAATGTTTAAGTCTTCAATTGACATCTATTCCTAATTTAATTGCTAGATATCTTTTACACTTACCCATATATATATATATGTGTGTGTGTGTTTGGAGTATTCTTGAGTCCTCTATCATAAATTTTGCTAATAAAGATGTCCATGTAAAAAACTACAACATAACCTGACTACATTGAATATTAATGTTCAAGTCTTCAGTTAATATCTTTAATTTTGATTGTCAGATTTCACTTATGCTCTACCCTCGTAATATATATATATATAAAGTGACAATAAAGAGAGATTGAAAAGATAAAAGAAGAGACATATTGTCCTTTTCCTAAGATCCAAGTCCCTTTCCAAGATATGGTTGCAAATTCTGAGGATGGCCAGGGAAAAAACACCTTCACTAAACCAAAAGCAAATTTCAATAATTGCTTTGCTCCTTCTATTATATGGATCATATTCTTGGTTGGTAGCTAGCTAGCTATCAAAAAATATGGAGGATATGGAGTTTGATTGATGCTTTTGGGACCCTTCTTTGGTGGAAAATGATGTTTGCCTTTTTCCCTCCCCATCTTAAAATACTTGTTTGTTTTCAATCTGAAATAAGTAATATATTAGTTTCTCCAAATTTAACCAACCCTACCTAGTTTTTAAGCTAGGTTGGCATTTTGCAGATGTGGGGAAAATGGTGGGTCATATTTCTTTTGAGGCTATTTGGGATCATTGAATGGATATTAGCTGTTGAGGAGTCGGATCTTGGTCAAGTTAAGTATTGTTCTCGATCAGGAATTTATCTTTTAATTTTATTAAGCGTTTTGATAAATTCACAAAATTAAAATGTTTCGAAGTGTTTTATATAATGTATCCTTAACCTATAAATCTAACTACAACCTCATAAAACTGAGCTACATCCACATTATCTTATACTATTTCTTCAATTGTTGTGTTTGGTGGGTGAAAATGAGTTCCATGGGTATTCCCCTCTTCATCCAAGGACCAGCTTTTTTTTTTTCTTTGGTTATAATATGAAGTTTTTATTTATTTATTAATATTGTATTCCTTGCTTTCACTTGTTATAATTGCTCTTATTTGAATTTGTCTCACGGATTAATTTTTTTACATATAGAATAAATTGCAATATTTTAAGGATATTTTTATTATTTTATATAGAAAAATAAAAAAAATATATTCATAATATTTTAACTCATACTTTCTTTTATATGTATACTTCATCATTGAATTAAGGCCTCATTTATAATTAATATCAATTTTTTAATAAATATATTTTTTATATAATTTTATTTTACACCTGTATTGTAGATGTGTTATAATGTCATATTTGTTATATAAACCTTAAGAAATTAGATTCTATGCTAATAAAACCAGATTCTACAGGTTGGGGAACCATAAATTACATGGTTTATATACTAAGAAATGTGATGTCAAGAAGAGAAACTGGAGAAAACCTACAATTTTCACAAGTGACCTTGTGTCATCACTGATAAAAATATATATACATATGCATATATAATATATTTACACCCCCAGTGACAGAAATTTAACTTATTTTTAATGTTCATGGGTTGTTCCCCATTGCATTTGCAGGAGCAGATAAATAAGTAGAATTGGAAAAAGGAAAATGAAACAAGAATAAAAAAGGGAGTAATAAGATCCCTTTGAGACAAAAGCTGTTACGGTCTACCCTTTTGTCAGTCCCAGTTTCTTTCTTGAAAATCACCTGTTCCAAGGATTATTATTAAGCCGATGCAGATTAAGCCATATATATATATATCACAACAAGTGAAAGAAAAGACCAACCTGAATCTTCTATACCTTCTTTATTTCCAGGTTTCAAGTGAAATGTTGATTTACCCTGGAAGAAAGCTCACAGTTGACAATAACAATGGAATAAAAAAAAAAAAACTGGTTCCAATGGAGGAAATAGTAAATAAAATACCTTAAAACATGTACCAGAGAAGCTTTGTGAAAAGTTCAACTTCTTGCTGCAATTCTTCTATACATACATGCATACATACACCAGTTATAAAAGAAGATATATATGTATATTATGCTGTAAAGTATATTATACTTATAATGTAGAACTTGCCTTGGAAAAACTTGTTAAAGGGGAGGTGGCAGTGTCATCATCAACACCATGTTCTTTGATTTTCTTTTTGGCTTTGCTTCTTTTCTTAACCGGTTCAGAGCATTGATCATAATCATCATAGAAATGTTTTAGACCAGAAGATGCATCAGATACCATTGATAAGTCCACCTCAGCAGCTTCTTCAGCCATGAATAGACCTCCTTTTCCTACATATTCTTCATTTGGACGCTGAGTTTGTGAGTAGTAAGAGGATTGATCCAAGTAAAATGTCCAACCAGACTCACAACCACTACTACCACATTGTGAAGGTGATATATTCATTATAAGAACAAATGAATGAAAAATAAAGGAACCTTTTTTTTTTTTCTCTCGGATTTTCATGCAAAGTCCTTGAAAGGTGTTTGTGTATATATACACTCAAAATCTTGACTAGTTTTGTCCTTTCTCCCACCCTTTGGCCCATCTTGTTTTTTCTTGTGTAAATAAAATAAGTGGTGAATGGTGATAAAGGGGGAATGGTTTGAAGTTCATTTTACCTTAGGGGAAATGACCATACATACATGATGTCCCTTTGGGGAAGCTGTTGGAATGCATTAAATGGTGGAAAGAGGGTCTAAAGTGACCCCATAAATGTTTTGTTTGATTATTGAAAAAAAATATAAAGCATCTAATGAATATTCCATCTTCCCAAATTAAGGCTAAGTTATCTCAAGAACTATATGCAAAAGCAGTAAAAGCCTATAGAGACTATGATTTAATGCTAATGCCAACACTTCCAAGAACTATTGATGCATTTGCTTGGTATTTGATGAGTATATTCAATTTTTTTCTTTTTAAAGCATATATATTTGGAGAGTTATACCTTAAACTAGTTTTTTAATATATGTTTGAGAAGCAACGAGTCCTTGCCGCATTGGCTCAGTTGGCAAAAATTGTTGAGTATCAACACAAATTTATTGAAAATTATATTTTGTTAATGTTTATATGGTAAAAAAAAAATTAACTTTTGTGAGTAGTCTTTAGTTAGTAAGTTTAGTCTTAAGTTTTATGTTAGTAGGGGAATGAATTACACATCATTTAGGAATAAAAAAAATAGGGGATTGTTAGTTTATATAAAACTCATATTTCACATTGCTTAGAAAAACGAAGATAGTGAGGCATTGGGTCTATGTAAAAGCTTATGTAGTAATTGTTAAGTGCACCAAATAAAATATTGAATCTTTTATTCGATCTTTTAAATTCCTCTTTTATTTTCTTATTTTGGAGTTTTAGGAGATATAGCTAAATTTTAGTTTAATGGTGTTGTGAGTTTAGGTATTCTACAATAAGTATTAGAGCCAAGTTGAAGGAGTGGAACTTTTCTTAGTATGAATTGTGGTTGTAACATTGTCTGATTTTTCACATTAGAAAAGACATTCTTATAGCTATTTGAAGATTATCTTTGGTTGCTTAATTGTGAGAATTATCTGTCAATACAATGACGAACTTGCAAGTTGTCAGTGGAATAAAGAAGCTTGATAACAACAACTATAATACATCACCAACTTGTATAATGTCTTATACGCAAAGACAAGACCTTTGGGAGGTTGTCAATGATAATGAAGTGACACAA
Source organism: Gossypium longicalyx (assembly GCA_025698465.1). Classification (NCBI taxonomy): domain Eukaryota; kingdom Viridiplantae; phylum Streptophyta; class Magnoliopsida; order Malvales; family Malvaceae; genus Gossypium; species Gossypium longicalyx. The sequence goes on along the minus strand of CM047000.1, from coordinate 2,294,464 downwards.
CCGGAAGTCGACGATGCAAGTGGCACGCTAGGAAAATGGAAAATAAAATCTGGTAAAGCAATATTCACGTTGAAGACGACGATTGAAGAGGATGTGTTAGAGCACATTCGAGATGCCAAAACTCCTAAAGAAGCATGGGATACATTAGAAAGTTTGTTCTCTAAGAAAAATGACACAAAGCTTCAACTCTTCAAGGGCGAGTTATTGTTAATGGTGCAATGTGACATGACAATCTCGTAGTATTTCCACAAAGTGAAATCGTTATGCCGAGAGATAGGTGACTTGGATCCACAAGCTTGATGATCGAAGAAAAAGTCTGTGAAAGGTAATGTTGCTACTGCCAACAATGAACAAGAATAGGATGTTGAGGCACTGTTTGTTGCGGAAGAAGAGATGACTCTTACAGCTACAACGTGCAATTGAGTCAATTATGAGAACGATTGGATTGTTGGTTCAGGCTGTTCAAAGCACATGATAGGTGATAAGAAGTACTTGCAAAATTTGTCAGAGTACAAAGGAAGCCGTGTGGTGGTGATTGCAATCTTGTTTACAAAAAGCTTGTGTGATAACAAGCTCAAAAGTTTTTGTCATCAATTTGGGAATCAATCCCATATCATTTAGGAATAAAAATGCAATGGATTATGAGTTTATATAAAAACTCATATCCCACATTACTTAATAAAATGAAGGTAGTGAGACTTTGGGTTTATATAAAGACTTATGTAGTAAATGTTAAATGCATCAAACCAAATTTTAGTTTAGTGGTGTCGTGAGTTTGGGTGTTCTACAAAGGTGAAGGTTCTGGGATCTAAGTACCTAGATTTGAGACTCTTCGCAATTAAAATTTATAGATCTCTAAGTCCCACAATGAGTTATTTCCATGTATGAATTTTAGTTCAATTAGTTAGTTCATAGTTTGGATTGATGCAATTTATAGTTTGTGTTGTAATAGTTTGATTCTACACCAAATGGTTACTCAAACATGTATTTGTACTGTACTTATCACACACACACACACACACACTTGAGAAGAGTAATGGATATTTTAAGGAAAAGAGTTAATATAATTTTTTGCCTTTGAACTTGACAAGTATGTTCACTTTAATACTTTTATTTTTTTTGTCCACTTTTGGTACCTAAACTTGACAACTAGTTCCATTTTGATCCCTTAACTTGGAAAATTAAAAAAAAATGACGTAACTCTATAAGATTGTGTAACGTCATCAACTGAAAAAAAGTGGATCTAATTACGTGACACAACCTTATAGTGTCATGCCATCAAACTTCAACATTTTTCCAAGTTAAGGGGCCAAAATGTACCTAGTTGTCAAATCCATGTATCAAAGTGGATAAAGAAATAAAGTATTAAAGTGAACCTAGTTGCCAAGTTCTGAGAAAAATTGCATTAATCCTAAGGAAAATGAAAAGTTCGGGTAATATAGAGTTAATGTGACCTGAACATATATAAGATGATGGATTAAACATATACAGATATATTGCTTAAGAGCAATACCTTCTTCGATTTTAAGGTAGAAAATTCATAGTAAAGTACCATAAAGGCCCTTGCACTAGGAGTCAGATTACGTTTTGCCCCCTCTACTAAAAAAAGGGCAAATTAGTCATTATACATTAAATCAAAGAGCAAACTAGTCCTTCTGGAAAAAAAATCATCCATTTTTACTGTTAAAAGTTGGTCTTATACCTCTGCATGAAGTACAAGTGGCATACCACATGTAACTGTCTGGTTATTTCGCCAGCCACACCAACTTTTAACAATAGAAATGAATGAAATTTTTAACAGAAATGACCAGTTTGCTCTTTAATCTAGCGTACAAGAACTAATTTAATCATTTTTCAGTAAAGGAGACAAAATGCAATATAACTTCTAGTACATAAACCTCCATAATACTTTTAGTAAAAATTAACCCTAGTATTTGCATTAATGCCAACACTTCCAAGAATTATGATGCACTTGCTTGGTATTTGAAGTTTATATATATATATATATATATATATATATATATATATATATATATATATATATATATAAAAATGTGTGTGTGTGTGGAGGATTATATTCCATACCCGTTTTTAAACATATGCTAAACAAGAATATTAGATATTTTAAAGAAAATGAAAAGTTCAAAATAGCTGTTCTTGGCCCCTACAAATAATGTTGAATCCTCATGGTTTCCAATGATGCAAAATGATTTATATACACATTTAATATATGAGTGTAATAAGGCAAATCCTATAGCTACAACTTGCCTGAAAAAACAAAAAAAAAACTGTATTCATTTAACCAAAAGGTGAAAGACATTAACATATTTAGGCAAAAGTTTGTTCTAAAATATAACTTAGATAAATATAAAAAAAACAAATGACAAGAACCAATGCCCCTTAAATTAGGCCAAAAGCCGGTGCTTGATTTAAGATCATTTTAGATGGGGTGTTTATTTTTAGTGCTTGCGTTTAGTTTTCTTTTTGTTTCACGTTACAGTATCGATACAATATTTAGTCTCGTCGTCACCGTTATTTTTATAATAATCACAGGTAAACGTACTGCTCGTCTTAAAGGACCCTTAAAAAACAATGGTTAGAAATTGCAACCCAAAAAAAACACATGAAGGGGGCCATTGTAGGATCTTGCTGTGGATCAAACTGGTCCCTCTCTCGGGGCATTAAACTCATCAGCACATGCCCTTTGGTTGTTTGTGGCCCTTTGCCACTCCATTGGCATTTGTTTTTCTGATATTATTGCATGCTTTAATCTTTGGCATTTGTGTTTTTTTCTTCTTCTCTTCGATTGAAATGATTCTAAGTTTACTCCATTATTATCACCCATTCGATCGGCACAAATCAAAATTTTCATTGACGTGAAAAAAAGAATCGAGTGTTTAAGTTTATTATTGAAATTATGCGCACTAAACAATACAACTAGAAAAGCAAACTCAAGCTTCTTTCAAACAAAAACTAATGTAAGATCTCTCTAGTTGCCTTTTGTGGTATATATAATTTGGTTTGCACAAATGATTGTGAAGTGAACAAGGATAGGTTAGTTAAAAAATTACCATGAAAGTCCCTATACTAGAAGTTAAATTGTATTTTATTCTCTTTATTTTAAAAAATAGGTGAATTAGTCCCTATACATTAGAGTAAAAAGCAAACTAGTCCTTTCTGTTAAAATTTTTTTTATCTATTTTTACTCTTAAAAATTAGCATAGCTCACGAACTGTGTATCATGTGCACTTCATACAAATGTACAAAGACCCCTTTTTAACCGTAAAAATGATAAGATTTTTAATAGAAAGACCCGTTTACTCTTTAATTTAATGTACAAAGATTAATTTACATAATTTTTTTAATAAAGAAGACAATTTAGTCTTACAATAAACTCCTCAACCATCGATTTTTTTAAATATTTAATATTTAATTAAGTTTAAAAATTATATTTGAGGGTTTTGAATTTTATCAAAATATTAAATTAATATTTTAAATAATCTTAAATTTAAAACAATTTATTATAATAATTCAAGGGCTTACAATTGTTTGTAAGTATGTAGACTGTGAGCTAAGTCTCACCACAAATAAAAGCCTGTTGTTGGTTCAACACAATAATGTTTAAATTGGATTCAACTAAAAATTGATTGAGAATGGTATTCAATCAATTGGATTGAAAAATAATATAATTAGTTTTTATTTAATTTTTAATAATTTTTTAATTAAATTAATTAGATCGATGAATCAGTGACTTGACTAATTTAACTATCAATTTGATTTTAAAAATATTAATCGGATTACCACATCGAATAAAACATTTATTTTAACAATATTAATTAATAAAAACAGAACCATTTGATCATTTGTTATTCTAAACTTTAAAAAATGAATTTAATTATAATATTTAAAACTAGACAAATATTTACTCCAAATCCAAATATCGGATTCTTTGTGCCTGCACAATTCTTCTTTTTTCTTATTTTACTTCCTTCCTAAAACAGCGTCGTTTAAGAACCCCTATAAATTCTAAACCAGTTTGTGAGCCTGGTCCAAAATGTTGGTTCCATTTTCTCCCCAAACTTTACCCAAATAAAAACTGTAAAATTTAAATTCAACTCGACCCATCCATATTTGATAAATTAAATGATCTTTTTAATGACTTAAATTCCGTACAAGCAAAAAGGATCAAAGCTACAATAAGTTTTTCAAAATTAGAATATTTTAAGATAGTTAAAATCAATGTTTTTAGAACCGGATTGATGATCGAACCGGTTAAATCGTTGATTTCCGGTTCAAATGAAAAATATTAAAAATTCATAAAAATTTTAAAAAATATATAATTTTAAGAAATAGAAAAAATTGGTTCAACTAGTTTTTTAGCTTGATTCAACCGCTTTCAAGCAATTTACGAGTCAACCAATCTAACCCTTCTTTTCGGACCGGTATCCCGATTGGTTTCGAGTTCAACTAGTGTTCGATCCAACTGATCTAACTGATTAGTCCAGTTCAATTTAAACAACATTGTTGAAAACTAAAATACACGAAAACTTATGAAAAGAAAAAAGAGCTCAACACATCATTTGTTACTTGAGTTCAACACCTTTTTTTAAAAATATGGTACTTATGGAAAATGTTATACATTTGGACTCCAAAGTAACAATGTTAAATTTTTAGTGTTTAATTCGAGTTTTAAGATTGATTTAATAAAAATTATAATTAACTTCCATCAAGTTAACTCAAAAACATCCTTAAATATTTTGCCCAGGTTAAAAAAATTTGCCCAAGCCTCGGCTCCAATATAAAAACAGGTCTAGTATTTTGCTCAATCCCATTTTTTTAGCCTTTGTCCAAATTCTCTATATTTTGAATGGACCTTCAAAGTTAGGCATGTAACTCGACCCTTAAACAAATCTAATCTCATTTTCTTTTTCTTTTTTTCTACACTTCTTCTCATCTCCTTTCTCTTTCTAACCCAAATTTTCTTTGACTCTTCTCTTCCATCAACCCAGAAGTTGGCTAAAAACCTATGTCACCCATTGTCGTCGATAGTCTATGGAGCCCTAAGACTCACCCTTGATTATTCTCGACTTCCAAAACTCATTATGTTTTGGCCCCATCAAAGCTGTCGAGCAACGGAAGATACATGGAATGCACTAAATGGAAGATTTTTAACTAACATTGGTGATTAAGTTATAATTTGATAGACATATTAAATTGAAGTTGATCATATATAAATTTATACCCCTCTTCTTGCTAAGATCATACACACATAAACTAATAAAATTTTATAGCTTCAATCATTAACGATTCATGTAACAAAAGAGAAAAGATCAAGAGGAAGAAATAAATTTATCATGGTGTTTTTCTTCGAGTTTAACGATCAATTCCAATTTTCTATCAAATGAAAATAATATTATTCTAAAGATCCTATAATTATTATTTATATAATATTAAATTTTGGTTTGCATAATATTAATATTATGAATTTTATACTTGCCAAAATTTCTTATTCATTTAATCATGTAAAACATATACTCGACACCTATCAAAATCTTTTTCATCAATAAAGATGTGTCTTTTAACATTAACATGACTTCATCGCATGGAAAATGAAAAGTATGGTCTTGAGTCTTCCCTTAACTAAAGAGACAGTAAACTCTAGCACGCAAAGGAAGTGGCTTGATTGAGTTAGTCTATATAAACAAACCCTAGTGTAATCCGAGGCTTTAAAATTCAGATTATGGTGCGCACGACATTCTTATCTCCACCTTGTTAATAATTCTGATAATAATGTCAGAAATTTCACCATATTTGTGGCAATAGAAAATATTAATTTATCTTGCAATATCAATAAAGCCATTTTACCATATGGAAATTTTGGTTATAGTAAGAAAAATTATCAGGATTTAGGGTACTCAAGGAGAAGAAAGAATTTTTAGTTAGATTTTTGTTATACAATTATAGTAAAACATATCATAATCTGATTTGATGTCCGACACGAGATTTAACCCGAAAACTTCTCTTATATATACATTTTTAAAGACTCTCTTTAGAAGGACGATATTCTAAATACTCCACTTTATTATCTTTTTCTTCTCTGCTTCTTCATCAACATTCTCTCTTATTTTCTATTTCCATCGATACCGTGTATTAATAATTTTGTATGAAAATAAAAAGGTGAGATATATAAATATGACTTTCACATTCATAAATGTCGTTCTTATATGATTTAATTTAGATAGTTACACGTGACATGTCGCGTATACCTCATTCTGACTTACGAAGATCAGTTTTTAACAGTAAAAATGAATAAAATTTTTAACAAAAAGATTAATTTAATCCTTAATTTTAAATAGAAAAATAAAATATAATCTAGTGTTAGATTCTACTTTTAGTTATTAATGTATAATTTATATTAATTCTTTTAATGTTGGAGATTTTCTTTTCCAATAATATCTAAATATTTTTCTTGATATCCCAGAAAAGCTATGACTTGATCCCTCAAGGGGTATGAAATCACCAACAACAGATGGACAAAAACATGAATACACATCTCTAGAACCAGGACTTCTCAGAGAGAAGAATCTCAATTTTTTACTTCAACGTGGCAAACACCAACAGCACCGCTTTAACCGGGAAGAAAAAGCATCACACTTTTCAACGCAATAAGACCACGTTTTATCGAAAACCCATCACACAATCAGCCACCTGTAAGTAGAAACCCCTCCAATCACATTCTTACTCATGATCCATCCCCCCCTTTGCATGCAATAGGAGACTAAGCCAATACCACGTGGAGCGACGACCCTCGAAATTAAACCGACAGAGAAACCCAAAGTGCCAAAAGTGTGCTGTTGTTGTGTCGTAATTTTGAAGGGTGGTAAGGGGGTCGAAGCCAAAATGAAATACTCACCAAACCAAACGCTGATAGGTGTAACAACGCATGGCCGCCAACGCCACATGTAGTTGTAAGTAGTAGTGACACACACAGGGGTTTTGATTGGTGTATGAGCGGTTCTAAAGTTACGTGTGGGATCGATTTCAATGCCTTCGCTTTTGCTTCTCATGCTATCTTTTGCTTTCCTATTGGTTGGTTTTTGACTCTGGATTGGTTGGATTTTGGTTTAGTTTATTGGTTTCGGATCATTTGGGTTTGAATTTTTTTATATTATTTTATATTTTCAATTATTTTAAATTTAAATTATTTTATGTTCGAATCATTCATGGCGGAGTCATTTAAGTTTGTCGATCAATTATTTAAGTCGTGTTTAGGATATTTTGAATTTTTTCATTCGAGTTTGAAGCTTGAGTTTGAATTATGTAAGTTATTTTTATTTTGAATCCGGGATCAATTTAAATTTAGATAATTTCGTGTCAAATTATTGAGGAGTTAATTTAAAATGGATGGATTTAAGTTTTAAAATTTTCGAATTATTTTAGATTTTGTATCATTTTAAATTCAAATTAATTTCAATTTTTGGTCGGTTTGAATTATTTAGAGTTTAAATCATTTTCGACTTATTATTTAACAATTCTTATTTGTACTTATCATTTTAAATTCAGATCATTTAATATTCGAATTATTTTTTATTCAAGTTGTATTCATTTCTAATTCGGATATTTTTAAATTTTTTAAAACAATTCACACACCTTGGGTAAGAGCAAATCATTATCATAAACACACACCGGTACTATAACTCGAATCCACGACTTAGTCTAGAAGGTGAACACATAACTCGAATCCACGACATAGTCTACAAGGTGAACACTCATCATCATTAGATCAACTTGGGTTTGAATTATTTTAAATTCGAGTCTAGCAGAATTAGATTATTGGTTTTCTTTTAGTCATAATGATTTTGTTGGCCCTCTAACTTTAGAAAAAAAAAAAAGGCTTTTCATTTAATTTTTCACCTCTTTTAGCCATTAAACTTATATTTTTTGTCAAATCAACCCAAAATAGATGGAAAGGTTAACATTTGTTCACTTTGCTAATGTTACATGGACACGGATTGCCATGTGGATGACATGTCAACATTTAATTAATTTTTTAAAATTTAAAAGTATTAAAAATATTTTTTTATACTTTTTATAATGATTTTTATTTTTTTAAAAATTAATTAAATGTTGACATATTCTCCAAGTGGTAACCCATGTATATGTCACCAGCAAAGTGAAAAAACTTGACGTTTTCTATCTATTTTGGGTGATTTAACATAAAACACAAGTTTAAGGGCTAAAAAGAGTAAAAATTAAATAGAAGGCTAAAATAATTTTTTTATAAAATTAAAGGGCCAAATAAGTTATTATGTTTTTTTAATTATGGTTTTTTTAATTATTAAGGAAAAGGGATTTGAATTGATTTGTGATGTGTTAGCATGCATGTACCTATTTGCTACTGCAAAATCCCACATGTCTGTATCTTCTTAAGCTCCTCAAACACGTACCCCATCATTCAAATATCCAAATGTCAACATCTCCCCCTACCTCTAAACTTGCTTTCAATTCATTGGCTAATTTTCTACTCTTTAAAACCACCCCCATCACTCCTCTTCCAATTCCATACCTTTTGAGTGTTCAAACATAAAGTTTGAGAGAAAACAAAGTCACCACCATGATCAAGACCTTGAATCCTTATTCAGCTAAAACAGCTGAAATTATGTCTAGGTACCGTCCTATAGCTCCTAAACCTGAAGTGTTACCTGAAAACTCCATTGATGAAAGCTCAGCTATGTCTCAAAAGATGAGACAGTCACCTTATTTGAGGAATTTATGGCCTCAGTTACAAGCTCGACCTAGTAGGAATAGAAAGAGAGGGAGAGGTACTGGCTTATCACCACCAGCGCCAACAACAACAGCACTGAAAAGAGCAAGAACCCAATATTTCTTAGGGCTTTCTCCACCGCCGCCGCCGCCACCACCACCACCATCAACAACAAGTTTGGTCACACTCCCTCTTCTTCCATGTTTAAAGGTGGCTGCTCATGAAATACCGGAAGAGAAGGATTTTTTGAAGCAGCTCCAAGGTCTTCCTGTTCTTCCCACTAGTAGTCTTATAACACCTCAGCCAATTAGACCAGTGGGTTCAACCATCATTGTTGGGTGCATTAATGAAGCACCAGCACCAGCAGCACCATTGCAAGCCCCTAAGAAACCAGAGGAGGTTGAAGATGATATAGAATCTGAGTCCATGCCAACAATTATATCTGATTCCAACAACAAAGTCAGGCTAGCAAACTCAGCTTACAAAGCCATGGTGGGTCAACCTGAATGTCCTTGGCTTGATTCCATGGTAAAAGGCAGTGAATGCAAGAGAATCTGTGGGGAAGTGATGCTTAATCTATCTAATTCAAGGGTGCCTGTTAAATCAAAAGGGTTCTCTTGTTGGGTGAGGATTGAATGGGGAAATGAAGGGAACAATAACAACAACAAAGGGTCGATCACAGCTTTTTGTGATGTAGTGAGATTATCTTGCCAGTCAAAAGACTATCTCTTCACATGGAGGTTCCATATACCCACCATAGGGAAAACATCTTAGTTTAGATTCAATGTCTGAATTTCGAAAAATGTACAAAGTTTTTCTCTTTTTCTTTTACTGCAAAATGTAACCTTAACCAGTTGGTACTATATGCAAGTACAAATGTCACAAATATATATAGCATATAGCGTAGTAGTTTTTTGTCAGTATCTTTTGTGTATAGATATGCTATGAGAAGCTTTTAGTACTATTCTATATATGTACTTCAACTTTGTTGTTACTGTCATATAGGAATTTGCAATTTGATCCTTAGTTTATCATTTATCAGCTCTTTTTTACATTAAGTATATGATGTATCAAAGAAGAATATTTGATGTTGGTATACTGTTTTAAGCTCTGGTATTTCCTCCATGTACTGATTCGTTTATAACTTGGTGTCATCTTTTGTTGTAATTTAACTCACGGGTACTCACCAGAAACATGAACAGGTAGGCAACCTTGAACTGCTAACCATAAACTTCGAATAGGCCCTCTGAACATGAGAACATGAACTGGTAGGCAACCATAAATCCATGTTTATCTTAAGCAAAACATTTCATTTTCAATTAGGCATTTGGTATGCAATTTATGTTTCAGTTTATACCCCTGCCTTCTACCTCTTTTATGCAAACATTGGAAAATTACAGTGCAAGATTTTCCCTCTTTGAAACTAGAAGTAATAATATAACAAGCATTGACAAACTCAATAGTATATATACTAAGAGACTCAAAATAGGTCTTGTGGCATCTCATTTAAGTACACTACAAGATGCTGCACAGTATAGCATTTCAACAAGAACAAAAACCAGACACAGTAAAAACATATATGATAATATAAAAGAAAAGGACACTAAAACACCATTGATGACAGAGATTTTAAGATTCAGCAGCAACTTCAGTTCCAGCCTTCTCGCGATCGCCTTCGAGCTGGCTTAAGTTCCCTTTTTCCTTAATGAGTTGACCATGGTGGTGCTTGCAGTAAAGTCTACCTTCATGTGCTATATAATTTGAAGGGCTTATAACACATCCTCCATGTGTGCATTTGAAACAACTCTTGTGGTAAGGGGTACCATTCACTGTAACCTTTTAGACAAATCAAAAACATTATTTTTTACCGTGTATATATATACTAGGTAAAAAGTATAGTATCATGGACACCCTAATAGAGGGAGTAATTGTATTTTGTCTTTTTATTTAAAAAATGAGTAAATTAGTTTCTGTATCTTATACTAAAGAGTAAATTGATTATTTATGTTAAAAATTTCTTTCATTTCTATTGTTAAAAAATGGTATAACTGATTGAATAACCAGACAACTACTCATGATATGTCATGCGTACCTTATGCTGACATACGAGATCAATTTTTAACAATAAAAATGGATGAAATTTTTAGCAAAAAGATTAATTTATCCTTTGATCTAATATACATAAACTAATCACCCATTCTTTTAGTAGGAGGAGGCAAATACAGTCCGACTTCTAATAATAATAAAAGGATTATCATGTCAAATGCTGAAACATCATAGGATAATGTTTACCCTCTCAGTTGGATACACTGTGTTTTTACAACCAACACATTTATCTCTTGTTCCACCAAACATGCCTGATACTTTAGTAGCTATTGGTTTCTACACAAAGAAAGTTCATATAATCATGAAAATTTACATATAAGGACTTGTATATGTAATAAGCAAGGTAAATATACCTGAAAAGCCCCTCTATTATGGAGACCTGATCAAATTAGTCACTATTATTAAATAGATAAACTTAGTCTCTGTATAACAAAGTTAATATTTTAAAGTATTTATAGTTCTATAAAATAAAATATTTTTGTTTGGAATTGAAGTACAATTAAATAATAATAAATTTTGAGACATTTTTTATACAGAAAATGTTAATTATATTACGATTTGGACATAAAACTATCATGGTGACCCATGTATTAGGAATTTGATTGCATTTTGTCTCCTCTACTAAAAAATGAGTAAATTAGTCCAAGTATGTTAGATCAAAGAGCAAAATAGTCCTTCTGTAAATATTTCTTCCAATTCTACGATTAAAAACTGGTCCTTATATGTCAACATGCTGATTATTTCGTCAGCTACGCCAGTTTTTAATAGTAGAAATTAATAAAATTTTTAACAGAAATGATTAATTTGCTCTTTAATCTATAATACAGGGTTAATTTACCCTTAAGTAAATGAGGCAAAATGCAATTTAGGTCCTAGTACAAGGGCCTTCATGGTACTTTCACCCAATTTGAACTTATTTGATTTTTTTAATAGTATAAGGATTAAATTGATCCATTTAATAATAGAGGGACTAATTTGATTTAGTCCCTATAATACAGGGACCTCTCAAGTATTTTAACCTAATAAGCAGGCATAGTATAGCTTCTTCCATGTAATTTACCTCACCGTCAACTGGTTTTTCTGGCTTTGCAATCTTTGGTGTACCTATGAAAGATAATTGAAAATTGAACTTGAAAAAATCAACTAGATCTATCCAAAATCATACCATTTTGAATCTATTTGAAATATATATATATATATATATATATATAAAAAGAAACCCAGAATTTTTCTACCTTCAAAACTTTTCTCAAGACTACCAGTTCTTTTGAAAAGTTGATCAAAATGAGGCCTGCAATACAAGACTCCTTCAAAGGAATTGTAGTTGCCAAGCTGCAAAATGAGATGTGTATGTCAATATTGATTTTGATCAAAAGACTTCATGGTTTAAATTATTACTTTCCAGTCCTCCACAGGCAAATTGACAATATTATGACATAATTTATCATACCAACACACCATGTATTGAACCATTACTTACCTTCAAAGTACCTTTGCAGTGATGGCACCTAAAACAAGCCTTGTGATAAACCCTGTTATCAGCTGTTAATTTATCGACCAAATACACAGTTTTGTCACAAGCCATACATTTCTGGGTTGTTCCTGCAAATGCCATGGTTGGGTTCTTTTTGATAATATTCCCTTTCTCTTTGCAATGTGTTTTTTTGATGGGGAGTGAAGAAAAAATAGAAGAAGATAAGGAAAGGGATGATGGAGAAATGGAGTAATTTAGATTGAGGGGGACCAAAAAAATGCAGGTGTATAATTTTAAAGGATCTTTTTGCTAATTCATTTTTTGTCCAATCTTTAAGCACGTCACTACCATTCTCTCTAGATATTTTTATATATCGATTAATATTTGACACACTCGAATAATATGTCCTTGTCTGATTCAATGACAAAGAATAGAATTATATAATGTTAATGTATTAAATGTGAATTTATCATCTCTCTTCGAATGGATTTAAATTAATCTACTTGTAGAGAGATACATGGTACAAAGTAGCTTAAATTGTTGGGTATAATAATAAATTTAGTCTTTAATGTTTATATTTTTTATCAATTTGGTCCTTTTTTTTAGTTAAATTTGGCCCTCATCTTTTTAAAAACAGTCGAATTTGACCATCAATTTTTCAAAAAGAGTCAATTTAATTTTTTAACGAAAATACGAACTAGAACGTAAAATTTTTAAACATTGAAACTCATATGGCAATCCATGTCTTTTCTACTAATTTTTTGAATTTTTTTATAATTTTCTTTTGATTTTTTTAATATTCTTATAAAATTTAAAATATTTATTGACGTGACATATAAAACAAATGGTGTCATGTCAACATGAAACACATGTAGACTGTCATGCTGATTATTATATCAATATTGTTAAAAAAATGTTTTAAGCAGTATATTCATTAAAAAAATAATTTAACTCTTTTTAAACGATTAATGATTAAATTTAACTGAAAACAAATAAAAATTAAATTAATAAAAAAATATAAACATTAAATATTAAATTTATTATTATACCGATTTACTCGAGGGATTAACCTTTAAATGGGTTGATGTCCTATCAACAATAGTTCAATTCTATGCAACCATTATGGAGCTACTTTGCCTTAAATCACCCAGACATAAAAGCAATATAGGAGCTTCATTCGTAAGCTAAATGTATATATTTGAGTTTTTAATAGTTGTCATACAAATTATGGGTATAGGACAGATGTTGAGTCTAGTGTTAAATTTTTTGACATATTTGTCGGGTGAGTTTAAATAGATGATTAGACGTAGTACGATTAATTTATTTTTTATATTATGTTATAATATTTAATTTTATCGTTATCATTATTTTTACATTAATCGTAAATAAATACACCATTCATTTAAATTAATCTTAAATTTTTACTCGATTTCTGTTGATATTATTATTTATAAAAAAAATATAAATTCGAAACATATTTATGATTCTATTTAAATATTTTAACTGATTCGATATTAATTTAATCCATACTCATCGTAATTATTGAAATTAGTGGGCCAAAAACTTTGACTTTTGGTTGAAGAATTTGGGGACCCTATGAAATGCCAGCCCACCCTATCCAACATGCTTAGCTGTCCTCTCCTGCTTTAACCTCAATGATATTTTTCTTCCATTCTAAGCCAATGACATAGTTTCAAAGTTGAATATTATTTGAATTCTAAGTATAGATATGTGTTGGGGATTTTAAAAAAAAAAATTAATTTTTGAGAATTAATTATTGTAATTAAAAAGTTAAAAATTAAGAATTTTTATTTTTTTATGAAAAAGTTTTAGTTTAATTATTATTGTGGTTGTTGGTAATATTTATTAAAATTTGTTAATTTAGTGTGTGTGTTTTTCGTCAATTATATCATATGAAGATAGTTTAATCCACGAGTAAAGTTGATAAATTTTAATAGGAAATATTAACAATTTTAATGATTGGGTTGAGATTTTTAAAATCAAAATAGTAAAACGGCTTAACTTTTTAAATAAAAGAGCTAAATCTCAAATGTTATCAAAGTACAGGGATTGACAGCGTACTTTAACCAAAAAAATAATTTATTCTATTGTTAATTGTTAGATGTAGAGGTGAACGTTGGATCGAATTAAGTGAAAAATTTTTGAGTTAATCGAGTTCACGAGTCCTATTTTATCATCCTAACTCAATTTGAATTTATTTCGAATCGGGTCGAGTGAAATGAAATTCAAGTCGAGTCGAATCGAATCGAGTGAAGCTGTTCGAGTTAAATTAAAAAATTAAACATATTAAATAAAAATATTGTTACAGTATAACTAATTTCATGTTAGAACACATAAATTTAAAACCATATATATTTGAAAAAAACTTCAAAACAAAATAATAATAATAATAAGATACTTAGGTATGACAAATTTGAATAATTAGTTAGGTCCCTAACATTATTATTTTAGAATATTTTTAAAATCTTAACTTTTTTTATATAATTTTTAGAATTTTTATAAATATTTTAAAATTTTAAAATTATTTTGAATTTTTTTTGTAACTTTTGTTGAGAGAGACTAATTTGCTTATTTTCAAAGTTGACAGGGACTAAAAAGGTATTTAACCAATCTGTTATTAAAATTGTGAAATTCAACTCGAATCGAGTTACTCGAATAATTCGATTCGATTAACTCGAAATTCAAACTTTTTTATTTTTTCGAATTAAATTAAATTTTGTTCACTTCTAATTAAATGGACCAAA
This sequence comes from Gossypium longicalyx, assembly GCA_025698465.1. Classification (NCBI taxonomy): domain Eukaryota; kingdom Viridiplantae; phylum Streptophyta; class Magnoliopsida; order Malvales; family Malvaceae; genus Gossypium; species Gossypium longicalyx. The sequence goes on along the minus strand of CM047000.1, from coordinate 2,279,355 downwards.
ACTCAATGACACGTTCTACCGCAATAAATGTGCGTGCCATATAACCATTTAAAAAAAAAAGACAATTAAATTATTCGATAGAATAAACGAAAAAAGGTTAATCTTAAGATTAAAAATAAATATTTTGAAAAGTAAAAAGATTAAAAATAGGAAACAATGTAAAAACATTATATTTCAAAAATATACATTTTATAGACCTAATTTTTCCTCATTGCCCTATATGCATAGCCCTACCTAGAACAAACATGTTGCTTAATAATACAATTGAGCCCACATATTTTTTTCATAAATGGGAATTTGGTTAAGTTCACTCCCCTTTGAACCAAACTACCAAAAAGAAAAATTTTCCATAGGTTTTGATGTGAATGGTTGGCAAATTTGCAATGCATTACAGCTTGTAATAATCATGCACCTTATTTGTGAACCCATGTGCCTGAACCACTGGTTGGACCACCTTTGATTTATTGTCATTGGGTCCAAGAACCTGATCTTTAACCATGAGCCTAGGGGCCACTTGCTAGCCTTGCTTCCTTGCTTACCATTGTGTGATTGAAGATGATGAAAATTAGGGTTGGGCAAAAAAATTTAATATTTAAATTGTGGTGTATGACAGTAAAAGTATCATGAAGGTTTTGTAATTGGAGTTTAACGTTAGATTAGTTCTTCTATTAAAAATTTCATCAATTTTTATTATTAAAATTGGACCATGTATGTCGTCATGAATTATACATTACATGCCTTGTGTGTCTGGTTATTCTGCCGATATACTAATTTTTAACACTACAAATGGAAACAAATGTTTATTCTGTAAGCATACTAATTAGGATATTATTTATGAAACACAAAATACAAAGGATTGGAGTTTAGAGAGATACTTTTAGGGAATTTTTAAATCAATTTTAAAATTTTAATTCATTTATGATCCACATTTAATTTGAATATTGTTATTTAATTTTAAATCTAAATTATTTAAAATTATTTGTTGAATACCTGAATTTAGTTAGTTGAAAAGATTTTTTTTAAATAAAAATTTTAAAAAAGTTAAGTGAATAATAAATTCAAATCTGATTTCTTTTTTCACTAAATAAAATAAGTTCGGATAATAGATATCTGAAATTTAATATTTTCATTTGCACCAAATTTATGGAAAATAATAATTAAAATAATTGAATCTAAAAAGAATCAAATATATTTATAAATATCCAAATATGAATTACCAAATACTATCCCTAACTATTATCTTCATCTCTATTAGTGACGTTAGAATTGGATTGGATCAACTGGTTAAATCGAGAATTGATGGTTTAATTAGTTCAATTGATGAAATAAACCAAATATCAAAGCTTTTAGAAAATATGTGGTCGAACTAGTCAGACCATTGATTTTCAATTCGACCTGTTCATCTAGTTTAATTGAATAAATTATTATAAAAATAGAATTAGAAAAAACTACTAGTCCAACCTTTTATTCTAGATCAGTACCCTGTTCAGTTATCGATCCAACCGGTTCAATATGATTTTGAAAATAGTGCTTAATATACAGCAAACCATTGTGAAGAAAAATACAAAAAAAAGGAAAAAAAATGATGATTGGACGAATTGAATTGGTTTATGGTTTATTATTATTATTATTATTATTATTATTATTATTATTATTATTATTATTATTATTTTACGAATAATATTTTCTCAAATAAATGCAAAATAAGGTCCAAAGATTGTTCCAAAAAGTGGGAGCATTCAGGTAAAAATATAAGTTAGAAAATAGATTCAGACAAAAATAATACTTGTTTTCTGAACAAGCTGGATATTAGGTCAGCCCAAATCACGTCTATACTTTTTTTGTATTATCAATTTATTGGGAAACATTTATTTTAATACTTTTATTGTATTTGATGTATTATATTTTTTAAATTTGTTTTTATATAAAAATGATCTAAAAAAATTATTATGGTTGGATAGGGTCAGACTCGATTTTAGTTTTTTTAATATAGCTCCAATTTGGGTAAAATTTTAAGCTTATTTTTTGAACCGAACCCGGGCTTAGAAAGAGAACCTATAATTCTGCATTGATCCAACCCGGCCATGATGAATTCTATATTGGGCTACTAGACTTGATCATAGGTCAAGCCACCTATTTAGGCCCGATGTCCGCTCAAAAAGTGGGCAGGTTTTGATAAAAATATAAAGCCAAAGATGGGCTTTGATTAAAAAATAGGCCCATTTTTCAATCGGTCCGGGCCTCATGTAAGAAAATTTTGGGCCTGTTTTCACATGCCTGCCTACCCTTTCTTTTCGTTTCCTCTTCAGCCGACTCCCCCAATTTCTAATCCCTGCCAGCTAATTTCTAAATACCTAACAAAATAGCTTTTCCTTCACCACTCCAACACCCACCAGCCACCACCACCATCGTTCACCAGTCAGGCAGTCACCACCAATCCACCACACACCCTCTGGCGACTTTATAGTTTTAATACGGATCGAGCGAGCAAGCTTGTCATTTCTTTCTGAAGCGTTTCAAGTTTTAAGACGTCTCACTTTCAGCTCACGTTTCAGAGCAGGTGAATTTCAAAATCCTTTTTTTTTCATTAATTTTGATTTTCTTTTGGTAAATGGAGGCATTTCAATGATAAGCTTGAGAGAACTAATATTGGCCTTACCTTCATTTTTTTTTTCAGTTTTTTTCTAATCTGTTGTGCACATTTAATGTTAAATTTCTTTCTTATTTTTTCATGTAACTATTGTTACTTTAACCACTGTTTGGTTGCCGAGAAAACCGAGGAACTTAATTAGCAATTTTCACTTTGTACCTTTTTCTGTCTGAACTGAGTTATTTATTTGGAGATTAAGGGTTAAAGCTTTTATTTGTTCTTTTATTACTTTAGAAGGAATTTTCTTTTGTTTACTCCTTTTGTTGTTGAGGATGAAGACAGTGTTGTGATCCTATACTTTAATGGCCCATAAATCTGAGCAAAAACTTGATATTTTTGGTTAGCAATCTGAAAATATTTCTTTTATTAATAATTAACTCATGAGCATCGAAGTAGATACGAAAACACCAACTTCTTTTTCCCTCAAAGTGTTTGGAATTCTTGCATTGCTATTATATTTTTTAAATTTGTTTTATATAATAAAATAATCTAAAAAATTGTTTACTAAAAGTTCCTCTTTTCTTCTTTACCGAAAATCAGCTACCTTTTTTCTTGTAGGAAAACCCTTCGAATTAAGATGGTGTTTGGGCAAGTTGTGATTGGTCCACCTGGATCAGGAAAGACTACTTACTGTAATGGCATGTCTCAGTTCCTCAAACTTATTGGAAGGTTTCTGAATTTTGCTTATATGCTCATATGTTTAGATATATTTTTATTAAATATAACAAAAAAATTGACTGTACCCATGCTTTATTTTTGTAGGAAAGTTGCTGTAATCAATTTGGATCCGGCCAACGATTCGTTACCGTATCCTTTTAATTGAAAATTTTGATTTGTGATGTTTTTCATTGTCCTGAATGTTTGATCTTATATGAACTTTCCTTGACATGAATGTAGTTATGAGTGTGCTATCAATATTGAGGATCTCGTAAAACTAAGTGATGTTATGACAGAACATTCTTTGGGGCCTAATGGAGGTGTACTTTTGTTTTGCTCTCTTGGTTAATTTTTTTTTTTTTTTTTTTTTTTGCTTTTAGCCTATGATTGTATAAAAGGGATTCCAAAATTTTGGTCAAATAAATCATAAAACTAGTAAAACAGGCAAGTGATATCCGTATAAGTGGCCTAAAGATGTTAATGACTATGCATTTATGCAGTATTTGCTGGTTTATTGTGGGATAGAAAAATGCATATAAATTGTGCTAATGGTCGTTAGGCTCTAGTTCCGGTTCGATTTCCCTATGGTATCTAATGTATATTTTTCATGTGCAATCAAGAACCTTAGATGCCGGTTCCTTTAAATATTTCCTAAAGATCTTAGTGACTATGCACTTACACAGTCTCTGCTGGATCGTTGTGGGATACAAAAGTGCATATAAATTGTGTTTATGGTCGTTATGGCTCGAGTTCCTGTTTGATTGTCGTATGGTATCTAATGTATATTTTTCATGTGCAATCAAGAACCTTAGGTTCCAGTTCTATTAAATATTTCCTAAATATCATAGTGATGATGCACTTATGCTGTATCTGCTGGTTTGTTGTGGGATACAAAAGTGCATATAAATTGTGTTTATGGTCATTATGTCTCTAGTTCCGGTTCGATTGTCGTATGGTATCTAATGTATATTTTTTATGTACAATCAGGTCTTGTCTATTGTATGGATTATTTAGAGAAGAATATCGATTGGCTGCAGTCTAAACTGGAACCTCTTTTGAAAGGTCTGTATCTATTGCCTTCTCTTCGTTTCACAAGTTTAGGCACTCGGTTTTGTTTCATAAATACCATATCGTGCATGGAAGACCATTAGGCTTTCTCAAAAAGGGATGATATGCACAAGGCTTTGAGCTTGTCTTTCACATGGAGCCTTACGATTGAACAGTCGAATATTTTGCTTTTGTGTTTGTGGTTTTCACTTTCTCTAGGAAAACCCAACAATAGGAACATGTACAAGGGAGTAGCCTTGATATTATGCAGCGATTTGTAGGCTATTGTGCTTATTGCTGATAAATTTTCTAATTTTTTTTATAATTTGCAGATCACTATCTTCTTTTCGATTTTCCTGGCCAGGTTGAACTATTTTTCCTTCACTCGAATGCCAAGAATGTAGTCATGAAGCTTATTAAAAAGTTGAATCTTAGGGTATGCTTCTATCTTTTCCTCTTGTAGGGTGCTGACAGTAAAGGTGATTTCCGGGTGTTATTCCGATGTTAGAACCGTAGAAAACCGAGTTAATTTATTTTATGCAGTTGACTGCTGTACATTTAGTCGATGCCCACCTATGTAGTGACCCGGCAAAGTATGTCAGTGCTTTGATTCTCTCGTTATCTACCATGTTGCACTTGGAGCTGCCACATATCAATGTCCTCTCTAAGATTGACTTAATTGAAAGCTATGGAAAGCTCTGTGAGTATGTCGGAACTGTTTTAATTATGTTACACGCCTCAAAATGGTAGCACTTGTGGTTATTCATCTCATCTTCGGATGTGATGCAGCTTTCAATCTGGATTTCTACACGGATGTCCAAGATTTATCGTATTTACAGCACCATCTTGACCAAGATCCCCGCTCTGCCAAGTTTAGGTTTGTTATTGAGACCTGTTTATTTTTGCATTTTTCACTATGCATGAGACACAAATGTTTTTCCGAGGTTTTGCTTACGAGTTTAAACTTTTGCTTTTGAAAATCCTTAATGGAGGTTTGTTATCGAGGTTTTTCACTAATTTCTTCTTACAGAAAACTTACAAAGGAGCTTTGCGATGTAATTGAAGACTTTAGTATTGTCAATTTCACAACCTTAGATATTCAGGCAAGCCGGGAACTATTTCTTTCTCGAGTTACATCGTTCAACTATGCTTCATTTTATATTTTTTACTCTGTTAATCGGATTTCCCCTTTTAGGATAAGGAGAGTGTTGGGAATCTTGTGAAACTTATCGATAAGAGCAATGGATACATATTTGCCGGTATAGATGCCAGTGCGGTTGAATTCAGCAAGATTGCAGTACGACAAGTTGATTGGGATTATTACAGATATCCTTCTCATCTATCGTTTAATTCTCTTTATTTATATAACATGCGATAATCTACCTAACATCGTGAAATACCGTATCGATACATTAGCAAGTTTTTCTTAATGAATCGGTTCACAGCTGCTGCGGTACAGGAGAAGTACATGAAGGACGATGAAGATTTCGATAATGATGATTAACGATGCCTTGTGATGGGATCACAAATTGAGTGAGTTGCCACCTTCAATATGCCTTCTTTTTACCTTGTTTATATGTGAATTTTATGAATCCAGGCTCGATAACCTCAAGTTTATACACCTGTCGATGTTCTTATCTTATTCTAAATTAGTTCTCTGACTTTAAAACGTTTTTTTTCAGACTTGAAAGTATCATTATTTAAAATATATAGATCAAATTGTAAACTCATGTGTACTTATTACATGAATAGCTTAGATATGATATCTTCTAAAAATGTGTTGGCTTTTATCAACACATTACATCAAAGTTGTCAATGCAGTATGTATATATTTGTTTACAATTTGATCCATGTGTTTTAAATTTGCTCTATGTTAAGTCCAAACATGCAATTAATGCTTCCATTATAACGTTCTTGAAGTTTAGAGATCATTTAGAAATTGGACAATTGTTTAGGGATGTTTAGTGCAATTAATCCTGTACAATGAATTGAATGTGGATATGGTCACCATTAACGACATGGTCATTGTCTTACCATATGACCTTTGAAGGTTTATTTATTTATATACATATAGCACGTGATTCCCAAGTATTTATTTCATATTTTTGACTATTTTGTTTTTCTAAAAAGAAAATTCTCTAAATAGATATCCATTCTTTGAATAATTGCAAGAAAAATCCAAACATTTGGCAACTGTTGACATCATATACTCGTACTAATTTAATAGGAAATTTACAGATTTATCATAATTCATACTATTCTTATCATATTTTTTCCCCACAATGGCTTACTTTCTTTTATTATAATTATTATAATTATAATTATAATAATAAGTCCTTTGTTCCAAATTCAAGAGTTTCTCAACTAGAAAGTGTTAATAATTACGGTACAATTTAATAAAAGGGTTAGTTTCACTATATGTTCTTAAAGTATGGTTTAAATTTCAAATTGGCCTTCAAACTTTAAAATGTTTTAATTAAGTTCTGTAGGTACCTTGGTAGTTTGGGCTTTGAATGTCATTTCTAATCTGGAGTATACATAAAATATGTGGATCAAATGATAAAAAAAAAAATGTACTTTTATCACATGAATATCTTGAATTTGACATGTTAACTTTTAAAATTTTTATTGACGATGTCTGCTATTCTAAACACGTTAGATCCAAGACATCTATGTAAAAAGACTTGATTGATACGATATTGTTATTTTAAAATGTTGAAAAATTTCAAAGCTAATAATAATAATTCCACTATCATTGCATTTTTTTTTTGTTTCGTAAAATTCTATATAAATCCACCATTTCAAGCCCTCATAATATGTCAAAATCTTTAGCCTTCATAAATAATTAAGTTATAAAGGTAGACCATTTTATTCCCATTCATCCTTTCCAACACTAAATAAAGTTGTACTCAAACTAGATGTCAAACCATACCGTAACCCACGACGAAACTTCCATTTACTCGCAAGTTTCAAATCATTAAATTTGATTAAGTTGGATACATGACTTAATGATCACACTGCAAATTAATAGTAGGGTCAATTACATCACACGATCTCAAACTATAGTTTAAAAATCAATTTGGTCCATAAACTTCAAAATATTTTAATTGAGATCATGAAATATCATTATTGTATCAATCAGATTTTGTCAATTTAATCATTAGCTTTAAATGTTTAATACCAGTTCAAGTCTATCACGGAACATATCTAGAACATGTGGATTAAAGGTATCTTAGAAGTAACGTGTTAAAAATAGTAATATTAAAATTTATGATTGACGTATTTATAATTTATTTAATGCATTTTAAATATGTTTCACCTCATATTTGAGTTGTCATTTAATATTCATAATGTTTAAACTGACGAAAAATACAACTACTTTAGAGACTCAATAAGAACATTTTGAAACTAAAGGACCAATTTAAAACATAAATCATAATTTGAGGACCAACCCTAATAATAACTCTGCATCATTACGTCACTCTTTTGATTAAAAGTCAATACAAATCCAACTCTTCCCCAAGCAAATACAAAGTCAAAATCTTTAGCCTCAATAAATAAAACAAATTATAAAAAGGTGAAACATTTTATTTACATTTATAGTCTCCAACCCTAATTAAAACAAGAGGAAGATTCCATTTTACTCGCAAAAATTTCATCTTTTTGCTTTATTTTGACCAAGTTGATACAAAACTTCATATTTAAGTCCCAAAGTCCTCTATTTCTCTTTTTCAATCAAACAAATCCCCCTCCAAAAAATCCCCATTAACCCAAAATTTTCAAATGTTTCATCCATTGATCTGTGGAGCTTCTAATCATCAAGAAGATGCTGATTATGATCATAAAAGCCATAACAAAGACAACAACAAGAACCCATATTCCAACCGCGGTCTCGACAAGTTTTCTGCACTTTTATCCGAGCTTGAAGACAAGAAACAAAAGATCTATTTACAGACAGGTTCTCGAGACATATCCATGGTTCGTTTCATGTACAAAGATTCAACAGATTTTGTCCCTGTCGTTGTAAAGCTCAAAGACAAAGAACCAAAGCCAAAACCTGTTGAAACCAAACAACAAGAACAAGAAGCATGGGATCATAAGCATTCAATGGAAACCTTAAGTGAAGCCAAAGATGTAATGAAGAAGATATCAAGATTACAACCAGACAAGAAGAAGAACAAAAATGGGTTTTCATGGAAGCGACCATATTTTTATTTACCAACATTTTTTGTGTTGGTTTTGGTGTTATTAGTGTTCTTTGGAAGATCGGTTTCGATATTGTTAACTTGTGTTGGATGGTATATGGTTCCTACAATACAAGGAGGGAATTACAGTCATGTAAGAAGAGGAATAATGAAGAAGAAGAAGAAAGATCATGTAAGAAAATTGAGCAATGAATCTGAGGTTGTTCGAAATAAGTCTTCATCTCCTGTTCGTGATTACCATAAGAAAAGCTGATTATGTAATTATTCTTTTTTGATTTTGGTTGTGTTTTTGGTGTTGGATTGAAGGATTCAATTCATTCTTTTGACTGTAACTTGAATTTCATAATGGGAGCTCTGCCCTAAACAAGTGTTGGATTTTAGTCAAGAAAATTCTAGATTTAGTTTTGAATATTTTAAAGTTTTAATTTGGTCCTTTTAAAGTTTAAGGTTTAATCCTTTGACTTTTAATTTAGTGTATTTTGGTCTTGTATAATATTATTAATACTTTTAATCTGATTTGATTAGGTAATTATTTTTATTAGGGTTTGAATAATTTTCTAGTTAAACCCTGCACTTGACAATTGTTCTCATATTGAGGTTTTAAACTTTTTTTTTTGTTCAAGTTCAGTGGCGGAGCCAGGATATTAATATTGGGGGCAAGCTAAAATTAGATGTGCTACATAACAATCGATTTAAACATATAAGCAATCGATTCAAAAGAAAAAGCAATATTCTACCATAATAATTGATTTAAACATATAAACAATCGATTTTTGGGAGGGCTATAGTATATATACAAAGGAGAAAATTGCAAAAATCTTAAGCCTTGGGGGACCTCCTTATATTTTTGAGAGAATCATAGTATATCTACTAGGCTCCGCCATTTTTCAAGTTAGTTCCTAATATTTTTAGATAAACCCTAAAGTTCAGACCTCAATGTAAGAATAATTGTCAAGTTCAAGTACTAACTTAGATAGAAAAAAGTTCAAATCACAATGTGGGAATAGTTGTTTAATTCAGGCCCCTAATGTGGGAATAATTGCTAAGTTCAAAGCCTAACTTGGACAAAAAAAATTTAAAATACCAATATAGAAATAACTAGGACATTTTTTATATGGTTTTTATTTTTTTTATCCAACACGATACTTGTATTTGACAAAAGCTATATAATTTGGTATCCAAACATAACGATCTTAATTTTTAAATGATTACTTTAGGATCTAGTGTTCATTTAATGAAATTTAAATACGGGTTTAGGTTTTCGTGATTTTTTTAATAGAATAAATCAATGTAACTTATTACTTTGATTAATTTGTTAAATGCAATTTGGTGGTTGGGATTTCCTTTATCGGTTTTAAAGTTATTTTTTACGAAAGGTGGATTGCTAACATTATTAGTTCATTATAATTTTTTTATCAATTCATTTTTAAAACCGGAATTAAATTTTTTTATCACTATTACGTGTGAATATCAAAATAAATAACTTTTATCAAAATTAAATATTACATTAGATAAAATCAAAATCGGGTACTAAATGATGTATTAAGCATAATTTATTAAATTTCAAATAAAAAAATTGAAAATTTTATTTAATTGTTATAAAATTACAAATAAAATAGTAATAATTCTTTTATTTTAGTTAGTATAGATTTATCCAAGCATGGCCCATTAGTGTCATATATTTAGTGTTTAGCCCAAAACCTTAAACCCTTGCAGTTTAGTGGACTTGGATACGAAAAATAAATAAAATTATAAACAATCAAATTTATGTGGCATATTTAATAGGTCAAATGCTGTTATTAGACCCTGTATTTTGTGTAAATTGTGAATTTAGTACCTGTATTTTAATTTGTCAAATTTTGTCCCTATACTTTTCAAAATTTGAAATTTTAGTCTTGACCCAATGGTAGCAGTTAAATTTGTTTAGTTAAATCATGTTATTAGTCCTATATTATGCGTAAAGTTATAGATTTAGTTCAAGTTCACTAATTGGATCATTCTTAGTGGTTATATTTTTTGAATTTCAAAATTTCAGTCTTAATGTAAGCGACAATCATTAAATCTATTAACTGATTTTTCTTGTGAGTAATATGTAAAAATAACATACAAACAGAGTATTACACATGTGATAATATATTTGACGCATCAAATTTCAAAAATAACAGAACTTAACTTAATAAATTTAATAGTTATTATTTGGTTAGGACTAAAATTTTTAAATTCTAAAAGTACAGAAATTGAAAATGACCAAATTAAAGTATAAGTACTAAATCCGCAACTTATGCAAAGTGTAGGGTCTAATAGCAGAATTTGACCTATTTAATATAGTGAACTTGAGCTTTCAAAGCCTGCAAAAACAACAACTTGGCGACGTTTTGTTTGTTGGATAATGGGTGAGATAAGTAACTTATTACGTAACTATCATATGATTTCCACAAAGTAAGGTATTTGGTATATTTGATAAATATTAATTTCACCTGATTTTTTTACTTGACGTGTGTGATAGTCTATGTTGTTTGAATCTGATACATCGAGAATTAGTTGAGATATCGGTCCAAAGAAAATTATTAGATTAATTGATCTGAGAATTAGTACGGATCGATTGAACTAGGTGGTTGAATAAGACTTTTTTTTAAAATATATTATTTTATTTTTTTAAATTTTTTATTGATTTATTTAATTGAACTAGATAGACCTCTCGAATTGACGAACTGATGGCTTTTACCTATATCAAGGTAAATATATATATATATATATATTAGAATTTCTCACAGAATAAGAATTTCACATATAAAAATTCTAATTATATATATTAAGATTATGCATTCATATTTTAGTATGTATATAATTATTAAAAACATTATGAATAAAAAAAATAACATGAGAAAATGACATTATATAATTATATATACATATTTTGCATCTATAGTCATATTAAAAATAATATGAATGAAGAACAAAAGTAAAACACAAGATTTAATAAACAAATCATATGACATGATTTTAATATAAAACACTCTATGCATGTAGTGTGCTATTTTCGTAAATAATTTGTTTTTTTTATATAAAAAGTTAAATATTATATAAAAAAAATACATTGTTAAATATGACTCCTATTTTCAGTCAAATTTGAAAAATAGTTTTTCAGTTAAACTCTGTTTACTTGTTTCAATCAAACACTGATTAGTTTAGATTATTTTACTATTATTTGACTTATGAATTTAGCCTATAAATAGGCTCTTTTACAACCTTAGAAGAAATACCCATTAGAGATTAGAACTCATAACACATTTAGAGAATTTTGTGTTTACGTTTTGTGGGTTCTTTGTTTTCGGGTTTTCGGGGTTTAGTTTTTATCTCCATCTTTTGTACTCTTCGTCCTTTTGCCATTATAGTAAAATTATCTTTGCTCGTGGTTTTTTATCCTCTTTGGAGGGGTTTTTCCACGTTAAATTTGTGTGTTCAATTTCTCAATTTTTTCCGCTATTTTCTTGTTCGTTGCTTAATCGGGTCGAAATCTTAACAAGTGGTATCAGAGCTAGTTCAATTTTCATAGATCAGCCTGTTCAGAGATGGCAACAATAAGGTTTGAAATTGAGAAGTTCGATGGTGAGACAAATTTCAATCTGTGGCAAGTTCGGATGATGGCAATTCTAGTTCAATCAGGCTTGAAAAAGGTTGTTATCGGGAAAAAGCCTGAGAATCTAAATAAAACAGAATGGGAAGAGCTTGATGAAAAGGCTTTATCTGCAATCCAGTTGTGCCTCACGAATACGGTATTGCAGGAGGTATTGATGGAGAAGACCTCATCTGCCTTGTGGAAAAGGTTAGAAACTCTTTATGCGACTAAGTCTCTGGCTAACCGTTTAGTGTTGAAACAACGTCTATTTACGTTTCGCATGAACGAAGGTGAGCTTCTTAGAGATCACATCAGTCAATTCATTACACTTTTAAATGATTTAAAGAATGTTGAGGTTCATATTGACGATGAAGATCAGGCTATGCTATTATTGTGCTCTTTACCCCCTTCATACAAGTCTTTCAGGGAGACCCTGATTTATGGCAGAGACAAACTCTCGTTCGAAGATGTGAAGGGTCATTTGTTGAGTAGAGACAAACTCGACAATGAACTTCATTTGGATAGTAAGACAGATAGGCAAGCTTCCGTTTTGGTAGCATCAAAGAAACGAGATAAAAGGTGTCGCTATTGTAAAAAGTTAGGTCACGTCAAAGCAGATTGTTATAAACTGCGAAATAAAAAAAGCTGCTGAGAGTAACGAGGAAGATGTAGCTAGTGCTAATTTGGCCGATGAAAATGGGGATGATTTCTTGTTAGTGTCAACAAGTGATAACACCAAGCTCACGTCCGAGTGGATCCTAGATTCAGGATGTTCTTTCCACATGTGTCCCAATAGAGAATGGTTCTCCACATACAGTTCGATTGAAGGTGGAGTTGTGCGCATGGGAAAGCGATTCATCTAGTAAGGTAATTGGTATTGTAATCGTTAAAATTAAGATGCACGATGGGACGATTAGGACACTCTCGGATGTCGGATATGTACGATTTACGAAAGAATCTCATCTCCTTAAGTATTTTAGACTTGAAAGGATGCAAAATCAACATCGAGTCGAAGCGGTATTAAAGTATCTCGTGGAGCTCTCGTTTTGTTAAAAGGTAAAAGAACCGCGATCTTTATATTCGGAAGGTTATACGGTGACCGGTGAAATCGGACGTCCCTCGCGTCGTTCACGGAGTTGAAGTCAACTTGTTTGGAGCGGAGGCAACTTGGTCATAGGAGGAAAAAGGTATGATCGTTTCGTTGAAGAGAGGATCTCTTTTAGATGCGAGTTTTGAAAAGTTAGAACCTTGTGTTCGTGAAAATCGGACCGGGTTAGTTTTGATTTGATGATTGTACAAGTCGAAGGCTAGAAGTCTTCCAGTTTCTAAGCATAAATTCGACTCAGTTAATTCCCTGCATAGTTCAAGATTGGCTCGTGGCGGGCTTTGGCAAAGATGGTGTTGTGGAAATATGAGTCAAGGTGGAGATTTGTTAAATATGACTCCTATTTTCAGTCAAATTTGAAAAATAGTCTTTCAGTTAAACTCTGTTTACTTGTTTCAATCAAACACTGATTAGTTTAGATTATTTTACTATTATTTGACTTATGAATTTAGCCTATAAATAGGCTCTTTTACAACCTTAGAAGAAATACCCATTAGAGATTAGAACTCATAACACATTTAGAGAATTTTGTGTTTACGTTTTGTGGGTTCCTTGTTTTCGGGTTTTCGGGGTTTAGTTTTTATCTCCATCTTTTGTACTCTTCGTCCTTTTGCCATTATAGTAAAATTATTTTTGCTCGTGGTTTTTTATCCTCTTTGGAGGGGTTTTTCCACGTTAAATTTGTGTGTTCAATTTCTCAATTTTTTTCGCTATTTTCTTGTTCGTTGCTTAATCGGGTCGAAATCCTAACACACATCATAATAAATTATGAGAGATATTAAATTGTGAAAATTTTAAAGATAAATTAGCTGAATTCTAACTAAATTCGAAGTTAAGTTAGAGAAGACAGTTAAATGAGAGGCGAGCTCTCTAACATTGTTGTCTTTTTTCATTTACAATACTCGGATTTAAAACTGTATTTAAGGTTAATTTCTGGTATTAGTCTCTGTACTTTACGAAAGTTGTAGATTTAGTCCCTATACTTTTTGAATTTTAGAATTTTAGTCATGACTCAAACAATAACAATTAAATATATTTGGTTAAATTCAATTACTAATATTATACTATGCGGAAAGTTGTAGATTTGGTCTCTGTTCTCCACATGGATCATTCTAAATCTCTATACTTTTCTAATTTTGAGATTTTATTCTTGACGCAAATGATGGTTATTAATACATTAATTGGATTTTAGTAAGTAATAAGTGGAAATAATAAACTGAAATGACATTAATAATATGTTTGGCGCATCAGATTTTTAAAAAATAGAAAAACTTAGGTTAGTGAATTTAATAGTTACTATTTATAAGGATTGAAATTTTAAAATTTTAAAAATACATAACTAAATATGATTAAATTAAAATACATAAATTAAATATATAACTTTTGCAAAATAAGAAATTCAGAACTTTATTTAAAAAATATTTATTTTTTTTACAATTCATTCCAATAAATATATATTGATAATAATATCACAATTTTCTTTTTTATTTTTATTTTCCTTGCTTTGTAAGATAAAGATGTCATAATTGCAACAACTTAGACCAAACAGTAAAAAATATCATATGTTTAACTTGTTAGCTAAAATATTGCAAATATAAATTGAAACAAATCATAAAAATATTCCTTTGTTTCTCTTTTTTTAATATTAATAATTGAATCTTCTACGTTTAAAATATTAATAAAAAAACACAAGCATGGAGAGTGTTGTTTTTAGAAAAAAAATGTATTAATGTTGACACTTGACAACATGTCCACAATAATGATAATATTGGGAAAGACTGTCAAGTTTAGGGACTAATTTTAACAAAAAAAAAGTTTAAAACTAAATGTGTGAACAATTGCCTAATTTAGTTTGGGCCTCAATACGGGAACCACTATTAAGTTTAGGGACTAACTTGGATAAAAAAAATTCAAGCCCCAAATAGTGATTTAACCCTGTAAAATATATACTTTTTAGAGTTTACAAGTATAAATATAGTTTAATCAAATCAATACAAAGTATAAATAGATGAAGAATCAGAACATAACCAAACAAAACTCACTTATGACAATTGCTTATGGTGGAACTGGAAACTCACACATAGTAATCGCACACGGAAGGGACAAGTATAGAATATTATACATATATATTTGATACTTTTTATGGAAATTTTAATCTATAGAACTCTAACATTACGATTCTAACAATTAATTGATTTAGCCGATCGAGTTTCATATTATTTATCATCGTTGTTGTTACAATAATTTGAAAGATACAAATTCAAATACGTTTAAGCATATAATATCTTCATTTTAAGATTTGAAAAAAAATAAATTTAATTTAAGTATCGAGAAGCGATTCATAATTTTAAACCAACCAAAAGAAAATAATGCTTGAAATGAAATACTACTAAAAAGATATTTACTAGAATCAAGTCTTGTTATCTTAATTAGATTATTAAGTGCACCAATCATAATTAAAAAATTAATAGGTATGTATACATAGATTAATGGATCATAATATCTAATTAAATAAAATATCTACAAGTCATTTAATTTAATATTTATTAGATCATAGAGTTGAATTCTATAGTTGATATAATTAATAAGTGAGTACACTTACTAACAATTCTTTTTAATTTATATCATGGCTTATTTAATTAAATTAGACTATTGAAAAGAGAATTAATGATTTGAAGGATTTGATTATTGATCTAGTTTTAAAAATTTTGTTCAAAACCTACACATAGAGGCAAAGGCAGGGGGCTGGCATAGGCTTCAGCCCCCTAAAATGTAAAATTATTTTTTAGGCCATTAAATTTTTAAAAAAATTTTAAATTAGTAAAGGTAAAATTACACTTTAGACCCTCTTAAAATTATAAAAATTCGATTTAATCCTTTACAAATTATAAAGATATAAACTATAAAAAATTAAAATTTCATCCGGCCCCCTTAAAAAAATTTTTTGGCTTCGCCCCTGCCTACACATAAAATTGTACATTATAATTTTTGGCTCCTGAATTTGGCATCTAGGTTCACTTTGGTACCTGTACTTTTTTTGGTTCATTTTAGCACTTGAACTTTACAACTAGGTCTATTTTGGTCCTTAAACTTGAAAAATATAAAAGTTTGATGATGTGACATTTTGAGATTGTGTCACATCATCACTTGAAAATTAAATAATTTATATAAATTTCCAAATGATATGAGGTACAATCTCAGAGTGTTACCTTCAATGTTTTAATGATCGAACTAATAGTTAAATAAATTAGACCACCAGTTCCTGATTCAAGCAGTTCGTTTGGTTCAACTGTCCAATCGAGAGTAGTTAAATAAATAATAAAAATTCATAAAAATCTAAAAGAATTTAAAAAAAATATTAAATTGGTTCGACCTCTTCATTTGTTGATTTTTGTCCCGATTTTCAATTTTTATCAATTTCAAGCAGTTTTCGAGTCAATCGGTTCAACCCCGTTGTTTGAACCATTATATCGATCAATTCTTAATCTGTCTGATCCGATCTTATTCTAGTAACATTGGTCACGTCATCAGATCTTGATAAAATCTAAGTTTAAGAGGCAGAATGAACCTAGTTACCGAATTCAAGTACGAAATTTATATTATCCCAAAAATATTAATATTATCTGGTCAAATCGTCGTCATTTTTCAAAACACTGCGTGTTAAATTAGCAATCAAGAAGTCAATGGAAGCACAAAGCTGTTACTACTTATTTTATTCTACTCCCTTATTTATTTATCCATTTTCATCTCAGTTTCCTCTTATAAGTATTCCTTTGAAAATCAAAATACCTAAAGATCATCAAAATACAAAATCAACACAACCCCATGATTACAAAAAGCTCAAAATCTAAACCAAGCTCAACAGCAATGGATCCTGTAATATGGAGCAAGTTACCCCAAGAACTACTCGAACACATACTGTGTTTTTTGCCTCTTAAAACGTTTTTGAGCTTAAGGTCAACGTGTAAGCATTTCAATTCCCTTGTATTCTCTCCTAGTTTCATTACCAAACACAGTTCTGGTTCTGGTTCTGGTTTATGTTCATTTTTGTTGCTTTCACACCAACAGTTTTACAGTCATTTCCCTTTGTACGACACCATTATTGGGTCATGGCGTGATTTAGCACTACCTTTCTCTTTGTTTCCTCCTTTTGGTTCTTCACAATTCAATCTTATTTCATCGTCTAATGGTCTTTTATGTTTTGCCCTACCAAGCTGTTGTTCTTTTTTAGTATGTAACATGTTAGCCAAATCATCAAGGGTTATTGAACTCCCTTTTTTCCCATTTTCATTCGAGCTCCTCACTCTAGTTTCAACCCCAAAAGGGTACAAAATCTTCACCCTTTGTACCAAATTCTCTTCCAATCAAGCCTTCGTGTACGACTCGGTGGTCCATTCTTGGACCGAACACGATGGTTATCAACCACTTTTATTCGAAAATTTCCATCAAGAAGGTGCGTTCTACGATGGGTCTTTATGTTTCACCACACCGGAGCCATTTTCAGTGGTGTGTTTCGACTTGGGAACCGGCAAATGGGGGAATCTCAACGTTGAAATGCCGAGGGAATTAACGTTTGTGAGGCTAGTGAGTGGTGTTAGTGATAGGAAAAAGTTGTATATGTTGGGTGGTATTGGGAGGAATGGGATTTCAAGGAGTATGAGATTGTGGGAATTAAAAGAAGGAAAGAAATGGGAAGAAATGGAGAGATTGCCTCAATTGATGTGTAGGAAATTTGTGTCTGTTTGTTACCATAACTACGAACATGTGTATTGTTTTTGGCACCGTGGGATGATTTGTGTTTGTTGTCATACTTGGCCGGAGATTTTGTATTATAAGGTTGAGAGAAGGAGTTGGCATTGGTTACCAAAGTGTCCTTGGTTGCCTGACAAATGGAGTTGTGGGTTTAGGTGGTTCTCTTTTGTTCCTCAACTACATGCTTTGGCTTGATTAACTTGTTTTCTTTAATGTTGTTATTGTCTTTCTTGTTTGCCAAACAATGAAAATAAAATTTGTTGTATTGTTAATCTTAGTCGGTGTGATAGTGTGATGGTTAATGTATCACCCTATTTTGATTGATACAAATTGTCGGATTTGATGAATGTAATGATAAAGTATACTCTATTTTTATTTTTATTGAGAAAACTTATATACGAGAGATGATATTACTAAGAAGGACAGACAATAACTTTAATTGTTAGTGGTGAAACCAGATGGGGAATGACAGAGGCCTTACTCCCCCGAAGTAGTAGAGTTACTTTAGGTACCCTTTAAAAATTATAAAAATACCTGTTAGTATAGTTGTAAAATTTTATTTTGACCCCCCAAACATTTATAATTTACTTACAGTCCCTTCAAGAAAAAATTCTATCTATTAGTCTTTATAAATTGTAAAAAAAAAAAAAATAACTTATTGGATGTATTGTTTCTTCTTCGTCTAGCAATCATTTGCTTATGTAATAAGTAAAAGTAAAGGGAGTTGAGTATATTTATACATTAACCCACTTTAGAGAAAAAGTTAAAAAGGAGTTTTTCTTAAACAATTATGAAGTATCATTTTTATCCTCTCAATTTAGGTCAATTTGAATAGAAGATCCTTCACTATGCGTTTTTGGAGGATTTAGTCCGTATATATTATAATTTGATATTTTTAGTCCTTTAACTTTTTTGCAATGTGCATTTTTAATCTTGGGGTCAACTTTTTTCCATTTATTCTATCAAATAATTTGGCATGACTTATTTTTTGAACATGTAATGATATGACATATACATAGGGATGAAGTCAAATTTTTCTTAGAGGTCAAAATTAGATTATAATTTTTTATAGGGTCAAAATATAAATTTACTATTGTATCAAATTATAATTTTATAAAATTTGAAGGGTCCAAACTAATAATTTGAGAGCAAAATTAATTTATAATTTTAGAGGGGTTAGAATTAAATTATAAAGTTTAGGAGTTATCATTCTATTAATTTGCACCAATTTGGGGACCGCTCCCTAGCATCATCCCTGTATATACACCTTTACATTTTTGCATTCTTAACAATAATGGTTAATTTTCAATTTCAGTCCTCCATACTATGTTAAAATTTGAGTTTTGATCTTTATACCTGAATTTTTTTATATATAATTCGGTACTTCAACATTTATAATGTCATTAGTTAGTTTAAATATTTTATGTTAATTAAATTGTTGACGTAAATTTAAAGAATTGTTAACGTCATTAATATTTTTTTTGTTAAATTCAAGTCCATTATAATGCAATTTTTAGTGATATGATAATTGAGTGAGTACTTTTTTTTTTAATTTTTAGAACATCACATCAACAAATTTAACAGAAGAATTTTAACGGTGTTAACAATTAGACCTGAATTTTTAAATTCAAAAAATAAAGAGACTAAATTCTTAAAAATAAAAAATTGGGGATTAAATTCTAAATATATAGAGAGTACAAAAACTTAGAGCATATTGTAAGCTTTAAATTTTAATTATTTAGTAAAAAAATAATTAACCCAACGTGAAGTATAGGTCAAAAACCATGCTAATTGTTGAAAATAAAAATTACGAAAATTACATACCTTAATAATTTTAACAAATGTACTTTTATGATTTGTTTTAACTACAATCTCCTTTTCAAACATAGTATTAAGGGGTAAAAGTATTATATAGACCCATATATTAGGAGTTAGATTGTATTTTGTTCTCTTTATTAAAATAAATGAGCAAATTAGTCTCTGTACGCTAGACTAAAGAGTAAATTGATATTTTCTAGTAAATTTTTTTTTAATTTTTACTGTTAAAAACCGGCGTTGCTGACAAACAAACCAAATAATTACATGCGATGTGCCATGTATACCTCAATGTGACGTACAAGGATCAATTTATAAAAATAGAAATAGATTAAATTTTTAACAAAATGATAAATTTACTCTTTAATCTAATAAATAATAACTAATTTATCTTTTTTTATTAAAATGAACAAAATGTAATTCGAATATTATTACAATTACTTTCATAATACTTTTATCGATACTTCATATTCTATGTTGGAAAACAGCTGAGATATTTAAAATAGAAAAGGGAAGTTCCCATTTATTTTCATTTATTGTTCTTACTTGTTTTTGGTTCAATATTTATGATTAGTTTTAATGATAAACAATGGGCTAATTGCCTCTCAATGTCAACTATTATTATTACTACTAAACTTATGATATACTCATGGATAAAAAATTTATGGACTCAATATATTTATTTAAAAATTAAGTGATACTTTGATTGTAATATTAAAATCAAAGGTTTTATATACATGGTGTTTTTTTATTCAAATTTTATTATTCTCAATTTACTCGATTAAAGATTTAAATATAAGTTTGTGAGTAATTAAGGACAATTAATTACGACGTTAGTATTTTCTATCAATTGTACATAATTTTAATTGATATAGTAATAAATTTTGACTTTCGATGTTTACATATTTTGTATTAGATTACTTATGGGAATGATCAATTTACTTAATTTCGAATTTGTTTTGGAAGAGGCTGAAAAGGGGAACACTAGATTAATAAATCACAATTCGATTTTAAAAAACGAACAAAATCGAACTTAGGGTATACCCAAAAAAATTTAAACCCAAATAAATTCTATAAGTGAATAGCAGTAAGCAATCATATCAAACACGAGAACTGAAAATAAATATTTTTAAAGATAAAGAAAAATAGTGCATGGTCCAAGGAAGTGATCCGTTTTACACGCTTCAAGTTGGAAGGCAAGTGGGCGATCATCTAATGTTTTTATTGCATTTACTTAATTTGATGACCTCAAGTGTTGAACAAATAAATAAAGATATTTTGATTGCTAACTTAAGTCATATTGGTTTTTTTTCGTAAAAGTATTACGGAGATCATTATATTAAAAATTAAATTATATTTTGTTTTTTATTTAAAAAATAGGTAAATTAGTTTTTATATATTAGATTAAAGAGTAAATTAATTTTTCTGTTAAAAATTTTATCCATTTCTACTGTTAAATTCTGGTCTCTATACATCGGCACGTGTCACTGTTTAGTTATTTTATCAACCATGTCAGTTTTCAACTGCAGAAATAGATAAAAAAAAATAATAGAAATAACTAATTTGCTCTTTGATCTAATGTGCAGAGCCTAATTTACTCATTTTTTGAATAGAAGGAACAAAATGCAATTTGACTCCTAATATAAGAGCGTTTATGATACTTTTACCAAAAATAACTCCATCCTTGAATAGGTATGATTTTAAATTTACAATCAAAATTTCTTTCTTTCTTTATTTGTTCAACACTATGCAGTCATAGATTTAAGTACATGTTATTAAAACAAATAATATCGATTTTTTAGTAAATGGGGCAAAATGCAATTTGACAATTAGTACAGGAGTTTCTATAATATTTCTATCGTTATTTGTTTAAATTTGAAATTTGAGAGAATTTAAAAAATATATATTATGTTTAAAAAATGAGATTAGTGAAAAAAGTTTAAACCTGTTTCAAATCTAAATTGGATTTGAGCTCCAATATCTAATGCTAGACCTAATTTAATTCATTAACTTTTTTATATAATTAATATTTTAATAATTTAATCGTTGAATTTATTAAGATATTTGTACTTATCGTATAAATTTTTTAACCAATCTGATATTTCTATCATATCGATATAAAATATTGTATATATTAATATATATTTAATGGTAGAAAGTCTTTTACATTAAAAAATAATTAGAAATTTTTAATTTACGCCAAACTTGACATGCATGATTTATATGAACTGTGCATGCAATATGACGATTGGATTATTGAAATATTAAAGCTTAATGCATGCTTTAGTCCCTAAAGTATGTTGTTTTTCTCACTTTTGTCCTTAATTTTTTTACCCACTTTAGCCCCTAGCGTTATCAAACATTCCCAATTTAGTCCTTTGGATGAAAAACCATTTTAAAATTTACAAAAATTATTAAAATTATTTTAAAAAATAGAAAAACAATTATAAAATTACCAAAAAAAATATAAATAACTAATTTTTTTTTATAAATGACTAAAAATAACTAAAAATTATTTTTAACATCCAAAGGGCTAAACTGGGAACGTCTGGTAATGTTAGGGACTGAAGTGGGCAAAAAAAAAACTTTAAGGACCAAAGTGGGAAAAGCGGTATACTTCAAGGACTAAAGTGTGCGTTAAGCCAAATATTAATCATATAAAAAGTTATGAAAAGATGCAAAACTACTTTAGTTTAATACCAATGTAAGTGGATCTCTCCCCAATATTATAATGTAAACATTAAAAGATATGCTAAGTTGTCTGTATTTAAATTTTTAAAAAAAATATTAAATTAAAAATAAGGGAAAAAGCAACATTTAGTCCTTGAACTTGGCAACCTTTCCACATTGATCCTTGAACTTTTTTTTTGTCCATATTAGTCGTAAAATTTGGTAGCTTTTCTCAATTTGGTCATTGAAGTTGGATTTCGTAAAGGTATGATGATATGACACTTTGAGATTATGCCGCATAATCACATGAAACTTTTTAAATGTTTTTTACTATATATTTTTAAAGATTTTATATAATTTTTTTTTAATTTTTAGGTGATGATAGCATAATTCAAAGTGTCACGTTATCATACCTTAATGAAATCCAAATTTAGGGATTAAATTATAAAAACCTACTTCAATCCTAATGTCAACAAAAAGGGTTTAAGTATCAAATTACAAAAAGTTACTGAATTTCTTTTAACCTTAAAAATAAAATGAATTTTTTTTAAATAAATAGAGAGATGAAAATTATTTGATTAATTAGATGAACTTAAAAAAAGTTAAGATTTATATTTTAAATCTAGTTAACTTTAAATAAACATGAAATATATTAACTCTATATATAAGCCTCGGATCAAATCTATCTCGACCCATCAACACTTCTAATGAAAAGTAATATGAAGTATTGGATTTTGGGTGACAAAACAGTTTGGGAAATTTGAACCCTAAGGAGGATTGGGCTTTAAGCCCATAAAATAGCCCGCCATAAATGAGAGTAAGTAAAGTGCCATATTGGGCCAACAATTCATTCCTACTATGCTATATAAAGTGATTTCCAACTTAACATTATTAATAGTGTGATTGATAATAATTTTAATTTGACTTAATATAAAATATTTTGTCATTTAATGTAATATTATTTTATTAAAAAATTAAAATAAATAATCAATTTTTTTAAAAAATGAGGTATTCAAATTTCCACATTTGTACCTTTATCCAAAACTATGAAAAATAATATAAAATATTATATTAATAAGATTAAACTTTTTAAAAAATATTTTTTAAGATAATATTTACTTCTATCAAACATCATAATTATATTTCGTACTTATATTTACTCATTTATCAAAGAATTTTTAATATAAATTCAAAACTTATAAAATTTAGCAGTAAAAATTCAATACTCAATCTTTTGACATTTAAAATTTCAATGTATCAAACACACCCTTAATTAAGAGATAATTCTACCATAAGATTACACTATTTACTAAAGTAATTACCAAGTAATTAAAACTTAATTGAGCTTGCCAATTGAGCCTTAGTTCAATTGGTATCGTTGTCACTGTAACAATAAGAAGAATGTAAGTTTAAGTGCATTTAAGCGCATATTATCTTTCGATTTACACATTATGTTAAAAAAATTTATTTAATTGACCTTGTTTTACTAATAAAAAAACTTAATCGACCTTGCAAATAAAATATTTAAGTGTTGACTTGAATAGAGCTGTGATTAAAGTTATTATCATACACTCGTTTGGTATATAAAAACTTATTTGAATAGTAATAACAATTTACCTTTCAAAAAAAATTAAAGAAAAATGTTTGGAAAGAAGGATAGCATAAGGCTACCTAAAAATGATGGTTAGAAAAATTCATGGTTCGAGTTGAATTGGGTTTGGGTCGAATTTATGTATAGTATTGGTATACCTCATACTTAAATAAATTTGTTTCGATTTGTAATATGGGTTTCAAGTTTTATCCAAGTTCATCCATATTTATAAATGATTAATTCAATCTTATTTTAGGTTAGCTTATATTAGTTTTTTAAATTATTTTAAAAAATAGTTTATTTTAATTTTAAATTTTTCTTTTTATTAAAAATTCAATTATAAACAAATCAACAAATTATAATATTATATATAATTATATATATTTAAATTTAATGTGATATAAATCACATAATATATATATAAAAATGGCTTGAAGATAAAAATAAAAAAAAACAAAAAACTCTCATAACAATTTTACTTAATTGACCCTTTATCTCTAGAAAATTATTCAATAAAGCCTCTTCATTAACATTCACTATTACATTTGGCTAATGTGATTAACAGAATAAACTAGCAACAACAATCAGTGACAACGTAGAAATTACTTGACTTTTATCTAACATGGCATTTTTTTAAAAGTTCCGATGGTTAAATTTTTTTTTTTAAATCAAACCTATAAAATTTAGCTTTTCTTAGTTAAATATAACGATCAGTGTGGTCAATATTAATGAAGAGATTTCATCGAGTAATTTTTCAAAGATAAATTTTTGTCGAAGGCTTAATTAATTTTTTAACAAAGATTTCTTTAGTTCTTAAGTCTATAAAAATACTATAATATGTAACATAATTAAAAACGAATCGAACTAAATTCAGGCTTTAATATTAAAATTTAACCCCAATTTATATTTTAAACAAATCTAAATTTTTTTTCTTCCAATTCAACGAAATATTTTTATCCAATACTTTAGGATATTATATGAAATTTCCACATGCACTTGGACAAGTTTAATGGTGGCCAAAAAAACCTAGAAATGTTCATTGCCTTTCACTTTAAATGAGTAGTTTTAAGTGCTAAAGTAATTAAAGTTGATTGGTTTCCACTATTAAAAAGCAGTAATCAATTAACAGCCAATCAAAATCTCATGTTATGCATGCACTTGATTTATGATAAAAATTGATTAATCGTAATAAAAAAATATTATGGACCGATTAGATTAGAATATTTTGCATTTGAGATATTTACAAGTTGTACGCTCCATATTTACTCTAATGGAGTCTTATGTCATGTTTAAATCCAATTAAGTAGGCATTATCAATGTAGGAAGATGTGGGTTTGAATGCATTTAAGTACATTATCCTCCTATTTATGTGTTGGAAATAGGGGCGAAACCAGGGGGGCTGGCATGGGCCCCGGCCCCCCTAAAATGTAAAATTGCATTTTAGGTCCTTAAAATTTTTTAAAAATTTTAAATTAGTAAAGGTAAAATTATATTTTGCCCCCCTAAAATTATAAAAATTCGATTTAATCCTTTACAAATTATAAAGATATAAACTATAAAAAATTAAAATTTCATCCGGCCCCCCCTCAAAACATATATGAGGTATTACCATTTTTATCTTGATTAAAATATGCTTCAAATTTTTATACTTTTTATATATTTAAAATTTAGTCTTTCTATTTTATTTCTAAAGAATTTAATCCTTCTATTTTTCAAATTTAAAAATACAAGTCTAATTGTCAATATTGTTAAATTTTTTGTTAAATTCTAATTTGTTATAATACCATTTTTTACATGCTACCAAATAAGTGTTTTTTTTTTTAATTTCAAAATTTAACAGAAAAACTTAACAGCGTCAATAATTGGATTTGAATTTTGAAATCTACAAAAATTAAATTCCTAAAAATAAAAGTAAAAGGACTACATCACAAATGTACAAAGAGTATATGGACTTGAAACATATTTTAACCTATATACGATACATAAATTTATTTTTAAATACTGCTATTTCTTTTAAAATAAGAATTATTTTTTAATATTTTTAATAAAGTTGCATCATTTTATTTATTCGTCGTATATATTTATATATTTAGTATTGGTACATCGTATATTAACATGTATATATATTCAAGTGTCGTCCTTTGAGCAACCAGTTGAATCCTCGAACTGAGGTATCATTCTCAGGGTATCAACTCGATTTTAGCCTTGAGTTTTTGTTTCCCTACTCCAAGCATAGACACCTCAAGGCTAAAATCGATCATAAACACCTTAAACAATACTTCCGTTCAAAAGTCCGATTGACTACTCAAACAATGATACTTCAAAAACTTCTCCACCTCAACATTATTTATAGTCAATAATGACTCCACAAACCAAATAAAAATATAGAATAAAAAGACTCGAGCACTATCACCATCAATCTCCAAAGGGAAAGGATAGGAAAAAGCAATATCCCATACCCATAATCCACCAATGAGTATGCAGCAATCTTCCAAGGGTTTCTTTATACTATATTTTAAGTTAGGTTAAATATTTATTTTTAAGAATTTAATTTTTTTAATTTAAAAATTCAAATTCAATGATTAATATTATTTATTTTTTATTATACGATATTAAATTTAACAAATGAATTTTAATAATATTAACAATTGAATTTATATATTTAAACCTAAAAAATAAAAAAATAAAAAAAAACAAAAAACAAAAATGGATAATATTTTAACATTTTAAGCTTCTAAAATAATCTAGATAAATGCACTTTCGGCATTTTGTGGTGATAGGGACTTAACTTCTTGGTGTAGTCCAAGTGTCCATTACCAATTTTATAGTATCAATAGCTCCTTTTCTAGTAATCAATGGCTCCCTAAATTAAGCTGCCTACCTTTTTTTACCAATGTTTTGGAATCACATCAATGATGCAATCGATTAGATTATCCATTTTTTGTCCTATTATTTTATTTGATTTAAAATAAATAAAGTATAAAAAATTAAAATATTTATAAAAAAAAGTTAAATTGATTTTTTAGTTTTATTCAACTAGTTATACATATTTACAAGTTAATCAATTTTTTTTTCTTCTCATATTAATATTTTCGACTCATTTTTGATTCGATTAATCAATCCAATTCAATTCAGACAACATTATTTATTACACACGTACATACATAATTATATACATATATATATGTTAAAACTAACGTTGATGATGACAATATAGAATGATTGCAAAGCAAAAAAAGAAGAAGAATAAAACAATAGATTTTACGTGAAAACCCTTTCAAGAAAAAAAACTATAGGCACAGGGGAGAAATTCACTAATGTTGAAAATTGAATTATACAAGAAGAGTTTTGACAACTTATTTTAATTAATGTCAAATAGACAAAGTGTAGTTCTATACGAATTTTACAGATCCTCTTATTTTACTACTGTATTTTTCTTTAATAAATATTCGAGTTACACAACTCTAACAATATATTATTCAATTTAAAATAACGATGAACACTACACATTTAATTTAATTTAATTTAATTTTAATTTAAATGAATTATGAGGGTTTTTCTTTGGGCATCCCACCATTACAAATCAATATTGTACTACAAAAAGAGTTACAAGCATTAAAATGATTTGTAAGCATTACATTTATTCTTTTTAAAACGTTGGGTTGGAGGAGTGGGTTGGAATAATTGAGCACCCAGAGTCAGCTTTTTATCAAGTGTTCAACAATAAAAAAGTTGACCATTTTCCACATTATTTATTTATTTATTCATTCATTTAAATCAATTATTTAGAAAATTAAATAAATATATATAATTTTTTTTAATTTGAGATTCTTTTATATTTAGAAATTATTTAAGTCGTAATTAAATCTAAAATTAAGTAAAAATAAAATATTAAATATAAAAAAACCATTTTACATAAATTAATATTACTTTAATAATTTACAAAATTTGATTTAAATATTCATTAAAAGCCAAGTCATATGTTAGTATACCTTTGTTATTAGATGGCAGCCCACCATCAGTATTGGATTTCCAAGTCAATAATTGAATGCTGTTGATGTGTTATAATTTTAATAATATTATCACACCCACAGGACTTTCCTGTTTTGATTTAGAAAATGCATAACGCATGATGTGAAATTTTTTGTACAATAATGGTGTAATGTGTTTACTAATAATAATATGAGCAAAACAATAATCATGGTTAAGGTTCAGATTTTAATTTAATTTTGTCTTTAAAGCATCAGGTTATATGTATTAGCAGTTTCTGATCATTTCAATTAATTTTGTGCCTTCTTCTTAGGAAAGAGAAATTTTACTGTTTAATTATATCCACATTTTTATTCTTGATTCTTAATACGAAAGAAAATTTGGTCAGAATTAAAATAGATACTTTTGTGGGTGATTTTACGAAATTACACTACTAAACTAATTAACAATCTAAATTATATAACAATTCAAATGCTTATGGTGAGAATGAAGGTCACACGACACGAATACGTGTCAAATGGATGTCTAACAAGAGTTTTAACCATCGTTCCATACAAGACTAGATAGTCTATATTTTTAACTTGTTCGATCCAAGTTGTTCATGCAATAAATAGACATATTTACCAACTAATTCACGTATTCTAAATATACTTAATATATATCTGAATTTACCTTTAACGCTTAAATTAACTATTAAACTGATAAAAAAACATAATTAATATAATATTAATACTTTAGGAACTCAAATAAAACGTTTTAATGTAAAATCTAAATGATAATTCCAACACATTTGATGCAATTAACCCTTAAATTCAAAAATGTTTTAATTTAATCCCAACTTCTAATCATTTTCGCTTGAACAATCAACTTAACTCCTAGGGCTGTAATCATGGACCAAAAAGTTAGAACCACCAAATCAAAGCAAAGGTCGCTTACCATGCAAGTATAACCTTTTCTCCTTTGAATTCCATTTTGAAAGCACAAGGCAAAGGACAAATGCATGTGGTGCTTCTCTTCTCTTTGCATAATTGTACAACCAAATATGAATGGTATAATTACAATTGTTAGTACCATAATTTGTTTGGTACAAGTTGGTTAAGAAAACAAGGCCAAAACCATATATAACCTCAAAATTTTAAATTTGTTTATCTCGATATGAATTGGACATGAATGAATTGATTTAGAAAAAAATGAATTATTGGGGATGTCAGAATCAATACTTTGAGATATTCTTTGATACTTAAACTTTAACCAGCAATTGTGCAAGTCTAGTAGTGCGAAAGTCCTAACTTATCACAAATGTTGGGGGTTGAATGTTACGAGGATAGAGGTTGATTTGGCGCGAACTTTGTTTTAAGACCTTGTGAGCCATTTATCTACATAATGTTTTTTTTTGGGAATATTTTTGCGTTAATTGCATTAGACATTTCGAAATTATAATTCAAATTTCAGATTAATTTTAAACTTTAAAATGTTTCAATTAAATTTTTTAAAGTGTTAATATAGTATAAATTAGGTCTTTTAGTAACCTAGCATTAGTTTTAGCCTTAAATGTGAACTCGAATCTAAGGTAGAGTATATTTAACACCCGAACTTACGGTGAATTTGGATGAATGGTGCGTTTACTTTCAATTAATATAAAAATAGTGGTGACGATGAGATTAAATATTATAACAATATTATAACGTGAAACAAAAAATAAACTAAACACATTTCACTTCACCACAACATTCATCCAAACTTATTACAATAGTTGAGAAAATAACATGTCGAATTTCCCATCCGGTGGCGTGATCTGTATTGATGGCATGTGATTGGTGCATGCAACCAATTGGGGGTATTGGTGGACTGGCCAAAAATAAAATGAAAAGGAAAAAAGGGCATTGGAGTTTAAAGCAAGGGTACACGTGGCAATATTTGGAGGATCTCAGTGTACTGAAGAGTACCTTTATCACAGTACCGAAAATCTTTGCTTTGCTTTACTTTTTCCCATCAATCTTTGAGACATATATTTGCACTTTTGATTTCTTTGATTTTTCTTTTTCATAAAATGGGATCTTTGTTAGATTTGTGTGTGTGTTTTTTTTTTTAATTTCAATAAATAATAAATGTTAAATGCTTAAATTAAGGCCTAACGTTTTAATATTATTCAGATAAGAACTAAATCTTGTAAAAGGATTACATAAGAACCTCACGTTTATAAAAAGCGTTAAAATAAGCCTTCGATAGTTTGATATTAAAGTATTCGAATTTCTTTAAAAGTTTCTCAATATAATAACATTTTTTTATCACACTTCCTTATGAATTTCACCCTCAATATAACGTTTGTTTCACACATATTTTTTATGTCAAAATTATAAGTAAGGACACGCTTTTTTTTTTTAAAATAAGCTTTCATCAACATACAAACATACGATCATACCATTATTGTCATCAAGTTTTGACTAAACGCATTATCTATTTTAATAGAAGAGATTATTATTTACCGGTACTTGATTAAATTTCTCATGTCACTTTTTGGGCGTTTGTTTTAAGCCATATAAGAATTCGAAAAGTATATGTTTTTGTTTTTTAGTAAAACTTCTTTCAATTAATCTAGCTTTATATTTTTCAATAAAATCGTCAAGTTTAAGTTTTTATTTACGAATCCATTTACAACAGATAAATTTTACTCCAAAGAGTAAATCAACTCATTTCCAAGTGTTATTTTGAAAAATAAAATTAAGATCTAATTTAGTAGTTTATTTCCAAAAAGGAGCATAGAAAAAAGAACTTGCATCTAAATAAGTTAACACATCATTTTCCATTAAAAAAGCATTATTGGTATTAGAAATTTGACTAAGTCGTTGCATTTTTCATACATCCTAATCTAGTATGTCATAAATCATAAGAATCAATCAAGTAAGCAAAAGAACAAGTATTTTCATTAATTATTTCTGAAGCATTCGGAACAAAGAGTCCATGGTTGCAACAACCCTTACTCATAAAAAAAGTATTACTTTTATCCGAACTTCTCCTAATAATTTGACAAAAACCAAATCAGTTCGAATATTAGGAACATAAAGCACATCAATTAAGGTTAAGGTATTTCTAGATATAAGTTTGAGCATAACTTTACATTTTTCAAGCACATTTGCAATTCATGAATCTTCAAGATAAATAGTTTCTTCTCCTTCCTACACTTGGTAGTAGGTTTAATTGCCATAAACTTGCCTAGTGACATTGGAGTCTATCGTCCACTCTTTCATATTAGTCATAATATTGACTCAAGAAATGATTGCAACAATTATGTCATTTGCTTCAATCAAATTGATATTTAGCTTGGTAGGATAATCATTTCTCCCTTTCTGGTGTCTGCATTAATGTGCATGATGGCTTAGTTTGCCACAAATGAGTAATTTCCTCCTCCTTTTTTTCTTAAAGATAATGGTTTGTGCTTTGCGTTTGTAATCATGTTTCTTCGTACCTCTTTTAGCATCTTTTTAGTTGGTGTCTTGGATGATGATATGAGTGATTAAGTCTATAAGAGGGAGTTGCTTGTGCTTGTGTTTAAATTGCCACTTGTAGTCGTTCCATGATTGTGGCAACTTTTCAATAAACAACTTAGCAACAAATTCTTCTTATAGGGTAATACTTTCAAACTTGAGGTCTTCCAACAATTTATGGTATTCATTAATTTGCACTTTTATGTATTTGTTGTCGGTTATCTCTCACCTATAGCACTTTTGAATGACAAATTTTTGCTTCCAAGCTTGAAATTGTTCCCTTCGAAGATTTAAATCCTAGAGATATTAGCGAAGGGCTTAGCTTAGGAAGCTGAACACAATCGAAGAATATATAAAGAAATAGGAATCATTTCTTAAAGCATCTATAACACGATCCTTAAGAATAATTCGCCCACAACATACTCTCCAAGATTCGACAAACACTTCTATTATAGAATACAACATGGACAAGAAAAACAGGTTAGTACTCATCCTTCCTTTCTATTAGTTCTTGCAAGTTAAATAACATATTATGGCTAATAAACAAATCTGAAAGACTTATCAATGTGATGTGGGGTTCTTTTGACTTACACTTGTATTTCCAACACCTAAAAGTTTCAAGCTATAAAATTCGAATTTATTTTTAAATTCGAATTTATTTTTTAAATTCA
This sequence comes from Gossypium longicalyx, assembly GCA_025698465.1. Classification (NCBI taxonomy): domain Eukaryota; kingdom Viridiplantae; phylum Streptophyta; class Magnoliopsida; order Malvales; family Malvaceae; genus Gossypium; species Gossypium longicalyx. The sequence goes on along the minus strand of CM047000.1, from coordinate 2,247,098 downwards.
TAATTCTCAACTTTTAAATATTTTTTCTTTAGTTTTTTTTTTCTTTTTTTAAGCTAAATTTGTCCATTATCTTTTCAAAAAGAGTGAAATCGTTTTTTTTAACAACAACACGGGCTAAAATGTTAATTTTTCAACAAATTTGGTGGGATAACCCGTATCGTAGTCCACATGTACTTCATAGTGATATAACATGACAAATAATTTAAAATTATAAAATCAAAAAAATCAAAATTCAAAAAGAAATTATAAAAGGTTCATATAAATTATAAAAAATAAATCAAACGCAAATTGTCATGCAAGTTATTTTAAAATTAAAACGTTTTAGTCAGTATTTTCGTTAAAAAGTTTTAAGTTGTAATTTGACTCTTTTTTTTTTTTGAGATTGATCATTAAATTTAATTAAAAAAATAACGGCCAGATTAATTAAAAAAAACTATAAACGTTGAAAGATAAAATTACCATCATGTCTTTTTCAAAATGCAGCAAATTACTTATAAAATTTAAAAATTTATATTTAATTATCATAAGTTATCCATATTTATCTCTCTATGAATTAAATTTATTGTTTTTAGAATAGGATTGAACTAAGAACCAGTCAACGTAATGATCCGAAATAAAAAGTTAAATAAATTAAATTAACAATTAAACTAAATAAATTAATTTTTTAAATAATTTATTTAATTAAATTAATCGAATGAATCAAACCGATTAAACTAAAAATTAACAATGATACAATTTTCAAAACATTTATTAAACTTTCAAAACCGTGGGGAGTTGTTTTATTTATCATTTCTTTTTCCCAATGAACCACGGGGAGTTTAATTGATGATAGAGAAGGGAACCAAGGGGGACTGCGTCTTCGATAAAAAAAAAAAAGAAAAAAAGAAGCGTTTATCGAATGGCGAACCTTCGACGCACGCGCTTAAAGGGACAGACCATTCGCACGTGCTCAACCCATGGCTTATAAAGTTTTTGGTACGGTCAAAACACTGCACGTGTCAACCCAAAACCCATTGTAAGCGTCCAGGTGTAGCTCCCTTTTGTCTTTTGCACTCCACCCTTTATATTCGCTTCCATATTCACTATTTTTCAGCCCTTCTCAAGTAATCCGAAAATTACCTTTCACATTCGGATCCGGGTCACCCGATTTCAAAAATATCCGGTGAGAATTTTGATGCAGTGACGGCGTGGTTGTTTTGGATATGGAGACAGAGAATGCAGTGAATTACAAGTTTATGGGGAGGAGCTTTAATGATTTGAGTATCAACGATGATTCTTCTGCTTTTAGTGATTGTAACAGCGACAGATCCGGTGAGTTCTCCACGGCGTCATCGCAAAGCCGGAGGCTATTTCTCGCTTGTACTAATTCTGATAACTCTGATGAATTTATACGGCAACTCGTATCGGATCTCGGCTCCTGTTCGATTGATGAGCAAAAGAACGCGGCTTTAGAGCTTAGATTGTTGGCGAAGAACAAACCGGAGAATCGAATCAAGATCGCTAAAGCCGGTGCGATCAAACCGTTGATTTCGTTAATCACATCAACCGATCCTTACCTTCAAGAAAACGGCGTGACGGCGATTTTGAATCTGTCTTTATGCGACGAGAATAAAGAACTTATAGCTTCATCTGGAGCGATTAAGCCACTGGTTAGAGCTTTGAGAACGGGAACTTCAACGGCGAAGGAAAACGCGGCTTGTGCTTTGCTTCGGTTGTCACAAGTGGAAGAAAACAAGGTTGCAATCGGACGGTCAGGAGCGATTCCACTTTTGGTTAACCTTCTCGAAAACGGTGGAATTCGCGGCAAAAAAGACGCATCAACGGCTCTGTATTCATTATGTACGGTTAAAGAGAACAAGATCAAGGCCGTTGAAGCTGGAATCATGAAACCGCTAGTGGAATTAATGGCAGATTTCGGTTCCAACATGGTTGACAAATCGGCTTTCGTTTTGAGCGTGCTGGTATCAGTACCGGAAGCCAAAACGGCATTAGTTGATGAAGGAGGGATTCCCGTTTTGGTTGAAATCATTGAAGTTGGATCACAAAGACAAAAGGAAATCGCCGCCGCAATCTTGTTGCAGATTTGTGAAGATAGTGTGGTGTACCGTACTAAGGTGGCCCGCGAAGGAGCGATTCCTCCCTTAGTCGCTTTGTCTCAGTCAGGCACCAATCGCGCCAAGCAAAAGGTAAGTTACTAGTAACGGTAATATCAACCATATATTTCTATACTAACTTAAAATATTGGATATCAGTTAAGAAAAATACAAATAAGATCAATTTATTTAAAAATAATAATTTTAACTTTTTTTATTACATATATTTTATTTAATTTTTTTAAATATTAATAAGAAAAATAGAGTTACCTCAACAAATTAATAAATTTAAATAAGTAATTTAAATTTAAAAAAAAAGAAGAAACGACGTCCCTCTTTCTCTCGTACAATTCTTTTATCAATAACCATTTATGTATTTTTTATTTCTTTATTAATAATTATTAGTTTCTTTTAAAATATATTATTTTCATTTTTACTCGCAAAGCGAGTGTTCATGCAATTATTAATTTAAAATCTCTAATTAAATCTGGTGTTACAACACCATCTCAATCAATAAATTTATTAAAAATAAAATTATAAAGATATTATTGTATTTTACTATTCTTAAATTAATATTAAATATATTTTATTCATTTTTCTAATCACCATAAATAATAATTATTATTATTTTCATGTACGGTTGGTTAGTCATCGTTGGCTGACGTGGCATGGCTATTTTTGGGGGAAAAAAAGGGTCGCGGAATCACCCACGCCAGTCGCAGAAATTTCTCCTTCCAATTTGGTTAATTAAAAAAAATTAAAGAAAACCCATAAAGAAACCAACAAAATGACTATGTCCACGAACGCGCCAAGTCGCAAAAGAGGCTAAACTGTCTTTTCAAATTTAATTAATTAATTAATTTTATTTTAATTTCTTTTCCAATCAGTTTGTTGAAATTTCTTTTTCTTATGTTTTCATCATGAAAGGCCACTACTGTTTTGTATTATTGTGTCGAAAATGAATAGAATTATTTCGTTGTCGTTTTGTTTCTCATGATTCATTTATTAATTTGGACATTTATTTTGTACAGGCAGAGAAATTGATAGAGCTGCTCCGGCAACCAAGGTCCGCCAACGCCGCTGCCAGTCCATCAGATCTGTAAGCATAAAAATCTTTCCTTACATCACATAAATGATTGTAATTATTTTTAAAAAAAAAACTGAAATAGAGATTTTACGAGATAAAAAAATGTGAATAAAAAATGTAAATATCTTTATATAAAATCTATCTTGCTATGAAAATGATGTGAGACTTATGAGGAGCAGATTGATTTCTGGATTTTGGTTTGTCCTTTTTCGCATACTTTATGAAGTATATATTAATCGTTTGGGTTATACAGTATTTTATTTTATACTATATTACATATTATATCACATCGTAAATGTGTATATAAGTCAATTTTTCATATTAGATTTTATCACATTTATTGTAAAATTTATTCAATAATGAGTCAATTAAGTGATAATGAACTTGTACTTTAATGTTAATATTTGGATTTATAATTTATAATTATTTTATTTTTAAATATATAAAAATAAGAAAAGAAAAAAATTCATTATAATGATATTAATTATATTTTAAAAGAGATATTTTTATAATTTTATAATTGAGTTTGTGACTTGGTTAAAAATGACATTAGCTTATTTAATTTTATATATTTATATAAAAATATATTTATTGAATGAACTATATGTTGCGGTTAAAGGTTTTGTATACAAAATTTCTTCAATTTCGGGATCGATTGATAGGTTTAGTAGTGTTTTTTAATTATTTTGTTTAAAAATTTTAGATAAAAATGTGAAAAACAAAAACAATACTATGATAATATTTATTATTTCTTAAAAGATGGTTTTTTAAGTTTTTTACTAATTGATCTAATGTTGGATCAGCTCATGATATTTTAAATGTATTTTATACTGAAGTTATTTTTTTATGAAAATGTGTTAAAATTAAATAATAAAGTATTAAAAAGCAAAATTTAATTATACTTTTTATACAAATTATTTGTAATTTTAGAGTTTTTAGAGAGATTAAACTACAAATTTATTATTTTTAGATATAAACATAAGATAACAAATAGTTAGATATGCTATTATTGTCTTTTTCTTTCTTAAACTATAAGTTTAAGGAAGTATTAAAGTGGAATAAACGAATGTCATTTGTGGTCTGGAATTGTGGCTTCTTTGTTTTAGTGGTACTTTTGCTTTGTTTGGTAACATTGCATAGTTTAATTAAGTGCATATTTTATATAAAGTGTAATCTTTTTGCTCTAATTTGGTATTATTCAATCTTTTTATTTTTTTTATAAAATTATTAGTAGGGCTTTAGTCGTGATCATTAACCCATCACATTACCTAAGTTATATGAAAATTTAATCAATGATGTTTAACTTATAATAAATTTAATGTTGCTGAAAGCTTACAACTATTTAATAAACAATTGTCTAAACTATACCCAATGTTACAAAATTATTCGAAAAGTTTATGTTTTGGTTACTCAAGTTTAAAAAGTTATAGAATGACTATTAAACTATTTGAAAGATTTCATTTAAATCACTAAACTATTTGAAAGTTTGGTTAACGAGTTCCAAGTGGTGATTGAATAATCGGTACAATAGATCAATATTCTTTGATGTGTAGAAGATCAGAGAAAAAAATTGTTTAGATTTCGATTCGTAGAATTTTAACAGTCAAAGTTGTTTCGTGAAAAACAATTGAACTATAAAAGAGAAGGGGAAAAGAGTTTTCGATTAATACAAGTGGTATAAATAAAGAAAGTCATACGATAACGAATTTAATAACCTAATAACTTAAATAAAAAATTTAAGAGAATAAAATATAAATTTATTAATAATTTAACTCACTTTAACTACAAACAAATAACATTATAAAAATAATAAATCAAACTATACTAAACTAAAATAATCATTTTAGAGGGACTATATATTATAGTTAAAATATTTGAAAGGAAATCCACGAGAAACTCGTGCATGAGGTCGAAATAAAGAAAGGGGTGCCCACATTCATTATTGGGGTTTGATTTTGTTGTTAATTGAAATTATTTTAACCATCTTATCATCTTTCTACGTGTCGAAATCTCACACTATCACTACCTTGGTCCTGTAGCTTTTTAAGTTTATCAATTTTCTTTTTCTTAAACCAAATTTGTGGAGTGGAAACAAACAAACAAACAAAAATAGTGGAGTGTGGAAAAAATTGAAAAAGAATATATACATATAAATAGATGATTATTTATAAGACGAAACCTAATATCTGGTTATTATTTTATTCACTTTTTTTTTATTATTTCTTTTTAGAATAGCTTTGTAATGATTTGTTGTTTTCTCTCTTTATTCGACGTTATATCACTTTTCCAATTTCCATATGGTGTATGGTTAAGCTCCAATATTATATTATATTTGGTTAATTTCAAAAAAACAATTATTAACTATATATATATATATATTAGATGCTTCCTTTTTGGAGTAATCAAACTTCATATAGGTGGGTAATGCTCTTTTTTCTTTCTTTTTTTTCTACTCAAAGACATTGATTCCATTCATCTTTACTACAACTTTCCATGTGTTAGGCAAGTGAATCCGTTTAAAGATCTGTTTGAAAAATAAGAAGGTTTAAGAAAATATATAAATTTAAAAAAATGAACTTGAGCAAAAAAAAAAAGTTTGTTTAAAAAACGAACTAGGCTTGGTAAGGTTTTTTTGGTTCGGGTCTGGCCCGATTTGAATTAACAAAAAGACAAAAAAAAAACTATTATTTTATTGTTGTTTTCTCATTGTTTTGCTATCATTTTACTATTTTGTTATTATTGTTTAAATATTATATAATTATTGTTTTATTGTAAATGTTGTTACTATTTTAAAGATATTGGATATTAATATGTTTTATATAAAATTTAAATATTTTATTGAAATAATATATTAACTAAAATTTATTATTTTTATTTCACTTAGGTATAGAACTGATTTTACTAAATTTTGAGACAAGAAGCTGATATAGAGAATTTACTTTAATAAAGAGTATACTTTGTACTTTATAGTTGTTGTTATAGATAAAAAGTTGTTATACAGTGTAAAAATAATACATAAAAAAATTTGTTCCACAACAAATTTAGTTGTTATAGAGGATTATTGTTATATAGAGGATTGACAAGTATTAATTGGGGTTCGACTATTTTAACTTTGAGTCATTCTGAATTTGGGTTATTTAAGTTTGCGACTTAAGTTATGATTTTAGATCATTTCTGGTTGTGATTGCTTCATAGTCATTTTTTGTCTAGATAATGATTAGGTTGGGTATCATACTTTGCATGTAGACCTTTGTAATATGATGAAAAAGTGTACATGTCCCATTACAATAATCTCTAATCCTTTTGCATATGAGTTTGGGCAAATACATATCTTAAATTATCTCTAACTAATTAAAGAAGATATTATAACCTAATCCAAATCTGCAACCTCCACCAAGAGTCTTTTAACAATATCCACTTTTTAATGTTTTTTAATCCTTAAATAAGATAATCAAAAGGATTTAATGTTAGTTAAAAAATTGTGATTAGACAAGCATGTTGTTGATCATCAACAATCTTTTTTTTTTATTTGCTTAATCCCACACTAATACTCCACATTAGAGAAATTCAAAAAATGAATGAGGATTGCTTTGGGTTATTGAGTTCAAAGTCTCTAGGCTACTATTGGATGTGCAGTCATCGTGATATAGTGAAATTTTTTATCTCACAGTTACAATAACTAATCTCACAAACACTGTAGTATTTAACTTTACAGTCCATCCAAAAGTACCATTACTTTATGACAATTTTTATATATTTTTTTGGTTTTGTTTAAAAAGGCTAGACTAAGAAGTCTATGCTCTTGCGATTTAGAGTGGTAAATGATACGATCTCTCTCTAATAGAACTCTCTAAGATTTGAATCCCGTTCTTATAGAGTTGACCCAAACTTCGACTCACTTCCATTGAGCTAACCATTATGGGTATTTTTATAGTTATTTTGAATAAAAAATTCATGGATTAACAAACCTATCATTGGATTTTAATATAATATCTCAAACACAATTCCATTTTTTTTAAAATTTTTTTGAACTCAGAGGTTCAAATTTGTTTTTATTTTTCATTACTAATAAAATATGAAAAAAAAAAAACACAATTTGGTTTAGACATTAAATACTTAATTTAGGGGTGAAATAAAAAAAATTGTTTATAAAATTCTGAAAGGGCTAAAGTTGAAATATTTATGTTAAAATAATCTTCTTTAAGGATTAAAAATGTAATTATTCCATTTAATTAAAGGTTAAAAATATATTAATTGAATGTTTTTAATTTTTTGAAGGGCTAAAAAGTAATTTTACCATGTAGTTAAGGATGGCCAAAATCCTTGGTTACACCAATGTAAAAAGTAATTTTACATGAAACCCCATAAAAAAAATAATTACAAGATTCATTTACCAAAAAAGAAGAAGAAAATATTGGTTAAATTGTCTAACAAAGTAGCACTAAAAAAAGGCACGAGCTGCACCCATGTTAACATAATTTTGCAAATTTATATCAAAATTTAATTTTAATTGATAAACCCTAATTTTTATTTAGCTTACAACAAATAATATAGAATTAGGGGAGAGATTTTCATATACTGATGTTTTGATTTTACACTATTTCGTAAAATTTTATACGATTAATATTTATCAGTTCAATCGTGATATTTCATATTTCATTCATATCATTCATGCATGTTACTTTTGGTGTAAATTAAAATTTTTTATCTATTCATTTTATGTAAAAAAAAAAATCAACCGTTAAACATATATTCATATAAACAATATTTTAGACCAATATGATGGAAATATCAGATTGATTAAAAAATTTACTTGTATGATAAGTGCGAATATATTGATAAATTCAACAATTTAGATTGTTAAATATCAATTGTATAAAAAGTTGCAAACGGAAGTAAAATAGAAATGCTTTACACTTATGTAAGTAGACCTCTCCCTCGATATTAACTATTTAAAAGGTATATAAAAATTAGATTAATGTATATTTTATGTATCATTATATTAAATTATCTAAATATCATTTGTTATATTCAAAATTTTAAAATATTTTATGTACCATTATTTTTGTAAATAATTTATATTAATTACTTAAAAGGTATTTAAAATTTATATTTCATGTATCATTATATTAAATTATTTAAATATCATATAACTTAACTAATTTTTTACTTTACACTATTGTTGATTTGTTGTATCAACAAGGGAAGAGAAGGTGGTGGTGTAAGTAAGGCATGTTCACCCTTGTTGGGAAGAGAACCAAAAAAGTAGGAGAATGAAGAGGAGAGGGATGAGAGCTTAGTCTCTTAGGGTTTGTTGAGAAAGAAGAGGAGGCCCCTTTTATGTTGTATCTTGGGGTATTAATGGGTAAGCGGCAATTCCCGAGTGGTCTCCTCTTGAGGAAAACACACTCGTTAATAATGAATGACTTATCGGAGGGTTCAACCGGGTGGTTAAAGATGGATGATTCCTCTCGTGTGTGATACGAAGCATACGGGTGGTTGGTTACTGATTAATCATCCGAATGATATAAAGTGGAGAACTACCCATAGGTGTCTCTCTAATCGCTTCTCATGTTACTACGTGTCCAAGTCGGAGAAGTGGTATAACAATTATCATGTTAAAAAAAAAGGACATTTTAACCTTCAATTGCAATTTTTGGAAGCATTACTTAACATTTAAAATTAATAAGCTATATTTTTCATAGCACGTTTTCTAATAACAATTTAAAAAGCACTTTTCAACTGCAACATCGACGAAAAACTAAGCCTAATTGTTCAAGTAGATAATGACATGACTTAAAATACTTTTGTAATAAAATTAACAGTACCATTTTTTAAGTAATACAATTTTTAAGCAATTTTATCTTGAAACAAAACCTTCTTTATAATATAAAGAAATTGAAAACTAAATAAAACCGAATTATCATCAACAATCTAAAAATTTAAAAAAGAATCGAATCAAATCCGATCGAATCCAACTAATTTGAATCTCTACCTTTCAATGTTGATGTCTCTCAAATATCTGTTCAAATGTCAAATTAGTTCCACAAAATATCTTCTGGGCTGTGGTGGAATTTTGTTGCTATCACGGCCCATGAGGCCGCCACGTATTTATACGAAAGCCTTTCACCAAATATTTACATTTTATAATTATTATTTTCTATTGGATTTTTTCGACTAAATTCAAATAAATAATTTGATTTTTCAAATTCTGAATCGATTAAATTTCACAATTCAAATAATTTAAATAATATATTAATATTTTGATCCCTGAAAATTCCAAATTTTCATAATATTTTTTTTAAATATATATAATTTTAATTTTATGTGCTTTGATATAAAATTAATTATATTGTAATAATATTTTAATTTGAAATATTTATATTTTAATTTAAATTGAACAATTTCACTCGATTAAATTTCACTCAAATTTCATTTAACTCGAATTGATTCGAAAAAAATTCACGGTACATCGATTATAAATTATTTACACATATATATTTGCATATTCTTATAGTTATAACTAGGGTTAATGCATTGTTCGGGGCTTAAATTTGGTAATTGTTTCTATATCGAGGTATGAATCTTTTTCTCTAAGTTAGTCTCTGGATTTGGTAATCATCCCTACATTAGGACTTGATTTTTTTTTTTATCCAAGTTAGTTCCTGTACTTGACAATTATTCTCATATTTGAGTCTGAACTTATTTTGGTCAAACTTTTTTTAAGGACATAACATGGATTAACTTGGACAAAAAAAAATGCAAGCCCTAATATACCATCAATTGTCAAGTTTAGGGGCTAATTTGGACCAAAAAATCAAAATGTAATGTGAGAGCAATTGCCAAATTCAAGGATTAAGTTAGACAAAAAAAAAATTAAAACCCCAAAATGAAAACAATTATAAAATTCAAGTTCCAAATAATGCATTAACCATTATATTTAAATGAGAGAAAATATAATAAAATATTTTAAAAAAATAGAAAAACTATTCACGTGACAATTTTTTAAAAATACTTGTAAAAAAAAAATATTACTAATACATCAAATACCAACTCTTAATTTAAATGCAAGTTTAAACAAATTTAAAAATTATAAATAAATAAAAAAACCTACGCAAAGCTTATACCTCAATTAATCATTAATTAATTTTTGTTTTGGTTAAAAAATAATTTAATTATAAAAAACACTTGAAACATACTTCAAATTTCAAGATTAAATTAAAGAGAAAAAAAAACTAAAAATAATATATTTTTATATTAAAAGTCGAATTATATTTTATTTTATCTATTAAAAAATAAATAAATTAATCAAAAAATAAATTAATCCTTCTGCTAAAAAAATTAATTATTTCTATTATTAAAATTTGGTATTTACATGTTAAAATGAGACACACATGATATATTACACATGTAAATTATTTGATTATTCTACTAATAACATAAATTTTTAATAATAAAAATAAATAATTTTTTTAATAAAATAATTAATTTACTTTTTAATATAATATAGCGAGATAAATTTTAATATGGTACTATTTTTTATAGCGAAAAGCATCCTCTCGTCACGTCACAATCACGTGGGGGTATTCTTATCCTAATCCTATGGGAGGAAAAAATATCATGATAAAATAATATTTAAAAAATCCCAAGGACCCTAACGTCCACAAATTTATGTATATAAAAAAATAACACACAAATTTATGATTTATTCTTACCATAATAATAAAAGTTAGATATTTTATATATTTTCTATATATTATTTCGAATATAAAATTAATTGTATCGATTTATTATTGAAATGATACACACTGATCAACACGATTAAACCCGATGCGAATTTGACTATATTTAATTTAACTAAAATATAATCTAAATGACCCAAACTCAAAATCACAAGAACTTAAAATGATATAAAAATTGAAAAATTCAAATGGGTTAATTAGTTAATTGACCCTTAAAATATACATTTTTCCTCAATTGATATCTATGCATGAATTATCTTTTCTTCTTTTCTTTTTTTTTTTCATTTTAAGAGGAAATTAGGAGAAAATTAAGAAATTAGATTTTATTTTTCAACATAGATATTACGTTAAAGAGAAAAAGGGTTTGAATTATCACTGTATCAACAACAGAATAAAAATCCGACCCATTGGGTCCAATTGGCATTGTTGGAAGTAAAAAAAAAAACACTAGAAAACTCACCGCGGAAGGGTTCGCCGGAGCACTTGAGCAAGCAACACCGGCGCAGTCAAGTGCGGTAAATGGCCTTCTGTTCTCAAAATCTCCACCGTGGTTCGTCCCCCAAGATGGGTCTTTAAATACTCCGCCACCGATGCCGGAACCGACACATCTTTCGCCGTCTGGATCACGCAACACGGCACTCTCACTTTCCCGAGTTCCCCTCTCAGATCACTGTTGAATATCGTCCTTGAAACGAACAATGATATGTCCGGTCTCATGTTGAAAAGTGTCCGGCTGAACTCTCGAACCGCCGTCGGCACATCGGCCCCCACCAACACTGGGGCAAACCCGTTGACCCAAGCTTCGTAATTGGCTTCCATTGCTGAAAATACTTCCTCAATCTCGCCTTGCTCGAACCCTCCATGGTAATTTTCGTCATTGAGAAACCTGCAAACCATAAATTTCATTTTGGTCTAACTCTAATTTTAGTCCTTGTGTTATGCTGAAACTTTAAATTTAGTCTTTTTGATTTAATTCAATCCTTTGTTATTAGGTCTAATTCTAGACCTGAAATTTTGAAAATTTAAATTTTAACATATTTCACCGGTGAACCACAAAGGCCAATTTTTCTCTTCCGTTTTACCTGGGAGAAGCGCCGATGAGGATGAGTTTGGAGAAGAGTTGAGGGCAGCGAATGGAAGCCAAGATACCGATCATGGCGGAGACGGAATGGCCGACGTAAGCGCAACAGTGAACGCCGAGAGCTTTAAGAATATTAAGCAAATCGTCGACGAAAGCATCGAGAGTGTCGTACCTAGTGGAATCGAAGTAATCGGGGTTGACGCTGCCGGCACAAACGAGGTCGTATAGGATTATACGATAATTAGGTGTGAAAAATGGGAGAATCCGTTGCCAAACCGATTGGTCCGTACCGAAACCGTGAGCCAAGACAAGGATTTTGTCGCCGGAGCCGACAACTCGTACGTTGAAAGCTTCTAAAAGGGTGTTTGCCATGTTTATTGGGGGGTGGTTGTGTAGCGGGAATGTGTTATTGACTTGGGGATGTAGGGTTTGTTTGATGTTTTTTACTGGTTTAGACATTTATTTATATTGGTTTTTGCCATTGGTGGAAGGGTTAATGACTTTGATAGTGATTGTGGTCTTATCTGATATAAGTGTATTGATGGGGCATGCCATACAGCTCAAATGTTTTGTTGGGTTTTTTTTTTTTTTTTACCCTAATAATATAAAGAATAAAATAAAATATCAAAATAAGTTGTTTTAAAGATTAAGTACAAAAATTGTACATTTGATTTGATGGAGGGTAATGCATAGGCGATACCATACTGAATTTTTGACTCAAAATAGTAAAAGGAAAAAAATGATTTAAAAGATTTAGAGACTTTTTATGTAATTTTTTTTATTTTTAAATGGCTACTGAAAAGAAAGAGAAAGAGTGTCGGCTGGCAGTGTGGCGGCACCAAACTTTAAATTTGAATAATTGCCTTGTAAACCCTCCTTATTTATTATTTTCTTTTTATTCCCCTTCAACTCATTATATTGTGTTTAAACAAACCATTAACATATTTTTGTAGTTAATTAAACCATTTACTTATAGTTTTTACTCATAAAAGCCCTATATTTTAATATTAAAGTAAATATATATTTTTTGAATTTCAAGTTCTTATCTTAATTTTTTATTGATGCAATGAAAAATTATACACTTTAACATCAACATAAAATCTAAAAAAGTAATCAAAAATTTCAAAAGAGTAGTTAATAATATCATGTATACAAGCACTTTCAAGAAATTTAAAAATTTTATTTTATTATTTAATAAATTATTCTTATCAAATTTGCATCAACATAAGATGTGAATTAGTTTATATTTTTTTAAATAGCTTTACTTTGGGCAAAATATATTTACTTTAATATTAAAATATAGGGTTCTTATGAGTAAAAACCATAAGTAAAGGGCTTATTTAACTACAGAAATAGGTTAATGATTTGTTTAAACACAATATAGTGAGTTGAAGGGGAATAAAAAGAAAATAATGAATAAGGAGGGCTTACAAGGCAATTATTTAAATTTAAAGTTTGGTGCCGCCACACTGCCAGGCCGGCACCCTTTCCCTTCCATTTCAGCAGCCATTCAAAAATAGAAAAATTGCATAATAGGTCCCTAAATCTTTTAAATCATTATTATTATTTTTTAACTGTTTTGGGTCAGAAATTCAGGGTGGTGCCGCCTATGCACCACCCTCCACCAAGTCAAATGTACCATTTTGGTACTTAATCTTTGATACAACTTATTTTGGTATTTTATTTTATTTTTTATATTATTAGGGTAAAAAACCCTTTCTTGGGTGAAGTTGTTTTTGGTGGGTTTTTTCGAGTATGGATTTTTTTTTTTTGTAATTTGTTTTTTCGAGTTTAGAATTTTGATTTTTTTTTATCAAATTGAGTTTGAACGGATCCGGGATTGGGAATTTTGGGTCGGGTTTTTAAGTTTAAGTTCATTGTACAATCTTTAGTTGTTAATATTGTATCGATGAATATATTAATAGAATTGTGTTTTAGCGTTCCGTTTCAAATTTATTGATATGGTTAAATATTTTTATAGTTTGATTTCTAGTTCTATTATATATATAACCTCAATTACATAGCCATAACTATATTTATATGAAATTCATAATTAAACCAAAATTTAAAAGTAGTAATTAGATTTAATGCTTAATCTAATAATTACTTCATTTTGAAATGTAATAGTGAAAATTAGTTAAGTTACAGGTATAAAAAATTAGTTTTTTTTTTGACAAAATGAAAAGATAAATTACATCAAATCAATTGCTTAAAAATACCATTCGCTTTGTCTTGTTGTAAGACTTCTAAGATTTCATTAGGTGCCATATCAAAAAGCTGTAAACTTGACTTCCACGTTAGACTAAGTTTAGCCAACCAATCCGCAATTATGTTGTGTTCTCTAGGTACATACTTAATCCGTCATTGTCCTTCAGATCTCATAACTCGCTGGACCATACTAACCACAGTGATACCTAAATCTTCCAATCTAATATCAGTTAAAGCCTGAACCATATCAAGATTATCAGTCTGAATTGTAGCTCATCTATACCCATTATTTAACAGAACGAGAAGCCCATTCGGGATACCCCATATTTCAACCTCAAAATGTGTAAATTTACCCTAATAACGATTAAATCCCAAAATCTAATTTCCAAGTTGATCCTGCAACACACCTCCAACAGAAGTATTTCATGTAGCTCTGGCCACTACGCCATAAATGAATAAATGGACCCACGTACCATCAGCATGAGAGTTATATCCCGAACTAAGAGTATTATTCTTGTAACCCATGTGATGTAATTCAAATTATTGAGCCTAACTAATAGAGACTTCAACAACTTCGATTGTCGACCAAGTAACATTCTAAAAGATGAAAAGATTTCTATTTTCCTAGATACGCCAAGCGATTAATCCAAAAAGACACGACCATGTAATGCCACGATCTTGCAACCTTATATGATAACAATGTTATAAGATAACCAAACTTGAAAAGTATAAGAAAAGAATCTTTGTTGGTGCTCCATTGGAATCATATACATCCACACTTCCTTTGCTACCGTACAATCCTGAAGCACATGAATACTATCTTCAATTCCATACCCACATATAGGACAAGAACAGTTATATCCAATCCCCCGTCATGTACGCTTTGAATTCATTAGAAGTCTCTGCTTAGATGCCAACCAAAGGAAAAATCTCACTCTTTGTGGACCTTGGTACTTCTAAAATTCTTCTCAAGATTCCAAGTTCCTTCTTTTAAAGACCAGAACGCATTACGTACTGAAAAGGAACCTAAGGCCAAATGAGCCCAAGTTACCCTATTCGACCTCAAATTAGGATGAGGAGGAGGGATACTAACAATACAATTAATCACTTCTTCAAACAACAATATACAAAACAGATCCAAATTCCAAGTACTATCAAACTTGACCAAATCCCTTAGAGTGCAATCCAAATAAAGAATAGCATAGGAGGGAATTTGCGAAATTAAAGGACCACTATATGGGATCCAGGAATCTTTCAAGCAACGAATATTAGCACCATTTCCAATAGACCAAGCTAAGTTGGTATAGATTGGTGATGCACTGGTATATATTAGTCTCGATTGAAACGAATTGAAATACGATAAAATAGCTTAAACATGTTGAAATTTTGATGAAGATGAAACTTAAGTTGTTTGATATTGGTTTAAGATAGAAACAATGTATATCAACCTATAAAACTATTATTGATATAGTATAGACGACTATGGTTTCATCACTTGACTTTTTTTTTAGAGTTCTTGTATGTTCTAGGTTAAGTGACTAGATGGATAGCCTTAGAAGTAGTTCAAAAGAGTAAAAGGGCTTCCTTCAATCAAGCGAGTCACTTTTTCATTTCATTGTTGGTTTGAATATTATTTTTATTCAACATGATTTTCATTGATTTATAATTACATTGAAAGTACAAATCAAAGAAAGTTGAATGAACACTTGACAAAAGTCAAGTTACACTAAAAACATATTTGGACCAAGCATAAGATGTTGGAGAAAATGTTATTGTCACTAATACAAGCCATATCACGATTGTCAAAACCACATAGTCAAATGGCAACCACCAAAACTAAGAACACGAATTGGTGTGTTGTAACCATTATTGACAATCTTGTCATTCTCAAAGCTTACTCTAAAGTTTTAGAATGCATTAAATCCTTTTAGTTAAACATAGACAAAACGAGTGAGTTTGTAATAACCTGATTTTCAGTGGTACCAGAAAAGGCGGTTTCAGAATCTCATTTTCGTTCAATTTTATCTATTAATTGCTTAATTAGGGTACAATGACTAAATTGTAAAAGTCCTATCGTTATAGGTTTTTAATTGGTCAAAGATATAAAGACTTAAATTGCAATTAGCCGAAAGCTAAAAATAGTAAATTAACCATTTTTCAATAGGATTTAGTGGCTTATGATGACATCTCTCACTTATGTTAATTAAGATTAGTTTAGTGTTAATTAAAGCATGATTAGTTTAAATTAATTAAGTTAATTAGCCTTAATCTAACTATATAAGTTAAAATAAGGTAAAAAAATCATTTTTCATTCATCTTTTTTCTCTTGTCAAATGTAAAAGAAAGAAAACCCTTTTTGAAGGTGTCGGCGACACAAGCATTGACGAAAACTCGACAATAGGAGGCGAAAAGAGCAATAAGGAACAAGAGTAGGGGTATTTTGAAGAGAGAGGGAGAAGGGAGTTGTAGTTGGTGAGAAGGTGACAATGGCACTGGCATCGACGACAACTCAACGATAATAGGAGAAAATGAGAGAAAAAAACGTGAGAAAGAAAAGGAAAAATGAGAAGAAAGGAAGAGAAGGAAAGGGGAGAAGAAGGTGGTCGTCAATCAACCCTAAGACTGATAGACAGTAGGTCAAAATAATGACAAAATACAAAAAAAAGTCACTATTTAAGCTTTTAAGGGTTTTAACCATCAAAAGAGAATAGAAATGTCCATTTGCAGAGAAAAACAAAATTGATGAAATTTGTGAATAATAATAACGCAAAATACAACCACCACATATTAAAGAGTGAATGTGCATTCGTACTTCCACTTCAACCAATAAATAGTTTGATGGGATAATTTTTGTACCATTTGTACTAGGATTGTACCAAAAACTTATTCGCATTCAATAGTGAGAAGTAACGGTGTTTATGAGTTGGGTTAAATTTATGTATGATATCAATATTATATATAGTTGTTTAAATTTGGTCTAATAAAAAATATGAGTCTCAACTACTGTCTAAGTTTACTCATATTTTTAAATGACAAACTCAATCTTATTTAGACCTATTTTTATTTTTTATTCTTAAAATATAATTATTTTTATTTAATATTTAGTAAATATATGTATACATAATTTACTGCCATTACATATATATATATATATATATTCTTTTATTAAATTTCTAAACATAAACATTTTAATATATATATTTTTAAAATTTACATCATAATATAATGTATGCATTTTTTATATAATATAAATTGCATAAGATATAATAAAACAGTAACATATTATGAACTTGAAAACGGGTCGAATCATGTTTTATTATTTTGTAAAAAAAAATTATTTTTAAAACTTTTTAAATTATTTTTACATTTTTTTGCAATAATACTATTAATTTCATCTAATTTCTTTTCAATTATCGTATTTTTTTATAAATTTTATTTTATAATTTATATGTTTATTTCTTCTAGATTTTATATATAGTTTATATATATATTTATTTCTATTTTTAAAATATTTTTTAATGTATATATATTTAATAAAAAATTATTTTTATATAAAGATACCACATGGCGCTTTGTGATTGGCTATAATAATTTTTTAAAATTTGTAAAAAGATTGAATTAAAAAATATAACAAATATATATTTTAGATACCAAATTGAGAATTTAAATATACTTTAGGTACCAAATTAAGACAAAAAAAAATTTTATGCACTTAAATAGATAAACAAATGTACTTTAGAAGCCAAATTACGAATTAAGCCGAATTGAATAAGGATAAAATTTCTTTCCCCTAGTTTTTAACATCATTAAATTGTTCTTGTATCATTACTTCAAAAAAAAAAAATGTAAAACTAGATTTTAATATTTTAAAATTATCCTTGTATCATTATTTGAAGGTAATATAAATTATATTTCACCCTTTCGAAGTTTTCAATTTAATCTTAATAAAATTTCAATTTAATCCTGGTAACACTTTATTATACATCATTTATTACTTTGAGCGCTTTTTAAAAAATATATATTTTTATTAATAAAATGGATATATTTACATTATTGTTTTCTTACTTATTATTACTTATTAATATTTTTAATGAAAAATAAAAATTGTTAATATTACTTATTTTACTTCTTCTAAATTACTATAATTTCATGTTTTTATATTATAATATTCAATAAATTTATTCATATTTTAATTATAATATTATTTATTAAATTGAGATTTTATAATTTATAATATTTGAAAATTGAAAAAAAACTATTATAATATTTTATATAATATTTAAATATGGTGCTTTCCTAATAGAATTGTCAACAAAACAGCTAGAGCATGCTTAAAACGAGTTATAGAACATATTTAGATAGTGAAAGATTTTTTAATTAATAAAGATATTTTTTAGTTAAAATAAAATAAAATATTTTTAAAAAATAAATTAAGTTTATCTAAATTTAAAACGAAAACTATTCAAATCGAGCCATAAAATTTTTATTTAAATGTATGATAAAATTATGAATCTGTTGAAATATATATAATAAGGATTCGTATTAAAAAGTTCTTAAAATACAAAATCTCGGTAAAATGAGTTCTTCAATTTCACTCAATTTTGAAATTGTGTAAATTGAATTTTTTTTTATAAAACTTAAGTAATTTAATCCTTGTCAATTTCGAAAGTGAATAACTAAGGACAATTAATCACGGCGTTAATGTCTTTCATCAATTGTACATAATTTTGATTGATATAATAACAAATTTAGCCTTCAATGTTTATATATTTTTTCATTTTGGCCTTAATTTTAAAAAATTAAATAAATTCAGCCTCAACACATTTACACAAATATTACAGGATAAATTTGTTAAATTTGGACCAAATTGACATAATGTGTAAAATTTGAGGGCTAAATTTGTTATTATACCAATCAAAATCATGTACAATTGATGGAAAACATTAACGTCGTGATTAATTGCCTTTAGTTTCTCACGTTCGAAATTGACAAGAGTTAAATTGCTATGAATAGAGACCAATTTGTCTAATTTTGAAATTTAGAGGAATTGGAGAGATTTTTTACCCAAAATATCGTACCACAACTCATATTGGTTTTGACGAAGTTGATTTTTGGTCGGTCTGTTTACATTAAATCAATTTAATTTTAAAATTTTCAGATAATTACAGTTTTTGGACAAAAATATAATTTCATCATTATATGAACTTGTGATTTCCTAAAACTTAAAAAGGATTATATAAAGAAATTTTTATTTTTAGGGTGGCAAAGGCTATTGCCTACGTCTTCCTTCGGCTCCTGATTATAGTTTAGATCATTTCAAGTTTAAATAATTTTAAATTTTGATCGTTTTTTAAATATTTTGAGTTCTAGTAAATTATTTTATTTTATGATAAAATCAAGTTTACTTTCAGCTCTAGTTTCAATGTTTGTGTCAGAATTGATAACCCTACTTGATCTTAATTAATATTCTTACCAGAATCACCAGATTATTGATGGGAGAATTAATTGCTTGGCTTAATTAAGTTGGGCAATGAATGTTATACATGGAAAATGAGCAGACTCCCATTGTAAGGTCACATAGTTGGAATCTGATTCAATATACAGGTGTACCTTTCACCAACAAAAAATTTACTGCATTCTCCATCTTTTTCCTTGTATAGCCCCATCCAACTCATTGGCTACACAGTTGAAAACACTATTATTTTCTTCAATGCATCTCTTTTAAAAAAGTTGTTCCTCTTTTACCCAATATTTGTCTTCAAAAGCATAAGAAACTGCTTTATCTTCCATCTTTAAAAAGCTTTCTTTCAGCATTTACTTGTTCATCTTTACAAACCCCTATAAATTTATCTTGGTCTTCCCCGCTAGTGGCGCTTTCGAGAAAAAGGTAAAACAAAAGGACCATGGCATCATTACAAGCACTGAGGAACTAGATTGTTGTAGGAATAGTGTGGATACAAGGTTTGAGGTTAGGTGACTTGGAGTGGTTCTTATCCTAGTGCTGAGAACTGTAGGAAGAGGTTAGAGAACAAAGAGATCCCCGTTTTTTGATTGGAGTGTATTGATTGCCTATTTTGAGAACGAGGGAGTTTTATATAGGTGGTGGATTCGGTGTTAGGCCTGTCCTCAACCCTTATAAGCACTTATTTTGTTAAGTAGGGTTTAGTGAGGCTGTCCTGTCAAGATATATTTTATCTTTTTTAGGATATGATTGACTATGTTATAGGTAATTCATGGTAAAATTTCTTACAAGATGCATTAGGATATGATAGATGTGACAGAGAGAATTTCAATAAATTTTGTCCCGATTTTTAAGTGGGCAAACCCTTAATTAGTCAAACATTCTTTCAAGTTAGAGACAATTTTTTAATAAAAGACTTACTCAAATGATTATCATGTATAACAAATACAAGTTTATGAGAGTGTATTGAATGCCTATTTTAAGGAGGGAGTTTATGTAGATGGTGGATTTTATGTCAGGCTTGTTATTCTTACATCCTTGTAAGCAGTAATTCTATTAAAGTAGAATTTGTAGTAAAATTATGAGATGCCCTATCAGGACACTGATCTAATTTTTTTTGAAGATATGATTGGTTATGTTGTAGTTAATCGGTGTTGGATCCCCTTATGATGCATGCCAAGACATAATGAATGTGACAAAGGTCTCAATTGATTTTGGCAGGATTTTTGTGACAATTCCCTAAGTGGGCAAGCTGTTGCTTGGGCAAACCTTCTTTCAAGGTTGAGGCTGTTATTTTGACAAATGATTTGTGTTTAATCAGTGTTATTTGAACCAATTCAGTCGATCATGTTAGAAATTAGTCAGTGTATTGGTTGAAACATAAAAATTAAATTCATTTTTGAGCGAACTATTCAAAAATAGTAAAAATTTAAAATTTGAGATAAAGTTTGACAATTAATCGGTTTTTATAATTTGTATGAATTTTTAATTATTTATTTAATTATCGTTGGACTAACTATTAAACTGATTGAATAAAAATCAATGATATAATCAATTCGATCTTGGAGCCGATTATTAAAACATTGTATATAGCAAGTTTTCCATCCACTTTCTCAGTTATTTTTTATGGGATACTACTCTTAACTAGTTTGTTAATTGGATCAATAAGGACCAGGATTAATGGAGGGGACTAGATTGTGAATTCCAGCTTAATTTTGCTTTACGAGTTATTCTTTTTGCTCTATAACATGAATGATGTAAACGTGCGAATTAGTGTAATGGGGGTTGTTGTTGTACAGATAACAAGACATTTCGATTTGTCCCATAAGCAATAGATATTGTAATTTCCATTACTATGATAGAACCTAAGGATTGGGACAAAAGAAATGAGCATCAAAAACAGGATGAACCTAAATTACTTTGTCATATCTCATTGGAGGCAAAGCTTAGCCTAAAAAACAAATAGGCTTCTCAATTTTCATTAGCGAAAAATAAAAAGCATGTTAGGACATAAAGTTAGAATAGTTTGCAGAAAATTTATGGCACTTGGGGCCCTCTTCCAATGAATGCCTAAACACTAAGCATGTTGCAAAAAAATTGACATTGAGAGAAAGTGAAAGATGGTGCATTCTTGGGGTCTTTTATTGGTTTAATGAGTTAATTCAAAGAAGATTAAAGGATTTATCTAGATTTGTTGATTAGACTAGTTCGATTAATTTTGGATTAAATGAATTTTTAAGTATTAAAAAATTCAAATTATTTTATGTCGAATCAATTTTTAAGTTTAGATCATTTTAAGTTCGGATCTTTTTGAATATGGGTAATTGAGATTTGAGACTTGGGTTTTTATTGTTAGGTAATTACGAGTTCAAAATATTTTTGGTTATGATCACTTTAGGTTTATGTTATTTGAGGTTATTTGTTTAGATTATTTCGGTTCAGATTATTTCATGTTTGTATCAATTCGATTTTGGTTTGTATGGCTTCATTGGAAATTCTTATGGTGGTGCAGCATGTGGCCCAACACTGAAGTGGAGAAAAGCAATTTAAGATGCAAGCACAAATTTTTATCTTTAGACGACTCATATTTATGAGGAAACAACATATTAGAGAACGCAAGCTTCTAAACAAAGCGAAGGGTTGAATTAATTTATTATTGAAGAGATAGTGTGTGGGATGAAAACTCTTTCATGCTTATAATGATATTTTACTAATGGTGAAATTGATCAAAATTGTGCAAGGACTCGACCAGAATAGACCGCTAATGAAAAAAAATAAGAAAATGGACAAGATGTGCATAAAAAGTCAAAATATCCTATACTTGATTATGATTTTTTTTTTTTGTTATGTAAAAGAAACATTATATTAAATTTAAATTAATCGAATGAAATTTTGGAATTCAAATCAGAATTATCCCTTTACTTATCTATGCTTTTAATTCTTCTTTTCTTTGCTACTCATATTCAACCTCATCTAGATAAACCATGGGACAAGATTGCAGAGGAAATACTTTTGGTGGTGACTGTTGAATGACAAATGTGGGGGGAAATAACATGCATTTAGATTAAGCCTTTATATTAAACCTTAAAAAGACAAGACAACATGTATTTAGTACATTCAAGAAGTATTTTTAAAGACATCTTATTTAGCACTTATTAGATATATTCAACTTTTGTTAGAAATAGGTGAGTGGAAATTTGAACATATTCTTAAAGAAAAGAACATAAAAATTGACGATTTCACTAAATTAACTTTCAACGGGAGTGAATGACTACAATGATTTACAAAGAGTCCATAGAATATCACTACTTAATAGTGTTTTTTATTTTATTTTATTTTACATAATAAAAAAAGAAAAAAGA
Source organism: Gossypium longicalyx (assembly GCA_025698465.1). Classification (NCBI taxonomy): domain Eukaryota; kingdom Viridiplantae; phylum Streptophyta; class Magnoliopsida; order Malvales; family Malvaceae; genus Gossypium; species Gossypium longicalyx. Next base: position 2,224,064 of record CM047000.1, on the reverse strand, counting down.
AAACCCAAGGTTGTAGGGTGTTTCTAAAATAGAGCATTTAACAGAATAGAGAGATAACTGGAAGCTTAGTCGATTAATTCATATCATGTCTAATCACCATTGGAATTTTGTTGATTCTTTAGGTGAAAGTCACCCCATCATCCAATACTTTATGCTTAATAGAAAAAAAAAGTATAATTTTAAAAAAAAAAAGAGAGAAAGAAATTAATGTGATCCACATGTTTGAGAATCAAAATGAGTGTTTCTCTTTGAAAAAAAAAATCATCCTACTATTATAAAGTATATGGATAATGGAACTTTCTTTGTTCTTGAAATGATTAATTTATGCAAAATATTTTTTTAGAATAAATTTTGGTTAAGTTGATATCGTTGTTATTATAACAATTTGGAGAATGTAAATTTAGAGATTTAAAAAAAGTTACGGTAATATTATAAATATTATAATATACAAAGTTTAAAACTACTCATGGTTTCTCCCCAACTTTTACATAAAAAATATAATATGTTTCAGCGCACTCAAACTCATATCTTCTTATACTGAAAACTATACTAATACGACTTAAATTAAGACTTAATCGACTATATTTTACACCCTTTTTGCAAGAAAGAGGTAATGTGTTGGAAAGTTAAAAGATTTCAATTTCTTTTATCATTGCTTAGTAGATTTTACTATTAAAAGAACACATGTTGGACATAATCATCCACTTCCTCTTTAATCATCCCTTTCTTCTTGTGATGCCCACTCTTTTCAATCTTTCTGGTCCATTTCCATTAACAAAAATAGATGAAAGATGCTTGATTTGTATTAATTTTCTTTTAAATTTATCTTGGATTAATTATTTAGGTTAATACTGATTAATTTTATAAAAAATTATTATAACTTTATAAAAAAATAATGGCTAAATTAAAAAAAAAAAAGGTACTCATGTGTGTAGATATGGTCTAAGATTTTAACTTTTGTGGCATGGGAATAAGATATGTCACGACTTGTGGCTCTCTTATGGATATTAGATTTGATATGTCTTCTTAGTAGGATAAGGTAGTTGGATAAGGTAGGTGGGTTTCTTTTTCTCTTTCTTTCTATTTTTTTTTTAAATTTTTAGTATCGGGAATTATATCAAATTTGGAATTGAATTAAGTTGAATTTTTAAATCGGTAAATATTTTTCAATGCTATTTTTTTTCATAAAACTTGAACTCGTGAAAGAAGGCGGCATGCATGATCGTTCTCCCTCCCAAAAAGGTAAAATTTTAGATTTAATTTTTTTAAAATTCGAAAAACTACAAGTCGATATAATGGTAAATTTTCATTGACCCCTATAAGATTTATATTTCAACTTTGACCTTAATTCTTTTTTTTTGAACTTTTTATTGCTCAATCTAGTCGGGGTAATTAAGGTAAGTTGATTTGAATGACTTGTGTTTTTTTTTTTAATGTAAAACAAATAGATAAATTAAACACTATTAACTAGTAATATTCAGTGGACTCTCTGCAAACAGTTGTAGCCCTTCATTCCTGTCGAAAGCCAGTTTAGTGATACCATCTGCTTCTACGTTCTCTTCTCTAGGAATATGTTCAAATTCCCAAAGGCCTATTTTCAACAAGAGTTGTTGAATATGCCTGGCTAGTGCTGAATGTGATGTCTTTGAAAATGTTTTCTGAATTTCCTGAATAACCTCCAAATTGTTTGTCCGAATCAACACTCTATCACACTGTTTGTGTGACACCCCAAAATCTGGCACAAAAGTTTTGACCAGATCTTGAAGGTCATATTGGCCACCGAAATGACTTAGAACATACAAATCGTTCAAACTTTACTGAAACATTTTCTAAAACCACTATGGCTCATGTTTAACAAAATTTGGTAATATACTTATCTTATGTTTTGCAAACAGTGGTTTAGTTGTCGCTAAGATTAAATTAAAGTCAAATTGATATTCCCTTGTTCAATTTGCAAACATTTTAGATTTAACAAATTGTTAATCAAAATTTCAAAATTAATATTGCAACGGAAAAATCTGACATTTTTCTATTAACTGAAGTTCATAAAATTTAAGACTTAATGATTATTAAAAAAGGGAAAACAGTCAATTGACTAAAGTCCATGCATGAAAATTCTAATCTAACTCAAAATAGGAAACCCATACCATAGTTCATATAAAATATTTACAATCCAATTGAAACTAATTTATTAAATCCTAGGAAAAAATATTAAACCAAACCAAGATGTGAAACTCCGAGACATCCGATTTGCTGAGTCTAAAACTTAACCTCACGAATTATCTGAAAAGAATAAACTAAGGAGTGAGCTATAGAGCTCAGTGTGAGTCTAAAACAAATGTAATTAAGTAGTGTCAAACAAACATTCAAACATATTGAAATCTCAAATAATTCATATTAATTAAACACATTGAATAAGCAATTCCATTCACAAATATTACACATTCGTATACGTAGAAAATATCCAAATGCATGACAAATGCAAATAAAACTTACCCAACCATCCAAACACACCAACTCCGTCCAACCTGCACACCAAATAGAGTACTTTAGACCCTTCCATCATTTACACACCAAATTTGGGTTATGGTGGACCCATCCAACTGAAGCACACCTTAAAGTGATCATGTGTCACATGATTGTTATGCAGCCAAGTTGCCAACATTTTTGCAGAGTTACTGCCAAATTATATCATAGCAGTTTAACTGCAAAATTGAACTTCCTTATCCTCATAACCAAATCCAAACCATAATGCATATGCAAAACTCTCAATGCATACAGATATATCATATTAAACATACTCATATTCAATTTCCAGTATTTCATATCATACTCAACCAATTACCAAAATAGCGGATTCAACATTATACAAAATTTCCAATTTTCACATCCAGACATTTTTATATACCAAATTTAGTTTACCACATCATGTACACAACTTGTGTGAATAACAAAATTAAATCTTAAGAATACATATATATATATATATATATATAATATTCTAACAGTAATATGCCTTTCATAGACCTTCCACAACTAGTAATAGCGTCTCAATCACTCCTATAGAGGCTTAAACATGCAAGGGATCACTTAGTGACTAAAATAAATTAATTTGCGAAAAAGGAGTAAAAACTTCCAAAAAAGAGGAACTACATGATCGTGTGGGAAGGTTCAGACCGTGTGACAGGGGTACACGGCTATATAGCTGAGGTACACGATCGTGTGGTTGAGAGACACGGTCGTGTGACTAAGGTACACGACTGTGTGGGCAGACCGTGTAACTCTTGGTGCTTGTGTGACATGATTTCACCATAAGAAGCAGGGGAGACATGGTCGTGTCTCAGGCTATGTGAAACCTCCCTAGGCCGTGTGCAATTGACAAAATCCCTAACAGAGGTCACACGGCTGTGTGATAAGAAAATTACCCTAACTTTTAAAGTGGCACACGGTCGTGTGGACCGTCCATGTACAACGCACGCCTGTGTAGTTGAGGTACACGATCGTGTGGTTGAAAGACACGGCCGTATGACTGAGGTACACGACCATGTGGGCAAACTGTGTAACTCTTTGTGCTTGTGTGACATAATTTCACCATAAGAAACTGGGGAGACACGATCGTGTCCCAGGCCATGTGAAACCTCCCCAGGTCGTGTGCAATCGACAAAATCCCTAATAAAGGTCACACAGTAGTGTGACAAGAAAATTACTCTAACTTTTAAAGTGAACACTGTTGTATGGACGGTCCGTGTGCGGCGCACACCCGTGTGGTCCAAAAACCACCTCCAAATTTGCTGCAAAGCACAAAAATTAACAACAATTACACCCTCGACTACAAGTGTTCAAGAAACACACCTGAAAATGTGCTTCTAAGCACCAAATATCGATTAATACGCCTCTATTCTACCGATCTGAAAACTCAATTTCACAACATACTAAACCTATAAGAACTTCAATCAAAACCAAAAATAAAAGAATGAAAGAACCATTGTAAAACTCAACAAAACAAAACTTACACTTACCTGATTCGACACTTGATCAAACGAAAATCAAGAGGACAAATGAAACCCTTGAGGAGCAACAACTAACAATTATGTTGACACCAATGTGACACCACAAAATAATAGAATTTTAGAGTATAGTAACGGTGAATGAAAAAGAAGAAAAAATAAATGAACAAAGAAAATAATGGAATAAGAGGATACTGAAGCAAAAGAATCCAAAATTGAAATTGGAGAAATTGACAAGAGAGAAAGAAGAAAATAAACGTGATAGAACTTGGGGTTTTTTTTTCTAAAATTAGAATTTCCCTCTCAACTCCACTAACTGTAACACCCCCTACCCGTATTCCAAGCCTAGAATAGGGTACGGGGCATTACCGAACTTAATATGATCAATCATGTAAAAATCAGCCATAAAATTTCTTCTAAATTAAAAACTTTCACACATATGTTTAACGTCCCTTATATGGGCCTACGAGGCCCAAAACATACATTCAGGGTGGTTCGGAACCAAACCGTAAACATATGAAACTTTTGCAACACTTAAAAAATTTTCACACTTTGGAGAGTCACATGTCCGTGTTTTCTACCCGTGTAACTCTCTGTTTATAATTTTATCACCCTTGTCAGTCGTACACTTCATATAAATAACAAGAAACGTGTATGGGCTCAATTCTCATTAAATTTCTCATATATATACACAATTTCACGTTATGTAATCATACAACATATATCAGCCATATCTCTGTAGTCTAAATATGTTTTCATAACAGCTTATCTTGATTTCATACTATTTCATATTTAAACTTAAATAACCAAAGTATTTGAAATATCATCTTTATGAAAATAGTACACATGAGGTATATAATTCCATAATTATAAATAAACACATTTATCAAACATTTTCCATATTCATATATCAATGTCTCATGTCTCCATATATCAATAACTGTCATTTTCATGAATTCCGAGTTCAATTTCATGATTATTTGTCTCGTGTTCAATTTATTCCATGCCGAAACTTTATTCATTAAAACATTTGAATTATCAATACACATGGACAGTACATTCAAGATGAGCAATTATATAATCACAAATGAATTAATTTATCAACCAAGTTCTATACTTGTATCTTATCAACTCGTACTTCCTTGTATCACATAATTCCATGTAACACTTACCAAACGTTGTCAAATTAGTGAACGTCTTACGGAATTGAGTACTTCATTTTCTCGATGCCATAGTTCAACTATGGTCTTACACATCTTCACATAATGATGCCATAGCCCAGCTATGGTCTTACACATATTCATATATCGATGCCATAGCCCAGCTATGGTCTTACACGTAATCACATATCACATACCGATGCCATAGCCCAGCTATGGTCTTACACGAATCACATATCTCACTGATGCCATATCCCAGATATGGTCTTATACAGTAGCATATATCACACCGATGCCATATCCCAGATATGGTCTTATACGGAAATCACTTGTCACTTGTCACTTGTAGCCGAAGCTACCACTATTCATCGATCGGTAGCCGAGCTACCACTTTTCATCGATCGGCAGCGAAGCTACCACTTTTCATCGATCAGTAGTGAAGCTACCACTTTTCATCGATCGGTAGCCGAGCTACCACTTTTCACTTTTCATTTGTCATTGATCGGATAAGTGTAGCGAAGCTATCACTTATTACTTGTTGCCATGGTCCAACCATGGTCTTTTCCTTCAATTCATCTTGTCATCGAATCGAAATGCTCAATTTGATCATTTATTCAATTTTCATGCTTTTACATTATTCACGGTTTTATCATCAATACATATGAAATAACACATCATGAAATTCATAAAATTAACAAATAATCACTAAAATTTAGTCATATAGACTCACAAGTTCAATTTTTGTATTATAACAATAATTATAATTTCATAATAAATATTTCAAATAAAACATTATATCATTTCTAATCCAACACTTATCGATTGTAATCAGGCATGTGATCAATTTATACACGAGTCATTCATATATTTTTGTATATTTTCCTCCTCCTCCTCTCCATCCACATCCTTAGTATAAACAACATATTTGTAGGTAACATTATCCATAATTTTCACTATCTACTTAGGTGAATATTCAAGCTGTCCATCTGTGTCATAGTCACTAAATTATTTATATCTGAAGCTACGGAACTCCAAATTAAGATCCGCTAATTTTTCCTGAAACTAGACTCACATATCTTATTACCATAAAAATTTCATAATTTTTGGCTGGGCCAATTAATACAGTTTATTCATTGAAGTCTCCCCTGTTCTGCTGTCTGACAGTTCCGACCCTTTTTCACTAAAAATTAATTATCTCCTCGTACAGGATTCGAATGATGTTCCCGTTTGTTTCTCTTGAAAATAGACCCATTCAGGATTCTAACCATATAAATTTAATCCCATAATTATTTTTATCCAATTTTTTATGATTTTACAAAGTTAGAACAGGGGAACCCGAAATCATTCTGACCTTGTCTCATAAAATTTATCATATCTCATGATTTACAATTCTATTGTTTACATAATTTATTGTATAAGAAACTAGACTCAATAAGCTTTAATTTCATATTTTATTCATCCTCTAATTCCATTTCTACAATTTTTGGTGATTTTTCAAAGTTAGACTACTGCTGCTGTCCAAAACAGTTGTAGTGCAAAATGTTAATTTCCATTTTGCCCCAAATTTCACAATTCATACAATTCAGTCCTTGCTCAATTAACCCATAAATTAAGATAATTTTCTCAATTAATACTTTTACTAGACATTATAAGTTATTTCATAACTATTAAAATTCAGAATTTCCACATAAAACTCTAACTTCAAACTCTTTTACACTTAGGTCCCAAACATTCACTTTCTATTCAATTCTTTCAATAAAATCAAAATATAAACAATTTAAAGCTCTAATTCCATGCCAAATCATCATATATTTCCAACACTCATCCATAACAACTTCAAAAATTAGCCATGGAATCAAAAACTAATGAAATAATAAGTTGGACCCAATTGTAAAAGTCCAAAAACATAAAAATTTCAAGGAGAAAGCAAGAATTAAACTTACATGAAGCTGGAGTATGAAAACCAACTTGAACCCTCCTCCTTGGCTGTTTTTCAGCTGATGAATATGAAGAGAAATGAAGAGAATTCTAGATATTCTAATTTAGTCCCATTTTTATTTAGCCAATTTTGGTAATTTTCCAATTTTGCCCTTATTTCACCCATTTCCTGACTTTTCTCAGCTATTGCCGCTCAAAATATCTCCTTTGGGCTTATTTTCACTTTAGGTCCTTCCTCATTTGACAATTGAGCTATTTAATCATTTTAGCAACTTTTACACCTTTTTCAATTTAGTTCTTTTTATTTAATTAACCACCCAAACGTCAAAATTTTCTGACTAAATTTTATTATTACCTCACCAACACTCCATAAATATTTCTAAAAATATTTATGGCTCGGTTTATGAAGTCGAGGTCTCGATATCTCATTCTCGACCCATTTTAGCTAATTAATTCTTTTAAATCACCAAATTCACTAATTCAAAAATGCTTTTATATTCATATTTAACTCATAGGTATTAATTTATTAAATTTTCAACTCACCCGTCGGATTTAGTGATCTCAAATCTCTATTCCCGATACCACTAAAAATTAGGCTGTTACACTAACCCCCTATCAGACACATCTAAATTCAGTTTCAATTAAACAACAGAAAAATAACAAAAAGAATAATCCCTGAATAAACACGTAAAGGTTTAAACACAAGATCAAGTGGTAAGCTAACTTCTTATCACTGAATTAGTAAACTGATTCTGACTTTAAAACACAAAGTTAAACTTAAAAATCTAACCTTAACCTCTAACTCAACTTGCAAACCTTGATTCTTTTAATCCCAATTTTGGGGCGTGATAGTCTGCTCTGAAGAAGAGTTAATAAGTGATGAAAATAACATGTTTTAACCTCATTCTTAATGCATTTTTAGGTGATTATTCGTTGTTAATTGTGAATTTTATGCTTCTAATCCTTTAAATTCATATTTTGATGCTTAATAGAGCATTTGGGAGGAAAATGAGCGAAAAATAAGCGAAAATCAGAAAATTGGAGCAACCTACAGAAGCCACACGAGTTGACCCATTCCACACGGTCATGTGACACACACGACCTACCAAGAGGCAAGTCATCTAAAATACCCCAAAGTTCAACGTTAAAAACAGAACATTAAACCGACCGTCTATTGAATCCAAAAATCCAGTTTCCCTGTTGATCCTTAAGAATACCCCCGCAACCACATCCCCAGAACCTACCTTAACAACTCCATCCGAGATTAGAATCTAAACCTACTTTCTTCAATAACTTTGGTGATTTCCACCACTCCAAGTTTCGTCAACCATTATTAGAATTTAGAATCTTATGTCTGATTTTTTTTCCCCGTAAATGATACATTCCCCGAGTTGGAATCAACTTGAGAAAGAAAAATACTATAGTTTTCCTACAAGCTTCGAACTCTTTCGATCACGACAATATTTATTGTTTCCATCAAAAAATTTCATATATATATATATATATATATATATATATAGAAAAAGGACAATATATCATGTTTCTCTTGGCATTATTGGGCCTTTGTAATGGCTTTTGCTTGTAGTTTAATGACAAAGGGTTTCCTTATAATTAAGGTTGGACCAAAATTACTTATCTTTCCATTCATTGATTTGTAGTTTTACTCTTTTGTACTATTTTTACGGTTGAGACCTCTTTAAAATTTGCTATTTTGATGTTTCTAGTTGATTTGCCAATTGAAAAATCAAATTTATCCACAATTTTTTTTATATGAACAAATTTGATATTCTCATATCAACAAAAACACTTTTTCTTTGACATGCGATGTTAACCTCCACATACATCAACTTTTTGATTAATTAATTGCGATGGAATTAGATACTAACAATTAACACAATGTCCAATAGTGGTCACTCTATATGGAGTATGGATCCATTTTCTCCATTTTCTTAACCCAATTTAAAGACTGCTGGAAATTGGCTTTGTGGGAAAGAAAATTGGGCTGAAAAATGGCTTCGTGAATTATAAGATTATTTAGTTTGGTAGGATAATCCAAACCATAGCAAAAATTCATGCTCTATAGTTAAAACCTATTAGGCTAAGTCTGGTTGCTAATCGATTACCCAAACAGGTTACAAACTGAGAAGAAACATCATCAAAAAGACAAACGTTCGTCAAATCCTAGAAACTAGCAGCTAATAATCCCTCCCAAAATTACAGGGCGATATCCCAATTGATGCACAAAGTTACCATGTCATTGGTAGCGTCAAGGAGCCCAAAATTGATGTGTACATTTTAGATTTTTCATGTATATTTCAAGTCATTTGGTTTGATAGGACGGGTTTATTAGTTAGAAGAGACTCAATACTCATCTATAGAGTTTAAATTCCTTAAGACTTTTATCTTCTAGAATCATTGACATAATTTGATATGTACCGTTAGATTTAAGGGAGCTCAGCTATAAATAAAGCCTTCCTTCTTCATTTATAATTATCTCATTTTTGAGTAATAAAATACTTTTAACTTAAACATTTGGTATGTTATTACTTATGGTTTTTATGTTACTTTTTTTGCCTTTTAAGTTACGTTTGCTTTATTTTTTGTGTCTTAAAAAATTTCTCTTAAGAATGCTCATTTTTTTTAAAAGTAAAATTAATTTGAAGCAAAAAAATTATTTAATATCACGCGATTTGTAAATTTAAAATTTTAACCTCGTCACACTAAATCATTCACATCTCTAAGCACCGTGCAAATACCCGCTCCTCCTCTCAAAGCATCCTCCGAGACATCAACATTTAACTTCAAAGCTACATCATGGAGGTCGCCACGACACCACTTATGGCACCCTTTGTAGCAAAAGCCTATGAATAATATTATAAATGATGTTTATACCTTAATATGATATTTTTATTTTTTAAAATACTTATTTTAATACTTAAAAATATTAATTCGTGTATAATTATAATATTTAAATTTAAAACCATTAACGTGTAATTAATCAATCAATAGTATTTTAACACGTAAATTTTAAATTCACATCAACATTTTATATGACATTTTAAATTCATGTTACCTACATAATATATTTTTTTTTCAATAAATCTTTGCATTTACTAATACTTACACATGCATTTTCAAATATTATTGAAATTCTTTTTATCATGATAAAAAATTTGCATAACATGTTATCCACTTTTTTGGGATTAAAACATGTAATTCAATTTTAATTTTTTTTTGAAAAACATGTTACCCACTTTTTTTTTTTTAATAAAGGAAACATGTTATCCACTAAACTTGGATTTGGAGGTTGATTTCATGATTATTGAGGGTACTTTAACCAAAATTGAAAAATGGTAGAATACCTTCTTAGTTATCTTAAATAAGAGTTTTTTTTTTATAAAAAAATTCGAATGAGACCGAAATAGAAATAACCTCTATTTAAAATAATTAACGAATAATTTAACAATGAAATGATTAATTTATTAATTTGTATATAGAGTGATCAAATTAATAAAAAAATTCGAGGATGAAGAAAATAGGAATAAAATAAAATTATGGGTTATTTTTTTAGTAATTAAATGCATGAATGTAACCACCAATCGTAACCATTATAAATAACAATTATTGAATCTGACTGACAAATGTTGAAATCTTTTCCCCTTTTTGGGACTTGGCTTGTGCTAACACAACCCTTTTTTTAATTGCTAGTTCCATGTGATCTTTCTACATGTTATTGTCCCAATACCTAAATCATTGATAGTCACTCATACCTATTTATTTATTTTTATTTTCAACCTACCCTACCCTGTATTAATTAATTAATATAATAAAACTACTACATCTCAAATCTTAATTTTGGGATCCTAAGTTTAATTTCTAAGTCCAATTGAGCCCCATTCAAAGTTTTGGGTTTTTCTGATATAATATCTAGAATTATTTTAGAATTACTTAATTTATAAATAGGAGGATAATGCGCTTCAGCACATTCAAACTCACATCTTTCTACATTGACAACAATGCCCATACCAATCAAGTTAAGATTCAATCCACTTGTCTATTAAAATTTTAAATATTATAAAGAGGTGATTGTAGTACATTTATATATTTGAGACACTAATATTTGAGATTTAAATCATAAATTAATTTTTTTAACATTTTTATTAAAAAATTATAATATATTAATAATATTAAATAGTGAAATTTAGATCGCATCTTTAATAAAATATACTCATTTAATTCCATATATTAAAAATTATTTTTAATTAATAAAACATGATTAGTATATTTTTATATAAAATTTAAAAATTTCATTGACATAATATCTTAATTCAAATGTATAATTTTTAATTTCATTTAGGAATAGTACTAATTTTATTAAATTTTTACACGAAAATTGTTATATACTTTATGGTTGTTGTTGTTATAGAAAAATAAAAATAAAACATAAAAAAATCTGTTATACATTGGATTTTGATTAAATTTGGAATGATGTTAAATCAAAATCTTAGATAAAGAATAAAGCTTTTGCAATACTAATTTCTCGGTTTACAAGATTTAAATTTAAAATCTTACTTACGAGTTATTGAGTTTTTTTTACCATTTAGTCCATAAATTTTGGTGAATTATTTTATTATCTCATGATATTGAATAATGAAGAAAAAGGGAAATTGAGATTGAAATTCCACAAGTCAATTTATGGTAAGTAAGAGTGTTAGGTTAGTCCATAAATTACCAAATACAATATTAGCTATAGGAGATTGAGAAAGGATCAATTAGGCATTTTTATAACAACAAAATTCAACTAGTAATTAAGTTTGGTTGACTTCAAGTACTTAAGCTTAATTCTCTATTCTCACTATGACATCAATTGAAAATAACTTTTTTTTTATTTTTTATAAATAGAAATTGATAAATTATATTATAATATATTATAAATTTATTTTTTTGGGTTTACAATTAATTAAATTTATTTATTTTTTATATAAATAAATAAATAAAAATCATCGGTGAATCAAAGGGCAAGCAAGGGTTTTGGCTCCCAAATATGAAAAAATTACTATGTAGCCGCTTAAAAATGTTTAAATTATAAAATAAGATATGACCAAATTATAGTTTAACTTCCCAAAAATGAAAAATATTTCTGTTAAATCTTTTAAAAAATAATGTAACCATAAATTAATATTTGATAAAATTATATTTTGACGTCTCGAAAACTAATAATTTAGTATTACCCCCTTAAAAAAATTTCTGAATTTACCCATGAAAAAACAATAATTTATTTACACAAAATAAAAAGAACAAAAACTAAAATAAAATAATATTATGATTTTTAGAATTGAATTGAACCAACGGGTTAAATTAAGAATTCATTAGAATATTAGTTCTAAGAGATATTTGATCTGTGAATTGATATGAATAAAGCTAAAAATCGATTGAATTAATGGCTGAATTGATTGAACTAATTTCCTAAATTTTTTAATAATATTTTTTATTTTTAATAATTTATTTAATTGAGATTAATTAAACAAAAAATTAATGATTGAATTACTTATCTAATTCTAAAACACTTAATAAGAAAAATATACAAGTGTTGTAATTTAATGAAAAGACATGATTTGAATGAAACCTCTAGAATGTAAATTTAATTATAAAGTTTTAAAGTTTAAGGATTAATTTAGAATATGATTTATAAGTTGTGGACTTTGATGAAATAAACCCAGAGGAGGAAAACTATATAGTGGGGCCCAAAGACACTCTGTTGACCTTGGATTGGTTACCAAACCCACATGTTGAACCGCGTAATCCACGTTTTCCCTCGAATCAATGCCCCCCATCTTTATTACACACGGTCAGATCCCCCCAGCCGTATTTACCACTCCACGAGGTAACTCATATAAAATATATTAAAGCTATTTCACCCATTTTCCACCCTCCCCATTTACCCCTTCTTCGGACAGAAACCGATAAAATTGAAAATTGATATTGATTGATTAAATCGATTAAAAAATTGTTTCAATAATTTTTTTTATGATTTATTTAATTGAACAAAACGAATTGATTGAATCGATAAATTGATAGTTTAATTGATTCGATTTTAAAAATTTTGCTTCTAATTATAAAAAAGTTGTCATTTATACTATTTTTAGTAAGAAAAAAAAATCAATGTTGTTTGAATCTAGTGGCGGAGTTAGAGAATTGTCAGGGACTTCGGCCCTCTTAAAATAAAAAATTTTACATTTAGGTAATTTATAATTTATAACATTTTAAATTAATAATAGTGAAATTATACTTTAGTTCCCAAGTGATAAAAATTTGATTTAATCTTTTAAAAATTATAAAGATATAGACTATTAAAATAATGAAATTACATTTTTACTATCGTAAAAATATACAATTTAATTCTAGTTCCGCCACAGTTTGAATCGCATCGGATTAGTAGGTCGAATACATTCGATCACAAATCGATTTGGGTGTCAGTCCGATTAGAAAAGTTAAACCAATTGATCCCTGAATCAATATGGATCTATTGAAGCTGATTTAAAGCTGGTTGAATAATTTTTTTAAAAAAAATATGAATTTTTTAAATTATATATTCAATAGATGATTTAATCAGTGGATTATAAATTTAATTAAAAGCTATTGTGATTATCAAATATTCTAATAAAAGAGAAACAGTTAGGCCAATTAAGGTAGTGAAGGGAGAAAGAAAATGGACTTTTTTTAGTTGAAAACAAACAGAAAAACATTGGAAACAGTATTATTTGTCAACTCCGGTCATTTTATTCTCATTTGCTTTTTTTTTTCTTTGGAAGAAGCCATTAAAGCTTAGAAGAACCAAATCCTTAAACAAAAATTCAAAATTCCTTGGAAGAATATAATCTTCTTTTTCTGGTGTTGCTTGAGCTTCTCTTTCAATATTAGCAACTTTAATAAATGAACTAGTAGTACCAAAAAAGCTAAGGACCTATTTAATTAGATTTGTTTTTGTTTCTCGGAAGTGCAGAAGAAAAGAAAAAAATGGAGAGTTATTTGAACGAGAACTTCGGAGATGTGAAGCCAAAGAACTCATCTGAAGAAGCTTTAGAAAGATGGAGGAAGCTTTGTTGGATCGTTAAGAATCGTAAGCGAAGGTTTCGATTTACTGCTAATCTTTCCAAGCGTTTTGAAGCTGAAGCTATTCGCCGCTCTAATCAGGTTTTTTTTTTTTTTTTTTAAATTTCTTTGTTGGACTTTTCGAAGTTTTATTTATTTATTTGTACTTTGTTTTGTTTGCTTCTTGAAGAAGCTTTTAGTAGAGAATTAAATGAAACTAAGCTCTTTTCTTAACTATTTTGGATCTGTTTAGATTTCTTTACTTTTTTTCTTATCTAATAAAGAAGGATTTGTTCTTTTAATTTTTTAAATTATTTTTCTGTAAGATTAAAATAGTAACTTTCAAGTTTCAACTTGCTTGAGATTAAGAAGTTAGAAGTTGAATGTAATTAGGTTTAGATCAGCTGATCTATAACTGCCTAATCAACTTTTGTTGTTTCAGTGCTTTAAATTTCTCGTTGAGAGCTTGCTATACTTGTGCATTTGTTTGAAGCTTTAGGTTTGTAAATCAGTGGCATTGTGATTTTCAGCAAGAATATGATGTTTATTTCTCTGAGTTCTGTAGTGTTTTGAAGAAAATTAGAACTGTCTAATTAGTTCACTCTTCACAAAGAGCTAGTTAATTTATTTTATGGTCTAAATTTGTTGCTATGTTTGTTATTATAAACTTTAATGTATACTTGGTTGGCTTTTTTTCTGATAGTTCTTAGTTGTGCATAATTTTGGTGAAGAGTCAGCCCTTGCACCCTAAAGATGATAGAGTTTCATTGAACATATGGAACAATTTCCTTTTTTATTCTTGATTTTGATGTTAAGTCTTTTTATTGCTTTTTGTGTGTTATAGGAAAAATTTAGGGTTGCAGTTTTGGTTTCACAAGCTGCTCTTCAATTTATCCATGGTAAGAATCTCTTTAGTCTGATACATGTCAGGATTTAACGAGTTTTTTGACGTTTCCAGTATGTTTGATTCCTTTAATTTGTCAACAGGCTTAAACTTGTCTAGTGAATATGATGCACCTGAAGAAGTTAAAGCAGCTGGTTTTCAGATTTGTGCTGATGAGTTGGGATCTATTGTTGAAGGTCATGATGTGAAGAAGTTGAAAATTCATGGTGGGGTTGAGGATATAGCAGCCAAGCTCTCTACTTCAATTGTTAATGGTATTCCTACTTCAGAGCATTTGGTAAATGAAAGGAAACGTATTTATGGAATTAATAAGTTCACGGAAACCCCTCCACGAGGTTTCTGGGTTTTCGTATGGGAAGCCCTTCAAGATACAACCCTCATGATATTAGCTGTTTGTGCCCTTGTCTCTCTTGCTGTTGGTATTACAGTGGAAGGATGGCCAAAGGGTGCCTATGATGGTCTTGGAATTGTTTTGAGCATTCTTCTTGTTGTGTTTGTCACTGCCACAAGTGATTACAGACAATCTTTGCAGTTCAGAGATTTAGACAAGGAGAAGAAAAAAATAACGGTTCAGGTTACCAGAGATGGACTGAGGCAGAAAATATCAATATTTGATCTACTTCCTGGTGATATTGTTCATCTTGCCATTGGAGATCAGGTCCCAGCTGATGGACTCTTCATTTCGGGGTTTTCCGTTTTGATAAATGAATCCAGTTTAACGGGAGAGAGTGAACCAGTTAGTGCAAATGCAAGAAACCCTTTTCTCCTCTCTGGAACCAAAGTGCAGGATGGGTCATGCAAGATGCTTGTGACTACTGTTGGGATGAGAACTCAATGGGGGAAACTAATGGCCACCCTTAGTGAAGGTGGAGATGATGAAACCCCATTGCAGGTTAAACTGAATGGAGTAGCCACAATTATTGGTAAAATAGGTCTTTTTTTTGCTGTTGTGACATTTGCTGTTCTAGTACAAGGATTGTTTAGCCACAAGCTACAAGATGGCACACAATGGATTTGGTCTGGAGATGATGCGATGGAAATGTTGGAATTTTTCGCTATTGCCGTTACGATTGTTGTTGTTGCTGTTCCTGAGGGGCTGCCTTTGGCTGTGACATTAAGCCTTGCTTTTGCCATGAAGAAGATGATGAATGACAAGGCACTCGTTCGCCATCTGGCTGCTTGTGAGACAATGGGATCCTCTACAAGTATTTGCAGCGATAAAACAGGTACGCTGACTACTAACCACATGACTGTTGTGAAAACATGCTTTTGTGGGGAAACCAAGGAAGTGAGCACCTCCAACAAGAGTAATCATTTTAGATCTGCAGTTCCTGAATCTGCTGTGAAAATTTTAATTGAGTCCATATTTAATAACACCGGAGGAGAAGTTGTTAATAACAAAGAAAACAAAATTGAGATACTGGGAACACCAACAGAAACTGCTCTTTTAGAATTCGGGTTATTGCTTGGTGGGGATTTCCAAGCAGAACGGAAAGCATCTAAAATTGTGAAAGTTGAGCCTTTTAACTCTGCAAAGAAGAGAATGGGTGTAGTTATAGAGTTTCCGGAAGGAGGTCTCCGAGTGCATTGTAAGGGTGCTTCTGAAATAATCTTAGCTGCATGTGACAAAGTAATAAGCTCAAATGGTGATGTTGTTCCCCTGGATGAACCAACCACCAATCATCTAAAGAATACAATTGAGCAATTTGCTAGTGAAGCTCTTCGAACTTTATGCCTTGCTTACATGGATGTAGGAACTGATTTTTCTGTTGATAGCTCCCTTCCTCTTCAAGGGTACACTTGTATAGGCATTGTCGGCATCAAAGATCCGGTACGCCCTGGTGTTAAGGAGTCTGTTGCAATATGTAAGTCTGCTGGTATTACTGTCCGAATGGTCACTGGAGACAATATTAACACTGCTAAGGCTATTGCAAGGGAAATTGGAATTTTAACTGATGATGGTATAGCAATTGAAGGTCCAGTTTTCCGGGAAAAATCTGAAGAGGAATTGTATGAACTTATTCCTAAAATACAGGTGCATTCTTTTGCTCTTCTTTCTTCAATTCAGTTTCTATTCAAGTTGAATTCTAAGTTGAATATGGTACTAGTACTTAATTAAAGAACCAACACTAGTAGCATTTTGTAGCAGTTAGATTAGTCTCTTACCATATATTGCGGTGGGCCAATATATGGATTTGTCTTTCAGATGCTCATAATTAAAGGGAACTGTTCACCAACTATATGAAAGTCGTGCAGGTAATGGCTCGATCTTCACCTATGGATAAACATACCCTTGTTAAACACCTACGAACCTCACTTGGAGATGTAGTTGCTGTGACCGGAGATGGTACAAATGATGCCCCTGCACTTCATGAAGCTGATATTGGGCTTGCAATGGGCATTGCTGGGACTGAGGTATATCCTAAATGCAGTTCCTTTACTTTCTTATCAGGAAATATATTAACTTCCAACATCAGTCTCACTAGTGGCGAAGTTGGAGAAAATGTGACCAAGTTTTTGTGTCTTTTGTCACTGTTCTGAATTCTTCCTAGCTCCTTAAACGGGCATGCCATGTACTTAAAACCGATTCACAATTTACAGGTGGCCAAAGAAAGTGCAGATGTCATAATCCTAGATGATAACTTCTCTACAATTGTAACTGTCGCTAAGTGGGGACGTTCGGTTTATATAAATATACAAAAATTCGTTCAGTTTCAACTTACTGTCAACGTGGTCGCCCTAATTGTAAACTTTACTTCAGCCTGTTTGACCGGTAAGAAACCCTGTTGTTGTCACTTTGATACGGGCTTATCACTTCTTTTGCTTGAATTTGACAATATTGTGATTCCCTACTAATTCGAGAGTTGATATGATTTCTCGCTTCTCAGGAAATGCTCCACTCACTGCTGTTCAACTTTTGTGGGTCAACATGATCATGGATACGTTAGGGGCACTTGCATTAGCTACCGAGCCTCCTAATGATGACTTGATGAAGAGATCACCAGTTGGTAGGAAGGGAAACTTCATCAGTAATGTAATGTGGAGGAATATTTTAGGGCAGTCTTTATATCAGTTTGTGATTATATGGTTTCTTCAGACCAGAGGAAAGGCTGCTTTTCATCTCGATGGCCCGGATTCCGATCTGATTCTGAACACTCTTATTTTCAACTCATTTGTCTTTTGCCAGGTATGTTAAAATTGTTTCAATATTCTATAGGTACTTACATGAGTGACTTTGATTTGATTCAAATTAGGTCAAACTTCGGATGTTTATGGAATCGAGCTGCATAACTTAATGCCAGTCCGCATTGTTTTGAACTGAAATTCCGTGCAGTCATATCGTGTACTGTGTTTGATTCTATATCTTCTTGGATTGCTTGAATTACATCAACGGCTGTCATTTTCTTCAGGTTTTCAACGAAATTAGCTCTAGAGAGATGGAAAAGATTAATGTTCTCAAAGGCATACTGAAAAACCACGTGTTTGTGGCCGTGCTAAGTTGCACTATCATATTCCAAATTGTGATCGTTGAGTTCCTCGGTACCTTTGCAAGCACTTCTCCTCTCACAGTACAGCAGTGGTTTGTTAGCGTCTGCCTTGGATTCCTTGGGATGCCGATAGCTGCTGCTTTGAAGTTGATTCCCGTAGGATCAAACTGAGACAAGGCAATCTAGATAGGTGATTTTCTGACTCGTTTGTTCGAGTTTTCGTCTTTTGATTAGTTGCTACCCCTCTTTTTTTATCCGTTCTTTCGTTTAACACTTCATCATACAGCAGTAGATAGCATCAATGGATCTGATGGAAGACTTGTTACACAGTCAAGCTGAAAAGCCAAATATTTCGGGGGAGGTCGCTTAGACTGCTGCAAGACTATCGATCTTTCGGAAAAATGCCGATATAGATTCTTTCACCAAAGCTTTACATCGAATTGAAAAGATTTTGTACAGACATTATAATTTGGATTTATATGAATTGGAATTGTTTTGAAATTAAAAAAGGGTTTTTACCTTTCAATTTTGTGCTTATGTTAATGCATCTTTCTTGCAGTTAAGTATCGAGTTCGTATTCTTACTTCGTTGATCACAATAGGAATGGCCCAAAGTTGACAATAGGGTTAAAGGTTAAATTCTGCTACTAGTCCCTCTACTTTGCGAAAGTTGTAGATTTAGTCATTGTACTTTAATTGGTCATTTTTAGTTATTGTACATTTCAAATTTTAAAATTTCAGTCATTGACAAACAATATTTGTTAAATTCATTCAATTAAGTTTTGCGACTTCAAAAATTTAATGCGGCAAACATATTATCACGTGAAATGTTATGTCACTTTGTTATTTCTACATATTACTCACTCAAATTTTAGTTAATGGATTAACGACTTCTCGTTGTGTCAAGATTACAATTTCAAAATCCGAAAAGTATAAGGATTTTAGAATAGTCAAATTGGAGAATATGTGTTAAATCTACAATTATATGTATAGTACATGACTAATAATTAAATTTAACCAAACTATTACTATTTGGATCAGGACTAACATTTGAAAATTCAGAAAGTATAAGGACTAAAATTGATCATTCAAAAAATACAGAGATTAAAATTGATCAAATTAAAGTATAAAGATCAAATCCACAATTTTACTAAGTATAGAAACTAATAACAAAATTTAACCTAAGTTAAATCACAAGCTGATTTAAGATTAAATTAAGGTTTAGAAATTCAACAAATTACAAATTTATCACAAAGTTGAAATAATCCAACTTGAAACAACATTAATTTGAAAAGAACGATTTGTGGGTTTTTAAATTCGGCAATTAAAATTTGTCTATAAAACTTTGATTTGGAGTTGGATGAAATTCAATACCTACAATATGATTTAATGTGTTTCCTTTTTATGTGTTTTGCAGAGGAGAGTTATTGGATGAGTCATGGCGAGCTTTTAGCATGCATATTTGGATATATTACAACTCTCTATGCACAGCCCTGAAGACACGCTCGAAAAGTAAGAGGGTTTGGGTAAAAATAAATACTTGAAAAATAGACTTGGATAAAAAAATAAGATTCGTTTAGAAAATGGGCCAGCATCGACTAAGGCTTTTCTAGACCCGAGTCCAGCCCGACCTAAATATAAAAAAAAAAAAACCTGCTGCTTTTATTTTTTTTACTGTTCTTGCTTCTTGCTGCTTCTTTTTTCTTTTTACTTTTTTTTTGGTTATTTCTTTTTTTTCTTTTTACTATTTTGCTATCGTTTCACTACTATATTGCTACTATTTTATTATTATTATTTAGATATTATTTAACTTTTGTTTTATTGTTAATTTTGTTACTATTTTTTTAAGTGTATATATTTTTTTTAAATTTATTTTCAATTTGTTAGGAAATATTTATTTATGTTTTTAGTATTTTTTATGTATTATAATTTTTTTTAAAAATTATATAAAAATTAATATGGGCAGGCTTATGCCCATTTTTCAGGCCGAGTCGGGCCTAGCAAACAAGCCTAAATTTTTTATTAGATCCGGCTCGGCACATGAACACCTCTAGATATGATCAATGATGAATTTAGGGTGCTAGCAGGATCCCAATACCCCTAAAGTGGAAATAATTTCTATTTAGGTTTTGATATGATTTATAAAATTTTAAATTAATAATGGTAAAATTACGCTTTGGTCTCCCGAAAATGATAAAAAATTAATTTAATCTTTTAAAAATTATAAAGATATTAAAATAGTAAAATTATATTTTTACTATCGTAAAATTATACAATTTAATTTCGGCCCCAAAAAATTTTCTACCTTCGCCACTATATATGATTGAGAGATTTATTATCGTGTTAAGTGTTGTCCAATTGAGATCAATATAACTTGGCATTTGGAACATAGGTTGAATGTGAAGGAGATAAATGTTGTTGGGAGACCTGCCTAGATCCTATAGGTGTGGTGGTTGAATGTTGTGTGATAAGGTATTGGTGAAGTAGCTCTTTGACTATATGTTGGGCAAGTTCTACTTGTGATTTCTTTAGTTAAGATAATAAGTTTCAACGAAGTGATAAAATACAATAATTTGCATATTGCGTATTTAAAATTTAAAAGAGGATGTATATAGTTGATTCGTTTAAATAAACTCTTCGTGCTAATAGTTAAAGGCTCTTTAGCATAAATCTCCTCTAAGAGAGCTTAGAATTGTGGGTAAGAGTATATCAAACAAAATTGAATTAGATTTCATCGATCTAAATTTTATAATTTAAATTGATTTGAATCTAAATTTACTTTACACAATACTAATGCGATCCGATGAATTAAATAATTTGATTATCAATTATTTTGATATGATCTTTTTGTGCCGAACCTAATTATATAATTGCTTGATTGCTGAGACTAAGTCATAGCTTACAATTGCACCAAACTAGACTTAAAAGGGTAATTGAAGGGTATTGTTTAAACGAAAAAATATTAATTTTTATTTATTTAAAAAACAAAATATTCATTAATTTTATTTTATTTTTCAAGTGAGTTGATTTCACTTAATTTTTATATTAAGTTGATATCATTTGAGTAAATGATAACTTTTTAATAGAGGTAATATGATATTGTTACCATAATTTCAACTATCCTATTACTGTTCCTCAATAATATTTTATTTTTAAGTTTAGCATTTTATATCAACGAAGTATTATCACAATATAAAATGAGAAGTGTTTTATTGTGGTGGTCATGCCATAAAAGGGTGTGGAGAGCCGTTAATACAAGGACGGTTTACATTGTGAGGAGTGTGAACAATTGCTAGACTAGGAAGTTGGAGGAAATAAGTGGGGTGGAGTCTTGACAGTGTCAGGGTTTTATGTCCTCTGCCTCCTTTACCTTGGTGATGAAGGGATATTTATAAGGGAATAGAGGCTGCACGTGGGCCTAAACCACCTGAGTTTCTTCTCATGGGTGCAACGATAGGGTGGTATGTATCAATCTAGGCACTGTTGGTGTTAATTTTAATGGACTAGATGAGGGGTTTATTAAATATGACTGATTGATGGGGAGAAATGATTGTATAAAAGAGGCACGCTACATTATCTGTATCGATTTTTTAATAATTTTATGTCATATCAACATTTTAAGTGGAGGATGGATTGTATGAAATTGTAATTTCACGTTGTCTTTATTTCTTTTTAATATTAAATTTCATCTTGATTTTTAACATTTTTAGCTTGATTTGAATTTTTTTCAAGAGGAAAAAGTTAAAAATTAAGAGAAAAAATTTAATTTATGATTCTCGAGATAAGATAAAGTAGCAATTTAAGTGAGGTCATAAAGCTTGAGTTTCTTTGGTGTGGTGTTGGTGAGGCTGTGTCATCATTTGAAGTTTTGAAAAGGTACCATTTCTTTCTGTTGTCATTTCTTTTGGGATAGCACTTCGTTTTCCCGCCCTGGTGCCTATAAAAAGGTTGCCCACCAAGTTTTACATTGCCTTGTGTTCTCTTTTTCTTTTTTTTTATTGCACAATCTATTCTTCTTTTTGCTCATTGTACTTGTTCTTGTTTTCCCTAAAATGGTTAGCAATTCCTTGATAAAGGATATTGCAGTGGAGGGTGAGGAGTTGGTAACGACCACTAAAATGGAAGTGATGGCAACCATTCTACGTTTATAGTGTTTGCAGTCGAGACATTATAGGTATGAATTTTTAGTTTCGTCGGACTTTCATCGAATGAGTGACGATACAACATGTGGAAGGAGCTTCTACTTGCCCTTTCATTTGTTTGAGGTAGACTTTCACCAGCCTTTTCACCTTTGGTTTGTGAGGATTATTCGAGTTTATCGTATCGCTTCTGGACAACCATAAAGGACATCCTAGTGTTTACTAGTGTAGTATTTTTTGGATTGTACGAAGAATTGGGAAAATTCTTCTATGAGTAGCTTTAGAAATTTGTTCACATTTACCTTTGACGACCCTCTTGTTGTAGGGGAATTCAGACCACAAATTGATGAAATGTCTGTTGTTTATAATTTCCCAAGGAATGTCACCTTCTACCATCACATATATTTTAATAAGGAATAAGCTGAGGGATTTTCCACTTTTGCTACTATGGACAATTCTTGCTCCTACCAGGCTTATTATTCTCCCCATTGCTGGGTCCTACGCCTAGGATCAATATCATTACCTTAGGACTAGGGGAATTGTATTTGTTGAGGCTTGGACTCTACATGATTTTTGGAGGTTCTGTCTCGACAAGCACTGCCAAACAGACAAAGGTTGAATGAAAAGACGAACATTATTAATATGTAAGGAGTGATTATTCCTTCGATGTCACATTCAATGTGGCCTCATGACAATGAGGATTATTTGGAAACGAGAGGGAGCTTGCCGATTTTGTATTCCATTATGTGCGTGAACATTTACACATTGAGACTCCCTTTGCCATCAATCCTGAGGAAGGTGCTGTCGATGACCGAGATGAGGGCCCTACAACTGTTGTTCACTTTTGATTATGGGTTTGTCATTTATCGTATTAATCATTTGCTTCATGCCTCCAAAGAGTGTAGGTTCCTTTAATAGATCTCGTGTTCTAGTTCTAGTGGTGTTTGCAGTTGGTACTAACACTAGCGAACATCATGTGCCTTGTTGAGACAGTGACAGAGGGTTTCGAGGTAGCTCCTTCTAACTCGTCGTCAGGGTTGGAGCAAGCATTGACAGAGAATAAGGACCTGAGGGATGCAAATTGGGGCCAACATGATCATGGATATGTTAGGGGCACTTGCATTTGCTATCAAACCTCTTAACGATGACTTGATGAAGAGATCCCCGCTCGATAGGAAGGGAAACTTCATCACTAAGTGGTTTGATTGTCAACTATTCTGAAAGGATTTTCATGGTTCAGGCTTGCTTGGTTGCACATAAATTACAATTGCATCAAACCAGACTACAAAGTTTATTGAACAAAAATTTTAAAATGGAAAAAATATAGTGGTTTTTATTTATTTAAGAAAACTATGGAATAAGGTAATATTTAGTCTCAGGATTTGACAATTTTTTTCAATTTTGGCCCATGAAATGACACTACATTTTAAGATTATGCCACATCATCACTTTTTTTAATAAAAAAATAATTTTTAAATGATGATGTGGCTTAATATCAGAGTGTCATGTTATCACATGGACCAAAACTTGAAAAAATTGTCAAATTCCAAGTTAGTGTGAATCGAAAAAATTCAAATTTAAGTTGAGAAAAAATTACAAGTTACGAGATCTGAGCAGTTTGATTTTGTTGATAAAAAGATATAAATTGCAGTAGATAACAAAAGCTTTGGACATTAGTTATGGCTTCCCTTTCTCTTGTGGTCTTTCTTTGTCTTTGATTGAATCAACAAGGCTTCAAACCTAAACATTAAATCATCTTAAACCATACTTTAGAATAAAAATTTCAAAATTAATGTTTATAAATGAAAATGACCTTAATGTATAATATTTTGGAACAAATTTTTTGAAATTTTGATAATGAACAAATTGATCCTTCTAAAAAAATCAAAGCAACTTAACCCCTGTGAATTTTGAAAGTGAGCAACTAAGAACAATTAATCACAATGTTAATATTTTTCGTTAGTTGTATATTTTTAGGCCTCAAAATTTACATATTTTATCAATTTGGTATTGATTTAATAAATCTAGCCCATAACATTTACACATTCTGTCATCATTTACATAAAATATATTATAAACATCAAGAGCTAAAATTATTATTATACCAATCAAAATAATGTACAATTGACGAAAAACATTAAGCCGTGATTAATTGCTCTTAGTTGCTCAATTTCGAAATTGATATAGATTAAATTACTCTGATTTAAAAAAAAACAATTTACTCAATATCAAAATTTAAAAAAAAAAAAAAACCACAAATATCTTTTCACCAAAACAAAGCATATATTTGATAGTTACAATTCGCTGATCAATTAAGCCTGCCATTTTTCACATTATGAATTTCTGTGCACAGGATAGTTTTCATATATGCTTGAATACCTGTATATATATCCATGGCTATACATTATTGCTATGTATATACCTAAATGATACTCTATCAAGATTGTTGCCAAGTTCACTTCAAATAGAAGCATTCACTGAATTTTCTCTAACTTATAGAATAATATCATGCATCTATAAGCATGTGCTCTGTGACATTCAGTAGGAAATATATAATATACAAATAGAATGAAACAGATAGGATAGTAATTCATTCATTACTGCTCATGATTGAAAATTTTCATTTAATTTCATTCATACTACAAGTCAGCAACTATATATATATATATATATATGATATAATATGATATGATATAGTACAGTATTATTACTCTTCAGTTGTTGAACCGTTGTCAATTAAATTAGGTACTTATAAATTAATTCAGTGTAGGGGCAACTCTCCATTTTCAGTGTCATAAAAGTGTAGAGATCTTCTTGTTGAGTGCCACATCAACACCATTGTAAGCAATGGGAGCATACATCCATAGATCATCAGAGCTTAAAAGCTGCAACCCATCATGCAAAAACCAAAAAAAGGGAATTTCATATTAGTAATTTAATGGTTTAAAACCCTAATTTTTGTTTCAATTAAGGTATTAGTAAATTTTCTTTTTCTCAGTTTACCTTGATTTGTAGCTGCAAAAACTTGACATAGTGGACAGCCTCTTCAAGCATTGTGCTGATATCAACCTGTAATCATCAAATTGAATGTATTAATTATAAATTAATACAAACCCCATATTTTCTATCAAAATAATATATAAATCCAATGTATGGATTATACAAGTATAATGGTTTGATCTCTCTACTGTATTTAAATTTGAGATTTAATTTTTTTATTTTAATTTGATATATCTTATCTCTTTCCTTTTATAATGTCATTAGCGGAAGCGAAGTTAAAAAAAAAAAATTTAAAAGCGAAATTAAGTAATATATTTTTATGAGTTAAAATACAATTTTACCAGTTTTGATGCGACCCTTTTATCACTAACTAATTTAATTAGGTAACACTATTAAAAATAAATATTTCGATTATTAAAATGATAAGCAGGATGCCTAAATGGAACAAAAATCAACCAATTGGTTAATTACCTTAGTTCCATTGGGGACAAGGTTCTGCAAAATCCTCAACCTCTCATTAATCCTCTCTCTTCTTTTCCTTGCATAAAGACTTTGGGGATCAGTTGCTGATCCTCTACTAGCTCTTGCCTTTCCGTTCAAGTTAAGAGCTTGAGAAGCTTTAGTATCCGAGGTTGCCCCCCCACCATTATTATTAATGTCTTGACAAACACTATCGTCCTCTGAACTACATGTTGTGCTTGAACTATGTCCATGTTCCACACCAATGTAATTATTACATTCCCCTTCATTGCGGTTCTTCTTTGACCTCTGCACATTCTTACAACCTTTTGATATTGCCTGCACATTCCAAACCATGAATTAGAAAACCCTATAACAAGACATATACATATATATATATGAGTGTGTGTATGTACCCGAGTTCGTTTCTTTGTGTTCAAATCTTCGATGACATTGTTGACGGTGCCTTCCATTGGAGTGTTGGGGAATAGTGGGGGAAACGAGTCAAATGACATGGTGATGTCATTTGTTACAGCAACATGATTTGAACCGGTAAGGTCGTAGGTTGCAACAGAATTGTAATCGAAAGCGTTACTAGAAGGCAATAAAATCTCATTGATTTCAGGGCTTATAAATCTCAAACCCTCATCATGTTCTAATGGAAACGAGAAATCAAGGTGGTCATCAATGGAGAATAATTTGTTAAATGAGTACTCCCATTCTCCGTTCGGGAAATTTGCAAGTGACTCCATTGAGACAAAATAGGAGGAGGATTTTTGGGGTTTGTTTGGTACTTGAAGGGTCTCAAATGGTGGTTTGAGGTGAGCTAAGAGAAACAGACATATTTATATATCCCAAAACCCTAAAAAGGAAAGTTGAAATATATTATAAGTGTCTATACTTTTCAAAATTTTAGAATTTAGTCTCTTTATTTTTCAAATTTCAAAAATCAAGTTCAACTGTTAACATTTTTAAGTTTTTTTTTTGTTAAATTTGTTAATTTGACATTTTGAAATTAAAAAAAAAACTCACTTAATAGTCATGTAAATAAAAAAAATAACGTAATGAACCTAAATTTAATAAAAAAATTTAACAATATTAATAATTGAACATGTATTTTAAAATTTGAAAAGTAAAATATTAAATTCCCGACAATAAGAATATAAGGATTAAATTCTAAAATTTTGAAAAGTATAAGGACTTATATAGCATATTTTACCAAAAAGAATGTAAGGGATTTGACTTATATTAGTTTATAGAGTTTTTTTTTTTTTTTAATTCCAGATAATTATTGTGTTACTAATCCAGGAGTCCACTGTGTGGGGCCAAAACCAGGCAAAGTACAACTCATAAGGTGGCTAAGTTCATGAATTGATAGATTAAAATAATGCAAAAAGGGTTACAATGACCCTTAAACACCTTGGACCTATTAAAAAGTGCAATTAAAATGACTTAAGGGGTCTAACAACAATCATTGAGAGGTCACTAAATGTGATTAATTATGATTAGTGAAGT
The DNA here is from genome assembly GCA_025698465.1 of Gossypium longicalyx. Taxonomy (NCBI): domain Eukaryota; kingdom Viridiplantae; phylum Streptophyta; class Magnoliopsida; order Malvales; family Malvaceae; genus Gossypium; species Gossypium longicalyx. The sequence goes on along the minus strand of CM047000.1, from coordinate 2,196,363 downwards.
TATATAAACTTACTTTAGAATTATTTTTTTAAAGTGTTTTTAAAAAATTATTATGAAAAAAATGCTTTTAAAAACTACCGCAACAAAAAGTTGGAATGTTGGATTTACATGTTATGTTATAAAGCAAAAGATAATAATTTAAATGATATTTAAAAATATTAATTTTAAATACTTTTAAACAATTAATATAAATTATTTGTAAATTTTAATTTAAATGTAAAATATATTAAATTTACATACAATCTTTAATTCTTATCAATTAATAAAAATTCCATAATTGATAGAATAATTGAATCAAATACGAAATATACTTCTTTCCTCATTTTTTTACTATTTGTAATATTTTAATATTAATAAATATTCAACTTAGATTATAATAAAAATATAAAAAAGGTATTAACTTTTTGTTAATATTATGATATATAAAATATAAAATTTAAATGTTTTAAACAATTAATATAAATTATTTGTAAATATTATTTTTAATATATATAAAATTTGTATTTAAAATTTGATCATTAATTTTTTTTAAAGTGTTATAAGCATGATACGATGAAAATATAAAATTAAATACATATCTAATTAATTATAAATATCAAATTATTACAACATAAATGAATTGTTCGAAAAATTACAAAATTATTAGTAACGCAATTAAAAACTAATACAATGTAAACTACATCGATAAGAGTAGTCTTAATTTGGCCCCAATTTTTTTAATGTAAGAACGTGGGAGTCTTTCCCTTGAATATAATAAGCATGAGGAATGTTAGAAGATTAAACAAAGAAATTGGAACAAAAGGGACGGCCAGATCGTGGAAAATGAGTATGACATTTTTTTTTTTTTTTTTTTAAATGAACTTAAAATTCCGACAAGGTAACCGCCAAACTCGCTCCTTGTCCTAAACGGGCTAACTGGCACCAACCCTAACACTTGTTGTTTTTGCAATTTAATCCCTTTTCTTATCTTCTTGCTATGAAAAACTATCAAATTAATATTATCCATTGGTTAGATAATTGGTAGTGTACAAACCCATCTCTTTACAACTCAGTTTTGACGCTTCAAATGATGTATATATATATACATCTTCAAATATTATAATAGTATTTATCATACACGTAAAATTTGATATTAATCGAAAAAATGTTACACATTTTTAATTTACTCAAAATTTCAAGTTTTTGGTATAAAGGTCAGATCTTGGACAATCCCTTCTCCTTTAACATAAATAATTTTTATGAACAGAATGTGATAAGTGTTTCGTGATAGATTTATGTTAGTTTTATACTAATATTCGATAATTATGTTTGATACATATTCGAATATGAATGAAAATATACAATCCTTGAAATGTATATACACATATTTATACTTATATGTTGGGTAAGGTTGACTCTCATAGCCAATAGCTGCACAAAAAGCATGCAGCCGATGAAGAGTTTTATTTATAACCCTAAACCATGTGAAAGTTATAAATAAAAATGCAAAAAGTATAATTTATAATTTATTCCCCAACAGATGATGAAATGTAATAACCAGACAGGCATTTTTATTTTCGAATTTCGAGCATCTTTCTATTTTTCATGTTTATAATTTACGTGGCAAATTAATTAAGGACATGGATTAGCCATGTACGTGGCAAATGAACTAAAAGATGCTCCATGTTTAAAATTATACCCTAAATAAAATGAACTAAAATCTCTGATCAGATTTTGTGAACACCCAAACTATAGATATAAAGATAAGTAACTTCGTGAGAAATAAATAAATAAATTAACCCAAGATTCCTTCAAAGCTGAAGCACTGTATCTATGACAAACTCATTATGATCCCACTTGTGGGATTTTAGTTTATATATATAATAGGTTGGTATTTAATACATTATCAATTTTGAGTGAGGTTAATTAATTTAGATTTTAAGTTATTAAGGTTTGAGATTTAGGGTTTTTAAGTCGGATCATTATAAGTTGCTCAAGTTCTTTCAAGTATTTTGGGTTTTGGTTGTTTCAAGTTTGTTTATATACGCTCAAACCCACATCTTTTTTATTGTTGTAATAGTAACAATATCAACTAAACTATGGTTGAATCAACATATAGTTAAGTCAAATTTGAATTCAAGTTGATTGGATCAAGTTTTTACCTTAATAGCAAAATAATCAAATATTGAATTAAACACGGTAAAAAAATAGATAATAACATATAATCAAAAAGATTTAAAAATAAATCCAAATAAGCTGATTGAGTTCGAGTACGCTGAAGCGCATTATCTTTCTATTTATGGGTTAGGGAGAAGGGCTATGGATAATTCTAGGCGTTGTGCCAAAAAGAACAAATATGATCAAAACTTATAACGAAATTGTTAAAAAAAATTCAAATAATTACATTTATAATGACGTATTAAAATCTAATTCATTAATAACATATAAAATTAAACCTCGTTAATATGTTAAATATAAATCCATATATATTTATATACTAATCCACGATGTGATAATTAATCCATTAGATTACCTGAACAAAGCCAAAAACATACTTTAAAATTATTGTACTTTAAGAACCCTATGATTCCGCCGAAACCCTCGTTCAGAAACTTACGTGTCAGCTGGAGACCATTTTTAAGTTTTTTTTATAATTTTTTTATTTATGAAAATTCTTTGTTTTGAAGGGAAAATTTTCGATAAGGACACTTGGTGTTGTTAGGAACTTTGCACCGGCCATTGCACGACCTTTCAAACAACAAAAACTCTAGCATGTCGGAAAATTTGTAGGAACAAAATCATGTAATAAAAAAAAAATTAGTTGCACTGGGTTTTTTTTAACTTGTCAAAATCTGATTTTATTCTTCATTTTGGAATCTAATATTAGCTGTTCCATCCTCACTAATTTTCACTAATTTCTTGGTATTGGTTTACATTTTTTTCTCTCCTTGATTTTAGGAAATAAAAAAATGAAAAATGACAAAATAATAATATAATGTGAGGATAAATATCAATTTTATATATATATATATATATGAACTCTAATATGGTACAATTATACACATAAAATATGAATTGTGGTTCATATATATATATAGATATATATAAAACTTTTGATTTTGATTCAATTGTACATATTTAAATAAATGAATACATAGATTTATTCTTACATTGGATTAAGATAATCATTCGTGTATGCAATATATCAACATAAAATTATGATAATTCGATAATATTGTTAGTAATTTATGAAAATTGAATTAAATTAAAATTTCATGCATAAAATCGCATAGCTTTAAAGTTCATGTATGACATTACATATTGAATTAAAGTTCATGCATAGTTTTTATATTTATCCCTATAACGATTGCAGTTTTAAATTCTTTTGAAATTAGAGGGATTGAATTCCAAATGAACAAAGAATACAAGGATTTAGAGCATTCTCATTGCCTGAATGAATTGCTACATTTTTTCACATTTAAAAACATGAAAAGAACATGGTTAATCCTATTGATAAAAAAAAAGGTATTTCATAAAAAATTATCCAAAAATTAAATACACCATATGAAAGAAATACTCTTTAAGAGGAATAAACTGTGGGTCGACTTTAATTGACAAAGATGAAAGGGATTTTTTTTTTTTTGTTTAAGTGCTAAATAATTTAAGTAAAGACTTAATTAGGTATATTCGTATATATGTATATAATAATTAGAGAGATAAGTCTCCAAGGGAATGAAATGGAGTAGTGTGAAAATTAATATAATTATTATTGATGTGTTGAGAAGCCATGTTAACGTGGGGGGAGTCGTGGTTGGTAAAACTAAGCTTTCTTTCTTCAACAACATCAACATGATAGAACTTGTATGCATGAGCTAGTGTCTTTTTACTATTAAAATTGTTGGTACACAATGTGGGGTTCGAGAGTGGATGTGATTCATACACTGTGTCGAGGTTAGTGGTGGTCTGAAAGAATTTTAATTTTTTTTAAAGGTTTTAAAAGAGATACAATTGTTAGTGTAAAAGTAGTGTTTTGGTGTCTTCTAGTGATGAAGAGAACTTAAATTACTACAAGAATATGCATTTTTAGTATAATAAAAAACACACTAAAAGCTACAATTATTAGTGGTTAATTTTCAGGTTGTCACTTGTTGTCTGTTTATTTAAAGTTAGTTGTAATGGTAGTTTAGAACAAAAAAAAAATAGTGAGAAAAATATAAGAGTAAAAAAAAAATCGACGTAATCAATCTTTGTTAACGTAATTCAGACACAACGGTCCTATGTCTACAAAATCTCATTTAGTGAATGATTTTATTTCAACAATCATTTGGATCATCTATTGGCTTAAGCCTAATCTATCCTTACATAAAAAAGTAATTGTAGCACCAATACTAACCTCAGTTGTCACAAATCACTCACTCAAATATCTCACAATACAATCAATACACTCTCCAAAGAATACCCAATAGAGTGTCAAAAAAATAACCACAAGAACTCAGCAAAGCTATTGACAAAGACATTCAAAAAATTGCTCTTTGATGTGTGGTACAAAACAACCTATTTGTAGGCCTTTACAAGTGGTCAATCATTAGTGTTTTGATAGGTTTTAAACCCCTATTTAAAAGTTGAAATTATCCTATTAATTATCCTATTATTTATCACAAAAAAGTTTTTATAAGTTAGTCTTCCAACTATTCCAAAACTCTCTTGAACAAATATGATATTTATCTCCAAAAAATAGCATTTTAATAATAAGACTTTCATGTTAACTCAATCACCTCAAGCAATTCGGTTGGGAGTCTTAGCACCCTAGTCAACCCACGCTTCTAGTTTTGTTAAATATGCCACTTTCAAGTGAACCAAACTCAGTACAAATGAAACTTATTCAAGACCTGAGTCAATGGGCCAAGTAGAGAAATGATTTCATTATAACAGGACATGGAATGAGCAGTAGCAACTTTCCCAATAAACACATATAACTCTCTTTTTTATTTTATCAGTCACGCCTTTCGTCTTTGCCATAATAACTTCATTCTTTTGTAACTATTAACTTTATCACAATAACTTTTTCTTCTTTTTTGTGATAGTTAATTTTGTCACAATAGCCAATTCTTTTGTGACAAAGTATGTTAAAACTAAAATCATTAACAATAGAGCAAAAAAAAAAAAAAACATGTTTTCACACCTACATTTTATTACTAATATGTGACTTAATCATATTATTGAAAGTTTGTGGTAGAGTTATAGAAGACTTTATTTTATGTGTGCTAAGATGTGATAAAAGGAGTCTATAAGTAGATCCTAACGTGACCTTGCGACCATCCATTGATGGTTAGCTATCAGACTTACAAAATATATTCAATTTAAAAGTCTAGTCAATACCGAAAGCACACGAATATTATTGCAATAATATATTACAATGAAATACTTTCAAAATGGAAGTACTTCAAGGATTAAATCCCTAGAGTGATAATATAGTCTAAATTGAGCTAATGTAAACAAAATTGTTCAACTAATCTTATGGATTACCATTCTACTAGAACTCATAGCACTATCTATATAACCGATTTGAAGGTAATCACTCAACTAATTAAGAACCTAACAATCTCAAATTTAACTTTCCTAAAAAGTATAGAATTAGTGATTAGTGGATTCAATTGGTGAATTAATGGTTAAACATAAACTTGTTGATCCTAAATATATTTCCACTAATCCTAACCCCTCCCGGTCTCTTGACTCGCCTTGAGAACTAGAATTCACCATTAAACCCCAGCTCCCGCTTGTAAGCCTAACATACACCAGATCTTTTAACTTATTGTGCTTAACAAGCTAGATTGGTTTGGTCAATTATAAGCATGCATTAAAATCACCAATCTAAGCAAGCAACAATATAAGTCTTTACAACAACTTATTTAATCATCTTATCACCAATATTCGCCACTAATCACATAACATATAACGCCCCAAAAATTTATAGTGTTGATTCTGTTAGTATATGATACAATTGTGCATCTGCTTCAGTGGTTAAGTGTTCTATGAGTGTTTGAGGGGTCTCAAGTTCAAGCCTTGCCTCTGGTAAATTTTGGTATTTTTATGAATAAGGCCTTACTCTTGGTTCAGTAGGCTTAAGTTTAAGTGTAAGTAAGATTATATTAGAATGGGCTTGTTTTTCCAAAATCTATGTGTTTCCCTCTTTTGCTATCTCTGACGTTTTTCTTCTCCTTTCCCTTGCTGTTGTTTTGCTCTTTCCTTGTTTTGATCATTTTTCAACTTTCTTCCTGTGCATTATTTTCGTCGGGTTTTCGGTAAGTTCGTTATGGTCGTTTTAGTTATATTTTGATTAAGCGAATAATGAAAGGTTTCGTTTTGCTCTCGATTAGGTACTATTCAAAGGTTTTAATCGGGTTTCCTGTGTGTGACTATTGGTTATCATTTTCGTCGCGGTAAGTTTCTCGAATTGTTGTTGGCTTAGTTGCCTGGGTTTACAGTTAGGAGTCTTGATTGGATGTTAAAGTAAGGGAATTAACTAAGTGATATATTGGTCTATTATAGGTTCTAGAGTGCTCGAGGATCGGTTTAGCTTCAATTGAAACCAGGTGTGTACTCTAAATGTACTGAAAACGTGATTCGGCGAAAGCCAAAAAGTATTCTGTCGACGCTACACGGGCGTGTGGTCACCCATGTGGTAGGCCGTATGGCAGTACACGGGCTCGACCAATTGGTCCGTGTGGGCCACACAGACGTGTGGGAATTTGGGCTAAGCCGTGTAATCCACACGGCCAAGGCCAATTTGAGCCGTGTGGGCACAGACGGGCAGGCCACATGGGCGTGTGAGCCCATTTTCCTGAAATGTACTGTAAGGTTGCACGGGTCGCCCAAGTCGACTGTGACCTGTCATAGGGTTGGTAAGGATATCTTAGACCCCTATTATTGTGATCTGAATATGTGATGTATGCATTAGCATGTTATACTTAGCATGTTTATCTGTTCTGTTCTAAATATAAATGTATGACTGTTAACCTGTATTATAGCATGTCATATTGCATGATGCATTGCATTGGGGTGGGTTTGATAAAGTGAAGGAAGTATCCAAAAGGCTTCTTAAGCCTACTATTTGGCAGCTAAGCTGCATAATTATGACATGTGCCGCATTACGGTACTTTATGGTGTGTAGGGTTGGATGGATCGATTTTATCCCTATATTTGGTGTGTAGGGATGGGTGGGTCGATTTTATCCCTACATGGTGTGTTGGGTTGGACGGAGTTGGTGTGCAGGGTTAGTGGGCATGTTTCTGTTATTCTGATCTGTATGCATGATATATATGATTCTATTCTGAGTGGGCCAAGGCCCACACCGCATCTGTTAAGGGCTCAGGCCTGAATTATGACTGTATTCTGTGATCTGTCTGTATGCATGCTAAACTGTGGGGATGTACACACTGAGTTTGTGAAAACTCACCCTTTCTGTTTTATCTGTTCAGGTAATCCCCAACAGTAGGCAAATCGGTGCAGCGGAGGACTCGACAGTGACCACGACCACATACATTTTGGTTTATGAACTTGATGTTTTTGTTTTACTCATTATTTTTGGGAGTCTTGATGTAATTAGGGACTTGGACTTTTGGTTTTAATTTGGGTTTTTGAACTGTGATTTGGAATATAAACTGCAACGCTAAAATATGATTTTCCTAAAATAAACTAAGAGGTTTCGTAAATAAAAACGAGTTTTAAAAATATATAGGTTTCAAAAGCTTTCGCGATAAAGACGTGTATCTAAATAGTTTGATTATTTCACATTTTTCTTGACCTAAGTAACAGATAATAATTTAACAGATTTTATGTATCAAAACGGTTTTCCAAAAACTCTTTCATGTGACATTGCCAGATTTAGCCATAACGTTTGGGCCGAGTTTGGGGTGTTACATAACAAATTAGCTATCCGTGGATTTAACAGTAACAATGGAAATCAACATTATAATGCAAAATATAAAAGGATCAAGGTCTAGAAATGCTAATTAAGTGTAGATATCCAAATTTTTGAGAGCCCAAACTAGATCCTCTTACACTAGACTTGTCTAGTAAAATTTGAGATTGGAACTAAAGAAACTTAAGATTTTTTAATTAAAAAATAATATCTAATAAAACCATCAAAGTAGATATTACATGGAAAGTAAAGTTTCTACAATTGAGGAAGATAGGTCATTTGGGATCTGATTTTCATGTATCACTGATACGATGGGGTTTCTCGAGGGCTTATAACAATGCCTAATTAGTTTACCTAAGTTTATTGTTAGAGCGACCTAACAATGGGGTTAGGACACAACTATTGGCAGTTAATCAAGGTGTTGAGGCAATTAAGAGAAGAGTGAAAAGAATAATGCTACAAGCAGTGCCCGCTGCATCTGGCACTGCTCAGCCTCATAAGTTGCCATTTTTAAAGTTTGCAATTTTTGTAAACACAATCTTTTAGCTGTAATCTTCGCTAATATTTTGGACGTGTGCAAGTCCATTTCTGAAGACCAAACCATTTATAGGAAACATATCTTGAAGATTGGTTTGAATTGGATTAAGCAAATCGGTTTCCTTATTTTAAGGAGTCTGGATCGCTCGGGTAACTTGGTTACATATACTGAAGATTTGAAGACTTAAGCTGGACTTATTGAAAATATTCTCCATGATGATTACCTTGCTACTTTAGTGGGAAGATTGATTGTAAGTATGTTAGCAAATCGAAAGCAGTTTAAATACTTGAGATTTGTATAGGTTATATACTAAGAGTTTTAGCACTTATACATTCAATAATGAACTTGTAATTGTGAAGGCATTGAGTGCGAAAACAAGTGAATTACTTGGTTTCTAGGGGGAAATTTAGAGAATAAAGATCTAGATCTTAGGTATAAAAGTGAGGTTGTTAAACTGGTGAGTGTTAAAACTTGAATCACTTGTTGTACTAGTTGTTATGATAGTAGATTATCTCTCTGAACAAGGTCCCACAAACGTAGAGAAACTGAACTACATTATCATATTGTTGTGTTCATATTTGTTTTTCAGCAATCCATGTAGCAATTTGCATTGCTCAAAGCACTGCTTCTAGCACTACTCAAACATACTCTCTCATAAGGTAATGCATCTCTTATTAATTTCTGAAACTTTCAAGTAGCATTATTGTTAATTTGTATTTCTCTTATATTAAATTATTATTTAGAAACATAAGCATTATAAAGTTTTCAACTAATCCGAATTTTAATATAAACTAATTAAAAATAAAACTAAAATGCAATTAATACTTTTTACTAAAGAAATTAAAAAATAAATCACAAACCAGATTAATACTTAAAAAAATTGAAATTAAATAAAAAAAATTAACAAAAGTAAAGTCAATACATTACTAAAATTTGTACTAAATAGGAAAGTCAAGCTACTAAAGTTTTAATTTTTTTCCTCCTTCATCTTAGTTATATATACATATACAAGTGTGTGTATATATATATTTATTTATTTATGTGCATAATTAATTTCTACAAAGCTTCTCAATTTTTTTTAAGTAGTAGTGTCTATATATAGTTCATTTATATTATTGTCATGAATGGGGACAAAGAAAAATACCTTCTTCAATTGGCCTCCCTAAGAATTTTTAGGTATATTAATTCTTGAAATTATTACTCTTCAATTAATAATATATCAATTAATTATTTTTTGGTTAAATTCTGTTATTAATAATTTAGTCCCTATACTTTAATTTATTCAATTTTTGTCCTGACCCAAACAGTAACAGTTAATTCGTTTGATTAAACTCAATTATTAGTCTTATACTATGGATATAGTTGTAGATTTAGTCCATATTCTTCAATTAAATCATTATAAGTCCCTAAGCATATTACGCATATGATTATATGTTTGCTGCATTAGATTTTAATGAGAACTGAAATTTTAAAATTTAAAAAATACATATACTAATAACTGAATTCAACCATTATTTTTATATAATTGTCTTATCTTTTGCTTGTAATTATTAAACTAAAAAAAAAAAGTCAATGCTCACTGAACTTGTCTTTTATAGGTACATATAATAATGGTTAAAGAAAATATAAAGTAATAAAATGTCAACTTTTTAATATTAATGTAGTATTACATCATGGGAAATATGGAAAATTATACCTAAATAATAATTAAATGAAGGGGTCACTTATGTGCATAAATAATTAACAGACTTCAACTTTATTTTTTATTATTTGGTGGGGAGAGTTGGCTGACTAAAATGAATCATACAAATAAATTTAATTTAGTTTTGCTTGTTGTTCATGTAAACATACAAAAAAAAAATGGTTTTTATACAAAAAAAAAAATGGTTTTTTCTTCTTTTTTTTAATATATCTTTTGATTTTTAAAATAAGAAAAAAAAGGAAAGAAATAATTTTGAAATTAAAATATAGTTGGGAAGAGCATGCAGATTTATTTTTTTTATTATAAAAAGAAGCATATAATTGTACTTTTTATTTAGTTAAAATATCTGTAATCTTAATCTACAATATATGTGTGTGTGTCTGGATTTGTAAATGGTGATAAATTATATGGAGACCATAACTATTTCTACTTTCTAATATATATGAGGTAAAATTATAGTTTTCATCCTTATTTAGTTTTTATACTTTAATTTCACGTAATTTTATGCTTTATTTTTATAATGTAATTAGATAGTTCAAATCATTAACATCGTCAATTATTCCGCTTAAAATGTCGACGTAGTTTTCTTTCTTAGAGAACTCTTCAGACTATGGGTGTAATTGAGCAGAGTTAATCTAAATATTGGAAAGCTTGAGCTTGACTCAATATTCGGGACTCGATACTCGGCTCAAGCTTGATCAGGCATCAAATTTTAAGCTCGAGCTAGACCTTGAATAAGCTCATTTATCAATTTTCGTACTCAAGTTCAAACACAAGCTTGAGCTCGTTTGTATTTAAGCTCTTTTTATACAATAAGGATAAAATTGTAATTTCATATTATAAAAATCAATTTAAATGAAAATTTTGATTATGCCCACAACCTATTCGAATCAGGTATTACAGTGCATAAATTCGACTCGACTGATAGCTCGAGCTCAGCTCAATAATTACCAAATCAAATTTGAGTTTTTTCATGTAGAACTCAAATAGCTTGCAAGCACCAATATCTCATTTACTTACTATAGACTAACCAACGAAATTATAGAAGTAGAGGACCAAATTATGTCAAAATTATTTCAATTAAAATGTCGATGTAAATTTTTTTCTTAATAACACTCTTTAGACTAGGGATATAATTGAGCAAAGTCAACCTGAATACTAGCAAGCTCGAGCTTGACTCAACATTCGGAACTCAATAATCAGCTGAAGCTAGATCGAACATCAAATTTTAAACTCGAGCTAGAGCTTGATTAGTCTCATTTATCAATTTTCGAACTCAAGCACAATTAAGTTCATTCATATTCAAGCTCAAGCTCATTCGTATTTATGCTCTTTTTATACAATAAGGGTAAAAAAGTAATTTCATATTATAAAAATATATTTAAATGAAAAATTCTATTACACTTGCTACCTATTCGAATCGAGCATTACAATGCATGAATTCGACTTGGCTAATAGCTTGAGTTGCTCAAGCTCAACTCAATAAGTGCTTGACCGAGTTCGAGGTTTTTTTTAGAAAAACCCAAATAGCTTGTGAATGTCTTATTTACTTACTTTAGACTAACCAATTAAATTATAAAAGTAAAGGACCAAATTATGTCAAAATTATTTCAATTAAAATGATGATGTAAAATTTTTTTCTTCTTAAAAACACTCTTTAGACTAGAGATGTAATTGTGGCAAAAAAAAAAAAAAAGCAGAGACTAGGGATGTAATTGAGTAGAGTCAACTTGAATACTAGCAAGCTCGAACTTGACTCAACATTCGAGACTCAATACTCGGCTCAAGCTCGACCGAACATCAAATTTTAAGCTTGAATTAGAGTTCGAATAAGCTCATTTATCAATTTTTGAACTCAAGTTCAAACTCAAGCTCAATTAAACTCATTAGTATTCAAGCTCAAACTCATTTGTATTTAAGCTTTTTTTATATAATAAGAGTAAAAATATAATTTCATATTATAAAATATATTTAAATGAAAAACTTGATTATGCTTACGAACCATTCGAATCAAGTAGTACAATGCATGAATTCAACTCAATTGATAGCTCAAGTTGCTCAAGCTCAACTTGATAATTACCGGATCAAGTTCGAGTTTTTTTCGAGTAAAACTCGAATAATTTGTGAGCACCAATGTCTCGTTTACTTACTTTAGACTAACCAATGGAATTATTAAGGTAGAAGACTAAATTAAGTCAAAATTAAATGCATGCATTAAATTGAGTCAAACCCAAATAGTAGCAAACCTAAAATTTGAAGCTCGATATTTGACTCAAACTCGATCAAACATCAATTTTTAAGTTTGGGCTAAGCTCAAGACTTCAAGCTCAATTAAGCTCACTCTGCTCTTATTATATAATAAGAGTAAAAATATAATTACACACCATAAAAATATATTTAAAAGATAAATAACTCGATTAGACTGACAAATAGTTTGAATCAAATATTACCGAGCTTGGCTCAATAATTACCAAATTAAATTTTTTTTGTTAAACTCGAATCACTTGCGAGCAGCAGTGTGTTAGTCTCATTTACAACCCTAAGTTATTCACTTATTTCATGCGGGAACATAGGATTAAAAATAGAATAGTAGAAACGAAAAACAAAGGTCAATAAATGGTGAATTCAGCAACTTAAAAACACAACAATGGCATTAACAACAGAATCTCTTGTATCGACGAACAAGACCTTTCACTCAAAGCCACTTTTGCTCAAAATATTATTACAAATGCAATGAACACTCACCTGGAAGAATATCATCATCAACAACACCTAAACCTTATATTATCATGGTTCAATCCACTAAAACTTTTACCAAATGCAGCCTTTTTTATTCAACCAAATAGACTTGTTAGGCCTTTAGGCAAAGTTGTAGCTATCTACTGAAAACTCTAAAAAGTGCAACAAACAATGCCCATCTACCACCACCACAACACTTGTGAGATCAAGCCGAGTTTACAAGAACAAACAGCGGTGTATCTCCTAACCGTTCCCGACCCTGAAATAGAAACCGAGAAAGAATAAGAAAGGAAAGCAAACGTTAATGGGTAACTGATATCGGGAGAATATGGTTTAGTTTATGCATGATTCATAGCACACCAGAAGTCAGAAACCAGTAGAAAAATGGTAAAAGTACCATGAAGGCCCCAGTACTAGAAGTCAGATTGCATTTTGCCCCCTTCTCTTAAAAATTGGGCAAATTAATCCTTACACATTAGATCAACGAGTAAACTGATCCTTTTTGTTAAAAATTTAATCCATTTCTTCTGTTAAAAACTGACGTAGCTAATAGAATAACCAAACAATTCTATATGGCATGCCACGTCTACCTCATGATAACATATGGGGACCAGTTTTTAACTTTATAAATGGATGGAATTTATAACAGAAGGGTCAATTTGCTCTTTGATATAACGTATAGGGACTAATTTGGCCTTTTTTTTAGTGAAGGGGACAAAATACAATCCGACTCCTAGTACATGGGCCTCCATGATACTTTACCGTAGAAAAAGACTAATGGTCAGTAATTTCAAAGCTCTACTAGAGTGCTAGTTCATACATGGTCACAAATTTGCATTTGGTATTACATCCATGCCTTTATGCTTTGGTTGAATTTGATAAACAATGGTAATTTAACATGAAATTAACTATAATAAATTTTAGTTTTATTTTAAAAGGAATGATGGAGATGCTATTGTACAAACCTCAAATGAACAAAAAGGATAACAACTAGTTCATTAGAAGTCAACCTCCTTTGACACCCAACATAATGTTCATAAAAGAACAAATATATAGTGTTGAAGCTGACATTGAAACTATTATATGTTTGAGAACTTACTGCTCAGCCTAACATGCGCTAGTGTTACGCCAAGCAGTCTAAATAAGTAGGCAGAGTACAAGCACGTGCGCTGCACATCCTATCAGACATGTCTTTTGGAAAGAGGATAATGGTCCCGTGACATTAGCATAGGCTGAAAAAGAAGATTAACACTTTGCAACTATGAAACTCGAGCAGGAATGAGATTCATTGTTTCTCAAAAGAACTCGCAATTAGCTTTCTAATCACCGTAAGCAACATCTACTATGACATTTGTTTGTTTTCTTGCTGTTCTAAAGCTGAATTATGATTCTAAATATTTATTATTAGTCCCTAAAGATGCCTAACTACAAACTGCTCCATGGCATATTTTTATTAGAGTTTATAAGCTCAACCTTAGTTTTATCAGTCATTATGGTTTCAAAATATGTGTTTAAAGCTCAGGTTTATCACACGAACTGTGATTGATAAGGCAGCAAGAGGTATGAGATTAGCACCACATACCTTTAAACCTGATAATTCGATAACACAAGCACACTCCACAACATGCACGCCGACTCGCTCTGCAAACGAAACAATCATTCATGTAAATAGCAAAGCAATGCTCTAATACGATAAAAAGGAAATCCTAAGGCAATCTCTTGTATTTTCCCCTTAATTCAAAGGCTCACTCATAGCAACACACTAGCATATTATGTTGCATAAAGGTGAAAAACGAGTAAGCTTTTGACGTTTTGATATAGAATTGAACTACCAAGTAGCCTAATTGCAGCAGACAAGGTTCCACCGGTGGCAACGAGATCATCTATTATCAAAGCACGTTCTCCAGCTTGCACGGCACCGACATGCATCTCCATTTTGTCTTTTCCATACTCTAAAGAATACTCCTCCGAGATAACCTCCCCTAATAAACATCAAAAAATTTAACAACTACCACAAAGATCACTAAACAAAATGCAACAATCAACAATACTCAGCAAAAATCATCTTTACATATATACCAGGCAACTTATTGGGTTTCCTCATAGGAACAAACTTAGCACCAATAGCCAATGCAATAGGTGGACCAAATATGAACCCCCTTGCTTCTATACCTGCATTTTACCATACAATCATAAAGAAATATATACAATATACACTGTTAAAGTAATAAAAAAAAAAACCCATTACTGGAAATTACCTGCAACAACAGATATATTCTGCCCTTTGTACCTTTCAACAAACAAATCAATAGTATCACTAAATGCTTTGGTATCAAGAAGCAAAGTTGTTATGTCTTGAAACATGATCCCTGAACCAAAAAATGAAAAGAACAATTAAAGGGTAAAAAGAAAAACCAAACAAAGGGATCGAAAGTATGTTTTGTTTGAAACCTGGTTTGGGGAAGTTTGGGATGACACGAATTGCAGAAGAAATTTTGGGGATACGAGGGTCTTGTTGTTGTTGATGTTCATCTTGAGACGCCATTTTTTGTTTTGTTGATTTTGTAACTGAGTTAGTGACTCGCTGATGAAACTCAACACGGGGACGGGTCGACTCGGATGGTATTGATTTTGGGTTTTGCGGGAGAAAGCAAAGTTGCTGTGAAAGAGGAAGACTGCATAGTTGTCAGAGTGACCAACCCTAATAACCAATAGGGTAAACTACACTCAAGTCATTCAACTATTAGTAACTATACGTTTTGGTCACTAAACTTAAAAATGTTACAAGATGATCATTGAACTATTTGAATATTTTTATTCAAGTCATTGAGTTGTTAATATCACTATTGTATGGGCTTCTTCGCTCACACTGTCGGTACCAATTGAAAGCTCTACATTTTAGTTTTTTTTTCATGAAACGGTCTTGAACCTCATGAATCTATGAACCAAAATTCAAACAACTTTCTTCTACAATCTTTGACACTGACTATCAGATCAGCTTCGATCTAATGTATGTTTTTCTACTCATCGATGAGTATTGTTCTACCGTACCGATCGTTGAATCGTTGCTTGAAACTCACCGACTAAACTTGAAAAAAAAAAACTTAACAACCTAATGACTTAAATGCAAACTTTCGAATAATTTAGTGACTATTTTATAACTTTTTGAAATTGAATTACTAAAATGTAAACTTATTAATAATTCAGTGACATTGAGGGTAGTTTACTCTAATAAATATTATAAATAAATAAATAAGCAACCAACTGTAATTTATTTATTTTTTGTTTGACGTATTTGACCTTGGCTTAAATATCTTCTTATTGTGTTTACCTCTCGCACAAAAATTCAACGATTTGATTATAAAAATTAATAAATTTGATTTAATTTATTTGAACTTGAAAATCATCTAAACTCAAAACAACGAATATTTGAATCTAAATGATCCAAATAAATAACTTAAAATAACCAAAACTATAAGTGATAAAAATTGGTAATGATCTTACCCAAAAAATTAACCTCAAACTTAAATAATCTGAACTTATTACAATTCAAATTTAAAATTACCTGAACTAAATTGATAAAAAAATATTAAAAAATTATTTGACCTTATTTAAATTGACCTGATCAAAAATCAATTCAACCTAGCACGACTCAAAATTGATCTAAAGTTATAATCCTAGTTTCAACTATTAAGGATAAAAAATTTGAAACTTACAACTAATCTTGTCTATTTTTAAAAAAATCAACTTTGTTTCAAATTTTGATTTAGGGTAGATGTGTTAAATGGTAAAGTGGAAATGGGTTGGAGTTAATTTATATATGATATTAATATATTTTATATTTATTCAAGCTCAACTTGATCCAAAATATAAGTTTAAAGATTTTTCCAAAGCTACTCTTATTTGTAAATGATTAACCAAAATTTATTTCGAGTCTGTTGATATTATTTTCAATTTAGTATTTAACATTTAGATTTTTTCCTTTTATTAAGAATTTAAAGTTAAATTCTTTTATTTTTTTTTTAAATTCAAACCACTTAACATATTTTTTAACATTTACATAGTATTATATTATTGCATATAATAATTTTATGTGATATGAATCACATAACATATAAAAATAAAATAAAAATATATTACAAAAATGTAAAACGGGTCAGATCGGGCTCAAGCCTTAAATGTTGAAGTCCAAGCCCGATTTATATTTTAAACAGACATATTTTTTGCTCAAGCCCATTTTTTAAACTTTGTGCTTTCGGCCAAATTTTCTTATATTGCAAGCATACCTTCAAGCTTAAATGAGTAACTCAACCCATGAACAGATCTAGTTTAAGGTAAAACGGATACATTAAGTTAGAAAATATATTAAAATCATGAATAGTGATTGTCATAAAATAAAATAAATATTATCTTATAATAATCTGGCAAGTTATTAGGTGGGCTTTTTTTCACAAGTGAGTATAAATAACAAAATAAAGCTGGACCAACTCAATACTTGGGTTGGGCTTTGTCCAAATGCACTTGTCAGAGTTAGTGTAATGTATATATGTATTAATTATGCTCATTTGTTTTTAAATTATACTAATAAAATAGTAAATTGTTATGGGGTTTAGGGTATAGTATTCAGACATATAGTACGAGGAGAAATTAGATTTGATTTTGGAGATAACATTATTAGAAGGGGTGGCCATAAATTCGAAAAGGATTAGTTTGTAAATTCTTCAGCTTTTGAAAAGAAAAAAAGAAGTAAAAATACCATGGAGGCCCTTATATTGGATGGTGTATTTTGCCCAGTCGACTCAAAAATATAGGCAAATTAGTCCTTGTACTTTAGCTCAAAGAGTAAATTGGTCATTCTATTAAAAGTTTCATCAATTTCTATTCTTAAATACTGGTCCCTATACATTAGCATGAAGTACACGTGGCATAACTGTCTAGTTATTTTTGTGAATCACGTTAGTTTTTAACTGTAGAAATGGATGAGTTTTTTTAATAGAAATGATCAGCTTACTATCTAATCTAACGTACAAATATTAATTTGCCCATATTATAGTAAAGAGGGCAAAATAAAATCTGACTCCTACTATAGGAATATCTATGATACTTTTACCTAAAAGAAAAAGAAAAGAATAAGAATATCAAATTGCACATTGTATCAATATATATCTTTTGAAAAAGAAATATTAACTCTGTGATAAGTAGTATAAGGGCCTCTTTGGATGGGGTTTAACTTCAGTGCAGTGCGTTTAATTTTCTTTTTGTCTCACGCTGCAATATTGTTATAGTATCTAATCTCATCGCCATTACTGTTTTTACACTTATCGTATAAAAACGTACTGTCCATCCAAAAGGACCTTTAGAACCGATCTTAATTGCTCGATTTCACACGAAGCACCTCAACATTTGGGGCAAGCAAGATAGACCATTTGTGACTTCACATCAAACCCAATGGCACTAACATGCCTTTTGAAGAAAGAGTAACGTGACTTATGACATATACAATTAACTAAGATAACTCAAAATGGATCAATTTTTCATGTATGTCATCCATGACACGACCAAATGCATTTACGATTGAACCACTTCCATTGAACTAAAACACACACAAAAAAACCCATAATTTGCGTAATCCCATAATTCTAGAAAATGTCAAAGGGTTCCTTTCACAATAAGCCAAAATTTCCAGAAGAGACCAACGTTGCTATAATTATTTGCTTTCGTGTAGTGTTTTGTTTTCCGACATAAACAAGTTTTGCACCATAAAAAGGAAAAATAAAAAAATAAAGAAAAAAACCCACATGTCTTTCGTTTTCTTAACGAACTGTGTCCTTGAAAAAATATATATGTGATAAGTTCAATGATTCTTCATTGATTGGATAAAATTTTAGAAAACGAGAAACCCATGTTTGCCTTTGTTTTTGTACCCAGATTTTCGATAGGTGAGCTGAAACTGAACTACAAAAAAGAACCAAAACAGAACAGTGCTTGATTAGGTAAGTGATGACTTGAAAGGCGGTTTTGCCTGCCCCTGTTTGAACTAGGATGTTGCCATTCTTATGTATTATTTCATGCTTATCTTATTTTTTTAATTTGGATTAAATTAAATTTTTTTTTATGCATGGGTCATTTTTGTTCAACCCTCTTAACCATTTTTTTTTCTCTAGTTTTTTAATTTAAAATTCATAGCGAGGCCGATTTTACATTAGGAGAAATTTTCATTTAATTAATGAGCTAAAAGTTCCTACGTGCACTTAGATTGGTCTCTGATTCATGGATTTTAGTGATCCAACTTTTTTTTAATTAGTAGTTTGAACTAGTTGGACATCAATTCATATGAACAATGAAATAAAAAAATAGAAAAGATCGAACACAAATTTTATATGAAAAACTCTTCTGAAGAGGATAAAAATTACAGATGAAGAAGGTTTCGACTTTTCACAAAATGAGAAAACAAACGAGAGTACAATATGGAGAAAACCTATATATGTACTAAACGTACAAATTCATACCCCGAAAAATAAAACCCTAACTCAGGAACAAAATTTTCTTCGTAGCTACCACGAAAACTCTCACCAAAATTCATCTGCGATTATATCTTATTGCATCCAAAAGAAAAACCTTATAGTACTACATCTTTAGTTGACTTCTTAATTGCCCACTCAAAACAGGGACATGAGACCTCTTTAAATAAGCCAAGATTAGAGGTTTTAACTGGGAGAAGAAGCCCGATTTATGTGGGGAACATCCCCATTCACGTCGTCACAACATCATTTGTCGTCGCAACATCGGGAAGCTTCTTATCGTGACGTCGCTGTCTGTTCGACACCCCATAGGACCCTACTTAAATCCGTCAATTAGATGGATAGAGTTTGATTTTGAATCGAATTAATTCGAATTTTAATTTTTGTAAGGGTCATTTTGTATTTAGGTTATTTCATTAGTTTGGTTATTTAAGCTAGTAAATCAAGTTTTTTTTAGATTTTTGTCGTCATTTTCTAATTCAATTTATTTTGAGATTTAAATTAGATTGATTTAGTTTGAATTAAATTAATTAAATTTTTTTTTACAATTATAAATATAAAAACATGTTCGAGGAATCATTTGGTGCATAATCAAATTATTATAATTTAAATTATTAATTGAAAAAATACAAATCATAAAATTAACTAGTTAAACTATAACTCATACATGACAACTGTTAATAATAAAATTCGAAGATTCACACATTTTAATTAAAATGTATTTGCAATTCGAATTAAAATCAACATATTCATAATCGAAAATTGATGAAGGTATCGATTCAGAGCACGATATTGATTCTATTAATCGGGGCGTGGGTGTTGCAGTGTTTATCCCGATGTTTCGCGTAACTTCCTACAGCTTTCTAGAGGACCAACATAATCAGTTGCAACGAATTTAAACTTGTCTTAATACAAAGAACCAGTTTGGTCAGTTGGTTCATCTATTTAATTTTTTTCTTTTTTACATTTTTTTTAACGTTGTTTTTAAGAATCTCATATTCCACGATTTTCAATTCCCAACACAGAAAAAAAAATATCTAAAACTGTCATAAATTCCCACGTGTTAAATCAATCCAGACAGAACTAAACTGCCAAACCAAACCCTTAACTAACATGTGAACACAACACAAGTTGTCAAGTTTTCAGCCTCATGTGAATCATAAGTGTATAGTATTTATAACTAATTATTTGTAAAGGTAAACTATAAATATAGTCACTTTTGTTTGTTTTAGATTACATTTTAGTCATTTATATTTAAAATATTACATTTTAGTCACTTACGTTATCGTTTTGTTACGAAGTGGTCACTCTACTGTTAAGCTCCGTTACCTCCAAAACGGTGGTCCTACGTGGCAGTCTAAATGGGTTTTAAATGCTAACTTGAATGTCCTACATGGCAATTCAAATTAAATTTATTTAATTAAAAATCTATTTTCATCCCAGCAACTGGACATTCAAGTTGGCATTTAAAACCCATTTAAACTACCACGTAAGGTTGTCATTAGGGAGGTAATGGAGTTTAACGGTAGAGTGACCACTTCGTAACAAAACAATAACATAAGTGACTAAAACATAACATTTCAAACATAAATGATTAAAATATAATTTGAGTCAAATAAAAGTAGCTATTTTTATAATTTACCCTTATTTGCAGCAAACCCAATTTTTTAAATGTAATTTTTTATGATTAAATTAATTATAAAGACTTGATTTTTGTTCACATGAAGTATTAAGCTAAGATTTGCTGTAAAGGTAATAATTAAGACAGTAATAAATTAGGACTTGATTCATTGGAATCAAATTCATCGGCCAATGCCGATTTTCCTGTCGGAAGGTGCGGAAAGTGAGGAAATCAAATCAAATCCTTTTTTGATACAACAACAAAAAAGGGTTAAATTCTATTATTAGTCTCTATACTTTGTGAAAGTTATGAATTTAGTTCTAGTGCTTTTTGAATTAGTCAATTTTAGTCTTGTAATTCGTTTGGTCAAAATGTAATTTGATCAATAGTAGTTAAATCCGTTTAATTAAATTCAATTACTAGTATTGTACTATGTATACAAGTATAGATTTAGTCCATATTCTCTAATTTTATCATTCTGAATCTCTATACTTTTCGAATTTTAATATTTCAATCTTGATGCAAAATGATAGTCATTAATCCATATATGGAAATAGCAAGTTGATATGTCATTAGACATATGAAAAGGTTAAAGTACTTGGGAGGTCCCTCTATAATTAAATGGACCGATTAAGTCCCTATACTATTCAAAAGAATCAAATAAGTTCAAATTATAACAAAATTAACATTGACTATATAAAAAACGTCTTGAATTTTTTTTTCAATTGTGGTTCAATTTCCAAACAGAAGATTTCATTTACAGAACTATAAAAACTTTAAAAATATTAATTTTGTTAAACAGTAAATGATATTTTTTAAACAATAAAGTTAACTCTATTCTAATTTGACCTTATTTGATTCTTTTTAATAGTATAAGGGCTAAATTGATCCATTTAATAGTAAAGGGACTAATTGAATCAGGTCCTTATACTAGAAGGACCTTTTAGCATATTCACCCATACGATAATATGTTTGTCTCATCAAATTTTGAAAATAATAAAACTTAAACATTTCGTAAAATAGAGGGACTAATAGCAGAATTTAACAAAAATAATTTGTTAGTGAAAGTTTCTTGTGAACGTACATTGTATGAGGTTTCACCCCCCCCCGGCGGTATGATCTGGCAACTAATGATCAGCGCTTGGTTCCAAAGTACTATCCCCCCCAGATTTTGCGTCGATTCTACTCGGTGAAATGAATGCACTATGGGGTATAGCCTTTGGGTGGGTCTTCACTATGGCATTATGCATGTGACGTTAGTTTTCAACCAAAATTAATTTAGATTTTAAAACTTTTTGATTATTTTAAATTTGAATTTATATTATCTTAAGTTTTTTTAAAATTGGATTCAAATTATTTCATATTACTTATCCGGATTCAAATTATTTTAAATTTGAATTGATTTTTATATTCGAATTAAGTGAATAATTTAAAACGGCACCGTTTTACTATTTTTCAAAGGTGTTTGGGAGGGGTGAGGGGTGCTAGTATTTTGACTTCTAAGGTATCTTCATTTCCAAGTCTTTTCAAGAAAAGAAAAGAAAGAAAAAAAACAACTCATACTCGCTTGAAATATAAGGACCCACGTAGTCTACTAATTCCTTCTATCACTTGCTTACTATTTTCCTAGATTCAATTTTGAGTTTTTTCTTTGACCCACTATTTAAAGGAATCTTCTCTTAGCCAGAAAGAAAAAGAAAAGGGTAAATATATATTTTGGTACTTAAATTTGGTTTCGCAGTTCAATCTAGTACTCAAGGTTTTTTGGTCTAATCAGGTACCTAAACTTATTTTTGTTCAATTAGATACACAAATATGACATTTTGGTTTAAATTATTACTTGAACTTGACTTCATATTTCAAATTGGTTTAAATAAGTTATTTACTGTAAGTAAACTTGTTCATGGGATGGGCTATCTACTGAAGCCCAAAGGCCCGTTTGAAATTTGAGAGGGTTTGAGCAAAATATTAGGCCTAAAAACGGGCTTGGATAAAAGAATTAGACCCCTTTAAAACATGAGTCGAGCTCAGGTTTAACCATTCAAGGCCCAAGCTCTACCCGACTAGACCTATTTTCTATGTTCATAGTATATTATACTATGCTATTTATATATATATATATATATATATTATAATTTATAACACGTAAAAATTCAATCTATAGTAATATATAATATTATTAAATATTAAATTTAAAATAATATAAAAAATTAAAAGAAATTATGGGTGAGCCTAAAATGGGCTTATGTTAGTCATTTACAAATATGGACCGACATAGACAAAATTTTAGGTTCATATTTCGGTTTGAGTCTAGCTTGGACAAACGTAAAGTATATTAATATAATGCTTAAGCTCAACCCGAACCCAATTCGACACATGAATACCTCTAACTATAAGTACTAATTTGGCAAAAGTTATGTTTAGATACCAATTCGAGCCTTAAAACTAAATTCAGGTACGAAAATGTATAGAAAAAGAAAAACTCAATTAAACGTGCTCCTCCATCTCCCCTATTATATTGCTTCTTTCACTCTCATCACAATGCCCAAATAAACTCTTAACAATATCTTCGACTTTAGCTTAACTTTCTCACCACTTGTCACGCAATTTCCTTTCGCCTACACAATTCCCCCTTTATAAACCCTCACTCACTCTTTTTTAGCTCACAATTTAGTCCCCAAAGCTTCAAAAACTTCCACTTTTCTCTATTGTTTGATTATGGCTTTAGAAGCTATTAACTCTCCAACCTCAGCCACCGCTCCTTTCCGCTTCGATGATACTAATTTACACTGCCTTGAATCCTTTACTAAGCGTAAGCGTTCAAAAAGACCACGTCATCTCGACCATGTTACCGCCGAGGAAGAATATTTAGCTCTGTGTCTTATCATGCTAGCACGCGGCGGTGGCCAACGATCTCCTTCTCCAACCACCATGCCGGAACCCACCTCGACGGAGGAGCAGAAACCGAGTTACAAGTGCAGTGTTTGTAACAAGGCGTTTAACTCTTACCAGGCTTTGGGTGGACATAAAGCCAGCCACCGTAAGCTTTCCGGTGGGAACGACGATCAGACGACATCGGCGACCGGGACAACCGGTGGGGTTGTTACGTCATCCGGCGGGAAGTCACACGAGTGTTCCATCTGCCATAAAAGCTTCCCTACGGGTCAGGCCTTGGGAGGCCATAAAAGATGCCACTACGAAGGTGGGGCGGGGAATAATAACGCCGCCGCCACTGCCACCGCTAGCAGCGTGACGGTATCTGAAGGAGTGGGGTCAACCAACACAAACACCAATACCCATATCAGTAACCGGGATTTCGACCTCAACATGCCGGCTTTACCGGAATTCTCGCCGGCTAATTTCTTTGTTTCTGCCGCCGGTGATGATGAAGTGCAAAGCCCACACCCTGCTAAGAAGCCATGTTTATCGATACCACCCAAAATCGAAGTCAACTAAACAATTTAAAACCCTTTTTTTAGTTTTAGATAACAATTCCATGAATTTCTTTTTCTTTTTTTTTTTTTTTTTTTTGGTGAGACGATTTTTTCCTGTACATAGAGCTTTGAACAATTCTTCAGTCTACTGTTTTTTTTTAATTAATTAATTAGTCGGCTCAATTCAATTAAATTTATTTAATTCCATTAATTATTATTTACAACATATTCACTGTTGTATAAGTTCGATAGCTTTAGTCTCAAGTTAGTGGTGGGTGGCAAAGACGGCGGTTGAAGCTTCAGTTTTGGTGCATGAAAGGGATGGGTGGTTTCTTAACAGGTGGTGGTGTTGTGACACCATAAGGATCGCGTTCATGTCCTCTTTTATGGCCTTTTTATTGTTATGTTCGAGAGAGAAGCATTCAATCCCATTAACTCCAATCAAATTTCATCCCCTTAATTTATAGTGATGTAACTCGAAGAATTCGAAATTTAAACACAAATAATTTAAATTTAAATTAAATGTAATTTAAAATAATTTAAACTTAAATAAATCTAAAATTAATTTAATTTGATTTGACACGATTTAAAATTAAAGAGAGGTGCAGGAACGAAGGTATAAAAATAATGTGTGACTTTGATTTCTTAAAAATGATAGATTTATTATTTAATTTTTAAATTTTATAAAGTTACATGTTAATATAATAATAAAAATATATTTTAATCTTTTAATAATTTATGATTAATCTCTAACTTCCTAAAATAATTAAATTAATAAAATCGGATCTTAATTATAGTGTATAAGAAGTTTTGAGGTGGAGGGTGATGTTTGGTGTGAATAAGAAGATAGGCATGAATGAGATGGGGAAGTGGGGGGATTTTCTTTAAGGGGTTTTGTTTAGGCACAAATTAATTAGAATGATAGGAGGAGAGATTATGATTTTTGGAACAGATCGATAATTGAATTAGTCAGTTTATTAATTTTTTAATTTTTTATTCAATCGATTCAATTAAAAAATTCGATTCAATTATTTTTTTTATTTTAATTTAATTTTTTAATTGAATCGATATATTAATTAATTTTTAATTTAATTAAGTCGATCAGAGAAACTTTTTCTTTGCTAATATTTTTTATAATTACCATGCGATTGCCAAGCCCTATATTTTATTCATATAATATTAGTTGTATTTGATGAAGATTAAAGAGTTGATTCGATTCCCCTTTGATATCTTTGTTTGATATCCTTTTTCTTGTTTGTTATATGCCACTATTAGTGTACAGGATGTGTGAACTATGAAGGGGCTGTGTGCTGTATCTAAGCTAATAGCCATATGGGAAAAGTCCGAGGGGTGGTGGTGCTTTCCCTTGTTTTGCTGTCTTCCATGTGTCGCTATTTGGGTGTGTGCAATTCATTTTACGCGTATAGCAACATAAAGCTTAGCTATGCCTATGATTTCTTCGATGTTGTCATCCTTTCCTTTTTTCTTTTCATTGCAATATACTAACACGATTTAAATCGGTAAGATTATTATGAAAGATTTTGTATTGGTGGTTATATTGTATTTTATATTTTTTATTCAAAAATTGAGAAAGTTTTTATATATTAGATCAAAAAAAAATTGATTTTTTATTAAAAATTTTATTCATTTATATCGTTAAAAACTGGCACGATTGGCAAAATAACTGAACAGTTACATGTAGTGTGCTAAGTGTACTTTATTCTAATATACAGTGATCGAGTTTTAATAGAAACGTATAATTTTTTAACGTATAGGGGTTAATTTACCCCCTTTTTTTTAGTTGAGGGGAAAAATGCACTATAATTTCTAATATAAGAACTTTCATGATATTTTTACCGATTTAAATTTATTTCATCTAAATATCAAAAGTGTTAAAGAGCTTTAACTTTTGTTTTAAATAAACCTTGACGTGTTGGCATCGATAACTTCAAAGGCGAAAATAGGGGTAGGCAATGATTTTGGCCTCTCAAAAATGATAAATTAGTTTATAGCCTCATTAAATTTTATGAAATCACAAATTAATTTAATGGTAAAATTACACTTTAACTTCTCAAAATTTATTCATTCATTTTTTACCCTGGATAAATTGATTGGGTAGATAAAGTTGAATGCAATTTTTTTTTTATTCTATTTTTAATTAATCATATGTTTCATACGGACATGTAATAGGAATATGGAATAATATGAAGCAACCGCCCATGAAAACCCATATCCTATGCAATAAAGTTTACTTTTATTCTTGTAGCTTTCCCTCAATCACATATACTTGACAAATATGGCAAATTAATGTATGACACATTCATCAATCTTTAAATACAATGCATGTGTAAGGTTTTTTTTTTTTTCTTTCTATAATTCATATTTGGGTTGATAATAATAGCGAGGTTGGAAATTTTTTTAAAAAATTTTGAGAATCAAAATATAATTTTACCATATGCTAACTTAAAATTTTATAAAATGTAAGAAATAAAAAGTTAAATTTATTTATTTAAGAGAGTCGGGAACCCTACTAGTCTATAGCTATCTCTTTCAACAAATTTCGTTTTCATTTCCTTCAAAGTGTATGCATGGGTTTGAATAAAAAAAAATTATCTCCATTTGTGTAGCTAGCTTACATGTAAATGTTGATAAAGTTAATGTAACTTTCAAGGAACCTTCTTCCACAAACTACAAGATTAATTTACGTTGGAAATTTGATTTTGTCTTCGAAGATACCTTCCAAAACTCAAAAAGTAGTGCTTAATCCTATGTATATAGGGAGATAATTAAGCTCTAAGTATTGCTTTAGCTAAGTAATATGACGCTGCATTTGTCATTTGCACTCATTCCAAATTTTTTTTCATTGAGTTTCGTGAGCCCATATTCTCTTTTAATGCTTTTTTTTGTTGTTGCCCACAAATGAATGTTCCTCTTAGAGAGATTGGAATTCAAAAAAGGTGAACATAGTACAATAGATGCTTACTTTTAGCCTTAATTTAAGTGCAAAAAAAGTTTACTTCTAGATCTTAGACTTTGTCT
The DNA here is from genome assembly GCA_025698465.1 of Gossypium longicalyx. NCBI lineage: Eukaryota > Viridiplantae > Streptophyta > Magnoliopsida > Malvales > Malvaceae > Gossypium > Gossypium longicalyx. Next base: position 2,168,869 of record CM047000.1, on the reverse strand, counting down.
AACTCTAGATGGTGGGATTTAACTAAAAATATGTGGAAAATAAAATTCAAAATTTTAAATTATGAATTATGAATTAATTAAATTGAATTAAATGTTAAGACATGCACTTGTGGTTGACAAAATGAAGCATAAATAAATAAAAATAATGATGAAGTCAACTAGACATTGTCGATAGTCTGAACTGAAAGGTAAGGGAACTATGAATACATGGAAAACCGCGTGGAACAGTCATGGGTTACTGTTGAAATTCATGCCAACTATGGATTTAATTATGTGTTGGAGTTGATTATTATTTCCAATTAGAGTTTTTTCTCTTGATTTTGTGGGAATCTCACTTCAATAATATAAGGGTTTTGGCATAATTGTCTGTTGATACTATTTAAAAGCACGGGATTAAATTTTACCAAGCTCGATGTTTACGCTCCTTTGGAAGGTGGTTGTGCGCTAAGCATTGGCCATCCTAATGAGATAGTCTCGTTCTATTGAATCCTACCGCAAGCAGTCAGGGTTCTCGATAAAGTAAGACGACAAAACCCTAGCTTGAGACAATACTAACTTGCTATGGGATTTGTTGCTCTTGACAAATGAAACTTCACACCGAAAGAAATTAACCTCCCCTCAACATATATAACATGTTGAAAGTGTTCTTTTACCACTTGTTAAATCTAGGCATAATTATTTATTTAGCCCTCTAACTTTATTAAAAAAAATCATTTTAACTCCCCATTTAATTTTTCGCCTCTTTAACTTTTGAATTTATATTTGTTCCTCAAATCACCTTAAAATGAATAGAAAAAGTTAACGTCTCTGTTAACTTTGCTGAGGTGTCAGTCTACGTGTATGCCATGACAGCAAAGTCAACAAACAATATTAACTTTTTTATCTATTTTGAAATGATTTGATAAATGACGTAAATTTATAATTATTACTATTAGTGATTACATATAAACACATAATAATTTATAATTATTATTATTACTATTAGTAGTGCAATACAAACTGCTTTAAAATTCTACCGAATTAATTGTTAGTTTTCCAAATAGAAAATAAGGATAAATTTTTTTTGTCCTAATTTGATAGTTAACTTTATTATACAATTTGTATTTTAGATTTCTAAAGTTGAATAATAAATTGTGTGACATCGTGTTTTGAAAAATGAAAAAAATTATGTAAATTTTTGGGTAATGACGTGTTACGATTTTAAAGTGTCACATATAATATTCTAATAATTAGACGAGTGGTTGTACCGATTGGACTATTAGTTCTCGATTCAACCGGTTTGATCAATTTATCTATCATACCAACAATAATTAAATAAATAATTAAAAAATCATACAGAATAAGAAAAATAGAAATTTTATTAAACCGGTTCAACTATTGGTTTTTGTCTCAATTTTTTATTTTTATTGGTATATTGATCGATTCTCAGTTCAATTAGTCTAACTAACCAATCCGGTCTTGTTTTAAAAACACTAATCACATTATCAAATCTTTGATAGGATTCAAATTTAGAGACTAAAATAAATCTAATTTTCATGTTTAAGTACTAAAGTGACCTAATTACTAAGTTAAAGGGCCAAAAACTATGAGGAGAAGAAAATTCAAGCTTCAACAGTCAAATGTCAATCGCAAAGCCAAGAAGCTGTGATATCTTATAACTTCTTTGTATTTGCATATTTGACCGTACGGTGTGACTTGGACTTCCACACCACCTCGGCATTCTAAGTTGGTGGCCAAATTATTTACAACTAAATATGATATCATCGTAAATAATTTAAATCACAATAAATTAAAAATATTCGCATAAAATATTAATATATTGGAATTTAAACCTACATTCAAAATCTTAAAATTTTAATTTTTTATGTATATTATTAAGAAAAAATTATTTCTTGTACCCTTCTCACCACGTCGTTAATGGTTTATTTCTAATTATTTAATGACATTCCAATAATTTTTTTCATGTTATTGATACATAATTTTAATAATTTTTTTATCTTGAACTCCGAATTTGAACCTCAACCCTAAATCTTGAATCTCAAACTCAAGTCTAGGATTCGAGATTTGAGATTCAAAGTAAAAAAATTACCAAAATTACATATCAATTACATGAAAAAAATTATTAAAATGTCATTAAATAACTAAAAATAGACCATAAACAATATGGTGAGAAATATTATAGTAGTTTATTGATAATTAAATATTCAATATTAAATAGTTATATACATATATTGAAGTTAGGACTGAAACCGATAAGCATAGACTGAAAAGAAAAGGTTTAGGCAAGTGGGTTTAACACAACTACAACTCTTATCTCTTTTTGTTTTTGCTTTTTACAAAAATCGGTGAGTATTCATTTTAGGAAGTGGTAGAAAATTCCTGGAAAAAAGGTTAGATAATTCATCTTTGAATCAGGTACCAGATTCAATGTAAATGCATTATCCATTATATATATATAAATGTCAACTTTACAAGTTCTTTCCCTCTAATAATTATTGACTGTATTTGCAATACTAGATTGAAAGGGGGATAATTAAAAAGAAAACAAAGGGGGTAACGTGCAGCTGCAATTTCATAAACATTATATATATATATATATGGGTATTGAGTTGAATGATATGAAATGGGCCATTGATGATGGAAGCAAGAAAGCAGCAATGGAATTAGTGGAATGAGATGAAGTGGGAACATGTGTGGCTTTCCACATTAACCATTAAAGCTCACAACTTTGAAATGGGTAAGTTTTTGTTTCTCTTTTTAAATGAAAAAGGGGGGATAATCATTAAGAGACAATGTGCGGACAATAGGGTTGAACTGGAACAGCTTTTTTAAATGGGCAAAAAGGTGTTGGAAGTGGAAGAAGGTGAACACTAAGACAGAGATAGTCTGTGTCTATATGATGTTCGTCAAAATGCTCCAATCAAAAATGACATTAAGAAAAAAATGAAATCGCCCACCGTGGGGCTCGAACCCACGACCACAAGGTTAAGAGCCTTGCGCTCTACCGACTGAGCTAGACGGGCTTGGTTGACATCTGAAAATGAAGTATAATATTTAACATAAATAACTTATAGTTGATCACCGGCAGCCCAAAATAAGCCCAGGTGTGAGGTAGGCCTTGACTGGACCAATTACCTGCCTTTCATTTATGGAGGCTAAGATGATGGCAATGGTACCCCGTAGCCCAACCACTCTTTAAAATATAAATTTAACCCAAAGAAATACTATAAAATTTCATTCATAGATTTGTTCTTTTGTTTTTAAATGCCAGCATTTACTACAAAATTAATTATTAATTAATGTAATATTTACTTTAAAATTGGTTTTGAATTGATATTTTGGTAGTGCTAATATATGCCTTTTAATATGTTTTTTCTGGGTATAAAGGATATGGAGGCCTTCATATTAAGAGTTAGATTGCATTTCGTCCCGTTTATTTAAAAAATAAGTAAATTAATTTCTGCATGTTAGGTCAAAGAGTAAATTTGTCCTTCTATTAAAAGTTTTATGAATTTCTACTGTTAAAAGCTGGTCTTTATACGTTGTCATGAAGTACACGTGCCTGTCCTTAACAGTGGAATTTGATGAAAATTTTAATTGAAATGGCTAGTTTGCTCTTTGATTTAACGTACAATGATTATAATATTTTTATTTTTTGAGTAAAGAAGACAAAATATAATATAGTATAAAAGCTTTCATCGTAGTTTTACCATTTTTAAAGATTTTTTAAGTAGTCTACAAGTAGAGTTTAAAAACTAGACAAGTAATCATAAATCGGTGACACATACCCTGTAGAATTGGAATTTTTATTTGATGATGTATCGAATACTAAATCTTATATAAATAAATAAATATGTAATTATTTAATAAATATAAAAATAATTATGCACTCGAAATAGAAATTTAAAGCAATTTCTAATCAAAACATCAAATTATTTAAAATTACTTTAACCACTACAAAATTTTTAAGCCAATAAGCAACACTAAATAATACGGTAAAAGAAATAAAGAAATAAGTCGTGGTTTATCGGTTCAGTGTGAATTTTCTCAATGATAATTTGGATTTGAGTCATATTTGTATAAAAGAAAACAAAATCTTATTTAGAAACAACTCCATAGCAATCGAATTGATACTCTAAACTGTTCAGCGCGTTTGAATCTATATCTTTTTACACTATCATTAACAATAATTTTAATACCAACTAAATTAAGACTCAATCGGTGGTTAAAACAACATTAACTGACTCTCCAAATTGGTGCATGCTAATGAGACAAAAGTTTGGATAGCACTAGGGGAAAAAGGCAGTGCTAGAAGAATACAAACACAATACCCCAATCCTCACAAAAACATAGATGCTTTTAACTCGATGCTCAGCCATTGGTTATTGCAAGTACAAAGACAAAAATGGTTTCATGTTGATGTTCTTCAAGTAGATAGAAGAATTTTGTGCTGTTGGTTGGGAACTGATAAAAGGAACCATAAAAGCCTGTCATGTTCTAAATATGTATAAATAACTTAAATCTGCTAACTTTTTTGGTTTTTTTCAAAGGTGGGAGACAGATTTAAAGCTTAATTTGACGTGGATCTAAGTATGCAGCAAATAGTATTTCGACAGCCAACAGAAAAAAGAAGAAACATAGAAGGTAGGGTTAATGTCATAAATGTCAAAATAATAATATATTCCATGGTAAAGTGTAGAAACCTTTGGCGATGAGATAATGAGGATGGTTATCAGGTTCTGTTTTCAAACTTTACATATATGGCTGTTTTCACGTCACGTAAGATTCCCACTAATTTACTTACCATCAATCATATCATATCAATCTCAAACCAAAACTTTTATTTTTTTTCTTATTTTGAAAATTTTTAAGTGATAACTTAAAACTATATAGATACTTACTATTATAAGTATTAAAGTTAATATTTAATTCAATCTATTAGAGTTTGTGTTTGTGTGACCCGAATTTCGTTATTTATTGAAAAATAAAAACAGTGATAAAATAAGGGGATCCATGGAGGCGAGAGGCTAAAGGTTGTGGGCTCGAGTTGAGTTTGTATAAAACTATACTTTTACTATTTGATTTTGATTAGAATAAAGTTTTTCAACCCTTAAATAGATGTAGTCGAAACACCTCCTATATTATTCGTTTTTCAACATTAGTGAATTTTTTCTCCTTTGTACATGATTATTTCTCGAAAGGGTTTCCACGTAAGATCCGTGTGTTCTTAGTTTTCTTATTTTACGATCATTCTATTGCCAGTATTGACATTTATTATAACATAACCATTAATTGATGTGAAGTTAAATTATAATATATTATGTTGTATGCATGAGAGTTTAGGTTCAATTCTAAACAACCTCATTTAATACTTTCAATTATAAGAAAATGTGATGTGAAAAAGTTTAAATCATTCGAATGACTTTTATTTTCGAACTCATAGTTTTGAACAAAAAAAAAAACTTGTATTGCTTGATTTGTTAATTGTTGTTCACTAAATTTTGAAAAGTTATTTGTTGGGTATTAATTGTTCGAAAGTTTCAGGTTGGTCATTAGCTCACTAACTTGGTAACGGACGTCAAATGTGGGGACGAGTAGATCTAGAATTTGATCACTCTAAAAAAATTACAAGTTAATTATTGAACTATTAGTAAGTTTATAAGTTTACACTTTTGTCACTAAATTTTTGCACCATTACTCCTTAATTCGATAATCCAAATAATATCAACATGTAGCAAAGCCATTATCAACTAGATGACTCACCTTTAACTCAATCAACTCAACAACCCTTCACTTTTAAGCCACTCACCATTTACCCTTCGACCAAAACTATAACTCAAAAAAATCCACAATCAAGTTATTCATGCACCTTTACCTTGAATTAACGACCATGTATAAGCACTAGCACAACCAAAGTAAACAAAAATACAAAAAAAAAAAGAAAAAAAAAGGGAAGAAAGTTTCCTATTTTAGGAGTCCTAAACAAGACATACATAAACAAAGGGACAGAAAAAAAAATCAGAGAAAAGAGAATAAAATATAAAAAATAGGAAACTTAAACGTACCAGACTACCAAATTCTTCTAGAAGCTAATTAGAGAGTTCTAAGTGACGGATGCTCAATCCAAAAATTCAATGAGAGTCTCACTGAGAAGAGGAACTTATTGAATTAGGCTTCAATCCCACGATAATGGACAGAGATCAATCAACTTCTCTTTTAGGGCTTCAAGTTTAAGTCAATAGAGTTTCAGTCTATTTCAAGTAAAATTAAACCATAAAGTTGAAAATGAAGGAAAAAGTCTAATTTGATGTGTTTATTTGCATTTAATCAAAGTTCCCTCAAATAAAAATTTGATCTCTAAAGGAGATTAAGTTTGAGAAGATCTACGTTGATTGCTTGAAGACCTTTTTAACAATTCTCTTAGAGGAATTAGTGATTGTAATTGATTGAATCTCAACAAACCATCTATTGCTTATATATTGCATTTTTAGGTTGGAAGTATCAGATTGAAAGCACATTAATTGTTCAATTACAATTTGTTTTTAAGTGTAAAAATTGTAAGTAAAGTGTGTTGTGTTTATCAATTTACATCTAAGTTTTCAGGAGGAAAGATTTGGAGGAAGAGTGATTTAGCTCGAAGTATAAAAGTGAGAGGTTACAATTTGGTGAGTGAGTTGGACTTAATCACAACTTTTTATTTATAGTGTATTACTCTCTAAATAAGACCTTGCAAACATGAGAAGTTCTTCAACAACATGAAAATTTTTTTGGTGTTCATCTATATTTTCTTACCCATAGTTACTTCGACCAGTAGTTGCAACTGGACAAATAGCTAATAGACAAAATCAACGAACTTTCAATAACCAAAATGAAAATTTGCTAATAGTTAAGTGGCTAACAATATAATTTTCCATCTTATTATTAATTTACCCGTCAAGGTTAGGCTTTTAAGAAAAATATTTTGAAAATGCCAATGTGAAGATATTATGAGTGTGTGGATCATTTGGAGATTTTTTTTTTTATAATAATTATTGAATCTTAAAATTCAAGCAAGGTGGTGTATTATAATTAGAGACAACGTACACATTAAAAGGATTTTGGCTTATACCAATTAGGAAAAGAAAATAAAGCAAAGGAATCAAAGATACATCGATAAATTATATATATTTGATAACTTTTAACACAAATATACCAATATAATACAGTAAGAATAATTAAAATATTAAATATGTATCGAAACTTTATATTATATAATTATTAATGTCATGGGCAAAATTAAAAAATTATTTTAAAAGGGATAGAAGATAAATCATAAATTTTTGAAATGTTAAAATATATATATTAATTTATAATTTTATAATTTTCAAAAAAAATTAAAAAGCATATTTTCCATTTTTGGAGATCAACGTGTCCCATTATCTCTAATTAATGTATTAATATATAAAATTTTAAGAATTTATATTTAATGCATGGATCATTCATAAGTGTATAGTCTATACACATCATCATTGAAACTAGATGATGAAACATAATCAAAAGTTTTTAACAACAATGTGTCATCTTTTCATTCACTATAGTATATAAAATAATACACTCGGTGAAATATATATACATACATACATCTTCAACCTATTTCTTATATTCTAAATTAGACCCAAACTTTAAAATATTCAAATTGAGTCCTTAAAGCGTCAATATCATGTCAAAATGGTTCTTCAGTCAACTTAACAATTATCTTTTAAGTATTAAATGCTACCTCAAATCTGGAGCAAAGCATAATTAGAACACAAGGATCAAATTGTAAATGTGTGTGTGCGCTTATTATATGTACGGCTTGGATCTGATATTCAAGAAAAAAAGAAATAATCCTCCTAATTTTCATATCAAATCCAGGTTATTCATGTGATAGGTACACACTTATTTACAATTTGATCCACATGTTTTTAATATGTTTCCCATCAAATTTGAATTGGTAATTAACACCTAAATTAATGACTATGCTGACAAAAAAAACCTATTAATACAATGTGGATACTTCGAGATTCAATTAAAAATAATGTTGTAAGAATTGGACTGATGGTTGAACTGATCAAATCATCTATTTAACTAGTTAAATTGCTAGTTCAACTATAATTAAATAAAATAAAAATATCCATTCTATTTCTTGTTATATACCATTGATTGAATCACTCAAACCATCTATTTTCAATTCAATCAACATGTTTCAATTTTACAACCCCGATGGAACACTTTTAAACTTTAGAAGAAGCCATTTACCCATAGAGATGGAAAAAGAATCGAAGGGTGGAGATAAATAATAAGGAAATGGTAAGCATATATTTCGGTACTTAAAGGTGGCTTCAGGTTTAAATTGATACTTAAAGTTTTTTTTGTTCAATTAGTCATTTGAATTTGACTTTAAGGTTCAATTTGATACCTAAAGTTTATTTTGATCAAATTCAGTACCTGAACTTAGCTTCTTGATTCAAATTATTACCTAAACTTGGCTTTTTTGTCCAAATTAATACTTAGTTATTTGAACCAAATTGAATTATGAAGCCAAGTTCAAATACCTAATTGGGTAAAAAAATTTTAGGTATTAAATTTAACCTTGAAACCAAGTTTAGTTACCTAATTGGACAAAAAAAAAACTTTTGAGTACTAAATTGAACCTTGAAACTAAATTTAAGTATTAAAATGTGAATTTACCCATCTGTCGATTCAACTAGTTTTTATTCTCATTTAAGTGATTAGTATCAGTTCAAGAATCAACCGATCCAATATTTTCCTCTATGTTAACATTTTAATCTATTCTTAATCCAACTAATCTAGATAATAATATGATTTTGAGGAGGAGAAAATAAAGAATAAAGAAATGATGAAATCCAACGGAGCAACATATAGAAAAACAAAGAATGAACGAAAAGGAAGCGGAAACACGTAGCCGGTCGTGCCCAGAGTTGTGGAAAATATTCCTTTCCTCTCTCGATTACCGCACCATCACCATCACCATCACAACACAAACTCTTTAACCTAACCATGGTTAATTTTTAACTCAAAACCACCTTCATCACCTTAATTTAATTTAATACCACCACCACCACCCTTACAGCCTTCCCTTACATCCCCCTTTCTCATTGCTATATTAGTATTAACCCTCTTAGCCTCTGCTTACTCCCTTTCACTTCACTCCCTTTGCTTCACTTTCAAGTATTCTCTTCTTCTCCGATCAACAAAACAAAATCTGGGTCTTTTTTTTTGTTTGTTTGAATCGGAACGGTGGTGGTGAGTTGAAGAAGAACAAAAAAATGAGCTGCAATGGCTGCCGAGTTTTACGAAAAGGATGCAGCGAGACATGTGTGTTACGGTCGAGTTTACGGTGGATTGAATCGGCTGAAGCTCAAGGCAACGCTACCTTGTTTCTCGCTAAGTTTTTTGGCCGGAGTGATCTACTTTCGCTTATCTCCTCCGTCCCTGAATCTCAACGTCCCGGTAAGCATGTTATGTCCCTTCATGTATACGTTGATTACCCATTTGGTTAAATTGTATTTTTGGTCACTTTATTGTATTTAAATTTGATTTAGTCCATACAAGGGCGAAGTGAGGAAATTTTGGTAAAAATATAAATTTTTGAGGGTTAAACTTAAAAATTTCATGCCAAAAAGGATTAAAATGTATTAAAAAACAATATGAAAGTTTAAAATTACAATAAATCCACTTTATCCAAGTGGTGGATTAGTTTTGCCCCTGATTTCATATAAATTATTTGCATAATTTTAATTATTAAAATAATACTTTTTTTAAATAAAAATCCAGGTTGGTATTTTAATTGAAATAATTAATAATTTTATTTAAATAAACTGATGATTATAAAGGTAGAGGATGAAATTATATTAAAATTAAAGTATAGTGATTAAATTATAAATTTGAGTATACTAGAATCACCATAACAAAGTTTGACCTTTTTATATAATTTTACGTGTATTTATTTAGGTTTTTTTTTTTTGGGTTATAGCTTTGTTTCAGTCTTTATTGTTTGAGGCATGTGGTCGAACTGTGAATCCGGTGAACGGAGCGGTGGGGTTGTTATCGAGTGGTAACTGGCATATCTGTCAAGCGGCGGTGGAAACGGTTCTTCAGGGAGGAGCTTTACGACCAATTTCGGCTGGATCCTGGACACCGAGTTGTGACGAGTCATCAGATCGTTTCTGTGTTAACTCGTGCAACTTTGAATCGAAGCCGTTAACGACGACGACGATGATGACGGGGAATCAATCGGTTTTGACGGCGCCGTCGGATCTTAGCTTGTCTGTGACGGCTAAGTTGGGCGGAGAAATGAGAACTAAAACGGTGTCGTTTTATTCAGAAGAATCGGAGATTACCACTCTTGGAAGCAATGGAAATGAAGAAACCCAAGACACAAAAATTTTGAATCTCTTTGTTTAAGAAAAATAATTACCCTTTTTTTTATAAAAAAAATTATCTCTTTTTAATATATATATATATAAACTGCCCATGTAGTGAATACTTAATAATGAAGAAAATAATATTATCAGCATAAACCTTTTTTCTTTTTTCCTATTTTTAATTATCAAGCCGAGTTCGAATTTAATTCAAAAGTCGTTGTTTGAAACTTGGCTTGGAGCTTGATAAAATGTTATATTATTTCGGCTCGAGTTTAATTCAAAAAAGTTTTAACTTGATTAAACTTGTTTATACAAATTATATATTCCGAATTCGAATTATACAAATTACTCGGGTCGAGTATTAAGATATTCTAATTCAACTCATTCAATAGTTTGAGTAATTCGAGCTTGAAACTCGAATTGAGAGTGATTAAGGTGAGAATAAATAAAACAAAAATGGTTTTGTTTGGAGGAAGAAGAGAATGAAAACAAGAAATAATGAAAGAATATATGCAAAGACATTAAATAGATGAAGGAAAATGGAAAAAGAGAAAGGGTTTGATTTTGATGAGAATGATTAATGTTAATTAAGTAATGAATGATAAGTTTCATCATTAATTGTAATTAATAGTAATATTTCAAATATAGCAAAATGGATTAATCAGCAATTTATCTAATATAAGCATTCATTAGCCTTTTTATCTTTGGTTTGCTGCACTCTCTAATTACTATAACTTCTTAATTACACGACCCATCTTCTATACATAATCCTTGAAATGATTGCCCCATAAAATGATAAGTTTCAAATTTCAATTATTTTTCTTAAAAAGTGTTTTGGTAATATTGAGGGATGAGTTGGAATTTCACTTGATTAAATTATGTGTGAACGAGTTTATTTGTTAAGTTGATTACTTAATTTCGTGTTTGTACTTATATTTTATGACCCTATTAATCAATATCTCACGAGCTTTAATTAAAAGGATCGCACACTTGACATGTCACACATACTCACTCCCCAAGACATAATCCTTGAAAGGCTCATGGGCACCGAAAAATGGGACAAGGAAACTCTCTTTTCTCTAATACTCTCAACTTTCACCTCTTCTCTCCTATCTTCTCTCGGTACTCGTATTCTGATCATTTTATGATTCTCTACTAAGTGAATTCTGTCACCAACCATCACCTTGTATCAACACTAAAAAAAAAACTCTTTTAACTTTTAATTTATACTTAAACCCTCAACACAAATCATTAAAATAAGAGCTTACTTAAATAGCATAATAATAAGAGTTAAATTAATTGTAATAAACGTATGCATGTATAAGGACTTATCTAAAAAAGCAATATAACTTAGGGGTCTTTTTTAATATAAAGGAATATTTAATCATTTAACTAAAACATAGAAAATGGAGCACATGCAGATGAAGTCAGCTGATTTGATTATTGAAACTGTCTATATGCAATGAGTGTTCTCATATGCCATATTACATGCAACTTTAGAAAGTGTAATCAAATTAAAAAAGACAATTAATTAATTTTTTTTTTAAATGGGTTGGGGTTAGTCCAAAAATTAAGAATTATTAAATAAAAAGGAAAAAAAAGAAAAAAAATGGTGCAGTACACGTCAGCTTCACTAAAAAAAATGGTGGGTTCCACGGCATCACCCATAAATTCTTTCTTTTTTGCTCATTTGTTATTAGGTCAAATTGTAGTTTTGCTCCTTTTACTATGCCCACATTTAGAATTTAATTTATATATTTTAATTTGACATAATTTAATCTTTTTATTTGTACTATTCTTTAAGAGTTTGACTGAGTTGGTGTCACTTATCAACCGGGTCTTAACTCAGTTGTGAAATTATTAAAAACTTATTACCTTTACAAAGCAACAAATATTATTTTGAGGGCATTTTTATCTTTTTATGTTTTCATATAAAATCTGAGAAAAATACATACACATGATGATATTTGAACCCAAAGTATCGTAGTTTTTATTATATCAACTATCCTAATTGTCAATGGGGAATCTAAAAAAACCTCTTTAAGGGTCAAAATTGAATTATAAATTTTATCATGTATAAATTTATTATTTTATCATTTTTAAGTGACTAAATAGGATATTTTTCATTTTGAGAGAGGGCAAAGCATAATTTTCTCCTATATTAATTTATAATTTGATAATTTATAGAGGAATTAGAATTACAATTTTTTTAATTTTGGGGGGCCAAGGCCCTTGCAGCCTCTCCTGCCCCCATTGTATTTTTTTTTTTTATAAATTTGTTACATAAAATTTTCACTCATATCGTAGATGTTCCATAATCTAATTTCTACGATATGTTATTAGTTATTCTAAAAATAAAATTGTTAACTATTCCCATTAAAATATTGACTTAAAATTGTTACACTGATATCTCATCTAAAACAAAAAGAATCGGAAGTTCAATAAAAGAAAAATCACATCAATATTTTGACGAGAGTAATTAATGGTGTTAACAAATTGGATTAGCTAATAATAGTATAGAAACGGAAAGATCAAATCATTCTAAAGTATAGGGATTAAATCATAAATATAAGCAAAATAGAAGGATTAAAATTAAAATTTGACCTTTCATTATTATTTAAATTGTTAGAAGAGAAAAGTGGTGATTGAGAGGAAAAAGCAAAAAAGCTTATTTGTTCGATTCCATCGCTTCGCCGCGTCTATTTGCATATGCTGTGGATCCCACTCACCATTTTTGTTGAACTTCATTCACTCACATTTCGGATTTTGGATTGGATTGAATAGAATTGAATATTAGAGTACTTTATTCGTTATTTTGGCATTATTCAAATTACATCACCAAAGTCTGTAAAGCATGCCTCTCGTTGTCCACAATTCAGACATAAATTAAGGGGAAAAAAAAAGTGAAATAAAGAAAGATGAAGTACTCATGAGAATTGATTCGGATGGTAAAAAAAAAAAAAAAAAAAGTTGGGTTTTTTTTTAAGCATCAAATAGAGGAGGACTTATACAAGCTTCGATTGTCCGTAGATTTCAATATATATGTATTAATGATCATGAAAGTTAGAGGTTATACTTAAAAGCCATGACTTGAACCAGTTTTAATCATTGGATTCTGTCTAGTACATTGACGGTAATATGAATTATTTTTATAGTAAAAATATATCGTGCATAAGATTTATTATACAATGAGACTTGCCTAATAGATCCATCAATGGGGACATTTGATTTGGAGTCCATGCCTAACAAGCTCACGATCAATGCCTTAAACCTTCAACTTGTTCCGTGAAAACTAAAGACTTTTTTTTTTTTTGAAAAAAACAAAAGGAGAAACACTATGGATGGAAAAATGCACAAAAGGTGCGAGAAGAATAAGAGTGAAGCAAAAACAAAGGTGAAAAAACTTCACTTTTTTCATTTACTAGAGCTTGGTTCTTGTGAAATTAGCTAATTGTAAGCAAAATAGGGTTTTCCATCTTTTCTTTCGTCCCTCCCTTTTGTTGCTAGAGAGAAAAATAAAACTTTTGCCACATAAATGACTATTTGACTACCTAATCGATACTGCTCATCCTTCCCCCGCTCCCGTCATTATCCTCTTCTTCATCCCACTTGTCATGCATTCTCCCATCTTCATATTTGTTGATAGGATATCAACTTTTGGCTCTGATCTCACATTGGTTTGTTTCTTCATGGTAAAATTTTTTGTAAGATCCACTTGAATTACTAATTGTCTTGTAGTTCTAATTTGTCAACCTTCGGATTTTTTCCTCCAAAGATGTGCTTATGGGCTCTTTGATTAGAGGTGGAACTTAAATTGCTATCATTAATATTTTGTAGGTAAAAAATATTATGAAAGCTTTTATACTAATAATCAGGTTGCATTTTATCCCTTCTATACAAAAAATAAATAAATTAGTCCCTGTTAGCTCTTTAATTTAAAGTATAAAAATTAATTTGTCATTTTTAGAATAAATAAGACAAAATGCAATATAATTTTTTTTAAACATATTTTGTAACCTCTTCTTTGTACGAAGAATAATTTTTTTTTTATTATAAGAAGAGCTTGGTGGAAGCAACATTATTCATAGTTAAAATGTTGATGTAAATTTGATGGTATAGTTTCAAAGCATCTGAAATAAATTAAATTTGTGAACATCAAAATGGCACTCTAATCTTATCATTTAGTATTGCGCTTGAAAATTGAAGGAAGAAAAATAAAGGCAGTCTTTTTGGTGTCTTCTCAATGTTTGGAATATAGAAGTCAAATCAAGGGTTTTCTTTTTTCATTGCTTAACTACTCAAATATCATCAACTTCTCCTTATTTTATACTCTATTTTTTTATTATTTGAATTTTACAATTTCATTTTATAATAATTTTTTTTAAGATTAGTTATCCAATAAAAAAATACACTGTTAGAGTACCAAATATTTACCCGAAAAGTTCATCTATTACTTTATTTTGATTATGGAGTTACAAAATTCCTCCCTCAATGTACAAACTAATAATATTTTCTTTATTGCTATATTTTAAGAGTATATGTCACTATTTCAAACTTGATTGTAGAATTTAAAATTATCAGAAACAAAATATAAAATATTTTGACATTATTTGAAACTTTTTTTAATTAATCCATAAATTTGGTAATTGCTTTCATACTGAAGCTTGAATTAAGTAATTGTTCCCGCGTTAAAGCTTGAATTGTTTTTTTTTTTTTTAAGTTAGTCCTTGAACTTGACAATTGTCCCTATATTGGGACCAAAAAAAATCAAGCCCCAAGTTGAAATAATTACCAAGCTTTAAGGACGGACTTAGACAAAAAAAATTTAGGACAAATATAAAAACAATTGCCAAGTTTAAGGACTAACTTGAAAAAAAAAATTCTTAGTAGTTGTTAAATTCAAAACTTAAAAAGTGATTTAAAACCTGCTTGTACTGGTTATGTAAAATACTAACCATTACTTTTTTTATACTAACCCTAAACCCAACTTTATATACATATGCTTAAATGTATATATACACATATATATCATATTTGTAGCAAAGCAAAGCAAAGCATTAGAAGGGAAGTTGGGGTCCGTTACACAGTTACATGTAATTTTCATTCTAATAAAAAATACACAAGATTACAAAATCACTCATTATATGAACAAAAACAAACAAACAAAAACCAAAAGCTTAAAACCTAAGGAACCCCCCATTGACTAAAGTTGGAAAGCCATCATTTTATACATATTTATATGCTTTTCCTTTGCCCTATATATAAAAAGAAAAGAAAAGAAAAGAAATACCTGTAAAACTATCTAACTTCACAATCAGAACACATTTTTCCTTAACCTACGCCACTAAATTACACATAACCATGAATTTTTCATGTATCAAACAAAGACCAAATCATCACTCTCATGCATATAAAACTCAATCCGTTGAATTGGAAAGTTATTATTGTTACCTTTTTTTTCCTGCTGATGAAATGGAGATGGGGGAGAGGTTGATGTCAGGTTAGTATTAGGGAGAGTGAAATCACATGAGCTTTACAATTTTGTCATCAAGTCAAGCCGGAAGGTACGTGATTTAGTTGTAAGACGTGTGTTTTCAGGCTACATTCTTTCACCTGGTTATTAGCAAAATTAGCATAAAAACGAGTTATATGCTGTGATTTTTGTAATAAAACCGGACAAAGATGATACTTACCTGCATAGCAGCAATTGCCAACAGAAGATCTTTGCACTGGTTAAGTAAAGCAAACTCGTTTGCACTTAAATTTCCAAGTTCAGCCAGCAAAGAGTTGAGTTTTGCAACCTAACAACCAAAAATAAAGAGACGAATTAGGAGTATAAAAGAAAAGAGCCAAAA
Organism: Gossypium longicalyx; assembly: GCA_025698465.1. NCBI lineage: Eukaryota > Viridiplantae > Streptophyta > Magnoliopsida > Malvales > Malvaceae > Gossypium > Gossypium longicalyx. Next base: position 2,152,608 of record CM047000.1, on the reverse strand, counting down.
CGATATTGCTACTAAAATCGATATTGTCACTTCCAATACAGGTTGAAGAAGTACACAGAAAACCAATAAAACTAACATAGAATTGAAACAATTGCAAAACTTCACTCTTCGAGGATCATAAAGAATTTTACAGCAGCCACCACCAATCCACTTGACTCAAAAGTTCACGTGTAAGAGAACAAGCTCTAAGATTTAAGCTTATACCAAAGGCCAAACTTTGACTAGTGGTATAGTCAAGGGAAGTAGCAAAATATTCTATATAGAGCAGAAACAAGTGTTATAATATGTTGATGAAAGATATATCAAAATTATGAAAACGAGGAAACAACTAGCAGGATAGACTGATAAACGGATGACTTCCTGTAGTATGGATGATCATTTTCATTTCACTGGGTCATTAATCAGCCAAATATGCCGGGCAACCATAGTATAAACTTATAATTCAACAAGATTAGGAGCCAAACTAGGGCCACAAGACATAAACAGATTTGTACAGAAGGAGAGTCACAAGATCATCATTCATTCATTCTTCTTTCTATCATAGATAGTTTTTAAAAGATGTTTATCCTTAACTATAAGAATTCTCTATACTTAGCATAAGACTCAATGAAGAAAAATAATTAGTTAATAGAAGAGTACTCAACCTTCGTATCTTTTTCCAAGAAAAAAAAAGGTCAGACAGATATGCATTAACTTTTTCAGGTTGCAGCTTATCTAAATCTAGTACTTAGAAAAAATAAAAGGTTTGCACACAGAATAGGGGCAAAGGAAAATTCAAAGCTTGCAAATAAAATAGAAAACGAAGGGAGGGTGGAGGTTAGGGGATGATGAAAAAGAAAAGAAAGGAATACCCTTGATAACAAAGAGCATATTGAGGATGCCATAGCCTGCATTAGATCAACTGCTGAGCAAATAGCATCCTTCAATTTCTGGACATCAGCCTAAACAAATGAAGAGACAAGAAAGGTATTTCTTTTAGGAGCCACGCAAGCCAATGCATTGGAAACTGAGATGATACAGCTCAAATGAGCCACTGAAATTGAAGAAATTCAGAAGACGGAACTTACCCTCGCCCCAGAAACAACTGGAAGGCGGAATGTGCTAGCCTTCAGAGCTTCAGTAGCCCCAGATAGTGAACTGAAATAATCATGGTCCAGGAGAGCCCATTCGTCCAAAAATATCATCTGCACTCATCGAAGGAAACAATATAATACCATATTAGTCAATAGATGAAAAAGCATTTGATCTCATGAAACTGAAACTTGCAATTCAAATCAGAGTTTGGAAACTCAAAAGAACATAAATTTCGGGTTTCATGAGATAAGCAATAAGTTAGCAATGTATATGAGGTTAGACATTCACGTTCCAATTTGAAGCACAATTGAAAGGGGGGGGGGGGGAGAGCAAAAGAGAGAAATCTACATGTTGAAATGTAATGGAAGGGGTAGACAATGAAAAACCAGTGATAATCTGAGTTAAGATCAGCAAAGCAATGAGAAATCATAAAACAATCCAAGAAAACATCAAGTCAACAAGAAATAAATGCACAATCTTACTTGCCCCTTGAGGATGGAAATCAGCTTCAAGTTTTGCCTCAGCAACTGTAACTCAGTTCTTTTGGCTCTAACAGATTCTCGCAGTTTTGAGGTAGTTGTCAATGCATTATAGAGGCTTTTCTGTTACAAAAGCATGATAACGATTTTTGTCATATGATAACTAGAATGAAGATAATTACAGACAAACCATATGAAACTTGAGAATCAAAAGGACGGTTAAAATGCAGTGTTGTATGCTAACATACAATGCAAAAAGATAAAAATGATTTTCAATCACATCAACCATTAAAGTATGAAAAATCACAATGCAACTCTTATTTCCTCTGTTTCTCCTTTCTTGGGCAGCAATATGTCATCAACTATAGCTTTTCTAAGGCACATATAATCAGAAACTCTGGTTGCCTCCAATTGATCAAATTGTTACCAACTGGTGACTACCCTCTTTGACTCATTCCTAAGCCTATGTCTTCCTCTTAGAAATTTAGCTTTTCTGGCTTTCAATCTTAATTAGAAATCAAAATCTAACGAAACCAATGTCTCTCACATGGCTTGTGCTTTCAGAGCAAAAGGAAAATAATATGCAAAGCAGGCAGTTGGTCTCTTTTCATCCCATCCAATCATCAAGTTCCCCCTTTAATTTTAGATCTTCATCCACTTATCAAAGGCGGCATTATGATACCTTATACATAGCCAAAATAAGCATTTCAGATGGAAAAGCTGTTCTATGAAGGGGATGAAAATTTTGTTTACAAGAGAATTCAAAATGGTGAAACCCAAACATGAAATCATCCAGCACTTCACCACTGCTTCAGCTTCTCTCCCCTCAATATGATCAGTCACATTTTAAGCCACAAAACAGCTATTAAAAGCTTCCTGCATACAATAACAGAACAGCTTCTGTGCCATTTAAAGCAATTATAAACCGAATAACCTAAAAACCAGAATGCCAAGCTCTCTCAAGCAGAAGTGACCTAGAGAATTCCAGTTCTACCAAGAATATAACTGCCTGTGTTTGCACCATACAATATAATTTAGCCACAATTTGTTTGTTACCTTTCTTGAGTTTTTGATGAAAAGTTCTGAATTCTGAAATTCTAACATGTCGGTGCAAAATTTATTAGCCAGGCCATGTTCATAGAAATTTAACATAACAAAATCTATGATAAAGAACTTGCAATATTGTCAAAGAGAAAGGCACTCTAGGCACTAAAACCCCACATTGCCCGAGGAAAGATCTAAGGCACTTTGTTGAGACTCCCATAACAAAATTCACATACAAATTTGACAATTTTTTCACCTGTCACCTAATAAAAAGGCATGTCTTCTAGCACCAGACGTTCAAATGCGTTTGTTCAAAAAGATCTATGGCGTTTTGCTGAACCTCCCATAACACAAATCCTAGTTATAATCCTTTACAGGTAAAGGCATGCAACCATTTCCAAAGAGTGGTATAGTAAAGCATGCAAAATTGAAGCATGGTAGCATAAATCAAGCAACTATAATAGCCCAACGCAAGAAGAGAGAGCCATACCTCTGCGTTAGACCTCTGGGAAGACAAAACAGCATCTGCTCTAGCATTAACAAATCGCCACTGCAACAACCGATTATAAAGTAGCCTCAGCAAATGAGCATTCGAAACCTTGTTCTCCCCAATCTTACCCATCTTAATAACATCACCAGAAAAGCTCAAAATCGACGGCGTATTTATCAAACTACCACCCAACCCATTCCTCACTCTAGAGGGACTCATTCCCCTTATAGGAGACGAAGTCAAGGACGCCGCAAGCTTACTCGGTGATGCAGGCCGAACAGGACCACGAATTGGCGATAGCTGTCCTCTGCTGTTCATTACACCTTTCGGGGATGACGAAGGACTATCAATTCTAAACTTATCCGGTGCAATTAGCTTAGACGGTGCCGTATTTTTCCTAGAAACCGGCGAGTCCGAATCGGAGCGGCGTGAACGAGTAGCTGTCTCATGCCAGAACCGAGCCGGGACAATTATCCCCCGTCGCCCACGGTTAACGTCTCCGTTACCGTTACAAGGACTTTCTAGAGCACCTGAAGTACTAGCAGAGGAAACACTTTCAGTATCAGAAGCCGCGTGATCAGATTGAGCCTCAGATCCAACGGCCATTAAATCTCTATTACCGACCATGGAATTCTGTAGTGCCCTAACTACATTGCCGTTAACAGATCCGTTTAATCTCTTCCTCTCGTCGGTGCAATCCACGCTTCTAGTCATGGAGTCCGGTTGCTTTATCCTCGCTGGCCACCGCTCCGTCTTTGAATTCTCCGTTTGAACCGTTCCTTTTACCGGAGTCGTTGTCTCCGCCGGCTTCCGCCTCTCCGGCGTTCCTTTTCTCGTAGCGGTTGGAGATGGAGATGGAGATGGAGATGGAGATGGTTTAGCTTTGCTAAACTGATACGAAAACGACTCTCCCTGAAACGAAACGGACAAGCTTCTTGTCGAAGTGAAAAGCAATTTCTGAGCAGCTGATACTTCGCCGTTGCTTTTCTTGTTGTTATCACCGCTCCAATCCGTAGAATTATAAGACCGCGGCGTCACCGCCCGCCTCCGTTCCACTGATTGTGACCTCTTGACAACCGACGGCGTTGTAACAGTAGGAGTCCTCGAAACAGACGGCGACGGACACCGTTTAGTGTAAGCTCCGGAAGACGAAGACGATGACGTGGACGAATTAGACGATGATGACGTGGACAAATAACGGGAAGTAACTTCTCGGAATTTTAGACTTCGTGGAACGATGGCATTGTCGGGGTCGGAAGGTAATAACGGAGGCCGTTGCCGTGGCCGTGGTTGTGGCTGTGGCTGTGGCTGTGACCGTGGCCTTGGTCCTCCCCCGTTCCGTTTAGAGATTACCGTAGCGGATACTGCAGTTACCATATTTGCGTGCACTCACAAAAATTCAATTCTCCCCCAGATTCTTTAATTCTACCCAAACCCTAACCGTATCTATTAAAAGACCTCCCAAAAAAATCACTTCCAAAAAAAATTTTAAAAAGGAAAAATCAGAGATTAGATTAGAGTTAATTAAAACAACTTTCCAGAGATTAATAGATTTTGTTCCTTTTTAAAACCTTTAAAGTATGAATTTTTATAAAGGAAAACAAATAAAAGAGCCGGGAAAAACGACCGTTGCCGGCGGCGAGAGAGAAAAAGTGGGGGACTGTTGTGTAGGCGATATTTGAGAGTATAACGGTCGTACTAGGCATTTTTGTGCTTAGGACGTTGCCATTGGAGACTATATGCATAAATATATAATTTATATATTTTTTATTAACTCACCATTTTTAATTTCCCTTTTTTAAAAAAAAATTGACGGAGAGAGAGAGAGAGACAGTACTGTACTCGCGTGAGGAAGTAGCAACGTGTGTAGGTGAGGGTAATTTTGGAATAAGGTTTTACACGTGGAAGTGGGTTTTGGGGGATTAAAATAGGAGTAAAAAGGTAAAGGTAATGAAATCGGATTAAGGATGGTCGGGGTATAATTGTGGTTTTAGTCCTTTTATTATAGTAAAAAGTATAACGGAAGTTACTGTATATTAAGAGTTTTTATATGTTAGATCAAGAAACCTAGAGGGATTAATTCAAGGTAAATTATTAACAAATGAAACTGATGAAATTTTTTACATGAAGGGACTAATTTAAGAAACTTGATAATAACATTTCATCACTTATATAGAAACTAAAGATTTTTCCGAACCCATAAATAAGAGAGTAATACGTTTTAGCACACTCGAACCCCCGTTTTCCTACATTAATAACAATATCTATATTAATCGAACTAATAATTAATCAACAATCGAGCTAATTATATTATTAAATAACATCTTAATTTTTACGACAGAAACTATACTTTCATTAGTTTGGCTTACTAATAATATTTTAAAAATTAGAATTAAAAATTAAATTCCAAATTTTTAATATAATAAAAAATTAAAATTAGACCGACTATTACGTCACGTTTGCATATTTTATTTCTTGGAGGAAATGACTGTGAAATGTTGGCGGAGACGTTAGGCTCACGCAATAAACCCTATCCAAATTAATAATTAATACAACACTAATTTAGTTGAAAATTTATTAAATTATTATTTTATATATAAAATTAGTTATATTATTATAAATGTTTTGTATTTGATTTAATTGTACCGAACATTATGACTTTGAACTTTAAATCATTTTAATAACATCTCTAAATTATTGATATTATGTCAGTTAAGTTTTTCTATTACTAAAATTATTAATTTAACTAATAAACGATACGTCGGATGTTATATAACTTAGTTTAAAATGAAATTTTTAAGAAAAATGAATACCGTAAAAATAGATGATTGAAAAATCTTTTCTTTATGTTTTTTTTTAAAACTAGCTACATAAGATTTGATGTGTAATTTAACGATTTTAATAACGAAAAGACGTGATTGATATAATATCGATAATTTAAGAATTTAATTAGAATGTTTTGAAATTTGCGAACCAATTTACAATAAAGATTATAGTTTTGAGATGTTTTGTGCAATTAACTCTTTACATTTTTATATAAACTCAATAAAAATTCAATTATTGCGAGATTTTAATAAATTACTTAATAAATTTTAAACATTTAATTTTTATAATTTCAATCAAACATTCATTTAGTTTTTTTATATAAACTTTTAATAAATATATTTATTCTCTTTCTTCTCCTCTTAGTGATGGATCTTCGCCCTTCGCCTTTCAAAAGTGAATCGTCTTTCACTTTCGCCTACACCGTCCTTTGCCTTTGTTAGTTCTTCCTTGTTGTTAACTATCAGTGTTAACAAGTTATATTTTGTGTATTTATATTTTATATATATAGTGTGATTGTGTTTGGTGAGTCATTTAATTTGGTTGGTCTAATTAATATATAAAAAATAATTGATTAAGTTTTAGTTCGGTTGGCATAGATATTATTGTCAGTGTAGAAGAACGTCAATTCAAACATGCTGAAACACGTGTATCCTCTTATTTAAAGATTGAGAAATGATTATAAATAGTTGTAAATATTCGTATAATATATATAGATACATATAGAAAATAAATTAGAGATAGTTTAATGATTTAAAAAAAATCATTCAACTTTATCTATGCTTTTTTGAGTGTATCTTCTTTGATTATATCAATCCTAATAAATCATTAATGACCAAATAACACTTTTAAAGTATTAATCTTTGTGAAGTCTCTTTTAAACCTTTGAGTTGTACTTAAAAAAAATATTTTCTTTTTTTTTTTAATTTATTTTGGTGCAAATTAAAATTGGTTGAAATGTGATAAAAATGTAGATTAGCTTATTAGCATAATTTTTTTTATATTCGATAATATTAGAGTTGTGTTACCTGTATCTCATAATTTATTAAAATAAAATAAAATAGAGAGGTAAAATAGGGGGATCTATAGGGGCGAAAGAGCATGCCGCACAAGCTGAATCCGTATAGAATTATACTTCACCTATTAGACATTTATTATAACAGAGTTATTTAATACTTAAAATAGGTACAGTCGAACTCCTTTTCTATTATTAATTTTCCAACATTAGTGAATTTTTTTTCCTCTGCTTGTGGGTTTTCTCGATAAGGATTTTTACGTAAAATATGTCTGTTCTTATTTTTTTCTATTAACAGATAATTACATTAGGTTTTAACTACATTATCAATTAAGTCAAATTTTTAAATTGAGAGTAAAGTTTTCAGTGTGTTGTTTACTTTATATATAAAACTTGAATCTATTTTTTCTAGATTGTTCCCTTCTAACAATGTCGTCTCTAATATTTAAACTTACGGTCTCCTTTGAAAGTGCAATGTGTTTTATTATTACATCCAACCAGAAGTGAAGCCCCCAAAAAAAATTAGGGGTTGAATTAAGTTATAAAATTTGATAAGCCTTAACATGAAATTTTACCATTGTATTAACTAATATCTTTATAATTTTTTAAATATTTAGATGTCAAAATGTAATTTTATCATTATTAATTTATAATTTTATACACTTTAAAGAGGAAAAAAAAATGCAAATTTTCAATTTTAAGAGGGTCAGAATTCTTACTTGCCCTCTCCCGTCACCCCTGCACTCAATACTTATTGATACATAACTCAAATCTTAATCTTTGTTTAAATGACATAAAACTCTTCACTAGATTCAATCCAACAAATATTTTTTACATTAGATCAAGTTCGTAACACATTTAGGGTAGGTTTGAATAGGTGGTGTGTTTACTTGTGATTAGTGTAAAAACAATGATGACAATAAAATTAGATATTGTAGCAATACTGTAACGTGAGATAAAAATAAATTAAAATATCGTATCACACCCAACCATCTATCTAAACCCACCCTTAACTAATGAACCCAGTTGTTTCTTTCTCCCGTGGTCCTAAAGTTTTTATGTTTATGCATCACTCAAAGAATCTACCATGAAAAACAAATTTGATTCGATGAACTACACACAAAAAAGAAAATTAAAGAGAGCAACCCCCCCAAAAAAAATAAAAATAAAAAATAAAAAATCAGAACCATATTTTTGAGACACCTACACATGCTTCTATGCCCTCAATGTTACAAATTCCGTTATAGGACCACCCACCACCTCTCAAAACACACTTTCCTTCTCTAGCACTCAATTTCCTAAACATAAATCACTTTTGTAAGGTTATTGTCACCCCAAAAAAAATAGTGAGGTGGGTTTTTCTTTAAAAAAATATATTAATCTATCGAGTTAAAAAATAGTGCTTTTTTATTTGATTGATATCAGCTCAATTGACATGAATATTGTTGTCTATGCAGGAGAATGTAAGTTCGAGTGGCTGAAACGCATTATCCTCTTATTTATGAGTTGAGGAGAAACTATGGGTAGTTCTAAATATTATATTAAAAAAATAAATATAATCAGAACGTATAATAAAATTATTAAAAAAATTATATAAACAAATTAATGTCTTTTATAAAAACGAAAAGTTATAATAAAAACATTGATTATTTTTTTTAACTACTAATTAGTCACTTCAAAGAAATTATTCATTAAGTAATGGGGAGTAACTAATAATTATGCAATATGATGACAAAAGAAATTTCTTTAGCAAACATTACTCATGACTAAGCAATCATTCTTCCAATAAGATATTAATGCTTAATTTAGTTTGAATGATATGAAATTCGAATTTTATTTGCGTAAATTATATATAAATAAATCGATCAAATTTAATTGAGTTAATTATTTAAATAAATGCTTGTAATAATTGATTGTAATGATGTAGTCGTAAATCATAAGTTGATATATAAGCACTGTTGTATTGGTAATGCAAAATGGAAAGAAGAGAAGGGCTAAAAAAATTGCCCCCACTTCACAACATAAAGAGAAGCACAACACCTCATAGGTTATTATGGTTTAAGCCAAAAGCATTGGTCATTTTCTATGATGCTTCGTCCCATACTGTCCATGTCTTTCTTCTTTGCTTTATGATAAATGGGTTCTTGCCATTTCCCCTCATTTGTCCCACATCGACCAACTCTCTTTATTTCTTAAGTTTGTAGGATTATAGGGTTTGAAGCAGTGTTTTTTAAATCGGACTGAATCAAACGGTTGAATTGCGAATTGATTAATATGTCGATCTAGACATAAGACTTGAATTAGCTTATAAATGAATAAGCATGAGATGGAGAAAAAGAAAAAATTAAGTTCTAATTTTTGTTTTAGCCCCTCTAAGTATGCTAAAATTCGGGATTTGTTATTTCTATTTTAATTTGGCAACATCGTTAATTGTTGTTAAAGTGATGACGTGGAATTTCATTTTAAAAATAGTCTTGAGTTGACGTGTAAAATTTTCTTAAGTTAAATATGGTTGATTGGATTTCCACGTAGCTCTGAGTAATTGAATAACAGAAAAAAAAAAGTCACATCATCACTATAACGATAATAACTCGAAATTACCGATTTGGACATACTAATATTATTATAAAAGCATAGTATTAAATCATATCAAATTAAAATATAAGGGTTAAATATGTGGTTAGAGATTAGATCTCTTATCATGAAAAAAGAACATATTTTATGCGGGTTGTTTATCTCTTTAAAGAGCACAATGAATACTGTGATTTTGGCAAACATAATAGATTAGAGGACTAAAATCAAAATTAAACCAAAAGGAGAAAAAAGAAAAGGTAATTGAACCAAATGGGTAAACATGGCAGAGAGTACTTCAACTTTTGTGTCAGTTTTAATCAGGGAGTATCAAAATAAAATCCCAAATTTCATACAAAAACCAGACTAGTTTGTCTCTCTGTCTGTCTTTTTTGCTTGAAATAGAAGCACAAAATGTTTGAATTTCCCTTTTTCTTTTAAAAAAATTCAGCTATAATTTATTGAAATCCTATTAGATTGAAGCCCATAATTGAAGTTAACTCCAATGGTGGTTCAATGATTTAGAAATATTTAAGGACAATCTAACACGACCATTTAACTAAAACATCAGTTAAAACATGATTATAGTATTTTAACAAATCAAAAGTTTTTTGCTGATTGAGTCTTAATTTGATTTATATGGATATTATTTTCAATACAGGGGGACATGGTTCGAGTGCGTTGAAATATATTATACTCCTATTTATGGGTTGGGAGGGGCTATGGGTAGTTCTAAATATTGTGTAAAAAATAACAGATATAATCAGAATTTACAATGAAATTGTTCGAGAAAAAAACAAATCAAAGGCTGTAAAAGTACCATTGAGGTCTTATTCTATGAGTTAAATTATATTTTATCCCCTTTTACTTAAAAAATGGACTGATAAGTCTTTGTAAGTTAGCTTAAAGAGCAAATTGGTCCTTTTTATTAAATATTTCATTCATTTCTATTGGTAAAAACTAATATAGCCAATAGAATAACCATACAGTTACAAATGATGTGCCATATGTATCTCATTCTGACGTGCAATGACCAGTTTTTAACAGTAGAAATAGATGAAATTTTTAACGGAATGATCAATTTACTGTTTGATCTAATATACAGGAATTAATTTGCCCATTTTTTAAAAGAGAAGTAAAGTGTAATCAGAATTATAATATCAGGGTTTTGATGGTAGTTTTCCTACAGGTTTGTTTGGTTTCAAAGAAAGTTAGGAAAAAAAAACCACTCTTTCTTGCAATTTAATGGGAAAATTATCAAACATGAATTGAGTAAAGAAAATTTAGACAACGATTGACTGAGACAGCTTATGGGTTTTATTAATAAATGATGAAAACATCCTTGCCTTGAGTATCACTTCATTTTATAATTGGATTTAAAGTAATTAACCTTTTTCTTTTATTTAGATATAATAATAAATTTAATCCTTAGTATTTATAATTTCTATCAATTTGGTCATTATTATTTTAGCTGAGTTTAACCTTCAACTTTTTAAAAAAAAATCGAATTGTTATTTTTTTAAACGAAAATACTAAATAAAATATTAAATTTTTAAACATGCCAACCTGCATTACAATTCATGTCAACATGAAGTGGCATTTTTATTTTTTTGAATATTTTTATAATTTTTACGTGACATATAATATAAATAATGACATGTCAGTATGAAATACATATGAACTGATATGCAGGTTGCCACATCAACATCATTAAAAATTAATATTTTAGTTCCATAAAAGAACAATTTTACTCTTTTGAAAAATTAATAACAAAATTTAGTTAAAAAAATTAAAACTAAATTAATCAAAATATATATATAAATATTAATGACTAAATTTATCGATTTACCTTTTATTTAATCAGTGTTTTGTTAAAAACACCCCCCACACAACATGTGGTAGCTGAACATGATTTTTGTTTGGTCCCATTTGCTTTAGTGATTATAATATCTATACTTTCCACACTGAAAGTAAAAACAACAGTCACTTTAGTTTATTTTTCCCCCACTTGACACTTAGGTTAGGATTTGAGCTGAATTAATCATATATGTAAAAGAAAATGTTAATAGATAAAAATAGTTCGGTTTTTCGAAAATTTAAGGAAATAAGTCGTTTTTTAAAGGAGAATGTAAAAGTTTATCAAACTGAACGTATTTTCACACGATCCCTTTAAAAGCGACCTATTTGACCAATTAACTTTTTTTTTCAAGATATTTAACTAATTTAACTTAGAATTTAGATAATATGAAAAGAAAATGGTTAAGGATAAGGGAATTAACTTGAAGAAGAAGAAAATAAGTGACTTTTTTGTGTGTTATTGTCAATGAAGTTGGGTGATATATATATATATATATATATATATAATACAGTTAGGTTAGGTTGTGAAATTTGGTCACCTTTTTCTTTTGTATATGGCTTCCAACTGAAAACCACTTTTCTATTTGTGCTGGTTAGCTTTAGGGTCAATGGGGGTGGGAACCATTATTCTTGTTTCCATCCATGTTTTTGTGCTTGTTTTGTGGTAGTTTTGCCTGCTACTGGCTCAAAGGGCTCAACTCGTTGTGATACTCAAAGCATACACCAGGCAAAACTATCTAAAATCAATGGTTTATTATTTAAAGATTTATATTTAATACATATTCGGTATATGATTTTATATATCGGCGATTAATGCATAATCATACGTGTTAAAAGTTTAGTTTGTGGAAAGTATAGTTTATTATGATAATTGAGTTACTGGAACGTGAGATTACTTAGTTATGTGACATTATTAGAATTGATAATGGGTTGGGTCGAGGTAAAATTTTAGGTCCCAGTCTGAAAAATGAGTCTAAAATTTTGTCTAAATCCGTCCTAAATAAAAATGTTAAAACCTAAGCTCGACTTGGCTCATCTGTATTAATTTTTTATATAAAAACAAATTCAAAAAATATAATACACCAAATACATTAAAATAAATGTTTTTCAACAAATTGAAAATAAATTTAAAAAAAATCTTTATAATTATATAACACTAAGGTGCAACTTAGTAAGTAAATGCTTTTAAAATAATTGCAGAATTAACAATAAAATAAAAGTTATACAATATCCAAATAATAACAACAAAATAATAGCAATATAATAGCAAAATGGTAGCAAAACAGCGTGAAATCAATGGCAAAATAATATTTTATCTTTTTGCAAATTTGGGCCAGATAAAAAAAAAAACTTATCCGAGGCCAAACTCGTTTAAAAAACAGACATTATTTTTTTTTCAAACCTATTTTTCGAGCTTATATCAAGCCCTCCCATTTTTTCAGACTATACATTACCCTGTTTAGTATATTTAGCCGGAATTAAAGAATTTATTGTTTGATTGATCAACTTGAAGAATATATTAAATAAGGAGAGAATTTGATTTATTAATTATTATTTTATTTTATTTTTATTTAAGTTAGATGAATGAAAGTCATTAGAAATAGGTATAAAATTGTAAAAAAATATGACATAACCAATAAAATGTAAAATAAACTAAAAAAATGGTATTAAATTATATTTCGAAATTTAAAATTGTTAAAAATATAAAATAATTGACTTAAAATAATATTCGAAATGAAATCTTATGCCAGAATTTCACATTAACTCGAAAATAAAGCTACAAGCTGACAATTTATTAAATAAAAATCCAATATTTAAAGTATTAGAGCATGGGATGTCACAGTGTTTCTCAATGATTGTATTCGATGCCTCTGCCACTAGTTGAAATTTTGATAAATTTTCATCATTCATTGTATTTTTTAGAGCCTGTCCAGAGATGAAAATTTCTATGGTCCCTGTAAAATTACCCCAAGATTTTACCAGTTGAAAACCAGTTACCATCCTTGTTACTTTTTAGCTTGTCCGAGAAATAAAAACAAGAAAAAAAAAAAGAGAGTTTGCATGGTAAAGAAAGTGACATCAAGTAATACAAAATACTAACATGGGTTCATGATTTTATGTAATGATTGCATTCAATAATTTTAATTGCTTAGATGCATTTACATAAGTTTATGAAGCAAAAGAGTAGGGTTTTGTCCTTAAAAAAAAAACAGAACATTCAAAGTAAAACATTATGATAGTTAAAGAATATAGTTCAAAGTACATATGAACACTATTTAGTAAAGCTTAATTAAAAAAACCAGACAAAAAAAGTACAATATGAAATAGTTCTACTGTTAAATTTGATCCATGTGCGTTAACATGAGGTACACGTAAAATATATTATGTATGCTCATAAGCCTCGCTAATTTTTAATTGTAGAAAATGATAAAATTTTAAACTGAAAAATCTATGCAAAATACAATCTGACTCTTAATACGGGGATATTCATAGTAATTTTACTGAAATATCTTTAGTGAAGGACATATTGGTGCATTTATCATGATGGGGTCTTATTGTTACAACAAAGAGACAATATTTCATTTTCAAAGCTATGCTGATAATGGCACATTGATAGCTAGTAAGAGATGAAACCAAGCAGACAAGTAGCACAGATGTCAATTGTTTGTTCTTCTGTAAGAAATGGAAGATAAACATTTCATCTCTCAAGTTGTCTTTGACCAAGCACCAAATTGGGGGAGTGGCATCAGTTAGTAGCTGTTAAAACACTGTTTTTCTATTGTCTTGTTATTGTTAGTTGGATATGATAATTATGAGCAATGAGAACACAAAAACACTTAGAAAAACATATAAATAAGGTTGTTATTTCATGACAAAACACATTCATACATAAGCAACTTGAAGTTATAGTCTGGATTTAGATGATGGCTAAGTGGAACCATTATCACTTTTGGGATGATTTGGTGGCGAGGGTGGTTTTGGTATGTATGGATTAAGGGGAGTACCATGCTCAATAGGACCAGGCTTTATTGATGCCTTTGAGCTCGGAACCGGATCAATACGATGCCTGTAATCTTCTAGGTCTACACCGGTCGGATCATAGCCATTCCCCTGCAATTCCAGAAGGAAAAACATGTCTCAAAAAGAACAAAAGTTCCACACTTGATATTTTGGTCATGTAGTGAATGTGTACCTTCAGCTTCCTACTTGCTCTTGTTACACTCATAACATCACCATTTTGGGGAAACTCCATATCTGAAAAGAGATTTAACAAGCTAGTAACTATTAACACATATAGAATCAGTGGTTCCTACAATGATAAATACATGCATATTGTTGAGGGGCCGGTCTTGGACTATTAACAAAGGTATTGTTCTCAAGATGGCTATGCTTAATTTTAACTCTGGGTTTTTATCTCCTAACTCCATGAAGAGCCCTCGACAAGATCATGGAGTTTAGTGAAACCCTGATCCACCAAGAAAATGTTTAGCATTTTGACCTTGATGGGTTCTAACCCATTCGCATTGGTAAGGGGCATGAGTTCAAACCCCTAACGCCAAAATGCTAAAACATTCTCTTGATGGATTAGGTACTTCCGATCAAATTTTATGAACCTTTTTTATTTTCCTCGAAGTTGAGAGATAAAACTCAAAATTAAAATTAAACATAGACACCCCAAGTATAATAACTCACTGTCTAAAAGTCCAATCAGCTATTCAAAGGATGACACTTCAAAAAATTTAGAGCCAATCCCCTCAACACATATATAGATTCCTACGATGATATATACATACATGTAAGATGAACCATAGTAAGAACATTATGAAGGATGAAACACTGTCGGCAGAGTAATCGAAACAAAACTACATATTTTTGTCATGAAAAATGGACAAATACGGGAGGTCAAAACAGATTTCATAATCATGCATTTGAGACAGTTGACTAAAATTATTGGCATATACAACAAGACAAGAAGAAACAGGATTCTGTTTTAAGGTCACTTTCAGCAAATTGGGAAGCACCCCATGTTCAGCTATATCAGAAAGTTCATAGAACACTCTAGGTTCAATAAAACCAAATCAAAATCAAAGTTAGGGACTGATTTTGATAATATTATCAACCAAATCATAAGTGATAAAAAGACATAAACACTGACATTTTCAAACTAAATCTAATAACAAAAGCTTTAAAGACATTTACTAGGGAAATAAGAGCCGTTGAAGAAGATAAAGACAAGCAAAGCAGTGGCAACCAGAAAGGAGCAAACCCAAATCTCAGAAACCTTCATAATGATAAAAAAAAAAAAGAAAAAGAAAAGTGTGTGCAATTTTGTGTTTTTTGCAATTACACCCCCCTCTGAGAAAAACCTATCAAAATTCAGCCCATTTAAAAACTAAAAAAGGAAATGAGTGGAGATAAGGAGTATGGGGCTTAGGGGGTGGGTGAATAGTGTTTAGTGCCTACGAATAGCCGATGCTATGGCTTTTAAGACATGTAGATAGAACGTATTAAATATTGTGGAAGGGTTTTAATGGAGGGGTAACTGAAGTAATAAAAAAAAGCATGTGAATTTTCATTGTAGGGAGTATAACGGGAGTAGGGGGATAGAGAGAAGGAGAGTAATTGCCATTGATATTAACAATGGTGGTTGTTGTTGCAGAGATGAACGGATGGATGAATGAAAGGGGAATTTAATGCAGCAAAAAGATGAGTGTGTGTGTGGTGGAATGCGAGCCGCTGGGGCACGTTTTGAGAGTATGGTAATGGAACGTCTCTTTAAGCTCTTTGTTTTGTGACAATTGCCATGCACTTACTTTGCTTTTTTCTTTTATTTTTGAACTATTTTTCTCGCGTATGGATGGATTTAATTATGAATCTGCCACGTATTAAGATAGTATTAGTTATTAGTGTCATATCAATTTATTTTAACGGAGTTAATTAAGTATCTATAAATATACTAAATTAATTTACAGTTTTTAAATTTAGATATCTACCGAAAATAACCAATCTAATTGATATCTAGAGTTGTAATGACAATAAAGGGTTTGTAGCTCATATCATATGGTAGGGTGCTTGTTTTGCATGTAAAAGGTGATTCCCCACACCTTCAATTTGCAAATATAAATTTTTAACCCTCATGTTTTTAGTGAAACATTTGTTGTTTGGACCATGGAATAAGCCCATCCAATTGGCTGAAAAATATTGGGTTTTTAACTTTTAAACCCATTAAAAAAATCAGTTTGGGTGCTGCTAATCTCATATAAGTTTAATCATCATCAATACTTTTGAACCTTTGATGAGTTTTAATTATTTGGGTTTAGGTAAATTGAAAGTTTGGATTGAATAGATTTAAGTTATTGGTTTTTATGGTTAAACCTATTTGGGTCCCATTTTTATTTGGATTATAATCCATCAAGTTTTAAGATTTTGATTAAAATTGACAAGTATCAGTAATTTTTTTTTGTCATTTAGTTATGAAAAGATACAAAATAGACATTCAATTATTTAATTTTTTTTGTTACTCGCTGTTAAATTATAATCAGGAAGATAACTTGACAGCTTTTAAAATTGGCAGAATTGTAATTTTAACCCTCAACATTTATACATTGTGTCAGTTTAATCTTCATTCCAAAAGAATTACCCTCAACATTTACATATTGTGTAATTTGGTCTCTTTTTTTTTTTTTTTGACATTGAAGGTTAATTTTAAGAGAATAAAAAATGTGAAATTTATTATCTTGGAGTTTTCGGGTGTTTTAATTTTTGGTATATTTTCAATTAAATTTAGTTGATAGAATTGTTTTTTTTTAGCATTTTAGGTGAAAGGTAAATGTTGATGGTTAAATATTTTAGAATCAAGACCAAATTGACACAATGTATAAATTTTGAGGGTTAAAGTTGTTGTTATCACGTCATCTTTTCATCACTCATTTAACAGCTGGTGACCAAAAAAGAAAAAAAATCAAATAGTTAGGTGATCATTTGTAACTTTTCATAATTGGGTAACTAAAACAAAAACTTACCAATAATTAGATGACTACAAGTGTAGTTTACCCAAACTAAAAACTGTAGTTTTAAGTTCTAATTTGAAACGGTTGACACTAGAAGAGACATGGTTTAACAGTAAGGGGGTGCTAGCTCATATGATAGAGCGCTTGCTTTGTGAGAGGCATAGGGTTCAATTCCTTGCACCTCCAAAATTAAGCTACTTCTCTCCTCTCATCATTCTAATTTGAAAGAATGTGTTTATCCATTAGAATTGAAAATGACCATCTCTTCTATTTTTCACCTAATCAAGTATACCTTTTAAAGTATAGAACCATTTTTCAGCTCTGTGTTTTGTGTCAATTGCCCATGCACTTTGCTTTCATTGTTTCATGCCACCATTTGCTTGCCTTTTAACACTGATTGGAAATACTCAATCTAACTTGTGTCTAGAGTTGTAATGGCAATAAATGGGGTGTAGGTCATATGGTAGAGTGCTTGCTTTGCACTATTACGAGGTTACATCTCTTTTAGATCTTGTGGAACAAGGCCCAAGGATAATAAATCCCACCCAATTGGCAAAAAAAAGATTGGCTTTTTTAAACCCATAATTATTTTTTACTTTTAGTTTGGGCATTATACTAATCTCGTTTTAATATTGTTTATGACTTTAATCATCATGATATACTTTGTTTAGCCATTGGGGAAATGGTTGAAATGAACAGTTGATAATTTCTTAGAAAATAGATTATTGAATGGAAATAACATAAAATGAATTGTTTATGTAGTTCGATTTTTTATGTATACGGAATTTAACTCAATGAGTAAATTTATTATCTTTCAACTCAATACAAAAAGAAATTCAAGTTCTATCACACCCCAGTATAGCAACCTTATTTTTTTTAACCAAAGACCTAAATCACTCACTTCTAACTCCCCTTGAGAACTCAAAACGTGTTTACTCTCTCAAATCCACTCTGAAAAATAGTTCCACAATGAACAAATATGATTACTCTCTTACAAAACTTATACAAGTCTTCCAATATATAAGAGTTTTCGAGACTTGCTAACATACTAGACATAATTACAATCCAATCCCTATTAAACAACAACTAAAATAGCAAGATATAATACTAATAAAGACCAATGTAAAGTGAATTGTTGGGAGATATGTCTTTAATATTATCTCGATCCAATCTCCACAATTCAAGCGATCCGATTGCTTGATAGTTGGTCCAATCCAATCCAATCTTCAAGATGTGTTTCTCCAAATGGATTTTTCTTCATTGATAGGCTTGAATACTTCCACAAATATCAGCATCGATCATAACCCACAAATTTTATTTTAAAATTTGCCAACTTCAAATATGATAAGTAAGTTGTCTTTCACAGTGATGACCGAAGTAGTCACTGTTATCGGCACATAAATAACCATTTTAAAACCTTACCTTAATAAAAATCGTAAATTAGAATGCAAGTTAGACATATTAAAAGTGAATTAAGGGTAAGATTGTTGATTTATTGGTGCTTGAATTGGGAGTTAAGTAGTACAATTTTTCATTTTATTTTTTCTTCCGCAAGGGGTAAAGGGTAGAAGTTATCTAGGAATTGAATCTAGATTTAAAATAATTATGAATGTTTATAATAGCACCTTTTGTTACATTCGTCCTTCTACTATTTCTTTTTAATCAAATTGGGAAAAAGAACGAATAATTTTAGCGTAAATTATAAAAATAATTATCCAACTATTAGCGTGTTTCTGTTTTGGTTACTTAATTTTAAAATTTTTTATTTCAGTTATTAATGTTATCAAAATTTAATATTTTTTATTGGTATTGTAACAAATTTAGCACTCCAACGTTTATAGATTCTATCAATTTAGTTTTAATTTTAAAAAAATTTAGTCCTCAACTTTACGCATTTTGTTAATTTAGTTTTACTTCTTAAAAATTCAAAATTAAAAACTTTTAAAAAATAAAAATGATTTAAAAGTTCATTTTTCAATAAAAAATACATACAAATTTATAAATAAATGAATACTAAAAAAAATTTACATGAAATTTATTTATTAAAATAATATTTTTATAAATAAAATATTTTTTAAAAAGCCCACAAACAAAGGTTATACCATATTCAAACTTTTCCTTCTATTTTTTTTAGTTTATTTTGTAAATAATAAATTTTATTATACATCTAGTCTTACTTCTTAGTTATCGTCAAATTTGTCGAACGCTTGGTACTGCCTTCGCTCACAACTATTGACACCAATAATCTTTACTTCAAACTTCTTAATTTTCACATCCTCCATCATCGTACCATCAAACTAGGAATTAGTTGTGGAATTATTGACATAGCCTTTCACCTATGGGGTCTCCAATACCTTATCCTCACCTATATATTTCCAATCATTCATGCCTTCATATTTTAACCCTTTTTTAGATTCACATTCTTCAACAATCCTTTTTGAGTTCTTCATATCGGTTTTACAATCTCTGTAAACTAATTATTTTGGGATTCATGACTACCAATCCCAACAATATTATCTTCGGATTTATTCTTCAACAAATTTTTAATAGAGTGGTTGTTATATGTTTAATATTGGGATCATAGCTTTTGTGTCTATTTTTATGCAATATAATTTTAACCACAATTTTGATAATTCATAGATAAATTCTACGCATTTTAATGGTGATAATTAATGTATTGAAAAATAATAGAATCCCGATGCGCAACAAGTTATATAACAAGTATACCATATATAATAGCACAAAACAAGTATGAATTGTGTGGGAATCCAATACCTTGGCAACAACTTTTAGCACAAACTTCAAATTTAATCACACTATTGCACAAATTTGATTTCATTTCCTAAGGTGAGAAAGCAAGCAAAGATATCAGACGTTGGGTGCTTTGCTTCAGCATGTTCCTTGCACTTCACCTCTGATGTGGTGCATATGAATGTCTGCATGCAAACCTTGCACTGCATGCATGTAACCCCACCATCAAATCACATTGAAATCACATTTGAAACCTGGTTATTAGTTACTAGGAATTTTTTTCTGGTAAAAGTATCATGGATGTTTTTGTACTAAGAGTTTATTGTGTTTTTCTCATTCTACTCAAAAGATGGGCAAATTTGTCCCTATATGTTAGATCAAAGAGTAGAATGGTTATTCTATTAAAAATTTCATCAATTTACATTATTAAAAAATGGTTATTGTACACATGTCACTTTCTAATTATTCCATCAGCCATGCTAGTTTTTAACAATATAAGTAGATAAAAATTTTAACACAAATGATTAATTTGCTCTTTAATCTAAAATATAGTGATTAATTTGCCCATTTTTTACTAGAGAAAACAAAATGTAATCTTACTTTTAATATAGGGGCCTCCATGATATTTTAACTCTTTTTTTCATTCAAATTTTTAAACCTTACTTGGATGGTCATGGCTTTCTTGTTTGATTCCAGCTGACTACCTATAACATCTCATTTGAAAAAAAACAAAAACCCAAAAAATCTCTAATCACACAACTTTAAAACTTTATGTAAAACTTTCAAGGACTAAAATGTAAAAAAAAAAAAGAAAAAGAAAAAGAGACGTTTACCCTTTGTGGGTTTGTTTTTCTCCACGTGTTTCTCACGAGCCATTCTTGATTTCTGGCCATTGCCTCCACCCATGGCTGGCTGTTGCTTGGCTGATCTCTCTAGTCCCCTCAACATGGCTTTTTATAGCCAATTCCACTTTGTATAGTGGGGAAAATCAGAAACTTCTATCGATGAGGCAAATTATGAACTGTTGCCACTCCTAATCCAATTAATGTTGAAATAGGTTCTAATTTTAGTTAGGGTAAATATACATTTTAGTATCTGAACTTGGCTTGAAGGTTCAATTTGGTATCTAAGTTCTTTTTTGGTCTAATTAGGTACTTGAACTTGACTTTAAGGTTCAATTTAGTACATAAAATTTTTTTCTTGGTTCAATTAGGTACCTGAACTTGACTTTTTTTGTCCAAATTAATACTTACGGTAAATAACTTATTTGAACCAATTTGAACTATAAAGGCAAGTTCACGTACCAAATTGAACCAAAATGCCAAGTTCAAATACCTAATTGGATAAAAAAAAGTTTAGGTACTAGAAATTTTTTTTTTGTTCAATTAGATACCTAAACTTGGTTTCTTGGTTCAAATTGGTAGTTAAGCTTGGCTTTTTGGAAAAAAAATAATACTTATGGTAAATGACTTATTTTAACCAATTTGAGCTATGAAATTCGAGTACCTAATCGGACCAAAAATGTTTAGATGTCAAATTAAACCTTAAAGCCAAATTTAAGTACCTAATTAGACAAAAAAAAAAGAAGCTTAGGTACCAAATTAAACCTTCAAACAAAGTTCAAGTACCAAAATGTATAATTATCCTTTTTTATATTAACAAAAATTAATTGTGATGGTAAGATTAGGTATGAAGAGACCAAATTATAGATGAAAAAAAGATAAGGAAAGTGGAATATTATGGAGTGGGTGGCATTGAGGCCACTATATGTATATAAATTGTGGTGCATTTTCATTTCAATCACTCTTTTCATAAATCAACACACAAAAGTGGTGGACCTAAAGCAAATTGACTAAATTTTTTCATTGAGGCTTTAGGTTGTCTCTAGATGAAAGAGATTTGGGGCAATCAATTTTCACATGCTATTACCTAAATGCATCTTTACATTTAATTTCAAGTGGGGAATGTTTCACAAAATATTGGAGTACATTTTTATTTATTTTTGTTTAATTTCAAATGTATTTTTGGATTTTGAAAATAAGTACGGATTATCGTAACTAAATTTAATAATTTTAAAAATAATAAGATTACACGATATAAATACGATACGAATTTTCGCCCTAGTACCAAAGAAGAGTAATTTTAAATCAACACTCTACCATAGCCCATAAGCTAGAGGCTGTTCCAAGATCCATATTTAATTTATCTAGCTAATTTTTTAGAATTAATAGTAGAAATATTTGAAAATTTTTAATCCTGTCATTTATATTTTTTTATATAAATTATTTTTTTATTTAAAAAATAAGGGTAAGTCATTAAATATTCTTTTTTTCCTAAATAAATCATAATTGTTTTTTTTTTGAAATAAATTAATTTAATCTGTTTGAGCAATGAAAATTATCATTACATTAAATAAGTGTCAATTAAATCGCAAATGAAATGAAAATTAATTTATATTTAAATTTTTAGTTGAAGTTGCTTGAGTTCGATCTCGAAACAATTTTTTATCTCTAAAGATTAAAAAATTGAGGCACTCAAATGCTTTTTCACAAACTTGGGGGGGAAAAAAGAAAAGTTTGATGGGTCTTTAAAAAAGAAAAAGTTAAAATTAACCATCATTATTGTTCCATAGTTTGACTAATTTCAACTAGTCTACTGCCTACACGTGTTTCAATCTCCACATTTAAGATTTTTTCATCGGTTAAGTAATTGGGAGGTTCTTATATTATACGGATTGGATCAAGTTAATCGCTCTATTATTAAATAGATTAAATTAATCTTTATATTATTAAAAAAATTAAATAAGTCCAATTTGTGGCGGAGTTAGCATTTAATGTATAAAAATGTCTTGAAAATTATTTTTGCCATTTGAAGTTCAATTCCAAACAGAAAATTTCATTTACAGAACTATAAAAAACTTTAAAAATATTTATCCAATTAACCAGTAAATGATATTTTTTAAATGCTAAATGTTAATTTTATTTTAATTTTACTTTATTTAATTATTTTTAATAGAAAAATGATTAATTTAATTCAATTAATAGCAGAGGGGATAGCTTGATGAGGTCCCTAATAGAGGGACCTCTCATAATGTATCCCAACATATTATATTTCTCCAAAAAGGAAAAAAAAAAAAAGAAGTTGAATTTAACATTTTTTTTAATGTATACTTGTGTTTATTTTTCAATATGGTATCTATAGTTGATAAATATTATACATTTTGGTACTTGAAGATAATAATATAAATTTTTTAGTGCTTAATTAATTTAGATTTTAAGGTTAATTTGATAAAAAAATCATAATTAACTAATAACATTAGCAATTAATTTTTATAAAAAATCATAATCATCATATTATCTTTAACAAATTAAACAGATTCATAAATAACGCTAAATTTATTCTATTAATAAAATCATGAAAATTCAGACTTAATAATTTTGGCAATTAACTTTTATTATATCAACTCTAAAACCTGAATTAAACACAAAAAAAAGTTTACAATGTTACCTTTAGACACCAAAATGTATAACTTTTACCAAATACTTGTACCACATTGGACAAAAAAATATATATCACATTAAAAAATTTTCAGACTTAGATACCAAATGATATATTAAGCCAGAAAGTTATTAGCCAAAATTACCTTAGCATTGTTTTTGCGACTTTGACATTGTTGCTAAAGATTAAATCTTTGAACCGTTATGTACTTAAATTTGAGTTTCACCATGCATAATTACGATTTGCAGGTTTCTAGTTTCTCATGGTTATGTTTTGTTCAGTTATATTCTAGTTCTTCATTTGTTTGTGCTTTATAGTAATTTGATTTTATTTTATAATTACTCAAATATGTATTGATTTTATATTTGTTCTTTTTTTATACAATGCCTAGAACTACCCATAGCCGCTCCCTAAACATAAATAGAAGGATAATGCACTTCAACGCACTTAAACTCACGTCCTCCTACATTGATAATAATGTCTATCCCAATCGAGTTAAGACTCAATCGACAAGATCAACTCTCAAATATATAAAATTTGAATTTTTTTTAAAGATAATTTTAGTTGTTTATCCAATGTTAAAAGTACTCAAATGGATGAGAAGCATGGGGTATACTTTGCTTATACAACAGTTTGTATGTTTTACTAAGAATTACAAATATCATTATAACAATACATTATTTATTTATTTAAATAAATGAATTATTCAGTAACTAATTTAGAAATTAAAAATAAGAAGTTACAACTCATTTGATAAAAATGGAAAATATCAAATAATTCTAAAACCCTAGTCCCTAAACTATCATTCAAAATTTAAATTGGTCTCTCAATTTTAAAATGTTCTATTGGAATGCTCAAAGTTTCATTTTTATATCAATCAAGTTCTTTCATTAACCTACTCATCAGTTTAGGCGTTAAATGTTACATTGAATCTTACGTTTATCATATTTAAAACACATAAATCAAATTACAAACACATGCATACCAATTATATAGATTGCTTAAATCTAACGTATTAAAGAATAAGACAATTTTAATAAAATTTTAAGAAAGTTATTTATTTTTCTATAAACGCATCAAATCAATGCTATCATGCAGTAAGTATCCAAGTGTTAATAATTAGATCAACGTATTTCAAATATGTTTCGTTTTCATGTTTGAACCAGCATTTAACGCTTGAACTAATGGCTAAACTAATGCAATGATTTAATTGATACACTACTAATGCATAATACATTGAACCTCTATCATAACGTTTTGAAATTTTGAGTTCAATTTAGAATCTCAACTTTGAAGATGTTTAATGATATTAAGTCTAAATTTAATAATTTAAGAAGAAAAAAAAAAGATCGGAACAAAAATCCATGAGGCAAAGAAATTTTATTGGTGTAAATGTCTTTCAAGTCCTTGTAAATTTTAAAAATAAACAAATTAATTCTCTTAAAAATGTAATTTAATCCATAATTTTTTTTTTGTCTTTTTCTTTCAAATATCTAAAAATAACTTATAAAATTACAAAACCACTTTTTCTCTCGGACTTGCTTCAGAATTGAGAGAGAGAGTTCCAAGTCTCAAAGCTCCATTGAATTTGTTGTATGCACTGGGCTAAATAGGCTGATTGGCTTGAAAATCAATTAGGGGTATCAAATTGGTGAAAAGTATAAAATCAGTTGACTCGTGAATCAGTATGAATGGATTGAATTGAGCTAAAAAAACTAGTTAAATCGATTGTATCATTTCATAACTTTTAAATACTTTTAAAATTTTTAGAAATTTATTCCCTTAAGCTGCCTGGTCGAAAATTGATTGTCTAATTGGTTCCATCACCGATTTAATTCAAAAAACAATCGTTTTTTCTCCTATCTAAAAATGCAAAAAAACTAAGGAAAAGAAAGAAATTGATTGATTGATAAAAGAAACCCTAACTTTGTAAGAACAAAAAAGGGATGGTTCTCCACCTCATATTCAATTTTTTTTAGAGAAATCAATTTTATTCATTTTTAAAAATAATAATAAAAAAACATAAAAAATATTTGCATCGAAGGATTCAATTTGGATTCAACTATAATTTTCAACTTTGATAAAAGCAAATAAAATATTTAATTTTAAATTAAATCGAAATTCAATTATAATTTTAAATTTAATCGAAATCTAATATTTCGGCTCTTCCATGTTATCCCAAGTCATAATCTAATTTAATAAAAAATGAAAAATGAGAAAATCGTGGGAAAAAAGCCATGAGTCAAGAATTTATTGTCGTAGTTGAGTGTAGCAGACACGCGCTGTTTACGCAAATGAGGAAAAATCGAAACAGAAGTAAAATGGGGGAAGAGGCGACAGTTATCTACTTGTAAGATAACGCAAACTGTCTCCACGTCAGCTTATCTTTGGCGCCTTATTAAACCTTTTTCTATGGAAACAATAATATAAAAGAGAAACTCCGTGACTTAACCAATGTTGCCAGCTATTTACTGGTCCCATCAGGTCTAAATGTTTGAAAATTATTCGAATTGAATTAAAAAATTTATCGGGAGAGCTCAATATTTGACTTATTCGTTAAAAGTATTCATTTAGGAATTGTAAAGTTTAAATCATCTAATAAATTTTGAATTGATTTATTTTTAAGTGGAAGCAAAATGGGATGGTTGGATTCTTTTGGACAGTGGATATAAAACGATTATGATAATTATTTGATTTATCTTACTTCGCTTTGATGGTGTAATTAAGTTAAGCAGAGCTTGAATACTATCGAGCTCAAGCTCAATATTCAGCTTGAGTTTGATCGAACATCTTTTTGTTAAGATCAAGTTCGGCTCGAGATATAATTGAGTTACTTGATCTCGAGCTCAATTAAGTTCGTTTACCAATTTTTGTATTTAGGCTCAAAGTAAAGCTTAAGCTTAGCTTGATAATTAAGCTTAATATAAAAATATGAAAAGTTCAATAAAGCTTGCAGTTATTCAAATTAAGTATTTCAGAGTCTAAATTGGGCTTAATGGATAGCTCGAACTTAGGTAGATAATTGTTTAATCGAGTTAAATTTTTTTTAGTTAAACTCAACTAATTTATGAGCATTAGTGTCTCATTTACACCCTTGTCCCGCTCCATTATTTGGAAATATTATTTTACTGTTGTATATTTATAACTATTAAAATGATGAAAATGTAAAAATATTTATAAAAAAAATCATGTTTTATGTTTAAATATTTTTCTTAAATAATTATGTTTACTTAAAAAGATTGAAAATATCGAAAATAGCTAATAAAAATTAAATTAAAAAAAGACGGTATAGAGTGAAGATACACACATCTAACATTCATAAAGTTGATATGTTAATCCCATACTTAATCCGAAGATTTGAAGGTCAATCTTTTACTACTTCGCTTGTGATTCAATCGGAAAAAAGTCCGAAATTTATGAAAAGAAAAAAACGAAAGGGGCCTACTACCGCCCCCCATAAACTTGGCAAAAAGTGATCCCAATCCTCTCCTCAAAGCTCCCAAAAGCCGAATATGCTTTGCTCTCTTCTACAAATATCCTTTCCCTCTCTCACCCTTCTTCTCGTTCTATTTTTTTATTATTATAACAAAAAAGACCGTCTATATTTTCATCCTTAATTCACTTTATTTCTCATTGATCCCGTCTTTTTCTTTCTGTTTCCATCTTTGGGTTTTCAAGTTATTTCCTTTGTTAATGATGGAGATTATCTTGGAACTTTTTCTGACAGCTTTTATTGCTCTTGTTTTTTCTTTCTTGATAGCCAAGATTGTCTCTCTGGCTACCGGTGGTGATGCTGGTGCCGGTGGTGGTGGTGGTGACGATGACAAGATCATCATGGAACAGTTGGAATTCGCCGAGAAATTGAAAGTTTCAAGCTTTGAAAGTGAAAAGAAAGTTGATTTCGTTAAAGAAAGTGGGGATGATAACAAGGTTGTTGTTCTTGAATCAGTTGATGCTGCTGCTGATGATGATCAGGGTTTTAAAAGTGAGACAAAAGTTGATGAATTGGAAGGTGGGGATAGTGAGGAGGTCGTTGAAAGATCAAAACTTGAAAGCTTTGTGCAAGAAACCGACAAGAAAATCGATGGTTTTGAGGCAGAAGTTGAGAGAATTGGTGAAGAAATAGAAGCTGAAAATAAAACCAAATTCCAACCACAAGAAATTAGAACTGAAGAGAGTCAAATGAAGGTGCTTGGGGAAGAAGAAAAGGAAGTGAAACTGGAGAATTATGAGGATGAAGATGATGATTGGGAAGGGATAGAGAAGAGTGAATTGGAGGAAGTTTTTGGATCAGCTTCTAAATTCATTGAACAAGAAGGAGATTTGGGTATAGGAAATGATGTTCAAATGGAACTATATGGACTCCACAAGGTTGCAACAGAAGGGCCTTGTCATGAACCACAGCCATTGGCTTTCATGGTTGCTTCTCGTTCCAAATGGTAGCTAACTTTCCTTGTTATCTGTATATTTGTTAATTTGATTTATCTTCTTTCTTTTGCACTGTTTGGAATGTGGATGGTTAGACTTCACTTTCTAAGGGTTAAATGTCTCTCTTGTGTCATTTTAGAAGAAAGATCAATGGCCCTGGAGTCTATAGCACTGTTAATGTTTGTTACTATGTCAAAGAAAGTAAGATTTTAAAGTTTAAACAATTTAGACAGCAATTACATAATGTAGGTTAAAAGGTTGGTCATTTGTTCCTCATTGTCATAATCAACTAGGAGAAGGGTAGTTGAGCATTGTCCTCTTTTTGTGTTCTTCCTATAGATAAGCCTCATATGACTATAACTAGCTGAAACACACTTAAGTCAATGTAGAATGGCACTAAATCATTAGAGTTCCTATAGTGGTCGAATTCGGATTGACCTCTATAACTCAGAAATTGCGTCAAACTTAGGACACGTTAGGGTCTAAGCCTATACCAAATTAGACGGTATAGCTTGATTGGTAGTTATAATAACAGGGTTGACAGCTGCTATGTATGAGTGATGGACAGCACTGCTTGCATTGTGCAAGGAATGCTTGGCAAAAGCTGGGGAACATGAGTCCAGAGGTGGCTATGGAGCAGTATGTTGCCCTTGTTTCAGATAAAGTTCCGGGGTGGATGAAAGATGCTTCCGATGTGAGTCTCCTGTAGGCTTTGTTTGATTTCTTTGGTGACTTCTTTTACCGAGAACATTTTGGATTGACACAAATATTTGTATAGGGAGAGCGGAAATTAGAATCTGCAGACCAAGGCGTTGCTTGTTCTGTGGCTCCTGATATAGATTCATTTCCAGATAAGCAGGCCATTTTTATGCATGAAAGGTGGTTTGATATTGGCAATCCTCTATTATCTTTTCACTTATGTCATTATTTATCATACTGAAAATGTTGAGCCACTTGTTTCATGTCCTGCAGGAATGCAGACTCGAATACTGCTCCAGCAGGTGGTGACATAACTGAGAGCGCAAGCTGTGAGAAGCAGGTATATAGTTCATTTCACCTCCTCCCTTTGGAACGTATGTAGAATGAAAAGGACACTAGAGGACCTAAATGTCTCGAGATTTGTAGTCATATATAAAAAACACGTAAAACACCAAGCTTTTAAGAAGGAAACTATAAAAACTGGATGGCCTACTAATTTAAGTTGTGGACATACTTTTTGGCCATTTATTTTACCTTTGATAATACGTTTAACGGTTGCTTTTCATCTGATATGCTCTTCAGTTTTTCGAGGGTCCAGTAGTTGAATTGCCTAAACGGCAATAGCTCTCACACAATCCATAGTCGTATTTGAAAATGTCGAATTGGAACTAATGTCTGTCTGAATACTTATTTTATCATAAGGCTGCTTCTGGTATATATATATATAACTTCATGTATGAAATTTCAGGCCAAAGACTGATTAGAGCATCGCCCTGATTTCATCTCCCCCCCCAGACCGCAGGGGCCATTCTCCTTGGTCAGAAACAAGACTATGTTTTACCACCAATTATAAATATCATCCTTAGACTGAATAATCTACCCCTTGTTTATCTATATATCCCTGTTTACGTCGCCGTGTGGTTAAAAATTGAAACTATTGATTGTTGTTGTATATTATGCATGTAAATAAAAAGGGTGAAGCACCCATGTTTCTAGTAACTGAAATGATTTGTATGCTACTAATGTGTGAATTTAACTTAAAATCGAAATAACGTGAAGGAATGTCTAAACATTATGAATATTTGTTGGCTAAACATTTGGAACATCATCTTGTTGTCTTGTAATAAAGTGCCCCTCAAGTTTTAAATTGTGGAGGCATTGGCCTTGCTCGTTTCTATGTATTTTGTTTTAGTTTTTGTATGTTTTGATGTTGATTGGGGTTGGGGGGATGTTTTTAGTATTTAGGTAAGTGAATTAGTTTGCTTGAAGTTTCTCATGGTTGAATGTGAAAAGCATGATCCTAATGTCATAAAGTAGGCTATAAGGTTGCTTAAGGTACAAGTTATGATTTTTGGTTTGACATAATCAAAATCCTCTTATGAATTAACTGCAGTATTATGTAATTTAAAAGTTTGTCCTATATTTAAAAAGATTTGAATAAAAATATTATATTCGAAAAAATGAAGTTACAATTTAATCACTAAATTATTCGAAAGTTATATTTAATTTATTGAACTATTTCAAAAGTTTTTATTTAAATCATTGGGTTATTAAATTGTTTGTTTTTAAATTTTGCCGGCGAACTTCAAGTGACGATTGGTATGGTGGATTAGTATCCATTGACGAATACAAGAATATGCCTTAGATCCAAGTTAATTTGATGAATAGTTTTGGAGATAAAAAAAATCTATTTGAATTTTGATTTGTAGATTCGTGACATCCAACACTGTTTTATGAAAAAAAGCTAAATTATAAAAGAGGAGAGGAAAAAAAACTTTCGATTAGTACATATAATGTGAATAGAAAAAATCATATAGCATCAATTTAATGGGCAATGATTTAAATGAAAAACTTTTGAATAACTTGTTGATCAAATTATAACTTCTTTTAATTAAATGGCCAAAAAAAAAAAAAAAACTTAACTATAACTTAATGACCAACAGTGTAATTTAATTTTTTTTAAAAGAAGATATATTTATTTGAATTTATATACAGGGGCGAAGCCAGAAAAATTTTTTAAGGGGAGCCAGATGAAATTTTAATTTTCTATAGTTTATATCTTTATAATTTGTAAAGGATTAAATCAAATTTTTATAATTTTAAAGGAGGCCAAACTGCAATTTTATCTTTACTAATTTAAAATTTTTAAAAAATTTAAAAGACCAAAAATATAATTTTACATTTTAGGGAGGCCGAACCCCATGCCAACCCCCCTAGCTACACCCCTGTCTATATACTTTATTTTTAAATAAAAAATTATATACAAAAATTAAATATCATGATTAAGCTCATAATTATATATTTTTTAAAATTAAGAAAAATTCAATTTTTGGTCTTTTACTTAACTAAGTTGATATTTAATTAACTCGTAACACCAATTTAATAATAAGTTTTTATATAAAAATTTATGCTACTATAATTTAAATATTTTTTGTTTACGTTTAAATATTAATAAACATATATAAATTTATTAAATATGTAATAAAAACATATATTTATAAAAATTAAAACATATGAATGAGCCTAAAAATATGTAATAAACTCAAATAGTTGGACCAAGTTTGAGAAATCAAAATATAAAGCTGATACCATATATAAGTTCAGTCCATGAACCCCTGCATTCCCCAAAATCATTCAACATGGTAATGATAATTTCCCATTTTCCATTTTTATTGAATTTGAACACGGTAATTCTCTTTCCTATGATCATTTTTAACACCAACAATCAAAAGGACTGCAACTTGAAGATAAAATGAAGGGAATTAATCAAGGGATCACAGTTCTACGCAAAAACTCCATTGTTATTGAAGTGTAAAAACAAATACAACATTTATAAAAATTTCATATCTCATTGGTGTTTTTCGGTTTTTCATTTAACTCCAAACCGAGGGAAAAACAAAATTACTGCGACAGACGATTTTCCTTCGTGTTTTTTGGTTTTTCGTTTAACTTACCATTCTGCCTTCGGTCATCTTTGCCAAATTCTAAGCCTTGGAATGTCACCCTAGAGGATCTGTATTGGCTACCATAGGCAGAACCAAAGCCCCATCCAAGGCCAAAACCAATCCCACAGCCACCACCTTCGCATAGAGAATAATTCATTAGCATTAGCATTAGCAAAGCTGATTAACGAAGGGTTTGTTTTAGTTGAGTAAGTATTAAAGTAATACCTGCACCGAATCCTAAGATATTCAAAGGCATACCTGCAGGTGAGAAACGAATCACAAATAGCATTAATAAAGATGTTTAGAAAAAAATGACCCGAAAGCGTCCTAGTAAACGTAAGATTGTAGAACATCGAAGGCAAAACCGTAATGGATCAACAACAATAAACCATTTATCATCGAAATTCAACATATTAGTGTCAACATCCTTAATGATATTCTTACTAGCCGATAAAGACAGAAGGATAACAAAAACAAAGGGCTGGAAATCCCATCCACTTCATTAAAGAAAAGATACTACAAAGACACAAACCCCATTACTGATTCGATATGCATTGATGCATTCTTGCCTCATAACCTTCTAACTATCATGATTCGAGCAAAGATAAAGACTCTATAGATGAAACAACAAAAACAAAACCCTAAACCCTGAATGATGATGAAGAGATCATCATTGGTACTTCATTCTCATTTGACATCAACAATTCAATCTAGAGTATGCAAATGCCTAATATCATCATGCAGTTAAAAATTATAACCTTCAACTAACATCAACACCCAAGGGGTAAAAGTATCATGGAGGCCCCTAAGTGTCAGATTGTATTTTGCCCTCTCTACTCAAAAAATGAACAAATTAGTCCCTGTAAAACAGACATGGCTGAAAGAATAACCATCAAACTCCTAGTAGTACAAGGGTCTCCTTGCTACTTTACCACAATCAAAGCAAAAAAACAAGAGTCTATGAAATTCCTCTATGTCCGAAGTCCATGTCTCACAAATTATGAAACTTTTACTTGAATGAAATAACATGAATAATAAAGGTACAAAATTTTCAACCAAATTGAAAAAATATATGCATTGATTAAGCTAAAAAACAGAACTTGAAGGTGGATTAAATAAAACAGACCTCCAAAACCCCATCCAACTCCAAAACCACACCCAACACCAAAACCTGTGAACAAAATTGACAAAAAAAAAAAAAAACAGAAAAAAAAGCTCAAAGACAAGAAATTTAATTTAATAGAATATTGAAAAGAAGTGTAAAATAAAAATGGGTATACCAATGCCAACACCAAACCCGTTGAAGTTTGTAATCATTTTTGTCTTCTTAGCTGTGAATAAAAGCAGAGATGTTAATCAAAACTGGGAAATGAGAGACTGTAAGAAACCCAATTCGTTGTCAAAGACTATGGAATTGATTTTCCACGAAAAGGAAGAGAATTGGAGAAGGGATTCGGATTGGGAAGTGAGGGTATTCTTTTGGGTACAGTAGAAGCTTGGGTTTTTGCTTCTCTACTTCGTCTTTGAGAAAAAAATAGTTTGGACCTTTGAATTACAAAAGTAGAGGACTTTCTTTGTTTTTTTCTAATACCCAAGCCCAAATCATATGATACAAATAATTCTGTTCAAGATTGGACCTTTTCGTCCAAATTGCTCAATAGTTGAAGAAATGTGCTTAAATTTCATGTGATGGATAAATTGTATTTTATTCTTTTTATTCGAAAATAGATAAATTAATCTTTGTAAATTAGATTAAAGAATAAATTTATTTTTTTCGTTAAAAATTTCATCTAGATAGTTACACATAGTGTGTCACGTATATCTCATACTGATATACATAGAATAGTTTTTAACAGTAGAAATAGATGAATTTTTAACAAAAGGATCAGCTTGCTCTTTTATTTAACGTATAGGAACTAATTTGCTTATTTTTTATGTAGAGAGTGCAAAATGCAATCCGACTCCTAGTACCAAGGCTCCTATGATACTTTTACTAGTGTTTGGCTCAATTTTAGACTTGGATATTTGGGTTTGAATAAATCTCACATTTAGATCATTTGGCTCAATGCTCGGTCATAAGTTTGGATTGTTTTAAGTTTTGATCACTTTAAGTTCAAGTTACTTTGAGTTTGAATTATTTCAATTTTGGGTTCAAACTATTGATTTTTATGGTCAAATTAAATGGAAAATAATTGAAGTTTGGATTGATCAAATCAAGTTTTCAAATTCTTGTTATGGCTTAATATATCATTTGGTGCTTAAGTTTAACATTTTTTTTAATGTGGTCCTTGTGTTATTTTTTGGTCTAATATTATACTTATGTTTGACAAAAGTTGTATATTTTGGTGCTAAAATGTAACAATAATAATTTTTTAGTGTTTAATTTAGATTTTAAGATTAATTTAGTAAAAATTAATTGCTAATATCATATTTGAATTTTTTATAATTGAGTGTTAATGATATTAAGGTTTGTCAAAATCAGACACTATATTTGAAAAAAAAAATCAAATTATATTAAAGTTAAATTAAATAATAATAAAAACCCCCAAACCCTAAGGATAGAGGACAAGAGGGAAGAATATAAAATGTTGAGTTCCATAGTGGGATTGGAGGCGCAGCCAAGAAATTAATTTAGGGTGCAAATCTGCCTAACTTAAAAGCAATCAACTTTCAAATGCATGCATTTTACACTTTTTGTCACTCAATAATTATCTATGTATGTTCATTCTAGGAGGAAAGTTTTGAACACCATGATATTTTTAAAAAATAATTATATTTAATATATCATTAATATTTTTAGAATTAGGTTGATAATTGAACCGGTTAAATTATTTATTCGTCGATTCGATTAAAAATTTCTAAAAAAAAATTGGTTCAATAAGTTTTTTTAGTTGATTTAATTAGTTTGTATTGGTTCGCATTTCAATTGATCCGTTACTATTCGCAGGACTGGTACTCCAATTGATTTCCGGTCTAATCAATTCATATGTCGCATGCACCATTGGTTAGGGACAACGCCAATTTTGTTTTGGGAGTCGGATTTGATTATAACTAAAATGCAATTGTATCATTGCATTAACATAAAATCTTACAATTTCTTAAGGGATTAAATTATAAATCTTTCATTTTGGAGGGGCAAAAAATAAAATTTAAATTTTAGGAGAGCAAAATGCAATTTACCATCAGATTCGATTAAACTTTTTGCAATTTTTAAAGGAGATAAGAAGACAATTTTCCATTTTCTAAATAGTTTAGAAATTGAGCTTACATTTATGTTAATTGTTTTGACACGTGTTGTAATTTAAACTATTTTTAAGGCCCCGTAAGCTCGATTTAAGGTTCACAAATGTAATTATGCTATTAATGGAATGCGGATTTGAATGGCTTAATGATGTTAATTGTTTTGATATGTACCGTAATACTTCGTGATCCTAATCAGACAACGGATACAGGTTAGGGGTGTTACATAGTTGTTCTCAAATGACAGGTACACTAAATGATAGCCGTTCTAAATTGAAATCATGTTCTTAACATAACTATTCTCAAATCAAACAACAACAATTCTAATCTAGAGTAGTTCTTTCAGAAGAGAAAATCAAGTGAACAACATTGTTACTTATTTATGATTAACATTATTATTATTATTATTATTATTATTGTTGGAAGCACAATTTCTTAAAATATAATCTTATTTTTATCGAGAATGGGTAAATATTAATAAATCTATAACCTAACACAATTGTGTGGTAAGGATTTCATTGAAGATCCTTTTATCAAACTCTACGTATATGATAATTACGTGATTAAAGTTAAACAGTTCATAAGTAAAATCAATGCCCCATATTTTCACTCTCCAGTGAACTTAGATTTCGAATCCAGTCTTTAATCATCATGAACTTAGGAACCAACGCACTTACTTTCCACGCGGATTACACCGTAAAAGTATCAGAGAAAAATACAAAATTTATGCACATCCCAATACCCCCACCTAAATGTACATTTAGAAACTTCACTGCATGAGGAACAAAAATAGTATCACTTAGTACTAAATTATTAATAATCTAAAACTCTTTGGACCAGCTTTTCATGAAGTTTTCTTCTATATACAGCATGTTTTGTATAGTAGCCGCATAATCTTGAGACCTTCAAACATTTGTACTAATTTTGGTTTAATCTATTGCTGAATTGTTTGTGCTATATTTATATACAGAGCTTTGCTTGGTTAAGTGGTTTAAGGGACCACTTTTTTTGGCGACAATACCCTGGATTCAGATATTGAAATTGTGGTCCCTCAAACATTGCATTTTGCAATTATCATGACAAGAGAAATGGTTGGATTGAAAGAGATTGGTCCATTGTGTATCTTTAGATACCTACTCAATCTTAAAAATTCGATTAGATTAATACAAAATTAAATTCGAACTAAATTGATTTGATCATGAAAATTTAATAATTTGAACTTTAACTTAAATCATAAACAATTTAAACCAGTCATTACTTGAACTTGAAATGAGCATAATTTGAAATTATCTGAACTTATAATGACCTGACCCTAAAAACTCAAGCTTTAAATCTGAATGATTCGAATCGGAAATTTCTCGAAACCAAAATTGATTCGAAACCCAAAATTAATCTGAATTGAAATGATACAAAATTTTTTAAATTAACACAATTTATATTAATTCGACACACAGAATTCATAACTACACATTTTATTTTATAGTGGGAGATTTCAACAACTCAAACCCTAAACAGTATAAAATATAAATCCGAAATAGTTTAAACTTGAAATAATTTAAACTCGAAATAATTCAAACCGAAAATAACTCTAACAAGTAAACAAAAATGGCTATTAAACCGGTAATAATTCAATCTAAAAAATCAAATTTCATACGTAAATAAGCTAAAACCGAAATCATCCAATCATAAAATAAGCTAAATCTAAAATTAACAAAACAAGCGAATTGAATTGATTGGTGAACTCTCTTATATATTTTGGTGAATCAAAAGTTAAACATGACAGATTCAGCAAAAGGTTAAAACTTTGGTATAAAAAGGGTATTTTGTTGTAGACATGTCGAACCCTACTGAATATATCGCTTTTAGAAATCGAAGTTACATCAGATTTGATGAACTTAACAAAAATATAAAACCTAAGTTTCCAGACAGTATGATGACAAGTATGCACAGGGAATCTAGAAACTTGTATTAATCTGAGTTTTATTGGAATAGTATTTTTGGAGATTTTCGAAGATATTTGACTAATCATATGTTGTTCCAGTTTAACTGATGTTTGTTTGGTCACATAAGACAAAACAGGTTTTAGAAAATGTAATGTGTTGTGCAAAAAGAAAATAAGAAAGAGAGAGAGAAGTGGGAAAAAAGTAATACTAAAAATTAAGAATTCAATTAGGCACCTAACCACTAAAAATATTTGTGGTTGATATATGAATACGAAAATATGATGATATTTGTTTAATTAAATTTTGCTATTAGTCATATATTATGCGTAAAGTTATAGATTTTGAAGTATGAAATTTTTTTTATTGGAATGTAAAGGAATATCTATAGGAGTTATAAGTTTCAGAATGTTAGTGAGCACTGGTGAATTTTTATGGTTAGCAATAATAATAGGATTGATGGGTTTGTTTTGTTGAGGTGTCTTATTGGTGTTTGGCTTGCTTTGCCTCAGATTTATGTGGGTTTAGCTAGCTTGAAGTGCTGTAGTTCTTGAAGAGAAGTATTGATTTATCTTCAAGGAAGGAAGGTGGGACATTGAATCATAATTCTTTGGTTTTAAGGTGAAAATGTTTAAACCACTTGTGAGATGAGAGTTGGTCCTCCTGTGGTATCATTAAATTCAACGAGGACTGGATGATGTTGCAAAAATGTTTCCAACAGTGATGACTATGGAGGGTGTTCTTCAAGGTTGCATACGAATTTGGATGCTTTTGAGTTTTGATCATAAATGGAGGGACACAAATTCCTCAAATTACTTGCCTTTTTATGTTTAACATAAGCAATTAGTTTAACTATCAAATAAAGAATAAGATGAAAATGAATTTACAAAATGAAGCAAACCTGCAAAGCATTTCATTTTCAATTTCAGACTTGCAGCCTTCCCATGTCGTCGTTTGATCAATTTACCAGAAAGTATTACTGGATGGTATATTAACTCTCTTGTTTTTTTGGGTAAATATATATTTTGGTATTTGAATTTGGCTTTAAGATTCAAATTGGTACTTAAAGTTTCTTTTTGTCTAAATAGGTCACTAAAGTACTTGAATTCTTGGTTCACATTGGTACCTCAACTTGATCTTTTTATCCAAATTAATATGTAGGGTAAATGACTTATTTGAACCAATTTGAACTAGCCAAGTTTAGGTACTAATTCGAAACAAAAAACCAAATTGAAGTGCTTAAATGGACCAAAAAAAGTTTAGATACAAAATTGAATCTTGAATTCAAGTTTAGGTACCTAATTGGATAAAAGAAAACTTTAGGTACCAATTTAAACCTTAAAACTAAATTAAGATACCAAAATGTATATTTACCCTTTTTTATTTGAACCCTCTATGATACTTAGATTGAGTTTTAATTACATGACACTAACGATCAATAGTTTGGTGACACATGACAGTCTCACATTTTAACATGTGACAAAATGTAAAGTTATTACATGTCATCATATTATTGATCATCAATGTTACAATAGCTTCACTCCAACATATTGTTGTAATTTAATTATTAATATAAATTGTTATATTTAACTACCTCATATATAAATTAACCCTTAATTAAATTCAAAGTCAGAACATAAACGAAGAGACAAAGCTGTTTCAATATAAAACTCAAACCCGAAACTCCACAAACACAACAGGATTCTAGACCTTGCAAATGGTAGATGCTAAATTAATCATTTCTCATCCACCTATTAAATAAACACAACAAGTACAATATATGTCAGATTTTGTAGTTCATTCACTGGAATCACCTCTCAGTAAACCTGTGAAATTATTTTTACTACCCCCTTTTTTTTTCTCGAGAAAAAGAGGCAAACAGCACACATTGTTCTTTGTTTCAAATATAGCAAAGATGATTCCATCATCCATGCGCCGCTAGGTGTCATTACACCACTTATCCACCTTGTATATTTATATAGTACCAGAAAACAAAACCCTAACCCTGTTTCAAATCTTTGTTCTTAAAACCAATGGATTCCCTCAACAAAAAAGGGAAGATGACCCCAAATTTTAACACCACTCCTCCTAAAACCATAAACGACATGGTTACGGACCAAATGTGTAACAATCCATGTTGTTTCTTTTGTATCATGAAAGAGCCAGACACATCTTTAAGAAGGTCTTGTTTAGCAACTTGTTTCAAGGAAATGTCAGTTATCAATAAAGATGACCAACAACATGTTTTGGTGTTAAGTGGTTTGTGGAACATAGCAATGGCACAACCAGATGATCCTGAGTTTATATCCCTTGGTATCTTTGATTGCATGGTGAGTTTACTCGAGAAAGGAACCAATGATAGAAGCTGGTTATTTAGGGGTCAAAACATTTACATCCCTTATTATGCAGCTCATGTTATTGGTTCTTATACTATGAACAAGGTTGAGTTTGCAGAGAAAGCTGTAGTTGCTGGTGTTATACCTCCATTAATGGAGCTTTTAAGAGGGAAGATAAGTTGGGTTGAACAAAGAGTAGCTGTTCGAGCTCTTGGTCACCTTGCAAGCTATGAAAGAACATTTGAAGCTGTAGCTGCTTACGAAGAAGAACTGGTGAGACTCACAATGAACTTAGCTTCAACTTGTCTTGATCAAGTGTATACTAAGTTCGTTGGTGTTAAAGTTGAGAACAAAAGATCAAAATATCATTGTGATTTGCTTACAAGAGGTGTTGGTGGTTTGGAAATGGAGAACCGAAAAGCTGAAGAATGGGCTAGCCAGTTACAGTGTTGGTCTTTGTACCTACTCAACTGTTTTGCTTGTAAAGAAAGATCATTGAACCTTATTTGTAACCAAGGGTTCTTGGTTGATTTATGTGGGATGTGGGGTGGATTAGTGAACCATTCATCACCAGCTGGTGTGGGATTGATTAGAATCTTGTGTTACAGCAAATATGGAAGACAAAACATCTCTGAATCAAAACAAGTGTTGGAGAATCTTTGTCATCTTTCTAGATCATCAGATGATTGGCAATACATGGGGATTGATTGTCTGTTATTGCTTCTCAAAGACATAGATACAAGGTACAAGGTTATTGAGATTGTCACCATGTTTCTCATCGATTTAGTTGAACTCAAAAGCCTTGGTGATAGATCAAACTTGGGTGAAACCATTACAAAAACCCTTCTTTTGGATTGTAAACAAAGCAAATTTAGAAACAAGAATAGCCATGTCTTAAAAGCTCTGCAACAAACATGGGAGTTGAAAGTAGAAAGAAGAAAGAGAGAAAAAACCATGTCAGTTGAAAAAATAGAAGAAAAAAGGGTGTTAGTGAACCTTATAAAACAACAAGCTAACCATGTGTTTTGGTTAGGTGATGTAGAGGAAGCCATAAAGATGTATAATGAAGCCTTGGATACATGCCCTTTGAAGCTTCGTAAAGAAAGAATGGTACTTTATAGCAATAGAGCTCAATGTTATTTACTACTTAGAGACCCTGATGCTGCCATTAGAGACTCAACTCGAGCTCTTTGTCTCTCTAAGCCTACTAATTCTCATGGTAAAAGCTTATGGAGAAGATCACAAGCTTATGATATGAAAGGGTTAGCTAAAGAGAGCTTAATGGATTGTATAATGTTCATCAACTCAGTAACCACTACCACCACCAACAAGCGTGTGAAGATCCCATACTATGCAGCTCGTATGATCAGCAAACAGATGGAAGCCACGTGGTTGTTTGTCAATGCGCAGTCCAAGTTCACCAGATCAGACGATGATTATGAGATAAGTAGCAATGAAGATGATCATCAGCTAGAATGTGATGAAATGATGAGGCAAATGATGATGATGATGATGGAGAAGAAAAGTATAGCATCTGGTGAGCATTTACTTGATACATACAGTACGTACATATATAAATATTCTGCAACATGGCATGCTGCTAAAGTGAATGTAATGTTTTATGACTTTTTTTGCTGGTGACCCCTTTTGTTTTCAGGTCTGTCCACCATAATTGAAGAACCTTTGATTGCAAAGGGAAAAAATTGGAGAGAGGTGGAAAGAGCAAGGAGAAACAAAACAGCTTTTAATGTTATGGCTCGATCAATGTAATAAACCACAGACTTATATATATCATCAGTACTTCATGTTGCATTAAAGCAATGATGTATTTGATTCAGACACTGAAAATGGATTAGTCTTTTGAGTCAGACAAGTATCATGCATGCACAAATTAATGTTTTTGGTTGTTCTATTATGTTAGAGTTGCATATATGATGATGATGACATGAAATCATGAATCTTATAATTTAAAAGAGAAGATCATATGATGAAATATTTTAAGTGGGATGCCAGTGGTGGTTCCAGGGGATCTTTTTATATATATATATATATATATATATATATGTATGTATGAATGTATATAGTAAGGAAGAAGTGGGGAGGACCACTTGAGCACAATGTTGAAAATATGTTAATGAAATGAAAGAAGAAAACAAAATGAGGCAAGAG
This sequence comes from Gossypium longicalyx, assembly GCA_025698465.1. Classification (NCBI taxonomy): domain Eukaryota; kingdom Viridiplantae; phylum Streptophyta; class Magnoliopsida; order Malvales; family Malvaceae; genus Gossypium; species Gossypium longicalyx. Next base: position 2,111,238 of record CM047000.1, on the reverse strand, counting down.
GAGAGGAAAAAAAGCCAACCTGGCTGCTCTTTGTCTTTCCAGCTTTGAACTGTATGTCGTCGTTTTCATGGGGTGAGTGTGGATGCTATTGCAAAGTATGATATATAGAGTAAAAGCCTGTATTGCAATTCACTTTTGATTTTGTTATAAAAATTTCAACAAGTAGGCAAGGAGAAGAGGGTGGTGTAAAGGAAGCAAATTTATATAAACAAACGGAAAGCTGGAAAGAGATAGGAGGAGAAGGAAGGCTGCTGTGAAGGATGGAAAGCTAAGTATGATTAAGGAAAGATATAACTTTTTAGTGGTGATGTGGTAAGTGGTTACGAAAGAGTGTGGGACACGTACGTCATGGGACTCATTCAATTGTTCCTTTTGAGAGAGCATAAGATTGTTATATTTAGGTGAATCCTAGTAGTTCTTAAATAGAGTGTTCATATTAAAAATGGTGGAACATTTTCAAAATATATATATAGTATTTCAATAGTTACAAATGAAAATATATAAGTAGTCAAAAGTTATATCACTTTGTTATTAACTAAAAATTATCACTATTCATAATGATAAGTTATCTCTTGTTAGTAAAAGTTATGTAACCTAATTATTAACAAAAATTCATAATTATTCAAGTAAATATCTATTGAATAATTGTGTTTATTACTAAAAATGTGACTATCCACGTGAATAATTATATCTTTATGAAGATATATGAGAACTCTTATAAATAAGAGTCAAATTTCATTTGCTTGGCACAACAAAATTTAAAAAATTTTGTTTCTTTTGATTCTCGTTTATCTTCTATTATTTTTAGATTGTTGACAATAATTAGACTTCATTGTATCTTCGAAGTTCATTTGCTAATAACTCTTTTGCACACCAAAATATAAGTGGGGCAAATAGTTTCTACCCTAAATCAAGTGGCTTTGATGTATTGTTAATTTCTCATAAATTTATTTTTATCCCCACACACCAACAGAAAAGCGAGTGGCTTAACCATAGTAGCTAGTACCCTTTTATAAGTGGACAACTCTAGTATTAGCAGGTGGTCTCACGATGGGTGGTTAGATTGGGAGGCAACTAAGAACGACTTAGAGTAAGGGAGATAGGTAACTATATCTTCAAGCATCTACCTAGAGTCTTTTGGAAGTGTCATGTGTAACACTCCAAACCCGTATTCGTCGTCAAAATAGGGTTTCAGAGCATTACTAGAATTTACAAATCACCTAAAAATTTTTAATTAAATACTTATTGATTCAATGCATCATATAAATAAATAAATATATTATCATTCAATCAACGACAGCACTTGTATAAGCATCAAAACGACAACATTGTTAGTATACTAGTACATATTTCATATAAATTCAATATTGATATACTTATTTTCTCGACATGTCACACTTGAGTTTAATAATTGTCTTTACTTATATAATTTCCTTATATCAACATATCAAAGATAGTCATATATGTACATGTCATGAGACATATTATTTGCTTTATCTTTGTTTCTTTATAAGCATATATCATTCATTTCGTTATATCAATATTTCATGCACCATAATTTTCATATATCTTATGTATATTTATTTCGGTAATAGTTCATATTAAAATTAACATAAATTAAATTCTATGTACCTATACTTATTTCATTTATCTATCTTTTTAATTATTTCATTCAACTATTTTGTACATATATTTCCATATGACCAATTCTTGTAAACATTTCACAGAACCATTTCCTATAATCATTCTTCATCTGATACATATTACCTGAATATCAATTGTTCAACTGATGTCATAGCATCTCCCATCCATGATCTTATTTATCTTTGACATGATGCCATAGTGTCTTTCAACTATGGTCTTACTCATTTTCTGCCAGGTTGCCATGGTATCTTTCAACCATGGTCTTGTTCATTTCATGTTACATTGTCATGGTATCTTTCAACCATGGTCTTATTCATTCCCGTCATGTTGCCATGGTATCTTTCAGCCATTGTATCTTTCACATTTCATATCATGTTGCCATGGTGTCTTTCAACCATGGTCTTACACATTTCATATCATGTTGCCATGGTGTCTTTCAACCATGGTCTTACACATTTTATTTGAAAGCACGATCCATGAACCTCATCCTTACAATGGGATTACAGTCGAGCTAAATCCTGTAATATAAACTCATAGAGTATTGTCGGGATTACGGTCCAAAGCTAATCGCAACGACAATTACTCTAATGAGCTTGGATCCGAATTACCACCCAGGCTAAATTGGACCTAATTCGGATTACCCGTTCGGGCTAAATCCATTTTCCACATATTCTTCGAGAGGGCTATATCAAGATAGGATCACCCATCCGGGCTAAATCCTTTTTACCGTCAATTCCTTTTCAAAGATCCATCGAATTTTCCTTTTATTCTACCGGGATTTTTTCCCCTTTTTATCAAATATGTCAGTATTTCATACATTTTCATATAATGAACATTCAAATCATATTCATATAAAAAAAACATACATTTCAAGCATTTATGAATATAATTCAAGTTACACAAACTTACCTCATTGCTTGTTTGTGTTTATAATTTCATTAATCCGATATCTTTTCTTTTCCACGATCAAGTCTCTTATTTGAGTCGTCCGGATCACTATAAATAAATTTGATCATCATTTTCATTCATTTCATATTCTAATGTATTTAATTAATTCTCTAGGCAAAATTACCATTTTGCCCCTAAACTTTTATTTAATGACGATTTCATCCTTAAGGTCAGGAAAATAAAATTCTTGCAATTTTAATCCTTATTTCCAGCTATTATTCTCATGCATATTAATAACAGCCCATGAATTCTATAAAATATCATAATTTTCTATAATTTCAACACTTTTCAATTTAATCCCTAAAAACATGTTTTCCCCGATCTTGAACTAAATTCATAATTTCATTCAATTTTGTAATTTAAATAATAAAATAATTCATTTCATGCAATTTAGTCATTTATGACATTTTTACAAAATTACCCATAAAGTTTTACTTTTATTCAATTTAGTCCCTGAGCCTAAAACATGCAAATTAGCCATGCCAGATGAATATTCATACATATTTTCATCCTCCTCCTCTCCATTCTACATCCTTAAACTTATATAATATGCTTATAAGTAACACTATCAATAATTTCACTATTTACTTATATGTATATTCAAAGTTGTCCATTTGAGTCATAGTCACTAAATTATTTATATCTTGAGCTACAGAACTCAAAATTAAGATTCGTTAATTTTTCCTGAAACTAGACTCACACATATTCTTACCATAAAATTTTCAGAATTTTTGGTTTAGCCAATTAGTACATTTTATTCATTAAAGTCACCCCTGTTCTGCTGTCTGACAGTTCCGACCATTCTTCACTAAAATCTAATTATCTTCTTGTACAGAATTCAAATAATGTTCTAGTTTATTTCTCTTGAAAATAGACTCATTCACAATTCTAATCATATAAATTTAATTCCATAATTATTTTTCTCCATTTTTTTATGATTTTCCAAAGTCAGAACAGGGGAACCCGAATTCATTCTGACCTTGTCTCACAAAATTCATTATATCTCATGATTTAGAAATCCATTACTTACACCATTTCTTCTATGAGAAACTAGACTTAATAAGCTTTAATTTCATTTTTTTTTCATCTTCTAATTCCATTTATACAATTTATGGTGATTTTTCAAAGTTAGTCCACTGATGCTGTCCAATATTGTTTTAGTGCAAGCTGTTTATTATCATTTTTCCCCTAAGCTTTTAATAAATAACAATTTCGTCCCTACTCAATTAGCCTCTCAATTGAGATGATTTTTCTCAATTAACACTTTATTCTATCACTTTAAACTACTTTACAAATTTTGGAAATTATAATTTCAGCACTAGAATTTAATTCCAAACCTTTTCACAATTAGATCCTAAAATCAATTTCCATCAATTTTACTTGATAAAATTATCATATATCAAAAATTAAAGCTTAAATTCTATGTTTATTCATCATATTCTTCCAGAACTCATCCATAATATCTTTAAAAATTAACTATGACATCAAAAACTAATGAAATAGTAAGTTGGACCCAATTGTAAAAGTCTAAAAACATAGAAATTTCAAGGAGAAAGCAATAATTAAACTTACATGTAGCTATAGAATGAAAATCAGCTTGAATCCTCTTCCATGGATGTTTTTCAGCTGATGAAAATAAAGAAAAATGAAGAGAATTCTAGATATTCCAATTTGGTCCCATTTTTATTTAGTTTATTTTGGCAATTTTCCAATTTTACCCTTATTTCACCCTTTTCTTGATTTTTCTCAGCTATTGCCGCCCAAAATATCTTCTTTGGGCTTATTTGCACTTTAGGTCCTTCCTCATTTGACAATTGAGTTATTTAATTCTTTTAGCAACTTTTACACCTTTTTCAATTTAGTCCTTTTTATTTAATTAACCACCCAAACATTAAAATTTTCTGACGAAATTTTAATACTATCTTATTGATACTCCATAAATATTTATAAAAATATTTACGGCTCGATTTATAAATTTGAGATTTCGATAACTATTTTCTTCAATTTCTTGACTTAATAAATCTTTATAAAACACAAATTACTAATTTAAAAATCTCTCAAAAATCACATTTGGCTCATAATTATTAAATAAATAAATTACGAGCTTATTTTTTTAAATTTAGTGGTCTCGAATCACTATTCCCGACATTATTGAAAGTCGGTTATTACATCATGTGTCTAACCCAAGTAGGGGTATAATAAGATACTAAATATGAGTCTTTTATAATTGGAGGAATGACTTTTGATACTCTTGACATTTGGATTCTCAAAATTCTCTCTAAGCTCAACTTATATCCTTGTCTAGCCTTTTCATCAACCACATACAACCTTCCTCCACCTTACAAGCTACCATCTACTGCTATGCTCAGTGTTACAGGTTCTACTCTAATTTTTTTCTCTACCTTCTCTTGATTCTTCTCCTTCACTTATTTACAACACTTCCTCTAAAACCCTCTCACTAAGTATAATGATAAAATTTGCCTTTTAATGGTTGCATGTTTTTACAATGTTGCTTCTAATGTTTTCTTTTCATAATCTCAATCTTAGAGTTTTATTTTTGCCAAATAGGCTCGATATGGACAACAAAGCTGACATTAGTCAAGTTAAATTCAACCATTTTCCTGATATGGCAGCATGATAAGTATGAAATAAATTTTTGGGTTAAATCCAACAATAGCAATGCTTATCAATCAGAATTTAAATTACTTTTAATAAAAGTACTACCATTTGGTTAACTTCTACTGGGCAATTTTCTCACTATAAACCCATTAATTTCTCACCAAAATCATCACCATTAGCTAATAAAACTCTTTCATTATAAAAACTAGCATACCAAGAGTTATACTATACGTCGATAATCGCAGTAGGAATAATCACAAAGCAATAAAAAGGAAAAATAAGAATGCACAGATTTTACGTAAAAAAAATTTATTGAAAAAAATCACGGACAGAGGAAGAGAAAAATAACAAATACAAAAGGTTTTCTTCTACGCACGTGTTAAGGGTTAAACAACCATTTTATAATCAATGTCTAATAGAAAAAGTATAGTCCTATACAGATTCAACTTGTGCGACCCTCAGTCCTTCACCCTCACAGATCCTCAATTTTGTCTCTATATTTTATTTTTTTAACAAGTAAATTGCACCTTAAACTTTTCAGGTAAAAATTAAGTAGACAAAAGGTAAAAAATATTTTGAAGCAAGAAAGATATTAAATTAAATTGAAAAAAGAAAGTGATGCATCACCACCTTTTCTATTAAGAAGTCACTTGATGAAAAAGTTAACAATTTGACAGAATAAAATCACCACTTTTTCACACCTCCCTTGAGAAAAATAGTTTAATGTTGAAATGGTTGGGCTTTCCATGAAAAACTGAAATGTCTGATATATATATAATATATATTGCTTCATTGTCCACAAACACTTCAATGCTTCTAACATGCTTTATATGCAAATCAAGCTCATTTTTTTCTCAATCATAAGGCTTGCATTAATAGCTGCTATTGCAACTATTAATTCAGCTTCTATATTCGATTATGCCATGATCTTCTGTTTTTTTTGGCACACCAAGAGAAAATCCTTGAGCCAATAATGAAACAATACTCAAAAGGTACTCTTAATATCATCTAAAGACCGGACTCAATCACTATTAGAAAATTTAAGTGGTTGACAAACATGACGATCATTTTTAATACAAATTCATGATAACTTGATATGAAGTTTGGAGAACCACACTCTAAAAGTTAACAAGAAAGAATGAGAAGCCTACATTCATATAAACCACTTAATGGATTTCGAAATTGATTCGCTCCAAATAAAAAAAAAATTTCTTTAAAAAAGTGGATGCGAATAATGTAGAATGAATTTTTTTTTTGTTAAATAATGATTATTATAATTGATTGTCCAATCATGTCTACTATGATATATAAAAACACCATTTTACCTTTATTTATATAAATTAAAATGGGTTCTCAAAACTAAACTCCAAATTTTCTTTATTTAGTTTTCACTTGAGAATTTTGTTAAAAAGTCGTCCAATTCAAATTAAAATAAGACTAGACAAAGTAAAAATAGATATATTCAACAATTTTCAAAATTACACATTTATGCTAGAACGAAACAAATAATAAGACAAACAATACCAACTATCAAATGATAATGAATTGATAACATTTATTCTTATCTCGCTCTAATGTCATCCCTAATTTCACACATTATGGCGCATGGAACCATGTTACTGGTTACCACACAGACCATACATAACCTACTGATCCTAACAATAGGGAGCAACCCACTAATTATAAGCACAAGATATTTGAAGGTCTGGACTCATCCAATGTTTGTGTTCAAATTAATACCTTTTGGGTCATGAAATAAAGTGATGTATGCCCAAAGGCTCAACCTTTGCCATGCCAAGGCCCTTTGTTAACTTGCTTACATTTAATTTTCATAGCACATATGATTGATTTGGCAGCATCCAAAAAGCATCATGTAATTAAACTAAATTATTATTATTAAAAAATATCAAAGATACCCATTTCAAAACAATATATCTGACAAAAAATCTGATAATTATAAACACCATACTATGAAGACAAGCCACTTGCCTGCCCAATTTAACTTTTTTATTTTATTTTGTGGGTCAGGTAATGATGGTGGAATTCCACAAAGGCACAAACAATTGAAAAGCTAAAGCCTACAACTTGTAAAAGTTAAAATTTTTACAAGTTCCAACCTTTATCCATGTGACATGAACATCATTTATGCTACTATGCATTATCTTTTTAATACCATAGTAATCTTTTTTAAAAGTTAAAACCATGATTTATTGGGTAAATTACATTTTCAGTCTCTCTTAATTTTAATATTGAACAAATTAGTTTCTCTTAAAAAATTGACGCACTTGAGTACCTATCAATTTCGAAAGTGAGCTAAGGACAATTAATTATAGTGTTAATATTTTATATTAATTGTACATAATTTTGATTAGTAGAATAATAAATGTAGTCCTTGATGTTTATGTATTTTGTGTAAATGGTGATAGAATGTGTAAATGTTGATTGCTAAATTTGTTAAATCAAGATCAAATTGACAAAATGTGTAAATTTTGATAGCTAAACTTGTTGGTAAAAAGACCTCTCCAATCCCTTTCAATTTCGAAATTGAGCAAATTAATCTCTCTCAAAAAAATTGGCGCGATTTAATCCCTGTCAATTTCGAAAGTGAGCAACTAAGGGCTTTAATTACGGCGTGAATGTCTTCCATCAATTGTACATAATTTTGATTGGTATAATAACAAATTTAGTTTTCAATGTTTATATATTTTGTAATTTTGGCCTCAATTATAAGAAATCCAACAAATTCCATCTCAACGTTTACACAAATATTGCAAGATAAATTTGTTAAATTAGGACCAAATTGGCAGAATGTGTATATTTGAGGACTAAATTTGTTATTATACCAATCAAAATAATGTACAATTGATGAAAACCATTAATGTCGTGATTAATTGTCCTTAGTTGCTCACTTTAGAAATTGACAAGGATTAAATTGTTCTGATTTTTTTGAGAGGGACTAATTTACTCAACTTTGATATTGAAAGGGACTGGAGAAACTATTTTACCAAATTTGTTATTATATCGTAAAATTGGCTAAAAAGTCACTATACCAATTTATTGCATTTATGCTCATTTATTTTATTCAATTTTATATAAAAAAAACCTTGCCTCGTTAAAAGTAGAGCATCTAACACTTTTGAAGCTTTGAGATGAACATCAATGGCTGCCTTGTATCTTTACCTACCAATATTCCTAATCCTTTATATTTTCACTAAGCATTTCCATAACAAAATCCATAACCTTCCTCCAACTCCATTTCCATGTCTTCCCATCATTGGACACCTTCACCTCCTTAAGAAACCTCTCCACAGAACTCTATTCGACATCGCGAACCGGTATGGTCCTGTACTCTTTTTCGAGTTCGGGTCACGTAGGGTCCTTGTTGTGTCATCCCCGTCTGCTGCGGAAGAATGTTTCACTAAGAACGACGTCATTTTCGCCAACCGGCCTCGCTTGCTCATTGCGAAACACTTGGCTTACAACTACACTGGACTCTCTTGGGCACCTTATGGTGATCTTTGGCGAAACCTTAGACGGATTGCCTCGATCGAGCTTTTGTCATCGAGCCGGCTGCAGTTGTTGTCGTGCATACGGATGGATGAGGTGAAATCGTTGATGAGGAAGTTGTTATGTCGTCAAGATGAACCGGTTGAGTTCAAAAGAGCGTTTTTTGAGTTAACATACAATGTGATGATGGGTTTGATTGCAGGGAAAAAGTACTATGGTTGTGAAGATGTCGAAAACATGGAGGAAGCTGAACGGTTTCGAGAGATACAAATTGAGGCACTCGAGTTGAGTTCGATAACGAATTTCGGTGACTTTATACCATGGCTTAAGTCCAAGAAACTGGAAAAGAGGTTAATGGAGTGTGGTGCAAAGAGGGATAAGTTTATGCAAGATCTCATAGAGCAATATAGGAGAAAAATGAAGAGTGATCCTAATGGTGAGAGGAACAAGAAGACCATGATTGAGATTTTGTTGTCATTACAAGAATCTGAATCTGATTATTACACTGATGAGATCATTAAAGGCTTGATGATTGTAAGATTTTTATGTTATGTTCTTGTTTGAATTCTTTGTTAATACACTGATGAAATTGGTCTAATGTTTTTTTATGATAGATTCTATTGATGGCAGGGACTGAAACTTCAATTAGTTCTATGGAATGGGGACTTTCCCTTTTGCTTAACCACCCTGAAGTGCTTACAAAGGCTCGAGACGAAATCTTGAACACGGTGGGAGACGAGCGGTTAATCGAGGAATCTGACCTGGTTCGACTTCCTTACCTCCGTAGCATCATCTACGAGACTTTGAGAATGTACCCACCAGTTCCAATGCTAGTACCTCATGAATCATCAGAGGAATGCATGGTGGAGGGTTTCCGAATTCCAAGTGGCACGATGTTATTGGTCAATATATGGGCTATACAGAATGACCCCAAAGTTTGGGAAGACCCTACAAGATTCAAACCAGAGAGGTTTGATGGGCTAGAAGGTGCAAGAGACGGGTTCAAATCGTTGCCGTTCGGGGCCGGAAGAAGAGGCTGTCCCGGAGAAGGCTTGGGACTGAGAATAGTTGGGTTGACATTAGGATCATTGATTCAATGCTTTGAATTGTCAAGGATTGGGGACGAAGTGGTCGATATGAGGGCTGGAACAGGGGTTACCATGCCCAAAGCTCAACCATTAGAAGCAAAATGCAAGCCAAGGCCAGCCATGCTTGAACTTCTTTCTCAAATTTAACCTTATTGGCAATAAAGATTCCAAATTGATGGAATTGGATAAGTCAAAACTAATAAAAACAAGCATAAGAAGTTTCACTTTTAAGACAACTTGCAACATTTTTTGTTGTCTGCAACATTTTTCGTTGTCTATTTATGTGTGGCATAGAACAAGACATTCAAAAGATAAGAGACAATTTATGCCATTGGAAGACAACAAAAAAGAGCTACATTGTTCTGTATTTACAAATTCAAAGAGACATTGATGCAAATACAAAATTCTCAGACAAACTACAATTCTGATTTTACCTTCTAATTTAGTTAGTCAAGTAAAAAAAAAACTATTACATCTAGTTCAGTTGGTGTAATTACTTTATATTCCGGAGACATTACTGCCTCGATCGTGAGCTTACATAGTTTTCACCCTTGGACCTTGAGAGAATTCACAGGCTTCACTGATTGAAGCCAATCGGATTTCAGCTGGGGGTATGAAACAATCCATTGACAGACCTGGAACGTTGAACGCCACTTCTTCGATTGCCCATGCTTCTTCCATCCTGGTTCTAGTGTGACTCATTGCAGTATCTCCAAACCGAAAAAGGGTCACCACAGAACGACCTGAGTGTGCGATCATTATTCCTTCAACAGGTCTATAATCCTCGAGGAACGAATTGATTGTTGTTTCCCAGTACACGGCATCACCACCATTGTTCTGAATTCTAGTCAAATGTGAATCTTCCATATGCACTAGAAGCCCTGTCTTCTGGCTAAAGTAACCGAATAAAACATGTCTTATGATCTCGGCAGGTCCTTCACTCCTGGCCTTCAATGTTGCTGGATCAGCACAAAGCTTGAGGATAAAGCAATCCTCCCCGTTTATCTTCTTTTCCCCAATGCATCTCGCATTAGTAAACATGCTTGCTGTTGTTCTCGGATCAAGCCCCTGCAACACCCAACAAGAACAGATTTTCAGATTCCAAGCTAAACAATTTTGCAACATGGGGCGAGGGCCGAGACTACTTTACCTGTAGTGCACGACGAAGGGGTCTAACCGGTCCTTTAGCTGCATGTGCACCGAGCCAAGGAGTGTGCCTCCACACAAGCTTCCCATTACAACCTGCATGAACCTTACTACCACCAAGTGCAAGCTCAACATACCACATATCTGGATTCATTTGCCATAACACAAACCCACCGGACTCGGCTGCCTTGGAAGAATTCCGATTCTTCGTAACCTTGTTAGCCGTTTCGAACTCGGAAGCTATCATTCTCACCCTTCCCATAGCATAAGCATTGTGAATCGAATTTTGAAGCTTTTGTCCACCTGATGCAGCTGTATATTGCTGTAATATATATTGAGCTGATGAAGTTTCCTGCAATTTTTTTAAACATGTTACACACAATCTCAATAAGTACTAAACAAATCCCTAAACATAATAAAAAAACCAACATCAAACATAGATTAAATCCAATCAAAATTTAACCTGTAACTATGAACATGCAAAGCTTATACTTTTCACTAAAATCATGAACTTGTTGATACTAAAAATTAAAGCTTTTTTAAACCAATCAATGAAATGCATTAAGGAACAAAAAAAAGAAAGAGAGAGAAGAAAAGGGGTGACTAACAATTGGGGTATCTTTAATACTGAGTAGAGGAAAAGGGTCTAAAGCGCTAACGTGCACTGGTGCCAACGGCGCACCCAAGACACCAAGCAACAATCTCAGATCGGACCGTTTACACGTCGAAGTTGAAACGGAAGGAGCCCGTGCTAGTTGACCCTTCATCCATTGAGCCCATCTACCTTCCATCCTTGAATCTCCGGCGTCAGTTCCATCGGGATCGGGACCTTCTTTCAGCGGAGACAAAGCTTCAGCTGGTCTTAAGCTTCCAGACCTGAAAATCAAAGGGTCCGGCTGTGAAACGTGGTGACTACCGTTGTTCCTCCGACGTCTTAGTAAACCCGACATTGGTGAAGCACTTCTCGCCGGGCTTTTGGACCGGGAACGACTCGGAGATAATCCTCTTACTACTGAAAAAAAACCCTGTTTTCTCTCCATTTTTTTTTTTACGATTTCGCCACTGAAACAGCTCCAAAAAAAAGATGACAGAGCTTATCGTTAAGCTTTCCCTCTTCTTTGAGACCTTAAAAGCGCGAAATTAAACGCTCTTAAAAGAGTAAAAAAGAAGAAACAAACAATGGTCTTTCACTGTGAGAACAAAGGCAGCTTAAGATACTGAAGAAGAAAAAAATATATAAAAAGGAAAAGAGAGAATGGCGTTAATAAGAAGGAAATGTACTAAAATGGGGAAATTAATTAATAATTAGGTTAAATTATTATTTTAGTCCCTCCATTAAAATTAAATTAATATGTAGTCCTTTTATTTTAATTCGATGTAATTGGATTCTTTGCTTTTTTAATTTCATTACTTTGTATTTGGGATGTAAATAAGAATTAGTGTTCGTAAGCTACTCGAGTTCGACTCAAAAAATTTGAACTCGATTCGATAATTATCAAGTCGAATTTGAGCTCGAGCAACTCGAGCTATCAATTGAGTCGAATTTGAACTTAATATTATGCTCTAACTGCTCACGAGCTTTTTTTATTTTTAATATATATTCTAAATAATTTTATATTATTTAATTATATCATTGCCCTTAACATGTATTATTAATTCTAAACTTAATTATCAAGCTGAGCTCGAGCTTGAATACCTACAAACTTAATTGAACTCGTGTTTGAACTTGAGTATAAAAATTGATAAACAAGTATAATGAAGTTAGAGCTCAAATAGCTTGATTATATCTTGAACCGAGTTCGAATTTAAAAATAAATATTTGATCAAATTTAAGCTTGCCGGTATTGATCATTAAAATATCAACGTAAATTTTTAAAGTAATGCTTTTAAAAAATCCACATCATACTACAAAATGGTAATAATAAAAAAAGCATTATTTATTTGGACGGGCATTATAACGATAATTGATTAAATTATGTCAAATTAAAATATAAAAGAAAAAACCTCAAATTTGAGCCTAATATAGGGACTAGAATCAGAATTTGACCAATAATTAATTAAATAAGTGATTAACTGAATTCGCAGGTTATTCCCGCGAGACATGCAAAACAGAGTATCACAGTTAGGTGTGTTTAGGGTTTACATATAGGTTTCGTGGTGTCTCTTTTTTTTTTAATTTAAAAAAAAATTACAGATTTTATATTTTATTTATTTTTGTCGTTTTTTTTTTTGGGGGACTGACAAAATAAATAAATAAATAAAGGTTAATCTCGTGACGGAAAATGAAACGGAGAGAATCTGTTGATGTGTGAAGGAAAAAATTGCGTGGGGAGTAGTGCCGGTGTTTAGTAACGGTCAACTATGGTCAAACAATTATTAAAATAAAAAAGGGTTAGTGGGATTAATAATGTTAATCATCTTGCAATGGCTTATAAGTAGATCGATCTAAATTATTATTGGTTTTAAAAAAAATTTAAGATTAATTTTGGAATTCGGTTATTTTAAGTTTGGATTAATTTTATGTTCGGGTTAATGTTAGTTTTCGTTCTTTTAAGTTTAAGTCATTTGAGTTTAAGGTTGGAACTTTTTAAATATAATCTTTACTTATTATAATTTTTGATAATTTATGAGTTTTGATCAATTTAATTTTAATATATGATAAAGCATATCTTTTAGAAGGGCCGTCTTTGCTCGGATAGGGAGTAATTTTCAATCTCCAACTTACTCGAAATTTGAATTTTATTTTAGCATGATTTTTATGTTTTTGTGATGTGCCTCGTGTTGTTGTATTACTTTTTTTTTTTTTTTATGGTTGTTGTCTATGAAAATCTTTGGTATAGAATTATTTCTTAATCTTTTTATTAATTTGAATATTTTCGTTTTCAACCCAAAAAAACTGATATTATACTTATTTATGAGTTTTTGTATTCGTACAGCTCACACGTCCACGTCCACACACAAACACATTACACTACTACAAACAAGCTGAGTCTACATAATGACCTTGCATTTTAGGGATGGGTGAATGTTCACCCTTTGACGAATGGGTCGATGCTAAGGTTTTACTTATTTATGAGTTGAATTATTTGTTACATCGAAACTAAAGTCATTTTAAAGTGTGATCTTCGTAATTTGAATTGGATTGATTTTTATTTATATAAGTACTCAACAGAGGAAAAAATAAGAGGATAAGGTAATAGTTATAAAGAAGTCGATTCACCTAAATAAAAAGAGACCATAGTCCAACTACCCAGCCTCTTTACTATCACCACATTTTCCTCTTGTTTATCTACTTATTAAACATTTGTATCAACAATTTCAAGTTTTATTTAATCGATAAAAATTATTTAAATTTTAAATTTATTAATAATAAAGTTTTTTACGTAAACAATATTTTTATTTTAAAAATTTAACACATTTTTTCACTTAAATATTTAAATTTTATTTATCACTTTTATTAAAAAAAATGTGTTTTTGACTGTAATAAATGAACATTTGAATAAAGAATGTGGTACATCAAATTTGTTGTAGGTATTTGGATAGTGGGGGACCTCTCCTCTACCTCTATAGATTTTGATTGATATATGAATTCACTGCATTTCTCTTTCACATTTATTTATTATTTCAAATATACCACACAATTTGGCCAATGTATACATACACACCACACAACATATTTGAAAAATATCCAATTATATATATATATATATATTCTAAAATGCAACATAAATTTAAATATTTTTCACTAAATTTAAATATTTTTCATTGTTATTTTTGTCCGAAAATGGGGATGAAAATCAATAAAATATTATTTATGTTGAGTGTTTTTCCGTCGTGTTTCATTAAAGGGAACAATCGAATATTTATATATATGCTGGACATATGTACTACTCTGGTCTGTCTGTTAAACTTTATAGCTCCACATGCGAACTCCTTGGTATATGTAAACTTTCCTTGTGAGCTCTCTTGATGGACCCCACTATAAGACCCTGCACCCAATTAGTAACGCCCAACCGATTCGCAGGTAGACAATCAAAATATTATCTAGATTTCGAGTTTATGATCATGAACACATAACAATTTATATAAATATCTTATTACATATTTTTTTTCTCATCAATAAAGTATAAAACAAAACAAACATTTTAAAGTTGCAACTATTGTGATTTGATGTAATGACAAAAACACACATTTTACAGGTTTAAGGTATTCAATCGATTGATTCGATTAATAATTGAATTGATTTTTTCTTAATTGAATCAAATTAAAAGTTGTATAGATAAATTAATCAAATTTCGATTGGTTTTCGTTTTAATAGATTAAAATTAACCTTTCAACATTTTTAAAAAAAAAATTATAACTTACTAAGATTAAGCTTAATCAATAATTTAAATAACATTCAAATATTAAATTTTGACTAATTCGAGTAAATCACTAGCAATTATTCTCGTATTTAGGATGGAGTTCAATTCAGTTTGTCAAATTTTCCATATTTAAAACGAGCCTATTAGTATTTAACATAAATGATCCATACGAAAATAATTACTAATGATTTATTCATATATACTAGTAAACCAATGTAAAATAAGCTTGTTACTTTCCAATCAAATCCTGCTACATCTATATATAAACGCTTGCCCTACTCATATTTAAGTTGCTGTTTAGTATTTAACAAATTATGCAATTTCTTTAAGATGAAAATTCATATGCAATAACTCCCATTAAATTGTTGGTTATGATTAGCTGAAGTAGCACTTAATTAGCATTCTTGATAGAGAAAAGCCAAATGCAATCATGTTTAAAGTTAAATTCTCAATGACAATTTTCTTAACACTATCACACCCTAATATCAAACTTTACCATTAATCATACCGTCAAAGATCCTGAGAATCTAATTTAATGAAGAAACGAGTTTTAGGCTTTAGGAGTTGGGGGGAGATAGAATAGAATAGGGAAATGAAAATTAATTGAGTCGAGGGACTATTCTGCAAGAGGAATAGAGGGATGGTTTTTTTTTTTTTTTTCATAAGAAGAATGATAAAAATCATAACTAGGCTAGGCGAGGTCAAGCTATTCCAGAGCAATCATTGTATAACAATTGAAGAACTTCATCCGGTAATTATATGTAGATATATCTACTCAGAGGCTTTGAGGACGCTATTGATATCAAACCATTGGTTACTCGGTTACCCTCTCTAAATACATATGTAACTCGAACCAGCCAAGATAGTTGGAATAGACCTTTAATAGCTCATAACACAACTGAGTGATGTTGTTCTACTGAAATTGCTTGAACCAAATGGATAGCTGCAATACTATCCATCTCAAGCACCACCCTTTTTATCTCTAGATTCCAAGCTACTTGTAGCCCCTCAAGAGCACCCCAAAGCTCGACATTGAGTAAAGAACAATGACCAATATTTTTAGAAAAAGCAGCAATCCAATTTTCATGTTGGTCACTGATTAAACTACCAACTAAAGCATTCCCAAACATATTACTAGAACACAGATGGTATTGTTATTAGTATTGTCCTAAGTAGGTTTTTTTTTTAATAGTGCATTTAAAGTAGTTAATTAATATATATGGAAACTTTACAATTTAGTTTAAAAGTTTATTATCTCTTTTTTTTTGTTAATTTTTATTGTTTTAATATATTATAAAGGTTAAATTTGACCAATGGTCAAATTATTTATCCAAACCTGAAGTCTCATCAAATATTTGGAAGGATATTAAAAAAATGTCAAAAAAATATTAGTCGAAATAAAGTAGGCTCGTTTTAAACATGAAAAAATATGTTGAGCTTCAACAGTATCGATGAAATTGTAAATTTATAAAAGTTACATGTTGGAATGGACTTAGAATTAATGTAATTTTCTCTAAAAGAATTTGTGTTAGAATATAGATTAAAAAATAATTAATTACACTAAACAAATAAAGAAATAGGTTAAAAAATGGAGTTTCAACTACAAATCTATGTTGCATATGCAACAAGTAATCTTTGATTTGGTTGATAAACTAGAAAAACGAACCCTAGACAAAGATCTTTTGGGCAAAAGAAAAAGACAATATGAATCAAACAAGACAACTCTAACTTTTGCTTTTCTCAATTTTCCATTTTTTCTTTTCTTTTCCCACTTTCTCTCTCTTTATTCTATGTGTTTGCTTGGAATGATTTAATCAGAGCGTGAGTTTCGCTTGGGTTAGTTGAGTGCTATATCCAACCACCTTAAACTAGGATGGAATTGGGTTTCAATAGGAACCAAAAATTCAAAACAATCCCAAGTCAAAAGTCAGGTCTAAAACTTTGTTCCTGATAAGAAATTCATATTCTTTAAAGAAGATCTCGGTTTTGTGTATTATGAACAAATAATTGTTTCTTGAAATTAAGTTTGATATGACTTGATTCTGGATTTAATTATGATCCTTGGAACTTTTAGATAAAAGAAAAAATTAAAACAAACTTAAGTCAAAAGACGAGACATAATCGGATTTGAAAACTTTGTTGGGTTGAATAGAAAGAAATTTGATGTTCTTTTAAGAAAAGTCTCGAGTTTGAATATTATGAATAAAGAATTGCTCCTTAAAATGGAGTTTGACTCGACTTACTTTAGATTTAATTGTGACTATTGTGACTTATACAAAAAAAGTAAAACAACCCTAAGTTAAAAGTCAAGACATAATTGGCTTTAAATCCATGTTGAGTCGTTTAACAAGAAATTCAATGTTCTTTGAGGAATGTATTGAGTTTGAGTTTTATGAATGAAGAATTGCTTCTCAAAATTGAGTTTGAGCCAAATAGCAAAAAATTTAATATTCTTTAAACGAAGTTTCGAGTTTGAGTCTTATGAATAAAAAAAATTACGTTAGATCAACTTATTTTTTAAAATAGAATTTGACCCGATTTGACTCAAAATTAAATCATGACCCTTATGATTTACAAATGGCAAACAAAACCAAAACAACCCTAAATCAAAAGATAAGACGTTACAAGCTCTAAAACCTCCTGTTGGGGTGAAATAACAAGAAATTTATTGTTTTCTAAATAAAGTTTTAAGTTGGAATCCTAAAAATAAAGTAATAATTTATTCTAATCCGGTTTTACTCTGAAATTTTTAATCGTGACACTTAGTGAATTTCAGATACCAAACAAAACAACAATTGTAAGTTTAAAGATGGTATGTTTGGCATCAGCTAACTGCAAAATGTTCCAATTCATAAGAAAACATCTCAAGAATCTCAGTGTATATATATATATATCTTAAAACTTAAAACAAAATCCTCTCAGTTCCCTTATTCTCTACCAATAAAGTGGGATTCTTTGTTTTGATATTCTGAATAAATAAAATCTCAGTTTACCAATCATAGAGATTGGTGTTTAGGGTCATCATTTTATCTCAGGTCTGAAACAAGGCAACGACAACAACCCTTCAAGACAAACAATGCTTTGGGGCAGCAGCCACCATTGTCATTGGGGTGTGGGACCTTTCTTTAGCCCTTTAGTTTATCATTGGTGGGTTCATGGACTCTTCTTAAAAACTATGCCCCCTTGGCTTTACCCTACTTGCTATCCAAAATTTTGTTTTTTCAATATATTCTTTTCTAGTTTTCTTTTTTTTTTTTTTTATCTATTTCCCAATCTCTATCTTTTATTATCAAGTTGGATAATAGAAAATAATTTCAGCCATCAAATGCCATCATTTTTTTCAAGAAAAAGAATAAGCAGGCATTATGATTTACTATAGGAGTTAATGATATGGTGTCAACACCACTAATATTACCAATAAATATTAAATGCAATGAATTTCATTCAAAAGGAAGAATTTTTAAATATAAAGGATAATTATTAATCTCGAAAGCATTAATTTCATAAATTATAAAATAAGATACTTTAATTATACTAAAAATATCATACATATTTGTTTTAGTTTAGATTGAAATATTATTTTAAATCGTATTTATTTGTAAATAAATAATCAAAACCTACTTAGAACGATCTACGTTATTTAAAAATATATATATGTTAAATTTGATTTAATATTTAATATTTAGTATTTTAGTTTTTTTTATTATTTTAAAACATAAATGACTTAATATATTTTTTAGTATTTATGTTATAGTATTATGTATTTTTTATAATATACGTCAATAATAATAATAGAAATGATAGAAAAGTAATAAGAAAGAAAAATAAGAACACACAGATTTTACGAGAAAAACAACAAGAAGAGATTTACTAATGTTGAAAAACAATAATATAAGAGGTTTGTGGCTATGTACAATTTTTAAAGGTTAAACAACTTTTTTTCTAATTAATGTCTAATAAAAAAGTATAGTCTTATACGGATTCAACTTGTGCAACAAGGCCCGTGCCTCAAACTTTGCCCCCACAGATCTCCAATTTTGCCTCTTTATTTTATTTCTTTAACAAGTGAGTTACACTTCAAACTTTTTAGACCGGATCAAACAGGATTCGAGTCACACAACTCCTAACAGTATTACAAAATATAAAAAAAAAACATATTATAAGATTAGAAAATGAGTCATATTTTAAACAAATCCAAAATTTTTTTCTTTAATCTCATATTTCAAGCAATTTTTTTTATCAAAACTTTCTTAAATATCATATAAACCTTTAGACTTAAATCAATAACCCGACCCTTAAATATCCCAACTATTTAACTAATACATAACCTTTTTTTAATTTTTTAGAATGAAGGATCTAATTGCAATCATGTTCATATCTCTAACTTCATATTGAGA
Organism: Gossypium longicalyx; assembly: GCA_025698465.1. Classification (NCBI taxonomy): domain Eukaryota; kingdom Viridiplantae; phylum Streptophyta; class Magnoliopsida; order Malvales; family Malvaceae; genus Gossypium; species Gossypium longicalyx. The sequence goes on along the minus strand of CM047000.1, from coordinate 2,091,525 downwards.
CTATGATTGGCAATGAAGGTTAATGTTTTGTATATTTTTATATTGAAATTACTTGTAAAGTTAGAGGATGAAACTTAATTTAAACTTATCTTATAATCAAGTGCCAAAAATGGCTTATAACTTACAACATTCTTCATCTATTTTATCTTATTATTTTGAAATATTTTAATGTCAATTTTTAGTTATCTTCAAACAATATACGATTTCTTAAAAGTATAAAAGTTTAATTGAAAAAAAAATAGTCTAAACTAAAAAAAAAAAAAAAAGTCATAAATAGTATTTTTAGAATCAAATAAGTCGCTGAATCAGGCCATTGATTTATTGGTCCAATCAATTCAATTAAAAATTAATTAAAATTATAAAAAAATTGATTTAATTTCCAATCTAATCGATTTTTTAAATTATTCAATCAATTCGTATTAATTCTTAATCTAACTGGTTTAATATATTATAGCTGGTTTGATATAGTTCAAACATGTTTGGTGACCTACTAGTCTAGTGAGAGCTAATTAAAATACAAACAGAATATTTGACATGGTCAATATTATTATTGCTGACAAAAATAGGATTATTTAGTTAGGTAGATGTTGGTGGTAATTACCAATTATAATAGTAATATATTTGTATACATAAGAATTGAATTGAATGAGTTAATCTTTTCAAAGCGTTGTTTATGATTCTACAAATAAAATATTTTTATTAAAATAAAAGAAAAAAAATAGAAAGATTAAGTTTAAATTAATTAAAGGTAATCGAACATTATACAAATTTTCATACAAGTTACGATTTTATTCTGCAATTAATTTACCTTTGTTATCTAAAGTAGGGTAAAGATCATTATAATATTATAAAAAATTAAATTTTAACAATTTTAACATTAAAATAAATTAATTTAATAATAAATATAATTAAATTATTTAAATTATAATAATTAATATTAATATTCAAACCTGAATTTTGTATTATTTTAATATTTAATATTTAGCTACAACTCAAAAGGGAGTCCTAGTCACATAAATACTAGTATTTAGGAGTTAGATTTGATTGAGTTAAATGGGTTATATTTTAGAGCCCATAAAATCAAACTTTAAGTTGTGAGCCCAATTTGTACATCTTACCCAAACCTACTATGGGCCACAAGATCCAAAAGATTCTTGAGATATATGATGGTTTCCTGTGTGGATGAGTCTTTTCCTGGAGTTAAGGTGGTTGTGTTGGTTTTTGGTGTCCTAGGTAAATAGTTCTCAATTTGTACTTGCAAGTTCTTAAAATTTGACTAACTAATAATATATTTTTTATTTATAATTGTTAGAGTTATGTGACCCGAATCTCATTTGATCTGACTTAATAAGTTTAACGGATTTGTGGTGGCAAAGGATTGAGACCCTAGCCCACTACAGATCCCCATCTACGAACCATGCAACACAAGTTGAATCCCTATATGATTATACTTTTTCTATTAGACATTATTATAACATAATTGTTTAATCCTTAAAAGTGTGTAGCCGAAAAACGAAAACTCTTGTATTTTCGTTTTTCAACTTCAGTGAATTTCTCTTTCTCTACCCGTGATTTTTTCCGATAAGGATTTTACATGTAAAATCTGTGTATTTTTATTTTTCCTTTTTATTTCTTTATGATTATTACTATTACCATCATCAATGTATAGTATAACAATAATATATCATATCATTATTATATCTTTAATAACTATACACTTAAAACCTTAAATCTTAAATTTTGTTATATAAAAAAAATTATATATGAAATGAGTTTGTACTCGAACCGAATATGTAAACTATATAAATAATTGAGTCCAACTTATACTCCTATAACAAAATTCAATTCAATTTAAATTAAATTTTAAATAATAAATTTTGAATTTAAATGTTATTGCAATAAGAGTTACACTCAACTCAATTAAAGGATTAGTTTTCAAATTTCAATAATTCAATTTCCAATTCCATGTGCATGAGGTGATATGAATCATCGATTTAACATGATCAAGCACAAAAGGGAACTCTTGTTTAGCTTTACACGCTATCAATTCCTTTGTTGGAGCCTTTATTTAGGTATGCTTCCATTCTACGTGTTATAACTATTCCAAGATTCAAGCTAATAATAATTAGGTATACATTTATGCTTGATATGTTCATCTTTCTCATTTTACACATTAAATGCGGAAATTACGGAATTTTATATAATAACTTGATAGGTAAGGATGTTTATTATTTTAGGTGTAGTCTGAGTTTAAATCACGTTAATTATATTTGTTATTCGAACTTTACCCTATTATTATAATTTATCAAAAATAAAATAAAAATTTCAATAGCATAATTAATTTTCCCTAGCCGAATTAATTTATTTCCTTTCTTTGGTTGCAACCATGCATGGTCTATAGCTATGGCTTAATGGCAGGGCGAATCCAAAATTCCTTTTTAAGGATAGAATTAAATAATAAATTTGTGAAAAATCAAAATATAATTTTATCATGTATTAATTTATGATTTTATTATTTTATAAAGGGACTTAGTAAAATTTTTTTTATTTTAATTTGGGAGGATCAAATTATAATTTGACCATACATTAATTTATAATTTAAACATTTCTTAACGAACCTACATAGCAAATTTTCCATTTTTGAGACCAAAGCTCCTGCCTGCTCCTTAAAATTCCCCCTGCTTATAGCTATGTAACTGGAACTAATAGTCTGGTAATTAGGTATGATAAGTGGACACATATTTTATCACACAATTTGACACACAAAGATAAAACTAGAGAACATAGCACAAAAATACTAATACAATTCAACTTTAATTTACGTTTGCGAGATAATACGTAGACCCAATATTAAATTTTATGTTACAAATAATGATTCAAACTCAATCTATATTAATATTCGAATAACTGTAACCTCAACCAAATATATTTAATATATAATCTCCTCACTCGTTTTACTAAAGGTAAAAGATAAATCATACAAAAGTGAAAATATAAAACACTTGAATATAATCTCCAAACTCGAGAATTGTACACAAGTACTATGATTAATATGTTTTATTGTAATAGATATCATCACGAGATGTTCCTATTAAATAAAAATTTCAAAATTTATTTTATAGCTTTGTTAAGAATATCGAACTCGAATTTCATTATGGATCTTATTATACACGTTTAGTTATAGCTCCACCAAGTATAAAAATAGATGCTCACTATAGTGATGTATTTATTTCTTTATCCTTTTATTTTTAAGTTTATCGTATTCTGAAAATACTATAGTCACTTTTAGAAATTTTATCTTATATTTTCTCAACATAATAAAATTCAAACGTAAAATATTTCTTAGTATAACATTTACAACACTCAAAAATTTCATATGATAGCTTTTAATTAGTAAGTTCTTTGTAGACTAAATCATGTAATTATTGCTCCCAACAAACAACATATCGTCTACGTATATGTTAATACATACATATACTAAAGCTTACCCACATTAAATTTACCTAATAAATTAATTGTTTTGGAATTTTGCACAAAATGTAAAAAAGTCTTATAATTAAAGAAATTGGTCCCAACATTTCCTAATGAATCCCAAGAGAGCACATCACTCGTCCAACCATTTCCCTTCCATGCCATCGCAGCATTCATGAATACCCTATAAATAGTACAAGTAACTTTTCTTTTAATTTTATTTCCTTTTTATCTTTCTATAATATTTCAAATAGTTAATCAGTGGTTGAGAATTCGATCCTCATCCTGAGTATGAAATTACTTTAAAACTTATGATACATTACCCACTTAATAAACCGACAGAACATGAAAAATTAATTACTGATCTAAAAGAAGAGAGAAAAATAAATGAAGATAGATGAGTAAACAACAAGCAAGTTGCTAGCTTAATTGCCCATATCTATATGTATTATTACTTTAACTAGTCACAAAGATTTATTCTTTTTTCACCAATTTTCCCTATGGCAAGTTTTAATTTTATTAAATTTAAAGGAAAGTAAGTTTGTTTTTTGGGAAATATAAGGAGAGGAAAGAACATGAAGCTTCAAGTAAAAAATGCTGATCTGAAGGCAAATTTAAGCTTCACGTAATGGCTTTAATATAATCAACCTAGAAAACTCTTTTACTTGTGACACGTAAATGGCCAATTATAAATGAATGTCACCAAATCGAAATAAGTCTCAACAAATCTGAAGGGGTGGTATATATATATATTAATTTTAAAATATATAAGTGTACTAAATTATGGTATATTGAGGGAAAATTTTGTGTAACAAATATATTTATTAAAAATTAATATAAAAATTAAATGATGAATTAAAGCACATTATGCTCCTATTTATAAGTTGGAGAGAGGTTATGGGTAATTTTAGAGATTGAGTCAAAATAAGCATATATAATTAAAATCTATAATTATATATATTTATAAACCAATCAAATCCACTCTTCTCATATTTTAGTTTTTTTTTTTTAACTCACATTTAAAACGAATGAATGCAAAATTCATGAGACAAATTGAGTTGGCAATAACTTAAAGCCATTAATACATGCAATAAACTTGGTACATGATGTTCCTTTGAACATTATAGTCATGTAACCGAAGAGGTAATGTAGCTAAAGCCATAAAGCAACCCCACCAAACCAAAAAACCTACGAAACAGTCTGTAATTCACTAATTTCTTGTTGTTACTAAGTACTTTTCATAAACGATTTCCATTACTCTCTTTTTTTACCTACCACTACCTCTCCACCATGGCTATATAAACAAGCTCCTCCCCCAAGCTCTTTTCCATTGCCAATATATATTACCATTTTTTCTTTGTATCTCTTTGTGCTTATTTATAAACAAAGATCAAGAAAAATGAAGATGGTATTGGTGCTTTTCTTGCTTGTTTCTCTTGCTCTCAGCTCTTGTTTCTTCGAGGTGTCGATTGCCGGTTCGGGTAAGTGAAAAACAAAGTTAAACTTTAGGTTGATTTATATATATATATTAGTATAATTCAGATACCATCACCGTCACATACGCACCACGACTCAAACCTGCAACTTGAGCTATAGGGTGAACAGTGAACACCCATGGTCAATAAACCAAATATTGGGATTCGTGTTGATTTATTATGTGTAGCTTTGTATTGGTTCATGGACTATATGGTATTGCAGATTTTTGTGACTCAAAGTGTGCGGTGAGGTGCTCAAAGGCAGGGGTTCAAGACAGGTGTTTGAAATATTGTGGGATTTGTTGTGAGAAATGTCATTGTGTTCCATCTGGGACATTTGGGCATAAAGATGAATGCCCTTGTTATAGGGACATGAAGAACTCTAAGGGCAAATCCAAGTGCCCTTAGATGTTTGTTTCCCCGTAATTACTTGTATGTATTTATTTTGCCTTTATACCCTTATAAAGATTTAACAAATGATGTTGTGGGAGGACCATTAATGTTAAATATGTAAAATATACTAAATGAATAAATTGGGTCCTTAGATATATGATTTATGAATATGCTCTTGTTGTTGGTTATTTATATATATTAGTTTATAATGTGATATGTATTACGCGTGATTTTACGTATTTAATATTTAATTAATTTTTAAAATATTATATTTTTAATTATAATAATTAGTGTAAAATAATTCAAAAAGTAAAAGAAAATTAGAATTTAAACATCATATTATTTTTAAATAAGTTAAAATTTTTGTTAGTTCAAAATTTTAAAATATTCCGGCTCTTATTTTAAAAATATATGTTTGTGACTAAAAAATTGATCATCAAGAAGATTAAAATAAAATATGTGCATAATTATAGTAAAAATTAAATTTTAGAAAAATTAGTATTATACCAAAATAAAATATTATAAATAAAAAGTAACATTCATGATAAATAATAATGATAAATTATTAGCATTATATTTGTATTAAAAATAATTAAGGATACAATTATATTGATTACTAAAAATAATAATTAAATTTATATTATTTTAAACTAAAATAAATATTTAATTTCTTTATTCGTTTGACTCGGCATATCAATGTATCCATAATAATATTTGATTAAGGACAATTTAAGAATAGTCACATTATTTTAGGATGTTGTTATTATTTAATTTATTTAATATATAAAAATATAGATTGAACATAATAATAGAAATGTCTTTATTAATAAAATAAGGTAAGAGTATGTATTATAATCATCTTATGATTGGTTTTTGGCATATTCCAATAGGTGGAATAATACGATAAACACTATCCTTAATTTTCTTAAATATTTCGAGGACTCCTTTACCTTTCGCATCAAATTTCTTTTGGATGAAAACTTTTTCTTTTTTATTTGTACCCATACCCAATCTCCAGGCTCGAACAAGATTTTCTTCACCCTTTGTTTATCATGTGTGGAATGGATTCATTCATTTTTAAAAGAGAAATTTCGAAATTTCTTATGAATTTCTTTCGCCAAAATAACTTTCTTTTTCTTTCACTATCTAGATGAACAATCTCATTCAAATATAGAAAAAATTAAATCTAAAGTAGTAAGTGAAATAAAACCACAAGTTACTTTAAATGACCAAAACCAGTGGAATAATGAACATAACATTTATAAGTGAATTCAACAAATATAAACCAATTTTCCCACGATTTAATTTCTTTACCCATTATGGCTTGAAAAAGAGATATCAAAACCTTGATAACGACGTAAATGGGTTATGTTGAGTATATGGATGATATCTAATCTATTAATAATATCATATCATTTGGGGAAACATATTTAGAGATTAGATTGAATCATATTACCCTTATGTAATTCCTTAAATCAAGGAAGTTGGATTAGATTGAAACTCTATGAGATTAGTTACCAAGAGTCCACGTTTGTTTCATTCTCTTTTATTATAATGTATACAATTTATTGTATAGGTTCACGTACGGAGAGAATTGATATTTTAAACATGTTCTAAGTGAGGAACCTTATGGTATAAGTGCGTATTGTTAGTAAAAAATTTGGTGTCGTGTGGTGAATTTAGTGGTGAGAGTATCATTCTTCAAGGGGCAAAGGTGAGGAAATTGTCACGGGCGTGTGATAGATTAGGATCACTTGTTGTAAGTATTGAAGATAATGAGTATTTTTCACTGAATTAGGCTCATTAGACATAGAAAATCGAGCTGCGTAAAAAATTCTCGTGTGTTCGTTTTATTTTTTGTTTTCAATTCTGATGTTAAAGAAGTGCCCATTTTCTTATCACTTATTCCAAGCACTTTGTTAAATTTGCTAGCTATGATTTTATAACTTCATACACCAATAGGATATGCAATTAGAGCGATATTTCTCAACAAGTTTGCACATAATGCTAATGGAAGATGTCATAAGTCTTTGTGGCACCAACATGACTCATGAACCCACAACTACGAGCCTATCAAACTAACAATTCACAAAAGTTTCTTGTTTCAATATATATATATATATACATATATATCTTTTGTGCTTATAAAACTTGTCAAATGCACCATGTTCACATGCTTAAAAAATACTTGAAAAATGGGAATCAATAGCATGCAAAATCCTTGATACACTCAAATCTTAAAAAGTTTAACATGCAATGTATACCACTTTGATAACATGTCAACCACTATATTATTCTTTACCTTTCTTATTCCTTATCACATAAGGAAAGGATTAATAGTCAATGTGAACCACAAATTCCATTGACAATAGATAATGTTGCCAAGCTTCCAATGCCCTTAAAGGCATACAATTCTTTACCACAAGTCAAGTAGTTCAAATGCATTACATTAAATTTCTTATTGAAGTAGGCTACTGATTTATTATCGTATACAAGAATTGTATTGATATCTACATTAAAAATATCACGCTCAACCTCAAAAGTCTTATCAAAATTTGGTAAAACAAGAATATGAGCATTATAAAAAATTATTTTCGTGATTGTTAGGATTTCGACCCGATTAAACAACGAACAAGAAAAATAGCGGAATAAATTGAGAAATTGAACACACAAAATTAACGTGGAAAAACCCCTCCAAAGAGGATAAAAAATCACGGGCAAAGATAATTTTACTATAATGGCAAAAGAACAAAGAGTACAAAAGATGGAGATAAAAACTAAACCCCGAAAACCAGAAAACAAAGAACCCACAAAACGTAAACACAAAATTCTCTAAATGTGTTATGAGTTCTAATCTCTAATGGGTGTTTTTCTAAGGTTGTAAAAGAGCCTATTTATAGGCTAAATTTATAGATCAAATAATAATAAAATAATCTAAACTAATCAGTGTTTGATTGAAACAAGTAAACATAGTTTAACTGAAAGATTATTTTTCAAATTTGACTGAAAATAGGAGCCATATTTAACAAATCTCCACCTTGACTCATATTTCCACAACGCCATCTTTGCCAAAGCCCGCCACGAGCCTATCTTGAACTATGCAGGGAATTAATTGAGTCGAATTTGTACTTAGAAACTGGAAGACTTCTAGCCTTCGACTTGTACACTGCCAAATCGAAACTAACCCGGGTCTGATTTTCACGAACACAGTGCCCTAACTTTTCAAAACCTGCATCCAAAAGAGAACCTCTCTTCAACGAAACAACCATACATTTTTCCCTCCTATGACCAAGTTGCCTCTGCTCCAAACAAGTTGAATTCAACTCCGTAACGGACGAGGGACATCCGATTTCACCGGTCACTGTATAACCTTCCAGAATATAAAGACTGTCGGTTCTTTTACCTTTTAACAAAACGAGAGCTCCATGAGATACTTTAATGCCGCTCGACTTGATGTTGATTTTGCATCCTTTCAAGTCTAAAATACTTAAGGAGATGTGATTCTTTCGTAAATTAGGTACATACCTGACATCTGAGAGTGTCCTAATCGTCCCATCGTGCATCTTAATTTTAACAGTACCAATACCAATTACCTTACTAGATGAATCGTTTCCCATGCGCACAACTCCACTTTCAATCGAACTGTATGTGGAGAACCATTATCTATTGAGACACATGTGGAAAGAACATCCTGAATCTAGGATCCGCTCGGACGTGAGCTTGGTGTTATCGCTTGTTGACACTAACAGGAAATCATCACCATTTTCATCGGCCAAATTAGCACCAGCTACATCTTCCTCGTTATTCTCAGCAGCTTTTTTATTTCGTAGTTTATAACAATCTGCTTTGACGTGACCTAACTTTTTACAATAGCGACACCTTTTATCTCGTTTCTTTGATGCTACCAAAACGGAAGCTTGCCTATCTGTCTTGCTATCCAAATGAAGCACATTGTCGAGTTTGTCTCTACTCAACAAATGACCCTTCACATCTTCGAACGAGAGTTTGTCTCTGCCATAAATCAGGGTCTCCTTGAAAGACTTGTATGAAGGGGGTAAAGAGCACAATAATAGCATAGCCTGATCTTCATCGTCAATATGAACCTCAACTTTCTTTAAATCATTTAAAAGAGTAATAAATTGACTGATGTGATCTCTAAGAAGCTCACATTCATTCATGCGAAACGTAAATAGACGTTGTTTCAACACTAAACGATTAGCCAGAGACTTAGTTGCATAAAGAGTTTCTAACCTTTTCCACAAGGCGGATGAGGTCTTCTCCATCAATACCTCCTGCAATACCGTATTCGTGAGGCACAACTAGATTGCAGACAAAGCCTTTTCATCAAGCTCTTCCCATTCTGTTTTATTTAGATTCTCAGACTTTTTCCCAGTAACAACCTTTTTCAAACCAGATTGAACTAGAATTGCCATCATCCGAACTTGCCACAAATTGAAATTTGTTTCACCATCGAACTTCTCAATTTCAAATTTTGTTGCTACCATCTCTGAACGGGCTGATTTATGAAAATTGAACTAGCTCTGATACCACATGTTAGGATTTCGACCTGATTAAACAACGAACAAGAAAAATAGCGGAATAAATTGATAAATTGAACACACAAATTTAACGTGGAAAAATCCCTCCAAAGAGGATAAAAAACCACAGGCAAAGATAATTTTACTATAATGGCAAAAGAACAAAGAGTACAAAAGATGGAGATAAAAACTAAACCCCGAAAACCCGAAAATAAAGAACCCACAAAACGTAAACACAAAATTCTCTAAATGTGTTATGAGTTCTAATCTCTAATGGGTGTTTTTCTAAAGTTGTAAAAGAGCCTATTTATAGGCTAAATTTATAGATCAAATAATAATAAAATAATCTAAACTAATCAGTGTTTGATTGAAACAAGTAAACAGAGTTTAACTGAAAGATTATTTTTCAAATTTGACTGAAAATAGGAGTCATATTTAACAGTGATCATTATACGCAAACTCTTATTTGCCAAATTATCATCGAAATAGGTAATAACAAATTTTTCTAAAAAAAATCTAAATATGTGATTCATTAATGTTATGAAAGTCTTGAGACCATTAATTAAGTGAATGACATAATTAAGAATTACCCACTAAAATTTTTCATCTATCATGATAGATGATTACCACTAAAAATAATTTTATAATTAGATTATGATATAATCATAATTTCTCTAGTTTTTAGATTTCAACTTTTAAACTTAGTTGTTAACACAATTATTATTTTTTTGTTAAATTTGTTGGTGTAACATTCTAAAAGTAAAAAAAAAGATATTCATTTGGTAGTAATAAAACTAAAAAAATGATATTTGTAATAAATATGATTTTAACGAGATAATTTTAACAGTGTTAATAATTAGACTTAAATTTAAAAAATTAAAAAGTAGAAAGACTAAATTCTAAAATTGTAAAGAGTAAAGGACCTATGACAGATTTTAACCAATAGAAATGGATAAGAGAGAGTGAAGGAGCCAACCCGCGCTCCCTATTCCCAAAATCCCCCCCAATCCACCAAAAAGATATAATTTTTATCTCTGGTTTTCAAAATTTGAAACCCCAAAAAGGAGGATTGAAATTTATGGAGGCCGCAAAAACCCTCCCAAAAACTTGAAAAAAATAAACTAAAAGAACCCAAAATATGAGCACAGAGTTACCTCCCAAGTATACCGCCAATCCCCCATGTTTTGAAAACAAAATCCCAAAATGGCGCTTTTCATTTCACCCCCCTTTTATTCACCCCCTTCTCTCCCCTTTCCTTTCACTCCATCTCTCTCTTCTCTTCTCTCCAACCCCTTTCTCTCTTTGCATCCAAAAGGGTAAAACCTGAAGCAAAGAAGCAATGGCGGGTCAGGAGAATTGTCTGAGACTAACAAGGTCTACTGTTGCTAAGAAGAGAACAGCTGAATTGGCTGGGATAACAGATCAGAATGTGACCAATAAGAAAAGGGTTGTTTTAGGTGAGCTTTCTAATAACGTTGCTGGGTCGGTGAGTAAGGTTCAAGGGAAGAAACCAACAACAACAACAACAACCCAGAAATTGCAATGTAAAGGGAAGGTGAAAGCAAAGTCTAAAGTGGTAAGACGGGTTCTTTTGGAAGGTAGAGATGAAAAAAAGGAGGATTTTGATGCTATGTCTAGTGACCCACAAATGTGTGGGTACTATGCTTCTGATATTTATGGATATCTTCATCAAATGGAGGTATTTCCCCTGTTTCTTACTTATTATATCTATTTAATCTGCTGAAATGACTAAAGGGTTAATTTTTTTATTACGTGATTGACATTAGGTTGATCCAAAGAGAAGACCTTTACCTGATTATATCGAGAAGGTGCAAAAGGATGTTAGTATGAGTATGAGGGGGGTTTTAGTGGATTGGTTAGTTGAAGTTGCAGAGGAATACAAGCTTGTTTCAGATACTTTATATATGACTGTTTCATACATTGATAGATTCTTATCTTTAAATCCTCTCAATAGACAAAGGCTTCAATTATTGGGTGTATCTTCAATGCTCATTGCCTCGTAAGATTCTAATTTCTTTGATGGGTTGTTTTGTTTGAAATCATTGTAAATCTGTTTGTACTTACATTTTGTCCTTTTTAAGCAGAAAGTACGAGGAAATCACTCCTCCAAATGTGGAAGATTTTTGCTATATAACTGATAATACATATACTAAAGATGAGGTAACCCTTACCTTCATTCCACTTGTTTATCTCCTTTCGTTTGTGTACGACTTTGCTTCATTTCATTAAACATTGTTTTGGGTATACATGAAGGTGGTCAAAATGGAAGCAGATATACTTAAGTCCTTGAAGTTTGAATTGGGCAATCCTACAGTTAAAACATTTTTGAGGAGATTCACTAGAGTTGCACAAGAAGATTACAAAGTAAGAAAAGTGCCTATACATATTTGCATTGATTCTAAAAGTCTATTATTTTTTATGTGTTATTGAATGTATGGTTTCTTTTGATCCTTTATAGGCTTCAAGCTTGCAGCTAGAGTTCCTTGGGTGTTATCTTGCAGAGTTGAGTTTGTTGGATTATGGATGTGTAAAATTTTTACCTTCCATGGTTGCTGCTTCTGTTATCTTTCTTACAAGGTTTATAATTAGACCGAAGTGTCATCCTTGGGTATGGTTTTGTCCTCATTACAATTTTTTATTTTTGATTTTTGTTTATGGTTAGCAAATATTAACTTGTCATTTGTGTTCTATAGAGCTCTGCCTTGCAACGAAACTCGGGTTACAAAGCATCTGATCTAAAAGAGTGTGTCCTTATCTTACATGACTTGTATTTGAGTAGAAGAGGAGATTTACTTCATGCAGTTAGAGAAAAATACAAGCAACATAAGGTGCGTGTTCATGTAACACTAGCCATTGATGTGGTTATAATTTATATAGTATTGTTGTATTGAAATGATGTTGATTTCTCTTGAAACAGTTCAAATATGTGGCAACAATTCCAGCTTCTCCGGAGATTCCAGCTTCTTATTTCAAAGATGTTCAAGAAGTTGAGATTATTGATGTTGGAGATGTTCAAGTGGTGGAAGTTTGACACATGATTTATGGTCTGTAATTTTTGTAATTCAAGGCTTGAACGTGGGTGAAATGTATATGAGAACAAGATGGGACTCTTGCTGATGCAGCACCTATGATGCACGTGGTTGCTTGGAGATGTATATGTCATTGCTGGTGGTAGTGTGCTACCAACTAACATGGATAGAACTTCAGTGTATTAGTGATTTTCGGAACAACCATATTTAATTATGACTGATTGATTATAAGTGGTTCTTTTTGCTATGTCAATAGATGTTCTTTTATTTGATTTTTCAAGCCTTATGGTTGAATGATGTAAAATATTGTTGACAAGTTGATTTCACTTCTTGGTAGCATTAAATAATCAAAGCTCATACCTATTTGTATAAGTTTTTGCCTTTCAATTTAGTTGATAAATTATATCAGGACTTAAACCTAGATGCAACATGTGTTCGTGGTGTTCAAGCTCCGATTTTTCATGGATGTTTATACTGTAATATCAACTCTTCATTTGTACAAAGAACAAAGAGGCTATCTTGATTTTGCTACATGGTAATCTGGAAGTTGGCATGGTTAATGTTGCTGGCGATGTGGCTGGAATGAAACTGTTGTAGAAAGATCTGTAATCTGAATTATGCTTCTTCGTGCGTTTGTTCCATTAACTGCTGAATTTTCTTTCAGGTAGTGATTTCTGGTTGAGAATCAGTCGGCCTGTGCTGCGCTAAGAGAAGTATGAAATGATACTGCCAATTTGCCAATCATTATAAGCAGATTAGTACATTAGAAGTGCTTTTAATTTGATCCTATATAGGAATAGAGAGATTAAAGTCGAAGTTCCAAGTCAACTTTTAGTGACTCTGGTGGTGGTTTATATGGTTGGAAATCCACATGATAACTTCCTATCCACTTTGATGTTGTTTTGCTGTCAATTGATCCTATCCATGCCTTCGTAATCTCTTTGTTTGAATTGTTGAATCGTGCAATTGAATGTCTCTGTTTTTTGTTCAGTTGGCACACTAGTGAATGGGGCTGAAGACCAAGTGATCGTGTCATTGGCAAACCAATCACTGGCATCATCCTTTCTGACTGGCATCGACCCCTCTCCCTTTTGTGTGCATTCTGGTGGCCACCAAGTGCTTGCGAACTATAGAACTTTCGTCTGCAGAAGTTGCACGAGAAGATCTTGTTAGAGGCATAATTTGATCGTAATCCACTTTTCGACGCAACAATATCCCCGTGCCTGCCAAGACTCAAGTCCAGCCACTCCATTGAGTTGCCTTCATAGCATCCATCATCGTGCCCTTCGTTAATCAGGTAATTAACTGACATTTCTACTACTTTTTGATACCGAAAAATGAAAACCTTGTAAGAATTAGATGAACTATAGGATCAACTAGAAACAACTAACTAGAGCAGCAATAGATGAGAGAATGGATCCATGTATTACTTACCGGTATTGCTTGCTTGGGACACTGCTTATGTCTTATAAACACTTTGATTCCTAGCAACTCAATGATCGATGTGTCACGATAACAATTACAACACAATGGTGTCACAATCTTAAAACTTGTACGAATTGCCTGCCATTATAGAGATTGTTCGTCTTTCAAGTTGTCTGCAGTTCACACTACACTTATCCGTCCACATCAGTCCATAACTTTCAACACATCATTTTGGTTGATTGGGAGCCATACTGCATAGTCCAGATCGATATCAATGCAAGCATTGTACGATTTGTTCAAATGCTAGGTTTAGTTTTATTCACCATTGTTTCCTACTTATGACAACACATGTATAATTGGTGTAAAATCATGACATTGTAAACATATTAATGAAATACGTCAATATACTTTGGTCTCCATCATGTGGCTTTGTTTTGGGTTGATTGTGATTGATAGTTGTAACACTAAGCTGGGTTCTTTTTTTTGTTTTTTATCATATGTTTCCATGTTCTTTGTCTTTCCATAAAGAAACAGCAGTTCGGTCATTCCTATGTAGTTGTTTTCCATGTGGTTACTGCACTTCCTTTCTAGCAATTGGATTAAGTTGATAGGGATTGGCTTCTTGGGCTGGCATGATTATGCCCTTTGGGTTAGCAGCTTTGACTGTTATTCCCACTCCTAGTATCATGCCACATTAAAAAAATATTATTATATATTTTTTTACAACATTATTATATTATATTTATTTTTAGTGTATTTTACTGTAAACAATGTATCATTAATTTAGTTCCTAATTTTAATCTTCTCAAAAGTTTACCTAAAGCATGGCTAAGGTTTTCTTTATCATCATTGCAACGATTTTTCAGGTTTAAAGTTGCCTTTAACTGTAACAATAATGTTCAATCATGTTCTTTTTTTTTTAAAATAAAAAAATATACACCGTGAATGCATAAGTTTTATATTTTATTAGTGAATAATAATATGGCATACTATCATTAAATTAAACAAAAAATATAGAGAATTTATCCGTAAATACTAATATTTTTATTTAAATATAATTAAATATTAATCATAATTATTATAATTAATTAATAACTCTTGAATTTATGATATTGAATTTAAGGGTTTAGGACATTTGATTTAAGGTTTAAAACATTTATTTATAATTAATTATTATTTATTTATAAATCCTTCACTATTTTTATTTTATTTTATATAACGATGATGTGTCTTGTTAATATTGTAATAAAGTAGATTTTCTTTATTTATAGACAGGAAAAAGGAAGAAAAAAGTTTTAGGAGTTTAAATTGAACCATTATATTAATTTATATCATTTTCAAAAAAGATTTAAAAGTAATTTTTTTCATTTAAGAGAGTCTAGGTCATTACCTGTCCCATTAGTTTCGTCTTTAGTTTAAAGGTTTTTCATAGAGAGAATAAGAGTTGCAAACAAATGAGACGGAATATATCGAAAAATAATAGAAAGGAAGATTGGAGAAAACTTTGTAACAGTGAATGGAACGACAGATACCAATAAGTATTGGTTGTTGTAGTAAAACACATTTGCAGTCCTAGTGAGAGAACTTAGCTCAAACCTTCGAGACGATATTGTTAAACATTTAACAAGAGAAACTGAGAAAAACACAAAGCTGCTATTTTTTATTATCTACTTTCTGAACGTAGTACATGCATGTTATATAAAGACAAATATCAACTGCTTTAACAAATTCCAACTGCTTAACAGATTCTTTAATAGCAACCGTTGTTAACAACTTATTAGTATTATTTGACTACTCTAACATTCTCATGGTTTTCTTCTTGTTCTTCGAGAACTGATGCACGAGCAATGGATAACACACGAAGTGTCTGTCGAATAGAGTCAAAAACCTTGGGTGTTATTGGCTTGGTGAGAGCATCAGCAACTTGTTTGTCAGAAGGAACATAATTGACTTGTAATATGCCATCAAGCATTCTTTCTCGGACAAAGTGATGATCAATTTCAACATGTTTAACCTTAGCATGATGTGTAGGGTTGGCAGCCATGGACACAGTGGATGTGTTATCGCACCAAATGACAGGAGTTTGACAGGTGACCACTCCAACTTCTTCTAGCAGCTGTTTGATCCACAAGAGCTCAGATACGCAATTGGCAAGACTTTTGTATTCTGCCTCAGTTGTTGATCGAGATACAACGGCTTGTTTCTTAGAACACCAAGCAATGGGATTGGATCCTAGATACACCACATAACCAGTTGTGGATCGTCTGTCTTCAATGGAAGAAGCCCAATCAGCATCGGAATAGCCAGTCAGCTGAAACGAACCGGTTAAGTAGAAGAGACCATGATTAACAGTGCCATTTAGGTAGCGTAAAACGCGCTTGACTGCTCTCCAATGAACCTCTCTTGGAGCATTCATGTATTGGCTCAATTTGTTGACACAGTAAGCCAGATCAGGTCGAGTGATACACAGGTATTGCAGCTTGCCAATCGTATTTTTGTATAGAGAACCATCAGCAAGAAGTGGACTCTCATTAACTGCCACCAATTTTGGAAAACCCACCGTAGGTGTTGGTGTGGGTGTTGAAGCGGACATATCAGTGCAAGTTAAAAGCTCACGAATGTACTTCTGTTGACTAAGAAACAGTCCCTTAGAAGACTGTTCAACAGTGATAACCAAGAAAAAATTAAGAGAGCCCATATCTTTAAGAGCAAACTTTGTATGAAGTAGCTGAACAACTCTGTCAATCTCGAAAGTTGAGCTCCCAGTTAAAATGATATCATCAACATAGACCATGAGCAATAGAACATTGTTAGAGACAACACGTATGAACAACGACGGATCAGCCTTAGCAGCTCAAAAATCAAGCTGATCAATAATATACTGCTTAAGTGTTTGGAACCATGCGCGAGGGGCTTGGCGCAGCCCATAGAAAGCTTTTTTCAGCTTACAAACAAGCTTCTCTCCATGAGGACCAGACTCTTCAAACCCTGGTGGTTGTTCCATGTAGATATCTTCAGCTAGTTCCCCGTTAAGAAAAGCATTGTTGACATCAACTTGCTTTAAATGCCATTTTTTCATGACTGATATAGCTAGAACTGTGCGAATTGTAGTAGCACGAACTACTGGACTGAAGGTGTCGTGTTAATCGAAGCTAGCATGTTGCGAAAATCCTTTTGCAACTAGACGAGCTTTGTATCGGTCAACAGTACCATCGACCCTTGTCTTCACCTTAAAGAGCCACTTGCAACCCACAGCTCGTCTATCGGTTGGTAGAGAGCACAACGTCTAGGTGTTATTGTTAATGAGCGCCCGTAACTCACTATACACAGCAGCCTTCCAAGATTCATGAGACATGGCAGCATGTATGTTGGAGGGAACATCACTAAGGGAAGAGGGTGCGGCGGTTACATAAGCTTTAGGTTTAAACACACCAACTTTACTACGGGTTACCATAGGATGTGTGTTACAGGAAACAAGTAATGAGGGTGGAGGATCAGGTATACGTTGAACTTGGATGGAACCGGATGAAGAAGAAGAAGAAATAGATGGGTTTGAATGTCGAGAAGGAGGGTTAAGGTTAGAAGATGAGCTAGGTGATAGAGGGCTACTGTTGTGTGAAGTAACATGTGTAGTGGGTAAGTGATTTGACGTTGGAGCACAAGGTGTAGGGTGGGTAGACGTCGGTGATAGGATAAGAAGTTTAGAGGTGGACTTTGACTGTGGTGTAAAGCTAGCAGGCTTAAGGCTATTATTATGAAAAGGAAACACGTTTTCATTGAAGGTGACATGACGGGTAATATATATCTTCCCAAAAGAATCCAAACAGCGGTACCTTTTATGAGATAGAGAGTAGCCTAAAAAGGTGCATGGTGTAGACCTAAACTGCAACTTGTGTTTATTGTAAGGCCGAAGGTTAAGAAAGTACAGACACCCAAGTACACTCAGGAAGGTATAGTCTGGTGTGGTTTTAAACAACTTTTCATGTGGAGAAGCATGATTTATAGGATGGGAGGGCAATTTGTTGAGCAAGTATACTGCACTAGCAAAAGCATCACTCTAGTAGACCAGAGGCATAGAGGTATGAGCTAGCATGGAGAGCCCAGTTTCGACAATTTGCCTATGCTTTCGTTCAACCAAACCATTTTGAGCTAAAGTATACTAACACGTTAGGCGATGTACTATCCCTTGCTGAGCTAAATACCTTTTCAAAGCTTGAAACTCTCCACCACCATCTGTTTGCAGTGTTTTAAGCTTATGGCCAATAACTCTTTCAGCTTGTCTTTGAAAATGAGAGAACACATGAAGCACTTCAAACTTGGTTTTCAAGAAATAGATCCAAGTATACCTTGTATAGGCATCTGTAAAAGCAACATAGTAACGAAAAATACTGGAAGCAACTAGAGTTGGTCCCCAGACATCAGCAAGCACAAGTTGAAACGGAGCAGTATACTTAGTTGTAGATTTCGGAAGCAAGCAATACAATGAAAGAAGCTTTTATTAACACCAAGAGGAATGTTACATTTGTGTAGAGCCTTTGTAAGAATGTTTGTACAAGGGTGACCTAGCCTACAATGCCAGACATCAAAAGGTACAATAGATATAGCAGTAAGGCCTTGAGCTGAGGTAGATGTTGATGCACCAGAATCGGTCAAATGAAGTTTGTACAAACCATGCTGCTCCGACCCTTTAAGAAGAACCTCCCCCGTGTGCATGTCCCAAACCTGGCACTGTGAAGGAAGAAACTCAAAGATTACCTGATTATCTTTGGTAAACTTTAAGACAGACAAGAGATTCTTTGTGATGCCAGGCACAAGCAATAAAGAGCGCATGGACAATGGACGTGAACGAGTGAGTAAAGAAGACTGACCAGAAGATAGGACAGAGAGAGCATTGCCATTGCCTGTATGGAGTGCTTTCTGCAAGAGAAGTAGGTGAATGAGTAAGGTGATGTGTTGCCCCAGAGTCAGGATACCAGGCATTGTCCTCAACAGTTTCAGGTGTGGCAATGTACGCTTGAGGTTGAGGCTGAGGTGCTGCCAGACTAGACATATTGACTGGAGAGCAAGTAGTGGCAGCAAACAGATTTGACCAAGGCATAGTGGACATTGAAGGCTGATAAACCCAACTTGGTTATGTATTGTGAGCAGGTACGGACATAGGCATAGAGGACATCCATGGTGACATAGGCGAACTTGCACCAAACATACAAACATTAACCTGCGAAGACGGTGGAGGTCTATATCCAGCACTCTTGTACGATGCATCAAATCTATAATAGCAACGATCAATAAGGTGACCTTGTTTACCACACAACTGACATCGAGACCTCGAGCCAGACGCACGACCACGCCCTCGCCCACGAGCACTTGTAGATGGGCGATATGCAGACGTTGGTTGGATGATCAAAGATCTCGCCTTATGGGCTGGTGAGTAACTATATTAGCAGAAGCAGGAGTTTCAGTAACAGAGAGTTGATGCGCCTCAGCGTCCAAAAGCATCGTAGTGACTCCTTGAACAGTGTAGGGTGTGGGACTAGCTGTGATAATGGTGATCACAGACTCATATTCGAAGGGCAGCCCATTTAAAATAGCCGTGACATGCTCATGTTCACTAATAGACTTGCCACAACTGGCAAGATTAGCACAGTATCCTTTGATCTTTACTAAAAAATCACGCATAGACAACTAACTTTTTTTTAGAGTGTAGGGCACGCCTATAGAACATTAGATAAGACGTGGTTTTGCTGTCATAGAGATCAACAATGGCATTCCAAATGTGAGCGCTAGTGTCCAAACCAATAAGGTGAGAAAGAACCCCTGAACTTACAGAGGACAGAAGCCAAGATGCAAGAGCACTATCTTGCTGCTCAAACCGAACAAAATCAACATTTTCTTGAAAAACTCCATCAGCATAAGACAAAAACTGTGGAGGAGCAATAGTTCTGATATCTAAAAAACGCTAAAGCTTGAAAGTTTTAATCACCAAAAGAATTTGTTGATGCCATAACAGATACTTAGTGTCATCAAGAAGGACACTAATCTTCTTGGTAGATAGAAACCTGCTATCAACCACACCATCAGGCAAGCTGGAAGCCATCAGAGATGCACCAGACTGAACTGCAGATGGACTGGAAGGCCGAGACATGAAAGCCACAGAGACTAATTCGCCAAGGATCAATGGCAGTCTGATACCATGTTAAACATTTAACAAGAGAAACTGAGAAAAACACAAAGCTGCTATTTTTTATTATCTACTTTCTGAACGTAGTACATGCATGTTATATAAAGACAAATATCAACTGCTTTAACAAACTCCAACTGCTTAACAGATTCTTTAATAGCAACCGCGGTTAACAACTTATTAGTATTATTTGACTACTCTAACAGATATTATTAGGAGAGGCAACCAAGAACCCCGAAAGAATTAGTTTTCATGAGCTGTAAAGCGGATATTATACAAAAAAGCAAAAGAATGCAACTAAATGTGGTGATTAGTAAGATTGAATAAGGTTAAAGCTAGGGAGGAAGCTAGAA
Source organism: Gossypium longicalyx (assembly GCA_025698465.1). Classification (NCBI taxonomy): domain Eukaryota; kingdom Viridiplantae; phylum Streptophyta; class Magnoliopsida; order Malvales; family Malvaceae; genus Gossypium; species Gossypium longicalyx. The sequence goes on along the minus strand of CM047000.1, from coordinate 2,070,639 downwards.
ATTTTATTTAGGAGGACTAATATAAAATTGTTTTGAATAGTGAACAAGAGTGCACTATATTTTTAAAAGGGAGAAGTACTCAATTTATAGAGAAAGATTAACCGGAAATCTTTTAACTACCTTGGTATATGACCTACCAAACCAAATTTCTTTCATATCTCAATGGTGAAGATAACCCAAAAATCTTACTATATTTTAGGGTTATCTTCACTTCTTTAATAAACTAGTATTGTGTGATAACCTTTTTCTTGGAACATCTATCGAAAAATGTGTTTTCTTGAATAATTTTATTCCAAATGAGTTGTTACATGACGATGATGTTTTATAGAGCTTATCCCAAACAATGGCTATTCTTGAAGAACATTGTTTTAAGTAAGAGTTGTTCTGAATATAGTTATTTTTGTAGAACAATTGTTGTAAATTGAAGTTGTTATGAATATAACTATTTTTGAAAGGCTAAATTTGTTTTTAATCTCTATATTATGCGTAAATTATGCATTTACTCCCTATACTTTATTTTAGTTATTTTAGTTTTTATATTTTTTGAAATTTGAAATTTTAATTTTAACCAAATGAAAGTAGTTAAATTCATTAGGTTCTATTATTTCCAAAATCTTATGCGATAAATATATTATCTAATTTGTAATACTATATTAATTTATTATTTCTTGTGTATAAAGTTATTTGTTTTTATAAAAATATTAAAAATTCAGGGATGTTAATCTTTTAAAATTAACTTTTTAACAAATTGAAATGATGTAAATGACAAAATATAAATTCAGCTACTAATTAAATAAAAAAAAAAGCTAAAATTAAATATTTAAACATTCAAAACTGGGATGCCAAATATATAAATATTCCAAGGTTATATCGGGAACAAGCAATAGCTGTTTAATCGCATGATAAGACAATTCAGAACGTGTACTTTAAGCAAATATTTGTTTATACCACACAAGCTTTATGTATATATATGTATATGTATATGTATATGTATGTGTGTGTTCTTTGGACTTTGCTTAGCTTAAAGGCTTTTATATGCAAAAGGAAAAAGGGTTCCTAGAAAGAAGAATAGGCGTAGCTTATAGCTGATAAGTTCAGAATTCAGATACTCGAAAGCAGGAGCAGCAGCTATAAAAGCGAAAATCGACTACTTGCCAAACCATACAAATAAAACCCAGACAAAGTTAAAAGCACAAGACCCAATATCTATGCCTACTATAGTACTATCTATGAGCCATTAGTATAATTTTGGACATGTAAAATTACCCTCGTTTCAGGGACTGAATGCCATAAAGAAAAAAACAGATTGTGAAGAGAAAAAGAAGAAAGTCTTTGGAAAACACAATATATTATATTATAAAAGAAGAAAAAAGCAAAAAAAAAAAAAATGGTTCTTCGTGAAGTGTGTCCCTTGTTTGCAGGGTATACTCAATACCATTTACATCAACTTTCTTCACCTTTTTCTTACATTTTCCAAACCAGTCCACTTATCTTTTGGTGCTTTTTGGACCCATTTATTTGCATTTTGTTCTTACATTTGAAGAGGTAGGGTTCTTCTCTCTTTTCATTTATCCACCATAGAAGAAAAAGAAAAAAAGAACTCAGGATTTCTCTAGGTACCAACAGCATGTTGAGGCTGTTGCGGATACTAATGGTGGTAATGTTGCTTTCTTCTATGTTAATCTCAGCTGATCCTAAAGATGAGCCATTACTTGTTGGCACCACCACCAATGCTCATTCACCAGTTTCCAATGAGAAGATACCTATGGACAAGCAGCAGCAGCCACAACGTTTGAGGGGTTCATTTGGTGTGTTCTTTTCAAGCAAGAGGAAGGTTCCAAATGCTGCTGATCCACTTCACAATCGTTGAAAGCCATGGGAGGAGCATGAATTTTAAAGCTTTCATAATGTTGGGTTTTGTTTGAACTTTTCTGGGGTTATCATGAATTGCATTTTGCATCCATGTTTTTCAAAAATTTTGTTGGATTTTCATGACTATCATCTTTGTATTTGTCTATACTGCAATATATGTGTAATGTAAATGAAGAAACTTTTGGCTTTTTTATTCAACTTTTAAATTTTTGCAGTACCTCATAATATCAAAAGCTTGAGAGGTCACTTTTAGTAGGGTTCAGAGATTTCGTAGTACCAGAGAATAATCTTTATAATCTCTTGTGCTACCTACCATTAAAAGAATTTGTTGGTATCTGTTTGTTTTATTATATCTACCATTTGTTCTTCTTCCTCGTTGAATATTTTTACAGAGAATTTTGGAGTTTCTTTCGTTTTCTTTTATAGGCAATGAAGGAACTTGTAGACACTAATACAAGGTTTATTGGACTGTATGTTTCTAATTACATAATTAAGCTAATTAAATTGATGATTTTGGTATATATGAACATATTGAACTTGTACGATTTCATAAATATTAATCAAAATTTCATCTAATTTGCAAAATCAAACTGATGCAACCATTACTATTTGGTATATACATGTATGCGTCTATGTTTATTTTAAGTTACAGAAATTCTTACCAACCAGTGGTGCTATTGCAATGGTAAGATAAAAATTGAAGATTGATAGTATAAAAATTAATGACTATGTAAAGGCATGCAATTTATGTTATTTTCTTGTGTACAAAAGAATCACTTACACCATTAAATTTCAGTAGAATTGTAAGGAATATTATATTCTTACAAAGAAAATTCAACTTTGAACTCTATAAGCACACTCTCTAAAATGGTAAATTTAACTTTTGATCCTTTAAATTTGATAAAGAAATTATAAAATTTCAAGTTAGTGTAAGGTAAAATTTGACTTTGTTTAATTCTTTAAAAGAATTATATAGATATAAGTTGTTGAGGCAAGATGAATTGTTTGTTGTTGAGTGACACTCGGTAGTGCTCATTGCATTGCAGGTTGACACTAAGGTAGTTTAAGTACTTATCGTATTTGAGTTGACGATATAATGAAGAAAATCTTTAGACTTGATTATGTACTGTTATACTGAAGATATTTTGGTTCATTTATGGAAATCAATCATTAGAGTTTGAATATTGGATTAAATTTGAGTGAATCAAATCAACCATTGGAATGTGGAAGATTGTTCAATAGTACGTGTTATTTTAGAAATCATATCTTCAATTGATTATGTTTTTATTGTTAATGATGTAACAACTATTTTCAAGGAGTTATTTTGTATTAACTAAGATTTTATGTTAGCAAATCGAAATTGATATAGGCTTTGAGACTTGTTTAAGTTTTGTATGAGAGCTTATGAACTGCATTATAATCTTGTTCACTGTGGAACTATTTTGTGAGAGAGTACAAATTAAATTGTAAATATTGTTAAGTGTTTATTGTCCAAGTTATCAGGAAGAGGATTTGGAGGTGAGTGTTCTAGTCTTTAGGTACAAAAGTATGATCTTTACACTCGTGGAGTGATAGAGTGTGAATCGCTTACTGTATTGTAAATTAAAGATATTGAAATTATTCACTGAGTTAAGCTTCATAAACGTAAGGAAATTGATCTGCGTAAACAAATCTTTGGTTTCTTTATTTTATTTGCACAATCTTCGCTGTGACAAATTGTAGTAACTACTGTAATCAAACACTTCCATTGCAGACAATTATCAAAACAAATACTTAACGTATTTAATTGTGAATCTTGGTTGTATTGTTTGCTAACAATGAAAGGTTCTATTACTCGTACTGCTATGCTAATTTTGATAAAAATATACAATTTAACTATTGAAATTACATTTTAATTTTTATAAAAATATACTTAATTCATATTCTTCCAAAAATTTTCTAATTCCGTCCTTATTAGAAGGAATGACACAAACCCAGAAGTGATCTCTATAGATTGCAGAATGAATATAACTTCAAACTAATAATATTAGATGGGTTTTTATTATTATTTAAATTTAATTATTTTATATGTATATATAAAAAAAGGCGATCATTTTTTGTTATGGAGAAGCGAGAACTAAAGTAGAGGAAGTGATGCAATCAATCAATCAATCTGCATTGAAGCTACGATCAGAAAACTGAGAATTTAATAGGGAGAACCTCTCTGCCTTAAATGGGAATCCATTTGGTAGAGCTGACGGTACGCAAAGGCATGTCGAATGCATATATTTTTGCAGTGAGAGAGAAAAACCCACCCATATGGCTGTTGCATCGAGAACCAAATATGTTTTCCATCTTTATTGACCATCCAAAAGCAGTACGGACATGGATAAGATGACACTGTGAATGAAGGCCAAAGCTTTAGAGATTCCAATTGGCCTAATCATTTCTTCACATCTTTACCCCTTACCCCACACCCCCTTTTTTGTATTTTCCCCAGAAATTTTAAAATCTCAAACCAAGAACTTCTTAATGTCTGCTGAAAGCAATGCACATTTATCAGACCCCCTTTTTGGGACTTCATTTCTTTATTTTAAATTTACATTACATGGGGGACTTTGGCATGACAACAAATGTCTCAGGCGTGTTATATATACATAATATTATAATGGTAGTTTAGTATAAATTTTTTACTGTTACTCATTAGTGGGTTTCTTTTCATTTTGTTTCCTTAGGCGTGCATTAGCAGTGCAATGTTTACCCTTTTAAGACGTGTTTGATGACATGAGAGACAAAACTTGCTTCTTTAATTGGGTTTTACAGCATTTTTGGCTTTCACTTCTAACCAATATTTGCCTCCCAACAGTATGTCTACTTAACCCCGAATTGCGCCTTTGTTTTGGCTAAAATAACTGTGTTCCTGCTCTGGATTTAATTTTTGTATTTTTAGAAATTTAAAATTTAATTCTCTGTTCAAATGGTAACAATTAATTTTTGTATTATGTATAAAATTATAGATTTTAGTCTTTATTTTTTAATTTAATTATTCTTAATTTCTTTACTTTTCAAAATTTAAAATTTTAGTCTTAATGCAAATGATAATCATTAAATTCATTTTCTAATACGACATTACATATGTAATAATATGTTTCTTACATTAAATTTTAGAAATAATAAAACTTAATGAATTTAATAATTACCATTTGATTAGAATCAAAATTTTAAAATTAAAAAAAAAACCTAAAATTGATCATTTTAAAGTTATACAAAGTATAGAAACTAATACCAAAACTACACCAAAATAATAACTCCTATGATCAAGCATTGGTCAAGTCCCTTGAGCTTGATTTGAAGCCTATCTTCGAGGACCTTGCAAGAAGGATCCAAATATGCTCCATTTGGGATTTGATAGGACAAGTTATCAAGGTGCTGCTGCCATGGGCTTTGCCAACACTTTTTACCTTATTACCTATAGGTGTAACATTTACAGGTGAATGAGGTTTTGTTTATGTTAGTATATAGCTTACGTTTTAAGAATTTTGAATATTCGAACTGTATATAATTGATGCATAAGTTTTTTTTAATTATTTAATACTTATAATGATTAATTCTGATTAAACTATTAATATAATTATAATACTACATTAGCAGAAACAACAAATAGGGTCTCCATGCCCAAATCTCATACCCCAAGGTTTGTAGGAATTAATATTATGGAATCTTGGCATTAGAGAAAAGCGTAATGCCTAAAGCCAAAGCCTCAATAGGCCCTTCCATGTAGCTTCTACAACCTTTAAAAAATTGAAATGGTTAACCAAATTAATTAATAATATTATAAGACTATATCATAATATATCCATGTTATGAGTAAAAAAATAAAATTATATAATAAATATGTTTATAAAATTTTTTATAAATAATAATTAAGGTTTTTGTTAAATGGTAAATTATAAAATTTAAAATTATAATGACCTGGATTTAAATCTTATTATGTATTTATTTATTTTTCTATATAATAGATACAAAATGAAAAAAAAATTGTCAAAACAATATAACTTTGTAAAGTAAGTATATTTTTGTAATTACCCAATTGAGCTGGTGCCTGATTGACTCGTGATACCAATTCAGTCAAGTGTTTAATGTATAATATAAATATAGGAACCATATTATGATAGAAATTAAAATATAATGATTAAATCCTGAATTTAAGCATAGTAAAGAGATCAAAATAAAAATTTAACCATTTTCCTATAATGTTAAAAAAAATAAATAGGATTTTGCAAAAGGAGATTCTTTTTATATACTATTATTATATTTGTGGTAAAAGTACTATAGAAGCTTTTGTACTATAAGTCATATTGTATTTTATTTTTTTATTAAAAAATAGGTAAATTAGTCTTTGTACATTACAAAGAGTAAATTGATTCTTCTGTTAAAAATTATAAGTTCTATACGTTAGAATGAGGTGCATATGGTGTCACGTGTAACAGTCTAGACAAACTTTTTTTTTAATCTAACGAAAAAAAACTTTTAACAAGCCTAAAATAATACATTGTCAAAGGATGCAAGCAGTCAATATACATTGGCGACGTCAAAGCTAAGTGGTGATGACATAATATTTGCTAATCTTCCATCTTTTTTTCTTTTCCTGATTTTCCTTTTGACTTCAATGGTGGTTTGGGGTAGATAAAATAATTCAATTTGTATATCTCTTGCGGCCTCTCCTTTCAGATACAAATACTTTGACTTCTTGCTTTCTCGGAGGGAACACGATAGAATTTTTCTTTTTTAAGTTTACATCAATGACTTTTAAGTCGAAATAATATTTAACAATAAATTACAAACTACTCTATAGATGTTGAATTAATTTTGATAAGAACAGAATCAGAATCAGGTCGATGCATCCAATATATATAAAGTTAAAGTGATTTTTAAAATAATGCTATCATAGTGAAGTGAGTCGGGTGATGAAATAGAGCATCTCAATCCATCCTGCTTCATTGCAATCACTAACTACCCATACCTCATTTGCAGTTTTCTTTCTCTTAAAACATCATTTTATCAAATAGATTTCACTATCAATATTGAGCCTCCATTTCAGCTTAAACTGCCAGCAACACTATTCCCATTTCTACACACATGAATTCAGGGACTTCAACCATACAAGCTTAAAAGGAAATCGTGATTAAAGAAGTAAATGATTTCTACATTTTTAAACATAAAAATTACGAGTATAATTTCATGACATCTCTTCTAAAAGAATATATGATGTCGTAGATAAAGAACAAAAAAAGAAGCTACAGCTTACAAATCTGTGCATGTGAAATAAATGCTTAAAAATCAATGTCCACGTCCCTTTCCGCTTGGCCCTGAGGCTAATATAACAGCCAAACCCCTAAACGAAACACGACTAGTCCTAGACTTGTTTGCTGACACAACCACTCCATCATCACCTCCACCTTGTTTAATACCGGCATTGCCCGACATTGATCGAAGGGGTCGGCCATTGACGGCAGCGAACTCCGATGAAACTAACAACACCGAAAGAACCAGCACCAAAAGAACACGGTTCATTGACGAACATGATGTTGAGCTGTTCTTCTTCATCGACATGATTGTATCTCTATTGATTTGTTTTGAAATTGTGTAATCGTTGAATTATAGCAAATGGTATTGCTAGCTATATATAAGGGATCTTCTCCAAGCCAGGACGGTGAAGAGCTTTGTGAAAGTGGGGACCTTTACAAGCAGACTGAATTCTAACACATTTTGGTATAAGAAAAAAAGAGGGGCTTTACTTTGAAATTTGAGTGTTGTTGGAATTTGACTTTACAAATCCGGTACTGCTGGATTATATTACATGAAATTACAGGGAAAATAATGCAAGAAAATTTCTAAATTGGGAAGAAAATCTAAGGCTAAGCTAACATTTTAGTAAACGAAGTGTATAAGCCTTTTTGGTTTGCATGGTTGGTTTCACACGCCTTTTTTCGTACACGACACGTGTGTTTACACATCTGGTACGCGGTTGGGTTGATTGAATTTTTATATTTTGCAGTTTTGGTCTAATTTTGGTTTTGATCCTCTTACTTTAACTTTTGATATAATTTCATTCTTTTACTTTTATAATGTTATTAATAGGTTCAAATTGATACAATTTAAGTGATAATATGAGTTATTACTTTTTCTTTTGAATAATCTCATTATAAGTTTTGATTACATCTTATGGATATTTATGATACAATACCTAGAACTACCCAAAGTCTCTCCCTAACCCATAAATAAAAAGATAATGTGCTTCAGCGTACTTGAACCCTCATCCTCCTGCATTAGCAAAAATATCCATGCCAGTCGAGCTAAGGCTCAATCAACTATTCTTTTTCTTTTTTTAAAGAAAAAAAAAACCTTCAAGCATTAGACTGTCATGTGATTGACCCTTATTGTGTAACTGAATAAAAAAATTCATATTATTACCTTAATGGAAATAACTAATAGTGTCATCAATTTGCATAAACTAATAATACTTGTTGTAGGAGAAGTCTTCAAAGTGTCGTTTGCTAGGTGGCTTAAGTGGTACCATACTTGAAAGTATGTTGTCTATATGCCCTAGGTTGGTGGTTCGCGTCTGCTCGCTATATAATTATGTTATGCAGATATGTTAAATAATAGTTATATACATATTTATATTTATATTAAATTGTTAATCCAATAACAATTAAATTCATTATTCAAAACGTAAAAAAATTACTCAACTAATAACCCAACCCAAAATATAAAAATATAAAAATTATATTTAATACAATAAAATATTTATTATATTTATTTGTATTTTTAATATAATAAAAATATTTATTATATTTGTGGTAGTGTTTTTTAATATAAATATTTTTTAATGTATTTTTGATGTGTTAGAATACTTTTATTTTAGCGTTTTTTAGTGCATTCAGTGTATTATGTTTTTTTATAAAAAAATTAAATAAAAACTAATCTAAAAAAATCAAATATGGGAGGATTGGGTTGGGCTTGGGTTTACCTTTCTTAAATTGGGATGGGCTTAGGCAAAAAAGTAAGCCTATTTTTCGGGCCAAGTTGGGTCTAGGCTTGAAAAATTAATCTAAATACCTTGCATAGGCCCAACCCAAACTTGACTAGGTCCATGAGCACCTCTACTTTCAGTTGAGGTGTGAGATAAAACCTAGACCACAAAGACAATATCTTGACATTGTTGAGGGTTTAGCCGGCTGCTTAGCGAATGCCACTTCGAAGATTTCTGCAAAAGGAGTTGACCTCCTCAACAATACTATAAAAGTAGATGGAATAAATTATGTCAAATTAAAGGGGAGAAATTGAACTTCAAATTTCAACATAGTAGAGGGACTAATGCAAAAATTAGACCTTTCATTAAATGCTAGAGTGAGTTTTTTGATGCATTTGTTGTTGACTTTTGATGAAAAATTGGACTTTGTTGAACTGTCTTTCTCCGAGTACAAGACGGTGGATACGAACATGTCGGAGCTTTACAAGTGTTTGGGCTTTACTTTTTATTTATTTATTTATTTTGAAATTATGGGTCTCGTTTTATCATTTGTCAATTTATAAAGATTGTATTTAATAGGTCCAATTTTGATTTTAGTCCTTTCACTAAGCTCTAATTTGAGATTTAGACACTAAACTTCAATTTAGCATAATTTTATCTTTCTATTGTTATGATGTCATTAGTCAATACCCATTTTAACTAACCATGCCAACATGATTTCTTTTTGTGTTAGAATGAGAGTTTTTAAGAACAAAATCAACGTAACCATTTTAATTACTAACTAATGACATTATATAAATAATAAAATCAAATTAAGTAGAATTAAAGCACATGGATCAGATTCTAAATTTAAATATAGTAGAAGAACCAAAATCATAATTTATACCATGATAGTTAACAACACGATAACATTTTATTAAAATATTTTAATACATCATTAAAAGTCTGTTTAAATAAGATAAAATAATTGAATAAAAATAATATTATAATTAATTACAATTTCTCGTATCGTAATTCTTTATGTCATATTCTACAAACTGTTTGACAAATGGTTAGTCGTCTATATCGTAAGCTTTTTTTCCAAAGTAAAACATTAAACAAATTCAACTATGGGACATTTTCAAACAAACGCACGAGCTTGTTCAAAATTTTCAAACATTCCCCCTTTTACTTGAGAATATATTAATAATTATTTTGAATTTATGGCCGACCACTAGGATTTATTAGCTAAGCATTTCAATTTTTTTTTTTTTTGCTGTCTCGTTTTATAGAGAATTCAACAAAATTCAAGAAAAATGGACATTAAAAAAGTTGTTCTTCTTCAAATTGAATATGTAATAATATTATAGAGTAGCAAATTCAGGTTCTTCAAAATCTCTTTATAATCAATATTGGCTGTCAATATATATCACATACAGGGTTTATTCATGGCCAAATATTGTGTAAATTGATGCTAAAGTTGAATAAACATTTTTCACCCTCATATAAAATTAATGGTACCGACCATAATAGGATTTAAGGTTCCTATGGTATACCTTTTGGTGAATTTAGTCCCTATTAATCTTATTATAGGTTCTTATCATATTTTTCTCTTTTTGATATAATGCTTATAACTACTCATAGCTCCTCCCAACTCTTAAATAGGAGGATAATGCGTTTCAGTAAACTGACATACTGACAACAATAATGCCAATACCAATCGAGTTAAGATTCAATCAATAATATTATTGTATTTTTATTTTTGAAGAACCTATATTATTATTTAAAATTGTGTTATCTTTATATTTAATCAATGGAAAAAAAAAAGAGAGGAGAAAAACATTATATATGTGCATTTATGGCATATAACATAAAGATTTTATTGTGGCATGTTTGATAATGGCCCAAGTAAACACATGGACTGATCATCATCTTATGAAAGGGCCAAGTGAGGAAAATGAATGCTTGCTTCAAAGTTCAAAGTTCAAAGTCCACCCTATAGAATCACCAATATCACATGGAACCATAAACACACATTCAATTGTCACATGGATACGTACGGAGAGTATCTTTCCCACATATATCACGAAAAATCAACCCTATAGGCTAATCAAATCAGCCTGATTTACATGGATGATGGATTGGCTTCACTAATACTTGGATAATCCTGGCAAGTTGGAGTGGCACTTGTCAATATGTTGTCTTAATTAATATATTATATGACAAAAATGCGTGTCACAAACATTATTTCTACACTAGATTTACTTTTTTTTATTTATTTATAATATTTCAGTAGTTAATTTGGAATAAGATATCTGAAGTAAATTAATAGGATATATATAAATAAATAAATTTATTAATTAAGTTGTCACGATCTGATCTAGCTTGCAGAATGTAAATTTAATTTGTAAGTCTCGAGACTTAATTATTTTATTGTAACATTTTAGGTTAGATATTTTATGTTTTGAAACATAAAGTATGTGTCTCAAGATTTTAGATTCTTGGAACAAATATTATATTTAAAAACATACAAGTCTCGATACTTAAAATAAGAGATCTTAAAAATAAGATGAAAACACACCAAAACAGTCCCAAAACATCTCATTAACATGCAAGCACAAAGTAAGACTCAATGGTGCTTGGCAACATTGAAAATCCATTCTCAACTTACTTCAAACATAAAAATTTCTCAATGAACTCCTCAAAAGAATTCTTAATTAACTTTAGAACCATCTTAAAACACTTCAATTCATAATCATCAATAACAATAGAAGAGTTGTCATGGATATCCACCAGTGATCAAAAGAGGATAGAGTAGTCAAACATTACGTAGAGCTTCTAAGCTCAATCATAAATAACATCAAACATAAAGATCAAAGTAACATGAAGCTAATATATATACATTCATGGCAATAAACTCCTTAGGTACATGCCATATCTAAACATACCCTAGTTTCATATTCTATTCTTATAGTCTTGAAAATGGTGTAGTGATCTGGAGGTTGAGTGAGACTTCACGAATTAAACAAAATCTACGCATAAAAACAACAAAGGATAAGTATAAATGCTTAATAAATCCAAATAAAAAAGATCATACTTACCTTGCCCCTTGAGGGAGCCAGCCAAGTTCATAATTTATCCAATGGGCAAGATAGATATAAATGAATAACATAGGAATATTAAAGGTAAAATAGCAAGCAATTCAAATATAACAATCTATATCAATAAAGAGATTCCAAACAATTTTTTTTTTTTACTTGAGCAAGAGCTATTAAACACATTAAAGCATAGAAAATGAATCTTATAAGATTACACTTCCCCTTTTGCATATATATATTCATAATTTTGTCATTCTTATCATTTTTTGAATTTAAAATTTTACTTTTAGCTCTCCATAATCTTAATAAAATGGGACTAGGACACTAGAGGATCCACCCAAACACAATCATATATATACATACAATACACTATATGTGCGTTCTAACCAAGCACAACCAAAAATGTTGCACTAGAAGTGCTCCAACTAAACACAACCAAAGTTTTCAAAAGAGAAAGTTCCCTTTGGTCCACATAGGAATGCCAAACCGGGATAGTATATCAAGCTCCAAATCCCCATATAATCCGTACAACATTAAACAACTTTTATTGACATACTCATAAACAATCTCAAGTTACATTCATTCTTAGCATATCAATTTCGATGAGAAAATCCATATCTCATACTCATATATATATATATATATACAGTCATACTTAATTCTTAAAAATTTAAAATCAAAATTTAGCTCTCAACTTTACACATTATGTCAATTTAGTCTTGATTTTTAAAAAAAAATATTGCTTTATTGTTAAAATTTTCTTAATATTTATTTTAGAATTTTTAAAAATCAACGCTAAATTGACATAATGTGTAAAATTGAGGGTTAAATTTGTTAATTTTTTTAGAATTACAACCAAATTGATAGAATATGTAAATATTGGAGAGCTAAATTTGTTATTATGCCAATAAAAAAAGGGTCATGTCAACACTTCATTAATGATTTAACAGATGAATGACCAAAATATTAAATTTCGACAACGTTAGTAACTAAAAAAAAATTTAAACCTAGATGACAAATAAAAACACACTAATAATTGAGTAACTATTTATACACGTCACCAACATTATTTTGCATGTTGCCTCAACCTACTATTCCTCCATCGTGACTCATGAGGTTGTTAAATGTAAGCCACTATTTTCCAATCTCAGTTAATTCGATGCTAAAATCTAATATAAAGTAGATCACGAATCATGTATCTCAATAAACAATAGATTTCAACATTCTCAACAGAGCTTGTGAGCTGCCATAGCAACAGTCCCACATTAAATAAACCTTCGGAGACTATCAGAGAATGATTGGACCACTCCCTCGGCTGAACCGACCATATGCCGTAGTTGCCGGATTGGAAAACATGGCTCATACATGCGGTTTCACACGTAATGATATACCATTATGCCAAAACTATAGCTATAGGCAGCATCGGCAGTTGACATCTTGCCTTGGTGGTCACGGGCTCAAATCCATAACCATATATTATTTTATTGTAAAATTTGATCTTTACCCAAAGTGTAATGTGAGAAGATTGATGCAATATTAAAAATGTGAAACAAAATCTATGAGGTTTAGCCATAATCTTGGGTGCCTGCTTGGTGTATGGGGGAATAATTCTTCAACCTATTTATCTTATATTAAAAAGAGACCTAATTATGGTTTTAATCATGTAATATATGTTTAGGATATATACAAGATGGAAAAAGACCCACACATCACAAACGCAAATGGTGAGACTCAAACCCAAGCCTTCAAGATTCAAGGCCTCAACCTTTACCAACAACCTATTTACCTTAATTTGGCATAGTTTGATTACTTTACTTTTATAATGTTATTAGTAGGTCTAAATTGAAAACTCTATTAGTTGCTACAATTAAAGTGATAACTAAATTCTTTTTAATTATATGCAATAATAAATTTACATATTTAAAAAAAAAATTCACATAATCACTTTAACTACAAGAACTAACAATGTTATCAATTTAAATTTACTAATAACATTATAAAAATAAATTTATATCAAATTAAATAAAAGGATTAAATCCTAAATTTCAACGTAATAGAGAAATTAAAACTAAATAGACCTTAAAAAGCAAAATTTGACGATGAAGCTATAATTTAATATGGAAAAGAAGATTTGAGTTGAAGTTTCGTTACATATGAAATCGCCAAGTTGCATGAAAAAATCAAAAGAATGCTAGACATTCTTTCTTAATATTAATATAATAATCCATAAAAATTCAAGTATTCTTCAATAATTCAAACAAGAGGCAGAACAGGACAAGTCCTTTTTGTTGCCTTCTACCCCTATTTATACCCCCAAGAGAGCAATTGTAACAAACTAGCCCAAGCACCGATTTAGCAATAGCAACCACAAGAGCTAGCAGTGATTAATCAAAGGAAAACGATGAAGAATGTTCAACGTATCATTTCCATGGTCGCCATTATTGTTCTCATACTCTTACTTATAATGGAGGTGGAGGCTTCTAGGCCTCTCAAGCATCCATTTACTCCTACTACAGTGAAGACATTGAAGGTTGCTCGAGCTTATTCTGGACCTAGTAGAAGTGGGGTCGGTCACAATATCATTTATTAACGATTTAGATTCATCAACCTTAAATTTCTTATGATTTTATGTTAAACATACGCCATACTTGTTATTACTGAATGAGTATTGCATGATTAATAATATATGTTTTTTTTTTCTTTAATTTATCTAATGAACCCTATTTTTCCTGGTCTGTGTTGAAGGAAAACATGCAAGAAAATTATATGGTATAAGATCATGTTTTTATTGATGTTTGGCGGTGAATATGGAATCAATATAGCCTTGGTAGTCAAATATATAGCATGCTATTGCTAGCTAGGTCTTCTTACTTTTTAAGTCTTACTTTCTTATTTCCATATTAAGCATGAATGTGTTACAATACCGTTAGCTGTTCTACATCTTCATTTCAACTTCACGAGATTATTATCTATATAAGTTTTGGGTTGAGATTTTGGACACACATCTAAAAGGGTAAATTCAAAGACCCGAAATAAAAAAATTTATCTTTGGAGAATCAAAATTAAATTATAAACTTTTAAAGAGGTTAAAGTATGATTTTATCATTGTATATAATAGTTATTTTAGAATTTTAAAAGGATTAAACTAAAAAAATTTCATCTTCGAAGAGCCAAAATGTATTTTTATTTTTAAATTAATTTATAGTTTTAAAAACTTCAAGGGACTAAAATAATAATTTGTCATTTGGGGTGGGCTAGGGCCCTGCCTGCCCCCTTGGTGCTATCCCTGGGTAGAGAGCTGTAAAGCGGAGTGGTCTCGGAAGTAGGGTAAAAAAAATTAAAGAAACTTGTAATTTATTCAAGAAGATGAAATCTCCATGGTGTTTTTGAGACTCCAAAATTTGTGCATGTGTGTTTTTTTCCCCTTAAACTAGTTGTATCCACCTCATGGATTTAATACATACATTTAAACATAATTATGAGTATATTTTGTCTAAATACATAAAACATATATTAGGATTTAGAATTATCAAATTTGAACTAAACTACAAAATTTGACTCGATCAATTTGAATCCAAACTTAATCCCAAACTTGATCTTATCTATTTGGTCATAAAAGTCAACAACTTGAAATCCGTTTAAGTTGAATACAAAATAACCTAAATTGAAAATAACTGGAACCTAAAATGACCTGAATAAATAATTTGAAATAACACAAACTTGCAATGATGAGAACTCAAAATGATTTGAATCTACGATAACTCTACATATCCAAAAACCTCAAGCATTGAATTCAAATGACTGGACTTCAAACTATTAGAACTCGGAACAACTTAAACATAAAATTGATCCAAACTCAAAACTAAACCGTAATCAAAAGTTTTGAAAGAGTAGCCAACGACAGCCACTTTTGAATAACTTTTCTTCCTGTGGGAGTAAAAGTTGGTGAGAGGTTAATGTAAAACTAAGATCATTTCATGGCTGGATTGCTTTCATTTTCAACGAGTTCACAGAATTTTCATTTGACCTAGCTGTCGTTTAAGGAAAAAATGCAAGAAAAATGTAGCTATAACAGTGTATAAAAGCTATCCCAACGCTATATTCAGCATTGAAGATAGTTACCTTTTTTTTTGTCAAATCAGCTATGTTGTTTAAGATTGAAAGAAGGGTAATTATGTAATTAAAAATTAGATATTTAGAATGTATTATTCGAAGAAAAAAAAATTGTTGAGACTTGTTATACCCTTCGTCTATCATCCTTTCAAGAATCATCGAATCTTGTGATTTATGATTTCATTAGGAGAATAGCCTCACCAAAAGGCTATATTATAAAAGGCAAACCCTCATGATTTCAAAAAAATATATAGAGAAGAGTTCTTGATAGTATAGTAATATATAATACTATATCATATAAACATTAAAAAATGGTCGATTGAGTTTTAATTCAATTGACATCGATATTGTTGCCAGTGTAAGAGAACATGGATTCGAGCACGTTGAAGCGCGTTTATCCTTTTGTTTAAAGGTTAGGGAGGGGTAATTGATAGTTATAGACATTGTATAAAAAACATTAAAAAAAGTCAAGTTGTTTATATATAACTTTTTAATAAATAATATAAATAATAAGGTTAGTCATTTACAAATATGAACAGACTTGGGGAAAATTTTAAACTCATTTCAAGTCAAGTCGGACTTGGGTAATCATAAAATATATTAATGCCATACTTAAGCCCTACTCGAACTAGGCTCGACCCATAAACACCTCTACATTTCATTTAACATATACTAGTATCTAGAATTGCCAATTCTAACCCAAATCCAAAAATCCAACTTGACTAACTCGAATCTAAACCTAGTACAACTTATTTGATCATAAAAAGTCAACAACCTTAACTTGCTTAATCCAAATTGAAAACAATTTAAACCTAAAACAATAGAAACTCAACATGAGCCAAACAAATAACTCAAAATGATTTGGATCTAAAATCACTCTACACAAAGAAATCAATATGCCTCAAAATCCAATCATCCAAACTTTAAACAATGTGAAATTAAAACAACTTTAATTCACTAGGAAAATCCTTATTAACTTTGTCGAAGTTCGGCCCCATTATATAGCCCAAATATGAGTGAACTTTCATAGGCTAGGGCAGGGCTTGTAGACAGGTTTTCATAGTCGGACTGGTCAATCAACCATCATCGACCCAAGGTCCATTGCAGCCCAATACATGGAGTCCAGCATCAAATTGCAAAGCAACCACAATCTTTGTTTGTTCTCATACAACGACATTTCTATACATTACAAGTTGGTAGCTCCTTTTCTTTTTGGACAATAACATATAAATTATAATTCAATCTTTGTTTGTTTTCTTTATTATTATCATTTATTAGTCAAAATCTGTAATGAGATGAAGCACCAAGCCATGACTTGTTCTACATTTGGAGATTGAAAACCATAAGAGTATATTTGGACCGGATGAAGATCCGGTCGGATATAAGGTAATGTTAGTGAGAGACAAAAACATCATTTTCATGGGGGATTTCTCAAAATATTATGCTCCGAATCTTGGCAACAAAACAAAGTTCCATCCATTACACAAAATTCAAATAAAAATAAATAAATCAAAGTCGTGGTTTACTCCTAACCATGAAAATTGCTTTTTACCTTTTACATGTGCTTGACTTTTATTAAGAATTGAGATGACTTTGCTTCCTCTAATTAAAGTTTGGATTCTGAAATTCTCATTATTAAAAGGATTCTACTTATATCCACTCCTCACTTGAAGGACTAATTTCAAATTGTACAACAAATAAAGACACTACAATTATTAAAAAAAAAAAAATACCCATAGCGAAATTAGGAAATTTATTTGGGGATGGATCAAAATGAAATTAAATTTTTTTTAGAATCAAAGTTAAAAATCTTCATCGCCCGAATCGAGGTTGGATTTCAAATAAATTCGAGCTCAAATAGTCAGCTTTTCTATTTAAAAATAAAAGAATTTATTTAAATTTATTTTTTTAATAAATAAAATGAATCAAGTCGAGTCTACTAAAGATCGGTAAATCTAAGACAAAAGTTAAAGATTTGTATTAAATCATTTTTTGGTGAATTATATAAAAAGAGGACATTATCTTAATTGAGTTTTAAACTCGAATCACATTTGGGACGATGAACATCTTAATTATCAGGTTAATAAAAGGTTTTTAATATATATTTAAATCAATGATTAAGACATTAGTAAAATTGTGAGGTAAAGGAATAGTTATTTTTTTTTTTTAAGTCTAACGACCTGGGTTATGATAATATTAAGAAATGTAGTAATTTAATTAATGTTGTCTTTCCAATAATTTGGTAAAAAAAAAGTATATTAAAATGTTAATATTTTTCATAATATAAGATATTGACCATAGTTTGTGAGATATCTATGAATTTATAATTGGTGTTGAAATATGCAACTCTTAATGTGCGCAAAATTATAAGGATTTAAGTCCATCATTGTTATAAGAAAAAAAATTAATTATTGCGTAAATATTATAGATATTTGTTTTAAAATTTGTCCTTATATTATTTTTTAAAATGTTTTATTTTATCATTTATACTAGTGTAAAATATAAAATTAAAGTAATTTTTATATAATTTCATATTTTTATAGATTAATATTTTAACAATCTGTCGACAACCTCTTAGTTTGGTGGCAAGAGTATTAGGCTGTGAGGCATGAGAGTCTAGCTTCAATTCCAAGCAATCTCATCCTATACCCTTATTAAAAAAATATTAACGGCCATTGAATTTATTAATATAATTTAACTTAAGGTACGCATTTAGATTAAGAAAAACGAAGATTGACCTTAGTCAAGAATAGATCAATTTAACCTTGTCGAGTGTCCGTAAGTTAAGAGACTTGGTATATGTTGAATTAATAGGGAGAGATGTGATTTAGTGACAAACTTTAAGATTCAAGGTGAGTTGAGTGATCAAAAGGACCTAGTGTTATTAACCATAAATCGAATCAATTTAGTATTTTGTTCCATAGCTATTAAATGGATCAATCAATCATTATCAAAACTTGTTAGTGAAATTGTTAGTTGAGAGTTTGATTATTAGCATTAGAGTTATCTAAGTGTTTAGGTTTGATTTCCTAAAAATGGTTTTTTTTTTTATAGCATAGATAGCTCTCAATTCTACTAGGTTGGTACTTTGTTTTACAAGTGTTAGAGTATTCAAATTAGCAAAGGATTTAACAAATAATTCTTTCCAAGGGTACAATCTTAGAAAGATTTTCGAAAATTATTTTGTTCCAATAAAGTATACTATTACTTGATTCCGTACACTTGTGAATAAGTCTTGGTCTTCAATTTTACATATTTTCGAGAAGCACGAGACGAGATAAACAATTGTGGTGTTGGGACAAAGTTGTTTGCAATGGTTGGGGTATTGAGGCTAAAGTTAGAACCTCAACTATGAATGGTCGCTATGGCGGCACTCTTTCAATAATAGTGTCTCACTCCCACAAATGAGCTTCTTTGTTACTACTTTTCCCTAAAGAGAAGTGTGGTCATAATATGACATTTCTTTAAAAAAAGTGACACCACTAGTAACAAAGACTATTTTGTTTTATGAAAAAAGCTTTGATACCTTTTTTGGTTATAGAATATCCAAAGAAGATTGTTTTTATGGCTTGAGGATAAAGTTTGGAACAATGTTAAGAATGAATGTGAACAAATGCGGTACATCTAAAGGTTTTGAGAGAATGATTATTGGTAAAGAGTGTTGAAATGTGAAATTTTGGTTTCAAAAATAGATAAAAGGGGTTTAAATTGCAAGATTTGGCTAAGTAGTCTATTTATGAGGAATATAACGGTTAAAATAACATCTCCCATAAGTATTAAGGTACATTCATGGTGAACATAAGAGCAAGAAGTATTAAGGTACATTCATGGTGAACATAAGAGCAAGAAGTATTAAGGTACATTCATGGTGAACATAAGAGCAAGAACTACTTCTAGAAAGTGTTCATTTTTTCTTTCTGAAACTCCATTTTGTTGTAGTGAGTCAATACAAGAACATTGGTGAACAATTCTCTAATACTTTAGATAACTACTCAAAATAGACTAAAAATATTCATTGTCATTATTAATTTTTAAGATTGTGCTTGAACCATATTGTGAAAAGTTTGAAAATTTTGGCTAGTTTTGTAATTCTTTTTTAAGTAAATATGTAACACCCCATACCCGACCCGATCGTCAGACCCAAGAGTGTGATGTCACATTACGTGGGCGAAGCAAATCAAGCTATTATAACACAGATACATTTAATTCAATCATCAAAATAATTCATATGTATGCATTTATACACTTATTGATTTCATTTTATCACTTTACGGGGGTTATATAGGTTAATTTCAAAGTTAGGACTCAAATCTAAACTCAAATGTCAAATTTCAAATTTATGTCTTTAGATAGGGGTCTCTATGTCTTGAGAGAGATGTCTCCATGTCTCGAGACAAGTCATAAATAACTTTGGGATTTTTAGCTTTGATGTTAACATGTCTCGAGACGCTACATGTCGTGTCTCGAGACAAGGTTATTTATGTCTCCAAACAAGGTTTCAAGACCAGTTGTAACCTCTCCAACCTGGCCTAAACGTTATGATCGAATCATGAAGGCTACATTAGCCATCATAATGGCTAACAAACTCTAAACGCTTTTCGAAGAAAACTCTTAACTCATATAATCTTTGGAAAATGCAGTTGTTTATTAGGTTAGGCTAAAACATTCATTTTATAGATCATTCCATCTTTAGAATTTATTATTTTAATAAAGGTAAATGTCTTTGTAAAATCATATCGTCAACGACTCTTTTCGTGAAACTATGAACACACATATTACAGCGAAAATAAACCATTTTAGATTTTACTTAGTCCAAATAGCATGCATTTACCAATTTTTAAGTCCGAACTATTCAAATATATGATGTATGTATAAAATAGTTCCCCAAAACAAAATCACCAAACCACAGTCTAGTCTAATAAATTACAGTCCAAAAACTAGTAGAAAACTTATAAAGAGAAATTATTTATTATAAAAATAGTTTGATGTTCGAGAATCATTCGCATGCTAAGTTCAATCCTAGTTTTGAGTATTTCTTGAGAAGTAGGAAACTAAATGGGTGAGCTTAGGAAAGCTCACTGTGAGTCTAAACAAAGTAGACGTACAAACAATCAAAATAACAAAAGTCTTAGTATACAACTCATACAGTATATCAAGGCACAACAATATTTCTATATGGCATGCTCAATGAATTGGTGAAATAATCCTACCCATCTATCTGTTACACACCACGAGTTCCCCAGAACTCATAAAATCCAAACAATGCGAGCTAACGCTCAATATGGATATACCACCAGTAACAATAATGTAGATAAACTGCTAGTATAAGTGCAAACATTGCTGCCAATGTTGTGGTCAAGCCGCTAGTAAAGCAGGATAATACACTGCTAATAGTTAGGAACACACGACGATTTTTTGTAGATAAAAGCTGTTAACAATGCTAATAAATTGTCCAACCTCCTCAGTACTTTGGTACAATACGTTAACAACAATAATGCAAACTTTAACTGCCTTTGGTACTCTACAGAACTCTACCGTCATCCTACAAACCCTAACTCATGTAATGCGTAATGGCATACCACTCATGTAGCATATCATGCTAAACAATATGGTAACAGTAACAGTATCATATCAATCATTTAGCACAACATGCTAGTCAATACAATAATAGTAACAATATCAATTACATGGTCAACATGCTTCGATTTAACAATTTTAAAGACATGATTTTCATGAAAACACTATTAACAGTAGCAATCAAAACATGCTTACATACAAACAATTTCATATCAATCACGATCATACAACCAATTAATAAAATCTCAATCATACATACAAGGGCTCTAACATATAGAGAATCCCACAAGGACTAAATCAAAACATATTACAAAATAACAAAAGAGTGAAATGGGGGTCACACGGTCGTGTGAAGAGGTATAGACTGTGTTACTAAGGTACATGGTCGTGTAACTCACTGTGACCATGTACAAAACGATAATTTTTTTTCCAACAATGGTCACACGACCGTATGTCAAGCCGTGTAACCTACCCTAAGCCATGTGGCTGTAACACCCCTAACTCATATCCATCGTCGGAATGGGTTACGAAGCATTACCAGAGTTTATAGATCAATTAAACAGACATTTCATATTATATAACATCCATGTTAGAAACTAATAGAAATCAAACATATTGTTTTTTATGCGAGCCCTCGAGGCCCAAAATACGTATTAAAAACAAGTCGAGACTAAATCAGGTACTTAAAGAATTTTTTAGAAAACATTAAAATTTTTCAAAGCTGCAGGGGTCACACGGCCGTGTGATTCACATGACTAAGAAACACGCCCGTTTCTTAGACCGTGTGGACATTTGAAATAGATACACATGGCCGTGTCCCAACCCTTGTCCGTACTCGTGTCTGTGCTCGTGTAACTCCTTGACTTGGGCCATACGGCCAAGCCATACTTCCGTGTGCTAGGACGTGTGAGCATACTAACTTGCACAATTTAAAAGATACAGGGGACACACAGCCGTGTAACCTGGCTATGTGTCACACATGGCTAAGACACACGCTTGTGTCTCTGGTCGTATGGATGAAAATAGGTCATTTTCCAAGCCACATTTCTCACCCAATTTGACACCAACCTAACTCAACATTTTTGTACATCAACAAGCCATAACAAGACATTCAAAACAAGCCAAAATTCAGTCTTAAACAAGAAATATAACCACATACAACCAATATGCCCTTAGGCACCTCAAATAACAACTTAAAAACATGTCAACCAAGTATCCAAACTTACCTAAATGACCAAATACATTTTTGCATATTCAAACCACATTTTACTTTTCATCATTCTACCATATTTAATACACATCAAATATGGTAATGCCACATATATATATATATATACTTCAAAATATACCAAACACAAGCCATATAAGTGGCTACTCTCAACAAAATAATTACATACCAAAATTGGCCAAATTAACTTATACATGCCATTATAACCTAACTTAAATATTCGAAAGTACCAAAAGAGCCGATGGATAGTGTGATATAGCTTCAACAAGCTTCCGAACTAAACGAGCTTCCAAATTATTATAAAATACAGAAAAAATAACACACAGTAAGTATTTAAGCTTAGTAAGTTCGTATAACACATAATTTAACTTGCCATATATCCATAAAATAGATAAGTAAACATAGCATATCTCAACCAATTTAGCCAAAAGCCTAAACACATGATTACCAACATATTAGCCATGAAAATCACATATAAGATCCAACACACATTGATGAATTCATCAAGTAATCACATTCCCAGTATTTCATGTAAATATCAGTAATAGTTCATATCGAACTTATATAATCTCGTAACAGAAATGTGCCCATTGAAACATTTAGAATATCGTTGGATACATGGGTAGTACACACGAAGTGTACTGAGCTGTAATCCGTCAATTTATGTACATGTATGCTCATACGAGCTGTAAACGGTAAGCTCCTCTGAGTTGAATAATGGGAACCTCATGTGATCTGAGTATCGGGAATCTCATAAGAGCTGAAATCGGTGACCCTAATGACATGTCATTTGTATGCTATGGATTCTTAAGGTTCAAACGGGGCTCGATATTTGTCGAATATACAACCGGCTTTTATTCATGGCAATTATACAATTTGCAAGCAAATAATTCAATTTAAAACATATAAATGTGCAATTTAATTACATGACCTTATCTCGACAAATGTACGTAGATACGAATGCGACTAATTAGATATTTTCTCTTTGCCTCGATCTAACTCTATACAAGGTCTGACAAGATCTATACGAATGAATTTAACTCATTTCAATATAATTCTCATTTAATTTAATCCAACATGGAATTTTGTCAAAATTTACCATTTTGCCCTGTACTTTTAATTTCTTTGTAATTTAGTCATTAGGCTCGAAAAATAAATTTCATGCAATTTAATCCTTACCTAAGCCTAACTAATTTTTATACATATTAATAGTAGCCCATATATTTCATAAATTTACAAATTTTACCATAAATTTATCACCTTTTTCAATTTAGCCACTAATTGATAATTTCACTAAAAAAATCTCTTCACAAAAGTTGTTTATCTAACAACAACCATTCATTTTCTATCATCAAACTTCAAAAATCAAACATGTTCATCAATAGCAAAACACTAATACTTTAATAGTTTTGCAAATTAATCCTTGATTTAGCTAGATTAAGTTATTACGATCCCGAAAACATAGAAATCATAAAAAAATGGACAAAAATAAATACCTAATTGAGCAAAATAAGCTTGCCTAAATTCAAGCTTCCATGGCTAGGTTTTCTTATTCTTTCTTTTTTTCATTGGTGGAAGATGATGATAATAGATTATTTTATTTTATTTATTATAACTTTAATCATTAATTTCCAAAATTAACTTTAATAATTTATGCAATTTCCAATGATGACTACTCATGCTTAACCACTAATCAATCTTAATGGCTAATTACTATATAAGGACCTCCAATTTAAGATTCTATAGCTATTTAATACCTTTAGCTATTAGAACACAACCTTTGCAATGTATGCAATTTAGTCCTTTTTATCAAATTAGGCATGTAAATGGTAAAATTTCTTAACGAAAGTTTTATACGATAGTTCTATCATACTGTAGACCATAAAATAATATTAAACTAAATTTTTTAACTTTGGATTTGTGGTCTTGAAACCACTATTCTGATTTCACTAAAAACGGGCTGTTATAGTGGCCCGACTTTAACCCTAATGAAACAGTGGCACACGACTGTGCCATTTGCCCATGTGCGATGCACGCCTGTGTGGGCAAGTCATGTGGTCTAATATCTATACTTGATTTTCCATCTTTTAGCTAGAACGCACACATGAAAAATTCACACTCCGAAGAATTGATGTTATTCGTCGCTCAAAACCCTAAATTTGACTACAACTAGTTTAGATTTGTACCTAACACTAAGTCCAGATCATTTAGCAACAATCCTAGGATATTCTATAGAATTTGACTTAAACAGGGGAATAAAAACTAACCAATTTCACTTGCTCTACTTTTGATTGCTCGAAAGATGCAGATGACCACCTTCTTCACTAAAGATCTTAGAGATTCAAATTTGAACCTTTGCTAAAAGTTAATTCATAAGATTATTTATCCCGTCAACACAAAGAAATAGAGAATGAAAGGAATAAAAAACGTAAAATCAGATTTGCCTTAATAAACTTACCCTTTCCAATTCAATTATGTGACAACGGATTTGTGAAAAATGCAAAAAAAAAAAGGAATGTAGTGGTAGCGACAATAGTGGTAGGAAAAAAGGAAATAAAAGATCAAAGAAAATTAGAGATAAATAAAGGGGAAGAAAGGTTGGGCGACAAGGAGAAAAAAATAAAATGAAAAGGTTGATTTCTGTGATAACAATTGATATTTAAACCTAGGGTTTCTATAGGCTTGGACGAGATACCTAAGGAAGGGAGCAAAAATTTATAAAAATAAGATTTTCACACACAATGGGATTTGAACTTAGGTCTCAATAATAGTTACACTACTTATTAACCATTAAGCCAATTAGTCATCCTTAAAATAATTTTACGAGTTTATAAACAAAAGGTCAGAAAGTGACAATCTCTTAATCCACTATTCCAATTTTATCTAGCCCGATTTTTAGGATGTGACACCAATCTCCCCCATTCTCCTATTTTTGCTTCGATGTTTGAATGTCTCGAGACAAGGGGTTCCTATCCCGAGACTTGGAGCAAGGAAAAATCTATTTAGCTTTGATGTTATTCTGTCTCGAGACTTAGGAACAATTGTCTCGAGATAATGACCACTTGTCTTGAGACTATACAATTATGTCTCGAGACCTTATACACTTGAATACAGAATTTAAATGAAATTTGTTCTAGCGGTCTCAAGACTCGCTAACCAAATGGTTAAAATTTTTCACTTCTAAGTGTCCAAAACCTTACTAAATTAAACCCAAACTTACCTCAAAATATAATCATCAAATTGAACCATCTAAACACATTCAAACATCACTGAATCATGGCCTTTCATGCATCATCACTTAATCAACCAATTCACATAATCAAACTAGCATAAGCAAGAATAATTAATGTGAAAATAAAATAAAATAAAATAATAAAATAAAGAACACACAAATTTTACGTGGAAACCCTTTCGGGAAGAAACCACGGGCAGAGGAGAAGAAAATTCACTATGTCGAAAATTTGAATCAATACAAGAGGAATAGACTATGTCTATTTATAGGCTTGTAAAGCCATATTCTAGTAGGATTGAAACACCTTATCCTAATAAATATAAAATAGATGGAGTTTAATAAGGTTTAAAAAACCTTATTCTAAAATAAAATAAAAGAAGTCTAGTTCTATATGGATTTTACTTTTATTTTATTTTCCATCGTATTTTATTTAAATAAGAATTCGGGTCACTTAATTCTAACAATCTCCACCTTGACACAAATTCTCAATGAACAAGTTCTTCATCGCGAATAAGTTCTCCACCTCTTCCATAAAACTCCTTAAGGGTTTAACTTCAACAATGAACACCAACCAAGTCTAAGCAATGCTCAAACTTGGTTATAGGAAGTGACTTAGTCATCATATTTGTAGGATTTTCATGAGTACTAATTTTGCTCACAACAATATCACCACGAGCAATAATATCACGAACAAAATGATACCGAACATCAATATGTTTTGTTCTCTCATGAAACATTTGATCTTTTGTAAGGAAGATGACACTCTGACTGTCACAAAATACTGTTCTGATTTGAAGGTCTTCATTGAGTTCACTAAATAGTCCCCTTCAACCAAATAGCTTCTTTACAAGCCTCAGTAATCGCCATGTACTCAGCTTCAGTGGTAGATAAAGCGACTGTTGTTTGCAAAGTGGATTTCCAACTAATTGCACAACCTCCAATTGTAAAGACGTAACCTGTGAGAGATCTTCTTCTATCAAGGTCTCTAGCAAAATCAGCATCAACATACCCTATGACTCCATCTTTAGTTCTTCCAAACTGTAAGCAAACATCAGTAGTGCCTTGTAAGTATCTTAAAATCCATTGAACTACTTTCCAATGTTCTTTACCGGGATTTGCCATGTATCTGCTAACTGCACTGACTGCATATGATAAATCTGGACATGAGCAAACCATAGCATACATGAGAGATCCCACTACACTAGAGTATGGAACATGTGACATGTATTCAATCTCATCATCTGATTGTGGAGACAAAGCCGATGAAAGTCTGAAATGGGCTGCTAAAGGAGTACTAACACGCTTAGCACTCTGCATATTGAACCTACAAAGAACTTTCTCAATGTACCCCTTCTAACTTAGGTACAATTTACTTGCTTTTCTATCTCTGAGAATCTCCATACCAAGTATCTTCTTTGCTGGTCCTAAATCTTTCATCTCAAATTCTTCACTTAGTTGGGCTTTGACCTTTCTTATCTCTCCTTTATCTTTTGCTGCTATCAACATGTCATCAACATAAAGAAGTAGATACACAAAAGAACCATCACTATTTTTCTTAAAGTAAACACAACTGTCTAAACTACTTCTTTTGAAATCATGAGAAGTTATAAAGGAATCAAACCTCTTGTACCACTGTCTTGGTGACTGTTTCAAACCGTAAAGGGAGTTTCTCAGCAAGCAAACATAGTCCTCTTTTTCTGAGACTATAAAACCCTCTGGTTGTTGTATGTAAATATCCTCTTCAAGTTCTCCATGCAGAAATGCAGTTTTTACATCTAACTGCTCAAGCTCCAAATCATGCATGACCACAATACCAAGCAAAACTCCAATCGAACTATGCTTAACAACTGGAGAGAACACATCTGTGAAGTCCACTCCTGGAATTTGAATAACCTTTGCAACAAGTCTTGCTTTATATCTGGGTTCTTCAACTCTTGGAGTCCCTTCTTTATTTTTAAACACCCATTTACAACGAACAGCCTTTTTACCTTTAGGAAGTTTCACAAGGTCCCATGTTCTGTTTTTGTGGAGTGATTCCATCTCTTCTTGCATAGCAAACATCCACTTTTCTGAGTCTTCACAGCTAATCGCCTCAGAATAATTAGATGGCTCTTGATTCGTATCTATATCTTCAGCCACATTTAAAGCATAAGCAACTAAATCAGCTTCGGCATACTTCTTTGGAGGTTTAATTTCTCTTCTAGTTCTGTTTTTGGCGATAGAGTATTGTGGTGAAAAAGCAACTCTATTCTCAATTTTTGTTATGGCTTGAGGAGTTGACTCTGTATTAATCTGATGCTCCACCTACTTTTGATTTTCTTTTTTGGAAGAGTCTTTAAGAGATAAGTTAGGTAGAATAGCAGTTTCATCAAAAACAACATCTCTGCTAATCACAACTTTTCTATTTTCAGGACACCATAACTTATACCCTTTTACACCAGCTTTATAACCAAGAAAAACGTATTTAATGGATCTCGGTTCCAATTTCCCATTATCAACATGAGCATACGCAGGACACCCAAAAATCTTTAAATTAGAATAATTAGCAGGATTACCAGACCATACCTCTTGTGGAGTCTTTTTCTAAATGGCAACAGATGGATATCGGTTGATCAAAAAACATGTAGTAGAGGCTGCTTCTACCCAAAATGACTTCGGTAAGTTGGCATTTGACAACATACATCGAACCTTCTCCATGATCGTTCTGTTCATTCTTTCTGCAATATCGTTTTGCTGTGGAGTATGACGAACTATCAAGTGTCTCATGATCCCTTCTGACTTGCACAATCTATTAAACTCATCGTAAGCGTAACTCTAAGCCATTATCGCATGCGGAGGTATTTTATCTGTTTTCCCGTCTATTTTTCAATCATAATTTTCCAAGACTTAAATGCGAAAAATACATCGCTTTTCTGCTTCAGAAAGAACGCCCAAACTTTTCTGAAAAAATCATCAATAAAGGTTAGCATATAATTAGTTCCACCTCTCGAAGGCACTCTGGATGGCCCCCACAGATCAGAATGAATATACTCCAACGTTCCCTTCGTGTTATTGATTCATCTAGTGAATCGAACTCTCTTTTACTTCCCAAAAACACAGTGCTCATAGAAATTCAGTTTGCAAATTCCTTACCTATCAAGAAGTCCTCTTTTGCTTAATTCTGCCATGCCATTCTCACTCATATGCCTTAGGCGCATATGCCTAAGTTTAGTAATATCATCATCTGACAAGGAATAGGAAGCGACAATTTGCATCACCGATATGATGAGAACCACCGCAAAACATATAACTTGGCAATTTTTCTCTGCCCTTTCATCACAACAAGGGACCCTTTGGAAATCTTTAAAACCCCACTTTCAGCTGTGTATTTGTACCCTTTTGAATCAAGAGTACTCAACGAAATTAAATTTCTTTTCAATTTTGGAACATGCCGTACGTCACTAAGTGTTCTGACAACTCCATCAAACATCTTAACTTTAATTGTTCCAACACTTGCGATTTTACACGAAGCATTATTTCCAATCAAAACAACACCTTAAGACAGTGTTTCATAAGTTGTAAACCAATCCCGATTGGGACTCATGTGGAAGGTGCAGCCTGAATCAAGTATCCACTCTTCGCTTACTTTAGGATCATTGTGAAGCGACTAGAAGTTCACCATCATTTGTAGTCTTCTACAACATCGCCTTCAGGAATTTTACGGTTGTTTCCCTTTTGATTCGCAGCCTCCCTTTTAATCTTGCTCTGTAGCTTATAGCACTCAGATTTAATGTGCCCTTTCTTCTTGCAGAAGTTACAAGTTTTACCTCTGTTTGAAGACTTCGATCTACTCTTAGATTTACCGTGAGGATTCCGTTCCTGTGTCCTTCCACGATCATTATCAGTATTTCGATCTTGTCTCCTACGAGCAATGAGACTCTCTCCCTGAGAGTCGGGTTTAACCACAAGATGCTTCATATTATCATACGAGGTCAAATAATTATAAACCTCATCAGCTGTGAGAGACTCGCGACTATATAAAATCGTGTCTCTAAAGGTTGAATAAGACGGGGTTAACAAACAAAGTAGAATCAACCCTAGATCTTCCTTATCATATTGAATCTCCATGGCCTCCAAGTTTGAGAGAATTTCTTTAAATACTGTTAGGTGTTCGTGTACAGACGCATCTTTCTCCAAACGATGAGCATAAAGACGCTGCTTCATATGTAACTTGCTTGTTAGAGTTTTCGACATACATATTTGTTCTAGCCTCTTCCATAATGTAGCGGCGGTCTTCTCTTTCATCACATCCTGTAAAATTTCATTGGACAAATACAGATGTAATTGTGTTAACGCCTTTCGATCTTTACGCTTCTTCTCTTCATCTGTTAAAGTCGAAGGCATCTTATCTATCCCTAGTAGGGCATCCTCCAGATCCATCTGCGCAAGAACTGCTTGCATCTTAATCTGCCACAACGCAAATCTGGTGTTGCGATCCAACAGTGAAATTTCATACTTCAAAGACGCCATTACCGTGATTGAAA
The DNA here is from genome assembly GCA_025698465.1 of Gossypium longicalyx. Lineage (NCBI taxonomy): Eukaryota > Viridiplantae > Streptophyta > Magnoliopsida > Malvales > Malvaceae > Gossypium > Gossypium longicalyx. The sequence goes on along the minus strand of CM047000.1, from coordinate 2,040,002 downwards.
TGAAAAACCCAGAAGCTCTGATACCAATTTGTGAAAATAAAAGAAAATAAAATAATAAAATAAAGAACACACAAATTTTATATGGAAACCCTTTCGGGAAAAAACCATGGGCAGAGGAGAAGAAAATTCACTATGTCGAAAATTTGAATCAATATAAGAGGAATATACTATGTCTATTTATAGGCTTGTAAAGCCATATTCTAGTAGGATTGAAACACCTTATCCTAATAAATATAAAATAGATGGAGTTTAATAAGGTTTAAAAAACCTTATTCTAAAATAAAATAAAAGAAGTCTAGTTCTATATGGATTTTACTTTTATTTTATTTTCCATCGTATTTTATTTAAATAAGAATTCGGATCACTTAATTCTAACAATTAATTAATAGTCAAAAGATAAAATCCAACCTTAAAAACATTATGAGTCACTTGCAAAAAGTGCCAAAACTAACTTAGACAACAAACATACTAACATAAAATAATTAACCTCATAATTATTGTAAAACATGAGTTTACCAAGGGACAATGGACTACATTTCAAAGCTGGGACATATGAAACAAAATGAAGGCTAAGATCTTTAAAGATTTGTATTGAACCTATTCTAACAACAATAACTAAAGGGTCATCTACAATTTTAATTGTATAAATACTAGAATATGAAGTATAAGATAAAAAAAATTAGAAGAACATGTTATATAATTAGAAGTATCAAAATAAATGATCCATGATTCTTCAGATGAAATGAAAAGGTCAAAGTTGAACAGTTATGTAACACCCCTTACCCGTATTCGTCGCCAAAATAGGGTACGAGGCATTACCAGAGTTTACCAAATTAATTTTTCGTTAATACAAGTTAAATACTATTCATTTACTAAAACATGTCATGACGTCCTTTAGATGGGCCTCCAAAGCCCAAAACATACTTCGAGACCAAACCAGAATTAAATCGAAACCATAGAAAATTTTTCGCAAAATCCCAAAATTTTTTTTTGTTCAATATAACCCCTTTATAAATATCTAACCTTCCCTGCAAATTTTAAAACCGAGACCAATCCAACCAACCAATTTATTTTAATCAATTTGATACCAAATTATACTTCTACTATAATCATACTATTTAACATATTTATCATTTTTTTTACTTTAATGTATATTCATTAAACAAGTCTTAGCATTTATATAATCATCAAACCTTATACATGCCATATAAATCAAAAAGGAAATTTACAAAAGCTACCGGAGATAATCTGGATAGTGTGATCCTCTGTGTTGATCCGATCCTCCGTATACTTCCACGTCAATCTACAAGAGACATTGAATACACTCAAGTACGCTTATAGAAGCTTAGTAAGTTCATAGGCATAAAACATAAATCTTACCAAATATTTATACACTTATACAATATACACAATTATTAAGTTCACCACCAACCACACTATCATTGGTGAGTTCCTTGTATAAACTTACTACCACTTATCCATTTCCTTTAATTCTTTTGGGCCCATTTATCACATATCATTCTTTAACCAAATTAGGGAACGGTTACGGAAAATTGAGTACTTCACTTTCACTTTGCCATAATATAACTATGGTCTTGCGTATGATCACTTATCACTTTTTGAAGTCATAGTCCTGCCACGGTCTTACACTGATCACATTTATCACTTGTCACTGATCAGATAAGTGTAGCTAAAACTATCGCTTATCACTTATCACTTGTCACCGATCAGATAAGTGTAGCTAAAACTACCACTTATCACTTATCACTTGTCACTGATCAGATAAGTGTAGTTAAAGCTACCACTTATCACTTGTCACTTATCACTGGTCAGAAGTAATCAAATCCGACGTTCCGCTCAATTTGATCATTTATTCGATTTTCGGGTTGTTATTTTATTCTCTATTCATCAATAAATATATTTCATCATACATTATATAATTCATAAAATTAACATATAATCATTAAACTTCAACCATACGAACTTACCTGGGTCGATTTGCAAAATTTGTGAAAGTTCAGGGACTAATCAGCTACTTTTTCTTTTCCTCGACTTGTTTCGGGTTCTCAATCTATCATTGTAAAATCATTCACTTATCAGTATTGACTTCATCTTCAACTCGCTTATAAGTCATATTATCTATAATTTCATTATTTACTTATGTATATTCCAATGCTGTCCATCTGTATCATAGTCACTAAATTATTTTTATCTTTAGCTACAAAACTCCAAATTAAGATCCGCTAATTTTCCCTGAAACTAGACTCACATATCTTCTTACCATAAAAATTTCATAATTTTTGGTTGGGCCAATTAATACAGTTTATTCATTGAAGTCTCCCCTGTTCTGCTGTCTGACAGTTCCGACCCTTCTTCACTAAAAATTAATTATCTTCTCATACAAGATTCAAATTATTTTTCCGTTTATTTCTCTTGAAAATAGACTCATTCATGATTATAAACATCTAAATTTAAGCCCCTAATTATTTTTATTCAATTTTTTATGATTTTTCAAAGTCAGAATAGGAGAACCCGAATTCATTCTGACATTGTCTTACAAAATCTATTATATCTCATTATTTACAATTCCATTGCTTACATTCTTCTATAAGAAACTAGACTCAATAAGCTTTAATTTAATATTTTATTCATTCTATAATTCAATTTCTACAATTTTTGGTGATTTTTCAAAGTTAGAATACTGCTGCTGTCCAAAACTGTTTTAGTGCAAATGTTGATTTCAATTTTTGCCCCAAATTTCACAGTTCATACAATTCAGTCCTTGCTTAATTAACCCCTCAATGAAGATAATTTTTCTCAATTAATGCTTTATCTAGACATTATAAGTTATTTTACAATTATTTAAATTCAGAATTTCCACATAAAACCCTAACTTCAAACTCTTTCACCATTGGGTCCCAAACATTCACTTTCTATTCAATTCTTTCAATAAAATCAGCACACAAACAATTTAAAGCTCTAATTCCATGCTAAATCATCATATACTTCCAGCACATATTCATAGCAACTTCCAATTTCTTTCATAAAATCAAAAACTAATGAATTCAACAAGTGGACCTAGTTGTAAAAGTCATAAAAACACAAAAATTTCAAGAAATAATCAAGAATTGAACTTACTTGCAGTAAAAATATGAAAACCAGCTTAAGAAAACCCTTCTATGGTATTTTTTACTGATGAGAATGCGGAAAAATAATGAGAAATCTAGATAATTCCACTTTAGTCCTAGCTTTATTAAGTAAATTTTGTAATATTCCAATTTTGCCCTTAATTCATCAATTTTCCTGCTGATTTCATGCCCTTGCCGTCCAGCCCAAATAGACCTTGGGTCTATTTCCCTTTTAAACCCTCTTTCTTTTATCATTTAAGCTATTTAATCATTTCCCATAATTTTACATTTGTTACAATTTAGTTCTTTTTATTCAATTAATTATCGAAACTTTAAAATTTCTTGACGAAACTTTAATACTAACTTATTAACACTCCATAAATATTTATAAAAATATTTATGGCTCGTTTTAAAATTTTCAAACTCTCGATATCTCGTTTCTGATTCTATGTTTTTTTTTATATTTTTTTAGTACACTATTCGCTATTTCAAAAATTTTCCTAACTTCACATTTAACTTATATTCACTAAATTATTAATATTTTCTACTTATTTGTCGGATTTAGTGATCTCGAATCACTATTCCGACACCACTGAAAATTTAGGCTATTACAAGTTACAATTGTTTGACATAGTGTACAATCCTACCTCAGAGAATGGTTTAAAAGATGATAGGTTTGCTTGAGTTTTACCAAAGCATAAAAAGGGTAAACTATTAGAATAGTCACCCAAATATGCACTTGATTCTATTTTAGTCACTCAACTGTTAATTTTTTTATTTAGTCACTCAACTTTTTGGAATTAAAAATTTACTCGCTCTTTCATTAGTTTTTGTTAACTAAGTAATAGAAATTTAACGTGGGCTTTTTTATTGGCCTAATCACAAATTCAGCCGTCCAATGTTTACACATTTTATCAATTTGATTCTAAATTAAAAAAAAATTCAACAAATTTTATCAAGAAACAACTAAACTCTCTCTCACTATTAGCAGTACACCCTCGACCCTCTTGTCAACCACTATACATGACGCATCATCTTAAACTCACCCTAATTAGCTACTAGCACCACTGACGATCTCCTCTCTACTTACTATGTCACTTTTTCTACTTCATTCTCTCTCTTTTTCTAGAAAACCCATAACTACTATTCATTTTGTGTCATCGCCACCAATTGTTGTTGCTTCTCCGATGGTTGCACCGTCGAGACTAACTCTTGTTTTTCCCCTAAATACTAACCTTCTCTTACTTCTCTAGTTAGTAGCTAACTTTTAGCTGTTGAGATCATCAAGAGATGAACTTGAACCAACTGAACCAGAGTAAGCCAAGATGAGTTCTTTAGATAGAACTCAATATTCCTCTTCAAAGTAGAGAAACTTCTTCTTTTTTGTTGTTGTTATTGTCTTTTCTTCTTCTTCTTCTTCTTCTTCTTCTTCTTCTTCTTCTTCTTCTATCTTGGTGGTCGTTGGTTTATTGGGTGTTTTGTGACTATCGTGTATTAAGGGTGTTGTGGATGTTGAGATTTTATAGTATTTTAGATTTGATTTTGGATTAGGGGTCAGAAGTTAGACGGTGAAAGATGAGTGAAGCTTGGTGCAAGATAGGTATCAGATAGATAGTTGGTGGGAGTGGTGCGTAGGAGTTAAGAGGAAAATAGTGGTGGTGACATCATTAACAAAAGAGTGAGATTGTAAGGTTTATAGTCATTTCAACCGAATTTGTAACGCCCGATAGTTGCTTATTTATGTTATGTTAGATTATGGCACACAACTGTGTATCTGCTTTAGTAGTTAAGTGTTTTGGGTGTGTGTGTGAGGTATCAAGTTCAAGCCTAATATTTGGTAAAATTTTGATATTTTTATGAGTAAAGCCTAACTCTTGTTCAGTAGGCTTAAGTTTAATTAATTGTAAGAATGTGTCATAATGGGCCTATTGGTCTAGTGGGTAAGTGAAGTGTTAAGTTGCTTGAGGTCCTGTGTTCGAAACCTTGTGTGGGGAAAATGAGGATAATTTTTGCTACCTATTCGGCAAGAGTTGGTTTTGACCAAGTTTCTGAGTAGTAGTGGTGTGGTGGGGGAGTGTTAGAGTGATTCTAGGAGGAAAATAAGGGATTTGAGATATCCCAATTGTTGGAGTAGGAAATTTCGGCCCCTCCCTTTCCACTCTCAGATTTTTTAACGCATTTTTCTTTTCTTTTTCCTCTCTGGTAGCCGTTATTTTTCCCCTTTCCATTACGCTTTTTGCTACCTATTTGGTGCTAAAATTGTAGCCGTTCCCTGCTCGCTTTTTTTTTTAATCCATATTTTCCTCTAATTCTTTTCTGTTGTTGCAAATCGCACGTTCAGTAAGTGTGTAAGTAATGTTTTGGTTTCGGGACTGTAGAATTATTGTTTAATGAGTTTAGTTCGTGTTTAGGAGGAGGTTGTGAGGCTGGAAGTCACGCTTCTTCAACTTGAATCGGGATTAGGTTCAGTTGTTATCGGTAAGCCGTTTATGCGTTTTTGGGATTCTCTATTTTAATTCAGTATTAATGTGTATCAAGTGTTTAATCTGGTATTTATCAGTTAATAATAGGTTCTGGAGTGCTCAAGGTTGTCTTAGCTTCGAATCGATACCAAGTGTGTACTCGAAAACACAAAAAATGAGAAACGATGAAAGTTGAAAAATGATTCTGTCGATGCCACACAAGCGTGTGGTCGCCCGTATGGTAGGCCGTGTAGTAGTACACGACCGTGGAAGTGACGAGGCCAGGCCGTGTGCAAGGGACACGGCCGTGTGATGGCCAAGTGAGGCCGTGTGCAACAGACGGGCTCGACCATTTGGACCGTGTGAGCCTACACGGGTGAACCATACGGGCATATTGGATTTTAAGGCAGGCCGTGTGATCCATACGACCAAGGCCAATTTGGGCTGTGTGGTCCCACATGGACGTGTGAGCCCATTTTTTTATAATGATCTGTAAGGTTGAACGGGTCGCCCAAGTCGACTGTGGACCTACTGTAGGGTCGGTAAACGTTACTTAAACCCCTAAACGAGTATTCTGACTGCCTGATTTCTATACTGAGTATGAGCTGTGATATCTGAATTGATTGTATGATCTGATAGATTGCATATTAGCATGTCATATTTGTATGTTGCATTGCATCGGGGTTGGGTTGATATTTTGGAGGAAGTATTCTGAAAGGCTCCTAAGCCTGATATCTGGCAGCTCAGCTACAATTATCTGATTATGTGCTGCATTTTGGTACAGCATAGTGTGTAGGGATGGGTGGGTCGATTTTATCCCCACATGGTGTGTAGAGTTGGACAGAGTTGGTGTGTAAAGGCTGGTGGGTAGGACTCTATTATTCTGCTCTGTTCTACATGTTATATCTGAGATGGGTTAAGGCCCTAATTCGTATATGATTCTGTATCTAAGTGGGCTAGGGTCCACACCGATTCTGTAAAGGGCTCAGACTCGAACTATATATAAATATATGACTGATTTCAGATATTATGCTGTGTGTATATTTTCTGTGGGGATTACACACCGAGTTTGAGAAAACTCGCCCTTTTCTATTTAATTTGTTTAGGTAATCCCCAACATTAGATGGATCGGTGTAGCGAAGGACTCGACAGTGACCACTGCTTCTGTCGCACGATAAATTTATGATTTTACGCTTACCATGGTTTTAATTTTTATTTGGGAAATTTTGATGTAATTATGGCCATTACGGGTTTATGTTTAAATTTGGGATTTGTAACATTTTATGGTTTTTACTGCTAGTAGTTGGAAAACTCGGGTTTTCAAAATAATCCAATGTTTTATCAAATATTCACGACCACTAAACAGTTTCGAAAGCTTCCGTGTAGGTTAACGTTTTCAAGATGATAAACTAAATAGGTAACTCAGTTTGAAAACCAATGTTAAGATAATGGAGTGTTTCAAAACAAGAAATGGGGTGGTAGTAACAATACGATTTCAAAAGCACTATCATGTGACATCGCCAGATTCGGCCATAACGTCCAGGCTGGGTTTGGGGTTTTACAGAATTTGACTACTAGTTTTGGGTTGAAAGAAGAGTGGTAAGATGATGGAAGCTTTAATATTTGTTTGGTGTTTAGAGAAGATGAAATGATGATTGTGAAGGTGAGCTGAAAATAGTGATGTGTCATGTATGGTGGTTGACGAAAGGGCTAGGGAGTGTGTATTATCATGTGTAAGTGAGGGTCGAGTTGTTTTTTGATAGAATTTGTTGAATTTTTTAATTTAGGATTAAATTGATAAATTGTGTAAACATTGGAGAGCTAAATTTGTTATTAGACCATTAAAAAAGCTCACATTAGATTTTCATTACTAAGTTAACAACATCTAAACGGAAGAGTGACAAAAATATTTAATTTCAAAATTAATAGTTAAGTAACTAAAATAGAACTAAGTGCATAATTGAAGTGCATAATTGAGTGACTATTTTTATAGTCTACCTTAAAATAAATTCAATTTAGTTTTCAACATTAATATATTTATTATAGGTTTATTTTAGACCCTTGGATATTCAGTAATTATATTGAACCTCAACAAATCCGAAATTAAATCGTGTTAAACTATCAAATGTGACAAAACTTTCTCAATGCTATTCTTTCCATTCACAAACCTTGAACCGACATAAATATTAGAAAATATTTTTTTTATATAATGCCTAGAATTATTATTCCTCCATTCACAAAACTTTAATCGACATCAACCTTACAAAACATCAATTTTTTTTACGGTACCTAAAACTACCCATAGCTCATTCCCAATTTATGATTCTCCCTTCCCAAAACCTTTTTTTTTTTTGAAGAACCCTTCACAAAACTTGAAGCAATATCAATCTTACAAAACATCATGTTTTTTTTACAAGCTTAGAACTATTTATAACTTGTCCTCAATCTTGATTAGGAGAATAAACGTGTTTTATCGTACTCAGGATCACATTCTCCTAATTTTAAACTAGCAATAATATCAATTTCAACTTAATTAAGGGTTAACAAATTCAAAGCATAAATCATTTTTACTACCGTGTTTGTTATATATTTATTAAAGTTTTTTTTATCAAGATATTTATTAAAGTTTCCCCATTAAAATTTAAACAAATACCCCATTTTGTCAACAGCTCTCAACACCACATTCATTTATCCTCTTTGTCTTCTTCGATACCCAACAAAATCATCCCTATTACCCTCACCCACTCCACCCTCTCTTTCCTTCGTTATTTCCAATTCTGAAACTCAAATCTCAAACGATTTTAGAAAGAAAAAACCCCCCAAAAAAATCAAAGCCCTTTTTATCTTTCCTTCAATGAAACGAAGGACCCCGGATTCTCAGGCAACCGTCTCCGACCACAAATTGAAGAAAATCAAAGAAGAAGATGAAGAACCTGAGGATACAAAATCTGGGTTGATGAATTTAGATGAAAATCTTTTGTACGAAGTTTTCAAACACGTCGATGCAAGGACTTTGGCTAGGGCTTCTTGTGTAAGCCGTCTATGGCGCCAAACCGCCAAAGACGAGCGGCTTTGGGAGCTGATCTGCACCAGGCACTGGGCTAACATCGGTTGTGGAACCCAACAGCTTAGATCTGTCGTTTTGCCTCTCGGCGGCTTCCGTCAGCTCCACTCCCGTTATCTTTGGACGTTTTCCAAGCCACAAGCCGCTTCGGCTTCCGCCTGGTCTCCGCCCAAGATTATCAACTCCAAACCGCCGGCACGGTGGGGGAAAGATGAGGTTAATCTATGTCTCTCTCTTCTCTCTATTCAGTTTTATGAGAAGATGAATAACAGAGGCAGATAATTCTAATTCTAATTAATTAATTAATTAATTACTACTATTATAGTTTTATATAATAAATGGATCAAAATATAAATATATCACTTTAATTTCACTTTTCTAGCTTTGGGTTTTGCTTGTTTTTTATTGTTGTATTGATTTCCTCTATTTTTGTTTGGGATTTTACTCTCTCTTTTTTTATGGAATTTTTGTACTTAAGCTTTGGGGTTTTTTGTGAACACTATATCTGTTACTCTGTGCTAATGTTAAATTATGAAATGAAACAATTGTTCCATAAAAAATATGTTCCATTGTTGTTTTCAAAGTGTTCTTTGCAACACATTTATGAGTTTGTGGGGTAAAGAGTGAATGGGGGGGTATTGATTGGATTTGATGTGGGAAGATTACCTTGTTTAGGCAGAAAAAGGAAAAACAAGGCTCCAATTGGTAGTTTTTGTTATGATTATACTGCAAAATTTTTTATCTGCCATTTCTTTTCCCATGACCAGATTTTAAGAGACCCCATAATTTTGGGGTTTAGTATTTTGTTTTTTCTTCATTGCATTTTAGATGCCAGTTTCCAAAAAACCAGTTTCAGGGTTTCTGCTTGGTTTTTTGGCTGCATTCCATGGATGAGAATCTGGGTTTGTTTTTTTCTCTCAATCTAGAGATAAAAAGTGGTTAGATTGCAATAGTTAAGAATGGGACTAATTTACTCGGATTTTAAATTGGTCCTGTAATTTTAAAACTTTCTAAATAATTTTAAAACTTTTTAATTGAGTTCACAAAGTACCGGGCGCGGGTACTTTTGTCATCTTAACCAATTTAGACATTAAATGTCATTTTAAATTTGACATTGAGTATATTTAAAACATATGGATAATATTGTAAATATGCTGTCTAATCGAATGAATAATTTGAATTTAACATGTTAAAAAAATAAATAATTTTAATAAAATTTTGAAAGGTTATTTTCAAGGTGAAAATGAATTATAAATTTTATTGTCATATTAATAATTTTACAAATTTTAAAGAGATCAAATAAGAAATTATCATTTTTGGGAGCCTCTGACTTGCCACCTTGATATTGGTTATTTAATTTTTAACCCATTAGATTCAATTAACATATTTCAAATATGCTCAAAGATAAATTTAAAGTTTTATTTAACATCTAAGCTAATGACTAAATGATCAATGTGACATTGATACTTTATGGCTCAATTAACACATTTTAAACTTTAAAAAATAATTTAAAATTTGGATCATAATTTAAGTACATTCAATGAAATTAACCCTAAACAAACAGTGGGATTTTATGGATTTATGGGTAGTTGCTTGAATCAACAAAGTTAAACACCATATTAGGCACCAAAATGTCATTGCTAGTTGGGATGCATGTGAGGGAGTTCCCATGTTTGATAGGCCAGATTGTTGGTATTGGAATGGGACCCCTAATTTTGTCATTTTCTCCTGCGTAGTTGGAATCAATAATGAATGTGATTTATAGCTTCAAGAAAGCTCAAGCCTTAAAAGTTATAGCTATCAAGTTGAAAAGCATGTGGACTTGAGTTAAAGCTAACCTAACTTGTTTTACATGTTTAATACTTAGTATTGTACTCTTTTATATGAAAAAGACAATCTACGAATACGTTAAGAAGAAAGGGAAAAGTAATTTGTTTGCTTTCTTTATTCCTCTATTTCATTTTTTATTAGGATTCATGGCTATGTAAATATAAGCAATCCACTTAGAATTGTTTTTTCAAAGTTTACTGAAGAATAGTTCGGTAAAAGTATTATGGAAGTTCTGTATTAGTGGTCAGATTGTATTTTATTCTCTCTATGTTAAATCAAAGAATTAATCAGTCATTTCTGTTAAAAATTTCATCCATTTGTACAATTAAAAATTGACATTACTAATGGAATAACCAAATAATGATACATGATATGCCACATATACCTCGTGTTGACGTACAATGACTCATAAAACTCCACTATGTTAGAAATAAAACCTAAAGAAATACTTGATCCTAGGGAAAATGTCAAAAAAAAATGTCACCGTTAGGAATAACAAGCCAAATCATGGACTTCCAATTCCATCGTAAGGCATCAGCCACTAGAAATAAATGTTAATTGGTGTGTTGTATTGCCATTGACGATTTTGTTCATCTTGGAAAATCCTTCGAAGCCATAAATACATTAGATCTATCAAATTAGGTAGAAAAAATGAGTCGGCTTAGACTCGAAAACTCGAGCAAACCAACTTGTAGCAAATCTGAAAAAACACAAGTCTTTGTCAAAGAATCTCCCTCAAGAGAGGAGTCAAAGCGGAAGGGTAAAATCTTAAGTCATAATCGTAATATCTGCGATACCGATCCAAAGGTTGGCTCGCTGAAAAACGAAAGAGACTTTCAAGATTGATTTAAGTTTGATATTTAAGTTTTTGAAAATCTTACATAAATCATTTACACAACACCAAAAAAGAAAACTAAATATGAATTATTAATGTATGACAATTACAATAATAAAAGATAATACGAAAATAGTAATTTATAAATCTAGTAGAGTATGAATTGGTACAAGCTTAGCTTGAACAATGTTGTTGCTTGAAATGGGCTGTAATCGCCCATCTGATGAGTGGCCCTTATGGTGTGACGCGACGCCATGTTCTGGGTCTCACATGCATAGATACCTCCCATCCAATCCCCATCTCTCCCGTTTTGTGTTTTAGTTAATAAGAGTTTCAACTTTTAAAGTTATAATTATATGGACATGGACGTTGAAACTTTGGAGATAATTTTATTAAGATCACATAAATTTTCAATATATATATATATATATAAAACGAAGAATACTAAAAAAGAAAGGGTAAATTTTGACTGAAAATAAAAAAATTTAGGATGTATTTAAAAAGTTATCTAGTAATTACATATTTGTAGTATATTTGAGTAATTACGGTAATTAATATGTCCCTTAAATTAAGTGTAATTGGAGGGCAAAAGTTCTAGTAATTATAAATAATTACTCTATAACTTTTCAAATATATTCGTACATGATTTAAGTTTTAAAAATTATCTTTATACAATAATAGTATTTTATTTTAGGATATATATTGTGTTATTAATAATATAATTACATGTTATATTACTAATCTCATTTAAATATTTTCATAATTTTATTGGTGAGATATAATTTTCTATATATATTTTTAACTTTAATATTGGGAATTTTTTTATTATTTCCTAACTTAGGTTTCTATAAAAGTTATTAAATAGAATACATTTCTTTTATAGGAGTACGCCAACACTCGTAGGTATCAAGTTTAATATAGAGGTTGACTATTACAATTTTTCGGGATTAGAGAGGGAATGAGGAAGGAGAATGCCAGATGACAAGTCTGGCTTAAGACCTTGACACCCATGGGAGACGGGTTCTTTCTTATTTATTTAAGCTTGAATTTGGACTTGACTCCCATTGGTGTCAAGTTTAATTTAAAATTTTGACTATTAGGTGTAAATAAAATTTCATTCGATTCGAAAAAATTATTTTTTTAATTTTGAGTTAATCAAATTGAGTTATTTGAGTTGTTTGGTTTTTTAAATCACTCGAATAAGTATTTCAATTTTTCCAGTTTGAGTTGAGTTGAATTTTACAACTCGAATAATTCGAATAACTTGTATAACAAATTAATGTAAATACATGTTGGGTCCTTGACAATTTCGAAAATGTGTAAATTGGTCCTTCCAACCAAAAATTTAAAAAAATCACAATATTTATAAAAATATATTTTTTCCAATTTTTTTATAAATATAGAGTAGTGCAAAAAAATAAAATTATTAAAAAATATTTAAAATGTTAAATTATATTTTTTTAAAAATCTAAAATGATAAATTTCATGACTTAAAGAAGTAAAATTATCAAATTTTATCATATTAATTATCTCTTTTTTTTCCTCTTGATTTGTTTTAAAAGAGTTTTCAATTATATATGATATTTATGTTTTTTAACTTAAAATTTAGTGATATTGTCAATAAGATTTCCATATGGCCAGTTTAATTTTTTTATTTTTCAACAAATTTATTTAACTCGAATCTCACTTCACTCGATTTGATTAAAAAAATCAAATTGAGTTAAAATGATAAAATAGAACTTATAAACTCGACTAACTCAAAAAAAAATTCACTTAATTAGACTTATTTTGACCAAGCACTCATCTTTATTGGCTACTTTCTCTTCCTCTTCTTTTTTTTTCTTCTCTTATGAGAAAGAAAGAGGAAGAAATTTTATTATTAACAAAAATTAATGTTAGAATTAAATGACTCGAATCCTTATTTAAATAAAATACAGTGGTAAAATAATATAAAAGTAAAATCCATATAGAACTACACTTCTTTTATTTTATTTTAGAATAAGGCTTTTAAACCTTATTAAACTCCATCTATTTTATATTGATTAGAATAAGGTGTTTCAATCCTACTAGAATATGGCTTTACAAGCCTATAAATAGACATAGTCTATTCCTCTTGTAATTAAAATTCGAATTGACATAGTGAATTTTCTTCTCCTTTGCTCGTGGTTTTTTCTCGAAAGGGTTTTCACGTAAAATCTGTATGTTCTTTATTTTATTTTATTTTCACAAATTGGTATCAGAGCTTCTAGGTTGTTCATCTCGATCAAGGTAATAGTGTCTTTGAAATATGAAATTCTGCTGTTGGATCGTAACATGAGATTTGCGTTGTGGCAGATTAAGATGCAAGCAATTTTTGCGCAGATGGATTTGGGGGATGTCCTACTAGGGATAGATAAGATGTCTTTGACATTAACAGATGAAGAGAAGAAGCTTAAGGATAAAAAGGTATTAACACAATTACATCTGCATTTGTCCAACAAAATTTTTCAGGATGTGATGAAAGAAAAGAAGCCGCTGCATTATGGAAGAGGCTAGAATAAATATGTATGTCGAAAACTCTAACAAGCAAGTTGCATATGAAGTAGCGTCTTTATACTCATCGTTTGGAGGAAGGTGCGTTTGTACACGAACACTTAACAGTGTTTAAAGAAATTCTCTCAAACTTGGAGGCCATAGAGGTTTAGTATGATAAGGAAGACCTAGGGTTGATTCTACTTTGTTCGTTGCCCCCGTCTTATTCAACCTTTAGAGACATGATTTTATATAGCCGCAAGTCTCTCACAGTTGATGAGGTTTATAATTCTTTGACCTCGTATGATAGGATGGAGCATTTTGTGGTTAAACCCGACTTTCAGGGAGAGGGTCTCATTATTCATGGGAGACAAGATCGAAATATTGATGATGATCGTGGAAGGACACAGGGACGGAATCCTCACGATAAATCCAAGGGTAGATCGAAGTCCTCAAACAGAGGTAAAACTTGTAACTTCTGTAAGAAGAAAAGGCACATTAAATCTGAGTGCTATAAGCTACAGAACAAGATTAAAAGAGAGGCTACGAATCAAAAGGGAAAAACCAAAAAATTTCGGTGAAGCTGATGTTGTAGAAAACTACAGCAATGGTGAACTTCTAGTCGCTTCTGTCAACAATTCTAAAGTGAGCGAGGAATGGATACTTGATTCAGGCTGCACCTTCCACATGAGTCCCAATCGAGATTGGTTTACAACTTACGAAACAGTGTCTGAATGTGTTGTTTTGATGGGAAATAATGTTTCATGTAAAATAGCAGGTGTTGGAACAATTAAAGTTAAGATGTTTGATGGAGTTGTCAAAACACTTAGTGACGTACGACATGTTCTAGAATTGAAGAGAAATTTAATTTCGTTGAGTACTCTTGATTCAAAAGGTTACAAATACACAGCTAAAGATTTCCAAAGGTTCCCTTATTGTGATGAAATGGCAGAGAAAGACTACCAAGTTATATGTTTTGCAGGGTTCTACTGTTACTAGTGATGCATCTGTCGCTTCATCTTTCTTGTCAAATGATGATATTACTAAACTTTGGCATATACGCCTAAGGCATATGAGTGAGAATGGCATGGCAGAATTGAGCAAAAGAGAACTTCTTCATTGGCAAGGAATTTGCAAACTGAAGTTCTGTGAGCACTGTGTTTTTGGGAAACAAAAGAGAGTTCGATTCACAAGAGGAATCCATAACACGAAGGAAACGTTGGAGTATATTCATTCTGATTTGTGGGGGCTATCCAGAGTGCCTTCGAGAGGTAGAGCTTATTATAAGCTAACTTTTATTGATGATTTTTTCATAAAAGTTTGGACGTTCTTCCTGAAGCTGAAAAATGATGTGTTTTCCGCATTTAAGTCTTGGAAAATTATGATTAAAAAATAGACGAGAAAAAAATAAAATACCTCTGCACAGATAATGGCTTAGAGTTCTGTTATGATGAGTTTAATAGACTATGCAAGTCAGAAGGGATCGTGAGACACTTGACAGTTCGTCATACTCCACAGCAAAACAGCGTTACAGAACGAATGAACAGAACGATCATGGAAAAGGTTCGATGTATGTTGTCAAATGTCAACTTACCAAAATCGTTTTGGGCAGAAGCAACCTCTACTACATGTTTTTTGATCAACCGATCTCCATCTATTGCCATTGAGAAAAAAACTCTACAAGAGGTATGGTCTGGTAGTCCTGCTAATTATTATGACTTAAAAATCTTTGGGTGTCCTACGAATGCTCATGTTAATAATGGAAAATTGGAACCGAGGTCCATTAAATGTGTTTTTCTTGGTTATAAAGTCGATGTAAAAGGGTATAAGTTATGGTGTCCTGAAAATAGAAAAGTTGTGATTAGCAGAGATGTTGTTTTTGATGAAATTGCTATGCTACTTAACTTATCTCTTAAAAAATCTTCCAATAAAGAAAATCAAAAGCAGGTGGAGCATCAGATTGATACAGAGTCGACTCCTCAAGGCAGTACAAATATTGAGAATAGAGTTACTTCTTCATCACAATACTCTATTGCCAAAAACAGAACTAGAAGAGAAATTAAACATCCAAAGAAGTATGCCAAGGGTGATCTAGTTGCTTATACTTTAAATGTGGCTAAAGATATAGATGCAAACCGAGAGCCATCTAATTATTCTGAGGCAGTTAGCTGTGAAGACTTAGAAAAGTGGATGTTTGTTATGTAAGAGGAGATGGAATCACTCCACAAAAACAGAACATGGGATCTTGTGAAACTTTCTAAAGGTAAAAAAGTTGTTCGTTGTAAATAGGTGTTTAAAAAGAAAGAAGGGACTCCAGGAGTTGAAGAACCCAGATATAAAGCAAGGCTTGATGCAAAGGGTTACAGTCAAATTTCAGGAGTGGACTTCACAGATGTATTCTCCCCGTTGTAAAGCATAGTTCGATCCGAGCTTTGCTTGGTATTGTGGCAATGTATGATTTAGAGCTTAAGCAGTTAGATGTATAAACTGTATTTTTGCATGGAGAACTTGAAGAGGACATTTACATGCAACAACCAGAGGGTTTTACAGTCTCAGAAAAAGAGGACTATGTTTACTTACTGAAAAAGTCCCTTTACGGTTTGAAACAGTCACCAAGACAGTGGTACAAAAGGTTTGATTCCTTTATGACTTTTCATAATTTCAAAAGAAGTAGTTTTGACAGTTGTGTTTACTTTAAGAAAAACAGTTGTAACACCCCTACCCGTATCCGTCGCCGGAATAGAGTACGAGGCATTACCGAGAAGCACGAAACACTTATAGATAATTTAAATATATTTTCATAACAATTTGTTTCGATTTCATACTATTTCATATTTAAGCTTTATTCACCAAAGTATTTGAAATATCATCTTTATGCAAATAGAACACATGAGGTGCATAATTCCATAATTATGAATGAACACATTTATCAAACATATTCCATGTTTTTATATATATCATAGTTTCATATTTCCATGTATCAATTACCATCACTTCCTCGTATTTTAGACAAATACGTGTAACAATTCATAAATATTCAATTCATTAACTCTTCCTACCAATCACGGTTTAAATTGTCAAATCACTTATTGAGCCCAATTTTAATGTTCACTAAAATCTATCATATAAATTTGGATGTACGTATTCATCAATAATTCCATGTACAGATATCATCATCTCATACTTCCACATACATTTACTTTCCACATTTATGAATTCAAATAGCATATACAAGACATACCAATGTATTTCTGGTACGTTTTCATAATATTTCATTTCGAACTCAGATTATTTCATACTAGAAGTTTTCTCATTAACTCATTTGGAATACTAATTCATACGGATAATACACTCAAGGCGTAGAAATATATAATCACAAATAAACTCATTCATCAACCAAGTTTTATGCTCATGTCTCATCAACTCGTATTTCCTTATGTCACATAATTCCATGTAATACTTACCAAACTTCTTCAAATTAGTGAACATCTTACGGAATTGGTCTGCACCGATATGCACTGAATTTTACTGATAATCACTGATGCCATAGCATAGCTATGGTCTTTTCACTAGAATGCCATAGCTCAACTATGGTCTTACATCTTATACACATATCACACCGATGTCATATCCCAGATATGGTCTTACACAAAAATCAATTGTCACTTGTAGCTGAAGCTACCACTATTCACTGATCAGGTAGCCGAAGCTACCATTTTTCACTGATCAAATAGCCGATGATCAGGTAGCTGAAGCTACCACTTTTCACTGATCAGGTAGCCGAAGCTACCACTTTTTACTTGTCATTTGTCCTTGATCAGATAAGTGTAGTCGAAGCTATCACTTATCACTTTCACTTGTTCTTGATCAGATAAGTGTAGCCGAAGCTATCACTTATCACTTTCACTTGTCCTTGATCAGATAAGTGTAGCCGAAGCTATCACTTATCACTTGTTGCCATGGTCCAACCATGGTCTTTTCCTTCAATTCATCTTGTCACTGAACTGAAATGTTCAATTTGATCATTTATTCAATTTTCATACTTTTACATTATTCACGATTTTATCATCAATACATATGAAATAACACATCATGAAATTCATAAAATTAACAAATGATCACTAAAATTTAGCCATATAAACTCAGAAGTTCGATTTTTATATTATAACGATAATCATAATTTCATAATAAATATTCTAAATAAAACATTATATCATTTCTAATTCAACACTTATCGATTATAATCGGGCATGTGATCAATTTATACACGAGTCATATATATATATGTATATTTTTCCTCCTCCTCCTCTCCATCTACATCCTTAGTATAAATAACACACTTGTAAGTAACATTATTCATAATTTTCACTATTTAGAACAGGGGAACCTGAAATCATTCTGACATTGTCTCACAAAATTTATCATATCTCATAATTTACAATTTCATTACTTACATAATTTCTTCTATAAGAAACTAGACTCAATAAGCTTTAATTTCATATTTTATTCATCCTCTAATTATATTTATACAATTTTTGGTGATTTTTTAAATTTAGACTACTGCTGCTGTCCAAAACAGTTTTAGTGCAAAATGTTGATTTCCATTTTGCCCCAAATTTCACAATTCATATAATTCAGTCCTTGCACAATTAACCCCTCAATTAAGATAATTTTCTCAATTAATACTTTTCCTAGACATTATAAGTTATTTCATAACTATTGAAATTCAAAATTTCCACATAAAACTCTAACTTCAAACTCTTTTACAATTAGGTCTCAAACATTCACTTTCTATTCAATTCTTTCAATAAAATCAGCATATAAACAATTTAAAACTCTAATTCCATGCCAAATCATCATATACTTCCAGCACATATTCATAGAAACTTTCAATTTCTTTCATAGAATAAAAAACTAATGAATTTAACAAGTGGACCTAGTTGTAAAAGTCACAAAAACACAAAAATTTCAAGAAATAATCAAGAATTGAACTTAATTGAAGCAAAAATATGAAAAACCAGCTTAAGGGAACTCTTCCATGGCATTTTTGCTGATTAGAATGCAGAAAAATAAAGAGAAATCTAGATAATTCCACTTTAGTCCTAGCTTTATTAAGTAAATTTTGCAATTTTTCCCTTAATTCTCCTTATTTTCTTGCTGATTTTATCCCCTTGCCGTCCAGCCCAAATAGACCTTGGGTCTATTGGCCTTTTAAACCCTCTTTCTTTTATCATTTAAGCTATTTAATCATTTCCCACAATTTTACATTTGATACAATTTAGTCCTTTTTATTCAATTCACTATCAGAACTTTAAAATTTCTCGATGAAACTTTAATACTAACTTATTAACACTCCATAAATATTTATAAAAATATTTATGGCTCGATTTAAAATTCCCGAGGTCTCGATACCTCGTTTTCGATTCTAATTATTTTAATATTTATTTTTAGTACACTATTCACTATTTCAAAATTTTTCCTAACTTCACATTTAACTTATACTCACTAAATTAATAATATTTCCTACTCATTTGTCAGATTTAGTGATCTCGAATCACTGTTCCGACACCACTGAAAATTAGGCTATTACAGCAGTGATGGTTCTTTCGTGTATCTACTTCTTTATGTTGATGACATGTTGATAGCAGCAAAAGATAAATGAGAGATAAGAAAGGTTAAAGCCCAACTAAGTGAATAATTTGAGATAAAAGATTTGGTATGGAGATTCTCAGTGATAGAAAAGCAAGTAAATTGTACCTAAGTCAGAAGGGGTACATTGAGAAAGTTCTTTGCACGTTCAATATGCAGAGTGCTAAGCCTGTTAGTACTTCTTTAGCAGCCCATTTCAGACTTTCATCGGCTTTGTCTTCACAATCAGATGATGAGATTGAGTACATATCACATGTTCCATACTCTAGTGCAGTGGGATCTCTCATGTATGCTATGGTTTGTTCACGTCCAGATTTATCATATACAGTCAGTGCAATTAGCAGATACATGGTGAATCCCGGTAAAAAACACTGGAAAGTAGTTCAGTGGATTTTAAGATACTTACGAGGTACTACTGATGTTTGCTTATAGTTTGGAAGAACTAAAGATAAAGTCATTGGGTATGTTGATGCTGATTTTGCTAGAGACATTGATAGAAGAAGATCTCTCACAGATTATGTCTTTACAATTGGAGGTTGTGCAATCAGTTAGAAAGCCACTTTGCAAACTACAGTCTCTTTGTCTACCACTGAATCTGAGTACATGGTGATTATTGAGGCTTGTAAAGAAGCTATTTGGTTGAAGGGACTCTTTAGTGAACTCAATGAAGACCTTCAAATCGATCTGATATTTTGTGTGATGATCAGTGCAATATTCCTTACAAAAGATCAAATGTTTTATAAGAGAACAAAACAGATTGATGTTCGGTATCATTTTGTTCGTGATATTATTGCTCGTGGTGATATTGTTGTGAGCAAAATTAGTACTCATGAAAATCCTGTAGATATGATGACTAAGTCACTTCCTATAACCAGGTTTGAACATTGCTTAGACTTGATTGGTGTTCATTGTTGAAGTTAAACCCTTAAGGGGTTTTATGGAAGAGGTGGAGAACTTGTTCGTTGAGAGTTCGCGATGAAGAACTTGTTCATTGAGAATTTGTGTCAAGGTGGAGATCGTTAGAATTAAATGACCCGAATCCTTATTTAAATAAAATATAGTGGTAAAATAAAATAAAAGTAAAATCCATATAGAACTACACTTCTTTTATTTTATTTTAGAATAAGGTTTTTAAACCTTATTAAACTCCATTTATTTTATATTGATTAGAATAAGGTGTTTCAATTCTACTAGAATATGGCTTTACAAGCCTGTAAATAGACATAGTTTATTCCTCTTGTAATTAAAATTCGAATTCGAAATAGTAAATTTTCTTCTTCTCTGCCCGTGATTTTTTTCTAAAAGAGTTTCCACGTAAAATCTGTGTGTTCTTTATTTTATTTTATTTTATTTTATTTTCACAATTAATAAAAGAACTATCAATCTAATCCATCCTTTTTATTATTTATCGAAGTAGTGCATATTTTATGAGTGGAGAAGGAAACCATTTTCTTACAATATGATTAATATAAACATACATCTTGATTTTTCTTTCTAATATTATTTCAGTCATGCATAGAAATTAGAAAATCAGTATTTCAAAACCCAAAATTTCAACTAATTTGACCAATGCATAGAAATTAGAAAATCGATTTCTTAAAAATCGTTTTTGCTTTTCTCTTTAAAGTACATCGATTTTTCAAAAATTGATTTTTCTCCTCACTCATGTACTACTTTAGTAAATAAATAAATAAAAACTCTCCAACTTTGCATGGAATTCCATGATTTATTGGTGTTAGGTCCCAAGCTTTTTCCACATAAAATGGTGTCAAACATAGCCATTATCCATCAAACCAACTGTTATAATTTGACTAATTTTTCCATTCTATGCTTAAACCATCAACTTTGAAACCAAAATTGTGTCACTATTACTTGTATTTATTCCTTTGTGTTTGTGGAGATTGGTGGAGGCTGGCTGGCTGCTCGGACATGCATGAATTGGGAACATATTTGGCAATTTCCTTGTAGGATCCAAAGGGATATTTTCATGACAAATAAAGTAGAAACTTGTAGATTGAATTCAAACCCTAAAAATAAGTCATTGTTTAGCATGCTCCTCCAACTTCTTTTACTTCTTTGGTGTATGGTAGAATCTAATGGAAAGTTCAATTTTAGTCAAATTCCAAATGAGGGTTAATTGTGTAAGCATCCAATTGGCTATTTGCCTTATGGAGAGCTTGAAGTTGTTGAAGTATTTTTGTATTATTAGTATTTTTTATGATACCTTCTAATGGTGTGTGAGTTTACAAAAAAATATATTTTGTATCAACAAGTGATTGAAAGAAGTGAAAAGTGAATCATTGTTGAGAATGTTTTACTTGAATACCATTCTCGACTCGAACCAGCCCAAACAAGATTGGTCACATACCATAAATAAATGATGGCACTTGTAATTGTTTTATCTTGATTGTTTGGATCTATGCAAAAGCAATGTAAACAAATTAGTTACTTTCTAAACGTATTAAATAATTATGTTATTTCAGTTCTACAATAATAATTTATATGTTGTAAGTGTTGAGTGATTTTTTTTTATTTTAATAAAATAATAACTTTTAATTTGCTTTTAATTAATATTATTGATAAAATTATTTTTTATTTTTAGTTTAAACATTGTATTAATAATATTTATTAAAATAAATATGTAAATAGAAGAACATATACATGGTTAAATTATGGGCATTATATTTCTAATATCATAAAAAAAATTGGTAAATTTATTGGCTAAAGTGAGTTTATTTATACTCGAGATTAAAATTCAATTTATAGGATTACCTGTGTGGTAGTATAGTGTGTGTATGTGCGAGTTTAAGCTTCTATTGTATAGAAAAAAAAAATAAGTTAGTAATATTATTGTTTTTGTAAATTATATTTAAAGAAATTGTTAATAGGTTGTTTTAATTAATATTATTAATAAATAATTAAAATTATATTTATATTAAACATTACATTAATAATAGCTTACCATGTTCACATGAATTTTGACACCAATTTCAAGGCTACTAGCAAAATTGACAACCACCATTACCATTTTCATACCAATTTTTACACCATTACCAAATTCAACAATCCAATTCAAATTTTAACACTTCTCATTGCTTCATATTTCTCATTTTCAGTAGTTTCCTAGAAAATCAAAAGTGGAGCTTTGAGATTGAAAATGAAATTCATCTGGGAAAGTTTAGAAAATATCAAATATTTACCTAAAAAAATATTTTTAATAGTAATTAAAGTATAAAAACTAAAAATCTTAGATAAAAAAAAAAGCCACAATTTTTTTCTTATTTATTTATGATTTAATTGCACTAAACAACCTTTAATTATTACTCTTATTTTAAATTGGTCTCAAACTTTAAAATATTCCATTACCTCTCTAAACTATCATATCTTTTCATTATTAAAATTATTAATTTAATTGATAAATGACACGACAAATCTTATGTGATGTAATTTAAAATAAAAATTTTAGAAATGTAAAATAATTTTTAATACCTGTTTTTAACTATTACATAAAATCTATAGTCTCATTTAACAATTAAAATAACCGTTTTAATAATAAAAAGAATTTAATAGTTTATTCTCGATAATTTAAAATTGTAATTAAAATTCTTTAAAATTTAGAATAAAAATTATAGTTAAAAAAATGTTGGTGCAATTATCTATTTATTTATTTATAGGTCGGTCTGATGGTAGCATAGAGCTAGCTCAACAGGCTTATAGGCTTTGCATTTTTTGGTGGTCCCTATAGCACCTGCTTTTTGAAATATGAAAAAGTTAAATAAAAAAAAGGTTTTAATACGCAGTCAATTACGCAAACCTTTTTTTTTTAATGACATTTATAGGAAATAAAGCTAATTGTTTTTTTCACATAACTCAATTTCTTGGACAAAGTAGACAGTATATTGATATCGGGTAAATTTGGATGGATAATTGGGTGCAATGTCTTTAATTTTTTTTGTTTCATGTTATAGTATCGTTATAATATTTAATTTTATTATCACTGCTATTTCTATATTAATCACAGGTAAACGTATCGCTCATCTAAATTCACTCATTGACGGTTAACCATGTACCTAAATTCTAATAATCGATAATTACAGACAATTGAATTATTATTTGATATTTATTTAAGTATTTTTAATTTTTAAATATTAATTGAAAATATAATGACGAATTCTACTTGCGAAATTAAAAATTAATAATAATAAATAAATGAGATACACAATAACTTTTAATTTTACTTATAAAATTAGAGTTCTACTCCGACTACACTGAAATATAATGCATGAAATTAATCTAAAAATCTTGATTATTAACGAGTTGATATATACCATTCAATTATCGAGTTTGATTTTAATGTGCAGTTCAATACTTGAATTTTTGGGTTCCATTCGAATATTTATATTTGTTTCATGTTATAGAAGTTGATACGGCTTAGATCAAATGACATTATTTCTTTTTAGTTTGACTTAATGAATTTTTGACATGTGGTCAATTGAATATAAATAACATGACATCACAATAATGTTATTTCCCATAAATAAGAAATTATAAAAGAATTTAAAAAAATATTATCAATAAAAAACAAAATATTTATAAATAATAAATTAAATAAAAAAATTGTTTAATGGAAGAGGTTTTTTATGCAATGACAATTTATTTTTGTAAAAAAATACTACTGTTTTTTTTTTCTTGAAAAAGAAGCAATATATTAGCAGCCAAGCCAAAATAAAATATGTTGTACACACGTCCCATTAACTATTATACGACTTCATCACTTACACAATAAAGGAAAGATGGCGGCCAATCAACCATTCAAAGCTCCTCACTTACCTTTTCGTTGGGTCAAATTATATGATCTCTGTCTTTGATCATCAATCAGCTCATTTCAGTTCAAAAACCAATAACAAAGCCGCATGGATCACTGTATATCCAAAATCTATATATATCAATATATGAACCATATCAACCACAGCTTACCAATCAACAATCAAGTTTTAGCCTTCTTAGTAAGAAAAAAAAAAAAGAAAGAAAAGAAACTCACCCTTTACAGTAACCTTATCATCACAGGTTCTAATGGCTGGAAACTTCAAGTTTTTCTTCTTTGTTTTCCTTCTTCTATCTCCATTGCTTTTCTTTTCTTCTTCTATGGCGCGTCCTCTCAATGATGTTGCGGTAGGCAACTCCATAGCTGAAGGGATTGAGGTTTTCTTTGATGGTTTGAGCCTTGATGGAATCAAGACCAGTGGTCCTAGTCCAGGAGGCAAAGGTCATGCATTTAGTGATGCTGTCACCACCAACTCAGGTCCAAGTCCAGGAGGCAAAGGTCATGCATTTACTGATGCTGTCAACCCCAATTCAGGTCCAAGTGAAGGAGGCAAAGGTCATGCATTTACTGATGCTGTCAACCCCAATTCAGGTCCAAGTGAAGGAGGCAAAGGTCATGCATTTACTGATGCTGTCAACCCCAATTCAGGTCCAAGTGAAGGAGGCAAAGGTCATGCATTTACTGATGCTGTCAACCCCAATTCAGGTCCAAGTGAAGGAGGCAAAGGTCATGCATTTACTGATGCTGTCAACCCCAATTCAGGTCCAAGTGAAGGAGGCAAAGGTCATTCGTTTAGTGATGTCGTCACGAACTCAGGTCCAAGTTCTGGTGGCAAGGGACATTAAGCTACGGTCTCATCTCATGCAATGCAAAGCCTGCAATTGATTCTTTGGTGGCTGCATATGTTTAATTCATTATTATTTATTTGTTTTGTTCAATTTTTGTTGCTTTCTATTTGTGTTGATCATATTCTTTTGTAATGTCTGCAATAAGTTCAGGCTGATGCTAGGCAATGGGTGGTCATTATTTGTAGGGTTAATTAATCTGCCATATCTAGTTTTTGTGATTCTGAGTAATGTATAACAGTTTTGACACTTAAGTAATTTACTGTTCATTCAATTATGAAATTGGTTCATGTTATAAACTTTTCTTAAGAAAAAGAAATTGTAAACTCTGGTTTTTAGAAGTGAGAGAGAAAGAAAGACATTTTGGTGAATTGCGTGCATGGTTTCTTCCAATGAAAACTTACACCACACATTGCTGAAATGGAAGATGATTGCACTCTTAGTTTTGTATTGTTGTTTTTTTATATAAGGCTTAAAATTACTTATAATATTTCTTTTAACTCTTAAAAAGGGATATAAAATATATTTATTACACTCAAACTTACATTTTTTTCATCATAATTCAAGCTTCGTATAGTTTTAGCCAAAGATAAAAATCATTGCGAACAAGGAACAATAAAAAACACCACGTAACAAGGAGCCTGGATAACTGAGAGCAGATATAAAAATCCCTGCAACCCACAAAGACAAAAAAATCAATGCGGCCAAGGAAGGCCATCCTTATTTAAGATGAACATCAACGAGGATAAAGGTTTCTTAACCTAGTCCTCAGGCTCAAATCCATCCCTGCAATGTCTAGCAAGATAATTTGCTGCTTCATTAGCGGTACGTTTCACCTTTGACAAACGAACCCTATGACACTTAGAAACCTAATCATCAATATCCACAAGTAAAGGTCTAAGCTGCCATCTCCTTCTATCAGTATTTCATCAATAGCCATTTTCGAATTCGACTCCAAAATAATATCTTTATAATCATGTTCAAC
Organism: Gossypium longicalyx; assembly: GCA_025698465.1. Classification (NCBI taxonomy): domain Eukaryota; kingdom Viridiplantae; phylum Streptophyta; class Magnoliopsida; order Malvales; family Malvaceae; genus Gossypium; species Gossypium longicalyx. Next base: position 2,013,868 of record CM047000.1, on the reverse strand, counting down.
AGCTACTAATAACCCTTCTCTCAAAGTCATAGTTTCAGCAACTAGTGTATCATCAACACAAACCTTTCTTTTCTCTACCCTTTGTTGGTAATACAAAGTGGGTAGGCTTTTAAGAGGGTTTAAATATAGACTTGCCTTGTATCCTCATTGAGTAATTGAGGCTAAAAGCTCAACACACATGTCATCGTCCGGCCTGTGTCCGTGTCTATATTGAAATAGTCTTGATTCGAATACAGATTGGTCGTATGTTATGAGTTAATTACGTAGTTAATTCAAATGAACAAGATACTAATGTTTAAATAGCTAATTTCATTGTTGCTTTTCTTACATTTTACTTTTTCTCATGTTTATAAAAATCTCCTATTCTTTTACATTTATGGGGGAATGTTGCTAATGCAAAGTGGATAACTTCTAAAAGATCAGTTTAAATATAAACTAACATTTTATGCACGTCGCCGCTCGATCCTCCTGATACCCTTTATACTTATTCATTCTTCTTTTCCTTGCAACCTCCACTCCCCTTTATCTAACTTCTTTTCAACTCCTTGCTCCTTATCATTACCTCTACTACTTTCACTAACCTTTAACTCCCTCTTCCAATATAATTTTTATAAGTATTATGTGAAAATAACAAATTAATATTAAATTATATATATAATAATATATTTGCAACATAGAATATTTTATGAATTTAAATTAAGCTAAATTTCAAGAATAAATTATAAATAAATTTGCAACTTACCAATGATATATCAACTTGTAACAGAAGTTGACTACAACAATTGTATTAATATATATACACTACAGAAAATAGGTTGGTCCAATGGGTTTAATTACCAAAGCCTAAAATGAAAATTCTTTTTAGATTAAAAGCCGAAATATTTAAATTTGAGAATAGGTAGGTTAGATCAATTTTCATATAACATATTTAACTAATTAACTTCTAAATATAGCCAAACTTATTCACTAACATGTATTTAATCTATAGGTTGAATCGATAAATTTTCATAAATAATTAACTTCTGATCATAATTAGATTAACTTATCAAAATAAATTTAATTGGTTTAAACAAATTAATTTAACATCGAATCTACAGATTAATTCAACAACTTTATGATATGATAATTACCTTTAATCAATAAATCAAATGCGATAAATAATTATAAAATACATTAATTATATTTAAATTCCAATTAATATAAATTTCAGTATTTATTACACATTGGAATTTGGATATCAATAAAATAATAAATTATTGTCGTCAGCAATTTGCAGTTCCGTTTCCTTGGGCAAGGATAAACCATGGAACTGATATTTTCTCTACTTATTGGCTGTATCTTTCATTTTTATTAATTACGATTTGACACTAAAGTTTGTCAATGTTGTCACTAAATTTGTCTTCTCGTGTCGGCTGCTCCAATAATCCACGACTGAATCTGTATAATAATTCAGGCGGCTATTAAATTAATCAACATTTTTTATTCTAATGATTCCCTATTTTTTTTTTTTAAGTTATTGAGTTAATTGAGATTTTCTTTTAAAAATTTCATTTAGTGAATTTTAGAGGAGGATTGGTACAATAGATTTATATGTATAGATGAATAGGGTATTTTAGATTTAAGTTAATTTAATAATTAATTTTAAAAATTTAATACGAATAAAGAAAATCATATAATAATAATTTTAAATAAATTAATAAAATAAAATATTTAAATTATTTTGATTATTATTTTAAAATTTTTAAAAACTAAATAATTAAAATATAAATTTATTAATAATTTAATAAAATTAGGTGTAGTTTACTCAGATCATTTTCATTATAATTCCATGACATAGGCAATCATATCAATTATCATCAAATACTTCCAAAAACCCCTCTAAAACTGTTGTTCTTTCAACTACTCTTGCCTTTCTCCATTTTCACAAAAAATTCCATGGCTACACTATTGATTCCTCTTGTTTTGTCTTTGGGTTTACTTTGCTTTCCTTCATTTTCATCCTCTGATATTCTGCGGGCAGGCTCGTCACTCTCAGTAGAGACACCAGCTGATGTTTTGACATCACCTGATGGAAGTTTCAGTGCTGGTTTCCATCCTGTTGGCCAAAACGCTTATTCCTTTGCCATATGGTTCAATAAACCAACCTGTGATGCCAACAGTTGCACCATTGTTTGGATGGCAAATAGGGATCAACCAGTCAATGGTACATTCTCAAAGCTTTATCTGTTAAAATCAGGTAACCTTGTTTTAAAAGATGCTGGTCATATCATTGTATGGGAAACAAAAACTATGTCACCTATACCTTCATACTTGAAGCTTGAAAATGGTGGCAACCTTATCTTGTGTCATATGGAAGGTCTTATATTATGGCAAAGCCATGATTCACCCACGGATACTCTTCTTCCTTCTCAACCATTCAATGAGAATTCAAAGCTTGTTTCAATGAGAAGCCAAAGAAATTACTCTTCGGGTTATTATCAGCTTTATTTCGACACAGATAATGTGCTTTGCCTTGTCTACAAAGGTCCAGAGTTTTCAAGTGTTTATTGGCCAAGTCCATGGCTATTGAGATGGGAAGCTGGAAGATCCACATTCAATAACACCAAAATAGCTGTTTTAGACTCTTGGGGTAATTTCAGTTCAACTGATAATTTCACTTTCTTGTCAGCTGATTATGGTTTAAACATCTCAAGGATGTTGAAAATGGATTTTGATGGTAATATCTTAGGTTATATAGTCTAAGTGAAGATACAAAAGCTTGGGTTGTTTCATGGCAAGCCTTTCTTCAACCATGTAAGGTTCATGGATGTTGTGGACCTAACAGTATATGTATTTATTCTCCTAGTTTTGGAAGGGACTGTAGTTGTAGTCCAGGGTATAAGTTGAAGAATCCTAGTGATTGGTCTCTTGGTTGTGAGCCAGAGTTTCATCTTCCTTGTAACCAAACTGATGATGATCATCAGTTTGGTTTCTTAAAGCTCCGTCATGTTGAATTCTATGGTTATGATTTCAAGTTGTATACTAATGTCACCTTGGAAGGTTGCAAGCAAATTTGTTTGCAGTTGTGTGATTGTACAGGGTTTCAATTCAGGTTTATTAAAGCACATGAATCAGATGGTACATATTGTTATCCCAAGACACAGTTGTTGAATGGACATCGACCACCTAATTTTAATGCTGATTTCTATGTGAAATTGCCTAAAGCTATCGTCTCTTCTTACATTGATACTGTTGAATATCCTGAGTTACAATGTTCTAATAAAATGCAGGAGCTTGAACGAAAATATACCAAAAGGAGTGAAAATGAGTCATTGAAATTTGCTCTTTGGACAGCTTGTGCTATAGGGGGAGTTGAGTTTATTACCATTTTGTTAGTATGGAATTTCTTCATTAGAACCAATGATAATTCAGGCCCCAATGCAGGCTACCATTTAGCTAGAACTGGTTTCAGAAAATTCACCTATGGAGAGCTTAAAAAGGCTACTAATAAGTTCTCACAAGAGATTGGAAGAGGTGCACGTGGAATAGTGTACAAAGCAATTGTTGAGTTTTTACACAGGAAGAAAAACAATTCTATTTTACCCGGGTGAAATATGAACAACTTGTTAAAACTGGAACAACAAAGTAATATACCCGGGTAAAGTATGTGTTAAGTTTCGATCAAATGATCAATGAAACAAAACAAAGAAATTTTGTGTTTGAAAGCTCAAAACAGAAGAAAATCGGATGAACAAAAGAAGAGAACAAGTTGGCTATACTTGTTACTTGAAAAGTTCAAGGTTACGTGTACATAAGTAGATGGATTACATTGGTAAAAAACAAAGCTTGCTTGTGCAAGTAAATAACCTGTTAAAATCAGCATAATGACTTCCTAAACAGCTACTAAAACAGCTAAGTATCTAACTAAACCTTAGCAAATACAAAAAGTTACATTGAAACAAAAGTCAACTGTCAAATGGACATGCTAATCGAATTACTCCTTGGACAATAGCATGCTTCAGCTGTGATGCTCGGTCACCTGCATGCTCATGCATGATTGCATGGTTGCATGCATGTTGCTGCTGTAGTTGCCACCTTTGAACACTCCTCCTTGCCTACAAGGCAACAAACTCCAATCTCTTTCCTTAAACATTCGAACCTTCAAGCAGCCAATGGCTTGGTCAGTACATCAGCAAGCTGATCCCTCGAACAACAATGTACCAAGCAGATTTCGTTATCAAGTTCAACTTCTCTCACAAAGTGATACCTGATCTTGAAATGTTTTGTTTTGCCATGGAACACAGGGTTCTTGGCAATGGCAACAGCAGAGTGGTTGTCAACCTTGATTTCAGTTGTTTCCATTTGTCTAGCATTTAAGTCATCCAGCAACTTTCGAAGCCAAATGGCTTGGTTAACAGTAGTAGCAGCTGCAATATGCTCAGCCTCTGCAATGGATTGAGCTACTGTTTGTTGCTTCTTTGAACTCCAACTGAAAACACTTGAACCTAGACTAAAGAAGTAGCCTGATGTGCTCTTCATGTCATCAACTGAACCAGCCCAGTCACTATCTGAATAACCAACAAGTTTCAACTCCTTTGACCTTCCAAACTTTACACCAAAATTCAGAGTCCCTTTAACATATCTTAGGACCCTCTTTACTATTTTAAAATGTGCAACATTGCAGCAGTGCATGAACCTTGAGAGTAAGCCAACAGCATATAGGATGTCTGGCCTTGTTGCTGTTAGGTAGAGCAAGCAAGCAACCAAACTCCTGTACCCCCTTTCATCAACTCGATCATGCTCACTTGTGCTTGACAGTTTCTCTCCTAGTGCAACTGGTGTGCTAGCAGGTTTGCACTTTGACATGCAGAATTTGCTTAGAACCTTTAGTGCAAAGGCTTGCTGGCTTATAAAAATCCCTTGTTCTCCCTGATTTACCTCCATACCAAGGAAGTATGTCATCAGACCAAGATTAGTCATCTCAAAAATGTCTTGCATTTGCTTCTTAAAGTCTTCAATCAGCTCATCTTTGCTGCCAGTGACTAGCAGGTCATCAACATATAATGACACAATTAGCAGTGTCTCATTTTCATCCTTCTTGACATAAAGAGTGGGCTCACTTATGCTTTTTGTGAACCCGAGCCTTGACAAGTAGGCATCAATTCTATCATAACAAGCTCTTGGAGCCTGTTTCAGGCCATACAGGGCCTTTTTGAGCTTGAAAACTTTGTGTTCTTCACCTAGGACCTCAAATCTTTCAGGTTGCTTAATGAAGATTTCTTCCTTGAGAAGTCCATTTAGAAATGTTGATTTCACATCCAATTGGTGCACTTTCCACTGTTTCTGAGCTGCTAAGGCAAATAGCAGCCTTATGGTATCCAACCTTGCAACAGGTGCAAAGGTTTCAAAGAAATCGACCCCTTACTGCTGACTGTAGCCCTTCACAACCAATCTGGCCTTGTGTTTGTTTAGAGACCCATCTGAATTTGTCTTGGTCCTAAACACCCATTTAACACCAATGACTTTTCTATTTTCTGGCCTATTGACCAGCTCCCAAGTGTCATTCTTTTGAATCATCTTCAGTTCAGCCTCCATAGCCTTTTACCAGCATTTCTCTTTTACAGCTTCAGCATAGCAGGATGGCTCAACTATAGTCATGGCACACCTTTCATAGATATTTGCCAGAGTTCTAGTGCCTCGAATAGGTGCATCATCATAGTCATCTTCAGCTTCAGCTTCAATTTTAGTAGGCTGCATTTCAGGACTATTTTGATCTTCCTCAGGCAGGCTTGCATTAGTTCCATCCCATTTTCAATACCCTTTTTCATTGAACTTTACATCTCTGCTCACAATGATCTTCTTGGTCAATGGATCAACGATCCTATAACCTTTCTTCACACTGCTGTAGCCTACTAACACCCCTGGCATGGACCTTTTTTCAAGCTTAGTCCTTTTCTCTGCTGGAACCAGTGTATAGCACAAACAACCAAATACCCTCAGGTGTGACACTATTGGTTTTTGTCCAAACCAAGCTTCAAAGAGTGTTTTTCCTTTCACTACATTAGTTGGAAGTCTGTTTAGTAAGTAGACTGATGTGTTTACTGCCTCAGCCCAAAAATTGTTAGGCATTTTAGCCTCAAACAAAAGGCACCTTGCCATATCAAGAAGCTGCTCGTTTCTTCCTCTCATGCACACCATTTTCTTTGTGGTGTGTAGATGGTTGTCAGCTGATGAAGAATTCCAGCATCATCACATATCTTTTGGAACCTTTGAGACACATACTCAGTCCCACTATCTGACCTTAAGCATTTCAACTTACAGTTGGCTTGGTTTTCAGCCAAAGCTTTAAATTTGCAAAAGAAGTCAGCAACATCTGACTTTTGCTTCAAAAAGTTTACCCTACAGAACCTAGTGCAATCATCAATAAAGAGTGCAAAGTACCTGTTCCCATTTGGAAAAGTGGTCTTCATGGGTCCACAAATGTCTGTATGAACCAACTGGTGCCTCTCTTGAGCTCTCCATGCTTTGTTGGCAGGAAAGGACAGTCTGGTCTGCTTGCCAAGCTGACAGACTTCACACACATCCTTCTTTGGCTCAATGCAGGACATGTCTTCAACCAGGCTCATTTTGTGCAGTAGTTCAAGTGACTTGTAGTTCACATGGCCTAGCCTCCTATGTCACAAACTTGACTCATCAGCCTGAGCCACATGTGTCTTTGGCTCTAGCTGATTTACATCCAAATTGAAACTTCGATCAGTCATTGCTACTGTTGCTAACACTTGGTCGACAGCATCTTTGATCACACACACCTTACCTTCAAAAATGAGAGAGTAGCCCTTCTCCAGTAACTGACCAACACTTAGCAGATTTTGGTCAATGTCAGGTACATAGAGAACCTCAAAGATAGTTTTGTTACATGACTTTGTGCCAATCATAGCCTTGCCTTTGCCTTTGGCCTCTATGAGCTCACCATTCCCTATTCTGACTTTGGTCACAAAGGTGGTGTCTAGCTCTTTGAACATGCTTCTGTTCGAAGCCATGTGATGAGTACACCCACTATCAATCAACCACATTTTGCTAACCTTGCTCGAGCTTGCAAAACAAGAAACTGTAAAGACATGCTCTTCTTGTGCTTCAACATCTTCAGCAGTCTGAGCTTGATTTTGATGGTGTTGCTGAGGTTTTGGTTTGTTTTTACACACATTTTCAATGTGTCCAAGCTGTTTGCACCTTCTACACTGAATGTCAGGCTTGTACCAACAGTATTTTTCAAGGTGATTGGTCTTCTTGCAATGAGCACAAGGTGGAAACTTTCTTTTGGTGGCTTCCTTCTTGCCTTTGTCCTTCTTTTCTGTCCAAGGCTTCTTGCCTTTGAAGTTGGAGCCCGAGTTTGAGCATTCTCTGCCTCTGGCCTGAAAGGCTCCCTCAGAATACTCCTCCATTCTGTTTGCTCTTCTTTGCTCTTGTGCATAGAGAGCATTTATCAAATCTGTCAATGGAATAGTTGATAGGTCCCTCGAGTCCTCCAGGGAAGAGATCTTTAATTCATACTTCTTTGGCAAGGTTGTTATGACTTTTTCAACTATCCTTTGGTCACTAAAATCATACCCAAGCAATCTTATGTTGTTGACAGTGGCCATTATCCTATCAGCATACTGCTTGACAGTCTCTGACTCCTTCATCCTCAGATTCTCAAAGTCCCTTCTTAGGTTTATTAGTTGCTGTTGCCTAGTCTTCTCAAATCCTTGAAACTCCTCCTTGAGTTTGTCCCATGCTTGCTTTGGACTGTCACAGGCCATTATCCTAGTGAAGATCACATCTGAAACTCCACTTTGAAGGCATGACATGGCCTTGTACTTCTTTGCACAGTCTTCATTATACTGTCTGATCTGAGCAATGGTTGGGTTTGCTCTCAGGGAAGGTGGTTCAGTATCATTTTGGACCACATTCCACAGGTCATATGCCTGCAGGTATGTCCTCATTTTCACAGCCCAGATGTTGTAATTTTCACCAGCAAAAACAGGTGGTGGTGGTGGTGGTGGTGAGAAGCTCATACTTGCAGCAACTAAAAAAGCCAACAAAAAATAGTTTTTGCTTCTTTTCTTTCAAACACTAGTCACTCACAAACAAAACACAACCAAGGCCCTCAAAGATAACAGGCTCTTGATACCATTTGTTGAGTTTTTACACAGGAAGAAAAACAGTTCTATTTTACCCGGGTGAAATATGAACAACTTGTTAAAACTGGAACAACAAAGTAATATACCCGGGTAAAGTATGTGTTAAGTTTCGATCAAATGATCAATGAAAAAAAACAAAGAAATTTTGTGTTTGAAAGCTCAAAACAGAAGCAAATCAGATGAACAAAAGAAGAGAACAAGTTGGCTATACTTGTTACTTGAAAAGTTCAAGGTTACATGTACATAAGTAGATAGATTACATTAGTAAAAAACAAAGCTTGCTTGTGTAAGTAAATAACCTGTTAAATCAGCATAATGACTTCCTAAACAGCTACTAAAACAGCTAAGTATCTAACTAAACCTTAGCAAATACAAAAAGTTACATTGAAACAAAAGTCAACTGTCACATGGACATGCTAATCGAATTACTCCTTGGACAATAGCATGCTTCAACTGTGATGCTCGGTCACCTGCATGCTCATGCATGATTGCATGGTTGCATGCATGTTGCTGCTGTAGTTGCCACCTTTGAACAGCAATGTTGTCCGACGGTCGAATCGTAGCGATCAAACGACTCATGGATGCTAACAAAGCAGAAGCCGAATTCTTAGTAGAAGTAAACACCATTGGGAAGCTTAACCACATGAACTTGATAGAGATGTGGGGCTATTGTGCTGAGGGAAAACATAGGCTCTTAGTGTACGAGTACATGGAACATGGATCTTTAGCCGAAACCCTTTCTTTTAAATCACTTGATTGGAGCAAAAGATTCGATATTGCTTTGGGAACAACCAGAGGCTTAGCTTATTTACATGAAGAATGCTTGGAATGGGTTCTCCGTTGTGATATAAAGCCTCAAAACATTCTCATAGACTCTAAATACCAACCCAAAGTGTCGGATTTTGGCTTGTCTTGGTTTCTAAATAGAGGCGACGTTAAACATTCGCAAGTTTCGAGGATTCGAGGAACAAGAGGTTATATGGCACCTGAATGGGTCTTTAATCTTCCCATTAGTTCCAAAGTTGATGTCTATAGCTATGGGATCGTTTTATTAGAGTTAGTGACAGGGAAAAGCCCTGCAATGGGATGCAAATTGAGTGATGATGAAAATTCGAAAGGGCAAAAAACGTTAGTAGGATGGGTGAGAGAGCAAATGGGGAGAGCCAAAGAGAATGAAACATGGAAGCATGAGATAGTAGACCCCAAGCTTGAAGGTATATATGATAGGGCTGAGATGGTAATTATGGTTAATGTAGCACTTCGTTGTGTTGAGGAAGATAAGAAAGAAAGACCCACAATGAGGGAAGTGTTCGAAATGCTGCTTCAACATGGAAGCCATTGAACCACAGATTATGGTTATCTCCATTAGTAATGGGAACTATCATCAAATTGAGACCTTCTTCAACATTGTTGTACCCCATTAGGGATTAATGTAAATATTTGTAAACTATGTTTGTATCTCAAGACTCTAGGTGCGGGTCTTGGCTATTACATCTCTTCCCCAAATTTGTATGCTTGTAATGGTTTAAAAAAAATTGTTCAATAAGAATGCAACATATTTCATGAACAGTCATTTAATTTTTCTAAAAACAGTTACGATGAAGAGATTAATCACTATCACTTATAATGACAAGTTATAATTTCAGTTGTAATTGAATTTAATTCTTATTTATTGTCTAAAATTTTCTTACTAATTTATTTATTGATGAAAGTAAATTGATCTATATTAGTAGTAGTTAATCTTTTTATCACCACCCCTCACATTGTATAAAAAAATTGTATTAAATTAATAAATTATTATGATATTAAAGATGGTAAATATTTAAGTAAAAAAATTGTGAATATTTAAAATAAAAAATGATAGAGATGAATATTAGTTTCTAATTTTATTTTATATACTCAATGCGAATTATTTGAAGAGAAGGCAATCTAAACTATATTATTTTGAGCTGAGTTTTTGTATAGGTAGAAAATTGAAACTTGAAAAAGATGTACTATTTTAGTTCGATAAATTTATTAATTTTTTTAATTAAATCAAATTATTGTTAATATCTTATTACTTTTTTTTATAAGAACTCCAATATAAATCAAGCTTAATTAAAAAAATGGAAAATTATTTTCATTTATAGAAGAACACGGTTGCTAATAAATGTCAACGGATTATTTAATTAATTGATGTGAAATTTATATGATACTATTAATATGGAAGACACCATTAAAATTGGATTTTTATAGTAATAATTTGTAAATAAAGATATGCTTGTAAACCGAGAGGGTTTGATAAAAATATAGGTCTAAAAAATGAGATTAGGCAAAAAAAAAAAAAGAGGCCCATTTAGATATTTGTTTGTTAAGTCGCACGTATCTTAGTGCTATTTAAGTATATATTTTTTAAAATTTATTTTCAATTTGTTGGGAAACATTTATTTTAATGTTTTTAGTATTTTCTATGTATTATATTTTTAAAAAAAATTATATAAAAAAATTAATACGGGCGGGCCAGACCAGACTCAAGTTTTAGCATTTTTATCTAAGTCAAGCTTCGACAAAATTTTAGGCCTATTTTTTTAGGCTAGGCCTTGTAAACGAGCCTAAAATTTTGTTTTGGCCTGGCCCGGCCCATGAGCACCTCCACTTTAGACCATCTGAGGCTAATTTCTTTATAGTGATTGCAATCACTCCAATTACGTCGTGCTTGAGTTGTGACAAAACCAATTGTCAACGTGTCATAATGTTCTATTAATACTGGTACTGATGCTGAAGCCCTTGTTGTGTTGATTGAGCTTGTCTGTCACTGCATTCCACCCCGGCACGAATTATATGATACTATTCATGAACTGAATTAATAAATTTTCCCTGAAAAAATTCTATAGAATTAAAGCAATTCCATAAGAGGGATATTTGGTAGACATTTAGTGGGACTTTACTAGTTTTTTTTTAAAAAATTTGATTCCATTGATTATTTATTTTATTATTTTTAGTATTCTATAGAAGTGTCGCCGTACAGATCACTTCCTCTACATATACAAAACTCACCCCAATCACAGATACAAAAATAACAGATACAGTAATATCATGCATAACATGCTCATATATAGATTGCATATATATACTTTAAACAGAACAGGCATACATATCGGAATCCTACAGAAGGCAGTCTATCAGAATATCAAATCACATAACTCAGGGTTTGGTTTGCCCTTACTAACCCTACGGTAGGCCCACAGTTGATCGGAACAAACCGTGTGACCCTAGGGAAGATTTTAAAATTACGGGCGCACATGCCCGTGTGGGCTCACACGCCCAAATCAGCCATGCCCGTGTGGCCCATACAGCTTGGCCCAAAACCCACACGCTTGTATGGCCCACACGGCCACACCCAAACCACCACACAGTCGTGTCTTACGTACGGCCATGCCCTCGTCAAACACATAGTTATGTCTCGCACACGGGCAACTACACGGCCAAGCACACATCCGTGTGGCGTCGACAGAATGGTTTTTCGGCTTTCGCTGAAGCTCGATTTTTTGCATTTTGGGAACACACTTGTTACGATTTTGATGCGAAAACACTTTCAAGCCAACCCGCACTTAAAATCGTTACACCAAAACTCTTAAAATCAGTCTAAACTCACAATTAAACTAAACTAACGAAACCGACAAAGGCGAAATTCGAGAGTTCAACACTTACCCGATTTCCTGAACGACTCCAACTACAATTCCGCGATAGATGAGTGTCGTTCTTCACGATTCGTTGCTGCCAATACACCAGTTCAAAACCAACGAAAAAATCAACATCGTCTAAACGGTTTAAAGAAAATTCTCTCTAACTTGAGCAAAAACATTCTTTCACCACTTACCAAAAATGCATAAGAACACTGAAGAAGCGAAATACTGAGATTGACAATTAAATTGTGACAGAAAACGGCGAGCAAAGGAAGAAAATTGTCAATTGACAGAAAACGCAGAGAAAGGGGGAAAACCAACGTCAGATTTTATTTTTTTTGGAAAGAGAAAGTAATTTTGAAAAAAATCTCCAAATTGATTACTATCTCACTACATCCACTAACAACCCAACCAACTCAAAATTTCAAAACCACTCAAACTCTCAAAGTCGACTGAAACAAAAATTAACATTCACGCTCACGTAGGGACTCGAACATAGGACCTGCAAGACACTAACTCCTTACCATTCAAACCAGCAGGCTCACTTTAATATGGATCAACAAATAGTTTTATATAAGCTCACTAAACAAGGATAAGGCTTGGCTCTAAAATAACAAAATTTTACCAAAAAGGGAAACTTGAACCCAAGACCTCTCACACACACCCATTAAGCAGACAGATATTTGTATCAAATTCCACATTTACATACTTAAAATATTCAGGGCATTACAACTCTACCTCCTAAAAGAAATTTTGGCATTGAAATTTACCTGATCCGAACAGATGAGGATACTGTTGACGTATCAAGTCCTCAAGTTCCCATGTGGCTTCCTCAGTGCCATGATTCCACCACAGAACCTTTACTAATGGTATGGACTTCCTCCTCAGATGTTTAATATTACAATCCAAAAATTGAACCGGCTCCTCCTCGAAAGTCAAGTCCGTTCTAACATCGATCTCCTCAATAGAGACAACATGATATGGATCAAATCGGTACTACCTCAACATCGAGACGTGAAACACATCATGGATACGGTCCAACTCTGAAGGTAACTCCAACTGATAAGCGACCGATCCCACACGCTTTAGAATCTGATACAGCCCAATAAACTTAAGGCTCAACTTACCCTTACAACCAAATCTCAGACCTTTCTTCCACGGAAAGACCTTAAGAAATACGAAGTCACCTACGGAGTACTCAATATCTCTCTTTTTTAAATCCAAATAGGACTTCTGTCTATCAGAAGTCACCTCCAGACAATCCCGAATCAATCTAACCTTATCTTCAGTCTCAGAAACCAACTGTAACACATCAAACCCATATCCGACGCCAGGACAGGGTTACGGAGCATTACCGGACATATAGATCAACCAATCATACATTTCATGTTCATTTCTGATTCAAATAAAAAAACCATTCAAATTCATTCATATAGCCCCAATACGAGCCATCGAGGCTTACAATAAACACTAAAAATTGTTTGGGACAAAACCGAGTATGCAAGAAATTTTTAGGAAAACATGTAAAATTTTCATAGGTACAAGGGTCACACGTCCGTGTGTCTCAAGTCGTGTACCCTTCGAAGTGGCCTCACACGCCTATGTGCTAAGCCATATGAAAACTAGAAGATATACTGACTTGTGCCACACAGCCAAGCCACACGCCCGTATGCTAGGTTGTGTGAAGCTACTGACTTGTTTTCAGAAGAAGTAATAGGGAACACACTGCTGTGTCACCTGGCCGTATGTCACACACGGCTGTGTCACCTGGACGTGCGTCACACACCGCTGAGACACACGCCCGTGTGGACAAAAATAAACTATTTTCCTAACCATATTTCTTACCCAAAATTGGTACCAACTTAAATACAATAATTTGCATATAACCATGGCATAATTAGGCATTCAAGCCAACCAATATCAAGCTTATAACGTCTTATAATAGCACACACAACCATGATACTCTTAAACACCTTAATAGACCATCCATGATCATGCAAACTAAGTAGTTTAAACATGCCTAAAAGATCAAACACTTACGTGATATACATATATCAATATGACAAGGCCATTCACTTATATATACATAAAAAATTATATCAAAACAAGCCAAATCTAATGGCTAAATACTTGACCAAAACATATAGGCTACACCAACCAAACTACCTATACATGCCATTATAACTAAAATTATAAACCATAAGTACCAAAATAACCAATAGATAGTGTGATGAAATTTCCGACAACTTCTAACCTGAACGAGCTTCCAATATCTATAAATCACAGAAAAATAAACAGAGTAAACAATTAAGCTTAGTAAGTTTGCAACTTAAAAATAAAGTTCACCGCTTCAGTTTATAAATGTAATCCATTTAAGTCGATCCGATGTGTCTTGGCCTTAGCCTAAACAACAATAACTTCTCAAGGTTAAATATCACATTATTAAACCAATTTACCTCAAAACATCATAACATAAGTATCCACTACTTATGTGCATTTATAATTCTAGCATATAGCTAAACATATTCCAATCATCCAAAAACTCATACCATTCCATACTACCATAGCAATTCTAATGGAAGCATTTGCTGATCTTTCATTCTTCACATACCTATTTAACCACAATTGAAGTAAGTGAAACAAGGTATATTACAACTCAATTTGGCTCGAAAGCCTAACATATAATCATTAATCAATATAGCCATGTATTCATATAAAACTAAAAATCTCCTTTTCATGATCACAAGTATATTTCCATTTAGGCATTGAACATTTCAATGCATAACTTATAAGTTTATTATGGTATAATCCAACCACAACTTAGCCAAAGCTTAAACACATATACACCAACCATGTTAGTCATGTAAATTCACCTATGAATCAACAATCATGGATGAACTCAACAAATAATTAAATCAACATATACATATAACATCCATATCATGTATCAATACATTATGTAAAATCATTTCCATGTATTTCCTGTAAATACCTGTACTAGATTGTATCGAACTCATATAAATTTGTACATCCGTGTATCTTATATATACCATTTTCCATGTACATCCGTGTATCTTATATATACCATTTTCCATATAATCCATATCTATACATGTATTAGTTCGTATTGAACTCATGTCATATTATATTAGAACATTGCCCTTTGAACCACTTAGAATATCGTAGGATACTCGGGTAATACATACTAAGTGTACTGAATTGTAATCCGTCAATTTATCTTTGACATTTATTGTGCCGCAACCTAGTTGTGGTCTTATCATCAGAATGCCATAGCCCAGCTATGGTCTTACATATAAACACTGTCATTGTCTAACCATGGTCTTACGTTCATAGTGCCAAAACTCATTTATGGTGTTATCCATATATGCTCATATGAGCGATAATCGGTAAGCTCCTCCGAACTAGATAATGGTAACCTCATGCGAGCTTTGGTCAGTCCGCAACATATGCAGGACCTCAATCAAATTGGAAACCCTAATGAAATTGTCATTTGTATCCTACGAATTCTTAAGGTTCAAATGGGGCTCGGTATTCTTTGTATATCGTTGGTTATGCTCTCGATAATTATACATAATAATTAAATCATTAAAATACATATATTTCAATTACAGCATATAAATACGAAATTTAATTACACAAACTTATCTCGAACTCGTACAACGAAAAACGATCGTTTAATCGATAACTTTACTTTTTCCCCGATCTAATTCCGTACGTTGCTTTTCTTGATCTATATAATCAAATTCAACTAATTTAAACTTCATTCTAATCAATTGAGTCCAAAAATCATATTTTGGCAAAATTACCATTTTTACCCCTATACTTTTAATTCTTTGCAATTTAGCCCCTAAACTTGGAAAATGAAATTCATTCAATTTTATCCCTACCCAAGCCTAGCCGAATATTAAACATGCTTATAGCAGCACATATATTCACACTTTTACCACACAATTTATCACATTTTTCAGTTAAATCCCTATTCGACAACTTCATTAAAGATTACTTAACAAAAGTTGTTTAATCAACAACGAGGATTTATTCTCTTCCATTAAACTTTAAAAATAGCCAATATGCTCTAATGGAAACACCATATAATTTCAACCATATTGCAAATTAGTCCCCTCTTTAGCTAGATTAAGCTATAACGATTCCAAAAACATAAAAATAATCAAAAATGGGACAAGAATCACTCACCAATTGAGCTTCAAGGTTGTCAAACCCTAAGGAGCAAAAATGGATTCTTTTTCCCTTCAAAATCGGTTGAAGAAGAAAAGGAAAAGATGATGCCTTTTTAATGTTTTATTTATTTTATAAAAAATTACTAAATTTCAAATTTTCCTTTACCAACTTTACTATTTATCATGATTAAAAATCCATGCTCATCCACTGTCACCTTTAATGGTCTAATCACCATATAAGGACCTCCACATTTAAGTTCTATAACTATTTAATGCCTTTAGCTAATAGAACACAACTTTCGCACTTTATGTGATTTAGTCCTTTTTATTCAATTGAACATGTAAACAGTAAAATTTCTTAACAAAATTTTTATGCTATAATACTACCATGCTATAGATCACAAAATAATATTAAAATAAATAATTCGAACTCAAATTTATGGTTTCGAAACTACTATTCTGATTTCATTGAAAACGGACTGTTACACCAACTTAGGACCCAAAATCTGTCGCTTACCCAACTCAGTCCAACATAGTGGAGTACGACACTTACGATCATATAAAGCCTCATAAGGTGCCATCTAGATGCTAGACTGGAAACTATTACTGTAGGCGAACTCAGCTAAAGGTAGAAAATCCTCCCAACTATCTCGAAAATCAATCACACAACTTCGAAGCCTATCCTTCAGTATCTGAATCACCCTCTCAAATTGACCATCGATCTGAAGATGGAACATAGTACTGAAATTCAATCTCGAACTCAAAGCCTCATGCAATTTCTTCCAGAACCGAGAAGTGAAGCGAGGATCCCTATCAGAAATTATCGAAACTAGAACCACATTCAGTCTTATAATCTTGGAGATATAGAGCTTCACTAACTTGTGTAGAGAGTAGTCCGTCTGAACTGAAATAAAATAAGCGAACTTGGTCAATCGATCCACGATGACCCAAACAGATCCTTCTTAGTGGGTGTCAAGGGCAACCCACTAACGAAGTTCATTGTCACTCGTTTCCATTTCCATAAAGGAATCTTAACAGGTTGTAGCAAACTCGAAGGTAACTGGTGCTCAGCCTTAACCTGCTAGCACGTCAAGTAACGAGCAACAAAATCTGTAAACTCATGTTTTAAACTCGGCCACCAGTACAGTTCACGGAGATCTCGATACATCTTATTACCGCCGAGATGCATAGCATAAGGGCTACTATGCACCTCCATCGGAATCGACTACTTTAAATTAGAATCATTCGGTACACAAACCTGACCTAGAAAGCATAGAACTCCATCTTTATTTAACCCAAAATCAGATGTACTACCACTCTCAACCTGACAGAATCACAAAACTAAAGACTTATCCCTTAACTACTTATCCTGAACCTGATCAATACAAGTCGGCTTAACTTGTAACTCGGCTAACAGACCTCTGTCGTCAAATAGACTAAGTTGAGCGAACATCGCTCTACGACTGAAAGCATCAGCCACCATATTGGTCTTACCAAGATGATACTCTATCGTGCAGTTATAATCTTTGACCAGCTTCATCTATCAACGCTGCCTAAGATTCAACTCCTTCTGAGTAAGGAGGTACTTGATGCTCTTGTAATTAGTGTAAATAATACACTTCTCACCATACGGATAATGCCTCAAGATCTTTAACGCAAAAACCACAATAGCTAGCTTAAGATCATGTGCCAGATAATTCTCCACGTGTGACTTAAGCTGACGGGACACATAAGCCATAACCTTACCATCTTGCATCAGTACACAACCCAAACCAACGTGCGATGCATCACTATAGACCATAAACTCTTTACCAGATTCAGGCTGTATCAAAATAGGAGCCTGAGTCAGAATAGACTTGAGCTTCTCGAAGTTCGATTATTGCACATTAGTCCAATCAAAAGGAATACCCTTGCACAGAAGCTTAGTCAAATGAGCTACAATCAGAGAAAACCTATTCACAAACCGATGATAATAGCCCGTAAGACCTAGAAAAATACGGATCTCTAATATATTCTTAGGCTATTTCCAATCAAGCACAGCCTCAATCTTTCTAGGATCAACTCGGATCCCTTCAGTAGAAACCACTGCCCCAGAAAAGTTACATCTCTCAACCAAAATTCACACTTGCTCAACTTAGCGTAGAGCTATTTCTCTCGGAGTATCTAAAGCACTACTCTAAGATACTCATCATGCTTGTTCTCGGTCTTAAAGTACACCAGAATAACGTTGTTGAAAACCACAACTAACTGAAACTCAATTTATAAGATCTATACATGTAGCCAGAGCATTCATCAAACCAAAGGGCATAAGTAGGAACTCGTAGTGCCCATAACGAGTCCTAAATGTCATCTCATGAACATCATTTTCCTTAACTCTAAGCTGATAATACCCAGAATTAACATCTATTTTCGAGAACACTGCAACCCCTCGAAATTGATCAAACAAGTTGTCGATCCTCGAAAGTAGATACTTATTCTTCACAATCAGTTTATTTAACTGTTGGTAGTCAATGCACATCCTCATGGTACCATCCTTTTTCTTTACAAAAAGAACCAGTGCCTTCTACGGAAACACACTAAGACGGATGAAACCACGATAAAAAAGCTCTTGAAATTGAGCCTTAAGCTCTGTAAGCTCCTTCAGTTCCATACGGTATGGAGCGATAGACACCGAAGCTGTACCTGATAGAAGCTCAATACTGAATTCAACTTCTCGATTCGGAGGTAAACCTAATAACTCCTTAGGAAAGGCATCTAGAAATTTTCTCACTGTTCTGATATCCCCGATAAAAGAGTCTCAAGAATCTGTAACATTGACGTAGGCCAAATACGTCTCACACAATTTCCGAACCAATTTCTCATCCACTAAAGCAGAGATCACATTAGACAGATAATCCCGATGCTTACCGATCATAACCACCTCATTATCATTCACGGTCCTCAGAACAACCCTCTTAGTCATGCAATCCAAGCTAACTCGGTGCTCAACTAACCAATCCAAACCCAGAATACAATCGAACTCCCCAAACGGTAGCTCCATCAAATTTTCCAGAAACACAGCCCCTTGCACTTCTAACAGAACATTCCTATAAAGTCTACTAACCCGAACAGATATCCCCAACGGATTCAGTACAGTAATCTCACCAGAAGCACACTCATCTAAAATCCCCAAGTTTTTAAAAACAGCACTAGCTACATAAGAATGTGTCGAACCTATGTCTATTAGAGCAATATAAGGAACATAAAAAATATGGAACATACCCGTGACCACATCAGGGGTGTCGGTATCGAACAGCATAAATTACTACAGTCTACTCGCCTCAATCTAATTACCACTTCTGTCCAGTGCTCTCTGTCCTCGACCCATACCATTACCACTCCTAGCTGGTTTACGGCCCCTAAGTGGCTGCTGAACTGCCCTTTAAGTCTGTTCAAAACCCAGTCCTAAAGCTTACATCTGATTAGCCCGTTGTAGACACTCTCTAATCCAATGCTCCAAAGACCCACATCTCTGACAAGCCCTTAATCTCCTTCAACACTTATCCGGATGGTGCCTACCACAATCCCCACATGGCTGAATTCCAGTATAAGCAACAGGAACCCCCACTCTAACAGGCCCATCAAGTCTGGCCCATTTTTTAGGCCTATGAACAGAACTAACAGGCTCTGAATCCCTCTTATTCTTGCCTCGCTCACGATCCCTATTTTGGCACTCTACGCACTTAACCTCATTAGGGATTTTCACCAAGAACCGCGAACTCTCTCTCCCTCTACGGAGCAATCAGAACCCTCAAACTGTCTCTCAAACAATCCTCAAAACAGACACATTTTTTATACTTAGACGCTACCATGCCTCGAGCATATCAGTTCAACCTTAAAAATTCGGCCTCATATTTGGCCACAAATCTATCACCTTACGTGAGATTCATTAACTCACGCCTACGAGCATCCACATAGCTTGCCCCACATACGTCCCTTGGAAAGCAGTCTTGAAATAGTCTTAGTTCAGACGATCGGACTGAGTACCCTCCTCAATTGACAACCACCACTGATATTTCTTATCGCGAAGCAAAGATACTGTACCCTTTAATTTTTGCTCAAGAGTGCAGTCGATGTCGTTCATAATCCTCTCAATGGCCTCCAACCAATACTTGGCCACCGTAGGGGTGACTTCTGTGGCACTCCTAAATAGCTCAGCTCAATTAGACCAGAGTCATTCAATTACCGACCCACGGCCCTCAGATCTAGAATGGGGTCCAGCGACCCTTTTCAACACCCTCAACATGGCTTGGGATAGTGCGTCATCCCTAGTCGAGCTACTTTGAGACCTAGTCTTAGTAGCAAGTGAAATTGGTGTGTCACTTGTATCTAAATTTGGCATACTGCCCAAAGAGAAAGACTCAGCTCGAGCCCCCTACGGCCCCTACTACGCCCACGAATACCACGACTGCAAGTTCCCTGAGTGCTCATTGTATATTTAAAATTTGTCTACTTTATAAAATTTTATGCATGAGTTCTAGTATATATTAGCAAATATCTTATGCTTTAAATTATCATGAGTTTAGAAGTATTTCAAAGATTTTAGTCTCTAACTAGCTCAGCATAGTTTTCAAAAAGTGCTAACTATAATGTTTTCAAAAAGTTCTATCTAAATTCAAAAATACTTACAGGATCAGCGCCGAAGATTCGGTGTACCACATACTTTCTCAAAATTATCCAAATTATTTGAAAGTCGATTCTTTTTAAAACACAATTTTAGAACCTAAAATTCACAGCTGGAGTTTTGTAACCTAGCTCTCATACCACTAAATATAATACCCTAAACCCGACCTAAACGTTATAGCCGAATCCGGAGATGCCATAAAGAAGGATTTTGAAAACTGAGTCATTTCGATAAATCATTCAAGTTTTATAACTCATATTCATTTATATCTATTATCGAAAATGTTATTTAATTAATTTATTTGTCAAAACGTAATTTGCAGGGGAAGTTATAGAAGTTGTTGTATTAGAAAATATTGTTCGTATTTTTGGAAAACCTTTATTTTAATAAAACCATGTTTTAGATAACCGTCTCAAATAAAGTGTAAAACGAAAATCCAAATCTCAAAATTAGACAAAATAGTTCGAAGAGTCCAATTATTACAAAACTCCTAAAAATAATTCTTAAATTAAAATAAAAGCCATAATCTTAAACAATTTATGAACTCGTGGTCACCATAAGGCTCCGTCACACTGATCCTTCTAAGTCTGTGGATTACTTGAACAGAACAGACAAACAGATGTGATTTTTCGTAAACTCAGTGTGTAATCCAACAGAAATATTCATGTAATACATACAAAATCTCATATACAGCCAAATACAGATTCGGACTCATGTCCATTTCAGATACAGATAACATAAGCAGTTAAGCAGCACAGATATATAGAATCCTACCCTCATCCTCTACACACTATCTCCGACCATCCGAACACACCATTAAAAACACCCACCCATCCATACACACCATATAGTATCGATGTGACACATTAGAGATAATATGGTGTCAAGCTGCCAAAATATAAGCGAAGTGTTGTCGTACAGATCACTTCCTCCACATATACAAAACCCACCCCAATCATAGATACAAAAAAACAGATACAGTAATATCATGCATAACATGCTCATATATAGATTGCATATATATACTTTAAACAGAACACACATATATATCAGAATCCTACAGAAGGCAGCCTATCAGAATATCAGATCACATAACTCAGTGTTTGGTTTGCCCTTACCGACCCTACAGTGAGCCTATATTTGATTGGAATGAACCGTGCGACCCTAGGAAGATTTCAGAATTATAGGCCCACATGTTTGTGTGAGCCTTCACGCCTAGATCGGCCTTGCCCATATGGCCTACACGACCTAGCCCAAAATCTATACGCCCGTGTGGCCTACAAGCCCAAATTGGTCTTGCCCATGTGGCCCACACATCCACACCCACACCACCACACGGCTGTTTCTTGTGCACGGCCATGCCCTCGTCAAACACAAGACCATGTTTCGTACATGGCCAACCACACAGCCAGGCACACGCCCATGTAGCATCAACAAATTTTTTTCGGCGTTCGTCGAAGCTTGATTGTTTACGTTTTGGGAACACACCTGTTACAATTTTGATGCGAAAACACTTCCGAGCCAACCCGCACCTAAAATCGTTACAATAAAACTCCCAAAATCAGTCTAAACTCACCATTAAATCGAACTAACAAAACCGATAAAGGAAAAATTCGAGTGTTCAACACTTACTCGATTTCCCGAATGAATCCAACTACGATTTCGTAAGAGATAAGTCCCGTTCTTCACAATTCACTGCTGCCAAAACACTAGTTCAAAACCAACGGAAAAACCAACATTGTTCTAAACAGATTTAAAGAAAATTCTCTCTAACCTGAGCAAAAATATTATTTCACCACTTACCAGAAATGCACAAGAACACCGAAGAAGCGAAATACCAAGATTGATAATAAACTTGTGACCAAAAACGAAGAGCAAAGGAAAAGAATTGTCAATTGACAGAAAACGCAGAGAAAGGGAGAAAACCAACGTCAGATTTTTTTTTTTTTGGAAAAAGAGAAAAGAATTTTGAAAAAAATATATAATATAAAATCCCCAAATTGATTACTATCCCACCACAACCACTAACAACCTAACCAACTCAGAATTTCAAAACACTCAAACTCTCATAGCCAATCGAAACAAAAATTAACATCCACGCTTATGCAGGGACTCGAACACAAAACCTTTAGGATATTAACTCCTTACCATTCGAACCAATAAGCTCATTCTAATATAGATCAACAAAAAAATTTATATAAGCCTACTCAACAAGGATAAGGCTTGGCTCTAAAATAACAAAATTTTACCAAAAAATGATATTTGAACCCAAAACCTCACACACACATCTAGTACACCTAACCATTAAAGCAAATAGATATTTATATAAAATTCCACATTTACATACTTAAATTATTTAGGGGGTTACATGCTTACTTTTATTTTATTTTTATTTAATAATTTATCTTTTAAAGAATTAATTTCTCTTTAATTTTGTAATTAAATATCACCAAAACTTTTTCTTTTAATTTTTCTCTCCTTATTCAAATTTCTCCTCATCTTTTCTCTAAAGAAACCCAGAAAATAGCAAACATTTACCCAAAAATTGACACCAAACTGCCATGCCGGCCACTGTCGGCAATGGTCGATGAACTTCAAAATAGTGGTCAAACCAGGGACTGATAGGTCCCGATCCCCTTTATAATTTATAATATTTTAAATTAATAAAGGTAAAATTATACTTTAACCTCCCAAAGTGATAAAATTTTAATTTAATCCTTTAAAAACATAAATTTAATTCTGATTCCTCCAAAAAATTTCTGACTTTGCCTTGCTTCAAAATTCTCACCCAATCTCTTTTTGAGCTTTTGAACATGAATTCAGAGTTGAATTCTCCAAAAATTGCCCCGAAATAGACCAATCTATGCTTGAACATTCAAACTTATCATTGCCCGATATCAAAAGGGTTTGATGAGGGGTGGTTAAGAGAAGAACAAGTTTTGGTTTCTTGTAAAAAAGATGAGTTAAAAAATATATATTAATAATGATTATAATATTTTTATAATCATGTTCAACAGCTACTAATAACCCTTCTCTCAAAGTCATAGTTTCAGCAACTAGTGTATCATCAACACAAACCTTTCTTTTCTCTACCCGTTGTTGGTAATACAAAGTTGGTAGGCTTTTAAGAGGGTTTAAATATGGACTTGCCTTGTATCCTCGTTGAGTAATTGAGGCTAAAAGCCCAACTCACATGCTGTCATCTGGCTTGTGTCCGTGCCTATATTGAAATAGTCTTGATTCGAACAAAGATTGGTCGTATGTCATGAGTTAACTACGTAGTTAGTTCAAATCAACAAGATACTAATGTTTAAGTAGCTAATTTCGTTGTTGCTCTTCTCACGTTTTACCTTTTCTCATGTTTATAAAAATTTTCAATTCTTTTGCATTTATGGGAGAATGTTGCTAATGCAAAGTGAATAACTTCTAAAAGAGTTTAAATATAGACTAACCTTTTATGCGCACCGCCGCTCGATCCTCCTAATACCCTTTATACTTATTCATTCTTCTTTTCCTTGCGACCTCCATTCCCCTTTATCTAACTTCTTTTCAACTCCTTGCTCCTTATCATTACCTCTACTACTTTCACTAACCTCCAACTCCTTCTCTCAATATAATTTTTATAAGTATTATGTGAAAATGACGAATCAATATTAAATATATATATATATATATAAAATAATATATTTGCAACATAGAATATTTTATGGATTTAGATTAAGCTAAAATTTCAAAACTAAATTATAAATAAACTTGCAACTTACCAATAATATATCAACTTGTAATAGAAGTTGACTGTAACAATTGTATTAATAAACATACACTACACAAAATAGGTTGTTCCAATCGGTTTAATTACCAAAGCCTAAAATGAAAATTCTTTTTAGATTGAAAGCCCAAATATTTAGATTTGAGAATAGGTAGGTTAAATCAATTTTCATAATTAACATATTTAACTAATTAACTTTTAACTATAACCCAACTTTTTCACCAAACATATATTTAATCTGTCAGTTGAATCGATAAATTTTCATAAATAATTAGCTTCTGATCATAATCAAATTAATTTATCAAAATAAATTTAATTAACTTAAACAAATTAATTTAACATCGAATATACAGATCAATCCAACAACTTTAATGATATAATAATTACCTTTAATCAATAAATCAAATACGATAAATAATTATAAAATACATTAATTATATCAATATCTATAAATAATCAATTTAATTAATCAATTTCTATCTATAACCGAATTTTTTTATAATATAATTTGTAAAATATAAAATATTTTCTTTTCAACTAATACAAATTTCAGTATTTATTATACATTGGAATTTGGATATCAATAAAACAATAAATTATTGTCTTCTGCAATTTGCAGTTGCCGTTTCCTTCGGTGAGTATGGACTGGAACTTGATATTTTCTCTACTTATTGGATAATTAATTACATGATTTGACACTAAAGTTTGTCAATGTTGTCACTAAATTTGTCTTCTGGTGTCGGCTGCTACAGTAGTCCACGACTGAGTCTGTATAATAATTCAGGCGGTTATTAAATTAATCAAAAACTTTTTATTCAAATCAATTAATTATTTAATAATTTTCTTTAAGTTATTGAGATTTTCTTTTAAAAATTTTATTCAGTAAACTTTAGAAGATAGATTTATATTTATAAATGAGTAAAATACTTTAAATTCAAGTTAATTTAATAATTAATCTTAAAAATTAGAAAAGAAAATTACTTGAATTGTAAAAAATAAAAAAATAAAAATTTTCAATTAATACATGTAATATCAATAATTATCATTTTGAATTTTTTAAAATTAAATAATTAAAATATAAATTCATTAATAATTTAATAGAATTAGGCGCAGTTTACGGAAATTGGAAAATCAGATAGTTTCATTATAATTCCATGACATAGGCAATCATATCAATTATCATCTAATACTTCCAAAAACCCCTCTAAAACTGTTGTTCTTTCAACCCCTCTTGCCTTTCCCCATTTTCACAAAAAAAATTCCATGGCTACACCATTGATTCCTCTTGTTTTGTCTTTGGGTTTACTTTGCTGTCCTTCATTTTCATCCTCTGATAGTCTGCGGGCAGGCTCATCACTCTCAGTGGAGACACCAGCTGATGTTTTGACATCACCTGATGGAAGCTTCAGTGCTGGTTTCCATCCTGTTGGCCAAAACGCTTATTCCTTTGCCATATGGTTCAATAAACCAACCTGTGATGCCAACAGTTGCACCATTGTTTGGATGGCAAATAGGGATCAACCAGTCAATGGTAGATTCTCAAAGCTTTATCTGTTAAAATCAGGTAACCTTGTTTTGAAAGATGCTGGTCATATCATTGTTTGGGAAACAAAAACTATGTCACCTATACCTTCATACTTGAAGCTTGAAAATGGTGGCAACCTTATCTTGTGTAATATGGAAGGTCTTATATTATGGCAAAGCTATGATTCACCCACGGATACTCTTCTTCCTTCTCAACCATTCAATGAGAATTCAAAGCTTGTTTCAATGAGAAGCCAAGGAAATTACTCTTCGGGTTATTATCAGCTTTATTTCGACACAGATAATGTGCTTTGCCTTGTCTACAAGGGTCCAGAGTTTTCAAGTGTTTATTGGCCAAGTCCATGGCTATTGAGATGGGAAGCTGGAAGATCCACATTCAATAACACCAAAATAGCTGTTTTAGACTCTTGGGGTAATTTCAGTTCAACTGATAATTTCACTTTCTTGTCAGCTGATTATGGTTTAAACATCTCAAGGATGTTAAAAATGGATTTGGATGGTAATCTTAGGTTATATAGTCTAAGCGAAGATACAAAAGCTTGGGTTGTTTCATGGCAAGCCTTTCTTCAATCATGTATGGTTCATGGATGTTGTGGACCAAACAGTATATGTATTTATTCTCCTAGTTTTGGAAGGGACTGTAGTTGTAGTCCAGGGTATAAGTTGAAGAATCTTAGTGATTGGTCTCTTGGTTGTGAGCCAGAGTTTCATCTTCCTTGTAACCAAACTGATCATCAGTTTGGTTTCTTAAAGCTCCGTCATGTTGAATTCTATGGCTATGATTTCAAGTTGTATACTAATGTCACCTTGGAAGGTTGCAAGCAAATTTGTTTGCAGTTGTGTGATTGTAAAGGGTTTCAATTCAGGTTTACTAAAGCACATGAATCAGATGGTACATATTGTTATCCCAAGACACAGTTGTTGAATGGACATCGACCACCTAATTTTAATGCTGATTTCTATGTGAAATTGCCTAAAGCTATCGTCTCTTCTTACATTGATACTGTTGAATATCCTGAGTTACAATGTTCAAATGAAGTGCAGGAGCTTGAACGAAAATATACCAAAAGGAGAGAAAATGAGTCATTGAGATTTTCTCTTTGGACAGCTTGTGCTATAGGGGGAGTTGAGTTTATTACCATTTTGTTAGTATGGAATTTCTTCATTAGAACCAATGATAATTCAAGCCCCAATGCAGGCTATCATTTAGCTACAACTGGTTTCAGAAAATTCACCTATGGAGAGCTTAAAAAGGCTACTAATAAGTTCTCACAAGAGATTGGAAGAGGTGCAGGTGGAATAGTGTACAAAGCAACGTTGTCCGACGGTCGAATCGCGGCGATCAAACGACTCATGGATGCTAACAGAGGAGAAGCCGAATTCTTAGCAGAAGTAAACACCATTGGGAAGCTTAACCACATGAACTTGATAGAGATGTGGGGCTATTGTGCTGAGGGAAAACATAGGCTCTTAGTGTACGAGTACATGGAACATGGATCTTTAGCCGAAACCCTTTCTTTTAAATCACTTGATTGGAGCAAAAGATTCGATATTGCTTCGGGAACAGCCAGAGGCTTAGCTTATTTACATGAAGAATGCTTGGAATGGGTTCTCCATTGTGATATAAAGCCTCAAAACATTCTCATAGACTCTAAATACCAACCCAAAGTGTCGGATTTTGGCTTGTCTTGGCTGCTAAATAGAGGCGACGTTAAACATTCTCAAGTTTCGAGGATTCGAGGAACAAGAGGTTATATGGCACCTGAATGGGTCTTTAATCTTCCCATTACTTCTAAAGTTGATGTTTATAGCTATGGGATCGTTTTATTGGAGTTAGTGACAGGGAAAAGCCCTGCAATGGGATGCAAAATGAGTGATGATGAAAATTCGGAAGGGCAAAGAACGTTAGTAGGATGGGTGAGAGAGCAAATGGGAAGAGTCAAAGAGAATGAAACATGGAAGCATGAGATAGTAGACCCCAAGCTTGAAGGTATATATGATGAGGCTGAGATGGTAATTATGGTTAATGTAGCACTTCGTTGTGTTGAGGAAGATAAAGATGAAAGACCCACAATGGGGGAAGTGGTCGAAATGCTGCTTCAACATGGAAGCCATTGAACCACAGATTATGATCATCTCCATTAGATATGGGAACTATCATCAAGTTATGTTAAGACCTTCTTCTACATTGTTGTACCCCATTAGGGATTAATGTAAATATTTGTAACTATGTTTGTATCTCAAGACTCTAGGTGGTATGCTTGTAATGGTTAAAAAAAAGTTTGATTAATAAAATGTGAGATATTTCATTATCAGTCATTTAATTTTTCGAAAAACAATTATGATGTAGTAGACTATAGCTTCAGTTGTAATTGAATTTAATTCTTGTTTATTGTCTAAGAGTTTCTTAATAATTTATTTATTGATGAAAGTAACTCGATTTATATGTAGTGGTAATTAAACTTTTTATCATATATTATTTTATACGAATTTAAATTATGTGATTTCATCAAGACCCCTAATATTGTATAAAAAATTATATTAGATTAATAAATTATTATGATATTAAAGATGGTAAATATTTAAGTCTAAAAAAAAATGTGAATATTTAAAATAAAAAATGATAGAGATGAATATTAGTTTTAAATTTTATTTTATATATTAAATGCAGAATTATTTGAGGAGAAGACCATCTAAACTATATTATTTTGAGCTGACTTTTTGTATAGGTAAAAAATTGATTCCATAAATTTATTAATTTTTCTAATTAAATCAAATTGTTGTTAATATCTTATTACTTTTTTATAGCAGCTCCAATATAAATCAAGCTTAATTAAAAAAATCGAAAATTATTTTCATTTACAGAGGAGCATGGCTGCTAATAAATGTCAACCGATTATTTAATTAATTGATGTGAAATTTATTGTTACTATTAATATGTAATACACCGTTAAAACTGGATTTTTATAGTAATAATTTGTAAATATGGGTATGCTTGTAAAGCGAGAGGGTTTGGTAAAAATATAGGTCCGAAAGATGGGATTAGGTAAGAAAAGTCCGGGTCTCGGGTAAGACTTTTTGCCCCTGAGTTTGGCCTGGCCAAAATATGTATAAAAAAAAGATTTTTTTTTTACTGTCTTATTGTTATTTTCTTGTTATTTTTCACTATTTTGCTACAATTTTACTATTATTTTGTTGTTATTGTATAACTCTTATTTTATTGTTAATTTTGTTACTATTTTAGAGGGATTTGCTTGTTAAGTTATATCTATCTTAGTGTTATTTAAGTATATATTTTTTAAATTTTATTTTCAATTTGTTGGGAAACATTTATTTTAATGTTGTTAGTATTTTTGATGTATTATATTTTTAAAAAATTATATGAAAAAATTAATACGAGCGGGTCAAACTGGGCTTAGGTTTTAGCATTTTTATCCGTATCGGGCTTGGATAAAATTTTAGGCCCATTTTTTAGGCTAGGCCTTGTAAACGATAGTTTGGGCATGGCCCAGCCCATGAGCACCTCCACTTTAGACCATCTGAGGCTAATTTTTTTATAGCATTGAGTGTTTGCAATCACTCCAATTATGTCATGCTTGAGTTGTGACAAAGCCAATTATCAACATGTCATAATGTTCTATTGATACTGATGTTGATGCTGAAACTTTTGTTGTGTTGATTAAACTTACCTTTCATTGCATTCTACCCGACATGAATTATATGATACTATTAATGAAATGAATTAATAATTTTTCCTTAAAAAAAATCTATAGAATAAAAGCAATTCCATAAGAGGGTTGTTTGGTAGACATTTAGTGGGACTTTACTAGGTTTTTTTTTTTTTAATTGTTTGATTCCATTCATTATTTTATTTTATTATTTTTAGTATTTAAATCCACCTTTAAATTAAATACATATAGATGAGTCTTTTTGGAACAATATAAAATTGGTAGAACCGTTATATAGAATTGCTTACTTTTATTTTATTTTTATTTAATAATTTGTCTTTTAAGGAATTAATTTCTCTTTAATTTTCTAATTAAATATCACCAAAACTTTTTCCTTTAATTTTTTCTCTCCCTCTTCAAATTTCTTCTCATCTTTTCTCTAAAGAAAGCCAGAAAACAGCAACCATTTACCCAAAAATTGATACCAAACTGCCATGCCGGCCACTATCGGCACTGGTCGATGAACTTCAAAATAGTGGTGAAATTAGGGACTGATAGGCCCCGATCTCCTTTAAAATAATTAGTAAAAGTAAAATTATACTTAACTTCCTAAAATGATAAAATTTTAATTTAATCTTTTAAAAACATACAATTTAATTCTGATTCCTCCAAAAATATTTCTAACTTTGCCTTGCTTCAAAACTCTTTCCAAATCTCTTTTTGACCTTTTGAACATGGATTCAGAGTTGAATTCTCCAAAAATTGCCTCGAAATAGATGAATCTGTAACAACCCGTTTTTGGTCAAATCGGAACAGTAGTTTTGGGACCACAAATCCAAAGTCAAAATATTTATTTTATTATTATTTTAATGTATACAATATGAAAATATGTTTGTCTGAAAATTTTGTTAAGAAATTTTATCATTTAATTAGTTAATTTGATAAAAAGGACTAAATCGTGTAAAGTGAAAAATTGGAATTCTATAAGCTAAAAGGGTTTATTAGTTATGAAATTAAATATTGAAGGTTCTTATGTTGTAATTAGACAATTTGAAACATGAGTGGACAAAGATGGATATCTTTTTAATGGTTTTAAAGGTTAATGTGTAAGGTTAATTTAGTAATTTATGTGTTTATGTTAATAAAATAAAACAAATAAAACAATTTGGTGCTTTCATCTTCTTCCCTAGCCGAATATTGAAGAATAGAAAAGCCAAATTTAGGTTTTCATTTGGCCATGCTTGTATAGCTAATTAAGGTTTTTGTCCCGTTTTTAATGATTTCTATGTTTTTAAGATCGTTGCAACTAGGTTTAGCTAGCCCAGGGACTATTTGCAAAACTGTTAAAGATTTTGAATGTTACCATTGATGAATAAGTATGTGTTTTGAAGTTTCTTGATAGATTATGAATGCTTGTTGATAGATATACAAGTTTTGTTAAGTGATTTTTAGTGAAAATGCAAATTAGGGATTAAATTGTGAAATGTAAAAATGTTATGGTTAAAACATGAAATAAATGAAAATTTTGGGCTTCTAGGGGCATAATAGTAATTCATCTAGCATGGGTTGTGGTTAAATTGCATGAATTTGTGATTTTATGAAATAAGGACTAAATTGTAAAAGTTATGAAATTTTAGGGGCAAATGTGTAAAAATGCCTCAAAATGAATTTTGGACTAAATTGAATAATGAGATAAATAAATAAGGTGATTTTGATTACATGTAGATAAAAAAAAAAGCGAAACTCGGAGTTAGATCAGGTGCGAGCTTCATTGATTTGGCTTTGGGCCATGATATTAGCACTTAGGGTCCGAGACTCCCGAGTATCCGAAATTTATTCCGAATGGTTCAACAGGTAAATAAATGATGTGGTTGAGTATGAGATCGATACAAGATGGTATGGGTATGTACATAAATCACATAAGCTTTAAATTGAAGAAGCGGTGAAGAATACATATAGTTTTGTGAGTGAGTATTTGAAAGGTTTGTTAATTAATATGAATTATATGTGTTTATATTCAATTGATGAATTATGTGTTTATGGCTATATTAAGCTCACTTCATACAAGCTTACTAAGCTATAAAGCTTACTTTGTTTATTTTTTTTCCATGTTTTATAGTAAGTTTAAAGCTAGCTCGGACTTAGGGATCGTCGGAGACATCGTTACACTATCCATCTATCAAATTGGTACTTTTGAGTTTATGTTTTGAGTATATGGCATGTATAGGGACTTTGGTCATTTTGGTTATATTTGGTAGTGTGTTGTGCCATTTGAAATGGCTTGTAAATACTTATGCTTTGGTTATATTATATATATAGCCATGAGGGTTGGCTTAATTTGGTTGGTTTGAATATGTATATGAAATGTATGTTTAAAATGTGGTATAAGTTCAATAATGCTTCGTAACCTTATTCCGGCGTTGAATACGGGTGAGAGATGTTATAAAATTTATGCTTGAACATTCAAACTTATCATTGCCCGATATCAAGAGGGTTTGATGAGGGATGGTTAAGAGAAGAACAAGTTTTTGTTTCTAAAAAAAAAAGTTAAAAAAATATATTAATAATACTTTTAAAAACTATTAGAAATTAAAATTTTAAGAAAATTTTTAAAAAAACTCTATACAACATTTAAAAATCTAAACAACATTGTTGTATAGATTTTTTTAAAATAATTTTCTTAAAATTTTAATTTTTAATAGTTTTTAAAAGTATTTTTAATTTTATCAATTGAGTTTTAACTCGATTGGTATGGGTATTGTTGCCAATGCAGGAGGACGTAGGTTTAAACGCTCTGAAGCGCATTATCCTCTTGTTTATGGGTTGAGGAAGAGTTATGGGTAGTTTTAGATATTGTGTCAAAAAGAATAGATATTATCAAAACCTATAATCATATTATTAAAAAAAAGGCATTATTATTTTTTCTTATTTTTTAAAATTTTAATTAATTTTAGTTGTTTGTTAACTTGTTATATAAGATAAAATAGTACGACATTAGTAATAATGTACATATGTTGTGTCACATCATTGAACGCTATCGACCGTTAGTCAACTAACAACCGCGTCAACAATTCTGTACAAAAAAGAAAATTAATTTGACCAAAATTGAAACAATGAGGGTTAAAATACTTAAATAAAAAAAAAAAAAAAAAAGAAGAAGAAGAAGAATAAGGGCCTAAGTGATTGATTATGCAAATGTTAGAGATGATTTTTGGCATTATGCCTAAATTGAAACTATACGAGTCTTAATGACTTAAAGAGCTTTGACCCTTGGTCATTGGTTTTCTAAGTTTGCCCAGTGACCCAACATAGCCCAATCCAAGTCCACACATTGAATCCAAAGCTTTCAATTTTTTCCTTTATATACTTTTTTTTTTTTACTAATATATGTTTGTTTCTCTAATAAGATACATTTATGAACTCTCCTATTTGGTCTGATAGTCAAGGATTATTCGTACTTAGAATTCACGAGAGTTAAGGATTATTCGTACTTAGAATTCACGAGAGTTTAAGCTTGCGAGAAAATAAATGATAGGTCTTTATCTGAACAGTTTCCTTTACTCACTTGACTAATAAAATTTTTTATCGTTGTCAATTAGACTTAAATTATTAAATAAAAAAAGAAGAGATACAAATCTTAAAATTAAAAATAAGACTAAATTTTAAATATACAAAGAGTATGTTGAGAGTAGAAATAATCGGTTTAATTATAATAAAATATCTAAAAGGCTTACAAGGACAATCTCTATGTGTTAATTATAATTTTTTTTAACATTAATCTTATTATAGGATTTTATTATATCTATTTTTTTTTATATAATGTCTAGGATTAACCATAACCCCTCCTCAACCCTTAAATAGGAGAATAATGCATTTCAGCACACTCAAACTCACGTACTCTTGCATTAGCAACAATACTAATACCAATCGAGCTAAGACTCAATCAACTAATTAATTATAAGTTGGCATATTTGTTAGTCAATTCGTTAAGTTTATTATTTTTTTTTAAAAAAAAACCTACAAATTTGTACTTAAACTATGCCTTTGTGTTTTTTTTTTTTGGTACCTAAACTATTTTTCTAAGTTGGTGCCTCTTTTAATTCAATAGTTAATTAAATCATTAATTTTATTTTTTTTAAAAAAGATAACCAATTAAAAGTTGACATATGACCCAAAAAAATTATTATTTCTTCTTAAATATATTTTTCTTTTTCTGTTTGTTTGTTTTATGTCTTTCTTCAAAACTAGACCAATATTCAAACTAGTTAGGCCATCAATTCCTAGATTGATCAATTTGCCATGTTCAATCAAATAAATTATTAAAAAATTCATAAAATTAAAAATAAAAAATAAAGAAAAGAAAACTGGTTCAATTGATCTGTTTTGGTTCACAGGTCAATCATCTCAACCCATCTTTAGACTAGTACCCGATCAGTTCCTGGTCCAATCGATTCGACTAGTTAATCCAGTTCTGAAAATACAAGTTTTGGTCGATGAAGTAGCATTTTCAGTCCCATCAAATAGAGCAAAAAAGGTAATGAAGTTCGAAAACATAATTAATCACTAATGTTTCAATCTTAAGAAGGTAAATTTGACTGGTATTACCAAACATTATAAATAAAGAAGAAAGAAAAGAAAAAGAAAGAAATTAAAAGAATTAAAAATTATATTTTTAGGTTTAAATGATGTGGTGATATTGGTTAGAAATTTTTTAATAATATAACATTCCGGTATAAATGAGTAACAGAAGAATAGTTTAAATATATCTTATAAAAAAAATTAGTATCAACTTAAAAAGAATGGAATAGTTTAAGTACTAAAGTATCGGTTAACCCCTTTTTAAAATAGATTTAACAAATTAACTATCAGCGATACCAACTTGAAAAATATATAATTTAGGTATCACTTGTGATAAAAAAAGAGATTAGATACCAAAATGGAAAAACTGGTATAAAATCGATACCAAATTGTGAATTAAACCTAACGTATTACCAAAAGTAGAGGAATTTAATTATAGGGTAAATTATATCACCAGATTTTTAGTAAATTTATGTTTTGGTCCTTAATTTCATAAAGCTATAAGTTTATATTTTGGTCCTTAACTTATAAAATAATTACTATATTATTTGAAACGGTGTGACGAGGGTGTCTGAAATCAAAAGAAAAAACTAATTAAATTTTAAATAACAAATTCATGAAATTCAAATTTATTTTATTTAAAATCATTTTATGAAAGAAATAAACAGTAACATTTTTTAATTCAAATAGGGATACTAATTAAGTCCATAAACTCTTATTTTTCTCTTCCATAATATGAGGGATTGTGTCCCAATAATATCGCCTAACTATAACTAACCCCAACTTAAATATTATTGATATCTTTGTCTTCCTTAATAAAACCCAAAATTTTAATTTATATTCCAAATTAATCCTTAAAACTTTAAAAGCTTCTAATTAAACCCTCCTTTACCATTACTTCTGAAAAAATAAAAATGAATATTTGCAATATCAGTTCATGGAAATTTTGAGTCTTTTCTTTCTTCATCCTTTTTCATTCTCATTTCCATTTTATATTTATTTCCCATTTTTTTTAACTCCTAATTTTTCCCCTGTACACTACCAAAATGATTATTTCTATAACCAAAATAACTCAACACCAATTTAAAAAAAAGAAAAAAAAGAAAAAAAAAAGACAATTTTTTTCTCTTCTTCCCCTACTCGATCTTGCTAATTCCAATACGCTTAACAACAGCGTTTCTAATAGCTTCCGTTTGTAAACAAAGCTCATTCTGCTCAATCCCCGCCATGTAACTCCTCACTTCTTTTCTTATCATCTCTTTCATTACTGCAAAAAACTCGGCACTGAAAAACTGCTTCTCCACCGGAGCTGGGACCTGTGTCGAAGCCTGTGTGGTCACTTGGGTCGGGTTGAATCCGGGTGGAGAAACAGGTTCGGTAAAGTCAGAACCGGGTAACGAGAGGCTGAGTAAAGTAGGTGGGTCGGTTGCCGATGAAGCTGTTTCAACATGTTGACTCGAAGGGACTATAGAACCCGTTTTGAAAGCCGGTGAGGGAGCTGGTAAACTCGAGTCACTCAAATCGGATCCCGATGGACTACTTGGATTGCCGGTTCCGAGACTGGCAGATCGTTTCAGCGGCTGAGGGGAATCGTCGTTAAAACCTTCGGTCATCGACAAGCATTTTCGCTTTAACGTCGAGTTCCAGTGATTCTTAATGGCGTTATCGGTACGGCCGTTGAGTAAACGAGCTATGGTAGCCCATTTGTTACCGACTCGAGCATGGGCTCGGATTATAGTATCATCTTCTTCGGGGGTAAAAGGTCGGTGTTCAACTTCCGGTGAAAGCTGGTTACACCATCGTAACCGACATGATTTCCCGGATCGACCCGGAATTGATTTGCTTATCAAAGTCCAATTCCTTGGTCCGTACGTTTGTACTAAACGTTGTAAAGCTTCATCTTCTTCTGGACTCCATGGACCTTTGATCCGATCCATATCTTTCCTCGTAGAAGCCATCGGAAAATTGAAAAGAAAAAAAAAAGAACTGATCACAAAGGCGAAAACCCCAAAACCCCCCAAAGAAATTTTAATCTAAGCTAATTTCATATCTGTACAGAGGAGAATGCTGCGGCGCAGGAGGAGAGGGAAGGTTACGACGGTGGTTGAGGCGGCAGAGTGGGGAAGAGAATAAGGAAGAAAAGAGGAGAAGGATAAATATATATATGGGAAAGGGATAAGCATGACTGGTTGAACCGGTGGAAGAGGAGGTGGTGACCGGGGATAGGGCGTTAACTGTTAAGAGGATTCTTACAGGGAAGACAGTTACTAGGATACAGCTGTCATGGGACACGCGTCAGTTTCTAAGTTTATATAACTTACACGTATATAATTGTAAATGTCAGCTCCTAAAATATCAAAATATATTGATTACGTGCTGTTCCCACCTAACTGACTCCGTCAAGTTAACGCTCCCTAATGGCTAATTATGTTACGGAAGTTTAACTGTCAAATTTCCTAATCCTCTATTAATTTTTCAAAATATATAATAAATTGATTTAATTCGATAATTTTTAAATATTAAAAAATCATATTAATCTTCAATTTAATTAAAATATTTAGAAGAAATCCGACTTGAATTATAATTTTTTTAGAATTTAAAATATTATTATATATTAATTTATGATTACATTATTTTTGAAGGGTTTAACAGAATATTTTTATTTTTAGGACTAAAGTACAATTTATTCATATATTAATTTATTCTCGATCTAATCAGTTAGTCTGATCTTAAAAATATTGATTTTGGTTATTAGTTCGTTTAATATAATTAAACAAGTTACTAGAAAATTTAAAAAGAATATGAATTAATCGATTTTTTATCTGGTCCGTATTGATTCTTAAATTAATCAACCTAATGACTTTTTACAAACCGATATTCTAATTGATTTTTAATCTAACCAACCTGAAACTGTTTTAGAAATTAAAATTTAGAAAAATTAATTTGATCTTATCCGATAAAATAAAAAGGGGGAAAAACTTAATTATGAAAGAAATAAATGTACGGTTGGGAAAGGGATGACTTTGACTAAAGCCAGGCTGGAGAGCATATTTAATTACATTAAAATTTTATTTTAATTTTATAAATTTATAAAAAGAAAATATCATATGCGAAATCCACACGACAAGCGGGAGTGCTGAGCTGGCGCAGAACACGACAAAGTTTTGTATCAGAATCGAGGGTCCTTCACTTGATTTTTCTTTCTCTTTCTTTTAGGTTCAGTTGAGAAAAATATTGAAAAATAAATAAAATAAAATTCGATTTTAATTATAATTTTTTATTCTTTTAGTATTTATTGTAATAAATAAAATTAAAGAATAAATTAATTATTCTTGTTAAAAATTTTATTTATTTTTACTGTTAAAACTAACGTAGCTAACAGAATAATCAGACAGTTACATATAATATATCATATGTACCTCATATTGATATACAAGAATCAACTTTTTCTAGTAAATATGGATGAATTTTTTAAGAGAATGATCGGTTCGTCTTTAATCTAACATATAAGACTAATTTATCATTTTTTTAGTAAATGAAGTAAAATATAATCCGACTTCTAGCATGATAGCTTGTATTGTAATTTTACCAAATTATTGGGTTAATATAAGAATTTAACAAATCTAACGAAACGTTTTAAAAATAATCAGGTACGAATGAGACTACAATTGTGTCGGTCCAGCTTGTCATGAAAACCCAAACCCGACCCCCCACGCTTAAAGAGTAAAACTTCTACCCTTAACCGCCAACTCCAAAATGACCGACACGTGGCGATAACGCTCCGGTTTGCACCTTGTTTTCTAATACGTTCCGTAACTGCCAAATGGTCCCGTAACCGACTCCACCGTCTTTCCAGCTTAATTTAATATTTTTTTCATTATTTTTTTAATATTTCCTAATTATATATATATATTTTCTCTTAACTCTTATCGAAATTAGGTACGACTATATTTCTTGCCAAAATATCTGAATTAAGTTTGGATTTACATCAAGATTTTGTTGAAAATATAGTTAAACTAATTATAATATTTAAAAGATTTATGTTTTTATCGATTTTTTATTCTGGTTACTCAATTATCGTCGAATTTAGAAGTTATTTTCATGTAATTTAATTATTTACTTTTATAATATTATTAATTAGTCTAAATAATTTCAGTTAAAACATTAATACTCTTGAACATAAAATATGAAACATATACGAACTATACCAAATTTTTTTTATTTTAACATAATGAGATAGAACTTTCAAGAAAGATTCATGTTCGTAATTTAATATGAATTAGTGAAAAAAATTTTATTTATAAAAATCAACACTAATATCAAGAATCAAATTCACACCAAAAAAGATTTTTTTCTTTTAAAAAAATTAGTTTTTTAACTAAATTGATGTTTGATGAACTCGTAACACTAACTCAATTAGAGACTTTATAAATGGTAAAAAATAGTTAATTAGTAGCTAATAATATTATAAAAGTATAATAGTTGCCGATGATGCTCTTGTTATGTCGGCAAGGTTGAGTCCCTAGTATCTCGAACGTTCAGGTTTCGAGTCTCATTGTGTGCAAATTATATGTTTACATAAAACTTAAAAAGTTTATAGGTTTATGTGTCAAATTAAAATATAGAAGCTAGAATCTAAACTTGAACATATTAGAGGGACTAAAATCAGAATTTAACCTATAATATTTCTCAGTTCCAGTAAATTGCAAGTGGCCGAGTCCGTGGGGTCTGATGTATTTTTAATTTGCATCGACAACCAACAACAATATAATAATAAGAACATTTGTGGCCGAAAGATTACATGCCTTGAATTCCGTTATAGAGATAAATTATAAATTATTGAAGGATTAAAGTGTAATTTTATCATTATATTAATTTGTAATTTTATAAAAAAATTAAAGAGTTAAATGGTAAATTTATCATTTTTAGAATACCAATGGCAATACCTATCCTTCCTGCCTTTGTCCCTGACCTCGTGTCGTCTTACACGTTTTGTAGATAAACACCAAAAATAGTTACCACATTAAATCCAATTTAAGTAGGAATAAATATTAAATTTATATATGAATTTTAGTTTAATGTGCAATTTGATATATGAACTTTGATTTGGTGCAATTACATAAATAAACTTGAATTGCGGTTCATATGTATATATGAAACTTTGATTTTGATTCAGTGTACACATTTAAGAAAAGATTTCATATTGGATTAATATAATTGTTTATGTATGCAATATATTAATGGAAAATGATGATAATTTAATAATATTGTTAATAGTTTTGTGAAAAATGAATCAAATCAAAATTCTATGTAGGGCTGAGCAAAACTCAATTTGATTCAAAAAAATTGAAAAAGATTCAAATTTCGAGTTATTCGAGTCGACTCAAATAAGTAATTAAAGTTTCGAGGTCAAATTGAGTTAAATTTTACAATTCGAATAACTCAAATATTTCGAATAATTCTTGTCAAATTTGAAAACAAGCAAATTGGTCTCTCTCAACAAAAATTACAAAAAAAAATTCAATATAATTTTTAATATTCCAAAATCTATATTTTTAAAAAAAATTATAATAATTTTTTTAAAAAATTAAAATTTTAAAATTTTCTAAAATAATAATTTTGGGATTTAAATAAGTTAATTATTTATTCAAATTTATCATACTAAAGTATCTTATTTTTATTATTATTTTGCTTTGAAAAAGTTTTCAAATATATATAATTTTAAATTTATGTGCTCCAACATGGAATTAGTTACATTATAACAAGATTTTAATTCAGCATGTTTAATGTTTTACTATAACTTGAATAATTTCATTTGATTCGATTCAACTCATTTTACCCGACTTGATTTGAAAATTTTCAAATCGAGTTAGATGATAAAATAAGACTCGTCAACTCAAATAACTCGAAATTTTTTCACTCAATTCAACTCGATTTGATCGAACACTCACCCTTAATTTCCATATATAAAATTGCATAAACTTAAAAGTTACGTGTAACATTACACATTAGACTAAATTGAGTTTAAATTGGACTCTACCAAAGATGCAATCTTGGAAATAAAGACCCATTTCAAACTATTCTTTATCTATAAATATCACATCTTCTAAGACAGACATGGATACATTATAAACTATATGCGTACACTCTATTCAAACACCTTCTAAATTTAAATAAACCATTATTTTCAACAGAGGCGAAGCCAGGGGGCTGGCATGGGCCCCGACCCCACTTAAAATGTAAAATTGATTTTTAGGCCCTTAAATTTTTTAAAAAATTTTAAATTAGTAAAGGTAAAATTACACTTTGCCCCCCCTAAAATTATAAAAATTTGATTTAATCCTTTACAAATTATAAAGATATAAACTATAAAAAATTAAAGTTTCATCTAGCCCCCTTAAAAAATTTTTTTGACTTCGCCCCTGATTTTCAATATCTTTCCGCATCATCTTCAATGTGAATTACTGTTATTATCAATCTCAACACTTTATATTGCATGACAGGTGAAAAAGATTAATGTTATAATGTTAAAAAAATCATATTTTGATATTTTTAAGGGATAAATATTAAAATTATATATGAATTATGATTCAATATGTAATTTGATTGTTAACTTTGATTTGATGTAATTATACACGTGAAAATTAGATTATCGTTCAAACGTATAAATAATACTTTAATTTTGATTCAATTGTACATATTTACAGAAATAAAACATCAATTTATTTTTTATATTGGATAAATTTAATTATTTTTGTATGCAATATGTAAATGTAAAATGACACAATTTTAATAATTGTATTAGCAGTTTGTAAAAATTTAATCAAATTAAAATTTCATGTATGAACTATCATAAAATTAAAATTTATATGTAAACATTGCATGATATTTAGTCAAAATTCATATATATTTTAAAGATTTATCCATGCTTTTAAAATTATAAAGTTGTAACCTAATAAAAATGATAATCTCTAAAAAAAAAAAAAAAACCCAAAATTTATACCTTCACCCTTAAAAGAAAATCAATGGCAAAGCTAGCAAACAGACAAAGACCTTCACCCTTTGGTTAATTAGAATAATTTCAATTTAAACCTCTTACAATAATTTATGATTCAATTTAATCCATTTTAGTACTTAGATTACTAAAAAAAAAATACACTTTTATCCCTTCCAAAAAAATATTAATTCAATTCAATACATTTTAATGAAAAATTAATTTTAACCCCTTAGAATTTCATAATTTTCTATGGATCTCTAAAAAAAAATTTCTGAACAAGAATGTAAGACAATAGAGTTGAAGCAAAATGTTGCAGCAAAAGCAAATAGCAATCATCATTCATCAAGATCAACCTGTTCCTTTTGGTATTCTGTATAGAACAAATTTAAATAAATAAAATGAAAAGAAGCCAAATTTTTGTTTGGTATTCCATGCTTTGATATTTTGCATGATGCAAGCAATTATCATAAGTTGGAACTTTAAAAGACAAGACTAGTATTTAAAGAAAAAAGGCAAATTATGGACCATAAAGCTTCAACCTAATAAAAAGATGAAGGGTTAGGCCACCAATCACGTAAAAGCATGCACATAATAAAACCCTAATAAAGTTGCCCACTCCTCTGAATTTGAGAGACCTAAAAGACTACATCATTGGCCTTATGTTAATTAACCCTAAAACTTAGGAATTGATGTAGTTAATCTAAGTTAATAATCTATTGCCAAAAAGAACATCTATACAGTAAAAAAAAAAATAAAGGGGAACGTGTCTTTTGACCGAAAAATGATTGAGCTTTGTTTGTGAGCTAATGAGCTGAAATATGTGTGTCTCTCTCTTGAATTATTGGTGTGGGGGCAGATAAGGAGGAAACGTGATGAAAATCAAGCACCATCCGCTACGGGCATGGTTAGTTCCTTTGTCGACAAGCTTGGGACGTTGGTGGAAAAAGGATGGACCGAACAACTTTCACGTGGACTAAGTAATGATCACGGTAAATTGTCGACTTGTCCATTCGAATTTAACTTGAATTTAAGATTGATTTAAATGAGAGATAGTAATCTTTAATGATCTGTGCTTGTTATACTTACACCTCGTAAACTTGTTAATCTCGTAGAGTACCTTGTAAGTTAAAAACCCATAAGAACCAAATCCTTCCAGCCAAAACTCAGGGCCCTCCACCTCACGAAGCCACAGCAAGGCAAGCACATATTGTAAGGACCACACTTCTGATAGATGCGACATATTTATCTTTTGTATTTACCCGTTGCCGTAATATAGAGACGAAGTTAAAAAAAAAAATTTAGCGAGATTAAATATAAATTATGATTTTTTAGTATAAAAGTATAATTTTATTATTATAATAATAGGAAGGCAAGGCCAATTTTTACCACTTTTGCCTTCGCTGATAAGACAATTTTTATCTAAAAGGAAATGATGTCAATAGATCAATTGAGTTTCAAAAGAATAAAAACTAATAAGAGACTAACACTTGACACCTTGAGATGGACCGATCATATCTTTTATAAGATCCTTCTCATCACCTTCCTTCCTCCTAAGCACTTGTTACACTTTCTATAGCTCTTCACCTATCGAGTAAACCATCATCAGCCACTACGATGCCAACAATTTTTAAAAAGATAAAAAATCAAAACAATTCAAATACGAAATGACGCAAACTCGAAATAAAAAAAGAAAGAGCAGAATGTGCTACGTATGAAGAGCTAAAGAGGTGGGTTTTGTCAGGTTTTAAAAGATGACATGGCAAGCGTGGTTTTCAGGGATATTTGTGTTGATGTAATAAAAATCAAAGGGAAAGAGGTTACCGACTGAAAAGGATGGGTAAATTGCCAGCTATAAAGCACCAAGGTAACTCCCGAGTTCCAAAGGGAATCATAATCTAGGGATTCGAGGGGGAAATGCAGGTCCCATTTCAGCCCCATGATTTTTTTAACTTTTTTATATTTTAATCCTTTGCATGCATCCATCGTACGACGTGATTACCTGACGTGAGAAAAAAAAAGGCTGGGGCTGGCTACTGTTTTTGTTCATTTCTTGCTGCAGTTTAGTGGAATCATAATTAATACCAACCTTATTTGATTTTTGAGGTTTTTCTTATTATTTAAAATTAAAAGGTCTAATTCTGCTTATAGTCCCCATCTTATTATATATTTGACATTTAGTCCCCATCATACTTTTTAAACTCTTAAATGATAGTATAGATTTTTCTAGATTTCATATAAAGAAATAAAAAGATAAAAATACCATCAAAACAATATTTAATGCTTTATAAAAATAATGATTTTTGGGTAATTTTATAACTGAATTAAGACCCATTTGATGAGTGAAATCAACTCAATCAAACTCCTAAATAATAATTGAATTATGGCACACACGATATGAGTGAAAAATAGAATTGTGTAACAAATATATTTACAAAAATTGATATAAAGAACAAATTAAATGAGGCTTTGGTTGAATGGTAAAGTATAAATATTAAAAAGACATAATAATAAATTTAGCTCTTAACATATATACTTTCTATCAATTTGGCTCTTATTTTTGTAAAGCTAATTTTGACCCTCAAAAAGAGCCAAATTTAACCGTCAACCTTTTAGAAAGAGTCGAAAGTTCTTTTTTTAACAAAAAAAAAAGAGACTAAAATATTAAATTTTTAAACATGACAACTTGTATGACAATTCACGTGTAATTCATGCTAATATTTTAATTTTTTATGAACTTTTTTAATTTGTTTTTATTTTTCTCAATACTTTTATAAATTTTAAATTATTTGTTAACATGACATATAAGACAAAGAGTGCTATGTTAGCATGAAATACACGTGAACTGTCACACGGGTTGCCATGTCAACATTGTTAAAAATTAATATTTTGCTTTTCATTTTCATTAAAAAAAGCGATTTAACTCTTTTTAAAAGGTTATAGTCAAATTTAGCTCAAATAAAGAATAAGACCTAAATTGACAAAAGGTGTAAAGGTTGGGGCTAAATTTGTTATTATGTTTATTAAAAATTATGGAAGCTCGGATAAACTCTTATTGTGTATATTTTTCTATATAAAAGATATAAAATAACACCTTCAAAAGTATACAGTTTACTTTGTAAAGTAAGGGTTAATGTCCGGTTGACTTGTAATGTCTACTCATGTATAATTTTTTTTATACGATTACTATTACTGTTACTACAATAAACCTCTTAAAGCTCTTAAATCAAAAGATAATATATCCTTAAATAAATTTAAACTCACATCTTCTTAATTATTACAAT
This sequence comes from Gossypium longicalyx, assembly GCA_025698465.1. NCBI lineage: Eukaryota > Viridiplantae > Streptophyta > Magnoliopsida > Malvales > Malvaceae > Gossypium > Gossypium longicalyx. The sequence continues at coordinate 1,969,344 of CM047000.1, read as the reverse complement.
GGCAAATTCTATTTGAACTAAGAGTGTCTTTTAACATCAATACAAACGAGAGATGCAAGTGGATGAAATACTCATCAACCTCGTTTAGGTCCACTACCATCCAACCGCTAACGAAAAATCAACTGTTTTGGAATTGGGTTATGGGGGGTTCCCGGTTTTGTACGGGATGTTTCCATTGTTTCTAAAGCCACCTGTTAAATGGTCCCAGACCAAAAATGAGATGAACTCAACTCAACTTCAACCCAACTAATCTTCTTCAGTTAGAGGCCCCCTAATTGCAAAGAATACCATTCCTCTTCTTCTTTTCTTAATGGTGGTATTCGGTCTCAAACTTATATATGATAAGGTAACAATTTATAAGGAGATTCATATATTCCAACATTTGTTTGTGTATGGTAAATATATGATAAGGTAACAAATTATAAGGAGATTCATATATTTCACCATTTGTTTGTGTATGGTAAATCTCAAATTTGGGTATTCAAGAATCAAGATTTTTGTCTTTACTAATTGTGTCCAGGGACGACGGAATGGGGCTCATAGGGTCCAACCCCCTAAAACGGTAAAAATATGTTTTGACTATTTAAATTTTATAAAATTTCAAGTTAGTAAATAATAAAATTATATTTTAACCCTTCAAAATAATAAAATTTTGATTTATTTTTTAAAAAAATTATAAAAATATAAACTATTAAATTGATGAAATTGAATTTAAACTCTTATAAAATTATAAAACTTAATTTTAACTTTTCATAGAATTTTTTTTCGGTAAGCTCTAATTGTGTGAACCTACTATCTATATTAAACTAACATAATAAAAAATTAGCTGTCTTATCAATCTCAAGAATAGGTAATAGATTTTTAGGTATGTCTTCAAACATCTGTATATTTATATTTTTTGTCGGAATTATCTGTGCAACACGATCTGCGACTTTATTTTTCTCTCTAAAAATATGTTTTATCTTAACGTATTTTTCGAAAATACAATTTAGAGACTAACATTTTAACAAATGGTTTAAAAGAGATTGGAACCCATAAACACAAGTTTCATTCTTTATATAAAGTTAGCTTAGGAGTTGAAGCACTTTCATTTTCATTCTCGACGTCCCATTCAGGTAGATTGAAGGATGTGTTGTTGAATTTAGCAATAACGTAGTATAATAATGGGTAGAAAAGCAGCTTGTATATGCTTTTTTTTTTCTTTTTTTTTCTTTTGGTCCTCATTATGTAATCCCACCGTTTTTGGAAGACAAATTCTAATAAACTTCTCTAAGACGGCCATCCACCCCCCACCTAACAACTTTCTTATCACAATCATTCTTTAACACACCCCACTTTCAAATAAAATACATAGAAATTAATATAAAATTTAGTTGTTGTGATGGGCTAGGGTTGGAGACGGCTGGAAAAGGACGAGGGTTGTGCTTGTCGGATGGATTTTTTTCAAAGGAAAAAATGAAATTGAGATAGAAAGCAAAATAACTCCGAGTGGTAAAAAAGTAGGCATAGGTTGATGGAAAGGAAGCCATTGATAACTACTTCTTATGGTAGATGATTTGATTCCACTTAAATTTTTTTGGTGATTTATTTGTTAGTTTTATAATTAATATTATTGAAATCAAATTGAATTAGTTGATTCGATCGATTAAATTGATAATTAATATGTGTATCAATTAGAATTGAGTTTTATTATTTCGTTGGGTTATTGATTAAATTTTAACTTAAAAGCATATTATTTTGGCCTAAACTATTGAGTTCCAAAATCCTGCACTGGCAACAACGCAGATGCCAACTCATAAATAGGAGGATAATACACTTCAGCATACTCGAATCCATGTCCTCCTGCATTAAGAACAATGTCAATGTCAATAGAGCTAAGCTCAATCTACATGTTAATGTTTTAATTGAATATAGAATGTTTAATTGATTTTTATATCATTATTGTTATTTAGATTTTTTTAGATTTTTTTAAAAAATTTTTTTGAGCAATTGAAACAGTTGGACAAGGAACTAATGGTCTAAATTTTCTAATTTAGTTTAAAATATAGTATAACAAATATGATCAAATATGAATACATCTAAACTTTCTTATAACATTAATTATTAAAGAAAACATTACTAGCATGCAATATTTTAAATACCATTATAATAAATTGAGTATACAGATTTGAGTTTCATCATGTACAATTATCATATGTGAGTTTTCAGTTCCATCATGATCAATTATCCTCTTTAATAAAATAAACAGAATGCATTAATTCCAAATAAAAAGAAAAAGGGTTTTGGGCATATAAAGGAGAACATACACATCTTATCAAACATTTTTTTTGGAAGAGAGTAACGATCTCGTAACAAGTAATATCAGAGCAATTTTGATTGGGGGATTCCATTTTGAGCTCCTGAACAAATGAAGTAAACCAACCGTGACCGAAGAACCTATGATGAGGTTTTAAAATATTAGGTAGAGAAAAATATCACGTCAAACACTCTTAAAAAATAAACAAAATGCATTAATTCTATATGGACAAGGAAATAGAAGGTTTTTGAACATATACGTGAATGCACTATAAATTTTATTTATGTAATTAGAAAAATGGATAATAACGACATGACACCATTGCCATGTGTTAAACTTCAAACAAAGATGAATTATGATATCGAACATCGTTGGACGATGCTGTATTCCCTTTGGAATGAATCAATGGCAAAGCACCAGGTAGATAGAAGAAAGGTCAAATTTTCCAACATTAGAACCGCCCCCAAATCTTTTATAAGAAAAACACCACCTTAAATATTGGACATTGACGTGATTAACATATCCACAACTTCACCCTTTTTTTCATCTTCAATCATAGCATAATTTAATAACATAAATTCCATTCCATGCACTAAATTTTTCTCATTTTCTATTGTGGGTTTTGGCAATACATGTCAACACACACCTACCTATTAATAAATAAATATTTAGTGAAAATCTAATGATTATTTTATTGATGAAATGATATCATATAGAAGGCAAGATTGCATACATAACGTGGTTCTCGTGTTGTGTTGATTAATCCCAATAATTAAAAAAATATGAGAAGATGAAAGGGACCCAATTGAGAAATTGACCACTCAACAAAGTCAAAACTTGCCCAAGGATGGAACCATATTATTAATTATGTATATAATAATGTGGCATTTGTCTCCACTTAATTGTACAAAGGAACGTCTTTTATTAAGCAAGTGGAATAAATCTAAAAGGAAATTGATATTATTATAAGTTGGGATGATTTGCTGATTTTGCTCCAATTAAAGGCAAAAATAACACACTATATATAATATTTGGCATTGCCAATTGCTTGCCAAAATAGAAGAAGGTATATATGTGATCTTTTAGAATTTGTTACGTATTGGGATGTTAATCCAATAAAGCAGTCATGCAAAGTGGGTCATGTCGATTTTAATCATAATTGTCGGTATTATATCGATATAAGTTTTATTGATGGATAAATATTGTTTTAGTCTTGAGATTTTAATGGGTTGTTTATGCGTATTTATAAATGATTAATCAACTCATTTAGATTCATTCATTTTTTTTAAATTTTTTATTTAATATTTAATAATTTTATATATACATTCCTTTTATTACCTTTAATTTTTGTGGCCGGTTAAAGTTCTAAATATAAATAACCGAACACATTTTTTTAATAATTATATTATAGTATACTTTATTTAATTTTGATATGATTTACACTACATATTAAATAAAAGAAAAGAAAAATACTACATTATAAACTTGAAAACAAGCTTAACTGGGTTGGGTTTGAGCTTTGAATATTGAAGTTCAAACTCGAGTCCTTTTCTGAAAGGATTTAATTTTTAGCCAATCCCTCCCAAATATGGGGCCGACCTTCGTGCATTAGTCGGTAGCTTGGTCTTCAAACATGTTTGGTGGTGAGAATAACTCTAGTGAGATTGAAAACGTCAGTGTTGGAGTGATTAGTTACTGCAGTAATGAGATTAAAATTAATGGTGAGATGTTTGATTGGATTCAAACATAGAAATGGTAATGAGGTGAAACATAGTGAAAAAGTGAAATGACTATTAAAGACATTAAATCAAGGTTCACGTATGACATTACACATTGGACTAAATTAGGTCTAAATTGAACTCTACCAAGGATGCAATCATGCCAATAAAGACCTATTTCAGACCAATTCACATGTATTTCACACTAATTTTTTGAATTTTTATGAACTTTTTATATTTTAAATATTTCTATAAATTTTAAATTATTTATTAAAGTGGAATATAAGACAAATAGTGTCATGTAAGCACACATGGATTGCTACACGTGTTTCCACGCTAATATCATTAAAAAAATTAATGTTTTAGTTAGCATTTCAGTTAAAAAAGTTATTGGAATTTTTTTGAAAAGTTAATGATCAATTTTAGCTAAAAAGGGAATAAAGACCAAATTGACAAAAGATATAAATCTAGGGTGAAGCCAGAATTCTTTTTTAGTAAAATTAAATTGTATATTTTTACAATAGCAAAAGTGTAATTTTACCATTTTAATAGCCTATGTTTTTATAATTTTAAAAGATTAAATTAAATTTTTATCATTTTTAAAAAAATTAATGTATAATTTTACCATTATTAATTTAAAATTTTATAAATTATAATAAACCTCCGAACCCTCTTAACTTTGCACTGAAATATTCACAATTAAATTTTTCATTATACCTTATTTATAATTTTGGGGTCTGAGTTTTAAAATTGGGCCTCAATCATCCAGAACCTTGGGCCTGACTACTTGACTTTCAAAGTTAGTCTTGTAACAAGCAAAAGTTGGGTAAGAAATATGTGAAGGCAAAAGAAATTATAATTTATGTGTCATAATAAATTTCTTAATAATTTATTTGGGTAAACAATCTCGTTAATTATTTTAAAATAGTGTGGTTTTTATTTTTTTTAAAAATAATTTGTGTTTAAATTACGTGGAAAATAAGTGAAAAAAAATTATTGATACAAGATACTCAGTTGATTTTCTATTTTCGAGATAATAATTGAGTGTTGATTCTGAATAATTTTTTTTTAATTATAGTGACTAAATTGACAAAAAAATTAAAATAACTAAAAAAAGGGACAACGTAATGATTAACGAGATAATTTATCTATTTTTTTTTTATATTTTGACAAGGGTGATTCACTCATATTCACACCTTCACAATATTTTATATATTTTAGCCCCTCCAATTTTAAATTGTTGGCTTCACCCCTACACCTAACTAAATTGATTTAATATTGATCGATTTGGTCGATTAACCGGTATATTTTTTTAATTCTTTTTTTAATTATATATTATACATATTATATTATAAATTTATTTGAAAAAATTTAAAAATAATATATACTAAGTCGATTAAATCGGTCGATTCATTTACAAAGTTAAATAATCGATAATCGATTGACAAAATCATTGTAACCAAGACCAAAACTAAATTAATCAAAATTGACTTAATTGAATGAGTTGATTAAGTTTATTTTAAACGAATTATGTACTCCCCTAGCAATAAACTAGCAAAAATAAGTGTTTCAAGGGAGGTCTTTTATTAAGAGTTAGATTGTATTTTGTCCTATTTACTTAAAAAATAGGTAAATAAATGTTAGATTTAAGAGCAAATGTGTCATTTCTGTTAAAAATTCTATTCATTTCACTGCTAAAAATTGGCATGGCTGACGAAATAATTATATAGTTACACATGCTGTGTCACGTGTGGCTTATGTTGATGAACATAGACCACCAACTTTTAAAAATAAAAATAAATAAAATTTTTATTAAATTACTTTTTAATCTAATATATAAATATCAATTTGCCAATTTTTTAATAAAAAAGTAAAATTTAATATGACATTGAGTACAAGGGACTCAATGACACTTTTACCTTAAAATAATCACATTGAATATAAGAACAAAAGACAAGAAAGTCAACATAAAAAGCCATATAAAAACCAGGCATCTTTGCTTTCAACATTGTTCAAGTTCCTCGGAGATTTAACAGATTGAAAAGACCGAAACTTCAAATCCTCCTTTTGAGTCAATACGTCGGCACTGAAGTCCTTTCCCTCGATGCTTTCCTTCATTCTCTTGGCTCTTCTGGCTCACGCCTCACCAATCCAATGTAAGCACCCATACCCAAAAATAAACATAATCATCTTAGCCGGGCAAAGCAACATGGCCGGTCGTGGAGGAGTGTTCAACGACACCATAACCGAGACACTAACTTGGGACGGCATAGTTCCACCTGAATGCCAACCAAACCCTTCGATCCTCAGGCTAACCGCAAACCTAACATGGGTTGAAGCCCATGAACCACTCCATGCAGACATTGATTACAACAAGACAAATGGGGTTGGACCTGGAATGCCATTTGCCAACACTGTGTTGAACAAGGACCCTAATTTTGGGGTGATAGGGTTGGTGCCTTGTGCCATCGGAGGGACTAATATAAGCCAATGGCAGAAAGGAGAGTTTTTGTATGAACAATTGGTGAAAAGGTCTCAATTTGCAATGCAAAGTGGAGTGTATAGAGCTATGCTTTGGTATCAAGGGGAAAGTGATACAGAAGATCAACAGGATGCAGAATTGTATAAAGATAATTTGAAGAGGTTTTTCAATGATTTACGTTTTGATCTGCAAACACCTAAGCTACCAATAATCCAGGTACTATCTGTTTTTTACTGTTTTATTTCTTCATTGATTTGATCTTTCTTAACTGGGTAAACTACATCTAATTCACTAATTCACTAAATTATTACTAAGTTTATGTTTTGATCATTCAACTTCAAAAAGTTACAAAATAATCACTAAACTATTCAAAAGTTTCAATTTAAGTAACTGGGTTGTTATATTTTTATTTAAAAAAGGTTCGGCTAGTGAATTCTAAGTGACGATTTAACAACCAGTACGATGGATTAGTACCCGTCAACAAGTAAAAAAACATACATTGAATATAAGTCGATCTGACGATCAATGTCAGAGATCAGAGAAGAAAACTTTTTGAATTTTAGTATGTAGATTCATAACATTCATAGTTGTTTTATGAAAAAAATAAACTATTGAAGAGAAAGAAATGAAGGGTTTTTGATTGATGCAAGTGGTGTGAATAGAGAATGCCATACAACAACGATTTTAACAATTTAGTGACTTAAATAAAAAATTTCAAATAATTCAATCATCATTTTGTAACTTTTTAAAATTGAAAAACTAAAACATAAACTCATGAACAGCTTACTCTCAAAAATTTCAATTTCAATTTTGTTTTTTTTTTTGGTTGTTGAATGGTCAGATCTATAAGTTGATTTAAGGAAGCAATTAATTTATTAAGCCATGAAAAACACTGCCCAATTGCTATCATATTGTTTAAAAGACTGAAGAGAAAATAGTTGGAGGGCACATGCAATTGGTTAAGGCATCACATTTCCACATGTAGGTGGAGATTAATTTATTTTAATACAAGTTGGCTAAAATTATGAATTTATTCTTACTTGCGCCACAGACAAGCAACATTTACGGGTTAAATTATATTTTGGGATAAACTAATATTTAATTCTTGAATTTCTTCATATTTTTTATTTTGATTCTTTTTTTGTTATATTTGGATTTTATTAAAGTACAATAATATGGTATTTTGAAAAATACTATTTCATCACTTGAATTTTTTTTTTAAAAATAATTATTTTTTATTTTTATATTCTATATAATTTTTATAAAAAAATTTATCAAATGATGATGTGGTACAATATCAAAGTGTTACGTCATCACACCTTAATGAAATTCAAGTTTAATATTGACCAAATTAAGAAAAGATGTTAAATTTTGCGATAAATGAGGACAAAAAAAAAAAGGTTGATGGATCAAGTTATGAAAAATCGCTAAGTTTAGATATTTTGTGGATTTAAATTTTTTTATATAATTTAATTATTTTGAATTCTTTATTTTTTAAAATATGTATTTTTAGTTAAGAGGATAACTTCCCTTTAATTCCATCAAATAATTTGGTGTAGTTTATTTTTTTTAATAATTAGGAGAGAGAGATAGGTTTGCTTGGGATTAGAGATAAGCATTTGACAGAATCGAGTGAAAAAATTTTGAGTTAATCGAGTTAATGAGTCCTATTTTATCATCCTTACTTAATTTAGAATTTTTTGAATCGAATCGAGTAAAATGAAATTCGAGTTGAGTCAAATCAAGTGAAATTGTTCGAGTTAAATTAAAAAAATTAAACATGTCAAATTAAAATCTTGTTACAATATAACTGATTTTATGTTAGATCACATAAATTTAAAATCGTATATATTTGAAAACATTTTAAAAGTATAATAATAATAATAATACTACTTTAGTATGATAAACTTGAATAATTAATTAACTTATTTAGGTCCCAAAATTATTATTCTAGATTTTTTAAAACTTTTTTTAACTTTCTTTTATATTTTTTTGAATTTTTTTATAATTTAAAAAAATAAATTTTGGAATTTTTATAAATATTTTAAATTTTAAAAATTATTTTGAATTATTTTGTTGTAATTTTTGTTGAGAGAGAGATCAATTCGCTCATTTTCAAACTTGAAAGGGACCAAAATGGTATTTATACTAATATGTTATTCGAACTGTAAAATTTAACTTGATTCGAACTTGAAACTCAAATTACTTATTCAAGTTGACTCGAATAATTCAAATAACTCGATTCGATTAACTCAAAATTTAATTTTTTCTGATTTTTTAAATTGAATCGAGTTTTGCTCTTCTCTGCTTGGGGATCAAACCCAACTTCTCATACCTATAACATAATTTTATTGTCATTGTACTAAAAGGTGATGTAATTTACTCTTTTTAAACATATGATGACATGACATATCCACCTTAATAATTTTTTTATAGTTAGACAAATATTATACATATGCCACGTTATCACATATTTTATAAAAAAAAAACTAAATTATTTGATGGAATTTATATAAAAAAGTTAATCTCAAAATTCAACTTCATTTTGAAAAATAAAGAAAGTAAGAAACTATAATAAAAATGAATTATGTTTAAAAAAAACCCAAATTTATGCTTTTATTTTGTAAAAACTTGCAAGCTAGGCTGTAAAGTGGGTGGTTGTGTTGGATAGGTAGCATTAGCTTCAGGGCCAGGGGCTTATATAGAGGAAGTGAGAGAAGCTCAGTTAAAGACAGACATGCCGTATGTGAAATGTGTGGACGCCAAGGGTCTCCCACTCGGACCGGATGGGTTGCACCTCACCACTCCATCCCAAGTCACACTCGGCCAAATGTTGGCACATGCTTTCCTTGGGTATTGAATGATACACCCTACTTTTCTACTTCCTTTCCTTAATTGTTTTATGAGAATATTTGCTTCAAAATTTCAGATGTCTACATTTTGTAATTTCTTTTACCCTTCTGTATTCATGGTAAGTATTGATAGAGGCAATGAAATGGAATTTATATGTCTGTTGGAATATTATCAATAGATGGCAATGAAATGGGCAGTTTGCTTATTAACTTCAAAGAATCCATTAACAACTGGTTATTGACAATTAGCAATCAAGTTGTTTTTCGATCTTGTTCAATCGAAAAAAGTAGATTAAAACTTGTTTTTGAAGAAAGTTGCCTTCTAATCTTGTTTAATTGAAGAAAAGAGGTCAAAACTTGTTTCAAAAGTAAGTCACCACCGCAGTTAAAGCAATCTGAATTCATCCAAGATCAAGTATCAAGTTTAGACAACTATTGGATCAAAATTCTTCCAAATTTGGTTGCACGGACACAAAAAATATAAAACCCGTTATTCAAGATCAAGTCTAAAGGACTCTTGAAGCAAAACCATCCATCCAAAATAAGTCACAAAGACCCTCGGATCCGAACTCTCTCCAAACTCGTTTTCAAGATCAAGTCTTGACGACTCTTAAAGTGGACATCATTGATTGAAAGTCAAGTCTCAAACACCCTTGAATCCAATTAAATTAAATTCTCAAGCAACCATCTCGTTAAACCCAATTTCAAGATCAAGTCTCAACACCTTTTGAAACGACTTACATCCATCCAAGATTAAGTCTAGACAACCCTCAATATGTTTACATGTTTTGCTAATTTTGCCCTTACTCATTTTTTGAGTTAAATTTAGCCATTAACATTTAAAAAGAGTTAAATTATTTTTTTAATGATATTAACGTGACAACCTACGTGGTAGTCTACATGTACTTTATATTGACATAATATTATTTGTCTTATATGTCATGTCAATAAATAATTTAAAAATTATAAATATATTTAAATATAAAAAAATCAAAATTCAAAAAATATATATTTCATGAAAAATAAAAAACATAATGTGAAGTACAAGCGGATTGCCATGTGGGCTGCCAGATTTAAAATTTTAACATTTTAGTCAATATTTTCATTAAAAAATCAATTCGACTCTTTTAGAAAGATTGATAATCAAATTCAACTCTTGTTATAAGATTAGGGTTGTAGCATCCTCAAAATCCCTTTTGTAGTAAATAATGTAGGATAAAATCTTAGTGGAAAAATGCATAAGATCAAAGAAAATGAAAGTTGCAAGATATCAAAAGAAAGTTAAATCAAGAAGCAAGACATAATGTATTAAATTAAGGAATGGACTAAATTGTAAATATGCGAAAAGTTTAGTGGAATAAGTATAAATATAGAAAAGTTGAAGTGAAAGGACAATAGTGAAAATATCTTAAAGGTAGAAGGATCTAGAAATTAAGGAAAATGGATTAATAAGGACCAAATTGAATAAGCGAAAAAAGTATAAGGGACTAAAATATAATTTTACCAAATTAAGTGATAATTGAAGGATAAAATTTTAAAAAATCATAAAGGGAAAAATGGTCAATTAGAAAGAGAGAGAAATCTAGAAGGCAATAATGATGTTGGAGATATTTTGATGATATTTTATAATTATTTAATTAGATAAATATTACTTTATTAATATTTTAATGAGATATTTTATTAATATTTTATTATAAATAACTAGTATAAAAGGAGAGAAAGATGAAGAAGAAAAAAGATAAGGAACCTCCCATCTTTCCAACGTGAGTGGGGGAGAGAGAAGGAGAAAACTTTGCTTTCTTTACAATTTGGTCATTTCACAAAAAGTCTACCATTTTCAACTAAAATTTCAAGGAATTTTCGTAACCATCAAGAGAGAAAAATGATAAATAGACTATGGAGAACAAGAATATCACCTTGGATTCAAAAAAATAGAAGTTGGAGGAGAGAGAAAATCAAGTTAAAGTTTGAAATCAATAGGACAAGGTAAGAACATCAAGATTTCAATATATTTTTAAGTTTGATATTATTGAAAAAACATGAAAATGATGTTAAAGTAAAGTTTTCTTATATAAAGTTTTATGTTCTTAATATGTTAGTGAAGAGAAATAAGAGGAAGCGATGAGAAATATTGTAGAGAAAGGAAATGAGGGTGCTATAAACTTGATTATCAACATTTTGTACTAAAACAGTTTTGGACAACAGCAATAGACTTTGAAAAATCACCAAAATTTGTATAAATCATATTAGAGGTTAATTAAATATGAGATTAAATTATATTGAGTCTATTTTTACATAGAAGACACGGTGTAAGAAAAATAATTTTATATTATAAGATATATGAATTTTTGTGAAACAAGATTAGATTGATTTTGGATCCCCTATTCTGACTTTGAAATATCATTATAAATTGTACAAAAAATTTTAGGTGATGAAGTTTACATTCCTAAGATCTTAATGAGTCTATTTTTAAGGGAAACAAATGGTAACATGATACGAAATTTGTACTAAAAGAAATTTAATTTTTAGTGAAGAAGGGTCAGAGTTGCCAAGCAAAAGAATTGGGAAAAATTTAAAGAATTTACTGTATTAATTGGAATAAGTAAAAATTCTAAAATTTTTATAGTAAATATTTCATCGAGTCTAGTTTCAAGAATAAACAACGGATCCTAATTTCGAATCGTGTAGGCCGAGATATAAATAATTTAGTGACTGACACTCAAATGGACAACTTTGATAAGAGTATTGTGTAATTAGAAAAAAAAAACCCTTAATTAATGTCACACATAAGCATGATATGTTAAGAGAAAAAGATTTATGTATATATAAAAAATATATTAAGGATGTGGAATGGAGAGGATGAGACAAAATAATAAAAGAGTGATAATAATAAGAAATTGTTGTAAATAATGGACTTGAAAATACATAAAATAAATTCAAATGCTTTGTTGAGGTACTAAGTAAGTGATTCTCATAAAATGATTTGATGAAGTCCTAATTAATAAATTAATAGGTATATATATATATATATATTGACATTAGTCATGGTATGTAGAAAAAAATAAATTATATTTGTGGGTGTGAATCCTCTAATAGATTTATTTGTAAAACTTTGATAATTGTGTCAATTTTATATGCCTTATTATTTCTGATTGAATATCATGTTATGTTAAGTGGACTTGAAACTATAAATACTTAAATGTGAGTGATTTGCCATGTGAAATGAGTTGGATTGATTGAATTTTGAGCTTTGAAAAGGGACTTGGATGTTAAAAACTTAAAATATGGTAAAACATGGGAAATAGAATTCTCGATGCGATGACAGAGGAACCACGTCACGACAACATAAGTCAGTTTGTAAAGTCGTAATGAGGAACCCCCTGACGTCGCGATGTCACCCTTAAATTTTCAAAGCCTTTCACTCTAGTCCATATTTCTCTTTAGACTATTTTAAAAGCTGTAATAAACCCGTATAAGACTCGAAAATGATACTAAGGCATATCAAAAGCTTAAATTGATCGAGGTGATTAAATAAGTATTTAGAATGAAACGAATTTGACTGACGTTGCTTCGGCAACAAATTTAGCATTTCGATATCTTGACCTGACAATCAGGTTGGGTATAGGGGTATTACAAGGGCCAAATTTAACTTTAAAAAAAATAAGATTTAAATAGACAAAAAGATGTAAATATTAAGGGTTAAATTTATTATTTTTGGTAAAGAGGTTAAATTTATTATTATTCCTTGATTTTAAAGCATATTACAATGGTGAATTTTAAAGTTTGATGGTGATTTAATTGCCCCTTTAATATGCTTTTTCCTTTACACCCATGATTAAAATTTCTAATTTTAATTCTTTCCAAAAAAAAAAAGAAGAAAATTCCAATTTTAATTTGTCAAAATAATAAATACCCTTATTGGATTAATTTGTCAAAATAATAAATACCCTTATTGAAATCCCTTGCCTAAATAAGGCAAATCACATCTGTCTTTTTAATTGTTAAAAATCATATCAAATTTATTATTCCTATAAAAGAACAAACAAAGCTTTACTCTCTTTTTTTCAGTATCTTCACTTACAACATGTCCAACATGTTCAAGTTGATGACATGGTTCTCTATGTTGTGTGTTGCCGGTTCAACTTTAGCTTTAGGGCGAAATAACACCGCAAAGGACATATTTATCCTAGCAGGACAAAGTAACATGGCTGGCCGGGGTGGTGTCAATCATGGGAAATGGGACGGTAACATCCCGCCTGAATGCAAACCAAAGCGGTCCATCCTCCGCTTCACCGCGAACCTTGATTGGGAAGTAGCAAGGGAACCCCTACATGTAGACATTGATATAGGAAAGGTTTGTGGGGTTGGACCTGGGATGGCATTCGCTAACGAGATCATTCGATCACACAGGTCCAGAACCGGCATCATCGGCTTGGTCCCTTGTGCTGTTGGTGGGACTTCCATAAACAAATGGGGAAAAGGAAGCCGTTTGTATGACCAATTGGTGAAACGAGCCAATGAGGCATTGAGGATGGTGGTGGAACCATAAGGGCCATATTGTGGTATCAAGGTGAGAGTGATACACTTAATAAAGATGATGCTGAGACATATAAAGGGAAGATGGTGAAGCTCATTGAGGACTTGCGTTTGGATCTTAATCTTCCCTCTCTACCTTTTATCCAGGTCTTTGTCTCTCTTCAATTGTTTACTTATGTTTGATTTAAGGTCAAATTCTTGTTTTGGTCCCTCTATTATGTTAATTGGAGGTTTAATCCCTATACTTAAATTTAGCATAATTAGGTCATTCTACTTTTATAATGTTATTATTAGTTAGTTCAAACTGTTAACAACTGCGAATTCAAGGGGCATACATGGGTCTTGGCTCCTAAAAATGGAAATTTTTTTGATACTTTTATAAATGATGAAATTAAAAGTTTATATAGGTAAAATTGCAAATTGGTCTAAAAATGAAAAGGTTTCTATTTAATCCCTTCAAAAATGATGAAATCATAAGGTAATACATGAAAAAATTACATTTTGTTCTCTCTAAAACTTTATAATTCAATTCCGACTACACTAAATGAATTTCTAGATTTGCCCCTAACACTATTAACTATTTCCATTAAAGTTCTAGCGTGATGTCCAATTGACATGTAAATTGTTTTTAGAAAAATTCCGCACAAACAATTTAACGGGAATAGTCAAAGTTGGTAAAAATTTGGATTAACAAATAACATCATAAAAGTAGAACGATGAAATTATGCTTAAATAGAGAGTTATATCTTTCAATTTAAGTATAGTAGAGCGACCAAAATCAGAATGAATCGAATTATTGATTGGTTGAAGTTAATTTCAGGTTGCACTTGCCTCCGGAGAAGGTACAATTACAAATATAGAGATGGTGAGAAAAGCTCAAATGGGGATAAAGATGAAGAATGTAAAGTGTGTGGATGCCAAGGGGCTGCCTCTAAATGCAGATAATCTTCACCTTACCACCATGTCAGAGGTCAAGCTTGGTCTCAAATTGGCTTATGCTTTTCTCCTTTCTTTTTCCCATTTTCATTGATCAAATCACTTTGTCAAATTACTACTAACACTAGTAATTAAAGAAGAAAAGATCAAATCTCCATTTTGCAAGCATGTTGAATAAGTTCACTGTTTGGTGGAAGTCCCAATCAAATCCAACACATATCCTTGACTACAAGGGAAGAATCAAAACTGGATTTTGGCACAACTTGTTAAACGAGTTCTTTCCTTTCCTCGTTTCACTTTTTCAAAAGAAAAACACATTTGATTTCACATTAAAAAACTTCAAAAACTAACCCAAATTTTGTATAAATCCATGCACTCACATTAAAAAAATTATATATTGATAGTAGATTTGGTATTGATATAAATTTGAAAATCCGATTTGATTAATTTGAATATAAATTTAATAATCTGATTTAACAACGAAAATCGTTAACCCGTATTTCTTTAACTCAAACTTAAAAATGATTTGAAAAGGTAATCCAAAATGATACAAATCAAAAGTGTCAAATTTAAATGAAAAAATTAAAAAATGATCAAAACTTAAAAATGTCTTGCGAAAAACTCAAGTAATTCAAATAAAAAATACCCTAAATTCAAAACAATCCAAACTGAAATTAACTCGAATTTAAAATAATTTAAACTCTCGTATGATATAAAATTGAAATAACTTAACTAAAAAGACTCGATTGACAAACTTGAGCGACAGAAATTAAAAATAATCCGAATTCAAAATCATCAAAATTAAAATTAACTCAAATGCCAACCCTATCTTTCAATTGACAAACGTAATTCACGGCTAACAAGATGTTGGCATTTCATTAAAAGTCCTTAAAAAATAAACTATATTAGAAATATAGGGTAAATTACTTTTAAGGTCATTAAACTATTAATAAAATTATATTTTGGTCATAGAATTTTAAAAAATTTTAAAATAATTATTTAATTATTCAAAAAAAATTAAATTTAAGATAGTTGACTTAATAAGTTTGATTTTAAAAATCAAAATAACATACATAGCATGTGAATGTAAAACTAAAACAATTTGACGGTTTGTTGATTTGAATGATTCAATTAAAAAATTATTAAAAAATTAAAAAATATTTAAAAAACTTAATTTAACCGATTTAATAATATTTTTTTAATTCAAACATCATTAAATTTATTTAATTAAACCGAATTCACATGTGATAACAGAAGTAAACAGCTGTTGGTTATTAAAACATTGCTAATTTTAGAACCTCAAATTCTTTTTTTTCCTTTTTAAATTTATCCATATGAAAAGGGAGTCAACGTGTCGTGAATACAACACTGGTACACACTGAGAGAAAGTGAGGGGAGAGCCAATAAGCAATGTCTGTAATATCTTCATGGAACCTGACGATCTCCATCAACACAACTATCTCTCTCTCATGGCGCTCTTCTCTTCCTTCTCGCGCCATCTTTCCCCGCCCCAAAAAACCCAAAACCCTCGTAGTCCTAGCCACCGCTTTGGGCGCAAAACCCACCGTCCTTGTGGCTGAAAAGCTCGGTGACGCCGGTATCCAACTGCTCAAAACTTTCGCCAACGTCGACTGCTCTTACAACTTAAGTCCCGAAGAGCTTTGTACCAAGATTTCACTTTGTGATGCTCTGATAGTGAGGAGTGGAACCAAGGTGACCCGAGAAGTGTTTGAATCGGCTATGGGTAGGCTAAAGGTTGTGGGCAGAGCTGGTGTTGGGATTGATAATGTGGATATATCGGCTGCTACGGAACATGGGTGCCTCGTTGTTAATGCGCCTACAGCCAATACTATTGCCGCTGCGGAACATGGGATTGCTTTGCTTACTGCTGTTTCCAGGAATGTTGCCCAGGCTGATGCTTCTGTCAAAGCCGGTTTGTTTTGTTACTCATTTAATTTCATTCAGGCATTTCTTCAAACAGTTTGTGTGCTATTTTTTTTGTGTGTGGGTTTTAAACTTTAGAATTTGTTCTATAGTTATAAATTGTTACTTGTTTATTGTATTAGTATGACTGTTGGTATTTCACAAAGAAGCTTAAAACTTGAAAGTTCAAATTTTGTCAATGGTTTTAAATTGTACAGGGAAATGGGAGAGAAACAAGTATGTTGGGGTATCTCTTGTGGGGAAAACACTTGCCGTAATGGGGTTTGGGAAAGTTGGTTCTGAAGTAGCCAGGCGTGCTAAGGGACTTGGAATGCAAGTAATTGCACATGATCCTTATGCACCAGCAGACCGTGCTCGTGCCATTGGTGTGGAGCTAGTGTCATTTGAAGAAGCATTAACAACTGCTGATTTCATCTCCTTGCACATGCCTCTCACCCCTGCTACATCCAAAATGTTCAATGATCAAACTTTTTCTCGAGTGAAGAAAGGGGTTCGTATCATCAACGTCGCCCGAGGTGGTGTTATCGATGAGGAAGCTTTACTACGAGCCTTAGATTCCGGGGTTGTTGCTCAGGTATGTGTACATTTTCAAATAAGTACTAGATAATTGGAGAGTTGGTAATGTTTGGTTCTTTTTGCAGGCAGCACTTGATGTATTCACTGAAGAACCTCCTCCACAAGAGAATAAGTTAGTGAGGCATGAAAATGTGACTGTAACTCCTCATCTTGGTGCTAGTACCACTGAGGCTCAGGTACTTGGAGTCCCTTGTACTAAAGTCCAGATACATTTATGTACTTTTTCTGAAAAAAGGGCAAATTAGTATTTAAACGTTAGATGTGCTCTTTTTTGTTAAAAATTTCATTCATATCTACTGTTAAAAACTGGTTATTGTACATTAGCATACGTATAGATAAAAATTTTAATAGAAAGACCAATTTACTAATTTGTCCATTTTTTAAATAGAAAGAGTAAAACACAATCCGACTAGTACAAAGACTTTATGTTACTTATACCACCTGCTTGACTATTTAATTTGGCTTCTACCCATTTCTTTACCTCTTCCTTTTATTGGTTTTATTGCCTTATATTATGACCAGGAAGGTGTGGCCCTTGAAATTGCTGAAGCGGTTGTTGGGGCTTTGAAAGGGGAACTTGCTGCCACTGCTGTAAATGCCCCAATGGTTCCTGCTGAGGTACCATTTCTCAATTGTCTTTTGAGTAAACTATAGTATTCACCTAACAGTTAATAAATTTCTTTTTAGTAACTTAAATATGGAAAGTTATAAAATAGTCACTCAATTATTATTAAATTCTTTTTGAGCCATTCAACTATGAAAAGTCACAAAATAATTACCTAACTATTCAAATTGTCTTTTTTTGTCATTAGTTGGCTAAGGGTGATAACTTTTAAAATTGACATAATAGCAACTTTCACCTTTAACATTTATACATTGTGTCAATTTAGTCTTGATTCTAAAAATCTAACTCTCAACATTTACACATTGTACAATTTGATCTTTTTTGCAGTTTAACTTTTCTTTGTAACCCCTTTCACTTAAAAAGCTAAAAAAATAAATTTATTAGCTAAATTTAATTAAAAATATATAAAAAAAAAAGAAAACACTCTAAAATCCAAGATAATAATTTTACCTATTCTCATTCTTTTAAAATTAACCCTCATTGTTACAAAGAAAAATAAAATTGCAAAAAAAAAAAAAAAGATTGTGGAAATGCTGAGGGTTAACTGTTTATAGAATCAAGATTAAATTAGCATAATTTTTTAATGTCAAGGGTTAAAGTTACTATAATGCTAATTTTAAAAATTGTCCTCGTTAGCTACGGGTGATAAAAAAAAGACAAAATTAAATAATTGAGTGATCATTTCGTAACTTTTCATAGTTTGAGTGATAAAAATTGAAATGATAACTACTAGTGTAGCCTTTGTCGTTTCTAGGGAATCATATGTTGCATTTCAACTTTTCTTGTGCCAATATTACAGGTCCTGTTAGAACTTTCACCATATGTTGCACTCACTGAGAAGCTGGGTAGATTGGCAGTGCAATTGGTTGCTGGTGGAAGTGGTATGAAGTTTGTAAAGGTGACTTATGCGTCGACTAGAGGTCCAGATGATCTTGATACTCGGTTGCTCCGAGCTATGGTTACCAAGGGTTTAATTGAGCCTATATCTAGTGTTTTTGTCAACTTAGTGAATGCAGACTTCATAGCTAAACAAAGAGGACTTCGGCTAACTGAAGAGCGTATAGTATTAGACGGTTCACCCGAGAAACCACTCGAGTTCATCCAGGTTCGAATAGCCAATGTTGAATCTAAATTCGCTAGTGCCATTTCAAACTCGGGTGAGATCACAGTTGAAGGGAGGGTGAAAGATGGGAAACCCCATTTGACCAGAGTTGGATCCTTTGGTGTTGATGTAAGCCTTGAAGGAAGTATTGTACTTTGTAGGCAAAGTGATCAACCTGGGATCATTGGGAAAGTGGGGAATATATTAAGTGAAGAAAATGTAAATGTAAATTTCATGAGTGTTGGTAGGATTGCACCAGGAAAACAAGCAGTAATGACAATTGGTCTGGATGAGGAACCTAGTAGAGATGCATTAAAGAAAATAGGAGAAATTACAGCTGTGGAAGAGTTTGTCTTCCTAAAGTTGTAACTACATGGTCACACATCATGATGGGTTTTTTGACCACCATGAAACTTAAAAGAATTAGTATATGATTATCTTCCGAATATGAAGATATCTTGATTCCATATCATCATCATGTTGAAATTTTCGTTACTAATACTGTTTAGATAACGTAGTGTACGATTGTAGTTGATATAATTCAAATATGCCCTTTCATGTAAATGGTACTACAGGTGCATTTGTTTCATATAAAATATTTTTTTGTATTTTTTCTTTTTTGTGTTAGTTTAAAATTGATTTTTTTTAAAAAAAAATCAGTTTACTCTTATAAAAGGCACAAGTCATTAAAAAAAATCTTTTACGAGGAATTTTATTTTTATATAAAAATTAGTTTGAACTAAGCATAATATTATTATATTAATAATAAATTTTTAATTTTAATTTTTTTAATATTTAAAATATTAAAATATTAATATCACATATTATAATGTTGAATATCATTAAACATATATATTTAATAATATAATAAATTATTTAATATTATAATTTTATTTTAATAATATTTTTAAATTTTAAATAATATTCTTAATATATTATACCATTTATAAATATTTAATAATAAATGTTGTATAGTATAAAATATGAATATTTTAATTATATAAATATGAGTATTTGTTTAAATTAAGTTTAGCTTTGTCCAACTCTTTAAATTTTAATGTGTCACTATCCACTCTCGTATATGTAATATATATATATATATAATTTAAATTAGGTTTTGATTAACTATTGTTTATTATTAATTTTGCATATAATATTAATTATTATAAAATATTATCTTATTTTAAAATAAATTTTTATTGTAAAAAAAATGCTACTATAATCTTTTACAACAAATATATTTATGTTGGATTTGTTTCACTAACAATAACATTTTAAAATTTATTTCAGGAAAATTTGTCAAATAATAAAAAATATTTTATAAGCTTTTTCAAAACAAATTAATCTTTTTTTCAAAAATTATTTTTTCAAAAAAACGTAGAATACTTCAGCTAATCTTATGTCTTACATTTATTATATCATGGATGTTTCTACTTCATCAACATACATGCATATTAAGATTTAGGGTAAAATTATACCCAATGTCATTAAATTATTACTAAATTTACGTTTTGGCCTTTCAATTTTAAGAAGTTACAAAATAGACATTTAATTATTCGAAAATTTTCATTTAAGTCACTGAGCTGTTAAAATCACTATTATATGGACTCCTCTATTCACACCGCTTGCACCAATAAAAAACCTTTATTCTATTTCTCTCCTATAGTTTAATTTTTTCATGAAATAGCTTCGAACGTCACAAATTTACGAACCAAAACCCAAACAACTTTATTCTCCAATTTTCATCACTAATTGTTAGATCGGCTTGGATCTACGGTATGCTTTTCTACTTTAAATATCACGCATTTGTGAACTAGAATATGAACAACTTTGTTCTCCAATCTTTGATACTAACCATCATATCAATTTGAATTTAAGGTGTGTTTTTCTATTCATCAATGGGTACTTATCTATTGTAACAATTGTCGAATCGTCACTTGAAACTCACTAACTAAACTTAAAAAAAAACTTAAAAGTCGAATAATTTAAATAAATTTTTTTTGAATAATTTAGAGGTTTAAATTTTTTTAAATAATTTATTTAATAATTTTTTAAAACTGAATTACCAAAACGCTGAATAAGTTTATTTGTAGTTTATCTTTTCCAAGTCACTGGAATCAGTCAGTTCAGCAATTGGTAGCTGTCCTTTCAGCCAACAAAGGGTGAAACAAATAGGCACCCAAGAGGCACGTGTTTGCCTCACTCACAGCAATATTGCAAGCTGGTACTGCCACCACATGCCAGACATGAAACGTGTCCCAACTCAGTCTCTCTCTTTGCCACTAGTGCCAACCAAATCCAATATTTGAAACCCAAGTTACCATTAATACCAATAAATATCCCTATACCTTTGTTGTAGTACCACCAAATACCTAGAGTTTACATACTTTGACTATTGCAACATGAACACCAAGGTAAAAAGTTCACCTTCTTTGATATCTTCCCTTCAATTTTTATTAACTCCATGGCTGTTAAATGTAGGGAACTGAAAGGGTAAATGAAGAGGGAGCAATTGAAACCAAGGTGGATACCATAGATATACAATCACCACCGGGGGAAAACAAAGAACCCAAGGTGGAGAACGTGGGAGTGGTCCATTTGACTCATGATAGGCCCAATACTGGCAACAAAGGTGGTGTTTTAGCTGGTGCAGCTGAGGCAGCAACTAAGGCTGTTCAGGCTGTCAAGGACTCTATGTCAGGCAGCAACAAATGAAAAACTATATATGCATATATGTGTATTCTCTATGCCTTTTATGTTAAAAAATAATAAAAACAAGGTTCATTAGGTGATGGGTTTTTTATTTTTATCTCCATGTTCTTGGCTTGAGTTCCCATTCTTTGGAGTATAATGTGTCTGTCTTCGTTGCGAATTTGTATTCTCTTTATCATCATCGTGATCGGTGCCATGGGTCTTTTCGTAGGGGCAGTTTGAGTGCTTTTCCCTGGGCCATAATAGACAGAAGCCTGAAAATGACGACATGATCGGCTGTCCCATTCAAGATTCTCTTCAAGATTTAGTTCCATTCAATCAATGATTCTCTTTAAGATTTACTTCCATTTAAGTGTTCCATTTTTTTTGAATTCATTTTTTGAAGCTAAATTTCATTAAAAAATATATTGCTACTTTAAGGGTCACATGAGAAAAAGAAAAAGTGTGAAGACAAAAGTGTTAAAAGAACATCAAACTTGTCATGATTCATTGATATAGTAGAAACTTAGACCTTAGAAGACATTCAAGATCTTAACATGCAATTATTACATTTATTGCTTCACTTAAATATGAACCCAGCATCTAAACAAAACACAAATTTACCAGACACCAACTTCCATAAACCCATCTTCAGTAGCACAACCCCTAAACATACCAGTAGTATTAAACCCACAAGCCACTTCCCCATTCTTTGACACAGCAATAAGACCAGCTTTGCCTTCATCTAATCTAGTTTTAATCACATAATCCACCGCTTTATGAAGATTCAACCCTTTATATTCCATCACCGCCGCTACTTCCCTAGCCAAAGTGCTTCGTATAATGGCTTCACCTTCACCGGTACATGAAACAGCCACTAAGTCACAAGCATAGGTTCCTGAACCAATCAGCGGTGAGTCACCAATCCTTCCGGTCATCTTGTTCATTAATCCACCGGTGGAAGTAGCGGCAGCGCAATGACCTTGTTTGTCAACTACAACGCAGCCTACAGTTTCTGGGGCGTAGAGACTGATTGGTAAGCCGTTCATTTGTAATTGATTTTCCATGGCTGCGCCGCCACCGCAGGTGGTGAGGGTTGGGATACGGTAATCGAACTGGTCAAATGATACAAAAGTGGGAAAAATGAATATTGTCAGGTATGGGGTACGAAAGACCATGTGAGTTGCCCAATCAATGTTTTTAGGGAAAATTAATGGAGGAATCAAAATGTACCAGGATTGAGTTTGCTTCTTTTGCTAACTTAAGCATCCCCACATTGTCTTCTGTAATGAAATATTCATTGTCCACCAACTCCACACCCTGCCAAAAATTTCCACGTACAAATATAATCCCATATTAATCATTTCCAAACACATTTCTCAAGATTAAATATCTCAAATTTCTGAGTAAATTTTTAAACTTAATCTCATATTAATCATTTAAACTCAAAGTGAGTTTGAATGAGAGGTATGTTTATATACAATTAGTGTAAAAATAATAAATAGCATAAGATAAAAAATAAACTAAATGCATCCTACCGTCAATTCAAACTCACCCTTAATTCCTATCTTTTTAAGGTAAAAATAACATCAATGACAAATTATCAATTTAATCTCTTAAAATTTTTAAAATTATATATTAGTTTAATCATAAAAATGCTCTCAAAGATAAAAGGAAAATTCAATTTAAGTCCTTCCGAAAATATACTTTAACCTCTTAAAAATTTTATAATTTAATTTTAAGTCGAAATAAAAAATTAAGAAAAATCGACGTGAGCAAAATCAACTCAACAGTCACGTGTCAGAAACCATGCAAGTGTGTAACAAATCTATTCAACACGTGACAAACCAGAATCGAAGATTCCAAAGAAACAACAAAAGACCCGAACCTGTTTCCTCGCAAACTCTTCGGCGCCGGCAAAACCCAAATACGAATGTGGTGTTTTGTCCATAACAAGTCGAGCAAGAGATATCGGATTCTTCACCGTCGTTAAACCCGAAACAGCACCGCATCGTCTCTTCGGTCCATCCATAATACTAGCTTCCATTTCCACCGTCCCGTTCTCCGTAAGTGCCGATCCACGCCCGGAATTAAACAAAGGATCCGTTTCCAATTCCCTCACCTATATATATAAACCAAAACCCATATTAATCATTAAAAAAAAAGCCACTTTTGACCCATTTTTTCCCGGTTAGAGTTTACGTACGACAAGTTCAACGACGTCAATGGCGGAGAGGTTAGAACGAAGAGCAGAGATTCCAATATCAAGGCAACGAGTGAGGAGTCTTTTAGCTTCCTCTTGCCTTTCATTAGGAAGATTTGGGTCTACACCAGCACCACCATGCACTGCGATTGCCCAGCCTCCCATTTTTATTTCTCTGCCGGTCGTTTCTGCCTCCGTTTTGCTACTGCGGTGAAGAACTGAAACCTTGGGGGGGCTCTTTATATAGAGGGTGACGGACTTGAAATTGAATTGTGAAGTGGATTGTAATGTGGGTTTTAATTTCGGTAGAATCAGGGTAGGCTATTTACTACGACTAAGAATCTTTTTTCCTTTATGATCTCTTAATTGGAGGATGGTAATGTGAATTAAACACCCTTTTGTTTTGTAATGGAAAGTTGGGAAACATTATGGGGCACGACAGCCTTTTATAGAGTGATTTGATCTTCTTCGAGTTTTTGGTTTAATTTTTTTTTGGTCCTTTTTATTATGCTAAAATTTCAGATTTGACTTAGTTTGGTGTCCAAATTGATAATACCATTAGTTGTCACCTTGAAAATGATGATGTGGGGGGTGAGGGGGGATTCACATATAAAATTTATTATTGGCCTTGATAAGGAAATACAGGTTGAATGCAGGTAGGCTGGATTTTTCATATAGCCTTGATAAGGAAATACAGATTGAATACACTTGACTGGATTCTGAGAATTTGAATGAGATTATGGAAATGTAGTCCTTCGCTCGATAAGGAAATTGTTGCAGCTCTACTAGGAAGTACATGCCAATAGAGAAGGCAACCTTGTAGCCGACGCCATGGCTGCTTGGGCTATGAAAACAACAGTTTAGGGTCTAGGGATTACATATCTGTGACTCTCCACCAGATGAAGTCCATCATGTTCTGCATGCTAATCTGTATATCCTTATCAGTCTTACGTAAATGCAAATTTAGATGACTTATGTAATAATTTAAATTAAATTTATTTAATTAAAATTTATTTTCATCCCAACAACTGGACATTCAAGTTGGCATTTAAAACACATTTGGACTGCCACGTAAGATTTCTGTTAGAGAGGTAACGTTAAAATGACCACTTCGTAACAAAACGATAACGTAAGTGACTAAAACGTAACATTTAAAAAATAAATGATTAAAATATAATCTGTGGCAAATAAAACTGACTATCTTTATAGTTTACCCCTAATAGTAACGGTTACGATTAATTTAGACTTACTAATAACATTATAAAAATAATAAGTATGACGGTAAAGGATTGAATCTCAAATTTAGCATGGTAAAAGGACTAAAACCAAATTAGACCTTAAACTTTTATCGAGTTTCACGTCTCACGTTTTTCAATAGGAGGAACAGGATTAAACCAAAACCATGAATTAATTAAATTATCAAATTGTCAAATATTTGGAGTCAATTTCCTTTTTTCTTTGTTTGTATTCAAAGTAGATACGACAACATAATAACAGAACGTAATATTAAATTTAATAGATTTATTCCAGAGTTGGGTCTTGGAAATTTTCCATTAATGATTTGGTTTTTTTAAATATTAATTATTTTTAGCCATTGATTCAAACTCTCAACTTAATTTTTTTAAAATTATCTTTAAGAAATTGTTATTTTTATAATATTTGATAAATTATTTGTATATAATTCTATGCATGATAAATGAATCAAATAATAG
Organism: Gossypium longicalyx; assembly: GCA_025698465.1. Taxonomy (NCBI): domain Eukaryota; kingdom Viridiplantae; phylum Streptophyta; class Magnoliopsida; order Malvales; family Malvaceae; genus Gossypium; species Gossypium longicalyx. Next base: position 1,943,671 of record CM047000.1, on the reverse strand, counting down.
CATCTTATTTAAGGTTTTTAATACAAATTACTTTATTTTTTATTTCAAATAACATATCTTCATCCATTCATTAATATTTTATGTAGTACCATTACAGTAAATATAAATTTTTTTTTTGTTACAAAAAGAAAGTTGAATTGCAGTATTTAACAGGAAAAAAAAAACTTGCTTAATATTTATCTTGTAAGATCGCATCATACATTATCAGACGCGGTTGAGTAAATACAAATAGTTCCATTGTATCAATTGCTATTTTTACTGTTCTTGACATAAATCGAAGCTTAATATATCGGTCCTTCGTCATCCAATTACAGCCATACAAATTCCATAAAATTATAATGATGAAATACGCGTGGTACATTTTTTTTTATAAGAAAGTACATTTACGATTTTTCATGAGGCAAAATTTGAAAAGGCTCAAGAGGATGCTTAATTATTAATAAAAAGTCGGCGCTTAATTAAGCTGGTATTTGCTTAAGCAAGTTTGCCTCTTCTACCATTTTCTTCTCTCCACTCGTTTTTTCCTATTCTAATTGAACAAAGTTTGACAAATTTTTATTAGAGATGCAAAAAACATGAAAAATACTAAAAGGGTAAAGCTTTGTCTTGAGGATAGGGATGATAATAAAAAAACTCGATAAAATAGAACAGTTATGGCAAATGTTTGGTCCATCTCGCTCAATTTTTAAAAATATTATATTACTGCTGATTGATTCTTAATTTAGTTAGAATCGTTGTTGTTGTTGTTGCAATAAATAAAAAGATGTGGGCTTAAGCACACTTAAGTGCATATTATCTTCTAATTTAAGGATTTAAGAGTTATGGGTAGTAGTAATTATATAAAAATAAAATTACCATTTTTCACATTTACAACATTCTAGGTATCATTTTTATTTTCTTATTATATGTACTAAAATAATATATTTGTGAACTAACAAGTGTTAGATGAAGCGGTAGAGATAATACAGTTTTAAACTTTAAAAATAACATTATTAGAAACGACAATTATAAATCTCGAATATAAACTTTAAAAGATAATAATAAATTGTGAATATGTTATAAATACTATATATTAAATATTAAAGAATTATATTACCAAAATTATGTTCATAAAAAACTTAAAAATATATTATTAAAAAATAAATTGAATGAAGTGGTGCAAACGAGTAACTAGTGGTAATTATGAATATAATCAAAATTTACGTACAAATGGAATACAAATAAATAGGATAATGATTCTTTCATCTCGTTTCATTACCATCCCATTAAAAGAAAAGACTAATTATTTGGTCTTCGCATAGACACAGATCAAATAATTTTTAAGTTTAAAATAAAATTATTAAAATCGAATTAAATTAATCGATTAAATTAGAAATTAATCCATACACTAATCTGATCATTGGTTTGAAAAACACACCAACGACAAGCACCATAAAAACCGCCCTGGGTTAAGGCTCAAATGAAGTTTAAAGTTGGTGTAGTTGGCCGACCACCTTACCACCTTGAATACATCTTCAATCAACATTATATTTATCCTAAATATAAATTAAAAAAACAAAACATATATCTAAATCTATTAATAACATTACAATCTCTGTTCAAGTCTATGTTCCACTTACTATACTAATTATATTTTAACCCAATCTTCAATGTTCCAAGAAGCTGGTTTATAGGCGGCGCACAGCCAAAAATGGAAACCAAAAATGGCTGCCGGTCAAAAGGTTCGCCTGTTCCTAGAACTAAGGGTATCTTCCAAGCAGCATCATCATAATAATATCTTTTAGGATAAATTACACCTAAGGTCACTAAACTATTAGCAAATTTATAATTTGATCACTCAACTTTAAAAAGTTACAAAATGGTCATCGAACTATTAGAAAGTTTTTATTTAAAAAGTCCGGCAATGATTCGGCGGTTGGTATGATGGATTAGTACCCATTGATGGGAAGAAGAACATACCTTAGATACAAATCGATCCGACGATCAGTGTCAAAGATTAAAGAAAAAAAAGCTATTTGGAGATGTTTAAAGCTATTTCATGAAAAAAATTGAATTGTAGAAGAGAATAGAATACAACAACAAATTTAACAGCTCAACGACTTAAATAAAAAATTTTGCATAGTTCAATTACTATTTAGTAACGTTTTGAAGTTGAGTGATCAGAATGTAAACTTAGTAATAGTTTAGTCACTTTAAGTGTAGTTTATCCTATATTTTAATATGGAATGGAGATAAGGCTGGTGATTGGTTAGATTTGCATGAAAGTTGATGACTAAGTTATTGTATCATCAGATATATATGTGCCTAATAGACCTTGTTTAGATATACCTATTAAATTCGATTCAAACTTAGCTTGAAATTAAATTATTGTACGTAGAAAAATCTTTTAGTGTATATATTTGACAGCACTGAACATTTAATATAAAACTGATACAGAAAGGGACGGCACGTCAGCTACACGATATTGCTTCATTGTACATTTATATATATTTGCAAGATTTCCCCACTAACTAAACGTGATTTATGATACACAAATCAAATGTTAGACTTAGTTTGATTTCATAAAAATTGAATTGAGTTATCGGTAGAGTGGTAAAATACTTTATATTAAGGCTCCGTTTATTTCACTGAAAATAACTTCCGGAAAATAATTTTTGGAAAATGATTTACTTTTCTGGAAAAGCTAATATTTTCTAGTGTTTGAATGAATCTGTGTAAAATATTTTATGTTGTTTGGTAGATTTCTTCAAAATATCTCATAAAAATTATTTTCAATTAAACAAACATACATTTGAGATTTTCTTATTTTTTCATTGTTTCATTGAATTTATTTTTATCTATAATTTTATATTTTATATTGTTTTTGCATATATTAAAAATATAAACTCAGATTCATTACAATGTCATTTTTTAATTACATGACTACTAAGTGAGTATTTTTTTTATTTAAAAATGTGACATCAACAAAATTGACCAAAAAAATATTAACGATGTCAACAATTGGACTTGATTTTCAAATTTGAAAAGTAAAGGGACTAAATTCTTGAAAATAAAAATACAAAGACTAAATTATAAATCATGAAGTGTGTACATAGCTTATATGATATATTTTAACTTTTATACTACAAAACATTTATTATTAATATGTTTATAATTGTAATAAATATATATTATTAAAATATTAATATTGAATATTTTCAATAATATGTGAATAATATTATTTAAAATTATTATTTTTAAAATTTATTATTAAAATAAAATTGAAATATTAAATAATTTATTAAAATGATAAATTATATTTATTATATTAATAATTTATTATATGACTAAATATAAATAATTAAATATGTATGTTTAATAATATTGAAAAATATAATATTTTAAATATTTTTAAAAATAAAAATAAAAATAAAAATTATTATCAATATAATAATATTAAGCTTGATTTAAGTTAATTTTTATATAAAAATAAAATTATCTATAGATGAGCTCTTTTCCGGAAAATGACTTACGCTTTTCAAAAGGGTAAGTCATTTTACAAGAAAAATGGTTTATTTTACCTTGACATGTAAGTCATTTTCCATTGACCAAACTATTTTTTGTGAAACAAACATAGAAAAATGCAGAAAATATTTTCCGTAAAACCTTTTACATGTAAACAAACGGACCATAAATCTTCGGTTGATATTTCTTTGAGGTAGGGGTGAAGGTAGAAATTTGTTTTAGGGAGGGTTAGAGATGAATCATATTTGAAGGGAGAGGGGTAAAATACAATTTTTAATGTTATACTAACTTATAATTTCATAAATTCAGTTGAGATAGTTCTAGGCAGGAGCAAAATTGGGAAATTACTTTAGGGGCTAGAGATGAATCATAATTTTTTTGGAGGAGTTACTTCATAAATTTTGAAGGGATTAAATAACAGATTTATCATTTTTGAGGAGCCAAAGTCACTACCTACTCCTTGTCTATGCCCGTGGTTCTAGGTTCAACAACGAAGCCTGAAACTTTTGTTAGAGTTCGGATAATATTAAAAAATTTTGAAGGGACAAAACTCAAAATCTTATGTTAAAATTACTTAAAATGAATTATTAATTTTTTAAAAGAATAAAAAATATGGAATTTATATTTAATAATGAGCTAGAATGGATTAAATTAAATTGTTTACGTTTAAGAGAGACTAAAAATGCAATTAAATTATTTAATCTAGGTTCCATCCCTAGACAAACCCTACCCCTTCCTTTATTTAGTGCCAAGGTTGAAGGAAGGCACTAGGGAGATAGGCAGGGAAACTACTTTTCTCCCTAAAATAAAATTTATAAAATTTTAAGTTGATATATGATAAAATTATCGATCCCACATACGTAAATGATTTTTCTAAAATTGCAATTGCGTGACAATGTTAACATAAACATAAATTACTTGATTACAACCCTCCTTTCTTGAATTTTGGATGTAAAACAAGCTTTCTAATTATGTGAAAATTACAATTCAAAAGAATAAATTTTATATATTTTATATATACAAAGGAATCATAAAAATATACGAGAAACTTTTTTGGGGTTTCGAAGATTCTATTTGTGACCACCTATTTATTTGACAATCAAACAAATTAAGGCCCCCTTGAAAGATCAGTTTCACATGCCTCTTTTCTGTAAGCAATTTCAGCAATTTTTGTTTTTTTATTTTTGTTTTCCACTTCCGATGGAATATGTATCATGAATATAGGTGCTAACCCTTTTAAACCAAAAGTATTTCAACTACTCTTTCATGGATTATGGATGGAAGAAATTTGATAATAACTTTGTGGTGTGTAAATGAAAAGCAATCCACAAAATCTACTTTATGTATGAGGCTGTAATTTGTGCATTCATCTTCCTTATCCAAATTAGAAGAAGAAGAAGCAAACTATTATCCAATTGTAATAATAAAAAGTATATCTTAATTAACATATAAGGCCTTGTTTCAAGTGTAATGGGTGATTCCAGATTCAAGTCCTAATCTGTGTAAATACGTGGATAAGTATATACGATACATGCTTAAGTATGCTTAAACTCACGTCCTACATATTTTGCAGCAACAATAATGCTAGCTAAATTAAGACTCAAATGGTAATTAGTTTAACTTTTTTAGTTTTATTTTCTATCCCAATGTATAATTTTTCATTAAAAAATTTTTACTCTTCGCCATCTACCTTTCCAATATAAGAAGTCTCGCAATACTGGTAAGATACTGGTTGAAACGGCAACAATCGTGCTCTTGTAAGAATAAAAATATAAATTTGAACTTTGAAAGAACTTTCCAATATAAAAAGTCTCGCAATATCAGTAAGATATTGGTTGAGTCGGCAACAATCTTAATTTTGTAAGAAGAAAAATACAAAATTAAACCTTAAAATAGAACTTTTTGAAAAACTTATACATTTTATATTTAGATTATCTCTTAAATGCACCCACAAATATGATCTCATTGGAAACCTACTCACTGCCACAATTCATTTGTTGGAATAATTTTCACCAAAATGTTCATTTTGGGATGAATATTATTCGAAGTGCCATATAGCTAAAACCATGCATATCATTTCACTATAATTAATGTGGCATGAAAATTGAGTACCTATGGTAGTAGTGTAATGTTCATTGGACTTTTCAGGTGAGTGACTCGAAGCACGTTCAAGGTTCTTGGATGTTTGCACTTCATGCGGGCCACAACTCAACAACATTAGGACCACAAAATAGCTAAAGCTTAAATCCTCCCTAATGCTTCACATTATCGTTAAATTTTTAAACCATGAAAAAGAAATTTAGAACCGAGCCTTGAAAAGGAAATTTGGAATTGAGCCTCGGCTCAGCCCATGGACAACTCTAGTTTAGACATTAAACATCAATTTTTTGCAATAGAATGCATAAACTAGGCCCCATAAACCTCCTTTATTCGTAAATCGGAGAATAAAGCATGCTTAAATATGCTTGAACTCATGTTTTTCTTGTTGTTGCAACAACAATAATACCAACTTAGTTAAGGCTTAATCAACCTATGTCACTAAAAGGAGATTCAATCTTCTTTTTTTCTTTTTTAGTTTATGCCGTATATATTCACATGTTTACAATTTTACCCATATGTTTTAAGCATGCTTCACATCAAGTTTGAGCTAATATTTAATCTTTAAGCTAATTTAATGGTGAGGCTAGAGGAAGGAACTTGGTTAATATGATATTGATACTTTGGCAACTCAACTAAAATATTTTGAAATTTAAAGATCAATTTAAAATCTCACAATAATTTAGTAACATATGGTATAATTAACCTAAATAACTATGTCAACCTACCAAGTTTTGCTTCAAAAAAAAAAAAAAAAAAGAGATAAAAGTACCACGGAGGTCCTTGTAGTAGGAGTCAATTTGCTTTTACCTCCTACTCAAAAATGGGCAAATCAGTCATTGTAAATTAGATAAAAATATAAACCGATCATTCTTTTAAAAAATCTATTCATTTCTACTATTAAAAATTGGTCCTTGTATAGCAGAATAAGGTGCACGTGGCACGCCACATATAACTATCTGATTATTTTGTTAGCCATGCCAATTTTCAATAATAGAAATGGATAAAACTTTTAACAAAAAGGACCAGCTTGCTCTTTGATTTAACGTACAAAGATTAATTTACCTATTTTTTTATCAAAAGGATAAAATACAATCTAACTACTAGTAAATTACCTCTACCGTACTTTTATAAAAACAAAAAGTAAGTATTTGTAAAGCTATGTCAAGGTAAAATTACCTAGTAGGAAAGCTGTAATTACCCCTCATTTCAAAATTTAACCACTCAGTCGATTTCTCTCCAAGGTCTTTAGGCTAAAACCTTAATGCAAAGGCCATTTGTGTGGAGTGATAAGGCGAACCATGGCACAGAAAAAGGAAAATTTTACCAAGAAAACGAGAAAGAATTAAATGCATTGAAATTGAAATAAAGAAGAAAAAAAAACATATATATAGTGACTGGTAACCACAAGTATAAAAAAACTCGTGCAGAGGCACAACTGTAAAGTTTGATGGCGATATATACTAAACATTTTCATGGTCCATCCTTGGATTCAAGGCCTCGTAGAGAACGACCATTTTAATATTTCTTTTTGGTATAATAGTTGTACCCTATACTAACTTTCGAGTACATGTCCTTTTTAATGTATCGCCACATTAAAATTTATATTTGTAAAAAATAATTTATCGGCATCAACTTTCACCAACGACTTCATGTAATTCGGAAGATGCATGGAAGATTAGCAAATCAAAAATCCTATTGATTTCATTGAAAATTACTCTCTAAACGAGTCTAACATATTTGCACATTGATTGTTTTCTCGATAAATATGTTTGAGCGAGGCTAGTTGGAGTCTAGACATGAGCAACCATTAGTGATTAACAAGCACAACAACAGCCTCTGATCCAATTATTCATTAGTATTCAGTTTTTGAAAAAGACATGGAGTTGGTGATTTTCATTTAAACCCCTAGCAATTTGAGGGAGGGGTCTTTGTATTTTAGTACATGTCCTTTCCTTTATGGAAAACCCACAAATAATGGAGTTAGTAACCAATTCAAGAAACCCCAAGATTTTAAGAGAGAAAGTTATGAAATTCCAAATAGATACTAATATAGTGAAAGAGATACCCTCACTATATTGGAACTTGGAATCCATAAAAGATTCTTAAAAGTTGTTTTTAATAATCGGATCGATTAGATAGTTGGTTTTTCAGCATGGATAATTCGATTAAATAAATTATAAAAAATTAATCAAATTAAAAAATATATATATTAAAATCAATTTAATCACCAATTCAATTAATTTTTAATTCGATTGAATCAATCTATATTAATTTCCGACTTAATTAGTTTAAAGCCTTTTTCATGTTGTTAATCTTTTTTACGATTGAATGAAATTAGATCAAGTCTAAGTTAAATTAATATAATTAAAAATTTAAATTCAAATCAAAATTGATAAATTGAAGAACAAGAATAAACCCGGAAAATTGTACGATTTGATGGCCATCACATGTTGGTCATCTGCAAGGCAAGAACCCATGGAATCTTCAAGATGCTTTGATTCAGTCTCTCTCTTCTTTTAACACTCCGATAGGACAGAGACAGACGTTGTGCAGTTCAAAAGATTCAAATCATACATTGGACGTCAGTCGGAATCTCCCCCCTCTCATGCTTTTACCCACTCTGCAACTTTGCCAGCAATACTCAAATTTCAAACAATAATTTTGAGTTAAATAATTGAGAGTTCTCCTAAACTACTGAGCTGAAACTTTCTCACTATTCAAATTTGATTCGGCTCGATTATAGTTCTAGAGTAGTCTAATTGAACTCATATTATCCGTCGTTTTGAACCTTGTCTAATTCTCTTCGTATATTACGAATTATTTTTCTTTTTTAATACAATTTTAAAATTATCCCATAAACTTATTAACATTTAAATTGAATATTTAAACATGCTTGAACCTATGTTATTTTAATTATTACGATAATAACGATATTAGTTGAATTAAGACCTAATCGATTTTTGAGTTGGATAATATTTTGTGGGCATGATAATGTGTGGGTACGTTGGAAAAATCCATAATAAATAAATTAATGTCCTATGGTATGGGAACAAACAATTTGTGATTGAGATGAATCCACATTTTTTAAATGTCATCATTTTGGATGTTGGGATGTTTTAATCAATGTGTTTCATGATTAGAAGTTTGTGAAAACAACTATAGAGAAATTCATCGTTTTCTTACAAATGTTCTTGATTGGAAAATTGTAACTAACCTTAGATTCCAAATGTTTTATAAAAGAAATTTATAACAATGTGATTGGAAAGTTGGTTTCTAATTGAATTTTGGTATAATTACGTGTGATATATTTGGGTAAATATTATAAAATGTAACTAAATATAAATTAAAATCATAGTTTTTAATTTTCTTGTTGATGGTAAAAGTATTATGGAGACTCTTATACTAGGAGTCAGATTATATTTTGTCATTTTTACTAAAAAAAATAAATAAGTTAGTCCATGTATGTTAGATCAAATAGCAAACTGGGTCTCTCTGTTAGAAATTTCATCCATTTCTATTATAAAAACTTAGCGTGGCAGTCATACGTGATATGCCACATATACCTTATGTTTACATACAAAAACTAGTTTTTAACAGTATAAATGGATGAATTTTTAATAGGAAGATTAATTTGCTCTTTAATTTAATATATATATGCTGATTTTTTTAAATTTTTTAATAAAATAGTAAAATAAAATCCAATTCATCGTACAAAAGCCTTTATGATACTTTTACCTATTGTTGACTCTCGACAACAAACTTATGTGGTTAATTTTGAATTAAAAAGATTTTTTTTTTTTTAGTTATTGGAAGGTTTGGAAATTAAGTTTTTTTTATTGATACATAATTTCATCATTGAATTTTTTTTTTTAATAATTACACATGCGGATTAAAATATGCCATGTGTCATGTTTTAATTTGGCATGGTTAATTCCAGTCCTTAAATTAGGAGATTTTTTTTCTCTCATGTATGTTAGATTAAAAATTAAATTAGTTATTTCTGTTAAAAATTTTATCAATTTTTATTATTAAAAACTAGCATGACTGACGAAATAATTAGACAATTATATGTGATATGCCACATATATAAAAATAGATGAAATTTTTTACAGTATAAATAGATGAAATTTTTAATAGGGGGACAAATTTGTTTTTTAATTTAATGTACACGAACTAATTTTTTCTTTTTCAATAAAAGAGGCAAAATATAATTCAACTCTTCATATAAAGGCCTCCGTAATACTTTCGCCTTTTGTTTACTCTCAACAACAAACTTAAAAAATATAGCCTTTTTTTTTAATTTGAAATTTTTTTAAAATTAATGAAAAGTTTGAAAATTAATTTTTTTTATTAATTAATAATTTCATCATTGAATTATACTTTTGTTTACTTTAATAATTCCACATGTGGATTAAAATATATCATGTGTCATGTTTTAATTTTAATGTTATATTAATAAGTCTATGATGCTTTTAAATTACGACATGTGTTTTCTTTGCCAAAAAAAAAAAATTAAGAAATGTTCTTTTTTATTGTTGAATTATAAGAGGAAGATAATATTCTAATAGTAAAGTGATTAGCATAACTCGACTCTAAGTCACATTTGGACGATAAATTCCCTAACCATCAAGTAAAATTAACCTGAAAGAAAATTTTATTCTAGAAATTTTTTTGTTATATTTATATGATTAATTAGGATAGAGTGTTAGATTATTTTTCTTAATCTACCTATACGACTTACAAAACTATTAATTTTCAATTCAATAGGTTTAATTAATTCGTTTAATTTGGTTCTAATTATAATGTATTCGAATTTGAATTAAATAAATTATGGATTGGGTTTAATTTGGTCAATGAATTTTAAAAGGATAATCGTGGAGTCAGATATTCTAGATGCTGTCAGGGCGTTGCATGAAACTTGAAGAGAGGCACCAATTAGTGCACTTGTTTGAACAGCTCAAGACATGCTAAGTCGTGAAAGGCGAGTGCAGGTAGCTCATATACATATCGAGGGGGAAATCATGCGTCAAACCCCACCGAGCAGGGAATGGAATTTCAGATGATCAACATCCACTGAAGGAAATCTTATGGATACTATAGAGAAGGTCGTTCAATGACCAGAACAGTCTTTAAAGTAATATTTGTGATCTATTTTAAGTCTTTACTTTTTTTTGTCAAAAATAAAAATAAAAATTAAAGTGAATAATAGATTTTGATATTCAAGTTTGAATCAATTATCTACAATATAAAGTGGATTCGAATAATGTATATCAAATTTAAATTTATAATGAATCTGCATCAGAAGAATAGGAAATGGAGGTTGCATCCGATTACATTTAGACTTGTCCATAGGTCGAGTTACATCTTTAGGTCTAAAGGCCAGCTTGAAATTTGTGAGGGTTTGGGCAAAAAAAATTAGGCTTGTTTAAAATATGGATCGGACTCGTACTTAAACATTTAAGGCCCGAGTCAGGTTTGACCCAACCCATTTTTTAAGTTTGTACTATTTTATATTATTTTATTTTTATTTAAAATAAATAAAATTAAATCTATAATAATATATAACACTATAAGCATTAAAAATTGTTAAGATAATTATATATAAAATTTTAATAAATAAAAAATATATGAAATTATAAGATATTAAATTAAAATAATATCTTTGGCAGAGTTGTACTTCCTCAGTTGGCATGATAAAATGTTTGAATAAGTGGTTCTTGGGCTGCTCAGTGAGGCCCTTCAAGGATAATGGTTGGGCTGGACCCCAGTGAGGGATTACTGTGGCTTTAGCCTTCACAAAATATGGGCTGGTCTGGGTCAGAAAATCTTTCATGTACCTTAAAATGGCTAAATAGGTGGAGTAACAAAAAAAAAATTTGTGTTCTAAGTCTTCACTTAAGGCAAATGCTTTGGGTTTTGAGTATCTAAGTTTGAGATCTATCATACGTAATTATGCTTGTGGATCTTCAAGTCTTATCATATGCGATTGTCATGTGTGGGTTTTAGTCAAGTTAGTTCAGTTTATTGGCTTTAATCTAAAGTGTACCAATTCTTATTTTGGTTGTGCTTTAACGATTGATCTACTTTGTGATTCTTCGAACAGTCTATGCTATAATAATTCGATACTTTTAGTTCCTAAAACATTTAGTCAAGTTAGTTCAATTTGTTGGCCTTAGTCTAAAGTGTACCGATTCTTATTTCAATTATACTTTAATGTTTGATCTATTTTGTGATTCTTCAAACAATTTATGTTGTAATAATTTGATACGTACAATTCCTCGCATGCATATTTATATTTTGGTTGTACTTATAAATTTATAAAAAAATTCAATTAATACTCATTATGGACTCAATCTTTAAAACACCTTTGCCCTACCTTTTAACTAAAAAAAACTCTATACACATCAATGTTAAGATTTTGTTGTATTTATTGCATTTATCGGAGTCAATTACTTTTTTTTTGAAACAATACTTAGAATTACTTATAGTCCCCCTTAACCCTTAAATAAGAGGATGATGCACTTTAACACACTCGAATCCATATCCTCTTACATTAATAATAATACTTATGCCAGTCGAGTTAAAAATCATTCAAACAAAATATCAAAAGATATTTTATGGAGTTGTACTTATTACAACATGTCATGAGAGAAAGAAAAGGAAAGTTTTTTTTTCTTTGATATTAGAAAAGGGAAAGTGTTGCGCCGTGAAGGAAGGTGTGGTTTGAATGATAATTTAAAATGATATATTTAATTTATTTGTGATATAAAAATTATTTTATATTTTTAAAAAAATAAATCTTATGTATCTTTTATCTATAATATATATATAATGCTATTTTTTTTTATCAATCTCATTATAGGTTCTGATCATATTTGTGTTTTTTTCTGATACAATGTCTAAAACTATCCATAGCCACTCTCCGACTCATAAATAGGAGGATAATGAGTTTCAACGTATTCGACTTCATGTTGTACTACATTCGTAACAAAGCCTATACCACAAAACATATCAATTTTTTAAAACTACTTACAAAACAAAAATCATATATTGCAAAATTACCAAATACTAACTCGTATATATTATACAAGAAGATAGTGTGCATGGATGAACTCTTTGAATAACAAATGGATAGGGTATTTAAATGTAACGTGATGAAAATAAAAATTTCGTTTAAGTTAAAAAGTAAGGGTAAATTATTAAAATAGTTACTTTTATTGCCTTCAAGTTATATTTTAATCATTTATGTTTAAAATATTATGTTTTAGTCACGTTAACGTGCTGTAATATTTTAGTAATTGAGCCGTTAATTGTCGTTAATGATGTAACGGTAAGCTGACTGGCACATTAAATTATTATTTCAAACAAAAAAAAATTATGTTAAACTATACAATTAATTTCTATATTTTTTTCGTTTTCAATACTTTTTTTTATGTTCTTTTAACTCTCTTTTTTTCTTTATTTTCTATTCTATTATGCTTCTCCCTCTATTCTCCTCCCTTCTTCATTTCTTTTAACGTAAAAGAAAAAAATAAATTGTTCAAAACGAAAAAATATATATATAGGGACCAATTGTAGAATTTAACCTAAAATTTTCATTTGAAATGATAATTTAACATGACACATCAGCTTACCATTACACAGTCAGCGGTAATTAACACTCAGTGACTAAACGTAACATTTCAAGTATAAGTGGCTAAAATATAACTTGTGAAAAATAAAAATGACTATTTTAATAGTTTACCCTAAAAAAATTAAAAAAAAAAGCAAGATATATTGTTGGCCGACTATTGAAGTTTGCCGTTAAATAAAAAAATAAAAAGTATAGAGATTAAATTTTAAATTTTATAAAAATATAGGGACTAACAGCGTATTTTAAGGAAATCAGAAAGATAAGATTGGAGCGCATTTAAGCTCCTAATGGAATTTAATTAAAAAATTTAATTTCAGAATTTTCATTTTTCTAGAACTCACTTCGAAGACTTATTATGAAGCAATAAATCAACACAATTAATAAAAGCCAAATGAAATTTGACATTGACAATTCCAAGAAGAGCAAAATTGAATTGAAGAAGATGATGAAGAGAGCTTAAGAACATGTTAATGGTAAATCTCTCCTTTTGCATTTCTCTACGGTTTTGCCCAGGATAATTCCCTGTGGCTTTTTTCTTTTTTTTCAATTTTAGGTTCAGTTAGTTGCCGTGGATGGGACAGTCAGTTTCGTCGGCGAAACTCACGACTCGTCGGGATTGTAATCATAGTCAACGGTCTTACTCCAAATCAACGGTTCTGATCTCTCCGATGAAAACCGAGGAAGCTGAAGTGATTGATGAATTATCGGATTTCATATCGGATCTACCGGACGAGTGTTTAGCTTGTGTTTTTCAGTCTCTTGCTCCGGCTGATAGGAAACGGTGTTCCCTTGTTTGCCGGCGGTGGTTGAGGATTGAAGGTCAGAGTCGTCACCGGCTTTCTCTCAACGCTCAATCAGATCTACATCCTTTGATTCCTTCAATCTTCTCTCGTTTCGATGCTGTCACGAAATTGGCTTTGAAATGTGATCGTAGATCTGTCGGCATAGGTGACGAAGCACTTGCTTCGATCTCGGAACGTTGCCGGAATTTGACTCGTCTTAAGCTCCGAGCTTGCCGTGACTTAACTGATGCAGGTATGTTGGCTTTCGCTAAAAACTGTAGAGGTCTAAAGAAGCTTTCGTGTGGATCTTGTACTTTTGGAGCTAAAGGCATGAACGCCGTGCTCGACAACTGTCCGGCTCTTGAGGAGCTTTCTGTGAAACGACTTCGTGGCATCATCGACGGAGCTGCAGCTGAGCCGATAGGGCCAGGGCTGGCGGCGGCATCGTTGAAAACGATTTGCTTAAAGGAGCTTTATAACGGACAATGTTTTGGTCCGCTTATTATTGGTGCAAGGAATCTGAGGTCTTTGAAACTTTTTAGATGCTCTGGTGATTGGGATAAGCTTTTCCCTCTTATAATGGATCAGGTCACGAGTATTATAGAGATCCATATGGAGAGGATTCAGGTCAGCGATGTCGGTCTCGAGGCTATATCGAACAGTTTAAACCTAGAAATTCTTCACCTTGTTAAGACTCCGGAGTGTACAAATGCCGGACTAGGAGCTGTTGCAGAGAAATGCAAATTGTTAAGGAAGCTTCATATTGATGGATGGAAAGCAAATCGAATAGGTGACCATGGATTAATCGCTGTTGCTAAATCTTGTTCTAATTTACAAGAATTAGTTCTTATTGGTGTTAATCCGACAAAACTGAGTTTGGAAATGTTAGCTTCGAATTGTCAGAATTTGGAACGGTTAGCTCTATGTGGTAGTGATACAGTTGGTGATGCCGAGATCTGTTGTATTGCTTTGAAATGTATAGCTTTAAAGAAGCTTTGTATTAAGAGTTGCCCCATATCAGATCATGGAATGGAAGCCCTTGCTAGTGGTTGCCCTAATTTGGTTAAAGTGAAGGTGAAGAAATGTAGAGGAGTAACTCCGGAAGGGGCTGATTGGTTAAGAGCAAATAGAGGTTCACTCTCGGTTAATTTGGATATAGGGGAACATTTAGATGTGACTGCCGGTGATGGTGTAGTACAAGATAATGGAGATGGAATTCCTCCTGTTGTGGCTGGTCAAATTGGAGCTCCAGGCATTGCTTCAAGCAGCACAGCTCGTTCAACATCCTTTAAGCTTTCAGGGCTTTTGGGTGGGAGGAGTTTCATGGCTTGCACTTTGAGGAGGTTGGCAAGTAGTAACGGCAGTTCCAGGAGTTAACTTGGATGGACAACATGAAGTTGCAATGAAAATAGTGGGAAAAAACACTCTGGGTCTTGAACTGGTTACATTATATTGTATTGTAGTATCTGATTCTGTTTCTGTGTATTTTTTTAAAATACGTTGTGCTGTTGATGGCCTTTAGAATTGAATCTTCATCTTCGTAAGTGATAGGCTCTCTTTTATTTTCCTATATTTCTGTTATTTAGCAAGCTCGCTCAAATCTTTTTTCTCCGTATATGATCAATTATCGATACATTAGTTGGATTTGTGCAGTATATTGCTTCCTGTTCTTTTTATGCATACTGAATAGGATACATTTGCTCATTAGATAGGATGTTTGTTCGTATCGGAACCACTCGACTGCAGTTTTCTACATCAAATGGTTAAATATAAGTAAAATAGTGATAGAAGTTCTCTGTTTTTAGTCAATTTATATATGAAATGAATCCAGATATATCTATGACATGTTGAATCATTCAAACATGATAACTGCTATTAGTTTTTTTTGTGGGGCATTTTTTCGTGGTTTATGTTTGTGAATTCTTTCTATCTGATTGTAATTGGTTAGAAACTGCATTAGTATCATTCGTTGAGCTGTTTGTGAATCTTTGAATAGTTAACTCATCCATCTTTTTCCTAGAACTTCTTTTATCAATTCTATAAAGCATGTAATGTATTTATATTTTGTTTCTATTGATCGGGACAGGTACTTGGTTTCTGAAATTGTTGACAGTTTCTGGTTTTAGCTGTGCTTGTATAAATCTAGCTTGGACATATTGCAATTATCTTGATTTTGTCTGTGTTATATTGTATCTCTGTCTTCTCACCTACAGGAAAAAATACACATCAAAAGCAAAGCAAAGCATATGCCAATCGGAACTTCACAATTGAAGTTCCAATTTAACCAGGTGGGGAGGTCTTCAACTCCTTACGTGGTGCTTGTTTTAGTTGTTTTGTTGCCGTTTCCACCTTTGAATCCGGGGTACGTTTAACTAGTTATCCATTTGTGTATTATAGCTGAGTCAGAATGTCAGTTTACCATTTTGCCCCATAACTTGCTTGCTTCATGACGATATTTTTAGTAGTTGCTGTAACATTATCCTTCAGGCTGCAACAGGGAATAAGGGAATAATAACTAATATATCAGTTGCAAATTTGTTATATATCTTTGTTTGTATATGAATGTCTGCGTGCATGCGGGGCTCTCATACTAGAATCAAATTGTATTTTGCCCGATTTACGAGCAAATTAGTTCTTCTATATTAGATCAAAGAGTAAATTAGTTTTTTTTTAAATTTATTTATTTTTACTGTTAAAAATTAATTCATAGAGTAACTAGACAGTTACACTTGACTTGTTACGTGTACATATAGAGATCAAATTTTAACAGTAAAAAATTGGATGAAATTTTTAATAGAAAGATTAGTTTGCTCTTTGATTTAACTGTTAATTTGCTTATATTTTGATGACAGAGGGTAAAATACAACCCTACTCTTAATGCAAAGTTCTCGATACTTTTACCCGTGATTATACTTCTGTATATTTCCAAATTGATGGAAAATTTTGGGGAATTTCCCAAAGTGTTAATTGTGATCACAGAATTCAGGCCTTGTTTCCAGTTTCCACCACCATTGTTGACTTCCTTGCCTTCATGCTTGCAATAGTCATTGAAGCTTTGCCCCACTTGAGTTACTAGCTTTTCAGATGAATTTATTATGTAGCCCTTTTTCTGCTACTTTTTCAAACTTTTTATTGTCACTTGTATAGTGGATCCCAGCCAGGCTTGTTTTCTCTTTTAGCAAATTGCACTTTTGCTTTTGCTTTCTTTAATATGCCTCACTTCATAATTATCCACTCTTTGTGTTGGGATAATTACCTATGGAATTTAATCACTCTTATTTTTAATCTTCTATTAAATTATTGGGTAAATTATACAAATAGTCAATTGTATATTTTATCAATTTGATCCTAATTTTAATTATTCAATAAATTTAACCCTTCATATTTATAAATTCTGTCAATTTGATTCTCAAACTTTTTAACAAAAAATTCAGCTATTTATAAATTTGTAAAATCCCAAAAAAAAAAAAAATTCTCCAATTGTACAAATATAGCATGTAATAAATAACACGAGTAAATATATTATTGCTTAGAAATCAAATAGTAGGATTACCGCTGAACATCCAAATCTAAAAAACTAAACTAATTAATTCAATAAAATCCAGAATAATTAACATAAAAAGTGCGGTTCTTGTTTATAGAAGATTTGGCATATAAAATAAAATCAATTAACAAAAAAAATTTTATTTTTCATTTTTTTCCAACAACAAAGAACCTATCTTTGAGCTGTGGATTAAATTGGATAATTTAAATGACCCAAAAACTAAGATTCTGTATAGTTTAATTCTCAAGAAACCCTGTAAAGTATGTTATATTTGCACAATTGGAGAAGTTTTTTTTTTTTTTTTCCTTTTTGGGGTTTGGAATGCCTATGTTGTCAAAGCTTTCTATTGGTTAGGAAATATGAGTATCAAATTGATAGAATTTGTATATGTGAATGGTTAAATTTATTGAATTATTTAGAATTAGGATCAAATTGATAGAATATGTAAGTATTGATGATTAAATGTGTTATTATACTAGTTAGAAAAATGCCATGTCATTATTTCCATTATCAATTGAACAACGGTTTATCAAAATAGGAAAGAATACAAAGTTTAGTGCCTAAATTAAAAAATTTTAAAGTTAAGTGACTAAAACGGGAACGCAAGAATAGTTGAGTGACCATTTGTATAATTCACCCTAAATTATTTGATGTGACATTTTAAAATTTAAAAAAAAATTACTTGATAGTCATGTAAATAAAAATAATGTTGAAAATACTTATTAGTATTTTTCTTAAAAACAACCATTCAAAATCATCTATTGGAATTGTATTCTTAGGAAAAATTGACGTCAATATTTTGATTGAAATAGTTAAAAATATTAACTATTCAGATTAACTAATAACATTATCAAATTATAGGGATCTAATTATGTTAAAATTTAAATTATATCGCTTAAATCTCAAATTTTAACATAGTCTAGAGATCAAAATTGAAATTTGATCATTGTCTTATACCGTATAAAAAGATGATGCACGTATTAGTCTTTAAGATTTAGGATATTCAAATCATATATAACCACGTAACGTTTTAATTGAAAAGTTAAGGGTATTAATTATTTTACTAACTAATAATATTATAAAACTATAAAGATGAAATTATGTTAGAAATTAAAGTATATAAACTAAATCTCAAATTTAAGTATACTATAGAGACCAAAATTAAAATTTAGCCATTTTTAAAAAGTGGTGGGTGTGCCACTTGTCCTTTTATATATGGTTATATGGATATTGTCAAAGTTTTAAAAGAGTGTCAAAATTAAACTAGAGTTATTAAAATTATATTTAAAAGTTATGGGATTGATTGAGTCTGATTGACATGGACATTGTTGCTAATGTAGGAGGATATGGGTTCGAGTGTGCTAAAGCGCATTATCCTCCTATTTATGGATTGGGGATGGGCTATGGGTAGCTCTAGGCATTGTGTCAAAAAGATCAGATATGATTAGAACATATAATGATATTGTTAAAAAAATGGTGAATTAACGTTAAAGATTATTAAAATTTGGTTTAACTCACAAATAGTACTAATCTTTTTTTTTTGTCATAAGTGGTACTTAAACTAGTTTGCTTTTCCAAGTTGGTACCTAAACTAATTAGGTCATTAGTTCCCGATTTGATTGGTTTATCCGGTTCGATCAAATAAATTATTAAAAATTTATAAAAATTAAAAATATTTTAAAAATAGAGGAAATTAATTCAACTGATTTTTTAACTCAATTCAACCAATATGTATCGATTCTCGAGTCAATCAATACAACCCCTATTTTTGGACTAATATTTCAACCGACATGACCACCCAATTTGGTTCAATATGTATCGAATTTTATCTATTTAATTTTTTTAATATAATAAAATAATTTTCTTATATTTGAGTAAAAAATGTAAAATAACTAGAAATTTTATCACATGCGTATTTTTGTGAAAATTAGCATTGATGATAGTTTAAAAGTAACATACAATAAATAATGAAACTAATGACATATGAATGAAATATGTACAATATTAAAATAAAAAATAGATTAAATTGTGAGTAAAATGAAATTTAAACACGTAAATACATCATATTAAGAATACCAAATGTACTACAATTGTGTATCATAGTACTATCATTAATCTCGAGTTAGTGTCAAGTCACCTTGTGACACCAACTTGATCAACAACATTATTAATTACAGAAATACATTTCCATAATTTTTCTAATCGAGTTGGTGTCTGGTTCACTCGTGACACCAACTCAATCAGGGGCTTAAATAATAGTATGATATACAATTGATAGATGTAATAAATTTTGCATAATAAAATTAAAATGTAAATATTATATTAAAATGAAGTTTTGATTTAGTGGTAAAATTAATATTTTATTGATGTAAATAGTACAGTCAAATCTAATCACATGAAAAGTTTTTATTGGGTTTTGTTGAAAATTAAAAAACTAAAATACTCTCTAATAATATAATTTACTTTACGAAATGATATTTTTATAATTTTCCTAATTGAATTTGTGTCTAATTGACTCGTGACACCATTAGTCAAAGACTTAAAAATTGTATAGATAAAATATTATTTATTTATAAATTTGGTGTATTTCAAAATGAATATAAAGTGTAATTTAATATTTTATCGGATTTTATCTATTGAAATTTATTATTTTTAATATAATAATAAAATTATTTCAAGTAAAAAAAAAATTAAAATAACAAAATATTACTTATATATAAATTTGAATAGTTTAAATTACAATAAAAATGTAATTCAACATGAATATGAAGTGTATTCAATATTTATCAGACTTTAATTAATTAAATATTTAATTTAATTTAAATATAATAATATTTTCTTATATTTAAATTTAAATGCTCGTTGAAAAATGAAAATTAGTTTTTTATTACTCTAAATTTATTTATTTTTAACATAATAATATTTTATTTATGTAAATAAGTTTTTGATTCATAACCAATAATAAGTGCCCTAATATTTGTTTTGTTGAGGCACTCTTTTTCTATGAAAGTCGATAATTTTTTTAATGAGTCGATATTATTTTCGAATCAAATCAGAATTTTATCTCTTCATTTTCAACAAATTTAAAACTCCATTAATATTATTGCTCTTCACAATAAATTTGGAAATGTTCCTTTATGAAGCATTAATTATTTAATTAATTGAGCTAAGAAAAAGGCATATTTGACCAATAAATACATTCCCTAGAAATCTTAATCACATCTTGCATATATAATAAGATAAATTATTTGTTCACCATTGATCTCCCACTACTTGGTCACCATTATTGATACTTGGTCAAATTAATGCTACAAATACCAACTTGAGAGAACCACTTTTTATTATTATATAGAAATCGCAGAGAAGAGTAGATTACAAGAAACCAATTCATCAAGAAAAAAGGACATAATGTTGTTTGAAATACAGATCACAAATCCAATGCAATGAAAATTTCTTCTATTGATGGCTTAGACAATGAATTGTTGCACGTACCTTCTATTGATGTAGTAATTTTATGTGCTTGAAATAGCTCAATAGGGTGGTGGAGGATAGATTCCGGTCGGAGCTGCACCGACAATCAGAAAAGTTCAGATCAAGCAATTGATAAACATGGAATATATGTATATATGTGTGTGTGTGTGTGTGTGTGTAAATGCAGCAATAAGAATCTACCTGGTGGATAATAAGTTGAGGCCTGTGGGGGTGGTGGTGGGTACGTTTGTGGTGGATAAGGTGCAAGAGAGGCCTGGTGAGGGTAACCTACAGCAGCAGGGGCTGCTGTAGGACATGACTTGTAATGAGATGGAGCTGCATATGACATTGTTGGGTAAGGAGCTGCTGATGGTGCTGGTGGGTAACCATATGGTGATACTTGGCTGAAAGGTGCAGATGGTACATATTCTTCAATTGATTTTGTCTTGCATTTTGATTTTTGTGGTTGCTACATTTGAATACCATGGTTACTTGGTTAGCTATGCATGTATTTATATATATATATATACATAAGGTCAATTGCACAAGATGTTCCAAACTATGATACATATTCTAAATTGGTACCTAATTTTCAAAACATTCTATTGAGTCCTTATAGTATCATTATAATATCAATTAGATCTTTCTTTCAACATAGCAGTAAACTTGAACGTCTAGAACATATTTAAAACGCATTGATCAAATTTTAAACATGTTGCATGGACAACATAATCTAACGTATTAGAAAAAAAAAACAAATTGTGTCATTCAAATTTATGAGAGCAATTTTTTTTTTTTTAACATGTCAGATCCAATTTGTCTATATTATAGGTTCACACCTGTTTAAAATTTGATCCACGTATTTTAAATATAATTCATATTATATCAAAGCTAATATCTAACGCCTAAAGTAGTAGAAAAGATCTAATTGATATGATACCCATATATTAAGGACTCAATTAAAACGTCTTGGAGTTTGGGACCAATTTAAAATCCTTATCATACAATTAACCCATATAACATAATATACATCATATATATGTATGTATTCTACATTCAGGATTGATGGAATTTTACAAATATGTGGAAGTTGGTAAGTAGGTAATTAACTTACTGGGGCTTTGGCATTGGAGTAGTGTAATATGAGCCTCACTTCCCCGGCATGCCTGTTTTGAAATAAATTTATCGTAGATTAGATTTAAATTGTAAAACAGATAAATACACATGTGATTATACTAAAAAAGGGAATTATACAAGCTTTCCTATTTAGCTAACCTGCCATATTTGCTTTGAAGTGGCCAAGTACAATCATCAAAACCTTGGGAAAGGACTTTATGGAGTTGAACCCTGCAACACAAGCAAGACAAACTCAGTTCCTTGAACATTAAGTTAATGTTTTTTTTCTTGGGGATTGTAGATTTAGATCATTTACCTTCCAGTTCCGATATGATTGTCGGCGACGATCGTGTTGCTGTTCCAAACGACCACATTCAGTTCCTTGAGGCCTTCGATAAGCGTAAATACGAATTTCTCCTGAAAAGTAGGATTCTTCGCTCCATCTAAACCAAAAAAAAAAAAAAAGTTTAAAAAACGAAATCCGAACATAAATTTCAAAATCGGTTTCGTAAATAGAGAAAAGAAAGATACCAGTGCAGGTTCTAGTCCTATACTTAGCACTTCCATATTCAACACAAACATAAGGATCTTGTTTTGATATCCATTCCTTGTCCTCCAAGTTATAGCATCCAACAACTGCAAAAATGGATAGATATGAACAAAACATAGCAATGGCAACTAGGAATTAGGTCAATCATATATCTCTATATACATACAATGTATATATATATGTCGTACCTGTAACCTCGAACGGAAGGCCTTGGATCGACATGAATGCCAGTATAGAACAACTTTATTGCTTGATGAAAAAAATGCTGTTCTTAGTATGACAATATAGCAGCTGATGCAAGTAGCATTTATAGGAGTGGAGGGAATATAATTATCTCTCCTTAATTGGTAAGGGTTGACAGAGCCTGTTTTAGTCATCTTCTTAGCTGTATCAATCATGGGGTGGTTTTGAATTGTTTATGAGAGAAACCCCATCAACTTGCTTAATCTCCAACACATCAACCTGTTTGAATTGCCATATGTGACTGAAATGTTCTACTACATAGGGTTTATTATTAATGGAAATTTCATTGAAACTTGCTCACCTAGATATCAATAGAATTTTATTTTTATATTTATTTGGTCTAGTTATGATTTTAAGTCCCTCTACTATCTTGAAATTTAGTACAGTTGGAAATTTGTTTAATTTGACGTAATTTAGTTTTATGCATTTTGTTATACCGGTTCAAGAGAATATACCTTAAGTCTAGATAAATTGGTACTTGCCAAACGCCAGAGGGCAAGATCAAAAAAGGGCCCGAGCTAGGCATAGTCCTATTGGATCAAAGATACTAGCTGTAGCCAACTACATGGAAGGAACGGTTTTATCTATCATTATTCTGCAAAAATATTCTCTTTTGCTTTCATTACCTTTCCCTCACTGGCTTAAGCATCGAAAAACGTCCCGAATCTCAACCTTTGGTGGCCCTGTAATTATTCCTTTATCTTGTAGGATTGAAGATTTCACGAACCCAAAACCAACCTTTGACCCATTTTCTTCTCAAGAAGACTTTTAACACATTTGTAATAATACTAATAGATGTAAATTGATAACATTGTTAGTGTTATTAAAGTGATGATCTGAATTTAAAAAAAAAAAAAACTTGAGCATTCAAATCACATAAATTTATTATCGATTGTAAACATAATTAATTAGATTTTTATGCGACTTTGATTGTATGACTAAAAAACAAAACAAAAATCATGTTATCACTTTAACAATAGCAATTAACATGTTATTAATTTGAATCTATTGATAACATTATAAAAATATATAGACTAAATTATATAAAATTAAATTATAATAATTAAATCCCAAATTTCGAATTAAAAACTCAATTAAACCTATCTATTTTATATGTTTTTAGTTAGAGAATTATGGGTTTAAAATTTAACTGACACTCTTGGAATTTCGTCGTATTTGGTTCCCTTCATGCTGTGTTCACATATACAGTCATTTAAGCCTATAATCAAATCCAGTTTCATGTGCAGAAATAGGTAAAGTCAATGGCTAAAATTTCAAAGACTTTGGATCTAACCACAGATTAAAAGGGGGTTCATTGCTTAATAAACTTCCATTAAAGTTGACGTTGAACTCATTAAAGGGGGGGGGGGGAGTCAAAGGCCACATTGTCAACGTGCTGACTCAGTTTTGTTAGAGGATTTTGGTTTTGTTTGTGCTTTGACTCGAGTGATGTTCGTGGGAAATACCTGGTTCCAAATGGACTGTTTCAAAAATCAAATTGCCTTTTCATTGGGCAACGAAAGAGCTTGAAATAGAAAATTTGGCAAACAAGCTTTTATGGATGCATGTTTTCATTTCTGTTGCATTTAATTTAAATGTTATAAGTAAATGCCTCATTGAAGTTCTCGAAGAAATAAAATAAAATTTAATTGGTGAAAAAATTTGAGGATTAAATTGATAGAATTTATAAATGTGGAAGGTTAAATTTGTTGAATTATTTAATATTAAGACCAAAATGATAGGACGAGTGAGTATTGAGGACTGAATATATTATTATACCAATTAACAAAAGTCGCATCTTTATTTCCATTAACAATTTAACAGGTGATCAAAAAGTGACTAAATTAAAAATTTTCTTAGTTGATTGACTAAACAAAAAACGCACTAATAATTAAGTGATTAATTGTAAAATTTACTCTATTTTTTGTTTCATTTAGAATAAAAATTAAACTTGTTTAAAATACGCGTAACAGAGCGGAAATTTAATCATTAATACGAAGAAAATATAAACAACATTACATGTTGACTAATAATCAAATTCTTAGAAGCCATTAATAAATAATGAAATGAAATACAGAGGACAATAGAAATTAACAGCAACCTGTTTGTTCACAGATGCTCTACCATCATACATGTCGGTTTTCGATTTAAGCACTGCTTTTTCCGACTACACTTCCATCTCCCCGGAACGGTTTAGCCGGAGTCCGCTTCATCGCCTTCACTCCCAACGGATTGTCCTTGCTCTGCGTAAACGAATTCGAAAATAAGACAATGTATATGCAAACAATAACAATTTTTCAAGAAAACGAAACCGAAAATGTCACTACCATCAAGCAAGTTCCTTCATTTATGTTGCAAACAGGGTAGTCATGTGGACAGCAGCTATAGTTGTCTTCACAACAAGTAGCAGCCTCAATCGAGCAACATCCCCACGCGAGGCAGTAGCCATACTGCTCGTAGACGCAACAACAAGTATTGCTCTCGGGACAACTATAATAATTATCACAAACCGTAGGAGGCTTTACGGGAGAGGGCGGAGAAGGACCGGGATTAGGTGGATTTCGTCCCGTTTTAATAGGATAAGAGGCTTCCATTGCAATTCCGCATTTGCCGGTCTTGGTATCGACCACGTTTCGTTCCATCCGGACATAGCCTGCCTCTCCCCAATTATCACCCCATGAATTCCTTATAATCCAATAGTCTTTACCATTTTCAGTACCATATCCAACAATAGTCACACCATGGTCTAATTGTGTGCCACATTGACCATCAAATATACCCTAAAATACAACAAAGGACAAAAACACACATTACTTTGTTGTTTGATTGTCAATTATAAACAAAGTATTTAATCCATAGACAAATCTTACAGATTGATATAACTGAAAAGCCCTGCCTCCAGCTTCGATGGCAACGCTAACCGGTTGATTTGAGACTGCCTTTTTCAATGCAGCCTCGTCGTTTTCCGGAACATTTTCATAAGCTTCAATTGAAACAACCTTGGCATTCTTCTGCAAATCACAAAACACCATAATCATAACTAGCGAGAAGGTGGTAGCTTTTAAAAGTGGTAATTACTAATGTATTCGAACACTTACCCTATAGGTGTCACATCTGCCATTATGATTGGTATAAGGGTAATCTTCTTCAGTGTCAATGCCACCATTTTTTATGATGAATTCAAAGGCATAATCCATAAGGCCACCATTGCATCCTTCATTGTAGGATGTATCACAATCCACTAATTCTTGCTCTGAGAGAACTATGAGGTCGCCTGTAATGATTTTGTTTATCCCTTCCACTGCAGCAATCGTTGAAAAAGCCCAGCAACTCCCTGTAGTCAACGTTCAATGGTCAATTAAAATCATCTTATAAAACATTTAAGATAAATTATGCACTTGGTGAACTAAAATTCATAAATTTTCATTTTAAGTATTGAAAATAAAAAAAAATTATAAAAAAGACATTGTCGTTACAAACTGTTTTCATTTTGATTACTTGTCGCTAATTTGAGAAAGTAATGTTATTATATACTTATTTTAGTTATCCAATTTAAATAAATTTTTATTATGGTCACTCATTTTATCTTTTTTCATTTCCTTTTTTTAAAATTAATTTTAATTTTTTTATAAAAAAAATATAAGGTTTTAGAAATTATTTGGGTTTTTTTTTACAGAAAGCCTATTTTATCTTTTCAATTTCTTTTATTGTTTTCTACTTTTTAGAATTAATTTTAGTTTTTTTTATAGAAAAACCTTAAATATTTTTATAAGGAATTGAAAGGGAAAACTTGAATTTTATCTCCATAACTAAATAACTCAATTTTTCATAAAACTTAAAATTTTTAAATAAAATTAATTCTAAAAAAATGAATGATTAAAATGAAAACTCACTAAAATTGAGTAACTAAAATGAATATATAATAATATTTCCTAACCCTAAATTAAAGACTGGGATAGTGACAATACCCTTTATATATATATATATATATTAGTTTTGATGCACAAAATAAAAACTTCAACAAATTTAAAACCCAACAAAGACGAAAAAACAATGATGATCAATGCAACTTACCA
Source organism: Gossypium longicalyx (assembly GCA_025698465.1). Classification (NCBI taxonomy): domain Eukaryota; kingdom Viridiplantae; phylum Streptophyta; class Magnoliopsida; order Malvales; family Malvaceae; genus Gossypium; species Gossypium longicalyx. The sequence goes on along the minus strand of CM047000.1, from coordinate 1,916,652 downwards.
CAAGAACCTTGATCTTTAACCGGAGCCACAGCACCTTTTGTCCTCCAATCAACAGAATCCGGCAAGGCCGCCTCGCCGAGGAGCTGCACGTAACGATCACTCCTCTTGGAAACCTTCTTATTAGGTTTCTTAACACCCAAGTAAGTAAAACGGTACTCCTCGTTGGTCAAGTCGACGAACTGGTTCAACCCAAGCTTGAAACTATGTGTCTCCTCCGAGTTATGTTCATCGATGAACCTGAGATTATCTTTAAAAATCTCGAACCTTTTCTCTTTCTCTCCTAAACCATTTGTAAACTTTGCCATGTTTTACAAGCCAGTCCTCATACATTGCCATAACCTCGTCGAAGGTTCTCCAACTAGACATCGACCGGTCGGGATGGGATTTGTCGTAGGATACGATTGACATGTCGAAGCTGATGATAAAGTGAACATCATCAGCAAGAGAACCGCCATTGTTGATGGTTGTGAATCCATATAGAGGATTTTGAATGTGTGGGGTGGAAGAAAGTATAGCGATGTATGAATTTATAAAGAGAAAAGAAAATAGGTTGAATTAAACTATTAGTCCATATACTGCATAAAAGTTATGAATTTAATTATTAAACTATAATTTGGTTACTTTTAGTCCCTATACTTTTTAAATTTTAAAATTTCAATCCTCAGAAAACTATTAAGTTTATTAAGTTAAATTCTTTTTTTTTTTTCCAAAATCCGATACGCCTAACATACTATTATATGTGTAATACCATGTCACCTTATTACTTTCACATATTACTCTTTAAAAACCTAGTTGATAGATTAACGACGATCATTTGTATAAATATTAAATTTTCAAAATTTGAAAAGAGAATATAGGAATTTAGAATTATCCAAATGAAGAATACTGACGATATATACAATTGCACGCATAGTACGTGACTAATAATTGGATTTAACCAAACAAATTTAACTGCTACGATTTGAGTTAGAATTAAAATTTCAAAATTCAAAAAAGTGCAGAAATTAAAATTGATTAATTCGAAAAGTACAAAGATCAAATCAAAACTTTTCGTAAAGTACAAGGACTAATAGTAGAATTTAACAAAAAAAATATATAACCGTGAACATGGTAATGGTAAATCCAATAAAATAGTAGCCGGAGAAGAAACAAAAATGGAAAATAAATAAATGGGAATTGTTATTTTATCTTAATATTCAACATATAAAATCTAGATAATATGTTGTCGATTGAGTCTTAATTCGATTGACATGTGTATTATTATTAATGTAGCTGGACATGAATTTAAGTGCGCTGAACTGTATTATCTTTCTATTTATATGTTGAGGAGGAGTTATGAATAGTTTTAGCTATTGTGTTAAAAAAATGTACAATCAGATCTTATAATCAAATAGTTTAAAAAAGAATCTAAATGATGTTGAAAGATAAAGATAAAGTTGAAAAAACAAGAAAAAGAAAAGATGAAGATGAAGATAAAGTGATAAAGGAACTGTGACAAAGAGAGAACAGCAAGACCAATAAATATGTGGATAAGATGTTCTGTGATAGCCTCCATTGATATGGGAGCTATTATCGATCTTAATTAGTCGGTTTAATTCATTCTTTGGGTTGGATTAATTATTTATTTTTTAATTAAATTTCAGAGTAAAAATTTTAAAATTATAATATTTTCAAAGTTTGTGAATTTTTAGTATATTTAGAATTTAATTTTTATATTTTTATTTTCGGGAATTTAGTCTCTTTATTTTTTAAATTTAAAAATTTAAGTCTAGTTGTTAACATTGTTATAGTTTTTTTTGTTAAATTTACTAGCGTGACATTTTAAAATTAAAAAGATACTTACTTAGTATCCCTATAACCAAAAAAAAAAAAATTGACATCGTAATGGACCTGAATGTAATCAAGAATTTTAACGATGTTAACAATCCTTAAAAATTCACATCAGCGTTTTAATCAGAATAAAATATTTAGATTAATTAATGACATTATAAGAATCGATGTGATAAACATGTCAAATTGCATATTTTTTGTGCTTAATTTGGTTTATTGATGAACTGAACCCTGCTAATTAAGTGTTTTTATGATTTAATTCTTGTCAGGGATGCAATTGATCAAAAGCAAGCTGAAAATGGGCCAAATTAGAAGAAAATTATTGGAATGGGCCAAAGCGAAAAGATGGAGCAAGTCAAGGACTAGTCATAAATTTGACTTTGTAAAAAGCCAAAAATAGGAAATTCTATTTTAAGTTTATTTTAATTTTTATTTATTTTTAATTATTATTATTATTATTTTAGATTTTATATTAATTTTCTTAAGTTATTTTTAGTAAACTCTATCTATATAAATAGGGGGTTTTAGTTCTTAGGAAAATCATCCATTAATCAATTGTCTTTACATTCCTATTTCATTTTGGAATTCCATTATCCACCTTATTTTTCTTTTTCTTAATTCAATTGAGCATTAGATTATTTTGTCTTCTTTTTACAAAATTTGTCTAATTCTCTTTGCAAATATTTTTCCTATCAATTTCCAGTACCTTTTTTCATATAATTTCTATCATTTCCATAACCTTCACGTATGATTAAATTCATGCCACACTAAATCCCTTTCAGTTTTAAGTCGGTGTTAACCCCGTCAAAAAACCCGTGAGTTACGAACCCGAGCTGTTTAACTCCCAACTTTCGATATTTATTATTTCTCTGGATTAAGAGTATGACTTCGTCATCTCACAAAGGCTAGACAACACTAAGTCAAAAAAGACGTCGTTTGAGTTAGTGTGGCTAGACGTACAGTTGGAATTCCGAAAGGATTGATTGTTTAATTAGTCTTCCGTGAACACATTGGGGTGCCAAGTGGGGATTGCTGTTTGGTTCCGTCAAGGGAAGTAGTAACCGGATTTAAATGTCCCAAACGTTTGAGGGCATTGGTTCGAGCTAGGCTCTTCTAGAACGCAAAGCTGCCGGAGTTCTAAATCACGAACGTTTCGTAAGTTGTTCGATCGGTAAGGGTTAGTTATAGGATGTTCCATAACTAATTTACACAAGGAAGACTTGGTGTCCGAGGCGTCCTTGGTAGCTATAACTAGCTTATCGGAAAAGAGGAGTTCACCTAATTTCGAGGAACGGGCCAAAGACGGGAAAACCCGTGCTTCAGGCTGAGCTAAGTTTTATCGATTTTCCTTTAAATTATTTCGTTATCTATTTTTATTTCATCTTTTATTTTTTACTCTTTACGTTTTCTTGTGTTATTTCAGGTTTCATATTTTATTTCCTCCCAACGTCGCGGGCACGACAACTGCCCAGACACTAATCTGGTCAAGAACAAACAATTTTCAGTAATTCCAGTCTCTGTGGGATCGACCCTACTCCCTATACTGCTTGAATTTGCAAACTAGGTGTAGGTTTATATTGGTGGAATCGACAGCCATCACGATGTGACAAATTATGTCAAAAGTAAAATATAGAAATTTAATTTCAAATTTAAGTGAAATATAGATATCAAAATTAAAATTTAATCATTTTTATATAATCTCAAAAAAAGTAAAGAGATTAAAGATGAAATTTGACCATAACCTTTTTATGTGAAAAAAGGAAGAAAAAGATATAGTGTCATGAAAGGAAGGCCTTAGGGCGTTCCGTTTAAAAAATAAGTCATGTATGCGCATGTTAAGCAGGTGAAGGCAGGAGGTAGGCAGGGGTCTTAGCCCCTCAAAATAGGAAATTTTAGCTTTTAACTCCTTTAAACTTTATGAAATTTTAAGTTAACACAAGGTAAAATTATAGTTTCTCCTTTAAATGATAAATTTTTTATTTAATCTTTCTCAAAACTATAAAGATATTTGCTTATACTATGATGAAATTGTATTTTAAATCCTATAAAAATATATAATTTAATTTCACCCCAAAAGATTTTATGTCTTCCCCATGATGTTAAGGTAACTTTTAAACTAAAATTATTGGGATAAATATCAAATTTATAGATGACATTTGGTCCAATGTGCAATTTGATACATTAACTTTGATTTGGTACAATTATACACATGAAACTTGAATTGTGGTTCATATGTATATATGAATCTTTGATTTTGATTCAATTGTACACATTTAAAGAAATGAATATATACATTTATTTTCATATTTGATTAATATAATTGTTTATGTATAGAATATATTAATGTAAAATGATGTTAACTCAATAATGTTGTTAGTGATTTGTAAAAACTGAATCAAATCAAAATTTCATGTATAAAATGGCACCAAATCAAAATTCATGTGTGACATTACACATTGAATCAAAATTCATGTATAGTTTTGATATTTATCCCTAAAATTAATTATTTGATAAAGTTAGCACAAGTGATTTAATTTGTTATTAACAAAAATTCAATAATATAATTTGATGAAATTAAAGCATTGCGACCTACACAAATATTGATGTTAAATTTAGCGACCCAAAATGTAAATTACCCAATATTACACTATTGTTGTTACGACTTACAAGCCTCCAATGTCTTTGATTCTTTAACATTGCCTTAATTAAGTTAGTATCGATATTGATATCGATATAGGAGGATATAAGTTCTAATGTGTTTAAACGCGTTTTATCCTTCTATTTAAAATTCAGAAAGGATTAAGAATAGTTCGTATAAAAAAAATAGTTAAGCAATCCAACTACAAAATTAAAAGTGCAAATATCTAACTATCTACCATATTCAACTTCAAATTATCTTTTCCAATCAGCTATACCATCAATATATAACTTAGGGGTCTTCATGGTCACTGGTTATTGCATGTGATGTTAGATTCTAGCTAAGCTTAATTGGGTCCACACAGTTCACATCAGTGTTAAAAAACACAACTAGAATCAACTCACAAGTGAACCATTTGAACTGTCACGTTGTAGTATTTTTGTAGTATTTTATGCCACTTGTATAATTTGTTGGTAATGTATATGTACATGTATACAAGTTGTAGATAAAAGACGATAAGATACCAAAATTAGAGGATACATCTTTAGTCTTCACTTGGATTCTCTTACTCCTTTGTTATTATCCCAATCTATACATTGCGATATCCACTTACATAAGGGGCAAGATCCCAAAAAGTTGTTTAAAGGGACCAGAATTGAATAAAAAATTTTAAAAATATATAATATAATTTTATCATTATATTAACTTATCATTAATTTCTAAAATTAAAAGATTTTTATGGAAATTTTTCATTTTGAGGTGAATTATGCCCACATTCGATGTTGATGAAGCATATTAATGCAACCTTTGGTGTTCCGTTCATGTATTTGTTTAACAAATTATTTAAAGTTAATTTGTTGTTTGCTTATTATTATTCATAAATATTGTTTGTGAACATGTTAAATTATATAATTTTAAATAAATGAACATAAACTTAATTCCGAATGTATGGCATTATTTGATTCATTGATAGTATATAGAATTCTACACTATTAAAGCATTAAATATTAATCTTAAATGACGATTGAATCTTAACTTGATTGATATTGATATTATTAACAGTGCAAGAAAGTATAGGTTCGAGTGCATTGAAACGCATTATCTTCTGAATCAATTCAATTTTAAATATTTTGCTTAGTTGCAAATCAAATTTAGGAGAAAAAAAAGGTTTAAAAGAAAGATTTATTGTGGCCTTTTGGCTAAACTATTAGGCCTTGGCTGATTTATTCATTTTATTGACAATTTTGGATTCTGCTTCTCCTGTTTATGAATGGGCCATTTTGACAATCTCAAAATTGGGCCTATTTTCTTTGTTAATGTAATCAAAAGCAAATATTTTTACTTTGAACTTTTATATTAATTTCCTTCATTTGATTTTTGAAATTCGTTTCATAAATAAATTTATTGCTTTATTCAAAGATAAAAAATATTGTCAATCTTTGGGTTTTAAGTTTCCATGCTTAATATTCACATTAATGGGTGGTCGAGTTTTATGATGTATTTTTATTATGTATGGGTTTTAGTTGGATTTAGTTTATATTAGTTTAAATAGTTTGTAGTTCTTAATCCTATTATTATCTTTGTTGTAGGTTTTGTACAATTTTATCGGTTAAAATTACCGATTGATTTTTTCTGTTAAATTTATTAGTGTCATATTTTGAAAAAAAAGTCATTTAGTAGCAATGTAACAAAAAGAATACAGCTGAAATAAACTAAATTTAACAAAAAAAATTGTCCCATCTACTAAAAAAAATGAGCAAATTAGTCATTATACGTTAAATCAAAGAGAAAATTAATCTTTTCTAATAAAAACTTTATCCATTTGTACTGTTAAAAATTGGTATCGTTGTTAGAATAAATAAACAATGATGCATGGCGTGCACTCTAACGCTCTCCCACATATAACATTGGATTTGATATTGTGACTTTGTAGTTTGAAGATACCTTTAATCCTATTATTATATATTTTGGTAGTTTTAATAAAAATTTGTTGATTTAACGTGTATATTTTCTATCAATTATATGTCACGTCAAATAATAGCATTATAATCAACATGTCAAATTGATCAAAATTAATAAAAAATACTTACGATTTTAATGGTTATAGTTAAATTTTCAAATAAAAAAATATATCACTTAAGTTTTAACTTTTAAATCCAAAGGTTAAATCTTATTTTTTATCGAAATACAAGAACTAAAAATAAATTTAAACCATAAATGGAATTAATTGTTGAAAAAGATGAAAGGTTTGAACAATTAGAAACAAGCTATCATGATTGTTTTACTTTATCTTTTTCCTTTATAATGTCACACTTTGACCTAAAAAAAAGAGCCTACTACTTTCCTATAAACAACAATTAATTCTAAATTTATGGCCTTTTTTTCCATTTTATTAATTATAATTGTTGAATAATTAGTACTAAATAATAATTTTAAAAGAATGAAATTCTTAGTTTTCCCATTATTTACCAAATATTTATTTATATAATAGACACATTAAATAATAGACACATTTAACACTCATTTTAAATAAGGTTTGAATCGGTTGATTTGAAAAATATTTAAAATTAGTAAAAATAAAAAATCGAAATAAACATTAACATTTGAATTGGTTTAGTTTTTACGAATTTTTAATTATTATCAGTTTGACAATCGAACCAATCAAATTGGTTAAATAAAAAACTAGTGGCTTAACCTATTCAATCACCATCACGATTATTAAAATATTGAATATGACACTTTAAGATTCTACCACATCACCACCTAAAATTTCATATAATTTTTTTAATTTTCAAGTGATGATATGGTACGATCTTAAAGTGTCACATCAATATATCATTAAAGGCCAAAACAAACATAATTATCAAGTTCAAATTTAAATTCTAAAGTGAACAAAAAAAATACATATATCAAAATAAATTTAATTGTCAAAATTAAGGTCCAAACATTATATTTACCCTAATCAAATCATAAAGTATGATTATAAAAAAAGTATATTCAATGTGTTATTTTTATTGAATTAATAAAAAAGTGGAATTTAAAGAATAAAAAATGTTTTTTTTTTTAATTTTATTTCAACGTCCAGCTGTAAGCTTCAAAAAGCTAAAGCGGCTATAAGGTCTAAACCTAGTCAGATTAGAAAAATTCAACGGGATGCTATCATACCAAATGATTAACAAAGACACCTAAATCCAACGGCTGATATTAATTACGAGAGTTAGATATGATGATATATGTCTTTTTTTACTTTAATCAGTGATTAAGAGTTTTATTTTCACTTTGAGTGCGGAACAATTTTAAAATTTTTAGTCAACATTTATCTCTTAATACGCTTACAAAATACGAAAATTTAGTTATTAAATTTAGGCCTATAAATATTTAAAAAAAAAATCAAACTGTTTATATTAAATCAAAGCGGCTATGGGGTCCACTTTTTTGAAGGAAAAAAAAAGAGAGAATCCCATGTGACTTGTGGGACGAGACTTTGTCACTTTGACCGCCGTTTCCAGTTTCCGGTGAAAAAGTAGATCGGGGCCCCACTTTTTATTTGTGGGTCCCACTAATAACTTTAAAATTTATTATTATTTATTAATTTTGTTTTTAAAGGTCAACTCTAATCACTGTCTCCAACTCCAACCTAAAATAAATAAATAAAAGGTTTAAATTTTTTTTAAAATTATAATAACATAGTAAAATTCGAATAACAAATACGATTAGCTCGATTTGAACATAGGCTACATTTAAGGCGGTGAACACCCTTAACCATCAAACTATCACATGAATTTCAAATAAAAAGTTTAATTTTATAACCCTGTTTTTAAATTTTAAAATATTGTAATTGAATTATTAAAGTATGAAATTTTTCTAATTTTTTGTTGTCAATTTAATCATAAATTCAGGTATTAAATGTTATTTTGAATGTGATGTGGAATATAACTGAAACACGTAACGTAAATTATTAAATGAAGTTTTGATATGATTGGTAAATAAGAAGATTCGAGACCTACTACATGCAAAAGTTAAATTCGGGTACTAAATGTTATTTTGAAAGTTACGTAGAATATAATTAAAACAAGTAAATTATTTAATGAAGTTTTGGCATGATTGGTAAAGAGAAAGACTTACCGCATGCAAAAGTCAGATTTGAGCATTAAATGTTATTTTGATTGTGACATGGAATATAATTAAAACATGTAAGTTATTAAATGAATAATTTGCACGAATTTTTGAGTCACATGTTAAAGTTTTAGTCCAGTTTGTCGGTTTTAGCTTGAATCGTATTAGTTCTTAATCTATTTCTGTTGTAATAATTTGATCATACTCTGTGATTAGTTCATAATTGTATTATTTTTGTAATACTTATAAAAAAAATACGTAAATTAAATTGTAAGCAAGTGTAAAATCAACCCATACTTAGATCTAACATGTTAAAAAATTTAACATCAATAAAATTTAAGAAAATTATTTCTTTATTTTTGAACATGATATATTCAAATTTTGTATGTAACCGTTTTTTTCGTTTTTAAAATGTTTTCAAATATCTTTCGTGTTAACTTTAAATTGGCATTTAATATCTACATTAATTATTAAGTTACCGGATTGATGAGACAACAAATTAAAATTATGACTAAATAAGAAAAATTAAGAAATAAAAAATCGATACAAACTAAGTAAAATTACTACAAAATTTCTTATATTATACACACTAGATGAGTAAGCATAACAATTTATCCGTTAAAATTTAGTGTTTATATATAAGGTATAATAATATATTTAGCTATCATCTTTTATATATATATATAAAATTTAACTCCTACTCTTTTATTGGATCGATATTATTATTTTATCAGAAGACTATTTTACTCACGCATCCAACGTACATCAACTACTTTATTTATTTTTTAAAAAAAAAAGTAAAATGCAATTGTTGGTACGGTTTTTAAAAAGAAATCAGAATTTATTTATGAGAAATTAATATTAAATCTTTTTTTAGAAAAAAAAATCCCAAATTTACAGAGTCATCAATTTCAAACGGCTAATCCCCACCTTTTGACCTTATCTCTTGTCAGTGACCCAATGAGAAAGGCATCCCTTTGACGAAAACTCGAATCTCTTTCATCATAAATCATAATCAATCTTTCACTTTTTCTTCGTAATTAAATCTCAATTCATTTCATTTCCCCCCTCTTTGTTCTGCTTCATCTATATAATAAACTCTGCTTTTAATTGGGAGTTTCTCAAGAGGGCCGGGTGTTCTTTGTTTTCGTATGAGCAGAGATGACGGTGGAATTGATGATGGGTCACGGCGGCGTTGGAGGTGGAGGCAATAGTTTTACAGTCAAAATGGAGGAAACTGCTTTAAAAGAAGCTGCTAATGCCGGGATTCAAGGTTTTGAAGAACTGATAAGATTGATGTCTAAAAGTCAACAGCTTTGCTCACAAGATGTTTGTTTTAATGCCCCTTCAAGTTCAGAACCAGCTCTGGAAATCCAAGCTGTTACAGATAAGACTGTAAGTTCCTTTAAAAAAGTTATTTCGTTATTGGGTCGACCTAGAACTGGTCATGCTCGGTTCAGACGAGCTCCTCTTAATCATCTCCCACAACAGCAACAGATTCAAGTGAGCAAAGATGAAGAAGTATCGACTTTTAAGCCTTTATGTTCAACCCCAAGTTATAAGTTACCTCCTTTGCCAACCAAAAGTAGCCATGTTTTAAAGACTGGTGTTTTAGAGCCTGGGAATTCTGTTATGTCTTCATTGACTGGGGATACTGATAGCATACAACACCAACCGTGTTTCTCTCTTGGTTTTCAATTCACTAACCCTTCTCATGGTAAACCTCCTTTGTCTTCAAAAAGGAAGTGTAATTCCATGGATGATGTTGCTAATCTCAAGTGTGGATCATCATCCTCTGCTCGTTGCCATTGTTCCAAGAAGAGGTTGGTCCTCGGTGCTTGGTTCTTCACTTTTTGATTGTGATCTTTGATGGTTTCATTTGATTTTGATTATGAATGTTTTCATGTAGGAAATCAAGAGTGAAAAGAGTCATTAGAGTCCCAGCTGTTAGCAACAAAATGGCTGATATTCCTCACGATGATTATTCTTGGAGAAAATATGGCCAAAAACCAATCAAAGGTTCTCCTCATCCAAGGTGTGTTTTTTCGATTAAATTTCGAATGGATTCTAATAGAGTGAATTCTACACTAAAGTTTCAATATTTTTTGAAGTTGACTAAAGGGTTCCAAAGTTTTCAAACAATAATTCATGTATGTATTGAATGCCTTTTAGTTTGGTTTTCAACTACAAACAATAATCATATCCTATTTGGCAAAAAATTAATTGTTAATTTGACATTTTGCGGGGAAGTGCATGGAGACTTTTGAAGTAGAAATTTTTTTTTCTAGAAAAATGAATAAATTAGTATTTAAATTAAAGAGCAAACTTGTATGAGGATGAAACTTTTAACAGAAATAATTAATTTATATTTTTATTTAACTTTTAGCTACTAATTTTTTAAATTTTCTTAATAGAGATTTAAAATATAATAGTATTTGTACTTTTTATTGTTTGTTATAACATTAAATTTTTGCCTTACTACCGAGTTGGTTCATTGAGTTCACTTTTTTAACTCAGTCCCTTATGTTTTACCAAATTTCAGGGGCTATTACAAATGTAGCAGTGTCAGAGGTTGTCCTGCAAGGAAGCATGTAGAAAGAGCTGTCGAGGATCCAAGGATGTTGATTGTAACATACGAAGGTGATCACAATCATAGCCATAATATCACCACAGATGTCCCATCGGCTCTAGTTCTTGAATCATCATAAAGATCATCCCATCCAACGGCTGAAATATTTATAGGGTTGTCCAGATTAGTCAATTTAGATCCATAGGTTCTGTCTCCAACAAGACAAAAGAAGATTGATTAGTGGGTAAGTTTAGCTGTTTCTAAAAAGTAAAAGAAAAAAAAAAAGACAAAATAGGATTCATCGTTTTTTTGGTATTGGAGGGGGGCATATAGAGTAGGAGATTATGGTGGATTTGGTGGCGGTGGGAGTTGAATCATGCATAGTGGTGGGTTTTTTTTTTTTTTTTCTTTTAATGTATCTGTTGATGTTCTTATACTCAATTACTAGAAAAAAAATTTCCTTTTTAATATAATATATATTATACAGAAAAATGGTCTGAATTTTGATTTGTTTATCTTGTATTTCAAGGCAAATAGGTATTGCAGTCAATGAATACAAAGTTTCTCCTTTGTGTTGAGTGCAGTGGGATAAAAGAAAGAAGAAAATGTGTAGCTTTTTTCTTAAAAAATGTGATATTATTTAAGATTATCCATACATTATTTCGAACTTAAAATAACTTAAAAAATTAAACTTCAAACGCAAATGTCTTAAACTCAAAACAATTCAAATTTTAAATTTGACTCAAAACGAAAACAATTCTAAAATTCTAAAATTCGAATTAACCTTATCTAGCGTAAAACGCACTCGACTTACTCATATCGATAGTGTTTCATAATCTAATATTCATTTAAAAAATTAGAGGAATAAAATAGGAAGTCAAAGTAAGTTATCTGGCATGTTGATTATTGTCCCTTCTTTTTTTTTTTTCCTCTTTCAATGTCAACAGCTGATGTCTAAATTTCTTTGCTTTTCATAGTGTTTTTCTTTTCAGATTAGGAATTTAGAATAAAACATTTTTGTTTTCTTTTTCAACAGTGGTTATTCTATGAAGATAGAGTTGAACGTTGCATCACAAATATACTTTTTCAACTGTTTAGGTCAAACTTAAACTGTATTCCACTCATCTTTTTCTTGTCTACACTTTCTAATGTTTCATTTGAATTTCAAGTCTCTCAAAACATTAGTATTGTTGTATGGAATATGGATTCAAAGAAAAGTACCCTTTGATTACCTTATTATGATTGAAGGAAACGGGGCCGGGGGGGGGGGGGAACCAATTTTCCAACTAGTATTTTGGATTTGGAAAATTTTTAATTTATGGGTTTGAATTTTTGTACCATTAGTGTATAAATTATACGTTTTTTTTATCTGTTTTATGGTTTGAATTTAATTCTATTTTGATGTTAAATGATATTTAAGTAACTGAAGAAGTTAATTTAAATACCCAAGAAAAAAGTTCAGTGCCACTTTTTTTCAGTTACTTATTGATTTTATGTATCGTATATTGATACGTCATTAAAAATACCTAAAAATCATATACAAATGAAAGTAAAAAAAAAAAAACTAAATGAACATTTTAACAATTGACAATATAAGTCGATATGTACAAGCAAATAATTGTGTTAAGAGTTAGATGACATTTTACCCCTTTTATTCAAAAAATGGTTAAATTAATCATTGTACATTATCTCAAAGAATAAATTGATTTTTTCTGTTAAAAATTTCATAGTATTAAAAACTAGCATGGATGATGGGTTAACGAAACAAACATCATACTGTCGTACAATGTCAATTTTTAATAGAAATATCAATTTGCTCTTTGATTTAGCATACTTAGATTAATTTGCCTATTTTAGTAAAGGGGGCAAATATAATTTGACTCTTAATACAAGGGCCTCCATGGCACTTTTATCTCATTGTATTGTAATTTGCCGTGACTCAATCTCCTATTTTTATAATATGTCCAATCAAATAATATTCCAATTAAAAAATTGATGTGAATTTTTTTTTTAAATATCTTTCCGACGCATACACATAAAAAAAAATATTTACATGATGAATTGAATAAAGTATTTTTAAGAAAAACTCATATAAAATCATTAATATTGGTGAACTGTTTATTTCAACTAACTAACAACGTAGAACAGAAGTATCAAATTATGTCAAATTAAAATAAGTCCAAGAGTTTGAAATAATTAGTTTGCTTTTGTCAAAGTTGTTTACTTTGCCTAAATTTCACTATTAACAAGATGCATTGATACTACTGTTTTTTTTTTTTTCTTAATTGTGGGGAGGATTGAATCATTGGTTTAATTTCAAAGTCAACCACCCTTGTTTTCCCACTTTGAAAATCTCTCCATTCCCACTGAAACCCCAAAATACAAGGTTCTAAAACAGAGTCTACATGTGGCTTACTTTGCTTGCTCTTATCATTAAAAGCTATTAAAGGAAGTTTAACTACCTTGTTTTTCTTTACCCATTGTCTGACATTTGCAATTGGGTTAATTGCACCAAACTTCTTCTGATTATTGCTCGAGTTTTAAATTTTGTCCTAAATTTCAAAATATTCTAATTGAGTTTTCAATATATCAGTATTGTATTAATTAGGTCTATGTATCCGCCTTGTTATTAATTTAAATGTTAAATGCTAGTTTGGATCTAACGTGTAGGGCCCCCAACCTTGGTTAAATGGAAAATTGCATTGTAACCCCATCCAAAAATTAAAACATTCAATTTAAGCCTTTTTAACCATTAGTTAATTGGAAAAGGAACTGTATTTTTGTCCCTTTCCAAAATGATTAATTCAAATTATGCTCTTTTAATACAAAGCTTTTAGCTTTGGCCCCTAAAAACAAAATTCTTGGCTTCGCCGTTGGTGAAGTATATTCAAAACACATGTATCTATTGTATGGACAACTTGAATTTAACGTGTTAAAAAATTAATTTTTTTTTAACATGACAGATTTAAGTTGTCTATACAATAGCTACAGGCTAAAGGCTAGGCTGATAGAAGGATATGATTGATATCATACTAACAAATTGAGGAATCGGATAGAACATTTTGATATTCAAAGACTAATTTAAAATTTAGACCATACTTCGAGCACAATTCATGGAATTAACCCACTTGTAATATTTAAACAAAATCCAATCATCCTTGTTGCTTGTTGTGTTAACTCTAGTCATTTTCTTGTTATTAAAGTATGGTTGATTGGATTTGGTCAATCAAAGGCTTTTTTTTTTTTTTGTTTTTTTTTGACAGTGTATGAAAAGGAAAAAGTGTGAAAGGATGAATCTGAAACACACAAACTTTACTTTGAAACCAAGAAAATATATATAAAAAGAGAAGAGTAATGTACTACAAACCAAGCACTTTGATTTTTTGTTAAGGTATCTCTTGTACGTAAACTATTTCTTAACCCTAAAGTTATACCTACTACTACTACTACTAGAATCTCATTTTCAAACTAAGTTGAAAAGAAAAATTCACAAGAATTTCCAATTTTCCATTCTAATTAATTTGATCAAGTTTATTAGGGTTGATGGGTTAAAGAGTTCGGAATTCGTGTTCTATGAATTTTAATCAAATGTGTAATTTGATACATGATTTTTGATTTGGTATAATTATACACGTGAAGTTTTAATTGTGGTTCAAATGCGTACGTGAAACTTTAAATTTAATTCAATTGTGTGCATTTAAAGAAATAACTCCATCGATTTTTTTTTATATTGGATAAATATAAATTAGCTGTGTATGCAATATGTAAATTTAAAATAGTTCTATATCGATAATTGTGTTAGTAGTTCGTGGAAATTGAATCAAATTAAAATTTCATATATAAAATTGTATAAAATCAAAGTCTACGCATGACATTGCACATTAAACTAAAATTCATGTGCAGTTTCAAGATTTATCTCAAATATATGATCATGAAAATAATTTTAATTTATTTCTTTTAACATTATCCTTTAAATTCTTTACCTTTAGAATTTTGCTTAATCTTATTCCGTACTTAATTTTAAGATATATAACAAACATATTTTATAAGTTAAATTCAATATTTAAAATTTTAGTTTATCAAACAACACCTTAATTAACACCGTTGTTATTTAATAATACTTAAGCGCATTTTTTTCGATTTAAAGACTTGAGAGCTTACGAGTATAAGTAGACATTGTATAAAAAAAATTCCTTAATTAACTACAGTCCAAAATTGGGCTATAATGATCCAATTAGAAGAATTCCTAACATCATCAAGCTAGCAAGACCTCATTGGGCCAATACCTTCAGCTCAACTTTCATCTTGCAGGCTCTTATACCCGTGGAATAGCCCACTCCAGGATTGGCCTTCAAAGAACAAGGCCATATTCTGCTAGTCCATGAATTTATTGAAAACCATGATATGGAGGTCCAATGGAAGAAACCCAAAACGCTAATGGAAGATTGAAGAAAAGAAAAAGGTATCACACCAGAATTTGCTAGAATCCTCTTTATCATTTTCATTTCTCAATCAACAGTTCGTTAATATTTTTTTGCCTTTTTCAAAAAAGAAAAGAAAAGAAAAGAAAAGGTGATATACTCATAGAGAAAGGTTCATTGATCGACGGAGAAGAAGAAAGGAAAGGACCAGATGCCATGGACCGTATGGACGCCGACATGATGGAGACGGAGGCCACCGCCGCCGCCGCCGCCTCCGCCGCATCGCCAACTCAGCAGGTAGGACAGAATGATGTTGGTAAGGACCTGCTTACAATGGCTCGTAATCTTATTGATCAAGGCAAACCTTCTCAGGCTCTTCAAGCGGTAATCTTCATAAGAGACCTTTTCAATTTCGTTCTCTTTTTGTCGATAGGTTAATGGGATTTGTTTGTTTCTTAATTTTTTTGGGTACTTAATGGTTAGTGAATTTCATTTGTGTTTGCAAATAATGAATAGAAAAAAACACATTGGGTGATTATGAATATATGTAAAGAACAATGGGGATTTATTATTGTTAAGAGTAAGGGTTAAAGGAGGTGTCTTGTAGAAGGGAAAAAAAACGTTGAAAGTTTGAATTTTTGATGTTGAAAGCAATTGTTTTTATGTCTTGGCATTTATTTGAGAATCCCAATCAATGAGCCAGTCTAAGGATGAACAAATGGTGAAGCATTTTGGTTTTGGAATGGAAAGAAATCAAAGAAAAAAAAGGGTGTCAACCTAATGCTATTTCCCATGATATTGTTCATCGAAGTAGCTTTTCTTTGTTTTAGAACAATGGGGTTGAAAAAAATCTTGTTCTTCGACATCTTTCTTATTGATTATAGACTTAAATGTCTTGTTGCTTCGATGTGATTAGTTTCGGATTGTTTGAACTTTCATTACTTTCGAAACTAGCTACTATTTTTGCATATTAATGAATTCGACATTTGCTAGTTGTTCCCCTTTCGAATGTATTAGCTTTAATTGCTTGTTATTTTTCCATCAACCTTGAATTCCGATTGTTAATTAAGTATTGTTCCGCCACTTCTCACTGTAGGCTTTTTGAAGACTGCATTGATGGGTACAAGTATTGGTGGTAAAATACGTGGCATCCGAGTTGACCATCTTGGGCCAAACTAAAATATGGCTTCTTTATCCTTTTTGGTGTTTGTCGATACAAGAAGGACAAAAGTAGCTTTGCCTTTCTTAGGCAGGCAGCTATAATACAATTGAATACACACTATTAGTTTAACTCGGGTTAACTAGAGTAATGATTTTTCAACATTTAATATTCTAGAGCAACATCTGATTAAAGAACACTTCTCTTTTAAGGCTATTTTACATATCTTTTCGAGATTTGACATCTCATGGTGTGAACCGGTTCTTGATGTCTAGTATGCCTTAGTTTGAGGTATAATTGATTCTTCTTTGAACCGTGGAAACAAACACAGTAAGGATATGTAATGACTGAGGTTTGAATTGATAGTTTAGCTAATCAAAGCGAGAGAATCAAAATTAATGGCCTTTCCTAACATAGATTCGGCCCATAAGTCACTCCCTTGCTAGAGAAAGAACTTGTCCTCGAACTCGGAGTTAGGATAAACTTGGGGAAAGGTCAACCGATAAGGGTCGTGGACCTACAAAAACTTATAATAGATTCGGCTCATAATCTTACTCCCTTGCTAGAGAAAGAGCTTGTCCTCAAGCTCGGAGTTAGGATAAACTTGGCGAAAGGCCCCTTTCTTTACTAATAGTTGAAACTCATAGGGGTTCCAAACTTATTATAGATTCGGCCCATAATATCACTCCCTTGCTAGAGAAAGAGCTTGTCCTCAAGCTCGGAGCTAGGATAAACTTGGAGAAAGGTCCCCTCATTAAGTTGAAACCGATATGGGTCATGGACCTACACAAACTTGTTATAGATTCGGCCCATAATATTACTCCCTTGCTAGAGAAAGAGCTTGTCCTCTAGCTTAGAGTTAGAATAAACATGGTGAAAGGTCCCTTCCATTGCTAATAGTTGAAACCGATAGTGGTTGTGGACCTATACAAACTTATTATAGATTCAACCCATAATATTACTCCCTTGCTAGAGAAAGAGCTTGTCCTCAAGCTCGGAGTTAGGATAAACTTGGCGAAAGGTCCCTTTCATTACTAATAGTCGAGACTAATGGGGGTCGTGGACCTACACAAATTTATTTATTAGCACCATTGAATACATCTTTACCCTTTAAATAAGGACTAGTCCTATTGCGTAAATAGGAAGCCTATTCTAGAAAGGAATTAAATCAACTGAAATAAAATTGCAACCAAACCTGAGGAAAGAAAAAAAAATAGTAACCTAAGCCTTAATTAGAGAATCAAAAGTAATGGCCTTTCCTAACATAGATTCGGCCGATAATATTACTACCTTGCTAGAGAACGAGCTTGTCCTCAAGCTTGGAGTTAAGATAAACTTGGCGAAAGGTCACTTTCGTTACTAATAGTCGAAACTGATAGGGGTCATGGACCTACACAAACTTATTATAGATTCGGCTCATAATATTACTCCCTTACTAGAGAAAGAGCTTGTCCTCAAGCTCGGAGCTAGGATGAACATTGGCAAAAGGTCCCTTCCATTACTAATAGTTGAAACCAATAGGGGTCGTAGACTTAAACAAACTTATTATAGATTTGGCGCATAATTTTTCTCCCTTGCTAGAGAAAGAGCTTCTCCTCAAGCTCAGAGTTGCAATGAACTTGGCGAAAGGTCCCTTTCATTACTAATAGTCAAAACCGATAGGGGTTGTGGACCTAGACAAACTTATTCTCATGTATTAGCACCATTGACTACATCTTTACCCTTTAAACAAGTCTTATTATGTAAATAGGAAGCCTATTCTAGAAAGAAATTAAATCAATTGAAATAAAATCGCAACAAAACGTAAGGAAAGAAATAAAATAGCAACCTAAGCCTTAATTAGAGAATCAAAATTAATGGCCTTTCCTAACATAGATTCGGCCCATAAGATCAGTCCCTTGCTAGAGAAAGAGCTTGTCCTCAAGCTTGGAGTTAGGATAAACTTGGCACTAGGCCCCTTTCATTACTAATAGTCGAAACTGATAGGGGTTTTGTACCTAGACAAACTTAGTATAGATTCAGCTCATAATATTACTCCCTTGCTAGAGAAAAAGCTTGTCCTCAAGCTCAGAGTTAGGATAAACTTGGCGAAAGGCCCCTTTCATTACTAATAGTCGAAACTGATAGAGGTCGTGGACCTATGCAAACTTATTCTTATTTATTAGCACCATTGAATACATTTCTACCCTTTAAAGTGTGTTCTATTTTGCATATGTTTGAGTGTCTTGTATATTTCTGCTTGCCACCTTGGCGATCACTGTTCTGCCATAGCCGAGGATCGTTGGCTCTTGATTCTGCCTTAATTTAGAGACATGCACCCTGGACCTACGTGTTCCTCTGTTTTAATCTCTGGTTATCTGTTATGGAACAGGTGGTGATGGCTGTAAGAACTAGAGGTGGCGATGAAGCTGTGTTTCAGTCATTGTACCGTGCTCGTGAAGTGTACAGAACTAAGCTGCAAGAGAGCACAGCAGTTGATCAGCTGGCTTCTTTGTTTGCTGAGTGTGCAATAGCTGAAGCACAGCCTTTGAAAACCGAACCAGTACCATGCAACCCCAATGATCCAACGGTTGCATCAGATGCTCACGGGACTTCTATACTTGCCGAAACAGGTAGAATGCAAATCGTATTGGACGCATTCTCGGATGGAAGCAGCTTTATCTGTTTACAGTGCGGTGGTCTCGTTAGTAATCATCGTAAAGATGAGCATTATGCATACTGGTGCTGCAATATGTAAATTTGCTCACTTTATAGAACCTCTTGCAATGCTTCCTATGAGACTCATGACATTGGTGTACCATTTGATAATCAGTATAAATTGTCATTTTACCAATCAAAAGTGAAGCAAAATCTGTTCCTTTGCCATGAATTAGAACACTGTACTTCGTCAGTGATAAGGTTTTTGTCACAGAATAATGAGTTAAAATTTGATTTAGTGCACAATAATGTATCATATAATCTTATTGTACCAAAATTAGAGAGATTGCTTGCTTTTATCTATGGAATTATTTAGTTTCAATAGCACTGAATGAGTTCATTCAATGGCACTTGTTTTTTTACCGTGGTTCTGAAACAGATTGGACCGGTTGACCAGACCGGCAATATGCCGGTATACATGTTCGAATGAAGGGGTTGAATCAGCTTTAGAATAAACTATTCGAAATCTGGTTAAACCGGTTGAAGCAGGACAGACCTAGTGGTCTGATTGGGTTTACAAGAATCTAGGGAGAGACGTGAAGAGCTAAAGACTTTTCCATTAATAACAATTAATAAGAAGCTGAAACATATGAACATTAAAAATTACACATTAGGTACAAAATGAACTAAAAAACAAAATACTTATTATACTCCAATCTTTCATACAAATTATTCATGACTTTCTTCTCTTAACGTGTATGTTATTGATGGGCAATAAGCCAAAACCTTTGAGACAGCTGAAGGGACTATATCCATTATATTTCTGCTTAAGCATCAACACTGAAACCATGTCAACGAACTCGTCACACCGTTGCCATCGGCAGCATCGACACTTCTTTACAAGCAAGAAAAGATATTTGAAATTTTTTATATTTGAAGATGACAAACTTATAGTGTTGATGTTTTCAAAATCAACCATTCCGATACGGTGTATGTAGATTCCTATAGCCAGTTTCGATACACTGCATCAACAAAGAGAAAAAGATAATATAATGTTCATTGATATATAGCAGATCATGATTCTCATATGCTATCGTACTAAGGAAAAAAATTACCAGCAGTTTTTCCTAGGTTCCACTGCACCATGGCCAGAAATCAAAGATTAATACGGCCAATATAATCTCGTACCATGGAATATCGAATTCAATACGAAAAACTTCGTGAACGAGGCTTTGCCTTTATAATTTTTTCTTCACTGTGCCTAATCCATTCTGAGAGTCTCCAGGGCTTTTGCCATTTCCATTTGTATTGTACGTGCCATTTGTTATGCCATCTTTTCCACCTCCATAGTTTTCCATTACCGGCTCGTCCTATGGCGACTAACTTTTTCATTGGTAATTGACTGAGTGGTACCATCTACGCAAGCAGAGAGAATCCAAACATGCATAAAAGTTGATTGCAATTTGCAACACTAAGATCAAGGTTAGATAATGGCGTTACCTTTCGTGTTTGATCTATGAACGGTACCAATTCTCTGACTGGGACGTTTACGATACCAGGGCTATATTTCAGTTGTTTCTGTACTGGCACAGACATTGGAGACAACGAGCCGTTCATGTCATCAGCAATGTGCTTCAATGAATTCGGTGGTGTAGCCAATGCAATGGCGACAGCTTGCTCTCTTAATTTTAGCTCATTCTCTACATCTTCTCGTTGTAACTCGCTTTGTCGCAACAGACTTACAAGTTCTTTAAGCTGTTCTTTCATTTCCTTGATTTCCATATCTTTTTCCCATAATTGACATCTGTTCATAACATATAAGTACCATTTTAAAGACCTTTATTAACCATAATTTGTTTGTTCTAGAGAAAGTACCTTGTATCACCAAGAGAATTAAACATGTATTGAAGTAAGTTCTTTGCATCTCCCATGGACCGCAACTGATTCCAACGTCCACGGTTAGTTAAAGAACGCTCTCGTTCTTCTGCTTCCGAAAGTTGTGAAGCCATTGCTATAAGTGAATCCGATGATATGCTAAGCATATTCTCAAGTGAAGCTATTCTAGTCATTCTTGCATTTAGTGTCATTGAGGATGCCCTGTAGAGCAGTACAATACATCAATATAACCCGTATGGCGGAAGATAAAATGCATGTAAACAACCGATACCTTGCAAATCTGTTCTTTAAAACAGCTAACTCTTCCGCCATTGCAGCTCGACTGGTGTTTGAGCATAATAAATGAAAGTGATATAAGAATACTTTTTATATATCATGCATCAGTATTAGTACACAAAAGGGATTTTGTTACATACACTTGGCTTTGACTCTCGTACTCAAACCGAACTTCATGTACATTCACCATCACTTCTAATTCGTGTTCTAACCATCGTTGTAATGCTTTCTCATTTGTCTGCAAAAGCATACCTGAGTTATCTCGGGCAGATGATTTACGAGCTTCGAGCAACTCTTTTAGTCTCTTGGTAGCCATGGCTGCCTCCTCGGTTTTTCTTTGGAGAACCATTTTCTGCCGTTGGTTTATAGCTTGCAGCTTGTGTCTTTCATAATCATTTCTCCGGCCTTCTTTTCGCAACTGCTTGTACATTCATGTTATTAATCGAGTTAAGTACGTAACAAAGTGTGTGATTATTCTTATGTAATATCAGAATGTAATATACATGGCACCTGCAATAGTTCTTTTTCTCTAGAAGCTTTCCATTGACGGAATTGTTCGGCCTCTTGTTTTATCCTATGTTGTAACTGAACCTTTTGTGCCTTTATGAATTGAATTTCATCTTGCAGTCGTTTTGTTGCTTCATCGCTCTTATGTTTCAGCTTTAAAACTTGAACTTGGTTCTCTTGTTTTCTCTTAAAATCTAGAATCTGTGCTTCAAGGGACTTTAGTTTTTGAGCATGTATGTCCTGCACTCTTTGCTTTTGTCCTTCAGAACCAGCAGAAAGATTTTCAATTTCAGCCAATAAACGATCTCGTTCTTGCTGCAACAATGAAATATGTTAACAAATGTTAAACAAGCACGGTTTTTCTTCGAGTTGAGCAAAAAAAGCAATGTGTTTTTAAACCTGCACAGCTCTTTTCTCATCTTCTAGTTCCTGAATTTTCTTCCCAAAATGCTGCTTGAGTGCAACCGTGTCGCCTCCGAAAAGTTTCATCTCGGACTATTCGAAACATAATAGATGAACATAGAAGAATTAGCTAGCGTTTGAAAAGTTACCAACAATTGAACAATATACCTCTTTCTCCTCGAGACGTCTATTCAACTCGTGTAATTCTTTGTCCATCGTGTTCTGTAGAAGTTTGTGCTCCCATTCTTTAGCTGCCTCTTCATCAAAGTTTCTCGAATCTATTTCACATTGCTCCGTAATGTTGCATTTTTTGCGGTACTCATGAAGTTTTTGGCAAAGATCCTCATTAGTAGCTTCAAGCCAAGCAATTCTTTCCTTGAGAACCTACAACAAAAAGTCCTATTAGAATACTTGTGAAGGACTGAAACAAGTAGTTAAGAGTAACATGATACCTGTACTTCATCAGAGCCTCCACGAGCACAAAGTTCGGCTTGCAGATACTGTAATTGTTGACGCATTTTTAGCATCTCGTTGGACATAGGATCTCGGTTAACCTATTTAAAGCCAAAAATAAGAATGAAAATCCTGTATGGAAACTACTTTGAAAATCATTCTCTTTGAACTTACAACAGGCTTGTTTTGGATATTACGAGCTCGATTTGCATACTTCAAAGTATTAAGAGTTTCCTCGGCATTGATATCGGCCGGACTAATGCAGGCTGCAACGAAAGGAATTCGTTAAGGAATGCTTGCCACCAAGTGTAAACAAATAATGGCAGTACCTATCATGACAGTTCTGCTGTTGCCACCAAGTGAATCCTGTCCAAAAATGCTTGCATTTTCAGCGCTTAATACGAGACAAATAGAGACAACAAAAAGATATCAAATATACCAGTCATACCTGCAAAAGCCGAGTAAGTTTACTATCTCGATATGGAACGTGAATACCTTCTTTGCGTTTTTTTTCATCACCAAGTGCACTAATGACATTACCAAGTGCAAGCAAGCCCTTGTTGATATGAACTCCTATTTAGATGATACATGGCAATTACTTGATGGAGAAGATTACTTTCGTGATACGAAGAAACGATAAGTAATGCCACTAACCTTCTTTAAAACGCATACCATCAGAACCTGTTCTTTTTGCTCGTTCCGAACCAGCGAGGTCTACTAAATGTAACTTGGCACAAAGATAGTCTTCATTCATAACGTCATTAGTACTTCCATCTCCGGTAATAGGCATTTGCTCTAACGTGATGGTGAAGATTGCATGCGAGCGACTATACAAACACATATCTTTATAGCAAATTATTACTAAAGCATACTAAGTTAACAAGAACAGAACATGAATTAACCTTGATTGGTTGTTCATGTTCGTACTCCCGGTTGCTCGACTCAACGATCCTTGTTCTAAGCAAGCTGCCATTTCTTTTAATGTAGTAACACTAACTTCAGTAGATCCTGCTAATGTAATAACACCATTCGATGATTCACGAATCTGAATAGGTGGTTTTCCGGAGACATGTACTTTTCCCGTGCTTGCAGTATCTGATTTGTTCGGAGACGTCGGATCCAACAAATCATGCACTTCTTCTTTCAAAATCTTTCGGCATAAAAACCATATATGTAAGAACTATAAATTATGAAAACATTTACAGTTCTCTTACAGGAAATGCATGATAACAAACCTCAATGAAGGAAACATGTAATTGGAACTGGATTTGATGTTTTAGACTATCAATCTTGTTGAACAAAGCATTCATTACTTGTGGAGTGATTCCTATATGACAACCATCTTTGAAACCTGTTCCCATAGTATATGTTTTACCTGATCCAGTCTGCAGATTGGAACTTAAAATCACAACAACAAAACTCAAAGCTATACAATAGTTATCAGTGTCTTGTAATAGATTCAACTGTATATACCTGACCATAAGCAAGAACAGTAGCATTATATCCTTGGAACAAACCATTAACAAGCGGAACAATACATTCATCGAACATGGAAGATGCCGGTGAACCCGTGGTGCTACCGTAGACATGATCAAATGTAAAGGAATGTGTCCCAATTTGAACCTGTAAGAAACAAACATAGAAACTAACTAAATTCAGCATTTAATCACCTAAAGATCCAGATCTCTATATGAACAAGCAATTTTTTAACAGTGTGAACACTTGTATTTGGTAACACTTATATTTGGTCTAAAAAGTGACAGTACCTGAGGTTTCCCTGGGGTAACGGTAACACAATCATTACAACCTTGAAGTTTTTCATCAACAATAAGTGGTCTTACATGAACAGCAACCTTAACACAACAATCCTCAGAAACTGGAGTAGTTTCCATAGGAAACAGCTAAACAAAGAAAAAAAGTTTCACAATTTCCAAACACAAAGAGAAAAGAAATAAAGAAAACCCCCCAAAAGAGAAAAGAATATTCCTTTTTTGTAGGAGTTTTGTTGTTTTAGTAATGCAACAACTAGTGAAGGGAATGAGTTGCCTGCTGTTGTGTGTGAAAGAACAAAGAAGAAAAGAAATAGAGAGGTAGAGGAACTGCAGGGAAGGGTAGTTGAGGAACGGTCATATGATTTTTTCTTTGCCTTCACTACAAAATCCCACAAGTAAAATTAAAACATACTTTCATGACACTCATTCCCTTTTCAATCTCTGTTTGTATCTATGTTTCTAACCTTACTTGTTCATGGAGTTTTTGTCTTTGACAATTTGACACAATCACATGTTCTTTTTTGTCCTTTTTAGCTCTACCCTGTTTACTTTTCTTACAGAATGTTTGGAAAGGAGAAAACGAAACTGCATCACACATTACGCATAATCATAGTTTTATACCATCATTTCTCCTTTGGAAAGTGAAAGAAAAAAATAAATAATAATTATTTATGTAAAATTCAATTTTCTTTTTTAAAAATTACACTATACATAGTGGTTGAAACCTTATCGATTAATTGGATTGGAAACGGATCAATGCATCTCCTAGAAATAAGGCATAAAGTTGTTAAAAGATGGATTTTTTTTTATGATATTTTAATTATTTTTAATTTTTAATAATCTATTTAATTGAAATTGAAATTGAAATGAAAATCAAGAGAGAAGTTAAAACTTACTTTAAGAGGGATTATAGATAAATTATAAATTTTTAGGGTCAAAATGCAATATTACCATTATACTTATTTATATTTTCTTAAAGTTTAAAGAGATTAATAGACATATTTATCATTTTTAAGGAGTCAAGGCTACGCGGAGTCTAGTTTTCAGTAATTCATTAAAAAAATATTAATATATTTTAATTATTAAATACAATAAAAAATAAATCTATATGCTTCACGAATTTCTCATATTAGTTTGCGGTGGAATGTAAATAAACACGTGGACCAAATTTTAAATACAAATGTAGTTAATTAGATAAAGAATTTTAATTTGATAGGATAGAAAGAAGAAATAGTTGTAAAATTTTAAGGATATTATTTGTTTTATTTAATACGTTGAATTCAACCTATCCAAGTATTAAGTCTACATGTGATTAAAATTTGATTCGTAAAATTTAAATATGAGCTAACTCAAATCTGAGCCCCACATTTAAAGTTGATTGAAGCTTAATTAAACAATTTAAAATTTATAATATGTATTATTTTTTCTTTTTGGTACATATTACAAATTGAGAGACAAAATGAATCTTGATATTTTGATAACAACAAAGCATCCATATTTTAAAAAATAGAATTGGTACTCGAAT
Source organism: Gossypium longicalyx (assembly GCA_025698465.1). Classification (NCBI taxonomy): domain Eukaryota; kingdom Viridiplantae; phylum Streptophyta; class Magnoliopsida; order Malvales; family Malvaceae; genus Gossypium; species Gossypium longicalyx. Next base: position 1,890,451 of record CM047000.1, on the reverse strand, counting down.
CGGTCTCATTATCAAATTTCGTTTTAATAAATTCGACGTTGATTTATTAATAATTAAATAAATATTTAAAATATCCATAAAATTAATAAAAATATTTATAAAATTATAAAATTTTATCAGTTCTTTTTTTTTTTTTTTTGGTTTTCGATTTTTGTTATGAGATTTTATGATTGTAACGTATGGTAGAAAATAGGGATGACACAAACACATAAACCATGTGATATCCAATCATATACGATTTTTGGAAAAAAAAAAAAACTTTGGTTCATACATTTATAGACTCTTATTAGATATATTGTTTTTTTTTTTTTTGTGTTTAGTATCAATGAAGGCCCATTTTCGAAATTATTTATGTAAATTAGCTGTTTTTAAAAATAATAACTAGTATGGACTGAAAATTAAAAAACGCGCTGACATGGACACAATTTCAGGGGATAACTTAGGAAAACGCTTCCACATCAGCACTTTTTTCCTTGTGTTAGATTTTTATACATTTTTTTCCTGATCGTTGGAGGCCCATTGGCCAAATTTTTAAACGACCATTAGAGGTGACTGTTGGGGGAAAACATGGCCAAAAGCACGTCATCGTCAGCGCTTTTTAGTAAAGCACGTCCAGATTAGAGCGCTTTTGCTTGACACAAGGAAAAAAATGTTGACGTGAAAGCGTTTTTCTGGATTATCCTCTGAAAATGCGTCCACGTTAACGCGGTTTTGGTCTATATCCATATTATTTTTAGAAATGGCCTATTTCCGTAAATAATTTCAGAAATGGGCCTTTATTGATACTAAACCCTTTTTTTGGTTTAAATTGTTAACTATGATTTGACAATATTAATTTTTAATATTATAATTCATGCAATTAAATTGGCATAATGATATTTTTGTCCTCCAACATTGAAAAAAATTCATTGTGGCCCTTTTATAGTTACCTCAAAAAATTTTAAAAATATTTCTGAGGCACTATACTCAAGCTCAAGTGCCCAAAAATGAAATATAATAAACAATAATTTTTATAGTTATCCTAGAAAATTTTAAAAATATTTTTGCACCACCGTACTCAAACTCAAGTGTCCCGAAAATGAAATATAATAAATAATAATTTTTATAAGTATCACGGAATATCTTAAAAATATTTTTAAACCACCACACTCAAACCCAAGTGTCCCGAAATGAAATATAATAAATAATAATCGTTACAATTATCCTGGAAAATTAACTTTCTGAAAAATATTTTTTTTAATTTTTTGGATAACAGTAAAACTTATTATTTATTATATTTGATCTTCTCAGCACTTGTGCTTGAGTATTGTAGTCCAAAAATAATTTTTTTAAATTTACGGGATAATTGTAAAAATAATATTTATTATATTTCATTTTTAAAAAATGTTAAAAATTTTATTTATTTTGGGTTATTTAATAAAAAAATGCAAGTTTAAGGTTTAAAAAGGAGAATTTAAATGGAAGACTAAAACGATTTTTTTTTTAAAGTTAAAAAGTTAAATAAGTCATTATGTTTATTAAATTTATGTTAAATTAAGACATATCTATTTACATGGTTTTCGAATTTTATTTTTACTTCAAATTCAATATATATAATTATATAAGTGATTGAACAAATTAAATATAAATTCGAGCTTTAAAAATAACAAAATTAAGTGGAATTTAGAAATTAAAAAGCAATTATCATATTCTAGCACAATGTTTCTAAAGCCCATGTCCCGAGCAAGATCCTGCGCGCCTCGACCCACATAGGGTGCACACACTTGAGCAGTATTTGTGTGCAACCCCTCAGCACCATACCGTCCGCATCATGGGTGATAGCTCCGACGGCTACCACTCGACCAGCAATATCAACTCCGACATCCACGTTTAATTTAACAAAGCTTTGGTCGGGTGAACGACATCTTATTGTGATATCCACTCCAACAATTTAGCTTTTTTGGCTAAAACGATGCCAATTCTTATTCATCAATCAGCTATTTTATCATTAGTTTATCATTGGCTACTATCTTCTAATTCAAAGCGAAAAAGTTTATGCTTGGTAATCTTAATAGTCAATTAAGAATCTTGTCTAATAGATGTCAAATCGTATTTTAAATATACTGGTTACAACTCTATAACTCATAATATTATATCACAATTTGCATAATATCCAAAATCAATATATTTTTTATTTAGTCAATCATTGTCGTAACTCACAACAAGAGCTTACCATCATAAAGCTCTAAATCGCAAAATCTACATTTTCCTATCAAATGTCCACATTTTTTTTTTGTTATCATCAATCTAAGATAGTTGCTCTAGTGACCATCAATTGTGCGGGGTATAATAATGTAGCATATTAAACATTCAAATAAATTTGTTATTCTAATAACCTACTTATAATTTTAAAAATTAATAAAATGTTTAGAATTCATTTTTCTCCAAAAACTAGTATGATTCCCACCTAATGCTTCACATGGAGTTAAATATTTATTCTTTTTGTTAATTATAGAGTAAAAATTTAAATGTTGCAATATGCTCTAAGTTTTTGTACTATTTATATTTTTAGAATTTAGCTTTCATATTTTTATTTTCAGAAATTTAATCTCTCTACTTTTTCGAGTTTAAAAACGTAGGTCTATTTATTAACATTGTTAAAATTCATTAGTTAAATTTACTGGTGTGGTAATTTGAAATTAAAAAAAAAAAACTCACTTGGTATCTATGTAACAAAATGACAGTATAATAGACTTGAATTTTAAAGAGAATTTTAACAATGTTAACAATTTTTAAAAATTCACATTAACATTTTAATCGAAATAAAGTATTTAGACTAACTAATGGCATTATAAGAGTTGAGGTACTAAATTATTTCAAAATCAAAGTATAGAGATTAAATCTCAAATTTGAGCGAAGTATAGAGATCAAACTGAAAATTAACTATTCTTATATAATCTCAAAAAACTAAAAAATAGACTTGTTCAAAGGACTATAGATTTTGTTCTATTCGGATTAGGTTTGTGTAAATTTTTTATACATAAAATTAATTTGATGAGACCTGAAATATTATTTATTAATGCAATGTGTTTTAATTAAAAACAAAATCTATAGTCCTTTGAATAAATATATAAAGGTTAAGGGTTTAATTTGTTATCATCATTATACATAAAACACCAAATAAACATTTGACAAAAAAATTATTTTATTTTTTTATCTAATGTACGTAAATTAATTTTACTACTTTTTGTATAATATAATACAAAGACTACTATAACACTTTTATCAAAATTAAACCCACCCACAATAGATTTTCTTTTTCCAATTCAGACCAAACAACTAAAGGAAGGCCCACTTTTGTTTTTGGTCCTTCTTAGGGATTAGCATAACAATTATTTAAAAAAAAATGATTATTCCATCTTAGTTTACCAACCTTGAAAAGGTTTCAAAAGTACACATTCATATGTCATTGTTATGAATTATTTATCTAACATCTTGGAATATGGTTGTCTTTCCAATATGTTGTTTTATGTCGGACCAATTATTTTGGGGTTTTATTTTCCTACACGCATGTTTCTATGTTACACCTTCACATGGCTTGTCACAACTCTAAAGTCAAAAAGTTATATACCAATGCAATATTCATCATTAATTGGACATCTCTACGTTTCTACTTTTAGAAGTAAATACCACGTTACTCAAAAAATATTGGACACATGAGGATTGACTCAATTTCATCAAATGTCGAAGTTTTAAATTAGAGTCTCAATTTTTTTTTATCAATTTATTTATTAAATTTGGTTTAAATGCTTAAATATGTTTTATATTAGATTCTGTTTGAGTTGATAAAAAATATTAATAAAATATTTTAAAGTTTGAGGACCAATCTAATATTTGAACATAATTTGAGAATATCTTATGCAAGAGAATATTGTTTTTTATTCTTTTGACTCGAATTTAGTGTATCTCTTTATGTTAAGTACATTAATAAGGGTTTTTCTTTTGTATAAAGTCAAGTTACGAATTGGGGAAGGAATAAACTTTTTAGGTATAATATAAGTTCAAACTCTCACACCCACACACACTAAACTATCACACAGGCAAGCCTGTGGATTGAACATCGGGTTCAGGCCTGGACGAACTCACTTCAGTCAATTAATCTATTGCTCAAGTTCGAGGAAAGAAGAATTACATCAATAAAATTTAAACCCTTATCATGTTATAAATTAAGAAATGAAAAATTACATCAACGAAATTTGAATCTTAATTATTAAAGAAGTATCAACAAAAATCTTAAATCACTACGGGTTTGATATATTAAATCAAAATTTATTATTATTATTTTTGAATAAATTTCAATTATTACTTTTAGGATAAATAATGTAGGAATTTGCATTATTCTTTTAACATATTCCCCCCATGTGCTTTCTACCCCACATGCTTCCACATCACTAAAAATTAATTCTCAACCTTTTTTTTTTTTTTATCAAAGCTTTGTCCCCATTTCATTCTATTCTTACAAGCAAAAAGTTTTTAACCCAATTATCGAAAAATTTAACTGTAAACTGTGGACCATGTTGTTTCATTAGTACAATTTAATATCTAAGGTTTTTAATTATTATGAAAAATCTTCAACCGCCATGAGAAATCTCAACTCAAAAATGCCAGGATATTATTTAAAAAGTTGTCGCAAGTCTATTAATTTTTTAAACTTGAAAATTGACAATTTTGGTGGTTGGAATTTAATAAATCTCAAACCACCCAAGCATGTATCTTTCCCCATTTTCTCGAAAAACTTCGTCTTCGAATATTGTCTTTGATCGAATTTTAATTTGATTTGTTTAACTTTTAACATTGTTATTGGGTCTTGAGATAATGTGAGCCCATCACATTTATGAATCTAAAATTGTACTTGCAGACTCGTGTCATAATGATTAATACCAAATATCATAATTATTACAATCAATTAGAAGAAAATCTAAATTGAGTTGTTTTATCTTGCCAACCATCATATAATTTTTCTGCCGTAAATAAAACACCAAAATTGCTGATAAAAATCTTTGTGTGCCCTCTTATTTGTAATAACCCTTTGGATGATAAAATTAAAACCTTTTTTCAATGTGTTGGATACATAACATGTGCTTGATTGTGGGGTTTCAATCATGGGGATGCTTTCAATTTTGCAATTAGGTTGTGGGATTTTCAAGAGCTTTGGTTGGGCTCTCTTACTTGAACTCCTTCTTTCTTTCTTTTCTTTTTTTCTCAAATGTTTTTATGTTATATATTTGATATAAACAAGAAATATAATTCTTTAAAATGAATGATAATTAAGGAAGAGATCTACCAACACATACAAAAATATAAAAAAGGATGTTAGTTTTATGTTAGTGTAAATGGATCCCTTTTTATATTGTGCCTTTTCTTTTGGGTAACTACTTCCATCCATTCTAGTAACTGTTGGCTGCGTCTAGCCTTCTTCAATTACCTCCCAAGCAGCAGAATCAGACATAATAAACGCCTTCATATGAGGTTTTCAATAAGCATAATTTGAATGGCTTACTAGAAGTAGAGCTCGAGATATTAAAATTTCTTCTCTTATAGGTTCCATAGTTGCAGACTTATCATTGGATCGTCTTTAAGTGCCTTATAAAGTAAAGTTATAATGCCAATCGAAAACAAAATTAGTCCACAAATATGATAAATTCTATTATGTTTAGAATTTGTTGCTAACGATAAATAGAATGGAAATTCAATTTATAAGGAAACAAAAGAGGAAGAGGAAACGACAAAACCAATATTTGTTAACATAATTTAGACACAACAGTCCTATATCTGCGAAGCCTCACTTAGAATATACTCTTATTCAATCACTAAAACAAACAATCGTAACAATTTATCTCTATCGGGTAAAGCCATAAGCCCTTACAAGCCAAATTCATACTCTCCCAATAGAGAACAAAACTACAATGAACAAACACCAAAGATTACTCTCAACTCTACTCAAAAGAGTTTATCACCAATCAAACAAGAATATAATCGCACAACACAAGAAAAATAATCAATATGTAGACTCAAATCCACTATTTACCACATATTTCTTTATATAATACAAATAGCTCAAATCTTCTTCTTTTTTACATATGTATAGCGGAGGAATAATCAATATGTAGACTCAAATCAACTATTTACCATAAGAGCATTAGAAAACTTAGTAGTTCTTCAAGCATTGCCAGAATTTTCGATAACTCCATTACTTTTTGATATTCTGTGCATTTTGATATCCTCAATCAAACGTTTCAAATCATTATAAGATGAATGGCCTTCTTCAACAGCTTTCTTTGCTAATTCCCCAAGTTTTTTAGCTCTTTTGTTCATATCAATTGCCTCCTCAGTATCCCCCATCACTGCATTAATCGCCATGAGAATATCATCCCCACTTTTTATCACTAGTGAATCCTCCGTTGCCCATGCTTTCCACACCTCGTTGCCAATTGATACTCCCAAATTCAGCACTTGAGTCACCAGCTTTTCATTGTAGAATTGCTCGGCGAAAATCGGCCATGTGATGAAGGGTACACCTGCAACAACCCCTTCGAGTATCGAGTTCCACCCACAATGCGTTAAGAAGCCTCCCATGGCTTCATGTTCGAGTATCAACACTTGAGGTGCCCACCCTCTAATAAGTAAACCTTGCCCGTTTTCCTTTATTTTGTCCTCAAATCCTTGTGGCAACCATAGCTCTTGCTCTTCATCTTCGAACTCATCGTTTCTTGTTTTTAACACTTTCCCAACAACCCAAATGAATGGATGGCCTGAAGCTTCGAGTGCATAAGCAATCTCCGTTGTTTGTTTTTTGTTGAATCTAGTTAAGCTTCCAAAGCAGATGTAAAGAACAGATCTGGGCTTTTTGCAATCAAGCCAATTAATGCAGTCGTGCTTCGAAATTGATGTTTTTTCACCTCTATCAACTTTATCAACAGTGTCTCTATTGACCAAAGAAACGGGGCCAATGTGCCATGCTTTGATTCCTAAAACATTCCTACAATGATCTGCATAACCAGACTCTAGCTCATAAAAACTGTTCATCAACACCCCAAAGCTCTTCCTCTGGGATTCTCTTAACTTATCGAATAACTCAGAGAATTTATTTTTGGCTTTAACAATGTCTGGCAACTGTGATCTAGTGAGTTTCACTTCATCAGGCAGTCCTGGAACAACGAATTTTTCAGTCTCCGACTCGATGCTCTTATGAGGCTCATAATGTGTAATATTCTCCGAGAGACAAAGGTTAAAGAATCCGCTTCCATTGAAGGCAATCCTTGCAATGCCAAGCTCATTGGCAATATCCAGAGTCCACGGACAAAGAGAATCAGAGACTATGCAATCAGGGTGGAGATCACTGAACAGCTTTTTTATTTTGGGTTGAAGCAATTCGATGGCATGGAAGAGCTTTATGGACATTTCTGGGGTTGGGGCTGAAACCGCGTTCTCGCAACCTTCGGGCAATCCAACCTCAGTGGAAGGTAATGAGATGATTTCAAGTGTAATGTCTCGACCTAATTTAACATCTCGATCAATGACCTTTTTTATGCGAAGGGCATTCATGGTTGTGATGATAATGGTGACCTTAGCGCCGAAAGCAGCAAACATCCTCGCCATGTCCACCATTGGCATCATGTGACCAGGTGCCATGTAAGGGAAAAACATTGCATGTATTTGATGTCCATCGCTTCCCATGTTATAATGATAAGTTTTTCTCTTGTTTGCCAAATTTGAAGCTTTTTCTCCTTCTTTTTGTTTGAAATATGTAATCAAACTCATATCAAAATTCAAAGGGCAAAGGCTGTATATATATATGTGTGTGTGTGTTTTTAGAAGTAGGTTTTAATATTAACAATAATCTAACTCTAAAAACAGATTAAACACGGCAACGGTAGGCTATGTTTGTGGTAATTTGCATGAACAACTTGAGAAACAATATTGTTTTCCCTAAATAAAGATGAAATACAACAATGGTGGGCAATGTTTGTGCTGGTTTGCATAAACAACTTGTTTTATTAGTTTTGGTCAATTGGAAAGTTCTTCAATGATTCATGGGGACATCATATAAAGGCCTGTTAATACCCGAAGACCCAAACCCAGAAAGCATAAAGGCTTTGTACCTAATAATTAATTACAAGCTTAGTTTAAGATGAACCTTTCTTATAATTCGTAATATTTTTTAATTTTTTTATTAATATATTAAATTTTTATAATTCTTAATAATTTTTAAATGATTTTCTATAACTTTTAAAATTTTTATTTATTAATTTGTTTAGCCTAGACGTAATTTTTTTGAAATAATTATTAAAAATTAATCTATTTTGTGATTTTTATTTTTTATTTAAATATTTGTTGACGTGGCAAAATACCATGTTAGCATTAGGTACACATGAATGCCATGTTCCACCATCTATTTGATCTATCAGCCACATCAGTAAAGTCTAACGATTAAATATGGTCAACATTAACGGGGGCTTAATTGATTAAATTTTCACTTCTCAATTTGATGTAAATTTTTCATGAGAGCATATTTGATTTTTTTTTTTTTTTGCTCTTTTTTGTGAGGGGTTTTTTTTACCATCAAGCCAAAATTTTTTGTTTCTTCTTGATGTCCAAAACCTCCACATTCATGGCATTCAATTCTCATCTTCTTTGGAGATGGTGCATCTTCTTTCAACAAGGTTTTCCCTTTATCTCGATTGAGATTCTTCTCATCTTCTTTCTTCAAAAAGTTTTGCATACTCTATTGGAGTTCTTAGTGAGTAAGACTAGCTTCTCTTCAAGTTCAATAATAGAAGCAATTGTTGAATCAGGTGTACGTTGTAACAACAATTTAGACATTAATAACAATGTTCTTTTCGTCTTTCACCTTCTACATTATAGATTCTTCTTAATCCAATTCAAAAGTTGCAAGTGAACCTATGAACTCGTCATTGGAAGTTGTATCATTTTTAACTTCTTCGATTGTAATGACTTTTATAATGAACCTTTCTTTCACAGATAAAAAAAAAATCATTCTTCATCCATTCCTAAATTTCTAAACCTGGAAGAAAGTATCTAAAGCTCGGACATACGAATTGATGCATTACCTTCATGTTGATCTTAAAGAAGGGTCCAAGCATCTTTGCCAGATTTACACATAGAAATGATTTTGACTGTTTCTATATCCACTCCATTGAAAATTGCATTCAAGGCTTTTGAGTTGTAATGTGTACCCTTCCTTCTTTGATAGTAAACTTCTCTTTAGGCTTAGGTGTGGTTGTTCCATCAGCATTTGTTGTAACATGATGTGTCCACCTCCACTTCTGTAGATTTCCAACCCTCTCATCAAAGAACTTTATAAACACCCTCATTCTCGTCTTCCAATAAGCATAGTTTGATGAACTAATCAATAAAGTTGGAGTTGTATAACTACCAAAATGTTAAAAAGCATTTAAATGGGTGGGGTCACCCTTTTTTCATCAAATTTCCTTAAACATTTTATATAATCATACTTCAGTCCTGTGCTACTAATGATACCTTAGTTTTGACTGAAAAATAAATAATGCATCTTGTACAAGCCCAATTTGCGGATCCAGATTAAACCAAATCTACCTACCCAAAACCCATTACAACCCTAGCCCAATACCTAAAGCCCAAACCCCAGACCCATTAGCCAAACTAGGGTTTCAGATCCTCTGCCATCAGCGCCAACCACCCACCGCCACAGTCACATCTCCAGTGCAAGTGGCACACCTGCCCACTGCCACCGCCGTTCACCTGCAAGACCAAGGAAAAGACAGTAAATAGTATAGAAATCATGTAAAATGGCTATAAAAAAGCCAGATCTAAAACCATTAAGGGTGAAAAAAAAATTTCTCTGTAAACACAAAAACATTCGGCAACTCTTCAATACAAAATACAGATTTAAGCACAAAAAAGGGCAGTCATCCAGTAATATCAAAAGCATGAGAATATCACAAAATCAGGCAACCAAAATACCAGAATCACAATCGAAGGACTAAGTTGATTTTATTTTTTATTTTTTTACCCTATTTTCGAATTTATTTCCTCGTTTATATACGTATATTATAAACCCTAAAAAATAAAAAAAAATATATTAAAAAAATAATACCTTTCGAAATTCCACAGTAGTGACCCATGGTGGTCCGGCGAATCCTCTTGGCGGGATGCAGGATTTTCCAGAGAAAAGGGAGAACTCTCCCTCTTTTTTTTTTTTTGAAGTATGCAGGAAATGAAAAAAAAAAGCCAATTTTTGACTTATATAACGGTACCAAAATGGTACCGTTTTGGCCCTTCCCCCTAAGGAGCAAAACGACGCCGTTTAGGCGCCGACCCGAGGACCAGACCCGCCTTACAGAAAGATCCGCGTGTTTTTGAAGCGGAGGGGTTATTTGCGCTTTCGGCTCCTCCGCTTTTTCCTGATCTCGCAATTAAGTTTTTTTTTTTATTTCAATTTCACCTTAAAATTTATTTTGGTTTCATTTTGGCCCCCATTCGAACGACGTCGTTTAGGAGGGCGGGGAATTATTTCACTTTTGGACTTCGCATGTTATTCGCGTTTTCAAATCGGCCCCTTTTCTTCTCTGTTTATTTTCAAATTAGCCCCGAACTTTCATATTAGGTTTGATTTAGTCCCTTTTTTTCATTTTTCAACATTTCAATTAAATTAATTGGTTTAATGTGATTATATTTGCTATTATTATTTTACTACTATTATATAATATATTTTTATTATCATAATTTTTATTATTTTACTATTATAACTTAACGTATTACTATTACTATTATTTTTATTTTATTACTATTATTATTATTACTTCTATTAGTTTTTTATTTTATTTCTAGTTGTTATTACTTTTATACATATGTATATATATATATATATATATATATATATATATATTTATATATTTTTTTACTTTAATTTAATATTGTCATTATATTTCCTTTTTGTATTTCTGTATTATTATTATTATTATTTTACATAGTAATGTGCATTTCTATTATATATGTATATATATATATTTACGTATAGTATTATTATTTACTTTACTTTAATATCATCATTATTGTAACGACCATCATCATTATTATTATCACTAATATATATATACTATGTAAATCTTTTATTATATTATGTATACATTTTTATATATATACTACGCATATGTATCTTTAAACATTGTATTATTATGTATATATATATATTTCTTATTACTTCTATTATTACGTAGGTACCTTAATACGTATATGTATGTACTTTTATATCATTATTATCATTTTCGTTATCATCGTCATTTTATTTTGCCATTTTTTATATTTATTTATTTATTAATTTACTTACGTATTCGATCATTTCATTTTTCCTCATGCGCCTGTTTACTAGCCTTGCTATTATTTCACCTTTCATAATTGTTCGTATTATTATGTTTGACACTGTCACGCATATTATTACGTATTAGCCTCATAATTTGCTTTTATATTTTACTATAAATTACATCATGTTTTTACTCGATGCCTTAAAATAAACTTTTCATAAAAGTGATATTCCGTATTTGGTAATTCGAGACAATCGTGCCCTAACTTACTGGGTTTCGATTTTTCTCACTTAACCTAAATAACGGAATACTCTTTTAAATCGCTATACGAGTTTTGAAAAATGCTTATTCCCGGAGATATGAAGTATTGTGCCCTAACTTACCGGGTATGACATTTCGTCACCTCGAAATAAGAATTTGTTTTAAAATAAATATTCGGTGTTTGAGAATTCGAGAAAACGTGCCTAACTTACATCGGGTTTGATTTCTCTCGTTTACTCTAAATAATCGAATCCCCTTTTACAAATTAAAATACGCAAATTATATAAAAGGCAAGCTCGCTCTCGAAAATTCAAGATGTGGTGTCCTAACTTACTGGATGTGACATTTTATATTTTGAGACGAGAATGTCTTTAACACTTGAGCATTTTTATAAAAAAGGATCGTATTTCAAAAGTCTTTCGAGATTTCAATCTTCGATCTTAAGACACTAATTAATCAGCTAGGTACCAATTTTGGGTGTTACGAGGGTGCTAATCTTTCCTCGTACGTAACCGACTCCCGAACTCGTTTTTCTAAATTTCGCAGACCAAAATCGTTGTTTAAATAAATCAAATCATTTATTAAAAAAAACTACTCTTACGAGGTGACCCGATCACACCTCATCAAAAAGGATTGGTGGCGACTCCTCTGTTCGTTTTCATTTTCAAAATCTAAGTCGATTCCCGTTTTTTAAAAAAATGGTTACGACACATCTATTACATGATAGCTTGGATATATAACAAGTTAAAAAATTGAGACCTCTCAAATTTTTTTGAAACTATTTTTTTAATGTGTCAGATTCAAAATTATTCATGCAATAAGTACACACATGTTTACAACTAGGGTTATAAATGAATCGAGCTTGAATTAATGAACTTCTGTTCATGTTCGTTTGTTTATTTTTAATTTTGCTTGTATTTAGTTCGTGTTCGTTAAGAATCTCAAAATTTTTATTTGTGTTAATTTATTTAAAATTATGAATTTTCATATTTGTTTGTTTAATGTTCACGTTATTAAACATGTTCGTGAACATATAATTAAACATGTTCACGAACAATGTTCATGAAAAATAAACAAACAATAAATAAATAAACATATATTATTTTTTAGATATAAAATAATCAGATATAAATATTAATAATTATATTATAAATAAAGAAATATACAAATCAAAATAATTTTATTAATATATAGTAATGGAACAATAAACAAGTTTTAAACAAACATAAACCAACTTGTTTATGAACATAAATTAATCGAACAAACTTTGTTCGTATTCGATTCAAGACTCAAAATTTTATTTTTATTTATTTATTTAACTTAATAAACAAACATAAAAAAAAAACCTAATTATTCATCAAACATTCTGTTGATGGAAAATAAATTTGACTTGGCACTGGTTTTGTTAGCTGAATCCATGGATAAATATTCAACCTAACTTTAATGCATATTTAATGGCATTTGGCATCTCAGCCAACGAATTTCTCTGCTTTACTTTATTTCTTTATTCTTGTATTCATTTTTTAAAATTAAATTGTTGATCAAAACGTGCACAAGTCTCTCACGTTAGGATGTTTAGGTTTTTTTATTTTATTTTATATATAAATAATATAAAAAATTAATTAATTCTAAAAATGAGATGGAAAAAATTTATTTACGAAAATGGATTATTTTTAAGAGCACTCAACGGTGTAATTTGACACACCGACAGTATTACCTTTTTTTTTATTTTAATCATCACTCATTCATCAATTTAAAAATAAAAAAAAATTATTTTTTGTACTTCCAATATATTAGACAACACATGTATGTATTTAAAAATAATTTTTTAATGGATGTCGCTGATGTAATAGTTAAAATAAAAAAAGAATCGAAAAAAATAAAAAGGAAATGAAAAGAAAACTAAACACAAACAAAAACCCATGAAGAATTTTGAATAACTCAAAAAAGAAATATGAAAAAGAAAAGTTTAAATGACTTTTTTATTAAAAAAATAACAATATAAAATTTAGAAAACTGAAAAATGTATGGTTCTAGTACAATAATCACTAATGAAGCAAGCATTAATCACGGGCTCTCCATTTACTTTTTTTATTATTTTTTTTATTTTAACTGTTTCTTTTCAGTTTTTTTTTCTATTTCATTTGTTTTTTTAAATTCTCATAGGTGTCGTTAGATACCGCGATACCCATTAAAAAATATCTTCTTTTAGCTTATTTTAATTGACATAAAATTTTTTTCTCCACCATAAATACTTATATTTTTCACAATATTTCGAAAAAGACTTCAAAATATTTAACAGATAATTGAATTATAATTCGACTAATTCAAACTATATATCTGCATGTTAATATTTGTATATATTCTAAATAGTAATTAAAATATTTAAACCCAAATATTATTCAAATTCACAAATATATATATATATATATATATCCTCGTATATCCATATCCAATCCTAAGCAGAGAATTGAAGCATTTGCAATCTACCAAACTCCTATTAAAAACTATACAATTATTCAATTTTCAATGCCAAAACCCACACACTCATTCCCAAAAAATCAAACAAAATCTCAGTTTCACATGCTACAAAACTAAGTTAGGGGATCTTCCATTATTATTATCCAATACAATTTCAAACAAATCAGCCTCAGATTCTTCATCAAATTCCATTGTTGAACAATTTGTCCCATAATTATTATGGCTGCCTTTATTTGTGCATCTATTAAGCCATTGAGAATCAATTCTCCCCATTGAAAATAGCTCTTTGCTGTCTTCGTACCCTAAAGCTGCTGCAGCAGCAGGGGAATTCAACACAGGGCCAATGAAGCATGGATTCGGTGTCCGTTGCCCGTTTGCCGGACTGTAAACGAAAGCACTTTGTCCGAAATTAACTAGAACCAAAACATCATCGTTCGCCGCTAGTGTCGGATATAGAGGTGTCCCGAATTCCTCAGACTTACAGTTTATTACATGTACTAACTCCGAGTCTAATGTGAAAAACACTTTCTTTTGCTTCGGATTGAAACCGCAACCTATCACTTTCCCTGGTTTCCCCCAGTCTTCTTTCTCGGATTCGAAAATAAGCTTAATTCCTGAAAATTTGTGTAAACCATGAGTTAAAGTTGCATAAACAAGCAACTTAGAATTAAGAAATTGAAACCTGGAGTTCATCTGGTAAGTTAGACACTCTTCGCCTAAGACTATTTACCTATAACCCCTCAACCAAGGACAAGTGAGCCCATCTGTCATTTGACACTCATGTCTAACGACATACATAGGACCACGCAACACTTACTATAACAACAATCAACCTACAATAGCAGTGCCCCGTTTGACACCTGACTTCTGATCACTAACCTCTGACTTGTCTGTATAATCATACGGCTCATCACGTGGCATTATCAGACAAAATTAAAATCCCTATATAAGCCCAAGTGCACAAAAGAGACCGAGTCACTCTCCCCTTCTTCCTCACTCCCTTTCTTCCTTATTGACTCTCTGCCCTGTACTCACCTTCTCCTCTTTATTGGTACTTAGTACCAACAAATTTGAACCCCCATTTGATACGTATGTATGTACTGGTACAGATAATACTGCAATAAATTATATGAAACTGATGCATCATTTTTAGTCAATAGCTTCACAGTTACTCTACATGCAGTAAAGTGTGGCATCATTAACTGATTAAGTGGTCTTAATACATAATTCGTGATCATGTGGCAGTGGACCCTTTTTTTCAATTACCTTCGGGGTCCATTTTTAGTTTCACAGATTTATTCAAATTTTGACATCCGTCCGATACTATTTCATCTCTATTAACATTATAAAAAAAAAGGGGGTTTATTTTGATATTCTAAAAAATGGAAGTTACCAAATAGAAAGTTGATGAAAAAAGAAAGTTACCGTCAAGAAAGACCGAACCATCTGAATTGAAACCAATGGAACCTGGATAAGTACCAGGAAGCTTCGAAGGAAGAGAACCACCTGCTGTTAATCCCATTGATAACATCACTTGTTCTTCACCTTTTCCATCATCTTTAGTTGCAGATTTTAATTCATCAACCTTGTTAATAACATGGTGGGAATCTTCATGTTCATGGATCAATTTTGTTTTCTCACCTAATTCCTTGAGCTTCCCACTATCATCATCACCATGGCAATACAAAATCTTGATTTCAAAATAAGCTTCTTGAGGAAAAGCAGTGTTCCCTAAAGGTGGACCTGGTAAAGGCAAAGCTGTTCTAATAACAGCTGATGATGCTGATGACACAGATTTTAGCCTAATCTTTTGCATGAAATCAGCTGATCCTTGACATACTTCCCAACTTAATTCAACATCATTCCCTCTTAGAAAATCAACAGCTGCACATAATCCCAACAAGCTTGATGACCTTGTTGATGATGATATGTTGTAGGGTGTGAAACCAAATCTAGACCATCCATTTTCAACTGCATCTGTGATGAGAGATGGATGATCAGACCAACTAAACAATGGCTTTGCCGAAACCCCACGTCGGAAAACATAGTGGTGATCAGCAACCATGTCTTTACCTTCACTACTCTCTTTATGAAGACACCACTTATGTATAAACACTACCAAAAGGATCAAAACAATAACGATGATTACCACTGCTACTGTTACATGCATCAATTCAACCATCTCTACAAAGTCTTATTGGTTTTTTTTTTTTCTGGGAAAATGTAGAAGAAAAGGAGAAGGAAAACTAGAAAGGAGAAAGAGACGGCAAAGCAAGCGTTGGAGTAAAAAGACTGGTTCAAGAAAAGGCAAGGGAGAGCTATGGTGTAAGCAAACAGTAAAATAGTAAAGGAGTCGTAAAAGGATAATGAGCATATACGTGTTTTTTTGGGTCCATTTTCTTTATTAAATGTCAACCCACAAATCTTTCTTTATTAAAATACCCTTTTTTCATAAGGATGAATATCTTGATTTCGAAAAAAAAAATTATATTAAAACATAAGTGATAATTAAGGGCAAGAATAAAAATAAAAATTAATTTTTATCTCCAAAAATAATATTTTTAATTTTTAATTTTTAAAAAAATTATGAGATTGTATATTAATATCATAGTATCTTTAGTTCTCTAAAACAAGATTTTGACTCTTTGAAACTTGAGCAAAAAAGGAGAATGTTGAAGAAAAAGTTTGAGAAAAATGCCAAGAAATTAAGGAACTTGGTTTTTTTATTATAGTATTTGTCGAACTTAGAGTTAATTCCATGTAAAACCTTAGAATTTCTATGCAAAAGCAATGATTTCATGTCTGTAAAGAACTCTTGAGAACTTGGCATGAAGATGTACTGCTATAGAACAATCAACATTCATTGAAAAGTGTGTGCTTTAATGAAGATGAATGCAATGTATTTAATGAGGGTCGTCTAATCTCAGGACGGGATCCCTAGAATTCTTCAAAAATTCGATTTTAGTCCTTGTATTAAATATATAAAAATATAATCAAATATGTTTAGTTTCCATCAATCGAATCTGTAATATATATAATAACAATTTTAATTGACATTAAATCTTGAGTTAAAAAAGAATTCAAAATAAATCGATAATTGAAACTAAGATATCAAAATTTCCATAGTTTCAATTATATATATATATATAACTTTTACTTTCTTCGTTGTAGTTGAAGTTTTGTCTCATTAGACATGATCTGATCTCTAGACTCAAAAATTTTAGTGGTGGGGACTTCTGATTTTCAGGGATTGTGATTTTATTATGCCTTACCTATCATATTTTATTATGCCAAATTATGTTTCATATGCCAAGTAGTGGGAGGCCTTCATATTCATGGAAACCCATTAAAGCACCAATTGTTTTTTCTACTAAAAAGCAAACCAAAAAATTAAGTATGTTGACCTTTTATAGCCATCCTATTCTAATATAAGAAAATCAAAATTATAATTTCATTTTTAATGGTATTAATTAATCTTTAGAGGGGTAGCCAAGCACTAAGGAAAATTTAGAGTGGATGTGACCATATTAAAGCCAATAACTCAATTTACAGAAGCCCCACTTACCACTGAAGTTCTTTTTGGGGAGAGGGCTACTTCATTCTTCATAAGTGAACATATAAAAACTATGAGTAATCATCTTGTTTGGTAATAGTTGGCAAAAAGTCTAGGCCATAATTCTAGAGATAATTGCCACAATTCAAGGGGATAAACCATAAAGATGTTGAGCAACACTTTGCTTTTCAAATGCAATAACTAAAATGATTCAATTATGAATTTTATTTTTTTTCATGTTCTATGGAAATTAAGAAAATATTTAAAATCATCGACTTAGAAATCAACAGTTTAAGAATTTATATGCACGAAATTTGTAAAAGATCAATTTCTGTAAAGCACGAACTTCTTTATTTTCGTACTATAAAAATAATTCTATTTTCTTGAGTAGAAAGATGAAATTCAAATTAAACATTTATATAATATATGTATATGGTAAACCCGAATTTCATTTTACTTTATTGATACAAAAATTTCAATAAGACCGAAATAAAAAAAATTTATATTGGAGCTTGGGATGAATGATTAAATTATAAAACTTTTAAGGGTGAAAAGTGAATATATTTAACAATGTGCAATAAAAAATGATCACAAATCACATCAAAAGTATAGACGATGACAATGGATTTATATCATTACATGTAAATTGTGAAGATTAGTTAACTAAAACGAGAGGAAAATGGTATTGGAAAATAATAATTAGCAGCTAAAAGCTAGAAATAGACCATTGATTGATGTCAATTATCAAACAGTTTCCCTTTTATCTTCCCAGATAGCCTTGTCAATGACTAAGGGAATTTTTTATTTCCACTTCAACTTGAAAAGAAAAAAGTGAAAGTAATGGATCAAGAAAATGCAAAGCCCCAATGGTTGGTGAGTAGGAATAAGATTTGAAAAATTAAAAACAAATAAAGAAAATTTTGTTTATAAAATTATGAAGTAAAATCTCTACATATATCATTTAATTCCCCCATTAATCTTTAGTTGAGTTTCGATTTAAGGGTAGTCTAGATTAAATCTTGGATTGATGTAATCTACTTTAAGAATCTTTGAGATTTGACCTTGAATCAATTTAATCTGTTTTAAGAGTTATCAAGATTTAATGTTGAAGACGAGTGAAGAATATTTGGTCCAAAGGCTTTTTTTTTTTTTTTGGAACTTGATATTAAGTCAATGTGATTTGCTTCAAGAGTTGTCAAGACTTGTCCTTGAAGAATGAGTTTTTATCTTTTTTGTGTTGATGCAATTGAATTAGGAAAAACTTAACGGCCTTCAAGTTTTAATCTTAGATGGATGAATCCATTTCAAGGGCTTTCTAGACTAGACCTTGAAGAAAGAAAAATGGAAGAATAATTTTTTTCAAAATTGATATGAGCAATTTCTTCAAGATTAATTTGACATTTTTTAGAATCTGTTCGAGATCTTTGATTTCTTCAAAGATTTCGTAAGATTTTGAAGAGAGCTTCTAACCTTCAAAACCTTATCTTCAAGCTTCGAATTTTGAATTTCATGAATTTTTGAAGTTTAGTATTTGTATTGAATGACTTGAAGGTAACTTTAGAATTAATCAGTTAAATAAATGAGAGTATTTTTTTTCGAAAAAAGGAAAAATTATTAAATAAAAGAGAATTATTGTAGAATATAACTTCTATCTACAATGATTAAACTCTTTTACGCCTTAAATTTTTAATTAATTTTCTAAATAATGTAATTTTAATTAGTTTTTATTTCATTCTTCGAATTGTTCAACATAATTAAAATATATTATATTATTTAACAATTTGAATATAATAAAAAAAAACTTTTCAAATAATAATTAAAGCATTTAAACTATATTCAATGTACAAAATAGTTTTGCTTGATATAATTAATACAAAAGTATTATTTAAAATAATAATTAATATACATAATTAAAATATATAAATTATATTTTTAATTAAAATATAATACTAATAAAAATTTATTATTTAAAATTGAAGTAACATAATTAATAAATTATTTTTGGAATAACTTATTTTAATTAGTTTTTAATTCGTACAAATTATAAAAAAATTGTATATCGTAAATTAAACTTTTCACAATTTTCATTTATTATTTTCTTAATAATCAATAACATTGGCCATAATAATTAATATAAATATATATTAGATTAGATTATATAAATGTATAACTTAAAAAATTTTATATATAAATATAAAGTTTGTTCACAACTTCTATTTTACGTGAATTTTTTAATTAATAATTTTAATTTAAATATTATAATTATTTTTAAATGTAAATATATTAATATGATGAAAAATATATATTTTTTCTGTTAGTTTAAATATCAAAACTAAACACGAACTTTTGATTGATTGAGAGATGTAAAATCTTTCCAAATAAATAGGCCCATATCTACCAACAATTGGACCATAAACTATCGTCTTTGTTGGATCTGCAACTTATTGAAAAGCCCCTTAAAATGGTCTAAAAATGGCCGATGGTGATGAACGATAACTATATCTCTCACCGGTTGTTGATATTTACACCATTCGGCTCTGTTTATCCAAATATCTTCGCCAAAAAAAAAATCACTTTTTCACATACATTCGAAACGAAGAAGAAGAGCAAAACCTACAAATGAAGCAATGAATTCTCTCTGCAATTCCCTGAAATACCTTAACGTAAACCCCACCTTTTTCCCGACAAAACCAGAGCTTTCCTTTTCCTTTTCCTTCTCTCCCATTTCCGCCCCACCCTTCAAATCCAAATCCTCACCGACCCGATGTCGTCTCATCGTCAAAGCCGACGCCAACGCCGTTGAAATCGACATGGTGAGGAACAAGCAAGGCGTTTACGCACCCAAACAGAAGAAAGTCGTTGTTTTATGGGACCTCGACAACAAACCGCCGCGAGGGCCGCCGTACGAAGCGGCGTTGGCGTTGAAAAGGGTCGCCGAGAAGTTCGGTGAAGTCGTCGATATGTCGGCTTACGCTAACCGCCACGCGTTCGTTCATTTGCCTCAATGGGTCCTTCAAGAACGACGGGAAAGGAGGAGCCTCGACATCCTCGAACGGAAAGGGATTGTGACGCCGGGCGAACCGTACATTTGCGGCGTTTGTGGCCGGAAATGTAAAACGAATCTTGATTTGAAGAAACATTTCAAGCAATTACACGAAAGGGAACGGCAAAAGAAGTTGAACAGGATGAAATCATTGAAGGGTAAGAAACGTCAACGGTTTAAAGAAAGGTTTATAAGTGGGAACCATAAGTACAATGAAGCCGCTAGGAGTATAATTAAGCCTAAGATTGGTTATGGTTTAGCTAGTGAGCTAAGGAGAGCTGGGGTTTATGTTAAAACCGTGGAGGATAAACCCCAAGCGGCGGATTGGGCATTGAAAAGACAAATGCAACATTCAATGAGTAGAGGGATTGATTGGTTGTTTTTAGTTTCTGATGATAAGGATTTTGTGGAGATGTTGAGGAGAGCAAGGGAAGCAGATTTAGGGACTGTGGTTGTAGGTGATTGGGATAGGGGTTTAGGTAGACATGCTGATTTATGGGTATCTTGGGTTGAGGTAGAAAATGGAGAGGTTTTAGAGAAAGATTTGGTGCCCAAGAGGAAGAGAATGAGTAGTGATGATGGGTTGTTTTCAGTTTCGGAATTCGATGGTGAGAACATTAGTATCGGGGAATTGGATGGTGTTGCGAATGAGCTTTTAGTCGGGAGGAATGAGTACGGTGGCATGATGATTTCGGTGTTTTCAGAAGATGAGGATGAATGGGATATTGAGGAAGTTGGTGATGAAGATTACTTGTTGGATGATAGTGAAGATGAAATGATTTTTGAGGAAGATGGGTATTATTGATGTGGAAAGTTCGGTCACTTATCAATGTTAGGAATTCGAACTTATACAGGGAATAGTGGAGAAGGAGATTATAAATTTATAATCTAAGAGTCCCATTTGCACAATGTGGTTCTTCACTGTTTTCAGAGTTGCTAATGGTATATATCATGCCTATATTGTCTCTATATTATCTTCTTTTTGATTGTGTAGAGTGTGCTATTGATACCCTCAAAATTGAAATGGTATAGTATAGGTATGAACAACAGAGGAGCTGCAATGTAGTAATCTTTTTCATTTTTTAACACCAATTTTTTGTATGTGTTTCACCTATGGTGTAGGTTATGAATTTGATTTGTGGAAAGTGGTGGATCATTTTTGCTTTCTTATATATATACTTTTCATTTTAGTTCTATAGATTTGTATATGGAGAATGTTTAATTCATCTAGGGTCAAAGTACTATGGAGGCTCCTGTATTAGAATTCATATTGCATTTTGCCTCCTCTACTAAAGAAAATAGGCAAAGTAGTCCCTGTACGATAGTTCAAATAGTAAACTAGTCATTTTTCTTAAAAAATTTATCAATTTATGCTGTGAAAAATTGATGTGGCTGATGGAATAATTAGAAAGTGATAGATAGACCTCATTCTAATGTAGAAGGACCAGTTTTTAATAGTAAAAATGAATAAAAATTTTAATATTAGTCATGGATTAATTTACCCGTTTTTTAAGTAAATGAGACAAAATGTAATTTGACTCTTAGTATAAGGGCTGCATAATACTTTTACATTCCTCTAGTGAACTTGTATCTACAAATGATTATTGCTTGTCTGGGGTAAATTAGATCTAATTCTTTTGGCCTTGTTATATTGAAAAATTGTTCCTGTGGGTGATATACTTGAATGCTGTTGCATAATTGCTGGTTTTATGTGTGACCTTTGTTGACCAATCAAAATGCTTGTGTAAGAAATGATTCTTGATTGATCTCTCTTGTTCTTAGAGGGGCTTGAAGTATGAATCTATGTTGCTGGGACTCTTTAATTTTTTTGAAGCAGTCAACACATGGATATCGAGATATGACCTACAGGGATTCGCCAAATGTATAGGATATATATTTGTATATAACATTTAGACACACCTCAATCCAAGTAACATAAGTGGAGAGTTGCTTGAAGAGGAAATAAAGAAATGGGAAGAAAATTTAAAGCACTAATTTGAGGAGTTCAAAGCCCATTGCCGACTGAGGTCATTTTCAGGTTTAATGGATGATTGGACGCTTTGTCTTCTGATTGAGATAATTAAAGTTGAAGCCATTGATTCAACTATAGGTTCCTCCAATCATAGGTGATGTAGGACAAGGATGGTGGGTGGGGGAGGGGGGGGGGGGGTTTCCACACAATGATAACTACTCGTTAGTTATTTTGTTGAAGCAAGAAATTTAGGTACAATTGAAATTGGACTTGTGAAATCTAACTTGAAATAATCATAACTTAAAATTATTTGAACTCATAATGACATAACTTGAAAACTCAAAATTTAAATTTAAATAGCTTGAATTGAAATAATTTGAACATGAAATGACATAAACTCAATATGATCTGAATTGATTTTATTTATATTCACTCGATTTAAAATCAATCTGATTTCCTCAATTGATAGGGTTAGTTGAAATTACAAGGATAGACAAATTTTGAGTAGAATTAATACATTTGGTTGATGGATGTTGTAGGGTTTAAGGGCTAATTAGAGTTACATGAAAGAAGCAAATCAAGAAGAAAAGTTTTAGGCATATTATATATTTAAATTCAAATAAACAATTTTTTAAAGTGTTGTTCGTTCAGAGCTGACAATCCCTTAACAGTTAGTATTGTCTTTAAGTTGAGTTAAGTTTTGTCTCTTGATTTTATAGAAAATCGGAATGCCTTGAAAAATTATTTAAAAAGATAATGAGTTCACAAAACAGAATCACCTCTTCGAGATCAAATAGTGAGTAACATACGGTTATCTACTAAAAAAAACGAGGACATTGGTCTATGGTAGGGTTTAGATCCCCAACCTATAGCATATAGGTTATCTTGGCACACAGTTGATTTTAAACAAACAACATTTCGTAAACTTCTTTAAATAATGTGATTCTTAAATGATGTTAAACCACTTCATCATGAAAGAAAGACCATAATTAGTGATATTCTTTAATATTTAATCTTTGATTTGATTGCTATTTTGTCGGCACTAATAGGATTCACTGCTCATTATCAATCAGCTTTGAAGAACTAGTTTGGTTAATAGTTTGGTCTAGAACCCCAATAATGCTTCATGATATCATAACATTAGTGTCACATTGTCATGTCCCTCGCCACCCCCCCCCCTTTTTCCCAGTAACTATAGGTGGTGGAGGCGTTTACATTCGCACTCATCATCTACCAATTCAACAACCTTGCAGGCAGCCATCTTGGAGCATAATTCATCGAATTATCGAAATTGTATCTGTTATGAGGTATTGTTCGCTTTAATAATTTGGGATTGCGTCATAACCAAGTGTGAGTATGAGTTTTCACATACAGTGTAATCAGAATACAACAATTATCGGAATACAAAAGTATGACGATTCAAAACAAACAAAATCTCATAATAACGAAATCGACAATCCTTGCATCAACCGTATGAAGACACAAAGGCCAAAGAGTGATATGGCCTACTAGCTTGCGTCCTCGTATTTTTAGTTCCTAAAATCAAAGAAAGTAGATAAGGAGATAAGGGTGAGATACGTATGAGAACCAAGCACGGGGTATGGTCCAATTTCAAATTTAGGCCCTCTTAAACTTAAATAATTCAATTTAATCCTTTCTTCTTTTCATTAAATAAAAATTGTATTTTCAATCTCCCCCAAAATTAATAATTCAGAGAATTAGCTGAGGTACTAATTCAGTGAGAGGTATAAAATCGGTTGACCTGCTAAATGACACGAACTTATTAAACTAGCGATTGAACATTTCTTTTATAATTTTATAACTTTTAAAATAATTTATTTCTTTTAAAATCTGATTGAATCAATAGAATTGATAATCAATAATTTGATTGGTTCGATCAACAACTTGATTTCCAAAGCATTGAATTTTCTAACTTTGCTCATGAGATATTTATCTTGAGAAAACCCGAGATGGTCCTATAGATGATGAGCTAAGGGAGGTTGTCACCTTCATGATTACTGGTAGCTTACGAAAGAGGGTTGTTCGGTGGATGTTGATAGGTGATGAAGGTGGGCGGTGATTAGGTTTTTCGGTTTCTTTCTATTCTTTTCTTAATTATGATTAATTAACGTAGGTTTATGCTTATTCTTGTTTTGGGGATTTTGATTAGTCCTCTTTTGTTTGTTTGTTTTTCGAATACGTATAGGCAAGGCATTATTAATGGGACCCCTTGATTTTTGTTTATTTGTATTAATGGAGGACCGAATATGAAAAAAGTTAATGGGGATTTTTTTTTTCCTTTTGACTTGTCATCGAATTATTGATATAATTTAGAGATGGAAAAACTTTTAATACCTTTGGTGGATTCTGAATTAATTTACTTCAAAGTGGATTTTAGTTTGAAAAATGGGTGTGGGTGGCGTGGGACTGAAATAAAATAAATTTTTTAAGGGACTAAATTATAAATTTTATATTAAATAGTTTTAAATTGAATTATAAAATCTTAAAAAGGACTAATAGGGAAATTGACTCGTTTGAACCAAAGGGAGCCAGGCCTTACTTGTCCCTCTTGGATTCGCCCCGAAATAGTAAGTTTCGAGTAATTATGATAATTATTTGTCTTGCTTTGCTCTACAATTATTATTTTATATTTGTGTGTATATATATAATTATTAAAAAGGTAAAAATATAACAATATATTATAGAAAAGAAACTCGCATGTTTAAAGCTTTCAAAAAGATATATTTTTTGAATAATTATGTTTGAGTATTTACTTGACTTTAAAAATATTAAATATAAGTAGCAAAAATTAAATTGAAGTGAATTGATGTGGGTCAAAAATGGATCCACAAACAGCAATGGAGTTGGTAGTGATTTTTTAATATTTTACATTCATAGTAGAACGTGGAGGGTGATAGAGTAGAGCATACAAATTGTGGAGCAAGGGTGGCGCTAGGGGGTTGGTAGGATTCCGCCCCCTAAAATAAAAATTCACTTTCGGCCAAATTTATAAAATTTTAAGTTACTACATGGTAAAATTATACTTTGACCCTTAAAATGATAAAATTTTAATTTAATCCTTTAAAAAATTATAAATATATAAACTATTAAAATCGTAAAATTACATAATAATTTTTATAAAAATATACAACTTAATTCCACCCTTTCCCTTAAAAAAATTCCTGAGTAATGAATTCTTTGATCTCATCCATTTCCGTTCCTAATATAATGATAAAATTATTTTTATTTTATAAAATATAAATATATTTTTTATCATTTTATATCTTTTATATAGAAAAAAATGTGCACATATAATAAATGTAAACCCAAGCCTCTTTGATTTTCAACGTTTGTTTAACTAAAACATCATTTATTATTTATTATTTATATAAATTTTTATAAATATATTTATTATAAAATTCTGTTTTTCACCCGCATTCTAAATGTATCATAATTTAATTCTCTAAACCTTAAAGTATTTTTCGATGATTAAAATGTAATTACTTTTACTGGCCGAAAACATAGACCTTAAAATTTATCTAATTATTTACAAATGACTAACCTAAGTTTGTTTAAGCTTTTATATATCTTTCATTTTGAAAAGATTTATTTTTTAATAAATATATATTTTACTACTATTATATAATTTTTTATTAAATTTAAAAATATACAACTTAATATATTTTTTAATATTTACATTATAATAGTTTTTGAAAAAAATACAATATATTTTATTATTCGTATGAAATAAATTATATAATATATAAAATAGAACATACCATAAACTTGAAAATCGATTTAATTAAATCAAACTAAAGCTTTGAATATTAAAGCTGAATTCAACCCATATTTTAAATATGTTTAATTTTTTATTTAAATTCTTACTCGAATTTTAAATTATTTTTAAACTTGAAGAAATAATCCGAGCCTTAAATGTTTATAATATATAATATAGTAAATATAAAGAAAAACAAGGGTAAGCTAAATACCTATTCCATGACTATCAAAGTTAAGTTACAAGGCATTAACTAAAGTTATAATAGTATTCCAAAGTAAAACATAAGCTTATCAAATAGAACCAATCCATTTCTCCATTGATTCTATTCTTAAATAAACAAAAGGAAGAAAAATGGTGCCTATGAACATTTGTTGATTTGTGAGGGGTGTGTTCCTCTATGTGATTCAATCTTCATCGGAAATTTCGGGGTACTTATTCAAATCAGGCTTTAACAAAACTCGACGAGTATTATTCGGTGAGTCCGACGAAGAACCACCATGATGATAAACCGATGATGTTTGCAAAGCATCAACTTTCGCCCCCACTTCAGCAGCTTTCTTCCGTATGGAAGCGGCAGAGATATCCCTAAGCTTATTATCCTTTTCTATAAGGTCAGGAAAGTTAAGCCTCGCGGACGGACCTCGTAAGTAGAACACGGCGGTATCGTAAGCACGGGCGGCGGCAACGGGGGTGGTATACGACCCGAGCCAAATCCTAGACCTCTTGTTAGGTTCCCTTATTTCAGCCACCCACTTCCCCCACTTCCTCATCCTTATCCCTCTATATGGTTTCTCCTTTTGTTGTGTCCTTTCCGCCTTCGGCTTCTCACCGCTCGTTGAACTCGACGTCGATGAAGAACAACAGTCACCTTCCATGGCCGGAACCCCCCAAAAAAACCAAAACCCTATTTTACGAGAAAGAAGAGTTAAAATTTAAATATCAAAGAACACCCTTGCTACAAAAAAGGGATTCACAATGATATATATATACATAAACAGAGAGTGGGGGTGAAATGAATTGCAGTATAGTTTCCCACTTGGCAGCTAGTTTGTCGTCGGGGCACGGCCGCCACGTTGATCGTATATACTTAAATACAAAATTGGCCGACATAAACCATCATCTACACCTCTTAATTTCTTCTCTTTAAGCCTTACTAACCTACAAAAGTTATATATATAGTAGTAATGGTATACTGTATATGAGATACATAGTTATATACGAATACAAAACTGTATATATATATATTTTTTTCTCTTGGAGGGTACGAAAGGGTGTTTGATGACTTAACCAAAACCGAAATCAACTCAAGTAGCGGCTTCTAAGCATAAAGCATGTGATAGCCGACGTTTTTTTCCCCCCTTTTTTTTGGGGTTTGGCTTTTAGCTTTGGAGTATATCTTATTGGCAAGCAAATCACTTCTCATATTTATTTCTTATTTAATGCTCTAGGATCTGTTTTTATATTAACTATATATGTCTAATTATTTTTTATTTGGCTTTTAGGCCATTTTTTTTAAATTTAAAAAATATTG
Source organism: Gossypium longicalyx (assembly GCA_025698465.1). Lineage (NCBI taxonomy): Eukaryota > Viridiplantae > Streptophyta > Magnoliopsida > Malvales > Malvaceae > Gossypium > Gossypium longicalyx. The sequence continues at coordinate 1,862,490 of CM047000.1, read as the reverse complement.
TTTTTGGAGAGAGAAAAGGAAAGCGCGTCTAGTTGAGCGTGCTTTCCCTTTCTCTCTCCCAAAATTAAGTTTTTTTTAATTATGTTAGGGTTAGGATTTTTTAAGGGTTCAGGGGTGAAATCGTAAAAGTTTATAGGTAATTTGAGGGGTCAGGATGTGATAACGCGACTCAGAACATATACATTTCGTATGTCATGGCGGGATAGGACTATTACCCCATAAACCTATATTGGGGAAGTCAGGTTTTTGGGTGGCAGTGCTTGACACGTTCACAGGTCAAAGTCTAGGTGGAGGTCCCAATTGACGGTTGTGATGTAGTCACAGGCTCGAGTATAACTAAGAGTCAATTGACGGTCGTTATGCGGTCACAAGTTTAAGCTTTTTGGATACTTGCAAATGGTGTCTTATATATACCATACATAAGACTGAGGTCATAATCATGGGGAAAATGAAAAGATTTTCGGAGTAATCAACGTAATTTTTTTTCTCTATTTTCAGGCACTCAATATCTTTAACCTTTCATTCTTATCCAAAGGCTAACACCAAAGTTGACACAATAGGGCTCTCAGGCGGAGAGCAGATGTTCTGGCACAGTAGAGGTCAAACTCGGGTTGGTGCGACAGTGGTTATAGTTATTAATGGGTTGTTTAATAATAATAACCGTTGTCACACCAAAATAAGCATCACCTTTACTACACTGCAACAATCGCTCCCCGCCCCACCTGAGAGTCCACCTACATCCACAGCGGTGCCGACCTTCGAATAAGAAGGAAGGTTAAAGGTACCAATTGCCTGGAAATGAAGAAAAAAAATTACGCAAATTATAGCGAGAAGCCTCATAGCTTTTTCGTATGATTATGCCCTTAAACTTTTGTATAGTATTTATACGACAACATTTCTGGGTATCTGAAAAGTTTGAGCTCGTGGCCACGTAACGACCGTCAATTGGCTATCCCATTATACTCTGATCCATGACCACATAACGGCCGTCGATTGAAACCTCTACGTAGAAACTCAGGGAGATGAACAATCAGCAGAGGTTATACGAGTACTATAGAAACCCATGGCATACGAATGCAACATTTTCTGTATTGAATGGTACATTAAGGCCTCAACATTGTTAGCATTCATTTTGTTGTACCCAAAATTTCTTTCTTTCTTTTTAACTTACATTTCAACTGTATTTGTCACGTTCTACCAGTTCAATAAAGATGCCTATCCAAAGTTACATATTTTATATCAAATATTAAATATATGGAAATTTATGTATAATTTACATTAAATTTTAACAAATACAAATATGATATGGAAATATACTAAAAAAGTTCCTGTTTATTTATTGATGACAATCATTTTTACATCGTAATAAATAAATAAAAATATATATCATCGACGTCGTCAGGTCGAATGTGTGCCATAGGATGGTGGCTGATGGGTGCGAGTAGGATTTTTGCGCACAACTAGTGCTACCAACTCATCCACTTGATCGTCACCATCGTCTTCATCTTCTTTGTCTTCACCTCCACCCTCATGATTATCTTCGTTTCCAGTGTCGTCTTCATCTTCATCTCCATCCTTGACTTTGTCTCCATTGCCTTCCTTCGTGCCCAATTGGTCATTTACCCTCATGGTCTTTCCCTTTCCAACTGGCTTTACTTGTTCAACATTCCAATGATCTTGCTCCTCCAAAACAATACTATCATCCCACCCACAATTGAGTCTCATGCTACCATCTTCTGCCTCATGAGTTTGATTGCATTGATTACCCAACCAAGTTTAAACATTCCTTTTGTCATTGTCAAAATTGTCAGGTACCTTTTCAAGAATATCCCCCACTTGATTGAACAAAAAGGATTCTATTAGATTATTGTTGTACACCAAAATTGGAGTTTTAAGCTCATGCCCTTTAATAAAAACAGTGATGAAATAAGGAATACTGCATTTGTTCTCCACTATCACTAACATTCTGACAATTTCAAAACAGTGAATAATTTGACTAAATTAAATTATTTCTAAAGTAGTAAAATTTTCTTTTGATTCAAATATAGTCCGATCGAGCTTTTGTTGAGATAGCGGAGGGACCAATCAGACATATACAATTAGGCTCGAGTAATTGCAATTATGTCCAGAAGTATCGTTTAGATAATTCACAATTTTCTTAATCATGAAGTTAGTCCACAAGAAGTATCATGATTGACTTATTGTTTACTCTTTACGAAAGTAATTCATCCAACTGATTTGTCCAATGACCTCGTCATATGTGTGCTACTTTCATATGATATCTTTGATTTTTTTGAGTTAAATCCATTCACTCAAACAATCCTATTTTATCTCATTGTCACCATTGTGTCTTCTTAATTATTAATATGACCACTGTCAACTAATGTCTGTGATAAATTGCTTGTTCGAGAACTAACAACCCGTGACAATGTTCCATATTTATCAATCCACACAATGTCAATGAGAGGATATCATTAACTCTATAATAGAACTATGAATTCCATTGTTAAAGTATAAGAGAGGATATTGTTAACTCTTTAATCGAACAATGTCAATGAGATGATATCGTTAACTCTTTAATCCACAAGTCATGTACCCAACATACCGGCTATCGGCTCGATCATCTTTAAAGTATAAGCCTCCACTTATATCAAAGTACATGAGTTACATACGTATGGTTAGTAACTAACTCAGGATTTAGGTAAGTCACACCATAAACGTCACAAGTGAATTAATTCACAAACGGATTCAGAATTAATTCAAATTGGGTCTAGTCCGATGTATCATTCTTCCAATGAGTTCATCTATGTCTCTACCCATAGAGTCAACTGCTCCAATAGTCAAGACTAGTCATCTACCTAATTGGAATTGTAGACAACATAATAATCATTCTAAGTAATTAAATCAAATGCCCACTTTGTTCTTTTACGGGATTACAGACTTGTTTAAATTATCTATTGAAGTAAGTTGTCTTTCTCGCAATGTAAATTTTCTTACAATGCCACTTATCATCAGTTTGAACTTAGGCAATCAATAAGCTAATATTTGTTTGTCACAATTTCGCTTTGTATGAAAAACATGATAGACAGAAACACAAAACATATAATAGTGAAATGCGAAATTAACTTTATCTATTTATTCATTGTTCAAATACATAGAAAACAGTTACGTTTTTACTATAATATGGACACATTTCTCGACGCCTAATTGATACAATACTAATACTTTAAAAACTCAATTAAAACATTCTAAAATTTACTAAATTAATTTAAAAATCGAGCAATAATTAAAACATATGGTGAAATTAACGAAAGCTAATATATTAAACTAAAATTGAGTGGGAGGAATTTTAATTTATTTTTGCTTTATTTGTGTAATGAGATGATATCGATGTTTGGTTAACATCTAATAATTCTATCACTTGAAAACTTTACAACTCAAAGAAAACAAGAAAGTTGCTTTTGGCATAACTGAAATAACTGGATTTTTCCTTGTTTTCTTATTAGCATGATAATATTAGGCCAGCGGCAAGCGATCCAAGTTGAGAAGAAGGGAAAGGCCAACAAAAAGCAAAAACAGAAACAAAACTTTGTAAATAGATCCATCCGATTTTAGAAAAATATATTTCATCTATATTACCCATGGTTTTAAAAAACCAGATTAGTATAAAATCCTATTGATTTTCAATTTGATTAATTAGTCTAATTTCAATAAAAAGAATTATAAAATTATGATATTAGCTCGATTAGTCTAATCACCAGTTCAATTAAATTTTGTCTCGATTCAATTAATTTCGAGTAGTTTGTTTAAAAACTGATTCAATCTTTTTGTTTAGATTGACATACCAGTTGGTTTACATTCTATTCGGTCCAATCTAATTTCAACAACTATGATATTACTATTATATTTAATTATAAAACAATAATTCAATTTCATAAGTTGAGTAAAAAATCTATTTACATAATTTTTTAAAGTTTCAAACATCTTACAAAACATTATTAAATATAATTAAATTATAATTAAAATAAAAATAAATTTCAACGATCCTAATAAAATTTAAATTTCATATATAATTTACACAAAATAAACTAATTAAAATTATGAAAGTCTACGGGTCTTTTTGGATGAGTATTTACTTTCTGTGTAGTATGTTTAATTTTTTTTTGTATGTGTCTCACGTTATAATATTTAATCTCACCGTCATCGTTATTTTTATACTAACCATAAATAAACATACATCTACAGTAAACCTTATTAAACCAATAACTCATTCACTAAATAAATCTAATTTTTAAGTTGAAAAAAAAAGAAGAAAGAAAGTCGGTGGTGGATGGGTGGATAGACATTGAGAGTGGCTTTTCGTCCACGCAATAAAGATGGATGATCCATCTGTTTTTAATGGAAATAGCAAATTGATTAATCATTATTATTTCATTGTTCCTATATGGTTCAAACTTATTGAACTGACTTTTTTTTTTTTGGGTGTCAATTGTCAATCATAATCATCTGATTATAATTTTAAACTTTTTTTTAAAAAAAATAAAAGAGTAGTGGTGTAATTTTCCACATTTCTAAGTGCTTAATCCATGATTAATTGATTTCCCTTATGTGGAATCCTTTAATTGGTTCTTTGATTTTAGCATTAGAAAAACACATTCACCACCCAATCCATCACTTTTGAATTATTCACTATTAACACCTTAGTCCTTAAAATGTTTCTTTTAAAGCCCTTAGGGTTGTCGTCTTTTGAATTAATTAGAGAAGGTCTATATATTGTTTTAGTCCCTCCACTAGATTCCAACAAATACTTAAGGGTGTTTTTTTTTTTTTTTAAACTTACTTTTATCACTTTAATAACAGCAACTAACAGTATTACCAATTCGGACTTATTAATAATATTATAAAAATAGAGAGATCAAATTATGTTAAATTAAAGTAGATAAATTGCATTTTAAATTTGAAGATTGTAGAGCGATGAAAACTAAAATTAGATTAATAATAAGGCCTTGGTAGTTTCGGGGACTTTGACAAGTTCAACTCCCACTCTGCATAAGTCTTATGTAATTTGTCTCTAGATTTATTCTTACTCGAATCTTACCATGTGTGGAGCCTCTCTAAAACAATTTTGATTTGACTATAAATAGAGACGAATCTAAAGGAGACCAGGCATGTTTTTATTTTGATCCTTTTAAATGATAAAATTAAAAATTAATATATGATAAAATTATACTTTTACCCCTTCAAAATAAAAAAATTTCCATTTAACCCTTTTAAAAAAGACCGAAACTATACATTACACTTTTAACATCACCAAAATTTGACCATTCTACAACACAAAAACCTAGGTAAACAAGAAATAATGGAATATCATCTACTTTGGGTTCAAAACAAAACTTTTAGCAAAGGGAAAATTCAGGTTAGGCACCGTTTAGCTTCTTCCAATTGTCTTCTACCGTCGACATTGAATCAAATTGAACATAAATCAAAGAGTGCTGCAATCTCCTTCAAATAAAATTTCCAAAGTCAGGATTGTAGAATCTTGAAATATAAAACATGCCATTTTTTTTTCAGTCAAACATTTTACTGTATTGACCCAAACATGAATCAACAGTTTTATTTCATATGTATATATGAAATATTAAAAGAAAAATTGAAAACCACCAAATGAAAATCCGGATAAAGAAGACAGCATATGAACAAATTTATTTGAGAGCAACACTAAAGTCAAGATACATTTAACCTATCATGAATATAAGTCAATAGGAAAGTAGTGTTAACTACTGAGATTTTTATTGTATTTTGTGGTAGTAAATGGGAACGTGCATGGCAGGCGAGCGGGCAGAGGGGAGAGACAGTGACCGTACAGAATTGAAAGTAGGCAGTGAAGACGTGGAAGAAGTGATAGTGATTTCTTTTTAGGGTATTTAGATCAAGTTCAAGTTTTAGAATAAGATATTATTTGAAGGGTTTTTATTTAAATATTATCTTAAAGATAGGAACTTACCTTATATCATACGGTGAATGAGAATCATGATTTAAACAGCTTTTCGACATATCAAAAATTAAATAAATTTGTTCGAGTTACACTCCATAACTCATATCCGTAATATCTAATTAGAAGTGATTTATTCCTACTAATTGTATATGAATTATACCAAAAACACTAATACTTCATTTTCTTTTAAAAAAATTCTCCATAAGTAATTATAAAGTAACAAAATTTATATATGCATATAAAATTTGCATCACCTATTTGGTCGGCAGTACCAATTAGTTATATTATTTTATTAAGCTGATGTTCTCATGTTGTAATAAGGCATTAACATTTTTTTAATGTCCCAATAGTTCTTAACTATTCATTTGCTACCTTTTAATAATTTTTAATACTATCTTGTCAAGACTTCTAACTTGATTTTTTATATGAAAAAAATGTTTAAATGAGTTAATAAAATTCCCCACTATCTATATGGATTCTGTGGAATGTGGCTCACATTTCGGATGAAACAGGCGGCAATGTCGTGATGAGAAAAAGTCGACGTCACGATAATATGGCACTAACGCCCCAACAAGAAGAACCCATCGTCTCGACGACATGATGCATGGCGTCTGGACGAACCGAACATGACTTTATGACATGGCGACGTATTCTCCACTTAGTTAAATTCTATTATATTTTTCTAGTTTAACTTTGATTATTTTAAGAATGTTTTAGTCATATTTTCACACTAATTTTAGCCTATAAATAGGCCTTTTAGCAACCCTAAATAGTTTTAAATAACAACAACAAAATTAAGAGTTTGTGGGAATTTTGGGAAAACTTTGTATTTCGTGCTCAGAGTTTGTTTGTTCCTCCATCTTGTACTTCCCTTTCAGTTTTTGTTGATTTTAGTGAAGTTTTCTTTACTTATGATTTTTTAGCCTCTTTGAATAAAATTTTTCCACATAAATATTTATGTCCAATTTTTTCAATTTTTCATTTATATTTGTTGCATAATTCAAACTCATTCTAGATGATTTACGTATTATTCCTTCATATCTTCCTACTTTTCTAATAAAAATCTACATATTTAGTAAACATCTTCATTCACCTTTTTTTAATTATAATTTTTTATTTTGTTTTTATTATATGCTATCAACAATCATATTAAATTTCATTGTTATGTTCATAATTAATTTAGTCAAACTGCAATATTGCAATCAACTTGCTCAATTGGAGGTAGGTACATACATTAAATCTTAATAGTAGATTCAAAAATTGACCTTTATTTTTGTGATCTTATTTATCACTTAGGGTGGGTTTGAATGGGCGATTGGGTACGGTGCGGTGCGTTTAGCTTACTTTTTGTCTCACGCTACAGTATCGCTACAGTATCTAATCTCACCGCCACCGCTGTTTTTACACCAACCGCAGGTAAACGCACCGCCCATCCAAACTCACCCTTAGTATTTTTACAAAACTAACAATATATATTCTTCTTAACTTCATGAACAAAATGAAAAAAAAAAATTAAAGGTGTATGTGACAATTATTTTTTGTTTACAATAGGTTACTAAGCTTATGTTAATTGATATATTCCTAAATTTTAAACTAGTGATTGTGTTAACTATACGTTTTGCTTATGATAGAATGGTAGAAGGTTCATCAATTGTTGTGAAATAACATGTCACCCTCATACTTTTATAAATTATGGGTAAACTTTTGTTTGCCTTAAATTACATTTTAGTCATTTATGTTTGAAATATTACGTTTTAGTCACTTACATTATTGTTCTGTTACGAAGTGGTCACTGTAGTGACGTAAAATTTGCTTTGGTCGCTAATTGGGGTGTTTGATTGAAAGTTTAAAGACCAAGGTTTGATTTTAAAAAAGAGGAGTCGCCACCGATCTTTTTTCTAGGTGTGATCGGACACCTAATAAATCATCTTTTTTGAAAAGAAAATTGATTCTTGAACAAAAATGAAGGCCAAATCTGGGTCTACGTCAAAAACCAAAGTAAAGTTAGGTTCAGGAGTCTGTTACGCGCGAGGAAGGTATTAGTACCCTCGCAACGCTCAAAATTGGTATCTTTATTAAACTTGTGTTGTCTTAATTTTCAAAAATACGAATTCAATTTGACATTTAATCGTGATCCGTTTGAAAATGAGAATTTTTAGTTTTTGGTTTTTCAGAAGGATGTCTCGTATTTAACACGAGCCGATATGATTCACCCAACATAGCGATGAAATCAATGACTTGATGTTAAATCGGTATGTTACCTTGCTTATTGAAATTAATTTAAAAACATGAATAAAAACATTTCTAGATAAATGAAGTAAAAGGAAACTAATATTTATGTTGAAATAAGATGTGAACTAATATGCTAAATTTGGAACAGACAAATAATAATAAAAAGTTAAGAATATACGAAGCAAATACATAAAAATTAACAGTGTATACATGATAATAATACAACAATAGTAGTGCATATGATATTAAACATGATAATAATAGTAACGATGTAAACATGAAATAATAGTGAACATATATATATATATAACATATAATACTAGATTAAAAGTATATACAATGTATATTGTAAACAATAATAATATATAATAATACATAAATATATATATGTATTAAAATATATACGTAATAATAAGAATAAAAAGTGTATACATAGTATAAAATATATACCTAATATAGCGTTAAAAATACATGCATAATATAGTTATAAAAAAATAGTATATATATATTATATATAATAGAACATATACTAACAATAATAATAATAATAATAATAATAACAAAAGATGTATGTACACTAAATAATACATAATAATATTAAAATAAAATAATAAGTGATAATAGTGGAAATAATAGGTATAATAATAAATATAATGATGTATGAAAACAATACTATATATAAAAGTATATATATACTCATATAATAAAATGTATGTACTAGGATTAACAATAAATATAATAGGGATAAAAATAGATATAAATATAATATATACATAATATGGTATTAAAAATTTATATTATATATATATAACATAGTATTTAGGAGTACGTACATAAGATGATATATAAAAAAATACATACATGGAATGGTAAGAAATATATGTAACCAATAACATTAGAAATATATACATAATATATACATAATATTAAAAAAACATATACGTAATATATAAAAATGTATACATAATATCTATTAAAAGAATATACACATGTATTAAAAATAATAATAATATTAAAAGAATAATTATTAATAATGTTACGTAAAATTATATATATGCATGTTAGAAATATTAATTGTAGCTAGAACGAAGACTAATAATAGTGGAAACTAATAATATAATATAATATAAAATAAAGATAAAGAAATAATAGTAATACTAACAATAAAAAAAAATATTGATACTTTAATGACAATGATATAAGCTAATGACAATAATAATAAAGGATAGGAAATAATAATATGATAAAAATGTTAATAAAATAATTGTAGCGGAAATAATAACGTTAGTAATAATAAAAATGATTAATAATAGTAATAGAAAATATCAAGATAATAATAATATAGAAAATAAAAAAGTAATAAACATACAGTAATAGTAATAGTAATAAAATATAAAAATTAATAATAACGGTAGTCATAAATATTAATGATAAATAATAATAATAATAGTAAAACTAACTAATTTATCAGTAAAATAGCTAAATAATGAAAAAACGATTAAATTGAACTTGAAACAGAAAATCTGGGGCAAATTTGAAAATTAACAAACAAGAGAAGGACTAAAATGAGCGCACAAGCAAAAGGGAGGAACCAAATCGGATAATAAACCCCTTTTCTAAAATGTGTAGCATCAAGCAGGACTTAATTGGAATCCAAACGCAAGTTCAGGGCACGTTTAAGACTTTTAAAAAAAATTTAATTACAAAGTACAGAAAAAGCGGAAGGAACAACAGGGTAAATAACACATTTGATAAAAACATACGGATCCTGAGGCGTCGGGTCGGGTCACTCACGGGTTGTCCAAAATGGTGCCGTTTTGGTACCTGGACTTCCTCCAAAAACGGCGTCATATGGGGCCATTATAAAAGCCAAAATTTTGGGCAAAATTTTCATTTTTACACTTCATTAAAAAAAAAACAAAATCCCCTTCCCCTTTTCTCTCTGCCAGCCCAGAACCCGGCGAGGAGCAGGCCGGTCGCCGTCGTGTTGTCCGCCGTGCCGGCCACCGTACACGGTGGCCGAAAATCGCTCTTAGGTAAATTTTTCCTCTTTTTTTATTTATTTTTATTTAGTATATATATGTGTTGTTTCTAATGAAATATAGATGATATATGCCAATAAATTCAAGAAAAAAAAACAATAGAAGAAAAGGGGTAAAACAAAACGGTAAATAGACCTTTAGATTGGTCTTTGATATTTCTTGCTGCAAGTTCGGGTTTTGTTGAAGTCCTTTGATGTTATTCTCCTATTCTATTTCGAAAAAAAAGAAAGAAAAAAAATCCCCATGTACAATATTTTCATTCGGCTTTTATAGCCCATCTGTTATACTGTGTTGCGTGTTTCATTTGTTGTGCAGGTAGAGCAGTCCGGTGGCAGAGGGCAGGTGACCGGTGCTAGTGGCGGTTGGTGGCCTTGGCAGAGGCAAGTGGGGAGGGTTGCGGCGCTGAGGTAGTTTAGGGGCTAGGGTTAGGTAAAGAGAGGCTAGGGTTTTTTGTTAGGGTTTTGGGCTAGGTATTGGGCTAAGGTTAGTTTTGGGTTAGTGGGTTGTTCGGGTTTGGGTAATTAGGCTAATGGGTATTGTAATGTAAATGGGTTAGGGGTATTGGGTAAGGGTATTTAGGTTTGTAATGGCCCATTTTCAGTAAAATCAGAATAGTGGTTTCGTGACCATAAATCCGATCTAGAAAGAAAATTTATTTTAATATTGTGGCATAGTCTATATTACGATAGGAATACTGCATGAAAATTTTGATAGGAAAATTTTATTGATTATATAGTTAAATAGATAAAAAGAGAAAAAAATGCATTCTCGGGGCTCCGTTCCGATAAATCGGATTCGTAAATATTTATTATAAATATTTACGAAGCTAGTTGTGTGTCTAATTAGGTTTTGATTAGGTGAATTCGACTTAATTAGAAGTAATTAGGAAAAAGGATTAGATTGAAATAAGTGTGAAAGTTAATTATAGATTAAAGAAAATAAAAAAGGACTAAATAGGTAAATATACCATTATTATAAAATGAGGCGGTTTAATGTTGAAAGAAAGAAAAAAATCTAAGATATTTTTTATATAAAAATATATATTATATATTATATTAACTTAATATTTAAGTATTAATATATAATATATAATATATTATATTAATAATATAATATATAATATAATATAATATATAAAACATAAGTAAAGTAAAGAAACAGAATAGAAAGAAGAAACAAAACAGAATAGCAGGGACGAAATAGAGAAAAAGGGAGAAAGAAAAAGAAAAAAAAGAAAATTTGGGATTTCAAGGGTTCAAATTCAATTTGGTAAGTCAATTTAATTCATTTTCTTGTAATTATTGAGTTTTTATGATCCTAAAACAAAATACTTTTAGGTATATGTTAAAATTTTGAGAGTTAGTAGATTTTTTTTATATATAGTTTATGTTGAATTTATGGATAAATTAGAGATTGAACTTATGAAAAATTCAAATTAGAATTGAAAAAAAAGAAGAAGATTGAATTGTGAAATAGATTGAAACAAGGAGTAAATTATAAGAAGTTTGAAATTGGGGTTTATTAGTAAAAATTTGGGAGTTAAACTAAGTTATAAGTAGAATTTAAATAAAAACGGCCAGAGTTCGAAGCCCGTGACTATCGAACCAAATGCATCCGATGGAGGTCTATTACTTAGATGGGGATCATTTGGCCCACGTGAGCTGGCCCGATTCAAGGAACTGTTGGAGAAGCCTGTCAGATTGAAGCCTGGTTGGCCCGATAATAAGATATGGCAACTTAGGCAACTATGGTAACTAATCTTAAAAGATAGAGGGAATCATATCTTTTAAGATTAGATAGGATTTGATATGGCAATATCTTGTAAATCCCATAAATTAAGGGATATGGTTAATCTCGCCCGTCGATGTAATTGTATCTTGTCCGTCAGTTTTGGGGGAGCTCAAGTATAAATAGAGAGCCTCCCCCTCATTTGTACTCACTCCATTCATTGTTTCATTATTCTTTATGAATAAGAGAATAGAGAGCATTTACTTAAACACTTTGCGAGCGTCCCTTTCTGTTGTTCTTTATAAGCTTCTTTTGGCATAAGTTTGTTTCCGCTGTTCGATGGGTGCCTTGGAGGAGTTCTTAAAGAATCCTCATTCAAGTAAAGGCTGACTTGGGCGAGTTTGGACGAGCAAATCGCCTAAGGCCACACGGATTGCGAGACGAAAGGTCTAGCCCCATGACAAGTGGTATCAGAGCCAGAGTTCGAACCAAGTGATAGCCGAAGCTGTTGGTTCGAAGGCACCGTTGGGATGTCGAAAGAAGAGTCCGAACAAAGATTGGTGAGAAAAGGTTTGAGGGAGATGCTGCTGGCAGTAGAGGAATGTGTGGGTAAACTCGAGGGATCCATGGAGGACATAAAGGAGGCACTCGATGGGTTCGAGGGTCACATAGACAATTGGAAGGATCAGTCCAGAGGCTATGTAAAGATGTCTCTTAATTCGACCATGGATAAGGTAAATGAGTTGTTTGATTCACACAAAGATAAACTGTCAGACAGGAATGATGCTCTTGAGGCCATGATGATGGCTTTGAAGGAGGAAACAATGGCCACGACGTTGGCTTTGAGCACAAGAATAGAGGAGCTCGAGGTACTCTTGCGTTCGACTCAGAAATCGAAAAGACTGTGAAAGCTAATCGAAAGGAAACAAAACTAAGGAAAAAGCAGTCAGTGGTGGTTGGAACTCAAAGCAATCCACCGCCAGAAATTAGAATCGACGACGAAGTAGAGTCTAGGGTTAACGAAAACCCTGCTCAAACGTTAGAAAGTAAAGAAGAAGAAGTCGATTCCCCTGAAGAAGTGCTGAACACTAGGGTTGACGAAAACCCTAATTTAGCACCTCAACCTATGGCTCGCATAATTCGCAATCGTCAAGCACCGGCAGAACAACCGCCACTATGCATCGCGTATCCTACTATGGATACTGATTTTGAATTAAAGTCAGGCTTGATTCAGCTACTGCCAACTTTTCGTGGGTTACAAAATGAAAACCCCCAAAATTTGATGCGGTCGTTGAGAGCACCAAAAATATCCTGTTCCCTATAAAATAATGAAAAAGAAATAGTAAAAGGGAAGTAGGGTCGAATCCTCGAGGACCGGATTATACGAATGCTTGTCTCTCAAATCCTGGCGAATCGTGCCAAGAAAACTGCGTTCTCGAAAAAAAAAAAAACAGAATTTAAGAATTGATTTTGGAAGCGAAAATAAAATAAAAAAGCAATTTGAAGTTTACTGAAATTATGATTACGAAAATAATAAAAATAATAAAGAGAGTTTTAAGAGAAAAGAAATTCTTATGGGAAAGTTCCAGCCTCCGGTTGTCTCATTCCGCCTTGGGCTCAATCCTTGGCTTTTGGATGATCCTTCTCGACTCAAGTAAGCCAGTTATAGTGGAAGAGGACGCCTACGACCACCAGCTCCAAAGATTAGATTTACGATTTTTAGGGAACCTGACTCTAGCCAGTAACCTATGCTAGATCAACGCTTCTCAATGGCGAATCCCACGCCATTTTGTCTCTTTGGCTCGCCAACCTCTGACGCAGTAAGTTAACAAACCGACTATGCAGTCCTTCTAAAACATACAAAGCGGCCGCCTTTGCATATGCTGAAAAGCTTACTTCTTAAGGGCCATGGACGGAAGTGTCACCCGTAAGTGGAAAAACGATGAATACTTGGCGAGAAGGCTAAACGGATTCTAGGCCTCAAGAACCCTTTTGGGGAAATATTGACAACTTTTGGCTAGAAGGGTTTTAGTGGCTCATGATAATGGTGGGAAAGTAAATAAAATTATAGAAAAAGAAATTTTATTGAAAGAAAAAAAATATGGAAAGAACAAAAGACTTTTGGGGAGAGAGTGTTTACAGAAAAAAGATCCTCTCAAATAGAGTCACTTCACCCCCTATTTATAGTGCTAGGGAGATAGTCTAATTGAACTTAAATTCTAAAAAGATAAATACATTTAATTAAAGATAAACAAAGATAATTAAAATAAAATCCTAAATCCTAATAATTATCTTAATATTAATTATCCTAATAGAATAAAATAAAATAGAGTCTTCCAAAATAAAATCTCTTCTATTTTCTTTTAAGTCATTGTGCCTTCCATGTTCGCACTTTTGGCACCATATTTGTCCCACGTTGCATATTGGCCCATTTAATCTCCAAATTGACGCTTTTTCCTTTGAATTTACTTTTCGCCTCCAATTTAGTCCCTAAAAGATAAAAAGACATAAATAGCTCAAATTAGTAGGCTCAAGCTCAAAATAAACACATGATTAATATATAAAAACACGTCATTTTAGAGTATTATCACTTTGTAATATATAAAAACACGTCATTTTAGAGTATTATCACTTTGTGTCGAGCAACGGTGGGGAAAGGAGTGGCAAATACAGCACTCAATAACGAGGATGTCCCGAAGCCGAAAGAGTTTGTGGGGACAAGGTCTGCATGTGATGTGGACAATTTCTTGTGGAGGATGGAAAACTACTTCCGTGCCAAAGGCATCGAGGATGATGCGGGTAAGGTTAAAACTGCTTCATTATTTCTTACTGATATTGCGCTTTTATGGTGGCGAGGAAGGACCACGGATAAAAGGCAAGGTGAGATTGGAACGTGGCAAGAGTTCCAATGCGAGTTGAAGGGACAGTTTTATCCGGAGTTTACCGAGGAAGAAGCTCGGGCAAAGTTGCAAGGGATAACGCAACGAGGCACAGCGGGAGAGTATGTTCGTGAGTTCAAGGAACTCATGCTCCAAGTTTCGGATGTGACCGAGAGAGAAGCAATGCTTGCTTTTCAAGAGGGATTGAAGCCGTGGGTCAGATAGGAGGTAGAACAAAGAGGTGTCCAAAAGTTGTCGGAAGTCATAACGGTAGCGGTATCCGTGGTTAAGCTTGGTCTAGGAAAAGACAAGCTTGGATCTTCCAAGTCCGAGGAAAGGGGCGTATGTGAAGGGAATCACAAGGAAGATACGGATGAGTATGGCAATGGCATCGGCGACAATTGTGGTAATGGGAAACCACGAGTTGGGAAGAAGAAACCCAAGAGGAAAAGGGACAAGTTAAAATGCTTTCTCTGCGACGGTCCACATATGTTGAAGAAATGTCCGACGAAATTTGCGCTTAGGAAGAAGCCAGTGGATAAGGCCTTGAGACTTGGTTCGAGCGCAAGGGGTGTCGAAACCAAGGAGGTCGAAAGCGAGAAGAAGCCAGTGGAGTGCTTCTTGTGTCATGGTCCGCATAGGTTGCGGAAGTGTCCGAGGAAGTCTGTCATCGAAGGAAACGATGGAGCAGACAAGGAGCCCAAGAAGCTTGGTTCGAGGAAGAATAAAGCCGAAGCCAAGAGGGCAAAGAGGAACAAGTCTGTCATCGAAGGGAACGATGGAGCAGACGAGAGGCCCAAGAAGCTTGGTTCGAGCAAGGGTAAAGTCGAAGCCAAGAGGGCAAAGAGGAGCAAAAAGAAGCAAGTAAAGTGCTTCTTGTGCCGTGGTCCGCATGAGTTGCGGAATTATCCAAAGCAAGCCGTAGTCAAAGGAAAGGCAATGTCCGAGCATGATGAGTCATCGGAGGGGCTTTCACCCAAGGAATAGGTGAGTTTGTCATCGAACTTAGAGGAAGAAGTTGCGATGAAAACAGTGAAGCTGGGACCAATGAGGCTCGAATCGAGTGAAGCGTCGGAGTTGGCCGAGTCATCGACAAGGCTTCCACCTATGGGAGAGGTGGGTGGTGCATCGGACTTCAAGGAAAAAGAAGTGATGCATGTGGGACAGTTAACCCGAGTAAATGCAAAGGTACATTCGAAACACTTTGATAGTGTTTTGCATTCTAACTTGTATACTTGGTGAGAACGTAGGGGCCCTTTCGAAGTTCTTGAACAAGGAGGCCGAGAGACTATGGGCAAAGCGAAGCCAAGTGTGGTGAATCATGAGAATTCCATTCGAGGAGAGTTAGAATGTGGGCAAGGGAGTGACATAACTCCTTGTCGTCAAGATGTACAAACGAGTAGGACGGCTCGAGTGAACAAGCGACGAAAGCCGAGGCAGAAGTCCCAAAGGAAGGGTAAAGCCAAAGTAACGAGAGGGATCCGAGTTGAATCAAGTCAGTGCCATTCGGAAGTCGCAACGAGGACGTTGCGAGCATGGGTAGGGGAGTATGTCACGGGCCAGAGTTCGAAGCCCTGGCTATCGAACCAAATGCATCCAATGGAGGTCTATTACTTAGATGGGGATCATTTGGCCCACGTGAGCTGGCCTGATTCAAAGAACTGTTGGAGAAGCCTGTCAGATTGAAGCCTGGTTGGCCCGATAGCGAAGATATGGCAACTTAGGCAACTATGGTAACTAATCTTAAAAGATAGAGGGAATCATATATTTTAAGATTAGATAGGATTTGATATGGCAATATCTTGTAAATCCCATAAATTAAGGGATATGGTTAATCTCGTCCGTCGATGTAATTGTATCTTGTCCGTCGGTTTTGGGGGAGCTCAAGTATAAATAGAGAGCCTCCCCCTCATTTGTACTCACTCCATTCATTATTTCATTATTCTTTATGAATAAGAGAATAGAGAGCATTTACTCAAACACTTTGCGAGCGTCCCTTTCTGTTGTTCTTTATAAGCTTATTTTGGCATAAGTTTGCTTCCGTTGTTCGATGGGTGCCTTGGAGGAGTTCTTAACGAATCCTCATTCGAGTAAAGGCTGACTTGGGCGAGTTTGGACGAGCAAATCGCCTAAGGCCGCACGGATTGCGAGACGAAAGGTCTAGCCCCGTGACAAGTATAGATTGTAATAGAAATAGAAATAATTTTAGTTATGGAATAAATTGAAATGTAAGTTAATGTAATAAATGATGAATTTATTATATCATACATGTTTATTTTTTTTTTATATATAGCATAGGAAAGTCATTTAATTATTTTTTTTCTAACATATAAATGTTATATGTTTTATATGAAATTGAAGAAAAAGAAAAGAAAGGAGAGGACCTAATTGAAGAAAAAGGAAAAGAGAAGGCTAATGAGTGAAGGAAGACATCATCTCAATCTTTTTGTTGTAAGTACTACAAGATTTTTTTTAAAAATTATTTTTATTTAGATGCTTATATTGTAGTATAGAATTATTTAGAAATAAAAATATAATATATATGTATATATTTAAATTTATAAGTAAATAAATAATAATAATAATAGATTATGGAATTATGAAATTTGAAAAGAAAATTATAATTGGAGAATATAATAAGTTATATTGTTTGAACATTAAGTAGTAATGTTGTGACAAAAGTATATGTGTGAAAAAGATGTGATATTTGTGAATTGTGTAATATGCACTAAATTGTAATGATGAAGAAATGAGAAATCTTTTTCGAGATATTTATGTAAAGTATTTAAATGTATGAAATTCAATTTTAATGCCCAAGTAGATGAGTTTAGAACTACTAGGATATTAGTGGCATGCCATTAAGGAACTCTAGCGCGCTCTCTGATTATTAGCACATTAGTGCTCTCCGTTCTATTATTAGCACGTTAAGTGCTCTCTGTATAGTACTTTAGTGCTCTCTGTTCGTTTGTGCGAAATAATGCACTTCTGTATTTGTTCCGTATATCCAGTGTGTTCTATTAAGTCTACTTTGGGTTAAAGTTATAAGTTGTGAACCAAAGCGAATTATCAATGTATTAAGGTAAGTTTTATAACTTATATAATAATAAATTAAATTTTGTTAATATAAGATACAGCTAAAGAAACTTATATGCATAAAAATATATATTGATCAAATGGGATTATAATATTTTAATAGGATTTATTTGCCTATTTATTCTTGTAGTGCTTACTAAGTCTTTACCGGCTTAATGCGTTTAATTTTAACGCGTAGGTACAGTTAGACTCGAAGAGGTAGAGTCGGCTAAAAGATCTCTCATCTCATCACATCCTCAAGAGCTTCATAAGTAGGTACCATATTTTGAATTAAAAGTGGCATGTACATAGGTGTTATTTTGATCATATCAGAATGTTACAAGACTTTTGTTGTAAAAAAAAATAGTAATTAGTATTTTAATGTTTATACTAATGAAATGGTACAAAAGTGTATATAGTATATATGGTATTGGTTATTTTTTTGGTTTGAACTTGCAGGGGGTTTTATACAAAATAAGCAGAAATATTGCCGAAATTTAAAAAAAAAAATCGTTCCATTCTTAATACATATTTTGGGCCTCGAGGGTCTATTATAAAGACTTAAAAGTTAAACTATGCTAAGAATATTATTTATTTATGAATTATTTCTAAGTTATCCAATATTTCTGATAATGCTCCGTAACCCTGACCCGGTGACGGTTTAGGGTTAAAGGGGTGTTACAAGGTTATTGGGCTGATGGGTTAGTGGGCTGTTCGGGTTTGGGTAATTAGGCTAATGGGTATTGTAATGTAAATGGGTTAGGGGTATTGGGTAAGGGTATTTAGGTTATTGGACTGATGGGTTAGTTGGGCTGATGGTTGTAAATGGGTTTGAAAGTAAGCGGGCTAATGTATGTTGGGTTTTAGGGGGTTAGTGGGTCTTAGGATTTGGTGGGTCAAAATTGGCCTGTAACAGTCACTTTATCGTTAAGCTCCGTTACCTCCTTAACAGCGGTCCTACGTGGCAGTCCAAATTAAATTTATTTAATTAAAAACCTATTTTCATCCCAGCAACTGAATATTCAAGTTGGTATTTAAAACCCATTTGGACTGCCATGTAGGTCTATCATTAGGGAGGTAACGGAGTTTAACGGTAGAGTGACCATTTTGTAACAAAACGATAATATAAGTGACTAAAACTTAACATTTCAAACATAAGTGATTAAAATGTAATCTGAGACAAACAAAAGTAACTGTTTTAATAATTTACCTTGAAGAATAACATGTCATCTTTATCATATCCATGAGTTTGATGTTCTTAACTCACCTAAATGTGCATCATTATCTTATAATCAACAAGTGGTTTGTGTTGCTAACCCACTATTTGTTTGGGTAAGTTTGTTTGTGCATTTTTAGTTATGGGATTGGCTTGGAGATGTCATTCGAAGAAGGTGGAGTGGATTTGAATGCTTTTGAGTAGACATGAGTTTAAAGGGAATCAGTGCTTCTAATGCTAAATTCAATAAAAGATCTTTTTTTGAAAATGGAATGAGCTTAAATTTAGTAAAGAAGATGAAGCTGAAAATGAAAGAGAAAAGAGAGAACTCTTTTTGAGGGGAAATTACTATGAATATGTCTTGTCCAAAGGTTATCTATCCTTTATTCTTGGTATGCAAGTGGGGTGGCATAATGGGTTGGTTTTGTCATATATTTGGTTAGATAAATTCTTTATGTGAATATCAAATCAAACAAAATATATCGTTAAATGAGTTTATTAAAAATGAGAGAATCGAAAGATTTAGTTACATTATCTGAAAAATTCGTGGATTAGAGTGATATCTTATCTTAGAAAATTTTACAATTGTATGAGTAGGAAATTGCTACTAAGTAATAAGATTTTTGTACAATTAGGTCTCGTAGTTGGGAGCACTTATATAAAAGTCAAATTGTTTGATTTGATATAAATATTTTTTTTAAAAATAATCTCATTATAGATTCTAATCATAATAATTTTCAGCGTACTCGAACCCACATCCTCCTATATTGACAATAATATCCATACCAATCAAACTAAATCTCAATCAACAATTCAATATATTTTTATTTTTACTAGAATTTGTGGCTACAAGCATTTATGTGGAAACCACTTTACTTAATTGTAATTTTTGCAAGATAAGTTATATGACAAGTTGTCTCGATTAGGATTTTTCACAAACATTTAATTTTTTAAAGTAAATAAAAATAATAAATAAATTTTTATATAATATTTTTTGAACAATAATTTTTATATAAATTTTTAAAATCATTTGCACTATTAAATAAATAAAAAAACTAAATTTAAATATTAATTAAATAAAAATAAATTTTAATTTAAATTATTACAAATTTATTTTGTAAATAAAAATCATCCAAATACCTGTAATTGGACAAGGATAAAATCCCAATAATTGTTAAATAAACAATATTTTTATCCTTAAATTAACAATGGTGCTTTTTTTTGCAGCCTTATATAAAAAAGTATTCAAACAGTTAATTGAATAAAACTATAAGGGTATTCAAACGGTTAATTGAATAAAACTAGTATTAATTGAATTAATTAAACTTTTTAATTATTTAACTGTTAGCTGAATTGATTTTAAAAAAAAAATTAACCGAACGAAAATATTTCAATTAAGTTGGTCGATTAACCAAATTAACCGAACTTTATATCTTTTGTTTTTTTTTTTGTTCATTTGACCAGATTAACGGAATTAACCGAACTAGTAATAACCTAATCCATAAAATATATAATATTATTTATTAAGTTTAGTTAATTAACCGATTTCAAACCAAATTAACCATTAACTAAAATTCTAAAAAACTTTTAACCGACCTCAGAACGAATTAGATCAATTATCCTATCGATTAACCGAATTAGATCGATTAATTCAATTTTAACCAAAGTTTGTACACTCCTAACCTTATGTTCCTTCAATAAATACATTGTTTATCTTTCTGTATAAAATTTTATAATAGACCGAATCGAGTAATAAGAAATTTAATATCTTTTAAATAAAATCTTAATTTTGAATATCAAAAATAGGGGAAACAAATTTTGGGAGAGAATTCTTTCTATTTTGAATATATATTTTTTCGATTCTAAATTTAATCCCACCTTAATATAATTACAGAGAATTTTAGGAAAAAAAAGAAAAGAAAAAAAAAAAATTAAGGAACAAATTATTGGGTTTATTTCATTTGCAAGAATAGAGAGCCCAAATTTATAAGGATCCAATATGAACTTTTTCAAACAGTTTTTAGTGAAATTTGGTTATCACAACTCTCTTTATTGGGCTTTGATTAGCATTCACCTTTTATTTTTAAAATTTTAATTATAAAGTTAATCACTCTAATTTATTAAAATTAAAATTATCCAATTGAGTAACACCCTAACAGCAATGTGATTAGCGCGACTCAAACTCATATCATATTTGAAACGGTGAACACTCCAACCATCATATCAACACGGGTTCTAATTTTTTTATTTGGGTTTTCATAACAAAAATAATTTCATAATCTTTGTAAATAGAGAAATAAAATCTGTAATTAATTTGTTTCCAAAAATAAAGACAAAACCTACCATTTTAAGTCAAAAACAAGATCTAATACAGATATATAAGACAACAATAAAAGGGACAAAAAAGGTTAAAAATTGTGGAGAGCAATTATGTAAAAAAAGAATTTCCATTTTAAATTTCTATTTTTATTTTTTAGATTTAAAAATTAAATTTAATAAGAAAATTAACTATGATAACCATTACACTTAAAATTTTAAATTTTAAAATTAAAAAAATTACACAAAGATCTGACGGCAACCTGATTTTGACCACGATCATCGTACGGCTACAATTTAATTTCCATCAAAAGATCTGACGGCAGAGGTCTACCTTCCTAAACGAAATAGGGTTTCTTCGAAACTATTCTACATATAAATACCACACAGTTACTCCATCACCGGTGCGGTGCAGTTTATGCCCTCCTAATTTTTAATTCAAAAAAAAAAAATCAAGAACTTTATTTTTCCTCCGCCGTCGTCGCCACCGCCGCTTTATCTACTTCCGGTTCTCCGACGATTCTATCCCAATTTACCCTTCCCTCTCCTCTTTTATCCCCAAATAGTGAAAATTTTTAAATAGTTCTTTTGTTTTTGTTTCTCTGTTAGTTTTTGATTGAACATCAAAGAGGAGAAGGGAACATAAAAGAAAAAAAAAAGTAGAAAGGATCCATTGGAGTTGTTGTCAATGGCGCAGATTGAGGTTCAGCGTCAACCGGCGATTTCCGTACCAAACGCCGTCGCTCCGCAAACCGGAGGGGTGCAGTTCATACCGACGTCACTATATGTTGGGGATCTTGATGTTACCGTTACGGATGAGCAACTGTTTCAATTGTTTGGCCAAGTTGCTCGGGTTGCTTCCGTAAGGATTTGCCGCGACTTGGCTACGGGCCGTTCACTCGGATACGGTTACGTCAACTATAGCAATCCTCGTGATGGTTAGTCCTTTACTTGGATGTAAAAATTGATCTTTATTAATGAACAGTTTAAAAGGCTGTTCCAAATTTTTGGCTGAATTCTTTTGGAATGTGAGTATAGATTAATTGTTGGGAAATTTTATGAATATATGTTTGGTTGAATGCTACAATGTAGTAAGAAAGTGTGCATATTGATGAATTTGCTTTTATTCATTGTTCAGAACAGAATTTACTTTTAACTGGAAATCCATCCTAGCTAATTACATTACAAAAATAATTTAATTGCAAATTTTGGGCATTATAGTATCCATGTGATTTGCAAATTCCCATTGATAGTAAATTGGTAATGTTTTAAAAAAGTGCAAGTGTAGTCAAGTAGTATTGACCTTTTTTGGGGATAAGTATTATGCATCATTCATCCAAAAATGAGGATTATTTGCTACTCAATCAATTTTCTGTATTGAAGTAACATCGAAGAAAGATATACATGTGCTATACCAGTGCTATACGAGTCCTCAATTTAATTTACATAGTCCATTGATAAAAGAATTTAAGTTTTGACAGTTTTGCTAATATAGCTTTGCATTATCATCCAAAGAATTGTTTGAGCTTCTGTGATATAAATTAATTATAAAGAAAATAAATGATCTCTTCACTATTTGTTCCTTTGATGCTCATATTTTAGATAATCATAACTTGGGAGCATCGGTTCTCTCTTTTGATTTGTTTTGAGTTAATTAGTGTTGCCCTTTTTTTGTTATTTATTTGTGCAGCGGCTAGGGCTTTGGATCTACTTAATTTCACTCCACTGAATAATAAGCCTATTCGTATCATGTATTCTCAAAGGGACCCTAGTCTTCGTAAGAGTGGTACTGCAAACATATTTATTAAGGTATTTAAAATCTCTTTACCCTTAACCATTTGTTTGTTTTTCCCTCCATTCTTCCATTTTGATGCCTGTTTCACTCTTAAGAAATTCTCTTCCATTGGATGTTGTTTGGTTGAAATATATATGTAACTGATCCTTCGATGGAACGAAGGCATTCACTAGCATGCATAATTGCTCCATTTTTAAGTTATATGATTGGCTATTTGTGCATACCTACACCTTTAACTGTTATTTTTTGACTGCAGAATCTGGACAAGTCTATTGACCACAAAGCATTACATGATACGTTTTCTGCATTTGGAACTATTCTGTCTTGCAAGATATCTACTGATGGTTTTGGCCAGTCTAAAGGCTATGGTTTTGTGCAATTTGACAGTGAAGAATCTGCTCAAAATGCAATTGATAAATTGAATGGCATGTTGATTAATGACAAGCAGGTCTATGTTGGACATTTCCTTCGTAAGCAGGAAAGAGAGATCACATCGAGTAAGACCAAATTCAATAATGTTTATGTGAAAAATCTTTCCGAGTCTACAACAGATGAAGACTTGAAAACAATTTTTGGTGAGTATGGTGAAATTACTAGTGCTGTAGTTATGAGGGATGCAGATGGCAAGTCGAAGTGTTTTGGATTTGTCAACTTTGAAAATGCTGATGATGCTGCTAAAGCTGTTGAAGCTCTTAATGGAAAGAAATTCGAAGAGAAAGAGTGGTATGTTGGAAAAGCCCAGAAAAAGTCAGTCAGAGAGCATGAGCTAAAATCTCGTTTTGAGCAAACTGTGAAGGAAGCTGCCGATAAACTTAAGGGTATGAATTTATATGTTAAAAACTTGGATGATAGTATTGATGATGAAAAGCTGAAGGAACTGTTTTCGGAGTATGGCAAAATTATTTCGTGCAAGGTTGGTCAAATATTTCTAGATTGTTTGATTGTCGATGCCAACTATTGTAAACTTGTTTATACTGGTATTTATTTTATGCCCCTTTCTCTCAAAATTTTATAGGTCATGCGTGACCCTACTGGAGTTAGTAAAGGCTCTGGGTTTGTTGCATTTTCTACACCTGAAGAAGCATCACGAGCTGTAAGCTTGATTTCTTTTTTTTTTTTTCGTTTGGGCTGTCATTTTAGTACGAGATTATAATCTAATGAATGTTGCTATCCATCTACAGCTTGCTGAGATGAATCATAAATTGGTTGTTAGCAAACCACTTTATGTTGCACTTGCTCAAAAGCAAGAAGAGAGAAGAGCAAGGCTACAGGTAATGCAACAAGGAGAATTTCTAGGACTATTTGCACTTCCTTTTGGTATTTATCTTCAATCTTGTTTATGATATTATGAAGGGATATTTTATTTGTTATTTCTGTAATTCTTTTCAAGTTCATATTCTCAATGACTGAGATGTAAGTTTTTCTGACAGTTCAATGAATCAATATACATTTCTAGTTAGTACTCTCTTATGTGTTTGTTTTATTTCATTCAGGCTCAGTTTTCACAAATGAGACCTCTTGCTATCCCCTCGGTTGCTCCTCGTATGCCCATGTACCCTTCTGGTGCACCAGGTCTTGGCCAACAATTTTTATATGGGCAAGCACCTCCAGCTATCATTCCTCAAGTATATTTTTACTCCTTGTCCAACCTCATAACTTTACATGCTTGTTCTTTTGGATGTTTGGATTTTATGTTTTATTTAGAAGAATCCTTGCTACTATCATGAATAATTGTGATGTGTTAGTACCATTCTGTGACTGTATTTGGTTTCATTGGCAACACTGGCATCACCTTGAGGATATTTGAATTTGAAAATGCTTGTTTGCTTGTTATCTATTCTAGGCTGGTTTTGGTTACCAACAGCAACTGGTTCCTGGAATGAGGCCCGGTGGCCCTCCTGTACCAAATTTCTTTGTTCCCATGGTACAGCAGGGCCAGCGCCCAGGGGGACGACGCGGAGCAGGTCCATTTCAACAGGCTCAACAACCAGTAAGTTGTATATATATGTATACTAACCTCCATTTCATGCTTATGCTTTGGCTGAATTGTTCTAATTCACCGAACTTGTTCCAGATGATGCCTAGGGGGCGTGCCAATCGATACCCACCTGGTTGTAATGTGCCTGGTCCATTGCAAGATGCTGGCACTGGACAGCCTATGCCTCTTCAACCTTTGGCTACTGCTCTTGCAAATGCAACCCCTGAGCAACAAAGGACGGTGAGTTTTTTTTTCCAATTTCCATGACTATATGTTTTGTTCAATTTAATTACCTTCAAGACCTTTATATTGTCAATTTGTGACTGGTGATCAGATGCTTGGTGAAAGCCTATACCCCCTTGTGGAACATCTCGAGTGTGATGCAGCAGCCAAGGTTACCGGCATGCTTCTAGAGATGGACCAGACTGAAGTTTTGCATCTCATTGAGTCACCCGAAGCTTTGAAAGCTAAAGTAGCAGAGGCCTTAGAGGTGTTGAAGAGTGTTGCTGAAAAGCCACAGGTCAACAATCCTGCAGACCAATTGGCTTCACTATCTTTGAATGATAACCATGCCTCTTGAGTGACTGGAATTTTGGTATTGTAGGGTTGAGTTTGGAACATTTATCTATGCTTTTGTTTTTTTTTTTTTGGTGGTTGCAAGGATTCTATTACTTTGCTAGCATTGTGTTTTTTCGGTTTGGCGGCTTTTTCTATTTACTGGATTGTTATTTATTACAATAAGTTTTGTTTAATGTCATTGGAACTTTATTTTTAACATCATTTGGTTGCCATTACTTACATTGCATGCTTTCAAAGATTTTGGACAGGTTTAAATTGTCTTAAGAGGAAGATGCTATTCCTCTCATGACAGTTATATAACAAACTAAATTGTTGTATTAGTCCCTGTACTTCAGTACGGTTCTTTACTTTTAAGGTTTTGCTCCGGAAAGAAAATTAGAAGAATGGAGAATTGAAGAGCAGAAAATTACAAGTAGAATGGAAAATATAATTGTTTTTATGGGACTGCTTGGTAGGAAAGATTGAAAAATGAAAAAAGGAACTCAAAACCTTCTAAGGGATAGAAGTGAACAAGGGCAATGGAAAGGGATTGCTTGATCCTCACCAAGACATTGTTTATTGGCGCTTCTTCACAATGATCCCTGGTGGTGGCTTGGCATAAAGAAGACCATTTTGGATGTACTGTGCAGACAGCATGAGAAGATCCCATGTTGTGAGATGAAAAGGCT
Source organism: Gossypium longicalyx (assembly GCA_025698465.1). Classification (NCBI taxonomy): domain Eukaryota; kingdom Viridiplantae; phylum Streptophyta; class Magnoliopsida; order Malvales; family Malvaceae; genus Gossypium; species Gossypium longicalyx. The sequence goes on along the minus strand of CM047000.1, from coordinate 1,835,990 downwards.
GTTTTGCTTGTTCAGGAACATGTTGTGTAACAAAACATTCTGAGATGATTCCAACTGTCGATGAATCCATTTCTGTTGGTCAAAAGGAAAAAGATGGATCTATTTTGCTTGGGTTAGCACTACCAAGTTTTGATTCACAGCATGGCTTTTATGTGGTTGTTTAATTGCTGCCAAGTTTTGTTCAAATGTTGACCCTTGAATCTTCCACCTCTAAGGCCAATAGTAAAGCCAAAGTTTTCCCATGGCCATTGCATCGGCATTGAAGGAGGCAGATTTCTTAATTTAACATGGTTTAATTCGATTTAATGATGAAAAATCAATAATTTGAAGAAAATCAATAAATTAAACTCATTTAATCTAAACTCAAATTGACACTAATTTTAATATGACTCAAATTTGAAATTATTCAAATTAAAACAACTAAGTTCCGAAATGTTTCAAATAAATAATAAAATAGCTCGAACATATTTATACTCATAATAACTTAAAATTTAAAAACTTGAACCTCGAATCTCAATGATATAAATTCAAACAACTCAAATTCAAAGTAACAATTAATTAAACTCAAATTAATTTGATTATAACAAATTTAAAAAATAACTTGAAATCTTAAAATTTCGATAACCTTAATATTACAAAAGTCAAAACCTCGTTAGCCAAGATTATTTATTAAAAGAGCAAGTTTTGGACATGGAATAAATTATTTTTCCTTAATAACTGAATGTGGAATAGTTTTGGTATGAGCACAAAGAGAAAGTTCCCATGTGATTGGTGAACTTGATTAATTTTTCTGTTGTTCATGTAAGACATTTCTCAATCAAACATTAATATTAAATTAGAACCTAAGTCATCAAACATCGCGTAGGTAGCTTTCCCAACTCTATCAACCATCTGTAATTGGATGGCTACCTACTTTTCAATGTGACATTCCTTTCTTCAACTCATTTAAATTGTTTTGATTCACGTGGTTGGTGAAACTGGCGTGGATTTCCAGCAAATAGATTAGATTATTAAGAAGTGCTGATTCAGTTGATTCAATTATGAGTCCCAGCAATTCAACAACCACATAAAGCCAAGCTGCGAATCAAAAGTAGACCAAGCAAAACAATTTTCTCTTCGTTTTGAGCAACCATCAATATATCAACACATCATTACTTCAATATTCAACGGCCCTGCTAATCCAATCTAAATATACTTTTACCCATCTTCCTCTCTAGCAACAAAAAGAATGGATCCATCATCAGTTCGAATCATCTCAGAATGTTACGTTACACCACAACATGTTTCTGATCAATCAAAACAGCCTTACTATTTGACAACATGGGATCTTGTTATGCTGTCGACGAACTACATCCAAAAGGGTCTTCTCTATGCCAAACCAGAGGATAACTGTGAAGAAAACTTGATCAATAATGTCTTGGATCGGCTCAAGCAATCGCTTTCCATAGCCCTCGTTCATTTCTATCCCTTAGCAGGTCGGCTGGCAACGAAAATAGAAGAAAACCCAAAGTCTCATTTCGTCTTTGTGGACTGCAATAACAGCCCAGGAGCCAAATTTATATATGCAGCTGTTGATTTATCTGTGTCCGACATTGTTTCCCCTACTTATGTTCCGTTGGTTGTTCAATCGTTTTTCGACCATGATCGAGCAGTCAACTATGATGGTCACACCAGGCCTTTGTTATCATTTCAAGTCACCGAGCTGATAGATGGGGTGTTCATAGGTTGTTCCATGAACCATGTTCTTGGCGATGGAACCAGTTTCTGGCATTTCTTCAACACATTGTCTGAAATATTTCAAGCACAAGGAGATACTAATTTGAAAATCTCACGTCCTCCAGTGTTAGAGAAATGGTTTCCAGAGGGTCATGGTCCATTACTTAACCTTCCTTTCACTAACCAAGATGAGTTCATTTCCAGATTTGAAGCACCCGAGCTTTTAGAGAGAATATTCCGTTTCTCAGCAAAATCCATTGCACAGCTCAAAGAAAGGGCTAACACAGAATCCAACACCACCAAAATCTCCTCCTTTCAATCTTTATCTGCATTTGTATGGCGGTCAATAACAAAGGCTCGTCGTTTCCCAAACGAAACAGTCACTAGTTGTAGGTTAGCTATAAACAATAGGTCAAGGCTAGAACCAGCTTTATCCCCAGATTATTTTGGTAACTCAATTCAAGCTGTTAATGCAGTGGCCACAGCTGGTGAACTACTTAACCATGGTCTCGGTTGGGCTGCTTTGAAACTACACCAAGCTGTGGTTAACCATACAGATAAACACGTGCGTGGTTTAGTCAATCGTTGGCTTGATTCACCTTTCATTTACCAGGTTGCTCAGCTTCTTGACCCACAAATTGTGATGATGGGAAGCTCACCAAGGTTCAACAAGTATGGAAATGAGTTCGGGTTAGGGAAAGCATTGACGCTTCGAAGTGGATATGCTCATAAGTTTGATGGGAAAGTTTCATCGTATCCAGGACGTGAAGGTGGAGGAAGTGTTGACTTGGAAATTTGCCTTCCACCATCTTTAATGAAAGCTCTTGAATTAGATGAAGAGTTCATGAGTGTTGTTTCTTGTGGTGGAATTGATATCTGATAATAAAATTCTGTGGTGGAAATTGATTTGTGGGAATAGAAGTTAAATTGAATTATCTTTGATTAGGTGCTTTGGTTTGAAAGAGGGTTGCTTTGTTCAAACGTTTACTATTCCACTATATTAATCAATATAAAACATTATGAATAATATAAATATAAAAAGAAACATACTATTATCTCACCAAATAAATAAGGTTGAACAAAATTTGATTCGGTTCAAAAAATTAGATAAAAAATTTAAATTTTGAATTAAATAGTTCGAGTTATTTTTGAGTTAATCAAATTATTTGAATAAACTCGAATAAAAAAAAGTAAGTTTCTTGGTTTAACTCGAATATGAATTACACAATTCGAATTATCCAAAAATCTAAATAAGAAAAGTCAAAACTACGTTGTTTTAATAAATATTTTCTTTTTTAAAAGTTAAAATTTAAAATAATTAAGTTAAAAGGCAAAACTACGTCATTTTGATAAATATTTATCCATTAAGTTAAAATGTAAAATCATTATATTGTCTGTAGTTAAATAATTTTGTGCTTTATCTACTAGTTAAATAATCGATCTATTTAAACGCAACATTAAGTATAAGTAATAGTATTCGTTAACTTGATTCAACTTGACTCGATAATTTTTTGACTCGATTCAATTGGAAAAAAATTCAAGTTGAGTTTAGTTGCTAAAATATGATTCGTCAATTCGACTAACTCAAATTTTTTAACTCAATTTGACTCGACTCGACTTGATTGAATACTCACCCTATCGCCAAACACATGTGGTTTTGTTGACATATAAGAGCCCTAAGTTGAAGCGGTAAACGATTTAAAGTTGGATAAACTACCAAGTTAATGACTCAACTTTTATAAATTTTCTTTTTTGGCATTGAAAATAAAAAGTTAGTAATTTTCTTTGTTCCCATGGTACAGCAGGGCCAGCGCTCGGGGGGAAGACGCGGAGCAGGTCCATTTCAACAGGCTCAGCAACCACTAAGTTGTATACATGTGTATACTAACCTCCATTTCATGCTTATGCTTATGCTTATGCTTTGACTGAAGTCTTTTGTTTTAATTCACTAAACTTGTTCCAGATGATTCCTAGGGGACGTGCCTATCGTTACCTACTTGTTCGTAATTTGCCTGGTCCATTGCAACATGCTGGCACTGGACAGCCTATGCCTCTTCAACCTTTGGCTACTGCTCTCGCAAATGCAACCCCTGAACAACAAAGGACGGTCAGTCTTGTTTTTCCAATTTCCGTAACTATATTTTGTTCAATTTATTTTTCTTCAAGACCTTTATATTGTCAATTTGTGACTGGTGATCAGATGCTTGGTGAATGCCTATACCCGCTTGAGGAACATCTCGAGCGTGATGCAGCAGCCAAGGGTACCGGCATGCTTCTAGAGATGGACCAAACTGAAGTTTTGCATCGCATTGAGTCATCCGAAGCTTTGAAAGCTAAAGTAGCAGAGGCCTTAGAGGTATTGAAGAGTGTTGCTGCAAAGCCACAGGTCAACAATCCTGCGGATCAATTGGCTTCACTATCTTTGAATGATAACCATGTCTCTTGAGTGACTGGAATTTTGGTATTGTAGGGTTGAGTTTGGAACATTTATCTATGCTTTTGTTTTTTTTTGGTTTCAAGGATTCAATTTGAATTCAAACTCTGATTTAATTCGATTTGATCATAAAAAAAATCAATAATTTAAACTTAAATTCACACAAACTTTAATATGACTCAAATCTAAAACTATTCAAATTAAAACAACTAAATTTCAAAATGTTCCAAACAAATAATTTAAAATGGCTTGAACATAAAGTTACTACACTTCAAAATAATTTAAATATATAATAATTTAACATTTAGAAAATTTGGACCTTAAATCTAAATTATATAAACTCAAATACCCCAAACTCAAAATAACAATTAAATCTAAAAAAACAACTTAAAATCTCGAAATTTCGATTATCTAAATATTACAATGAAGTCAAAGCCTTGTTTATCGGAAAATTATTTATTAAGAGAACAAGTTTAGTACATGGAAAAAATTCTTTTTCCTTAATAACTGCATGTCGAATAGTTTTGTTATGAATACAAAGCGAAAGTTCCAATGTGATTGGTGAACTTAACTTTTCTGTCGTTCATGTGGGAAATTTCACAATCAAACATTATATTAAATTAGACCCTAAGTCGTCCAACATCGCGTAGGAGCTTTCCCAACTCTAACAACCATCACTACTTGGATGGCTACCTACTTTTTAATGCGACAATCCTTTCTTCAATTCATTTAAATTGTTTTTATTCATGTGATTGGTAAAAGGATTTAAAAAAAAAAAACTTTAACTATTAGTATATTTAAGGGATATAATTAATGTTGTTCGAATTAGATTAGAGTGATCGATTAGATTAATTAAATCGAAAATCGATGAGTGTATTAGTCCAAACAAGGGTGATGAATTGAGTTTTGAGTAGATAATTTAGAACCATTAGTGAATCGAAATCGTAATTAATTGAACTAGTTAAAACATCAAATTGTTAAGTATATTTGACATAAACCTCTAAAATAAATGTAGACAGAAGATCAAAACATTTTCAATTTTTATTTTTTATTTTAACTGATTGAATTCGCCGATCAAATTGAGAATTAATGAAATAATTAATTAATTATCAATCCAATTTTTAAAAATTAAAATTATTATAAAATCAATATTGGTAAAATATTTGACTTGGTTCCCAGCAATTCAATAACCACATAAAACCAAGCTGCGAATCAAAAGTAGACCAAGCAAAATAATTTGATTTCTTCGTTTTGAGCAACCATCAATATATAAACACATCATTACTTCAATATTCAACAACCCTGCTAATCCAATCTAAATATACTTTACCCTCTTCCTCTCTAGCAACAAAAAGAATGGATCCATCATCAGTTCGAATCATCACAGAATGTTATGTTACACCACAACATGTTTCTGATCAATCAAAACAGCCTTACTATTTGACAACATGGGATCTTGTTATGCTGTCGGTGCAATACATCCAAAAGGGTCTTCTCTATGCCAAACCAGAGGATAACTGTGAAGAAGACTTGATCAACAATGTCTTGGATCGGCTAAAGCAATCCCTTTCCATAGCCCTCGTTCATTTCTATCCCTTAGCAGGTCGGCTGGCAACGAAAAGAGAAGAAAACCCAAAGTCTCATTTCGTCTTTGTGGATTGCAATAACAGCCCAGGAGCCAAATTTATACATGCAGCTGTTGATTTATCTGTGTCCGACATTGTTTCCCCTACTTATGTTCCGTTGGTTGTTCAATCGTTTTTTGACCATGATCGAGCAATCAACTATGATGGTCACACCAGGCCTTTGTTATCGATTCAAGTCACCGAGCTGGTAGATGGGGTGTTCATAGGTTGTTCCATGAACCATGCTATTGGCGATGGAACCAGTTTCTGGCATTTCTTCAACACATTGTCTGAAATATTTCAAGCACAAGGAGATACTAATTTGAAAATCTCACGTCCTCCAGTGTTAGAGAAATGGTTTCCAGAGGGTCATGGTCCATTACTTAACCTTCCTTTCACTAACCAAGATGAGTTCATTTCTAGATTTGAAGCACCCCAGCTTTTAGAGAGAATATTCCATTTCTCAGCAAAATCCATTGCAAAGCTCAAAGAAAGGGCTAACACAGAATCCAACACCACCAAAATCTCCTCCTTTCAATCTTTATCTGCATTTGTATGGCGGTCAATAACAAAGGCACGTCGTTTCCCAAACGAAACAGTCACTGGTTGTAGGTTAGCTATAAACAATAGGTCAAGGCTAGAACCAGCTTTATCCCCAGATTATTTTGGTAACTCAATTCAAACTGTTAGAGCAGTGACCACAGCTGGTGAACTACTTAACCATGGTCTCGGTTGGGCTGCTTGGAAACTACACCAAGCTGTGGTTAACCATACAGATAAACAAGTGCGTGGTTTCGTCAATGGTTGGCTTGCTTCACCTTTCATTTACCAGATTGCTCAGCTTTTTGACCCACTAAGTGTGATGATGGGAAGCTCACCAAGGTTCAACAAGTATGGAAATGAGTTCGGGTTAGGGAAAGCATTGACGCTTCGAAGTGGATATGCTCATAAGTTTGATGGGAAAGTTTCGGCGTATCCAGGACATGAAGGTGGAGGAAGTGTTGACTTGGAAATTTGCCTTCCACCATCTTCAATGAAAGCTCTTGAATTAGATGAAGAGTTCATGAGTGTTGTTTGCTGTGGTGGAATTGATATCTGATAATAAAATTATGTGGTGGAAATTGATTTGTGGGAATAGAAGTCAAATTGAATTTTCGTTGATTAGGTGCTTTGGTTTGAAAGAGGGTTGCTTTGTTCAAACGTTTACTATTCCACTATATTATAAATATAGAAAGAAAGATACAATCAAAAAGTTTCATCCCACCAAACCCCTCAATCCTTATGTTGACGTACAAGTGCCCTGGAACACGATTTAAGGTTGGGTAAACTACATAGTTAGCGACTCAACTTTTATAAATTTTTCTTTTGGGCACCGAAAATAAAAAAGTTAGTAATTTAGGCACTGACATTATATATTTTTATCATTTTAGTCATTTTCCGTTAATTTGCAAATAGATTCACTCATTTTAATCACCTAATTTTAGTAAATTTTCATTTTGGTCACTCATTTTATCTTTTTAATTTTCTTTTTTTAGAATTAATTTTAGAAACTTTTGGGGTTTTATAGGGACAATTTAGATTTTTATTTGGAAAAACCATAATATCTTTTTAATTTCCTTTTTTTCTTTATTTCTTTTTTTTTAGAATTAATATTAGTTGTTTTAGTAAAAAAGGAAAAAAAATAGGGTTTCACAAGAATTAACTAAGTTTTCTTTACAAGGGAAAAAAATCTTAATTTTTACATGGAATTGGATATAAGTGAAAGACGTGGTTTCATCTCAATAATTAAATAGTTTAATTCACTATGAAAACCAGGGTTTTTTTTATTTAAAAAAAACTTAATTATAGAAAAAAAATTAAATGACCAAAATAATTTTTTTTAAAAAGTCAAGTGACTAAAATAAATATATATAATAAAAAATTAATGATAAATGATTAAAATGATAAAAGTATATAATAATAGTGACTAAAATAATAGTGACTAAAATAATAAAAATATATAGACGCAGTTTCTAAATTATAAATAAATTTATTTTTAGTGCAAAAAATAAAAACTTATAGTTAAAAGGTGAAAATTTGGCTTATAATTTAGATGAGAGGCAAGTGATCTCATCCTTGAGAACACAAATTTTGAACTTTGAAATCGCATATTTTTTATTTTATTTTATCAGTAAGGATTGGTCTCAACTCTCAAATCTAGAGATGTTGAAAATCTTTAAATAATATCCAAAAAATTTCATCCATAAATAAAATATATTTTTATACATCTAGGTAAAAGTAGCGAATTTGCGTGTATTAGGAATTAGATTGTCTTTTATTTTTTAATTAAAAATAAATAAATTAGTCTCTGTAAACTAATTTGAAGAACAAATTAATTCTTTTCATTAAAATTTTCATCCATTTGTAATGTTAAAAACTGATGTGGCTGGGAAATAACCAAATAGTAACACGTGACATGCCACGTATATTTCATGTTGATGTATAGGAATAGTTTTTAACTGTAGAAATGAAGAGAAATTTTAACAAAAATACCAATTTACTTTTTGATCCAACGTACAATAACTAATTTTCTCAATTTCTAAGTAGAAAAACTAAAATGCAATCTAATTACTAGTATATAGACTTTTACGATACTTTTATCAAAGATGAAAATATAACAATTTCATTCGAATCGGTATATTATAGTACTAAAATAAAGGTATGTAGTTTAAGTTATGATCAAAATACTATAAGTTCGCAGTTAATAAATCCAACCAAAAAAAAACTTGTAAAAAATAAACTTCAATTTCTTTTTTCAATTAATAAACATAATTCAAGAATTTACCACAATGACTAATTACACAATTTAACCGAAATAAAAACATGAAACCCAGGGCACAAACGACATCAAATGGGTTATGAAACAGCGGCCATGAATTCTTCATCTGATTCAAGAGCATTCATTGAAAATGATGGAAGGCAAATTTCTATGTCAACACTTCCTTTTCCTTCTCGGCCTGGATACGGTGAAACTTTCCCATCAAACTTATTACCATATCCACTTCGAAGCGTAAGTGCTTTCCCTAACCCAAACTCGTTTCCATACATGTTGAACCTTGGTGAGCTTCCAATAATCACACTCCGTGGATATAAATGTGGAGAACACTGGTAAACGAAAGGTGACCGAAGCCAATCATTGACAAAACCACGCACTGATTTGTCTGAATGGTTAGCCACAGCTTGGTACAATTTCCAAGCAGCCCAACCGAGACCATGATCGAGCAATTCACCGGCTGTGGTCATTGCTGTCACGGTTTGAAACGAGTTCCCAAAGTAATTAGGGGATAATGGTGGTTCAAGTCTTGACCTATTGTTTATAGCCAATATGCAACAAGTAACAATTTCACATGGTAAACGACGAGCTCTTGTTATGGACCGCCACACAAATGCTGATAAAGACTGAAAGGAGGAGATTTTGGTGGTGTTAGATTCTGTGTTAGCCCTTTCTTTGAGCTTTGTAATGGACTTTGCTGAAAAATGGAATATTCTCTCTAAAAAATGGGGTGTTTCTAATCTGGTGATGAACTCATTTTGATGAGTGAAAGGAAGGTTAAGCAATGGGCTATTGTTACCCTCTGGAAACCATCTTTCCAACATTGGCGAGCGTGAGATTTTTATTTTAGTATCTCCTTGGGCTTGAAATATTTCGGACAATGTGTTGATGAAATGCCAAAACGTGGTTCCATCGGCAATAGCATGGTTCATAGAACAACCTATGAACACCCCATCTACCAGCTCAGTGACCTGAATCGATAACAAAGGCCTGGTGTGACCATCATAGTTGATTGCTCGGTCATGGTCGAAGAACGATTGAACAACCAACGGAACATAAGTAGGGGAAACAATGTCGGATACTGATAAATCAACAGCTGCATGTATAAATTTGGCTCCTGGACTATTTTTGCAATCAACAAAGACGGAATGAGACTTTGGGTTTTGTTCTATTTTTGTTGCAAGCCGACCTGCTAAGGGATAGAAATGAAGGAGAGCAATGGAAAGGGATTGTTTGAGCCTTACCAAGACATTGTTGATCAAGTTTTGTTCACAATAATCCCCTGGTGGTGGTTTGGTATAAAGAAGACCCTTTTGGATGTAGTGTACGGAAAGCATGACAAGATCCCATGTTGTGAGATAAAAGGGCTGTTTTGATTGCTCCGAAGCATGTTGTGGTTTAACAAAGCATCCTGAGATGATTCGAACTGTTGATGAATCCATTTTTTTGGTGCTCAAAAGGAAAAGATAAATTGCTGGGAACTCGTTGTTCTCAAAAGGAGATTACCCATCTTTTTAAATCATTGATCTAAGTGAGGATGCCTGTTGGAATTCGAGCATCAACATTAATTAAGAAACTATTTCACATGCAAAACTTGATCTATTAATAAATTAGTCTTGGATAAAAAAACATTCTACCATGTGCTTGGAATATAATGCGCTTATTAATGTTGTTTAAACTCAATTAGATCAATTATATCGAGAATTAATCAAAATATCAATTCAAAAAAAATTTAATCAATTAATCTATAAAATGCTCAAAACCGATTGAAAAGAATAAAAAATTCCATTATTAAATTATCTAATTTATTCAATGTAAGTATAGATCTCTCGTTAATAAACGTAAATATCATTGATAGTTGGATTTAATATTGAATTATCTGATTCAAAAATCAGATTCCATCCGCATCTAGCTCTAAGTGGAGTAGGTGGGTTCTCCTCTTGTATGATACCTTTCATAAACTCAATATAGCAATTCCATGAATCACTCCATACTTCGATAGGGTCACCTTTTTTCCCTTCAAAAACATATGGGTATTCACTAGCAAATTTTGAGGTAATAGAGAGGGACAAAATTCAGACGAATTTAGTGAAGAAAATATTTCTGACACATATGATCCCTCCTTAATAAGGTTTGTCATAAAGTTGGTAGATTTCGTCACTGAATCGAACTTTGCACATGATGTCAAGTGCCAACAGAATTGAAAGTCATATTAAGTCTTGCCATTCAACCATTGGGGCCTCACAAGTAGCACATAAGTGAAGCTGAAATTTGATACAAGAGAAAGATTGGTTATTGGAATACTATTTGAATATCCATCCTCTCACTAAAATATTGAGAGTAATTTCCCATAAGAAAGCTTTTAGTTAGAAACAAAAATAAGGTCGGTCCTACAAATCATATTGAGCATATTGGACTTGCAAATGGGAGGTGTTGTTTATTTCCTACTGGTTGATACAATAGACAATAGTGGAGATAAGAACCACTGACCCACCATTCAAAATTTAATGGTGTCCCATAATGAGTATTGCTCCTCACTTTCTTTTTTATATTGAAAAAAAACCTCTTTTCTTTTCCTTTTTCCTCTGGGATATGGCAATAAAGAAAATGAACATGGTGATTGTGTATTTGTGGGTCACACAGCAATCTTTTCATCAGTAGGGTTTAACCTTGTGAGCCCATGTTGGAAGGATATTTGCTCCACGAATGTCTCTTCTTTGGTCGATGATAAGGTTTTGACAGATATTTTTGCTACTTCAGGGATAGTTGTATCAAATATTTTATATGAATGAGGTCTTTTTATTATGTATTAAAGACGGTATCATGATGGATAGTATGGATTCAGATATTTGTAAATATTAATTTATAATTTTTCTATTTATAAGAGTATCAAAATAAAAATTTTTATTTTAGGAGGGGGACAAGATCCCTACACCTTAGATTCGCTTCTGTGTATATGTGCTTGTAATTTAACCTACATATTTTAAATAAGCTTAAAAGTAAAGTAAAAAAAAAAAACAACCTTTAAAATTAAAAAAAAATATTAATTAAGCTCCTTCGTGAGAAACACATTCAATTGGCCCTCAAATATTAAAAATACATCAATTAAACCCTTAAATTAACGGTCTTTTGTTGTTGATCATTACTATGTTGACATGACCATTAACATTGCTAAGTTAGCCATCATGATGTTTGACTTAGCACTACCATGCCAAAAAAAGAAAAAAATTAAATCTTAAACGAACTTCGGTAAATGGACTTTTAAGTTTATTTGAATTTGAGTATTCATTTGTTTATGTTCATTCTAAGTGTAATTTTTAAATTATAAAAAATATTTAAAATTATAAAAGTATAAAAATTATTTAAAAAAGAAAAATGGTGGTTCTTTCCTTTTTTATTATTTCAAAATAGGCAATTCTTTTTTTGATAAGTTTTTAAATTTCTTGTTATTTTAAATTTAATTTGCATGTAAGATGTAAAACTGTGAAAAACAAACTTATTATTATCTTATAATAATAAAATTGATTTATTCATAATGTTTCGAGATCTCAAAATAAAATTGTTGATCATATGGTCAAAATAGATTCAAATGGATTGAGCCAGGTACAACAATTTTGAGAACCTCCAGATTTAATAAAGAATACACTGTTAACTAAGCATAATACTATTTTTATATGTCAGTCGTACTTTAAGAATGTAATCGCTTTGTGCTATTTTTTTCTATAAAAAAAAATCATGTTGTTAATCAATTTGAAAAACTTAAAAGAAAAAAAACTAACTAAATTTACTTAAATGGAACTCCACAACTAATTAAATCAAATTAATTACAATTCAGTTCAAACAATTTTTTATAAAGGGCTTAAAAAATGAAAATTCCAATGCCAATGGGCTTCAATGCTACCATTGTAAGGGATCTTCCTCTTGGTGAAGCTCATCCTCAATGGCCCAAATAATTATCCATTTTCATTAGGAATGACAATGGGATGGGGTGGAATCGATAATTTTTTCTTTTTATCTTCATTTCGACTCAATTTGTATTTTTCTCAATCAATTTCAATCTCAATCTAAAAAAGAATTTCTCAATCTTGTTTCGATTCAACTTAACTCAAATTTTTCAATAGCTTTTAAAAAAATATATTAATTTCTACCAAATTAAATCAAATATGTTATAAAATTTTATAAAAGTAAAAAAAACAAAAATTACAACAAGGCGTGTAAGATTTATTATAAAGTTAAAATATATCTTGTAAATTCTTATAAAAATTATAATTAAAATATAAAAAGCTAGCTATAAAATTAAAAGAGGAGCATTTTAATACATAAATCAAGTAAATCAAACTATATTTTATCTAAATTTGACTCCATATCTCGAAAATTTTAAAAGAAAATCTGATTTATCATTTTTGAAATTTTTTTTTTAAAAATAACCCTTATAAATAGAGGTGTGCATGGGCCAGGCCTAGTTCAACTAAAAATTTAGGCCTGTTTGCTAGGCTCGAGCTCAATCCGGATAAAAATGTTAAAACCTGGACTTGACCCGGCCCACCCATATTAATTTTTATATTATTTTTATATAATTTTAAAATATATATAATACATCAAGATTACTGAAAACATCAAAATAAATATTTCCCAACAAACTGAAAATAAATTTTAAAAAATATGTATATAAATAACACTAAGATAAATACAACTTAACAAGCAAATATCTCTAAAATAATAACAAAATTAACAAATATTTTTAATAACAAAATTAACAATAAAATAAGCTTTGTACAATATCCAAACAATAACAACAAAATAATAGCAACACAATAGTAAAATGGTAACAAAATAGGGGAAAAAACAACAAGAAAATAATATTGAAAAATACCTTACCTGAGGTCCGGCCCCTTTTTTAAACAGGCCTTATTTTTTTGTCCAAGCCCATTTTTCGGGCCTATATTTTTACCCAAATCTTCTCACATTTCGTGCAGGGCTGAGTGCCCGACCCATGATCAGGTCTACTTATAAAACGTTGATTGAGTTTTAGTTTAATTGACATGAGTATTGTTGCTAATGTAGAAGGACGTGGGTTCGAGTGCGTTAAAACGCATTATCCTCCTATATATGAGTTGAGAAGGGACTATAAGTAGTTCTAGACATTGTGTTACAATGAACATATATGATTCCAAGAAATTGTTCAAAAAAAATTATAAAATTATAAGGGATTAAAACTTATAGAATTTGAGATTTTTGCCTTCCGTAATTCTCATCCCTTAAATTTAAAGACTAACATTTACCAATTAAACCCATACTCCTAACAAATTTAATATTCCCCTTTTCCCCATAATATGAGGATTATTCGGTTGACTATATCATATAAAAATAAATTTTGAAGGCCAAAAAGCTTGGAATAAAATCTCTCTACGATTCAGCTCATAATCTTAACTGTCATAATATTGATTAAATAAAGTCCTAGTTTTCCGTAATGTTCTACTAACAAGCCATGATGGTGACTTCATCTTTGTCGGGTTGAGAATGCAAATTCAACTTTTTAAAAGAAATGATCGATTTTTTCGAGAGAAGCTTTTAAAGTATTATTTATTGGGTAGTTGATCAATTCTCTGACAATAGAAAGTTTTGTTTTTTTGAGAGTTTTATTTACTGAGACCAGTATGCCATGAGCGATTGTCCTGAGAATCTAATTCAAAGAGTCGAGAGTGCTTAAACCATACATGGGCGTACAATTACCCACCAAGGGGATGTTAGCATCTCACCCTTGGGCTAGTAAACCCAAGTGTTGGTACCACTATCCCCAAAATGTGACCTATATGATAAAAGTCAGGGGTTCAAATCTCACCAAGGGCAAGACGCTTACTTCTACTTGGTGGCTGGTCATACGCCGACATACAATCGAGGTGCTCCTAGCTCAATGAACTAGGCCTCAGGGTAGATGCTCACGACACGCTTGCTCTCGACAGAGCATAAGAGACAAAATCCTCTTTGAGGGACAAAACCTTCGATTGTTACTAGGAGTTCGGCCGGTTCCTTGGCAAACAACACTTTAGATACATCTCCTGAAGGATTTCGTCCCATTTTAACACATGGCATATTTTTACTGAATGTCTTACATGAAATGAATTCATAATTTTAACACCACTTTTTACCAAAAAACACTTTAAATACCTAAGTGGGAAAAGAGGTAGTTTGATGGCAAATTTTGTAGCTAAGCCTATATCTTATTCCAAATCACTCAACACTATTGAAAATTTCATTACTCGAACGATGAAATTTTCTTCTTAATTTGTATAAAAGGTCTTTTTTTTTTAGAACTGTATAAAAGATACTTGTACCATACATTTTTGGTAGATTTAATCCTACTATAATTTTATCATTTTTAATTTTTACACTTCGAAATGTGTATTTTTATTCTTGAGGTCAACCTTTTTTCATTAATTCGGTCAAATAAATTGATTTAGCTTAATTTTTTTAAACATGTGGTGATGTGACATATTACACATAGCATTTTGTATAATTGGACAAACATTATACATTTTTTTTCTCTTTTTTGTGTCTTTTCAAAATTCGCAAAAGTTGTCAAATTATGCAAAAATGTCAAGATGAATGATGTGCGTGATAAGTTTTAAATTTATAATTGATCATACTTGAAAACTAACTATTATCACGATAAAGGCAAGCGCACCTATCGAACAGTAGTATAGCTTATTACAAGACCGGAATGTCGAACCCATAGGAACTAAAAGTACTAGTATTAACCTTCTTTTTATTATCTAGCCTAAAAATAAGGGGATTTGATTTATCTAAACTAATCAACTAAACTAAGATTACACAGGAAGTAATTGGGGAAAATACTTTTGGGAAAACTGAATGATTTAGACAATACCCAAGGAAAAATCCACCTAGACTTCACTTGTTTTTTGACACTAATTTAGACGATTTATTCACTTGACTCGATCCATAGAAATCCCTAATTTATATTATTATCTCTCTCGAGACTAACAATGTTTAACCCTAGGTTGATTAATTGAAATCTCTTTCTAATTAAAACCCCTAGTATTGCATTAACTCGATCTATAAATTCCCTTATTAGGTTTGACCCTAATCCGACAGATTTATGTTGCCTTATGTCTAGGGGTGCAATCAACTCTGCTTAATTATGCCAGATCTACTCTTAGACAGGGACTTTTGCTCCTCTGAATAAGCACATCAATACTTGAATCAATATCCTGGAATATTAAAGCAAGAATTAAGAACACATAATTAAGAACAAATCAAGTATTTATCATATAATTCAGAACCATCTTATGCTTCATTCCCCTTAGGTATTTAGGGGATTTAATTCATATGTGTAAAAGAACACATCTCAGAATAATAATAATAACAAAACATAAAGAAACCCAAAACCCTTGAAGGAAGTTTAAGGGAGATCTTCAGTCTTGAAAGAGAATCCAGCTTTTGAGATGGATAAATCGGCTTTCTTCGAGTAATTTTAATCCTCCTTTAGGGTGTTTAAATAGGTTTTAAAATGCCTCAGAACCCTCCAAAGTGCCCTTTTCCGAATAGAACTAGACTTGGGCCCGACAGAGACACGACCGTGTACCACGCCCGTGTGAGGCAGCTTAGGTCATGTTAGAGTCTGTTAAATAGACACGGGCGTGTGGTCTACCTGTGTGAGGAAGTCCAAGCCGTGTTGATTTCTCACGTTGACCTATTCTCTCCGTTTTTGGCCCATTTCTTCCTCTTTTTACTCTCATATGCTCTCCTAAATATAAGACATGAAATTAAAGGATTAGGAGCATCAAATTCCACAAATCTAATGATAATTCATCCAAAAATGTGCTAAGCATGGGATAAAAATATGTACAAATTACGACTTATCAAATACCCCCACACTTAAGTGTTTGCTTGTCCTCAAGCAAAATCCTCAACTCACAATTAATAATTCATTTTTCTCAACTTATAATTCCTATCAATAATATCTCAAAATAATTCATAAGTAATCATATATTGAGAATTCAACTAGAAGAATATCAAAGTTTCAAACATTCCAAATTGAGCATTTTATCACGAAAACACAGGTGTCTCCCCTCATCTAAGTAATCACCTTTGATTGAAAATATCACAGAGTTTTAACATCCTCACTAAAGATTCACTCAAATCACTCGGGGTGTTTAAGGACAACAATTTTAGCACTCAACAGTCAATATGAGAAGTTATTACCATAGGCTTGCGTGAATATCAAATCTCCACCACTATATATTAAGATGATACATCAATCAAAAGGTCTTTAAAGGGTTGTAACGTGGCTTTGGTTAGGGGGTGTGGTCACAAGCTGGAAGAGAAGGTTAGAGTCGAGATTGAATTGAAAAATTACCTAACTAGAAAAAATACTAAAACTAAAAAATTACATTCCTAATTAGATGATCCTAGAATTGAGCTTTTCATTATGGATACATTACAGCAACTTCGTTTTTTTTTTAGGAACAAATCAAGTAACATAGAACTTTGCTGACTATAAAAAATAGAACATAGCTAAGCAATTTATTCAAATCAAATCTTGACAAAAATAGGGATCAAATTAATTGAGGGGATTTCAACAATAATGGGTTATGGGTTAATATTGAGGGTAAATCAATAAATGGCTTGTTAGGCTTAAGGGGGTTCACTAAGGGTTAATTATGACGGTAGACTTTTATGGAGTGAGTGGCTTAAACCTAAGTGTCTTTATCATCTCGACATATCAAATCAATGGTGTGGTCTTAACATGCATAATCGAAGCAAGTTCTAGAATAACAAATCAATATTGACGCACTCATAGCAACAATAAAAGTGAGCATGAAAGAAATAATATATGCTCTAAAGGCTCAAGATCTCACAAAAATTATGGCTTTTTGATGTTAACTCTGTGAATTTCAACTTCAAGATAATACCTAAACTTGGAGAAATAACCTAAAAAATTTTAATTCTCAAAAATCAACTTATCATGCTTGATTCTCTACTTACTTAAAGTTTAAACAATCAATGCATAAATGCCTATATTTTAATTCAAGATATATCAATAAGAATCATAAATTAATCAAAATTCATTCTAATAGTGATTTGAGTGAGTAATGTGAGAATAAGACAAAATTCAGGGATTTTTCTGATAATGATATAAATAACCCCCCACACTTAAGATGTACATTGTCCTCAATGTACAAAGATAGATTTACTGAAAAATATAGATATAAGATCATAAGATAGGGAGAGAAGTGAAACTTCTTGAATGTTAAATGGAATCCTTGAATTGGAGTTATGGAAAGTAATCGGTTAAGGCAAGAGTGAGGTTAGAGGAGGATACTCCAGTGGTGGTAGAGGTTGTTAGTCCACAAGTGCTGCGCCAAAAGAATACTATAACTAGTGGTACCTATTGTCGTGGTCGAGTAGGGCATGACAGTCATGGAGAACCTTTTCCAGTGGAGTTGTAATTTCCTAAGTAGTAGTGAGCTTTGGAGCTCTTCATAACTGTGATAGAATCAATAACTCTTTAAGAAATATAAAGTAGCATGATTACTCTTAAAGAGATGGCCGAAAACATAAATTGTTTAATAGTAGAATCTAAAGATGAAATAAAAATAGTATCAAAGAAAAATAAAATAAAAAGTAATTTAAAAAGATAAATAAAGATAAAAGTAAAATAAAAATAAAAATGATAAATAAAGGGAATTAGGGTTAGGGGTAATTTAAAAAGGGGCCACGGTTGTGTGAGCCCTGTTTTGTGCCATACAGCCGTGGCCCACGCTTGTGTGGTAGTCTTCCAGCTCGTGTTTTCAAATTTGGGCGCGTCTAGTATTCAGCCCACGCCCGTGTTCTTTGGACGTGTTAGTGCACACGGCTGCATTGCATGGTCGTGTCCTACTTCGTCGCTTCTCCCACGCCCGTGTTATTTTGACAGTTTCGTCCATGAGTGGTGGGCACAGACGTGTCACACGCCTGTGTTAATTTGGCAGGATTGCCCACGGCTATGTCACACGGCTGTTGCAACGTATCGAATCCCGTGTTTTGGAAAAAAATTTGCTCTATTTTTACACGGTCGTATCGCACGGCCGTGTCGCTGCCCGTGGTATAAGCACGGCTTAAGGCACGCCCGTGTGCCTGGCCGTGTGGATTTGGAAAACCTGTGTTCAGGGACTCAATTAATGATTTAGATATTAAAAATTAAAATTTAAAGAAATCAATACCGTTAGTGCTCGGGCTGCTTCCCGAGAAGCGCTTATTTAGAGTCTAAGCTCGACTCTACCTTGTGGGTATATTCAGGGAAGTTCGTAGAGCCATAGCTCCTCTCTATCGTCTTTAAAATTCTCACCATTATAAAGTTTGAGACGATGTCCATTTACCTTGGAAGTGCCTTGTGATGGGTGACTTACCTCTACTGTGCTATATGGAAAGATAGTTTGGACTATGAAAGGACTTGATCATCGTGATTTAAGCTTTCCAGAAAACAATTTGAGCCTCGAGTTATATAACAAGGCAAGATCTCCAACTTTAAATTACTTACATTGCCTTAAATGAGAGACGTGGCTGCGCTTCGTTGCTTCCTTGTATAGGCATGAATTTTTATATGTATTGGTTTGCCACTCATCTAACTCGTTTAACTGCATCAACCTGTTTTCACCTGCAAGTTTGAGGTCAAGGTTTAAAAACTTTATAGCCTAGAATGTCTTGTGTTCTAACTCAAACGGTAGATGACAACTTTTCCCATAGACAAGTCTATAAGGGGATGTTTCTATGGGGGTCTTAAAAGCAGTTCTATAAGCCCATAAAGCATCATCTACTTTCATCGCCCAATCCTTCCTATTTGATTCTACTGTCTTTTCTAAGATACGTTTAAGTTCTCGGTTTGCTACTTTGACTTGTCCACTAGTCTGAGGATGGTAAGGGGTAGCTGTTCTGTGATGAACTCCGTATTTCTTAAGGGTCTTATCAAATTGGGCGTTACAAAAATGAGTACCCCTATCACTGATAATTGCTCTAGGTGTTCCAAATCAAGAGAAAATTTTCTTAAGGAATCGTACTACTACTCTTGCATCATTAGTAGGTAAAGCTTGGGCTTAACCCATTTGGACATATAATCAACGGCTACTAAGATGTATTTATTCCTAAATAAACTAGGGAATAGACCCATGAAGTCGATACCCCAAACGTCAAATATTTCACATAAAAGCATATATGTTTGAGGCATTTTATCACGTTTGGAGACATTACTTGTCCGTTGGCATTTGTCACAAGTAGTAGCATACCTGTTGGCGTCTTTGAATAGAGTGGGCTAATAAAAACTTGATTCAAGTGTTTTATGTGCGGTCTTATTTCCACTGTAATGTCCTCCAGTCGGTCTTGAGTGGCAATGTTCCAAGATCCTTAATGCTTCTAACCTTATAACGCATCTCCTAATGACTTGATCTGCGCATATACAGAAAAGAAAATGATCTTCCCAAAAGTAGTGTTTCACATCAATAAAGAATCACTTCTTTTGATGATGTGTCAACCCTTTTGGGATAACGTTAGCGGCTAAAATATTTGCAATGTCCATAAACCAAGGTATCTCAGAATCAGATATAGCAAAAAACTGTTCCTCAAGGAACGAATCATTTATTTCAACTTCATCTAGCTCTTTGGTATTTGAATTTTCGAGCCTAGAGAGATGATCAGCTGCAAGATTTTCAGCTCCTTTCTTATCCTGAATCTCTAAGTTAAATTCCTACAATAACAAAATCCATCGAATGAGTCGAGGTTTTGCATCAATCTTAGTTAAAAGGTAGCGAAGAGCATAATGGTCAGTATAAACGACAACTCTAGATAATATTAGATATGGCCTAAATTTATCGAATGCAAAAACTACAGCTAGCAGATCTTTCTCCGTGGTGGTGTAGTTTTCTTGTGTAGCTGTCAAAGTTTTACTAGCATAATAGATAGGTTGAAAATGCTTGTCTCTTCGCTGTCTCAAAACTGCACCTGCTGCAAAATCACTCGCATCGCACATTAGTTCGAAAGGTAAATTTCAATCAGGTGCGATTATAATTGGAGCATTAATCAATTTATCTTTTAAAGTATTAAATGCTTCTAAGCATTCCTGATCGAAATTAAAGGGCACATCTTTTTCTAGTAATTTAGTTAAAGGTTTAGCTATTTTAGAAAAGTCTTTAATAAATCTTCTATAAAACTCAGCATGTCCTAAAAATCTTTTAATAGCCTTAACCGAACTAGGGGGAGGTAGTTTTTCAATGGTTTCAATTTTTGATTTATCAACCTCGATCCCTTTACTAGAAATTTTATGTCCTAACACAATACCTTCTTGAACCATAAAGTGACATTTTTCCTAGTTAAGCATAAGGTTCGTTTCCTCACATCTTATTAAAACTCATTTTAAATTTTTAAGGCAAAGATGGAAAGAGTTACCGAATACCGAGAAATCATCCATAAATACCTCCATGATGTCTTCTACGAGTTCGTCAAAAATGGCCATCATGTAGCGCTGGAAAGTAGCAGGAGCGTTACATAATCCAAAAGGCATTCTACGATAAGCAAACGTACCATATGGACATGTAAATGTCGTCTTTTCCTGATCTTCAAGAGCTATTGGGATTTGAAAATAACCAGAGAGCCCGTCTAAAAAGCAGTAGTAGATATGCCCTGATAATCTTTCCAACATTTGGTCAATGAATGGTAAGGGGAAGTGATCTTTTCTCGTGGCATCATTCAGCTTCCAATAGTCAATGGAAACCCTCCAACCTGTGACTGTCCTTGTTGGGATTAGCTCATTCTTCTCATTGGCTACCACAGTCATGCCTCATTTCTTAGGAACAACCTGTACTGGACTTACCCAAGAACTATCCGAAATAGGATAAATAATTTCAGCATCTAGGAGTTTAATTACCTCAACTTTAACAACTTCTTTCATATTGGGGTTTAGTCATCTTTGAGCTTGTACACATGGCTTATATTCATCTTCCATTAAAATTTTTTGGGTGCAGAAAGAAGGGCTGATCCCTTTAATGTCAGAAATTTTCCAAGCTATGACCCTTTTATGCTCTCTTAATACTTGGAGTAATTCATCTTTCTCCTTGGGTTGTAAGTTAGAAGCAATAATCACTGATGATGTAGAATTATTTCCAAGGAATGTGTATTCCAAGTGATTTGGTAATTGTTTAAGTTCCAGTTTGGGAGGTTCTTCAATAGAGGGTTTTTGCTTAAGTTCATCGTTTGCCTTAATACCCTCACATTCTACTTATCTTGAGAAAGGTTCATTGGAGTTTAGTTCAGTTTTTACCTTACCTATCTCGGAATCATCATCATCTACCTCCCTTTCTTGGGCAAAACACAGTTTCAATATGTCTTTATGCACGATTTCCTGAAAAGAATCTTAAGTAGCATGATCAATAGAGTCAATAAAATAACATGAATCATCCTGTTCCCTAGAGAATCTCATGGCATCATAAATTTTAAAAATAATCTCTTCATCACCTACTCTAAGCACAAGTTTACCATCACCCACATCAATAACCGTTCTAGCAGTGGCTAAAAATGGACGACCTAATATTAGAGGTACCTCAACATCCTCATCCATGTCAAGCACAACAAAATCGACAGGGAATATAAATTTATCTACTTTTACAAGTATGTCTTCTATAATACCCCTAGGATATTTAACAGATCTATTAGCTAGTTGGATACTCATCCTAGTGGGTTTTGGTTCCCCAAGGCCAAGTTGCTTAAACATTTTATAATGCATCAAATTAATGCTAGCGCCTAAATCAGTTAGTGCCTTCTCAACATTCAAACTACCAATTAAGCAGGAAATAGTAAAACTTCCTAGATCTTTCAGTTTGGTTGGCAGTTTATTTTGGAGTATAGCCGAGCATTCCTCGTTGAGTTCTACTGTAGACAATTCTTCAAACTTCCTTTTATTTGTTAGAAGCTCCTTTAAAAATTTTGCGTATGTAGGCATCTACGAGTTAGCTTTAACAAAAGGTAAGTTAATATGTAATTGTTTAAAAAGTTAAAGAAATTTACCGAATTGTGCATCCATGCGGTCTTTCTTCAACTTTACTGGGTATGAGATTGGTGGTTTATATTCCCTTATCACCGGTTTTTCATCGCTTTTGGATTTTTCCTCTTCATCTTTTTTTCTGTCGGCTTCTGGTGGTGGCTTCTTTTCAGGTTCAGTCAACTCCTTCCCACTCCTTAATGTAACTGCTTTCACATGCCCTTTGGGATTGGGGTCAGTGTTGCTAGATAGGCTCCCTGATGGTCTTTCTGAAATCATCTTAGCTAGTTGTCTTATTTGATTCTCGATCCTTGAAATTGATGCTTGCTAATTTTTAAGTGCAGTTTCGGTATTCTGAAAATGATTTTCTGCTACTGAGATAAATTTTGTCATCATCTCCTCAAGGTTCGGCTTTTTCTCTGGTTGGTAATGATGTTGTTGGAAACCTGGAGGGGGTGGTGGTCTTTGATTTCCTTGGCCTCCCCATGAAAAATTTAGGTGATTCCTCCAACCTGTATTGTAAGTGTTACTATAAGGATTATTTTAAGATCCAGGATTGTTACCCATATAGTCCATTTGCTCATTCTCCATGTTGGTGCCGTAGGCTGGATAATCTAGATTGCTCGTTCCACCTCCACTTGTATCGCACTGCATTACTGGATGAACCTGTGAAGAACCAAGTATACCATCAATTTTCCTATTCAAAAGTTTTACCTGATTAGACAGCGTAGTAATTGAATCGACGTTAAAAACATTGGCTACTTTCGTCGGCTTTGTCCTCATGACTTGCCACTGATAATTATTCAGTGACATCTCTTATATAAATTCATAAGCCTCTTCAGGTGTCTTATTATTAATGGTTCCACCAGCGGCTACGTCAATCATTTGTCTTGTCGAGGGGTTCAAACCGTTGTGGAAAGTTTAAACTTGTAGCCATAGAGGTAACTCATGGTGAGAGCACCTTTTCAAAAGATCCTTTTATATCTCCCATGCATCATAAAGTGTTTCTAAATCCATCTGCACAAAAGAAGAGATATCATTTCTAAAGTAATAAAAATCAAGCGTTCCTAATATCTTAGCTCCCCGGCAACGGTGCCAAAAACTTGATGTGCGTGATAAGTTTTGAATTTATAATTGATCGTATTTGAAAACTAACTATTATCACGATAAAGGCAAGCGCACCTATCGAACAGTAGTATAGCTTATAGCAAGACTGGAATGTCGAACCCACAGGAACTAAAAGTACTAGTATTAACCTTCTTTTTATTATCTAGCCTAAAAATAAGGGGATTTGATTTATCTAAACTAATCAACTAAACTAAGATTACACAGGAAGTAAATTGGGGAAAATAATTTTGGGAAAACTGAATGATTTGGACAATACCCAAGGAAAAATCCACCTAGACTTCACTTGTTATTTGACACTGATTTAGACGATTTATTCACTTGACTCGATCCGTAGAAATCCCTAATTTATATTATTATCTCTCTCGAGACTAACAATGTTTAACCCTAGGTTGATTAATTGAAATCTCTTTCTAATTAAAACCCCTAGTATTGCATTAACTCGATCTATAGATTCCCTTATTAGGTTTGACCCTAATTCGACAGATTTATGTTGCCTTATGTCTAGGGGTGCAATCAACTCTGCTTAATTATGCCATATTTACTCTTAGACAGAGACTTTTGCTCCTCTGAATAAGCACATCAATACTTGAATCAATATCCTGGAATATTAAAACAAGAATTAAGAACACATAATTAAGAACAAATCAAGTATTTATCATATAATTCAGAACCATCTTAGGCTTCATTCCCCTTAGGTATTTAGGGGATTTAATTCATATGTGTAAAAGAAAACATCTCAGAATAATAATAATAACAAAACATAAAGAAACCCAAAACCCCTGAAGGAAGTTTAAGGGAGATCTTCAGTCTTGAAGGAGAATTCAGCTTCTAAGATGGATCAATCAGCTTTCTTCGAGTAATTCCTTGCCTCCTACTCCGTGTGTCCTCTTTAATCCTCCTCTAGGGTGTTTAAATAGTTTTAGAATGCCTCAGAACCCTCCAAAGTGCCCTTTTCCGAATAGAACTAGACTTGGGCCCGACAGGGACACGGCCGTGTGCCACGCCCATGTGAGGCGGCTTAGGCCATGTTAGAGTCTGTTAATTAGATACGGGCGTGTGGTCTACCCGTATGAGGAAGTCCAGACCGTGTTAGAGTCTGTCAATTAGACACGGGCGTGTGGTCTACCCGTGTGAGGAAGTTCAAGCCGTGTTGATTTCCCACGTTGACCCATTTTCTCCGTTTTGGCCCGTTTCTTGCTCTTTTTACTCTTCTATGCTCTCCTAAGTATAAGACATGAAATTAAATGATTAGGAGCATCAAATTCCACAAATCTAATGATAATTCATCCAAAAATGTGCTAAGCATGAGATAAAAATATGTATAAATTACGACTTATCAATAAATATGTCATCACATCATATATTTAAAAAAGTCATATAAAATTATTTAATAGAATTAACGAAAAAAAACCGAAATAAGAATTAAAAATACATATTTCGAAAAGTATTCTAGTTAAATCTCACGAATTGAAGGATTGATTATTCAAATTAAAGCATAACATGTGAAAAGCCCAAAGTATTCTTATATTTATACATATAAATGAAATCTAGTTTGATAGCATCTTTGTTTGTTTGCATATGTAAGGAAACAACAATAATGTAGTCCATGATGAATTTAAACACCAATTCAAGTCTTTATCCAAAAGAAGGAAACATCTATAAAATTTGGTACCAAAAGAGTAATTTTTCAAACAATATAGGGCGTGATTAGGGGCAGTGATTGGACTTAAAAATGATATTTTTCCATGAATCTGTAAATCATTGAATAGAGAGATAGCAATAGCAAGCAACGTTTTCACGTCCATGTTGTGTTTCCTATAGTATCTTCCATCGGCAATTTAGTGTAGGTCAAGTCATTCTCCACACATGGGCTAGCTGTTCATTTTTGTAATATTTGTGGGTCAGAACTGAGTATATTCTCATTGGGAAAAGAAAAAGGGTTATTATTAACTTTTTAAGGGTCCAAGATCTTGTATTTTAATTGGTATTAAGGATTTAATTAGTATTTAAACTTCAATTTTATTCACATAGGTATTTCAGTAGGAATATTGTTAAAATAAGTTTGTGGCACTGACAGTTTATATTATAGTTGCACTTGGTAGCTCCACATTTTGACACATGGTAAAAAAGTAAAAAAATTTAAAAGATTTACAAATAAGGAATGAATTTTGGACAAATTGTTGTCTATATACATTTGGACATGGATGATAATTTGTCCAAGTTCATTCTAGACATATTTTTAATAATTTTATGTAATTTTAATTTTTTTTATAAATTATCATATTTTTATAGTATTATTAAATTAAAAATACATAAAATTTGATATTTTATAAAATTTATGAGTCATGCATTTTATATATTTTTAGATTTTATATATTTTATATAAAACATATTTTATATATTTAGACAAATATATTATATATTTTTTTTATAAAATATGATACTTTATAAACATTAGATTTTATATATTTTAATTTCATAATTTCATAATAATATAATATTTTATTCAAATTTAAAATATATTTTATTTTAACAATCATTTGTCCAGATTCATTATGTGTAAAAAGTTATAATTTTTAAATATTTTTTTACCACATGTCAAAATGTGGTGTTGCCACGTGTCACCATGCTATTGGTCGTTAGTGTCACATCATCGTATTTTAACGATGTTATTACTAAGATACTAAAGTGTGTGATGGAATTGAAGTTACGTCCAAAAAAAATTAAGTACCAGTTAGGTATAAGTGGCGAAATTCAAGGGGCAAAAAATATATATTAACCTATTTTTTAACATAAAACTTTGTTGTTAGTTCTTGTAAGATTTAGTTATTGCTAATTTGATCCTTTTTACCTTTTACATATTTCAAAATTTGAGATTTTAGTCTCGACTCAAATGAAAGTGATTAAATATGGTAGGCCAAATTCGCTATTAGGTTTTTACAATTTCTAAGTTGTGGGTTTAGTCTATATTTTCAATTTGGTCATTTTTAATCTTTATGCTTTTTGAAAGTTGAATTTTAGACTTCAATCATGACCCAAACGTAGTCATTAAATACATTAAACTAAAATGACATGACTTTTTATGAATGTTAAGTGGAAATAGTAAGCTGGTATGGCATTACACATGTAGTAATATGCAAAACGAGAATGCATGAGGAGCCAAAAGGGACCTTGGCCACTTAAAAATTAGAAAATTCTCATTAAGCCCTTCAAAATTTTTGAAAATTTTATTTAGGCCCTCAAATTTTTTAAAATTCTAATTAAAATCTATAAAAGTTTTGAATATTTTAATTAAACTTTCTAACATTTTTTTTAAAAAAATTCTCATTAAATTTCTTAATTTTCTTTTAAAATTTTAATTAGATACCCAATTTTTTAAAAATTTTAGTTAGTCCGCCACTGAAAATATATTTGCCACATTAATTATTGGTAATAGCAAAATTTAACTTAACATATTTCAAAACTACTATTTGATGAGGACTAAAATTCTAAAATTGAAATAGAAAATAGATTAAAAATGGTAAAGGATCGAATTTACAATTTTCGCATAATATAAGTACTAATAGCAAATTTTGACTTTATTTAAAAAAAAACTTATTTCTCTTATTAGGGGAAATAAAAGACCATTTTAATGGAAAATAACGGCAACAATTAATTTTTGGGTAGAATTTTATACTTAGGGGACCCTCACCCAAAGCATTAAAATAAAATAGGAAAAAAAATGCAAAATGTTGGAAGACTTTTAGATTTTTAGTAATTTATAGTCTAATTTTGACAATTTTTTTTATGATTAGCTGGAAAGATATGAAAATTATTCAATAAACATACATGACCTGCAGACAAGCAACAACCATAAAGCATTACAATTGTTTCAATTTATTTCATTGTTAGGAACCGTACAAAAACCTTAATCATATATGTCTTCAGCCTGTTAATCTAAAACCGACAAGTTCAATCAAAATTCACTGTAAAAAATAATAATTTGTTTTTGCTGAACATTTATAATTGCTTTATTCATTACCAGAAAAACATGAAGATAATTTAAAGAAAAAACAATGGGAGTTTTGTCATTTTTCAATTTTGTAGCTTGTGGCAACTATTGGACTTGTAACAACATGTTCCTTTCCACTATCTTCCCATGTGAGATAACCAAACAACACAGCTTTATGCAATTGTTTTGGACCTTCAATGCTCAGCTTGTAGCTTTTCTTCTCGTATTTTGTCTTGAAAACCAATGTGTCTGGTTCCACTGTTACCTTAAGTCCATTGATAGGTGTCACATTTGCTTTGTATGTAAAGCTTCCATCTCCGACATTAGTCACAGTTCTTCCAAACTCCACGACTGTCGTTGAGTTCGGTTTCGCACCCCTGTCGTTGAAAAACGCTATGAAAGAAGGGTAATTGAGATCAAGAGAAGGGTTGGAACAGTTGTTTGATGATGTTTTCGTGATGGTTTTAATTTGTTGCTGTGTGAAATTTAGACCGCAAAGAAGATCAACGTAATCTTGAACCGTAGCATTGTATATAAGTCCGGGGTTTAAAGCTTTATTGGGGTTAACATGACCAGCTCCCATGGCTAAAGGATCAGCCGGTCGGAGATTTCCGCCTATATCCTTTATCGGACTACCTGTGTTATCGATTTGATCGGATGTTGTCATCAAAGCCGATCGAATTGCCGCAGGGCTCCAATTAGGATAAACAGCTTTTAAAAGTGCTGCTATACCCGAAACATGGGGACATGCCATGGATGTTCCCGACAGTAAGTTGAAATTGGTGAACACAAGGTCTTGATTTACACGAGCTGCTGCAACATTTGGAGGCCATGCAGCGAGAACTGAGTCACCAGGTGCCATAATATCAGGCTTTAAAACCAATGGACAACTATAGGATGGACCTCGAGACGTATAGCTAGTCACCCTTGGTGATGGCCTAATACCAAGGATTGTTTTTTTAAACACAATGCTGGCTTTTGGGTCAGTGTTGCTTTTAATGAAATCCACAACTGTGTCACCATCTTTTTGTACCAAGAAAATGGCTGGAAATGGGCTTTGGACGAATACATCGACACTGCTGCTATTCGTTATGAAGACAGCGGCAATGTTACCGGCAGCTTGAATGTTGTTAAATTGATCGTCGAGCGAATCTTCCTTGCCTGGATCTTGACACACAATGATCTTCTGCTTGATTTTGCTCAATTCGGTTTTGTTGCTACATGTGTCCATGAAAACAATTGGGAATTCAGTTGATGTGAAATTCCCTGGATATTGAGCTAAGCCATTGATTGACACTTTGTTACCGAGGATTAAGGTTGCGCCGAAGTCACGGTCCATGGTGCCGGCGGCTACGGTTATAACCCAAGGTGTACCATTGTGTAGAGTCTCTACATCTGGCCCTTCATTGCCTGCAGATGTGGAAACGAAAATGTTCTTCTCTATGGCAGCAAATGTGGCTATTGCGATAGGGTCTTCGTATAACTCGACTCCATCCAAGCCCAATGACATTGAAAGAACGTCGACACCGTCAGTAATAGCTTGATCAATGGCTGCAATTATATCAGTGGTGTAAGCTCCTTCTTCCCATAGAGCTTTATACATGGCTACACGAGCCATTGGAGCCATTCCTCTAGCAGTCCCCGGTGCATAGCCAAAATATGATGCATCTTTGACGTAAGTTCCAGCAACAGTTGTGGACGTATGGGTACCATGTCCTTCAGTGTCTCGTGTGGAATTCATTGAGATGGTGATATTGGAATTATGAGCAATCAGACCTTTATTGAAAAACCGAGCACCAATAAGCTTTTTATTGCACAATGAGGAATTGAATTGGGTACCACTTTCACATTCCCCTTTCCATCTTGATGGAACATCACTCATCCCATCATCATTAAAGCTTTCGCTTTCTGGCCAAACCCCAGTATCAATCACCCCGACGATTACATCTTTGCCGAAGCTCGACACTGGCCATGCACCGGTACCAGAATTCAAGCCGAGGAATTCGAAAGAATGTGTTGTATCAACCTTTACAACTCTATCTTTAACCGATGAAACATACCCCGGACTATTTTTCAAGGACTCAAGCTCTGCAGGTGTGAGACTAGCACTAAAACCTTGAATAACATGGTTATAAGTATAGATAAGTTTAGAAAAAGAAATGGTTGGGTTGGTTTCAGCATTTTCAGCTTTGGATTTGGCTGAAACAGATGAAAGAGTGGCCAAATACCAGGTGTGCTGGTTAGAGAAAGCTTTGGGCATGGCAGAGATGTCCATATGGACAATATAATTGTCAGATTTTGCTAGTTTAATAAACATAAACAAGACACAAAAAGAAACCCAACAATAAACATACAGGTGTTTGGTAATATCAGCTGCCATGGTAACGAATTATGAGATATTTTTTTGCTTTGGAAGACTTTCATGAATTTGGCAAAGCTTATATAGGGAGTTGGTAAAGCTTGGGAACTTGGATGTCTTTGCTATTATCTTCAACTTTGTCTGACTGGGATCCAAGTAATGGATCTCTAAGGTCTAAAGTCAAGTCATCCACTACATGTTTTCCTACAGTGAACTAACTTGTATTGAGGTTCATAGTGTAGCTTCCGCTTAGTTACAATTCCATATTTAGTCGGAACAAAATATATTTACAATAGTAAATAGTGTCGATTCCATCGAGTACCATTCGATTTGATCCTCACATATCCTTCTTTTGTTAAAAGATTATAGGGGAGTGATCAAGTAATGGGTGGCACCCTATTTTGCTTCCACAAGGACCACATAGCACTATTAAAAGGATACCACAAAAAGATGATGTGTGAATTTGTTGCCTATCCAGTGCCCCCATTATACCCCAGAATAGTAAAAAAAAATTTGATATTCTTATGGAGTAATTTTTTGGTACAACTCACCCATTAAAAGTATATCATTCTTATAATTCGAACTTACAAAATAAATCGTGAAATGAATCATCATAATTAATTGATAAATATTAGAAATTAATTCTAAATTTATCTATTAATAATATTTTAATCATTAATTTTTTAGTGCTTTTCTAGTTTTAGATGTATCAAATTCGCTATGATACCTAAAATAAAATATAAAATAAAAAATAAAAGAACACCAATGATTGTAGGTCATAGAGCCCCCACCATGTGCAAGTTCACAATGAAACAAATCTTATATCACTCAAGCATAATTTAATTGTTTATGATAATGTTCATGGAAAATTGATAGGATTATCAAGAGGAAAGAGAATACTATAAGTCGCCATGGATTATCTTCTTATCTAAAACCCATTTTTCCCAAAGCACTTTGGTCCATTTTTCCCAAAGCACTTTGGTTTTGCTTGGTGTAAAATTTTTGAAGCAGACATCTACATTAAATTTTAATTAAATTTGACATCGAATTAAGTCAAATTTAAAAAAAAAATATTATTTTCTCTATTTATAAAATTCAAATCCAAAACTTATGATTAAACAACATCAAATCTTGACTAGGTCTAAATTGCTGGATATAAGACTAATATTTATGATGTTTTTTTCTTTGTTAATTGAACAAATTCATTGACAATTGACTCTATGGGTCATATTTAATACACATAAAGTGGGAGTTAAACGCGTGAACAAATAGGTAGATTATAGAATAGTTTATATAGAGTGGGGATGGGGTTAACCAAGTGATTAATGCACCGAAGCTTTCAATGTCAGCATTTTCCTTAACTTTTATTTGGCCAAAACCAGAACGACATGTTGCTTGTGGTCCTTGGAATTTGTTTTTATTCACAAAGTGGTGCCTCTGTATATATCTTTCTCTCCCAAACGAATCATTCCATAGATTTCTATCATTACATCCGAGGTTACTAAACTATTAATAAATTTACGTTTTGATCACTTAATTTCAAAATTTTACAAAATAGTTATTGAATTATTTGAAAGTTTTCTTTTTAAATCATTGAGTTGTTAAAATTATTGATGTATGACCTTCTCCTTTTACATCGTCCATACCAATAAAAAAAAACTTTTTTTTTCGATTTCCAACAATGACCATCAAATCGAATTGGATTTAAGGTATGTTCTTTTACTCGTTGATGGGTACTGATCCACCGTACTAATCACCGAATTGTCTTTTGGAGCTCGCTAATCAAAATTTTAAAGAAAAAAAACTTAGCAACCAAGTGACTTAAATAAAAGCTTTTGAATAGTTCAATAACTTAAATGAAATCTTTCGAATAATTCAGTCACCATTTTATAATTTTTTGAAATAGAGAGACCAAAACATAAACTTATTAATAGTTTAATGACCTTGGATATAATTTATCCATAATTTTAATAGTTATCTCAATGAGCCCTTGGTTTATTGGTTAGGTTGAGGTTTTAGAAATTTTGAGATTTCGTATCGGAGTTTCACCATATGTAAATAGGTGGATTATCCTCTAGGTTTATTCTAATTAGTTATTAAGTTAGAGCTGAAATAGTTATTCAGTTTAATACTTATAATGGCTGATTTTATTGAAATTATTGCTACTTCAAAAAAAAAAAAAAAAGAAGAATATTGAGTATAATAGATATTTTTTCTTCTATAGGATTTCTTTTTTATTTTAGAGAAAAAAAAATGAAGCTACATTTAGAACATCAAATTGTGAAGCTAAGTGACTGCAACTCAAGAGTGAAGTAAAAAATAATAATTTGGAAGGATGGTAGAATTTAATTATGAATTTTTAAGATATTAAAGTGTAAGTTTATCATGTATTAATTTATGATTTCATCATTTTTAGAAGGATTAAATTTTTTTTTAATTTTTTTGAAGTCAAAGTGCAATTTTACCATATATTAACTTTTAATTTGATCATTTATAAGAGAACTAAAAGGAGAATTATAATTTTAGGGGGCCAAGGTCTCTACGTATCCCTAAATTCTCCTTTGCTGCAATGACAAGTAAGGGTTATTTCATGTCAATTAAATCCATTCTATTTGAAATCAAACTTGATTCAATTTGATTTGATCATAAGAAGTCAATAATCAGAATCCGTACAACTCAAATCCAAATTGATCCAAACTTTAAAGTGACTTATATCCTAAACATATAAAGTCCAAATGATTTATACAAACTCAAAACAACACAAACACAAAATAATCCAAATATGAAGTGATTATAAAATGAAATGAAAACCTGCAATCATCCGACCTCACAAATCTGGGCTTCAAACTCAAACAACTAAACCCTAAAGCAATCCTAAACTCAAAACTGTCTGAAGCCAAAATTGACCCAAGAGGCAAAAATGGCTTGGCGTAAGTGAATTCTCAAAAAGGCTTCTAAGCAAGGAAAATGGAAATGAAGGTAACACGCTGTATATATATGATTCCTAGAAGAAACTTCCTCACAAGGAATCTTTGCATGGGGACTAAGCAAGACAATGACCAAATTGATAAAGTAAATAAATAAATAAAATAAGTAGGGACTAAAGGTAAAGCTTTCAGGGTTTTTTTTTTTTAAAAAAAAAAAAACACGAAAGAGCCTTTTTTGGTTTGCTGCCCGTAATAGCCAGTCTAATTCCTTAAATCATTGTCTCATAAGGGTTCCTTTCATACCAAAACTTGCAAGAAATCAATTTTATGGGATTCATTTTGGCCAATTTTTTCATATTGTTGAAAGGCATAGAGGGTTGATGGTACCGTCAAATAAATGCCATATGGGCAAAATTGAATGGTTAAAATATGCTCCGAATCCCGAAAATTTTTATATATCTGGAATTTAGTTTTATTTTTTAGAATTAAAATTTTAAGTCCAATTGTTAATATTGTTAAAATTCTTATTAAATTCAAATTCATTACAACGTTTCTTTTTACTACCCGAATGGGTATTTTTTTTATTTCAAAACATCGCGCCATTGAATTTAAGAAAATAATTTTAATGGTATTAACAATTGGACTTAGGTTTTTAAGTTTGAAAAATAAATGAGCTATATTCTTGGAAATATAAATAGAGGGGCTAAATTCCAAATATACAAAGAGAATAAGGACTTGGAGCATATTTTAACCAAATTGAATTGATTGGCTTTAATGTAATTCATGTGTTTAGACAAAAGAATTAATTCTATAAAATATCCTTGAATTATCGCTTAAAATTCAAATTGGTTCTAAACTTTAAAAACGTTCTAATTAAATCTTTAAAATATCAGTATTATATTAATCAAATTTTTATATTAGCCTAACTATCAATTTAGCTAAATGCTAGTTTTAATCTAATATTAAATTTTTTTAAAACATATAAATCAAATTATAATCATATGTATATTTACCATAAGACCGCCTCACTGATGTTGGTGGGTGCATAAGGGTTCATAATGGACGATGGGTTATTGGCTTCGCACGAAATGTTGGTATTTGTTCTACAACTGATGCTGAATTGTAAGGTGCAAATGACGGCTTGGCACAAGCATGGCAATTGGAGGCGCTAACGTTATTCTTGAGTTGGACAGTGTTGAAGTAATTCAATTAATCTTCATAATTATTCAAGTTCAAAGGCTCTTTCAAAAAGTGAAAATTTTTTTAATAAAAATATAGGTCTGAAAAATGTATTTGGATTAAAAAAAATCCGTCTTTTAAACGGGTTGGGTCTCAGGTTGGATTTTTTTCCCCAAGCCTAGCCCGAATCAGTTGTTTTGTTGTCATTTCACTATTATATTGCTGCTATTTTGTTGTTATTGTTTGGATATTGTATAAAATTTATTTTATTATTAATTTTGCTACTAGATGCATTTGTTTGCTAAATTGTAACTATTTTAGGTTATTTAAGTTTTTTTATATATTTTTAATTTATCGGGAAATATTTATTTTTAACGTATTTAGTGTATTTGATGTAGTATATATTTTTAATTTGTTTTTATATAAAAAAATAATATAAAAAATTTAATACGAGTAAACCGAGTCGAATTTGAATTTAGCATTTTTAATCTAAGTCCGGCTTAAATAAAATTTTAAGCCCATTTTTTTAATCGAACCCAAACCTAAAAAATAGACCTAAAATTTTAATTTAATCTAACTCTGACTCATAAATAATCAAATTTAACTAATCCTATGCTTTTTGGGGACGGGGGCTAATAATTCGTTGGTACGAGGGATTCACGATATGATGCAACGAGATTTATCGACAAGGTAATCGAATACCCCGAAGCTTTGGCTTCTAGCCGTCTCAGTTGACCGCTAGGGCTCAGCTTGTTTTTGCAACTGCCAGATGAATCTTCTTTACAACCTCTCAGTAATGATTTGAATGGTTTAGCACTACCTAGGATGATATCTTTGTAACCATTATTTCTCTCTCTTTGTATACTAAAAAGCAAAAAAAAATAGTGTAAATAAATTTACACGTCACATTTAAGTTGCTCATGAAATAGGTATATAAATATTTATAATTTGATTAACGTATTTTAAATATACTCTATGTTAAATTTGAGCTGTCATTTAATGTTTAGCTAGTGATGAAATTTAAAAAATACATTATTAATATGATACTAACATTTTAAAGATTAAATAAAACATTTTAAAATTAGAAGGTCAA
Source organism: Gossypium longicalyx (assembly GCA_025698465.1). Lineage (NCBI taxonomy): Eukaryota > Viridiplantae > Streptophyta > Magnoliopsida > Malvales > Malvaceae > Gossypium > Gossypium longicalyx. The sequence goes on along the minus strand of CM047000.1, from coordinate 1,800,700 downwards.
TTTAAAATTTTTCATAATTTAAAAACATCAAATGAGATTACCCCAAATAAAAATCATAACACCCTTTCTAATTATGTAAAATATATATTTATAAAAAGTATTTAAAAATTAAATAAAGATTTGATTGAAATGGTAAAATTGAGACTTTGAGATTTTTAACTCTATTAAATAGTAAATGTTGTTTCTATTGAGATTTGACTTTATTTGATTATTTTTAATAGTACATGTACTAAGTCAATCCATTTAATAGTCAACGAACTAATTTAATCCGACCTTTATAATAACTTTCACTTATAATTTTTATAATAATGAGATTTGAACTTCAACACTCAACGTCTCAAAATTTCAGCCTTAGCTAATACTTGCGATGATTGAATTAAGAACTTTCAACTATAAATAATTAAAAGAATTATTTTAAAATGGAATTTGAAGCATCCATTAAGCAATCATTTAAGTTACAAGTTCTGTATAGGTTATTTTGAATTATTTGAGTTGGGTTTTTGTTTGGATTGAGTTAAGTTCTAAATAGGTTATTTTGGCTTGAGTCGTTTTACGATTAGGTTATTTTTGGATTTATATAAATTTTGAGTTTAGATCATTTCCAGTTTAGATTATTTTGAGTTCATGTCATTTCAAGGTTGAGTTATTTTGAGTTTAGGTCATTTGTGTTTAAGATTCAAGTTTTTAAGTCAAGTCATTACTGGTTCAATTCATTTTAGGTTTCATCACTTTAAGTTCAAATTATTTTGGATTGCTTGTTCAATTTATTCTGGGTTCGAGTTATTTTACATTCAAATCATTTCAATTTCATGTTAGTTTCGTATTCAAGTTAATTTAAGTTTAGGTTAAATGGATTTGAATTGCTGATGTTCTTACAATCAAATCTGATTGAATTGAATTTAAACTCAAGTGTTGAGATATCGTGGAAAATTTCTTTTGATAAGTGTAGTTTAAAATTTAAGTGTTTAGTATTACTGTCAAAAATTATTTTTGAGAAATAAAAAATCTATTTTAAACATGATGTTGTGAAGTAATAAGATGCATTCAAATAATGTTTAAATTTGTTAACATTATGATATTTTAGTAAGAATATAAAAAAAATTTGATGTAACTCGTTATTAATATTTTAATATATGGAATATAAAATTTAAATATTTGTAAATGATTAATATTCGTTATTTGTAAAATTTAATTTGAATATATTATTAAAATATAACCATTATAAATTTAAATATATAAAACATATATACGAAATAAATTTCAATATGAAAATAATTATATACCCAATATAAATATTACATAAAATATATTAGATTACAAATAAGGGTTAAAAATAAGTGTTTTTCCAAAAGCAAAAATTAGAAAAAAAATATTCTTTTCCTTTTCGGTTAAAAAATATTTTTAACTTTCAAAAGTTATCTGTTTAGTATTTTAAAGTGCGGAAAGCATTTTTGAAAAACAACGGGAAACAAAACCATAATCCTAAAAGAGATATTGAACAAAAAGTAACGAGTAACAAAGTCTTAATCTTAAGAGAGGAATTAGACAAGGTGACCTGTTGTTGCCCTATCTATTTGTTCTCTGCCATAACTTTTTATCCTTCAAAGATGCTTACATGAATCTTTCTAATATTCGTGAATGATTAGGAGATAGTTCATTAGTGGGGGATTATGTGTTTGAGTAAGATATTGGCATGTACGTCGTGGGTTATCTGGTGCCATAGAAACAGTGGGATTCAACGATGACATTATGCCATCCATGACGATCAATGAGGAATGAACTAAGCCTTATCGCTAAGGCCTCAGCCACAAATGCGTTCACGATTTAGCTTGTGCATTATATTACAACTTGTTATTTGGTTGGGGTAGGAGGGGGGAGTGGTGTGATGGGGTGGCGTGGAGTCCAAAGCACCATATGTAGCAATGGACCACCCCCACTGCAAGAAGAGCTTTGTAAACTTACGCTTAATACAATGGCAGAAACTACAAAAAATCATGAAAGTTACTTCAAAATGTAAAGAGAGATTCAATAATTTATGTCGCCAATGGGCTGAGGATCCATACATAAAAAAAAAAAAGAAAATCTAATACTGCAATGATTAAAAACTAAAGATGAAGGAAATGTAGCTTTATATTCCCAGTGCTTCAAACATTTGTGTCATCATCCACCAAGAACATTGCTTTATAAGGAAGAGTTCTGAAAGAAAAATGCCAAGCCGCAATCTTTCGATGTCGGACCTGAAGGCAACAACTAATCAGCCTAAAAAACCAAACGGTTCATCTCATTTATTCAGGCCTGTTGTTTTACAAATGGGGCACAAGTTTTTGTGCATCAACCATTGTTTAATGCAATGGGCATGAAAGTCATGGCCACATTCGAGTGTTCCGAGATCTTCACCGTCGTTGTATTCTTCCTGCATGTTTGTAAAAATGTTTACTTAATTGGTTCATAAAACGGGCAAAGAAACCGTATCCAAGAAAAATAATTACCTGACAAACACAGCATGGTTCTGTCTCTAACTGAGTTCCTGGTACGCTGGAGAACTTTCGTCGTTTCAACTGGTTTGATATCATTTCTTCACTCAACCCTGTGTTTACGTTACCAATGCGCTCTTCTAGAGCCAGTAACTCCTATTACCCACAAAACAATTCTATTGTGAGAACAATTTTAAAACTCCCAAAGTTATGGTGGATGCCAAGGATATAGATAATACCTCGTATGACATGTTATCAACATCGAGCCGCATATCCCTATGCCGGTCTTGAAAATCAGCTGCCCCAAAAAATGCTGATTGATCGAGGATCACAGCATCCTGCCATACAAGCCAAATTAGAAAGAGAAAAGTCACTTGTTTGGTGACAAGTAAATTCTTATCAGTAAACAAAACTTGGGGTCCCACAAAATGGTAAAAGACCAAATTCGAAGAATGGCAACTACATAAACATAGGGACAAATGAACAAGAAAAGGAGGCAAATTTTAATGTTTCCATGTTTCAATTGGTTTAAGATTAAGAACTAAATCAAATTACAACATGATAGTAAATTTAAAAGCGTTACCTCAAAACGCAAGTTCTCACCCCTACGCATGAGATCCAAGACATTGCGAATCTGCACCATGAAAAGATTTTTCATAATAAATGGCCTTTACTATTGTGTTATCACTTATCAAACATAAAGATGCAGTTCGAGGGCAGACCTCAGGTACAACGAGCCTGCTTCTTCCTTCAGTGGCAGCAGCTAAATTTCGTAACGAATGGGGTACTGCAAGAAAACCAGCATCTTGTCTCTCCAACAATGACACTAACCTACGATATTGAAGGGAAGGATGATTGCCCGGGCCACCAGACTCAGGGCCAAGGGAAGACATCAACTGTCGACGAACAAGTCCCGACAATCTCCGCGGATATTGAGAAGGGTGATTCGGCTGAGGAGCCCATGTGGGAACAGAAGATGCATTGGCACCAGAACTTGAGCCAGCACGAGATGTAGAAGCAAAATTTCCAGGAACACTTAAATTTCCACTATTTACATCTCGATTCATTGGATTCCGAACCAAATTTCTCAACTCAGGTGCACGAACAAACATAGGATGATCTAACAGGTTCCTAGCCATGCTTCTCAATTGATGTCCCTCATGTGGTACAGCATCTCTATCCCCAGATATATTAGAACTTGATGTATTGCCAGTTCTAGAGCCAGAACCTCCATTCCACCTAAATGACTGTACATTTCGAGGCAAAGTCGGAACATGAACTGCGACATTTGGGTTTTGAAGACTTGCATTATCTAGCACCGGTGCTGACCTTATGTCCAAAGAATGATCAGTTGGAAGCCTTGACGATTGCTGCGAAGACGAAATAACAGACCGCCTGGTCATATCACCTGTAGAAAATACCGGAGGAGCAATAGGTTCCTGTATGCTTGATGGACTTATTCTTAGCCGGAAGTTCCTGTGGGAGCCCTTTGCAGCTGGTAAAATGATTGGTCCAGGGTTGGCATCAGAACCTGATCCTCCCACCTCTAAACCAAGTCTAGGGTGTGCCTGTCCCGAGGCGGCAGATATGTTCATGCCATTTCCTACACTAGAACTAGCAGAAACACCATGCCCGGCGCTACTTTCTGCACAATGGAAGTAGCTAGAACTTCCACTCGAAGAGGACTGCCCAACGTTTCCTTCAAGAGCTTTTCTTTTGCAAGATGCACGGCGACCATCACCAGGTCTGTTATCATTATCATCCCCAGCATATCCACTACCTCTAGAAGAGAGTATAAAACCTTCAGGACCAGCAGCCGATGAAATCAGATCCCTTTCAGATCCACTAGGCTTATATAGGTTAGACCGTTCCGTAACTTGACAGTTATTATTACCGTGAGCAACTATGGCTGCATTTAAGTTGAGACTCCGGGAAACTGTATTAGAATTGGAATTTTGAACAAATGGAGAGTTCTTTTCAGCAGTCACAGAAGCACTCATGGAAGACGACCATACATGGTCTATTTTCCTCTCATTATGATTGACCTCATTCTGTGTGCCGCTAGAGCTAGGCTCTTCTAAGCTCCATCTGCCTGGCTCTTGCTCCTCTTGACCAATGGAGTTCACATATCCAATGTTTATGTCATTATGCGACGGCAAACAATCAGGAAATCTATTTTCTATGGGATTTTGAATATTATTCCAGCACACCTGCTGCTCTATAGTAGCATTACTCGATGTAGAGCCTTGATCAAAGAAGGTTTCAGAGAAGGAACCAAAAGCACCCTTTTGCCCCTGCATTAGGGCTTGTATGCACTTCAATACAAATTAGAAGTCCTGAAAAATATGTACATCAACAATTGGCACAAGGAAGTGAAAGAGACAAGGTAGTGGTATATAAAAGATACAGCAAAACCTATTTTCAGATCTCTAACAGTAAGAAGTACGATAAAAGTTGCCTCATTGCAACACTTTTTGCCTCTCAGATATGAAGAAACCAATTGTAGCAAACAATTATCACCATAGAAAGCAATGCCATGCAAATACTACTTCTAATCTACAATAATGCATTGATTCAAGATGGTATGGATGCCGACAACACAAATGAAAACAAATAACACACATATAAAACATTAAAGCAAAAGCAACTTCATTTTTAATACATATTATCTAATAGTAATAACAAGATAAAAATGACGCTTGGAAATAAGGCGGACGAGAAGTTATAAGCAAACCCGGTAATATGCAAGAAATAGGCAATAACTAATTAAGCCAAGTGATATCTCAACCTGCACCAAGTAATATAGAGTTTAGACAATGTAATTAAATCAACAAAGATCATCAAATGTGGTGCTAGTAGCAGGGTAAATTAACCTAATACTAATGTGGAGTAATCCCAAGTTTTTATTTTAATCCACACAAGATATTCATACATTGTTATTAACCACAAAAAGGTTTGAATCCAAAGGGCACCTAACAACTAAATCTGGAAATTTTTATAGCATTGGCAAGAATCAAAATCAAGCAACAATGAGCATCAAGTAACACAAGATAATCCCAAATGTATACCAAAATGAAACAAGACAAGAACATGAGACCCCAAAAGCATAAAAATGTAAAATAATCTGAAATCATAAACAAGAAAGAGCAAGAAACATAGGAAAAAACTGAATCAAACACAAAGCATGAAATAAAATTAGATAATCTTCAGGTCAAACATGGCAACCATGAGCAATATCTCTCTGTAAATCAGCTATTACGAGAGATGGTCTCAATGATCAAACATCCAGGAAAAACACAACAAAAAATCAAAATCAAAAACATAAAAATCAAAACTTTGAGGAAAAAAAGGGTACCCCTTTCAAAAGCAAGATAACCCAAAATCAAGGGAGAAAAGAGGAAAATCAATAACCAAAGAGAACATATCATCCATATCTAATCTGATCATCAACCGATCAAACAAGAAATAATATGAAAAAGAGGACCCAAAGGGCTCACCTTGCAGGTGGAAATGAAAGACCTTGATCGATCTAAAAGAGAATCTTAACAAGAAAATAAAGGATTAGACCATAAAAACAGGAATCATAAAAAATAAAAAAGCAATCTTTGAAGCTATTCTCCTCTCCTTTCTCAAGAAAAAAAGAAAGAGAGAAAGAAGAAGAAGAAAATATAAGAAACCCCACCAGAAGAAACAATTGGAGGAAGAGAGAGGACCTTTGAAAGATAAAATGAAATAGGAAAATAAAAATACTCAAATACAAAGAAACAAAGAAGAGATTAAAAGATGACAATAACCATTAATTTACCAAATAACCCTACAGAGAAAGAGAAATAAAAGAGCAATTTCCTAGCAAAAAGAAAACAATAAAAACAAATTACTTAACAAACACCACCACCACCACCACCACTTAGGCAAAGGTGTCATGCTAGGCTGCTTACCAAATGGCTTTCATTGTCTCCTTCTTTATTCTCTCTTATATTAGAACCAAATATTAATCTCAAGTTAGGTTTTTTTGAATCATTTTTATTTTTTAATATACATTTTCCTACTTAAACTTAGTTGTAGGGTATTGATATTTTTTTTAACAATTAGCTACTTAAATTCTATAATTCAAATTGGTTTAAATTTGAACTAAAAAATCAAGTTCAATTATCTAATTTGACCAAAATAAAGATTTAAAACTAAGTTCAAGTATTTTGGTCAACAACCTCTTAGTTTAGTAACAAATGCATTAAGTTGTGAGATATGAGTGCTTGAATTAAATTACCAGCATCTCATTCTATACCCCTAATTATAAAAAAGAAAATATCTAAGTAAGAAAATTTTAGGACCAATTTGAACTTTGAAATCAAATTCAGATACTAAAATGTATATTTACCCTTAAAAATGATTTTTATTTTTCACAATCTATCTCTAGAACCAAAGGTAGATATGAATGGATGTACAAAATATTATTTTTATAATGTAATTAAGACCCATCTCCTAATGCGGTCCATAGGCACCCACAAAACACTAAAAACACCTTCTCTCTTTGTTTTTGTTTCATTTCCATCTCGTTCACGCCAAGCACCTGCCCCCTTTCCTTTTACTTTAGGCCTCTTTTAGTCTTTTACTCCATCAATCCACATGCTTATCTTTCTTTCTTTTCCTTTCCTTACCCATTCATCCACCTTTCTTTGTGACCAAAAAATATCCCATTAAAATCTTTAATTAAAAACTAAATCACTTTCCCCAAATGATGCTTAACATGGAAAAAATGTTTTAGTACAAACATGGCATTGTTATTAACAGGGAATTTGACCCCACTTGTATGATTTACATTTTCTTACCATTTTTTTGAACTAATTGTATTAAACATCTCGTGCTTAAGTTTTAAAACATTTTAATTGATTATCAATCAAGTATTTTTATTGATCCAGTGTTAGTTTAAGCATCAGATGTAAGTTCTTAATTGGATAATATTTAATATGCATGGATCAAATTTTAAACATACATATACCTATTACAATGACAATTTGAATATAATACGTTGATTACCTTAAAAGAATAACATTTTAAAATGCATAAATTAATTTAAAATTTGAACCACGCTTTGAAAATGTAGGGTGAAATTATCCCTATTTTTTTAATTATTGTTAAATTGTGAAAGAAAAAAAAAAAAACCCCTACCCCCAATCTTGTTTCCTTCTTTTTTTCTCCATCACATGTTTGTCAAAGTAAAAACAAATAAATAAATCATGTAGGTACGAATTGGCAACTTAATGGTGAGTTACATCAATAAAAATAAAAATAAAAATTAGGCACTATCTTGAGAATAGGAAAATAACTTTGATTTCTATGTCGGCTTAAATTTAGGTGGACTATGTCAAATATAATAGAAGTTGCATTGGTGTATGCATAGAAATATCATGGCTTTGCTTGAAAGAAGTGTGAATACAATGACCTCCAAAAGTCCCCTCCAATGGCTTTGCCCCCAAATTTTCTTTACCTCTAATTATGCTTTGTCTTCTTTGAATTTTAAATTTTAATCCTTCTGTTTTTCAATTTCAAGTATTTTAGTCCAAAAGTACAAGGACCGAGGGCATAATTAGACCTTTCCTTTATGCCTTTCATTGTTCATACCTTAATCGTCGGGGGCCTATTTTCTTCTTAGCTTGTACTGTTTTTCTACCTTTTTATTTTTTTTTTTCTATTGAATTTTCTTCATTTTTCAGAACCATTCAAAGGTGGTTGCTTTGGCTTTGCTTTTTTTTTTTTTTATCCTACTAATTTGCACATTTAGACAAATGGGTTATGCAGATACAGCCACATTAATTATGTTATATCCTTTTCATTGAAAATTGATTAAATAAATATCAGCATTGATGATTCCCCATCTTCCAAAACGAATATTATTAACTTGTCCTTTACTTTTGACAACAAAATAAATAAACAAATAATTAAAAATATTCTACAACTTATCTATTGACTGTCATTAATACACTGTATAACTTTGAATTAATTCATGTAACATTAGGCACTAATTCCAACAATGAAACATAATGGGTTAGAACTTAGAAATGTATATTTTATTTTCAAATAATCTATTTTACCACGTCAGTGTGGGAAGATGTGAATTTAAGTGCTTGAAATGCATTAACTTCTTATTTAAAGATTGAAGGAAGAATTATGAGTAATTCTAGATATTGTATTAAAAAAAACATAATATAAGGATCTTGACGAATTATAAGATATAGAAAAAAGGTGGGGGTGGAATTGCAAATAAGGGTGATTTTAACTTTTTGTTAAAAAGAGGACATGCTTGCAAGTTGGAAATGATGGGGCAATTGGGCATATTGGTCAATAAAATCTTTAAGAAAGGGTGAGTCACTTAAAGGACAAAGGTTTAGTTGTAGCCATTACTACGTGATTTAACCCCTGTTTTTGAATGATGGGTGTGGGTGGTGATTGAATCAATTAATTGAAAAGGGAGGAAACATAGCTTATGAATTATGTTCTTTTTTTCTTTTTTTCTTTAGGAGCCTGGAATGAACATAAATGGACCAAGTGACCCACCTCTTATCAGCCTGTGAAGAACTGTGGGTAGTGGTGGATGTTGAATGTAGTCATAATGATTAACTGATTATGCACATGGGAATGGCAATGTTTTTGCCATGCAATTTATATCCCGTGGTCCTATTAGGAATGTGCTCCGTGATGACTATGATTATGATAGAGTAACATGTCAACATTTGAATTTACAGCCATTGAATCGATGACTTGTTGGCAAATTAAAAATAAAAGTATAGTGTCAAAACACTGCTAAATGAAAGCTTTGTATAAAAACCTTTCAAATTGGTTGTCATCAGTGGTTGAAGAACTCGAATGATAGGTGAGTCGCTCAATTTTAAAATTTTTTCGAGCTTGTCAATCGTGTCGTGTGTACATATTTCTTCTAAAGCACAACTTTATATTAGGCACATGACTATAGCCTGCAAGGTGAACCAAAAGATAAATTTATTAAAACTTTTATGGACAACAAAAGGGGAATGAGAAATGACCTTACAAAGGTAAGTTTTCCGGGCATCAGAAAATCTATGTATTCAGATATGAACTCTTCTCCTACAATTGACCGTAACTTGTCCGGTAGTTAACCGAGACCGCACCTACGTAGCAGCCAATGAACAACATGCATATATGTGAAAAAGAGGGGTTCGAACAGATCGAAAATGCAGACAGCATATAAAACTTCCACAACTTGTCAACATCTTTTTTAATCAAAAGAACTTACATCATAACAAAATTGAAGTTACAGGGTATCCAATTGAGACTTGAAGTACATGGCAAGAACATAACTTCCATGACAACACATTACCGGATCATTGCGCAGGTCCAGTAGGATGCCTGAATGAAACTCAAAACTGCCAACAGAAACAGCTCTGGTTGCTATTGGATCATCTAGCTATAGATAGATCATGGTGAATACCAATGTGATGTAGAGCCAAAATACTTTCTTCTGCACAACAACTTAAAACGTTCTCGAATACGGTATTTCCAAAACGAGGTTTAGCGAATACTCGGCATAGCACGAAAGGAGCCAGCAGATGGGAAGAGACATCACTTTCATGAGAGTAATAGTTCTAAGCATAAGTTACACATGTTTGGCCACAAACAAGCATAATTTAATGCAACAAAAGTTCATATTTTTGAAGGAGTTGGCACCTAAAAGTCTAAACTTACTAAGATTTTAGTACTAATGGGCATGGGTGAAGCCATAAGTTTTTTTTAGGATGAGTTTGAGATTAAATTATATATATTTATGAGAGCTAAAATGTAATTTTATTCTTGTATTGACTTATATTTTTATAATTTTGTAAAGGACTAAATCAAAATTTTAATATTTTTTATAAAATTAAAATATAAATTTATCATATATTAGCTTATAATTTTATGAAATTTAAAAGGTGTAAAAAAAATATTTCCTATTTTACGAAGGGAAGGCTGTTGCCTATCTTCACCCTTAGCTCCTCCCAACAGGGCACAATTAACCTAGTGAACCCAAAGAAATTTTGGAAATATTCAAAGTTAGTTTTGAATATTTATTTATAGTAGTTTTGGGAGTTGAGTAAAACCGGACTCCTAAATGAGGTAAACTTTTCTAATATCGTTTTCTATCTATATTTTTTTGCTACATACTACCTTCTTTATCTATAAAACTTCATCTCAGAATTGAACTTTTTTACCACTTGACTTATCAACTACCATTACCAAACATTAATAATGGAACATCTCTTATATGATTCAATCGTCGTGTGTCTTTCATGTCGTTACAAATAATGACAAATAATTTTCCAAAATATTATCCATAAAAACTAAATAGAAACAAATTTGTTTTACCTTGAGATGGTGAAGTGGTGAAGGAAGGAAATATTTGTACATAATTCAAGAGTCCTAACTATTATTTTAATTGAATTAACCTCATAAAACACAAATTGTGTTCTAGTCCCCAACACTACATTTTCTTTATCAAAAACATCCCTAGCTTTTCCTTATTTCCACCAAACCCTTCCATTTGCCCTTGTAATAGAATAATTAAGGTCCATGGTCAAATCGTATTTGTACAAATCAACATAATCGGCTGTGGCGAAATGTTTTTATCAATGAGATAATGGTTGAGAAGCTGTTACTCTGAAAGTTAAAATTGAAAACATGATGGCAGGGACAGCACCAAGGGGTGCAGAGAGGGCCTTGGCCCCCCTAAAATAGCAAATCATCATTTTAGCCCCTTTAAGTTTTTAAAATTATAAATTAATTTAATGGTAAAAGTACATTTTGCCCCCTAATATGAAAAGAATTCAGTTTAATACTTTTAAAATTCTAAAATAACAAGTATATACGAAGACAAAATTGCATTTTGACCCTTCTAAAATTTTAAAATTTAATTTTAGCCTCTCAAAAATAAACTTTTGGCTTCGTCCTTGCCCGGTGGAAGATGATATAAAGAGCTCGTTTTGGATAAATAATCTCTTCCTCCTAATTTCTATCAATAGAAGAATTGAATCTTGATTTTTGAACATTTTTCAGGGAAAAAAATTTATAGATTACTTTTTTGTGGGAATTTTTAATTCGTTTCTATAGTGAAAAAGGGTTTTTTAGCAAAATGGAAGGTCATAAAAGTCCCCCTATTGTATACTTTTTTAGATTTTGGTCCTTCAAGTGTGACTTGATATTTTTAATCTTTCTAACTTTTATAATGTATATTCTCAATCCTAAGGTCAAATTTTCCACTAAATTCATTCAAAAATTTGAAATCAATTTTTTAAAAAAAATGTGATGGTCGAAAATGCACACATTGGTAATTTTTTTAATAGTTAGATAATTTTTTTTGCACTTTAAAAAAAATTAAAAAAGCTTCATAAAAAATAAAAAAAGATGCATAATATTTATCTAACTATATAAAATAAAAATGCTAAGGTGTATATTTCATATAATTAAAAAAATAAGACTCGTGTTAAGGAGGCCTTAATTTAATGGTAAGAATTAAGAAAATACCTTACGAACTTTGAGGTCTTCGGCTCAAGTCTCATAATGCAAGAACTCTATCTAATTATCAATTTAATTTTACATTGTAATTATTTATTTTAATTTAGAACAAGTCAAAATATTTGAAAAAATTAACAGAAAAGTTGATTTCAGGATTGAAAATAAGCAATTTAAAAGGAAGAGAGATTTAAAATGATTAAATTACAATAAAAAGACTAAATTCATCAAAATACATAATACAAGGACTTTGTTCGAAATTTCACCAAAAATAAAAAAAATAAAGCGTAACCTTTAAGCTTAGAGTTTGATTTAGTTACGGACATTCAATGACGTGGATAAATTTCATTGGCTATTATCCGTGAACACGTTGACGGCGGAAAGTGTTAAACTGACTGAGACATGGATTTGGTCAGAAATCTAGGGAAGAAACTACCGTGACTTTGGTTAGTTGAAAGCCCTATGATTTCTTACATGTCAGCCGTTAGATTCAAGTTGTTTGCTTCGTTGGCAGTTGGATAAGATTGTGGATTGTCAGGTAGTACCAAGAAAAGGTATTACAGTGGATTACTTTAAGCAAAACTCTTTTGGGCATTTTCCACATGTGGAGCAAGAAGTGAAGTATCGATGGTTTTCGGGTATGTTGTACTCGCCGTAAGTGCTGTTGGATTCGAAGATCTGATACGTGGCTAAATACTAAAGCGAGTTTTAAATGGTAGCGCGTACCTACTACTAAAAGACAAAAGACATAGTTGCTTCGAATGTGGGGAACAAATGTCTGAATTGTCTCAAATCTGGGAATTTTCCTTTTTAATAAAAAAGAAAAATTAAAATTAAATTCTGATTTTTGGAGATGGGCCGGCGCTAACAAGGCTAAGCCACAAAATTGTTAAAGTTGATTTTAGTTTCTTTAAAAATTCTAATATAACTCAGGTACTCTACCTCGTTTTGCATTTTGGTCCTACTAAAAAATGGGTATATTAGTTCTTATACGTTTGATTAACGCGCTATGATTTTAGTCACTCAATCGTTAAATGTGAAAATGTGATCACCTAACTTTTAAAAGTTTTGTTTTCTTCACTCTATCACCTCCTTTGTAAGTTTCCTTTAATTTATCACAAACAGTCTTTGGTGTTTCAATGATCCATATGCTTATAAAAATGTGATCTACTAACCCGAAGTGAATACACGTTAAAGCTTTATCGTTTTTCAAGATTTCTTCATCATAAGATTTGATGGGATTTTGTCTCAGTGCTTGTGGATCTTCATCAATTGAAGAATTGAATTCAAGTTGTTTGACTCGAAAAGGAAAGATTTGGATTTGATCTAAAAAAACATAAACAAATTTAGTAATAAAGAAATCGAAAAAAGTAGAAGAAGAATTTTGAGAACAAATAACAAATAATAATAATATAAAAATAAATGAATAGACTAAATTTAAAGTGGAAGATGGATTGAATAAACCGATGGTTATAATGGATAGAATGATAAATGTTTAATTGATCCCTTTGAGATATAAATCCCAACAAACTCAATTAATAGCTCTAATCAACTCTCCAATAAATAATTCTTGGTAAAGTGAAGGGTGAAAAATGGGTTCCCACGACTTCTTGAAGAAAATCGAGAAAAAAACTACTTCTAAAAACTATTTCTAAAAACTACAATAAATAAATCTTGCACAAGAAACAAACTCCCTAGATTGAAACCTTTATTAATGAAAACAGTTTGTCTGCTTAATGAATAATGAAGAAGCCTTTATATAAAGACTAGCTAAGTACATCCAAATAAAACTCTAAAGTATACTAAAACTTTAATTAATCTAAACAAGAAATAGTTTTAAACAAAACTTTCTTGTTAACATAAATGTAAGACCCATAACCCATGTCCGTCGCCAGAACAAGGTTACAGAGTATTACCTAAATTTACAAAATAAATACACATAATTCATGTCATTTATTATTCATAATCAAAACTAATCATATTGTCCCTTGAATGGACCCTTAAAGCCCAATTTAAATATTACATGCAAGTCGGGACTAAATAGGGAACTTAAAGAAATTTTTCATGAAATTTCAAAAATTTTCCTAAGTACAGGGTCACACGCCTGTATACTAAAACATTAATTAATCTAAACAAGAAATAGTTTTAAACAAAACTTTCTTACTAACATAAAACTTTTAAATAACTTAAAATACTTAATAATTATTAAACAAATTGTAATAAAAAAATAAAAAATAAAAAATACAATATTGGACTATGTATAATAAAAATTAAGCTTAGGACCCGAACCCAATATGAAACCCCTAAGCTTGTTAACATTCTTCATATGGGCTTATCATCATAGATTGAGAATTTAGGCCCACAAACAAAATTAATCTCTTTTAATTCATCATTGTTCTAAAATCCATTGTCTTGCAGCTTCAACTCTTTTTCTCAAATTTTTTTTTTGTGATAAAGTCTTGAACAAATAAGTTAAAGTTTGAATTTAGCTGCTTGAATTTGAATATCATGGTTGAGTCTTGAGGGAAATTAATCCCATCTCTATTATGACATTTGAATTTGACCGAGTTGCTCTTATCATATCTTAAATAAACTTTTATCTTAATTGCCCAAATATGATAATGAGTTCCTATGTGAAAATAGGAATAGATGTTGAAAAAGCATTAGAAGAAACCATTAAAATCACTCAAAAATAGCAGTAGAACCTCACAGCCGTCAAGAAGAAGCTCTGAATACCTCTTTTGTTGTAGTTTTTGTTACAAAGAGAGGAAGAGAAGAGCAATTTTTTTTTTGAGAATAATAGAGAAGGCTATCTATTCACCTTCACACACACAGCTGCTTAACACTAGAGTCAAAAAAAATTTAAAACATGAAGTAAAAGAAACTTACAGCAACAGAAACATTAGACTTAAAACAACTGGTAGTTACTATCGTATGATTTTCAATATCAAACTCAAAATACATCAGCAGAAACAACACTCATGAACTCTTCATCTGATTCAAGAGCTATCACTGAAGATGGTGAAAGGCAAATTTCCAAGTCAACACTTCCACCACCTTCATGTCCTGGATACGACGAAGCTTTCCCATCAAACTTATGAGCATATCCGCTTCGAAGCATCAATGCTTTCCCTAGCCCAAACTAATTTTCATACATGTTGAACCTCGGCGAGCTTCCAAACATCACACTTTGTGGGTAAAAAAGCTGAGCAATCTGGTAAGTGAAGGGTGAATCAAGCCAACCATTGACGAAACCACGCACTTGTTTATCTGTATGGTTAACCACAGCTTGGTGTAGTTTCCAAACAGCCCAACCGAGATTATGGTCGAGCAGTTCACCAGTTGTGGTCACTGCTCTAACAATTTGAATTGAGTTTCCAAAGTAATCTGGGGGTAAAGCTGGTTCTAGCCTTGACCTATTGTTTATAGCTAACCTTCAACCAGTGACTGTTTCGTTTGGGAAACGACGTGCCTTTGTTATAGACCGCCATACAAATGCAGATAAAGATTGAAAGGAGGAGATTTTGGTGGTGTTGGATTCTGTGTTAGCCCTTTCTTTGAGCTTTGCAATGGATTGTGCTGAGAAATGGAACATTCTCTCTAAAAGCTCGGGTGCTTCAAATCTAGTGATGAACTCATCTTGGTTGGTGAAAGGAAGGTTAAGTAATGGACCATGACCCTTTGGAAACCATTTCTCTAGCACTGGCGGACGTGAGATTTTCATTTTAGTATCTCCTTGAGCTTGAAATATTTCGGATAATGTGTTGAAGAAATGCCAAAAGGTAGCTCCATCACCAAGAACATGGTTCATTGAACATCCTATGAACACCCCATCTACCAGTTCGGTGACCTGAATCGATAACAAAGGTGTGGTGTGACCATCATAGTTGATTGCTCGATCATGATCGAAGAACGATTGAACAACCAACGGAACATATGTAGGTGAAACAATGTCGGACACAGATAAATCAACAGCTGCATGTATAAATTTGGCTCCTGGGCTGTTATTACAATCCACAAAGACGAAATGAGACTTTGGGTTTTCTTCTATTTTCGTTACGAGCCGACCTGATAAGGGATAGAAATGAACGAGGGCAATGGAAAGGGATTGCTTGAGCCGGTCCAAGACATTGTTGATCAAGTTTTCTTCACAACTATTCTCTGGTTTGGTGTAGAGAAGACCCTTTTGGATGTACTGTACAGACAACATAACAAGATCCCATGTTGTCAAATAGTAAGGCTGTTTTGATTGATCAGAAACATGTTGTGGTGTAACATAGCATTCTGAGATGATTCGAACTGTTGATTGTTCCATTTCTTTTTTGGGTTGCTAGAGAGGAGGGTAGAGTATACTTAGATTGGAATAGCAGGGTTGTTGAACATTGAAGCAATGATGTGTTTATATATATAGTGCTTGGTCTACTTTTGATTCAGCTTTATTTGGTTGTTCAATTGGAGAACCAATTAAATTATTTATTTAATTGGAAAAATAAAGAAAATAGTTTATATACAAATAAATTATGTTTCATTATTTCTTCCTGAATAAATATTGATTTTGTTTATTTTGAAACAGACTTTACATTTCGAAAGCATGTGCATGACATTAAAACTCCAACCAACCTAGAAAATCTGACAGTTACTAGACATTAAAATAATAACGTGCAAATATTAGAATTTATGATCAAAGTCTCTTTCAATTAGGACAAACAATATATATGCCTTAAGGTAAATGAATTCAACTTTCAAACCCCATTATCACCTCCGTGGTAATTGGATCCAGTTAAATTCCAACGGAGTTATTAAAGAGAGTGCTAGGATTGCTATTGTCGAATTTTTTTCTTTGAGATCCACTTTTTATTTAAAAAAATAAAAATAAAGTTACCACCAATCCTTTTTATTAGGTACGATCGGATCACATTGAAGCTTAATCATTTTAATAAAACGTTAGGTTTACTAAAACAATAATTTTCGGTCTACAAAATCTAAGAAATGGGTTCGGGAGCCGGTTACGC
Source organism: Gossypium longicalyx (assembly GCA_025698465.1). NCBI lineage: Eukaryota > Viridiplantae > Streptophyta > Magnoliopsida > Malvales > Malvaceae > Gossypium > Gossypium longicalyx. The sequence continues at coordinate 1,783,695 of CM047000.1, read as the reverse complement.
ATGAGGAAGGATTAGCACTTTCATAACGCCCAAAATTGGTACCTAGTTGATTACTTGATGTCTTATTATTGAGAATTGAAAATTCAAAGAAGATTTAAGATACGATCCCCTTTTTGCATGGTTTTATTAAAATATCACAAACTAAATTGAATTTTATGGAAAGAGCTTTCTTATTTCGAGTCAATCGAGAAAAGGATCATGTTTCGTAAGTTAAGACACGATATCTCGAATCTTCGAAAATAAAGATTTTCGTCATTTGATTATTACCTAAGTCCTATGTACTTTGAGTTTTAAATAGGATATTTAGTTATTTTGTTTCTAGGAAAAGACCATACTCCGTAAGTTAGGAGCATGACTCTTCAAATTCCCAAAAATGATGAATATTGTCTCGGTTTTAATTATTTCTTATGTGTTTTTTTCGAAAAACGGATGAATGTATGTAACAATATTTACAATGTATGATGATGCGAAAATATGATATTAACAAAATAACCACATGAATAATGAGGTGAAATGACAATTTTATAATGAATACAATAATAAGAAATAATAATAAATATTCAATTAATAATACTATATGATAATAATGATAATAATAATGAAATAATATAAAAAAGTATGATAATAGTCTAATTACATTCAATAAATATTGATATTTGAGCAAATTTTAACAAAAAAAAATTAATTTTCAACAATAATCACTTAATAGTATTAATAGTAACAATAATTAAAAACAAAGGACCAAAATAAAATAATGGGAAATTTGAGAACAAAAATGTAAATTATATAATTTAAAGGGCAAAAATATAAATAATGAAATTAATGTATTGGAGATTAAATAATAGTAGATAAATGAGCTGAATTTAAGAAAGGTGAAGGACTAAATTAGAATTAAAAAAATTAAAATCTGAATTGCAAAAAAAAAAAGAAGCAAATAAATGACTAAATTATAATATGCGAAAATGAACAGGGACCGAAAGGGGTATTATCCCACCCATTTTACACGTGTCCTTCCCTCAGAGGGTTAACAGTGGGTCAAGGAATTAAATTGCACAAGAATAAAATAAAAAGGATAAAAATAAAACAAATAAAAATGAAATAGGACAAAATTAAAAAGAAGCAAAAAAGCGGAGGGACCAAAATGAAAATTATCCCCTCTATGCGAAAACATGTAGATCCTAGAGGAGTCAGGTCATACTTCAAAACGACGTTGTTTTGGGCTTCTAAAGCCAGACCAAAACGACGTCGTACCGAGACCCTATATAAGTCAAATTTTTTTGAAAAATTTCACTTCTCTCCTATGTTTAAAAAAAAAAAATTTCTTTCTTTCATTTTCTCTCAAACAGCCTTTAGGTCGGCCATGAGGTCCGACGAGCCTCTATGATGGCCAATAGTTGTCGGCGACACTATCCACCATCCCCGGTGGCCGAAATCCATGAAACGACGTCCCTTTGGACCATTTCGACTCCTAGAACCCAAATCTGGGGTCGATCTTTCCTGAAACTCGATTAAAAAAAAAGAAAATCCGGGGTCAAATGACCTACTTCACTTAATTCAAGTTTGTTAATTCACTCTAAATCAGAGTAAAAATACTCCTACAAGCCTTAATTCGAGTCTATATATCCCTAAAAATAGCTTATGAACAAACATGAACTAATTTGGAACAATTTTGAAAGTTTTAGGGCAATTTCAAAAATACTAAGAAATAAAGGACACATGGCCGTGTGGCCAGACCGTTTGAAACGCCCTAGACTGTGTGACTTTTGAAGTTAGGACACACGGCCGTGTTCCAACCTGTGTCTCTGCTCATGTAACTCACTGACTTGAGACACACGATTGTGTCCTAGCTCGTGTAACTCACTGACTTGGGTCACACGGCCATGTCGTAGGCCGTGTAGAAAAAACACCTATACTAATTTTCAGCACGCTCAAGGCACATGCCCATGTGTGACACACGGCCTTGTGACAGAACGTGTCCCAGGCTTTGTGTATCTAAATGTACCTTAAAACTTAAATTTACCAAATTGTGTTTACTTGGACATTAAACAACCAATTCACCAGTCATTTAACCTATTTAAAATACAATTAAACATGCTCAAAACAAGCCAAAACAACCATCCTAAGTGCTTACCAGTATACCCTCATTGGTACCACATTTTATAGCTTCAAATATATTAACAAAACATCATTCATTCAAAACCTTCACTCATACCAAATTTGCCATGACTAACATTTAGCTACTTAGGTTACCAAACGTCAAGCTAAACACGTACCAAACTTTAAGCTAAGCTATCATACCAAACATAGCCTCAACCATTACCATATATACAAATAACCATAAGTTCACCTGAAAACCAAAATATCATGACACTATAAACAACCTCAAACAAAGGACCTTCTAGGTACATGTCATTACAAAATAAAACATCACAACACTTGAGCTCGGGATTGTTGTTGGATGTTGAGTCAGCAATAAGTTGAAGGTACCTAACCTGCTCACGAGAAACAAAATCGCACGATGAGTATAACTTAATAGTATTTCTATATTCAGAACAATTTAGACTTGACATAAGTAATTATGGTCCGTTTGTTTACATGTAAAAGGTTTTACGGAAAATATTTTCTGCATTTTCCTGTGTTTTTTGATCGAAAATAGCTTGGTCAACAGAAAATGACTTACAAGTCAATGTAAAATATGCCATTTTTTCCTGTAAAATGATTTACCCTTTTGAAAAGCGTAAGTCATTTTTTAGAAAAGAGCTCCTCCATGGATTATTTTATTTTTATATAAAAATTAATTTAAATCAAGCTTAATATTATTATATTGATAATAAATTTTATTTTTATTTTTAAAAATATTTAAAATTATTAAAATGTTATATTTTCAATATTATTAAACATACATAATTATTTATTTATATTTAGTCATATAATAAATTATTAATATAATAAATATAATTTATTATCTTAATAAATTATTTAATATTTCAATTTTGTTTTAATATTATATTTAAAAATAATAATTTTAAATAATATTATTCACATATTATTGAAAATATTCAATATTAATATTTTAATAATAAATATTTATTACAATTATAAATTTATTAATACTAAATATTTTGTAGTATAAAGGTTAAAATATGTCATAAGTCTATGTACACTTTACAGATTTGCAATTTAGTCTTTGTACTTTTATTTTCAAGAATTTAATCATTTACTTTTCAAATTTGAAAATCAAGTCCAATTGTTGACATCGTTAAATTTTTTTTTGTCAATTTTGTTGATGTCATATTGTTAAATAAAAAATATTCACTTGGCAGTCATGTAATTAAAAAAATGATGTTGTAATGAACCTGAATTTAACATAATATTTTTAATATATGCAAAAACAATGTAAAATATAAAATTATAGATAAAAATAAATTTAATTAAACAATAAAAAAATAAGAAATTCTCAAATGTATGTTTATTTCATTGAAAATAACTTTTATGAAATATTTTTAAGAAATCCACCAAATAACAAAAAATATTTTACACGGGCTCATCTAAATACCATAAAATATTAGCTTTTCTAGAAAAGTAAATTATTTTCCAGAAATTATTTTCCAGAAGTCATTTTCAGTGGAACAAACGGAGTCTAAAATGTAAGAATGCAACAAGTAATGTTATGAACATATGTTTCAAATCAATAATATAAATTTGCTCATTCTTTATTCATATCCACTAGATTCCACATGTTTTGGTACATGACAATGACATTTGCATATTTCAACATATGCAATAACATGATTCATCTTTTTGATCAATACTTGAATTCATTTTAAAATTTACATCTCATTTCATCATTTCATTTCTCATCTCATATTCATTTCTCATCTTTGTCATCTCAATATCATCACATAAATTTATTATTTAATTTCTCCTATTAACACTACTTGGACTTAGACTCGAACTCGGACGAATACACAGATCTAACCATCACACCAGTTTGGCACCTAGTACCTCATTGAATAAATATGAAGTAATCACTACGCCCAATGCTATATAAGTTGATATTCAGTGTCTCATTGGTTAAACCAAAGCAAATTGACACTTAGTGCCTCATTGACTGAATGTCGAAGAAATCCTTGAACTCTTCCTATCCTATGGCATGCCATCTATATTTGACTTAGCCCAAAACAGTTAATAGGGTTTCATTTTACTTTTCAATACATTTAATGTCCCAAACTCATATATATATACATTATCACATATATCCAATTCAATATTCACATAAGCAGCACATTTCATAATATGCAAAATTAGTCCATTCCAATTAACTATGGATTCAGTTCAACCCAAAGTACAAGAGTACTCACCTCACATGCTTACCATGTATAACAACTCAATATGCAATAGTTTATAACTAAATTTGGATTATAGAAACACAAACCGTATATTCCGAGCTACTCGACGTCGACCTTGTCTTTTACCCTTCTTACTCAAGGATTCCAAAATGACGTTTGCTACGGAATAAAATAATTACAATTAATTAATAACATACCATTCAATTCACAAAAAAATTATTTTTTCTACTATATTTTGTTTAATCCTCAATTTAGTTCTTAAACCGAGACTAAATTTAATATTCATATTTAACCTCAAATTTTTATATAAATTTCACTACAAGCTAAATTTAGCTCCCTATTTTCAATTCTACCCCTTAATTTCAAATTTTTCACAATTTAGTCTATATTGCTTAAAATTAATTAATAATTTACTCCATAATTTAGTCATTTTCCACTTCTAACTTAAAAATCTATCAATAAAATCCTTAAAGCTTAAACTAATCAACAATGATAACATCATCAATCTTGAACAATACTAAAAATTACAATATGAGTCGAGTAGCTCTAAGTATCGAAATTCCAAAAACATAAAAATTACAAAAAAAAGGACTAAATTGCACTAATCAATTTAGATTTGAACTCCAAACCCTCTAGACCGTGCGTGTTGTTCTTTTTCTTTTCTTTCTTTCTTTCATTTTCTTTCTTTGTAATTTGCATTCAATCATCTCTTTCTACCTTCTTTATTAAATCTTTAATTATGATTTCATTTCATTATTATTATTATTATTATTATTATTATTATTATTATTATTATTATTATTATTATTATTATTATTATTATTATTATTATTATTATTATTATTATTATATACATACATTAAAGTTAACTTATATATATAATGTACACATGCAATTCCATTAAGCCTTAACCTTCCACCGCTCACCATTTAACAAATGGTTTATTTGCTTCCTTAGTCCCTCATATTTACTTCAATTTATAAAACAACTTTCAACACTTACGCGATTTAGTCCTTGTACCTCAATAACTCCTAATTTCATGAAAATTACTTATCCAAAATTTAATTCGTCTCTAAACTAACTTCATAAATATTTAGTAAAAATATTTACAGGTCCGATTTATAGAAATAGAGTCCCGAAAATACACTTTTCGATACTCCTGAATATCGAGTCGTTATATAAAAACCCTAATAAATGAATGGTTTTGGGAAAAAACAACTAACTTTCTTGTGTAGAGAAACCTAATTTTAGGCTGATTTTTTATTTAGTCTTTGAACCATGAGATTCGGAACCATACTAAAATCCTTCATTTTGAAATTTGTTATTTTTTCACTTGAGGAGATAGGTTCACTTGTCTCACGAAATTATAATAGCATCAAGTAAAAAAAAGACTCGTTGATTAGATATTGTGCAATGTATAGTTGGAAGAACCAATACATCCATAATTGTTGTAATCGGCCTACCAAATAACAAATTGGCGTGACTAATTGAGTAAGAAGTTAGATTTGTCAAGGGAAATAGCGATCGAGTTTAAACGATCTATTTGGTTGAGACCGTTGATTCAAGTTGGGTCTTTCTAATTCGCAAGGCAACCGATGAGTTAAATTGTCTATATGTGTTTTAGAGTTGTTCGTTCAGTTAGGGTTAGTTGTCGGGCATTTTCGCAGTTAATTTACACACAGAGGGCTGGTGGCTAGATGCGTTTCCTCAATCACTATAACCAACTTATAGGTTATTTTATGAATATTATTAGTAGGTTTAAATTGATGATACAAGTAGCAAAAAAAAAAAATGATGATATCATCGGTTATTATTGTTAAAGTTATGACATTGATATTTTTACTATTACTCAAAAACATGATGACAGCATATGAAAATTCAATCAATCATGTTCAATTAATAATAAATATTTTACATTTTTTTATATAAAAAAGACCACTTTAATGATAGAAACTAAATGAATTATCGATTTTAACATTCTAACAACATTATAAAAAATATGGAATTAAATAATGTGAAATGAAATTGTAGAATTATTAAAATCATAGTTAAAATTGTAGGTAGCGACCCAAATTTAGTGATGGTTGTTAGAAGGTATAATATATATACTCTAATTTTATAAAGGAAAAAAATATTTTAGTAATTCATTTAAAATATTATTTTTTTAATTTTTTAATTTATATTTTTTTGTTAAATCATATAAAAATAAATAAAAAAGTTTAAAATTATTTAACTTTATTAATATAATATTTACGTGAATTGTCATATAAATAACTTTAAGAATTTAATTAAAGATCCTGATATATTGTCTATCATAATCCAACTGCAACTGTAATATCAACAAAATTAAAAAAAAAAATTCTATCCATTCCACCCCCCCAATATATTTTATTATCAAATATCAATTCCACCACAAGAAACAACACTCATGAACTCTTCATCTAATTCAAGAGCTTTCATTGAAGATGGTGGAAGGCAAATTTCCAAGTCAACACTTCCACCACCTTCACGTCCTGGATACGACGAAACTTTCCCATCAAACTTATGGGCATATCCGCTTCGAAGCATCAATGCTTTCCCTAACCCAAACTCATTTCCATACATGTTGAACCTCGGCGAGCTTCCAAACATCACACTTTGTGGGTCAAAAAGCTGAGCAATCTGGTAAATGAAGGGTGAATCAAGCCAACCATTGACGAAATCACGTACTTGTTTATCTGTATGGTTAACCACAGCTTGGTGTAGTTTCCAAGCAGCCCAACCGAGATTATGGTCGAGCAGTTCACCAGCTGTGGTCACTGCTCTAACAGATTGAATTGAGTTTCCAAAGTAATCTGGGGGTAAAGCTGGTTCTAGCCTTGACCTATTGTTTGTAGCTAACCTACAACCAGTGACTGTTTCGTTTGGGAAATGACGTGCCTTTGTTATAGATCGCCATACAAATGCAGATAAAGATTGAAAGGAGGATATTTTGTTGGTGTTGGATTCTGTGTTAGCCCTTTCTTTGAGCTTTGCAATGGATTTTGCTGAGAAATGGAACATTCTCTCTAAAAGCTCGGGTGCTTCAAATCTAGTGATGAACTCATCTTGGTTGGTGAAAGGAAGGTTAAGTAATGGACCATGACCCTCTGGAAACCATTTCTCTAGCACTGGCGGACGTGAGATTTTCATTTTAGTCTCTCCTTGAGCTTGAAATATTTCGGATAATGTGTTGAAGAAATGCCAAAAGGTAGCTCCATCACCAAGAACATGGTTCATTGAACAACCTATGAACACCCCATCTACCAGTTCGGTGACCTGAATCGATAACAAAGGTGTGGTGTGACCATCATAGTTGATTGCTCGATCATGATCGAAGAACGATTGAACAACCAACGGAACATATGTAGGTGAAACAATGTCGGACACAGATAAATCAACAGCTGCATGTATGAATTTGGCTCCTGGGCTGTTATTACAATCCACAAAGACGAAATGAGACTTTGGGTTTTCTTCTATTTTCGTTACGAGCCGACCTGATAAGGGATAGAAATGAACGAGGGCAATGGAAAGGGATTGCTTGAGCCGGTCCAAGACATTGTTGATCAAGTTTTCTTCACAACTATTCTCTGGTTTGGTGTAGAGAAGACCCTTTTGGATGTACTGTACAGACAACATAACAAGATCCCATGTTGTCAAATAGTAAGGCTGTTTTGATTGATCAGAAACATGTTGTGGTGTAACATAGCATTCTGAGATGATTCGAACTGTTGATTGTTCCATTTCTTTTATTGGGTTGCTAGAGAAAAAGCAGAGGGTAAAGTATATTTTGATTGGATTAGCAGGGTTGTTGAATATTGATGCATTGTTGTGTTTATATATATACATATATAGGTTGCTCCAATGGAAGAGATAAAAATCAGTTTTGCTTGGTCTACTTTTGATTCACACCTTGGCTTTATTTGGTTGTTGAATTGCTGGGAATCGAGTCAAATATTTTAGCAATATTGTTTATATTATATAATTTGCGTATTAATTATATGCATGATTGAACCAATTAAATTATTATTTTTTATGTTGAACTGATAAAAAAAAGAAGAGAAAATTCATAATCATTTGTCTAAGGAAAACAATAGTTTATACACAAATAAATTATATTCCATTATTTTTTTCGGGCTAAATTATTAAAATAGATATTTTTATTTATTTCAAGTTACATTTTAATTATTTATATTTGAAATCTTAAGTTTTAATCATTTTTATTATTGTTTTACTATAAAAAGGTCACTCTGATGTAACAGTTAAAATGAGTTTTACATGCCGACATGAATATCTAACTATTGCTTTTTCGACATTCATGTTGGCATGTAAAATCTATTTTAACTATTACGTCGAACTGTTATTTGGGAGGTAATAAATCTTAACAATAGAATAATCATTTTGTAACAAAACGATAACATAAATAATTAAAACATAATATTTCAAATATAAATAATTAAAATATAATAAATATTAATTTTATTTATCGGAAAACATTTGGAAAGCATGCATGACATAGAAGTCCAACCTACCTTGAAAATCTGACAAATTAAAATAATAAATGAATGCTTTGGGAAGAAACCACTAACGTTCTTGTATAGAGAAACTTAACAACTAAAGAGACAAAAACTCTACCTACTAAAAGATTAGAAAACTTACCGGCCTACTATTATCTTTTCAAAAAGCCGTCCCTTTAGGGGAAAATTTTCTCCTTTTTGTTTCCTTCTTGGTTTTAATAATACGCTTAATCATTATTTATTTTAATTAATTTTTAAAAATGTTATTTAATTTGAACTTTAATTGTTCATTTTCTTATGTTTAGAGGTGAGTGTCTGGTTAAATTGAGTTGAATCGAGTAAAAGAAATTCGTGTTAAGCGAGTTGGTGAGTTTTATTTTATTATACTAATTCGATTTGAAATTTTTTCAAATCGAGTAGAGTGAAATGAAATTTGAGTCGAGTTGAATCGAGAAAAATTGTTTGAGTTAAATTAAAAAAATTAAACATTAATTTTTTTTGAAATTTTTATATATTTTTAAAAAAATATAAATTTTGAATTTTTATAAATATTTTAAAATCTAAAAATTATTTTGAATTATTTTTTAATTTTTTTGAGAGAGAGACCAATTTGCTCATTTTCAAACTTGACAAAAATCAAAAAGGTATTTACACCAATCTGTTATTTGAATTGTAAAATTCAATACCTATATTTTTTATTTGATTTTAGGCTTTTTTTTTTATCTAATTTTTGAATCATGAGATTCGAAACTATATTCAATACCTATATATTGATATTCATTATTTCTCCGGTTTAGGAGATAGGTTCAACCATCTCACTAAGTCATAATAGCATCAAACGAATTAAGATCCGTTGATTTGATGTTATACGACGTGCAGTTGAAAGAATCGATATGATCTGCAATTATTGTAATCAATTTACCAAAGAACAAGTTGACGTGACTAATTGAGTGAGTGTTTAGATCCATCAAATGTAATAGTAATCAAATTTAAATGCTTTGCGCATTTGACATCATTGATTCGAGCCGGTGTTTTTACCAAATAACAAGTTGACGTGACTAATTGAGTGGTGTCATTATCATTTTGTTATAACTTGAATTTTTTTCTTCGAAAAATCGATACTTTAATAATCCATCATATTTTAGACACTTCATACTTACCAGTACTAATAATCTCCAATTATTGAATTTTATTTTTAATGATAAAATCTTAATTTTAATTTATATATAATTGTAACACTCATTAAATGATAATCGATTTAAAATAATATATGTTATTAATAATTAATATACTCTATTGTGTAATTCAAACCAATAAATATTCTATTATACAACAAGAAAATATTATTGATATGATTTTATATATTATTTTAACTATATGATTCAAATGAGTAAAACTTTTATTATTTTTAAAGAAATATTTATTTAAAGTCATTTTATTAATTAAATAAATATTACAAAATATTCTTGTTGATTCAAAATTTCTTCTGAACTCGTACTTATATATATATTATAGATATATACATCTTTAGATATTTAATATAAGATACAAATTAAAATATAGTTAAACTACTCAAATAGTTACTCAAATTTTAATATGTTTCTATGTTGGTCATTGGTTTTTTTTTTGTTCATTAGCCACTCCCGTCAAGTCAATTTTGATTATAGTCATTCCGTCGTTAAAATGTACTTGGTTACTAAATAGAATGCTGTCGTGATTTGATATAATAATAAAAATTAATTATAAATGTTTATTTATTTTTTAATTTAGCCCTAATTTTAAAAAAATTAATAAATTTAACTCTTAATATTTATACATTCAAAAAATTTAAAAAAAATATAAATATTAAATAAGAAATTGACGATGATATCAAAGAAAATTGACAACAAATCTTCAGTGAAACTAGAAACGCCTCTACCACCTTGAATCAAACTTTCACCTAGCTAATTTGAGTTATCATTGATTACATCGGAGTCGGTCGCATTGTAGTAAACAACTACAAGCGAGGAGATTAATAATTTAATTTGGGCTATTTAATATTTACTAGGATATATTAGTATGGATGATTTAGACTTCGTTATGTTATTTTTTATTTGTGTTAAATTTTAAGGTTGAAATTTGAAGTTTAAAATATGTTCTAAGTAAGATTTTTAAAATTAAATTGGTGGTTAAATTGGTCGTGTCACTGGTTTGTACGATTCAATTAAATAAATTAGTAAAAAATTCAATCCAATTCAATTTATTTTTAGCCTGGTTTATTCGTTTCGTACTAGTTCATGACTCAACTGACACAATGCCTCTCTCCAAATCGATACCCCAACTAATTTGGTTCGGTTCAAACAATCCTGACTCAATCTTTACACTTTGTACATTTGGAATTTAGTCCTCCTACTTTTATTTTCAAAAATTTAATTCTTGTACTTTCTAGATTTAAAAATCTGCTTTCAAATTATATATAATCACATAACATTTTAATTGAAAAATTAATTATATTAACTATTTGAATTAATTAATAATATTATAAAATATAAAGACTAAATTATATTAAAAATTAAACTATAAAGATTAAATATCAATTTAAACATATTAGAAGAATTAAAAATGAAAATAAACCATTATTATAAAATAAAATAAAAAAGCATAATGAGTGTGATATGGGTCACATGATGTATATAAATATATATTTAACATTTTAAAATATTTTAAAATTTCAAAAACAAAGAGAGCTTTCTTTATTTTCTTAAGAGATGCCAAAAATGTAGTCTAGAGAGCCCTAGACGGGTGTTTAGAAATATATGAATAAGGGATTTATTGGTTTGAGTTATTTTTATTGTAATTGTATAATAATTTGTCTTTAAGTTGTTTTAAAGTGACTTTTCTAAGATAAGTTTACACGTATGAATTATGGAATTTGGGGTTTACTATATAGGTTTTAATTTGAAACTTTATTGAACAAATTTTATTGTCCGATAGTATGGTATAGGAGTCAAGAATTGTATTGCAAAATTCTGCGAACTATATTTCCCGTAAGTAAAAATTTGCCCCTCACCTTGTCGAAAAAATTAGCAAGCTTTAAAAATGATAGTTGTGATCGTGAATCGACAAACTGTTAGAAAATCGAAAGTCGTGATATTAAATCAATGAGACATAAAAATGACAGTTGCGAGATTAAATCAAGCGAACTATTAGAAAACTGAAGGTTGCGATATTAAATCAGTGGACCGTAAAAATGATAGTAATTAGATTAAATCAAGCGAACTGTTAGAAAATCGAAGGTCACGATATTAAACCAGCAGACCGTAAAAATGATAGTCATGAGATTAAATCAAGCGAACTGTTAGAAAATCAAAGGCTGCGATCTTAGATAAGCGGATCGTAAAAATGACAGTTGCAATATTAAATCAACAAACTGTTAGAAAACCAATGGTCTCAATCTTAAATCAACAGACCATAAAAATGACAGTCACGAAATTAAATCAAGCGAATTATTAGAAAATCGAAATTCACGATATTAAATCAAATCAGTGGACCATAAAGATGATAAATGCGATATTAAATAAAGTAAATTGTTATCTTAAATGAGCGAATTTACTGTGCTAGAATTAAATCCTGTCCATAATTGCAATTATGTTCATGAGTATGACATTATAACCTCGAAAAGCTCACACGGTTGTCATTGCACATTTTGAGTCCAAGCAATCAATAGGGTATCTTTTGAAACCATATACGGAAAATGATTTAATCAACTTCAACTTTATCAGCCAAACCAGAATAAAACGGAAACAAAGCAGTGAGGTTGCTAGAAATTCACTCTGTTAGAATTAAGTGACCCGAATCCTTATTTAAATAAAATACAGTGGTAAAATAAAATAAAGTAAAATCCATATAGAATTATATTTCTTTTATTTTATTTTAGAATAAGGTTTTTTAAACCTTATTAAACTCTATCTATTTTTATATTGATTAGAATAAGGTGTTTAAATCTTACTACACTCCTATTAGAATATGGCTTTACAAGCATATAAATAGACATAGTCTATTTTTCTTGTTATTATTCTAATTCGACATAGTGAATTTTCTTCTCTTCTGCTCGTGGTTTTTTTCCCGAAAGGGTTTTCACGAAAAATCTGTGTATTCTTTATTTTGTTTTTGCAATTTGGTATCAGAGCTTTCGGGTTGTTCATCTCGGTCACGGTAATGGTGTCTTTGAAGTATGAAATTCTGCTGTTGGATCGCAACACTAGATTTGCGTTGTAGCAAATTAAGATGCAAGCAGTTCTTACGCAGATAGATCTGGAGGATGCTCTGCTAGGGATAGATAAGATGCCTTCGACATTAACAGATGAAGAGAAGAAGCGTAAGGATCGAAAGGCGTTAACACAATTACATTTGCATTTGTCCAATGGAATTTTGCAGGATGTGATAAAGGAGAAGACCGCCGCTGCATTTTGGAAGAGGCTAGAACAAATATGTATGTCGAAAACTCTAACAAGCAAGTTGTATATGAAACAGCGTCTTTATGCTCATCGTTTAGAGAAAGGTGCGTCTGTACACGAACACTTAATAGTGTTTAAAGATATTCTCTCAAACTTGGAGGCCATGGAGGTTCAATATGATAAGGAAGATCTAGGGTTGATTCTACTTTGTTTATTGCCCCCGTCTTATTCAACCTTTAGAGACACGATTTTATATAGTCGCGAGTTTTTCACAGTTGATGAGGTTTATGATTCTTTGACCTCGTATGATAAGATGAAGAATCTTGTGGTTAAACCCAACTCTCAAGGAGAGGGTCTCATTGTTCGTGGGAGACAGGATCAGAATGTTGATGATGATCGTGGAAGGACACATGAACGGAATCCTTGCGGTAAATCTAAAGGTAGATCGAAATCTTCAAATAGAGGTAAAACTTGTAACTTCTGCAAGAAGAAAGGGCACATTAAATCTAAGTTCTATAAGCTACAGAACAAGATTAAAAGGGAGATTACGAATCAAAAAGGAAAACAACCAGAAAATTTCGGTGAAGCTAATGTTGTAGAATACTACAACGATGGTGAACTTCTAGTCGCTTCTGTCAACAATTCTAAAGTGAGCGAGGAGTGGATACTTGATTCAGGTTGCACCTTCCACATGAGTTCTAATCGGGATTGGTTTACAACTTATGAAACAGTGTCTGAATGTGTTATTTTGATGGGAAATAACACTTCGTGTAAAATTGCAGGTGTTGAAACAATTAAAGTTAATATGTTTGATTGAGTTGTCAGAACACTTAGTGACGTACGGCATGTTCCAGAATTGAAGAGAAATTTAATTTCGTTGAGTACTCTTGATTCAAAAGGGTACAGATACACAGCTGAAAGTAGGGTTTTAAAGATTTCCAAAAGTTCCCTTGTTGTGATGAAAGGGTAGAGAAAGACTGCCAAGTTATATGTTTTACAGGGTTTTACTGTTACTGGTGATGCAGCTGTCGCTTCCTCTTCCTTGTCAGATGATAATATTACTAAACTTTGGCATATGCGCCTAGAGCATATAAGTGAGAATGACATGACAAAATTGAGCAAAAGAAGACTTTTTGATGGGCAAGGAATTTGCAAACTGAAGTTCTGTGAGCATTATGTTTTTGGGAAGCAAAAAAGAGTTCAATTTACCAGAGAAATCCATAACATGAAGGGAACGTTGGAGTATATTCATTCTGATCTGTGGGGGCCATCCAGAGTGCCTTCGAGATGTGAAGCTAATTATTTGATAACTTTTATTGATGATTTTTTCGGAAAAGTTTGGGCGTTCTTCTTGAAGCAGAAAAGTGATGTGTTTTCCGCATTTAAGTCTTGGAAAATAATGATTGAAAAATAGACGAGAAAACAAATAAAATACCTCCGCACAGACAATGGCTTAGAGTTCTGTTCTGATAAGTTTAATAGACTGTGCAAGTCAAAAGGGATCGTGAGACACTTGACAGTTTGCCATACTCCACAGCAAAATAGCATTGCAGAACGAATGAACAGAACGATCATGGAGAATGTTCGATGTATGTTGTTAAATGCCAACTTACCAAAGTTATTTTGGGCAGAAGCAGCCTCTACTGTATGTTTTTTGATCAACCGATCTCCATCCATTGACATTGAGAAAAAGACTTCACAAGAGGTATGGTCTGGTAATCCTGCTAATTATTCTAATTTAAAGATCTTTGGGTGTTCTACATATGCTCATGTTGATAATGGAAAATTGGAATCGAGATCTATTAAATGTGTTTTTCTTGGTTATAAAGCTGGTGTAAAAGAGTATAAGTTATGGTGTCCTGAAAATAGAAGAGTTGTGATTAGTAGAGATGTTGTTTTTGATGAAACTGTTATGCTACCTAACTTATTTCTTAAAAACTCTTTCAATAAAGAAAATTAAAAGCAGGTGGAGCATCAGATTAATACAGAGTCGACTCTTCAAGTCAGTACAAAAATTGAGAAAAGAGTTACTTTTTCACCACAATACTCTATTGCCAAAAAGCAGAACTAGAAGAGAAATTAAACCTCCAAAGAAGTATGCTGAGGTTGATTTAGTTGCTTATGCTTTAAATGTGGCTGAAGGTATAGATGCAAACCAAAAGTTATCTAATTATTTTGAGGCGGTTAGCTGTGAAGACTCAGAAAAGTGGATATTTGCTATGCAAGAGGAGATGAAATCACTCCACAAAAACAGAATATGGGATCTTGTGAAACTTCCTAAAAGTAAAAAGGCTGTTCGTTGTAAATGAGTGTTTAAAAAGAAAGAAGGGACTCTAGGAGTTGAAGAACCCAAATATAAAGCAAGGCTTGTTACAAAGGGTTACAGTCAAATTCAAAGAGTGGACTTCACAGATGTGTTCTCCTCAGTTGTGAAGCATAGTTCGATTCGAGTTTTGCTTGGTATTGTGGCCATGCATGATTTGGAGCTTGAGCAGTTAGATGTAAAAACTGTATTTTTACATAGAGAACTTGAGAAGGATATTTACATGCAACAACCGGAGGGTTTTACAGTCTCAGAAAAAGAGGACTATGTTTGCTTGCTAAAAAAAATCCTTTTACGGTTTGAAACAGTCACCAAGACAATGGTACAAGAGGTTTGATTCCTTTATGACTTCTTATGATTTCAAAAGAAATAGTTTTGACAGTTGTGTTTACTTTAAGAAAAATAGTGATGGTTCTTTTGTGTATCTACTTTTTTATGTTGATGACATGTTGATAGCAATAAAAGATAAAGGAGAGATAAGAAAGGTCAAAACCCAACTAAGTGAAAAATTTGAGATGAAAGATTTAGGGCTAGTAAAGAAGATACTTGGTATGGAGATTCTCAGAGATAGAAAAGCAAGTAAATTATACCTAAGTTAGAAAGGGTACATTGAGAAAGTTCTTTGCAGGTTCAACATGTAGAGTGTTAAGCCTGTTAGTACTCCTTTAGTAGCCCATTTCAGACTTTCATCGGCTTTGTCTCCACAATCAGATGGTGAGATTGAGGACATGTCACATGTTCCATACTCTAGTGTAGTGGGATCTCTCATGTATGCTATGGTTTGTCTAGATTTATCATATGCTATCAGTGTAGTTAGCAAATACGTGACGAATCCCGGTAAAGAATATTGAAAAGTAGTTCAGTGGATTTTAAGATACTTACGAGATACTACTGATGTTTGCTTACAGTTTAAAAGAACTAGAGATGGAGTCATTGAGTATGTTAATGCTGATTTTGCTGGAGACCTTGATAGAAGAAGATCTCTCACAGGTTATGTCTTTATAATCGGAGGTTGTACAATCAGTTTGAAAGCTAATTTGTAAACTACAGTCGCTTTGTCTACTACTGAAGCTGAGTATATGGCGATTACTGAGGCTTGTAAAGAAGCTATTTGGTTGAAGGGACTCTTTAGTGAACTCAATGAAGACCTTCAAATCAGTACAATATTTTGTGACAGTCAGAGTGCAATCTTCCTTACAAAAGATCAAATGTTTCATGAGAGAACAAAACACATTGATGTTCGGTATCATTTTGTTCATGATATTATTGCTTGTGGAGATATTGTTGTGAGCAAAATTAGTACTCATGAAAATCCTGCAGATATGATGACTAAGTCACTTCCTATAACCAAGTTTGAGTATTACTTAGACTTGGTTGGTGTTCATTGTTAAAGTTAAACCCTTAAGGAGTTTTATGGAAGATGTGGAGAACTTATTCGTTGAGAGTTCGCAATGAAGAACTTGTTCATTAAGAATCGTGTCAAGGTGGAGATTGCTAGAATTAAATGACCCGAATCCTTATTTAAATAAAATACAATGGTAAAATAAATTAAAAATAAAATCCATATAGAACTACACTTCTTTTATTTTATTTTAGAATAAGGTTTTTTAAACCTTATTAAACTTCATCTATTTTTATTTTGATTAGAATAAGGTGTTTCAATCTTACTACATCCTATTAGAATATGACTTTACAAGCCTATAAATAAATATAGTTTATTCCTCTTGTAATTATTCGAATTCGACATAGTGAGTTTTCTTCTCCTCTGCTCGTGATTTTTTTCCCAAAATGGTTTCCATGAAAAATCTGTGTTCTTTATTTTATTTTATTTTCACACATTCAAATTTTCTGTGGGAAGAAGCCTACCTTCAACAGCTACTTCTGCCATTTTCAATGGTTCACCTAATCTCATTAAAACAAAAGTTGTAATGTGAATCAAGTGATTTTGTTGGAACTTAGAAATCAGAAAGAAGAAATTTGACAGAAACTTGAGCTTGAAGGCTCGATGCTTGTTGTGCAAACAAGAAAATTCAGCTAAAAAACTTGAGCTTATTGCTTTTGTAAAAACCAGAGAAAATGAAGAAGAAAATGTGTATTGTCATTAACTTCAAATTGAGGCCTGATGCCATTACATATATCAGTCAATAGGCTGATCAAAAAACAAACAAATTTCACCTAAACAACTACATACTACTACTAAGTTACCTTGAAACTTATAAAACATGACTTGTACATATAGGTAAGCTGATTTATCAATCTATCAGCACCTAATTACATCAAAACAATACCAACTAAGTTCATTTTCAACTAAGTAACAACACAAGTAGTTGAAGTAACAAAATGAAACAGCAGCTTGAACTTTAGCTGCAACTGCATGGTTGGGCAGCTTCTCTGCTTCTTGGCTGCATGCAGGCCAACTTCAACAGATTTCAAACTAGCTAAAGTTGCCCATGTTGGTGATACGTTCAAATTTTGTGGAGCAGTAGAACCTTCAAGTTTAGGGCATCATTCAAGGCATCTTCAGCTTGGATAAAACTTATAAATAAGTCAAGAAAGATCATGAAGGACAAAAACTTTAAAATGGTGTTCGATCATGGACTGAAATATTAAGGCATTGAACTTCAAAAACCCCAGGAGGATAAGTAGGATCCGATATTTGAATTTGCACAGGCAAGAAGCATTGGTGAAAATTGAGTCAAAGAACCAACTACTAGGAATCTTGTGGGGATAGATAAATGCATATACATTACTATAATAGCAGCAGGCAAATCCCAGAAATCAAATACCTGCAGAAAATGAAATCCTTATACCCAAAAGTTGCAGATTACAACTACAACTCAGCTAGTATTTGCCATGTTATGTTGCTCTGTCTCTTTATTTTTCTTGAAAATGTCCTTGTCCGATACCCGACATATAAGTATGGGATAGAAATTTAAAACATTGAACATACCTGTTTTCGACACTCTACCCAAATTCAAGTAACATAGCTGCCAAGGATCAGAATACTTTTATCCCTCAAATTGAGCAATACTAGCATCAAGTAACCAAGCAAAACTACCATACTGAACATAAATACCATATTAGCATTAAGTTTCAACTTTACTGCAACTTGATTTTGCAGTTTCCAACCACTTGGCTTCAGTTGATTCCTCATTTTTCAAACACCAAATGTACAAAATTGTAAACAATCAAGATTTACAAACATCTCGTTTTCCATTGCTTACCATTAGATTCCACTTTAACTGACATGGATCATGTTCTAGCTTATATTTCTCCCTGCAGTGGATATTTATCATCCTATGCATACAAGCCAGAAATATGGGGAAAAAAAAACACACCCAACTTTCGATCTGCCTACTGTCATTCATCTTCTTTTTTTTTAATCTTCGAAAAAAGCTTGGGACTTGAGAGCTTAAGGTTTGTCTCAATCTCTATTTGTTCAGGTTTGTCTTCAATATTTGTAACTTTTCTTTTCTTTTTTCTTCAATTTATGATAATGTAATAATTGCTCATCGTGAAATATTTAGTGCTGAATAACCAGTATTGCTCATCTTTAACAGTTTTATATATCAGCTAAACTTTCAGTTTTGCATTTTTGAGCAACCAAAAGAAAGAAATGGATTCATCAACAGTTCGAATCATCTCAGAATGTTTTGTTACACCACAACATGTTTCTGAAGAATCAAAACAGCCCTTTTATCTCTCAACATGGGATCTTGTCATGCTTTCCGTACACTACATCCAAAAGGGTCTTCTTTTTACCAAACCAGCACCAGGGGATTATTTTGAACAAAACTTGATCAACAATGTCTTGGTGAGGCTTAAGCGATCCCTTTCCATCGCCCTCGCTCACTTCTATCCCTTAGCAGGTCGCTTTGCAACAAAAATAGAACAAATCCCAAAGTCTCATTTCGTCTGTGTCGATTGCAACAACAGCCCTGGAGCCAAATTTATACATGCCGCTGTTGATATGTCGGTGTCCGATATTGTTTCCCCTACTTATGTTTCGTTAGTTGTTCAATCGTTCTTTGACCATGATCGAGCAATCAACTATAAAGGTCATACCAGGCCTTTGTTACCGATTCAGGTCACCGAGTTGATAGATGGGGTCTTCATAGGTTGTTCTATGAACCATGCTATTGCCGATGGAACCACTTTTTGGCATTTCTTCAACACATTGTCTGAAATATTTCAAGCACAAGGAGATACTAATATAAAAATCTCAAGCTCCCCCGTGTTGGAGAGCTGGTTTCCAGAGGGTAATAATGGCCCATTGCTTACCCTTCCTTTCACTCACCAAGATGAGTTCATCACCAGATTTGAAACACCCCATGTTTTAGAGAGAATATTCCATTTCTGAGCCGAGTCCATTGCAAAGCTCAAAGAAAAGGCTAACACAGAATCTAACACCACCAAAATCTCCTCCTTTCAGTCTTTATTTGCATTTGTATGGCGGTCCATAACAAGAGCTCGTCGTTTACCATGTGAGATTGTTACTCGTTGCACATTGGCTATAAACAATAGGTCAAGACTTGAACCATCATTATCCCCTAATTACTTTGGGAGCTCGTTTCAAACCGTGACAGCAATGACCACAGCTGGTGAACTGCTTGAACATGGTCTCGGTTGGGCTGCTTGGAAATTGAACCAAGCCGTGGTTAACCATACAGACAAATCAGTGCGTGGTTTTGGCAATGATTGGCTTCAATCACCTTTCGTTTACCAGAGATCGCCAATTTTATATCCACGAAGTGTGATTATTGGAAGCTCGCCAAGGTTCAATATGTATGGAAACAAGTTTGGGTTAGGGAAAGCACTTACGCTTCGAAGTGCATATGGTAATAAGTTTGATGGTAAAATTTCACCGTATCCTGGCCATGAAGGAGAATGGAGTGTTGACATGGAGATTTGCCTTTCACTATTTTCAATTAATGCTCTTGAATCAGATGAAGAGTTCATGGCTGCTGTTTCTGCACCCATTTGATGTTGTTTGTTCCGTATTTCATGTTTTAGCTTTGGTTAAACCCCTGTTTTACGTTTAATGTTACTGAAATCGTTAAGATTATCTTTGTTATTTTTAAATTCTGATATGATAAATATATGATTATATATGTAATATTTTCTCAGCTTATTATTTTTATCTATTACTTATAAAAAAAATAAGTTATGACTATAGTTTGGGTCAAGATTAAAATTTTAAAATTAAAAAAATATAAAGACTAAGAAGAATCTAATTGGAGAATAAGAACTAAAACAATAACTTAGATATAGTACAACACTAATAACACAATTTAATCAAAAGAAAATTTAAAAATTTAAAAAGCATGAAAACTAAAATTAATCAATTAAAAAATTTTAAAAACTAAAATTAATCAAATTAAAATATAAATACTAAATCCAACATTTGGATATTATTAAAAAACGTTGGTTGAACGTCGACAATTGCACAAAATTAATCCATATAAAACATTGCGAATAATCATAATATCAAAAAGGAAGATAATACAATAAAAATCCATAAGAGAAATTAGTGCAGAGAAGAGAGGTGAAGTCGGTCCCCCAAAGTGCCGACTTTAGTTAATGTACCTAGCGTGCCCATATGTATCAATGAAGGAAAGCACGCCTGCATAAAATAGTTAAGGGAAGTACGTGAAGACTGAAAAATACAACTTTTTCGTGCATGCGTGAGAGGCTGGAAAAAGGCAGAGTTGAGATGATGAAACAAGGCTAAAGGCTATTTGGATATGATGGAACAATGCAATGTATGAGTGAATAATAATAGCAAAGGTGGGAGAGGCTGAAAATCGTGTATATATACCTTTAGACCAGAGCAAGTGGAGTAAGTTTATTCAGCTTCTTTCCATGAACACTGTCTGTTAAATATGACTCCTATTTTCAGTTAAATTTGAGAAATAATCTTTCAATTAAACACTGTTTATTTGTTTCAATCAAACATTGATTAGTTTAGATTATTTTATTATTATTTGACCTATAAATTTAGCCTATAAATAGGCTCTTTTACAACCTTGAAAATAACATCATTAGAGATTAGAACTCATAACACATTTAGAGAATTTTGTGTTTATGTTTTGTGGGTTCTTTGTTTTCGGGTTTTCGGGGTTTAGTTTTTATCTCCATCTTTTGTACTCTTTATTCTTTTGCCATTATAGTAAAATTATCTTTGCCCGTTGTTTTTTATCCTCTTTGGAGGGGTTTTTCCACGTTAAATTTGTATGTTCAATTTCTCAATTTATTCCGCTATTTTTTCTTATTCGTTGCTTAATCGGGTCGATCCTAACAAGTGGTATCGGAGCTAGTTCAATTTTCATAGATCAGCCCATTCAGATATGACAGCAACAATGTTTGAAATTGAGAAGTTCGATGGTGAGACAAATTTCAATCTGCGGCAAGTTAGGATGATGGCAATTCTAGTACAATCTGGTTTGAAAAAGGTTGTTACCGGAAAAAACCTAAGAATCTAAATAAAACAGAATGGGAAGAGCTTGATGAAAAGGCTTTGTCTGTAATCCAGTTGTGCCTCGCGAATACAGTATTGCAGGAGGTATTGATGAAGAAGACCTCATCTGCCTTGTGGAAAAGGTTAGAAACTCTTTATACGACTAAGTCTCTGGCTAACCGTTTAGTATTGAAACAATGTTTATTTACGTTTCGCATGAACGAAGGTGAGCTTCTTAGAGATCACATCAGTCAATTCATTACTCTTTTAAATGATTTAAAGAACGTTGAGGTTCATATTGATGATGAAGATCAAACTATGCTATTATTGTGCTCTTTACCCCCTTCATACAAGTCTTTCAGGGAGACCCTGATTTATGGCAGAGACAAACTCTCGTTCGAAGATATGAAGGGTCATTTGTTGAGTAGAGACAAACTCGAAAATGAGCTTCATTTGGATAGTAAGGCAGATAGGCAAGCTTCTATTTTGATAGCATCAAAGAAATAAGACAAAATATGTTGCTATTGTAAAAAGTTAGGTCACGTCAAAGCAGATTGTTATAAACTGCGAAATAAAAGAGCTGCTGAGAGTAACGAGGAAGATGTAGCTGGTGCTAATTTGGCCGATGAAAGCGGTGATGATTTCTTATTAGTGTCAATGAGTGATAACTCTAAGCTCACGTCCGAATAGATCCTAGATTCGGGATGTTCTTTCCACATGTGTCCCAATAGAGAATGGTTCTCCACATACAGTTCGGTTAAAGGTGGAGTTGTGCGCATGGGAAATGATTCATCTAGTAAGGTATTTCGTATTGGTACTGTTAAAATTAGGATACACGATGGGACGATTAGGACACTCTCAGATGTCAGGTATGTACCTGATTTACGAAAGAATCTCATCTCCTTGAGTATTTTAGACTTGAAAGGATACAAAATCAACATCGAGTCGAGCGGCATTAAAGTATCTCATGGAGCTCTCATTTTGTTAAAAGGTAAAAGAACTGGCAGTCTTTATATTCTGGAAGGTTCTACAGTGACCGGTGAAATCGGACGTCCTTCATCCGTTACAGAGTTGAAATCAACTAATTTGGAGCAGAGGCAACTTGGTCATAGGAGGGAGAAATGTATGACCGTTTCATTGAAGAGAGGTTCTCTTTTGGATGCAGGTTTTGAAAAGTTAGGGCACTGTGTTCGTGAAAATCAAACCTGGGTTAGTTTTGATTTGGCCGTGTACAAGTTGAAGGCTAGAAGTCTTCTAGTTTCTAAGCACAAATTCGACTTAGTTAACTCCCTACATAGTTCAAGGTAGGCTCGTGGCGGGCTTTGGCAAAGATGGCGTTGTGGAAATATGAGTCAAGGTGGAGATTTGTTAAATATGACTCCTATTTTCAGTCAAATTTGAGAAATAATCTTTCAGTTAAACTCTGTTTATTTGTTTCAATCAAACACTGATTAGTTTAGATTATTTTATTATTATTTGACCTATGAATTTAGCCTATAAATAGGCTCTTTTACAACCTTAGAAAAAACACCCATTAGAGATTAGAACTCATAACACATTTAGAGAATTTTGTGTTTACGTTTTGTGGGTTCTTTGTTTTCAGGTTTTCGGGGTTTAGTTTTTATCTTCATCTTTTGTACTTTTTGTTCTTTTGCCATTATAGTAAAATTATCTTTTCCGGTGGTTTTTTATCCTCTTTGGAGGGGATTTTTCCACGTTAAATTTGTGTGTTCAATTTCTCAATTTAATTCCGCTATTTTTTTCTTGTTCGTTGCTTAATCGGGTCGATCCTAACACTGTCATTTTCTTCTAGCTATTATCTTTTAAATATTATGCAATCTTCATCTCTCTTCTTCAATCTTTGTAAGTATACTTTCCATGATATTACAATGCATGTATTGATACATTAACATCTACTAAGTACTAGTGTTAAATATACAATAGACGGTCTAGATTTTTGTTGAATATATATATATTTATTTATTTATGACATTTTTAATATATATTACTATTGAATATACATTAAAATTTTATATTTATTGAGGGGAGTGTGTTGATGGTATTACTAAGGAAGAGTTTTTCTTTTCCATGCTTGTTATTAGTTGTTTTGTTTGTTCATGATGTTGTCTACATGTTATTGTTTGTGTAATTGATAAAACTTCTATTTATGAATATGCTTCTTCAATTGCAATTGCTCGAAGTTTTATTAGATTTTTGTCCAAAAAAAGGGAGAGAATAAGTTGAGTTTGAGGGGAAGTTTGAACTTCTTGTTGTTGATGTTCGTGTTGCATTTCTTGCTTGAAGAATTCACTACATGGTTTTTGGTTAAAAATGCCAAAGGGGAAGATTGTTGAGGCAAGTTTTGAAAGTGGTTGATGGAAGTGCTCACTTTGGTTAACACTGCGCCAATCACACAATTTGTCTTATTTGTTGGCATGCTTAACCAAAATATTTTGATGATTTGATTCTTTTTGAAAGGATTTTGTGCAACCAATCTCATGCTTACCATTAGATAAGAGATTGAATAAGTAAATTTACTTTTCAAGAATTATTATGTGATCTACTTACCTTGTATATTGCGATATGCAATCCAAGAATATATGAGGTGACTTTATGATCTTTTGTATCCTTATATTCAGGACAATCAATTTGATGAGATTTGGGCAGATCATGATGGAGTAAAGCTTATTTTGTAAAGATGGATTTGTGTCATAAATATGGAAGGTTTGATCAACCTTGACAGAGGTTTCATTGTTGAGGCAAGTGTTTTTGAAGTAGATGTCGAAGTGCTAGCGGAAGTGGCCACTACAGTCAGGCACTTTGACAAACAACATAATTTGCCTTATTTGGAGTTGGAAAACTTTTCAACCAAATCACTTGGGACCTAACTTAAATGATTTTGTGGATGTGTGTTGGCCCATATTTGAAGATCCATCTTGTGGAGCAACAAATCATTGAAGATTTGATCGGATTGGATCAAACAATCAAATCCCTTGAAATATAGAGATTAGATCTAGACTACATTAAAGACATATCTCCAAGAATTTTACTTTACATTGGACTTTATTAATATATTGTATATTGTTATTTAATAGAGATTGAATTGTAGTTGATCTCTAGTATATTAACAAGTCTCGAACGTCTATAGATTTAATAGACTTATATAGGTTTATGTACAAAATATTGAGAGCATTTATCTATTCATTGAGGAACATATTTGTGAGTGCAATTGAAGTGTAAACAAGTTGTGTTTATAGTCTAAATTATTAAGGGGAGAATTTAGAGGTAGGTGCTCTAGGCTTTATATACAAATGTGAGGTATCTATACTTAGGGAGTGATAGACTGTGATTCATTTGTTGTATTGTGGATTAAAGATAGTGGAATTACTCATTCAATTAGGCTGTGCAAATGTAGGGAAACCAAACTGCGTAAACAAACTCTTGTGCAAATGTAGGGAAACCAAACTACGTAAACCAAAGCTGTTGTAGTCATTGGAACCAAACACCTCTATTCAGCTTAAACAGTTCAAGCAATTAACGACTTTAAGTCTAATCCATGTGCTTTAAATACGCTCTAAGTCAAGTTAAAACTCGTTAACTAAATTGATTGCCAGCTTAACGAAAAGAAACCATTAATACAATAACATATTTTGTAAATTCAATTAGAGAATATTTTATACAACTATCCCTTTAAATTATATGAAGTAGCAAAAATATCTATCAAAGCCTTACCATCGACAAACAGGAAAAGTAAAACAAAAAACAAAGAAGAGGCATTCGTTGAGCATATATTCTTCCAACGTGGGCTCACAGGATTTGTTGTGGAACGAACCCTAATGATGAAAAGATTGCTACGAGTGACCCACGAATACACAATTACCATGTTGATTTTCTTTATTGCCATATCCCATCAAAGGAAAGTTATAAAAGGAGAAAAAACAGGGAGGTTTTTTCAATATAAAAAAGAATGTGAGGAACAATGCTCATTATAGGACATTAAATATGACTACAATTATCCATGTGTTATAAATCCTATTAATTAATTGTGTATGTCCAAAACTCCATAAAAAAACTCCAATCAATTTATGAGACAAAACTCCCATTAATTCATGGGAATAAGTCTTCATTTACTATTATTTGTATTAATTGAATGAAAGGGGATTGTAAATAGAGCCTTGTAAATAATCAAACGAAGAAAATACAAATTCTCTTATCTTTCGCTTGATTTTTTCTTGTTAGTTTCTTTGAAAAAAGTTCAGAATGTAGCCAGGGGACTGGGACCTAAAATAGAATATTTTTTTATTTAGGTCCTATTAAAATTTATAAAAATTTAAATTAGCTTTGGCCCTCTAAAAATAATAAAAATTTGATTTAATCTTTTAAAAATTTTAAAGATATAAATATTAAATGGAGAAATTATATTTTTACTATCATAAAAATATACAATTTAATTTCGATCCCTAAAAAAAATTTCTAATTTCACCATGAAAAAGTTATTATTAGTACATACTCTTTCATTTAATTTTACATTATCAACGCAATTCTAAAAAAAAATTTCTTAGTGGATACTAAAATATAAAAGTAAAATGGAATAGAATTCTATGCACAGTTATTAATAAATTTGAAATCCACCTCCTTAACCATTAATACATTTCAACTATAAGTTTTCAATATTAAATGGAATTTCCTCCCGTGTAAGGCCGGCTTGTTGGAGAAGGTTGTACTATTGATCCATTATGTTTATCTTGAATGCCATCGAGCTGTTGAGGTGTGGCACCATGCTGATATTTTGATCCAACACACTTCTGTTACTGCCCTTATTGAGCACTTTTTAACACTCGCTGGGTCGGCCCTGATGGAGAGGGCACTTACTTTGTTGACTACCATGTGGTTCTTACGGAATCGATTTTGTTGGAAAAATGAACAATCTACTGCTTCACAGGTTGCAGCCTTTGCTGATCGATATTTGGAAGAATAGAGGGTAGCACAACGAACAATTGAATGTGTCGTATCTGGTCCGCTGGCTCGAGCTGTTGTTGTGCAGCATTGGTCGAGACCGGCTGCTGGTTGTTTGAAGTGTAATACAGAGACGATATATGCTTTCACGAGACTGGAAACATGGGTTTAGCGGTGCTGTTGCGTGATGATCATGGGGTGTTTATACATGGGATGCAGTGTCAGATTGAGTACTTGGTCGAGCCCCGTATTGCAGAGGCTATGTCTATCAAGGAAGCGTTTTGGTGGCTCAAGGACCTGCAGAAAGGCTATATTATTCTAGAGTCATATTGCTTAGATGTTATAAATGCTTTGAATTTGCACACTCATTATCTTTCTAAGTTTGTTTTGACATGCGTCTTTCCAGTGGACTCGACGGACGGTAAATAGAGCAACTAACAATCTTGTTAGGGTGGCCTCATCATTTGTAGCCCCTTTTCTTTAATCATATTTTAGATTGTATTTCAGGTATTTTGTCCTTTGATTTGAAAATGAGGGTCATAATATCAGATGTACGAAGTAAACCTATCAACAAAACAGGATATCATGAAGTGATTTAGAATTAATCAAATTATTCACTACAAAATTTGATATTTGTTATATAAAATTTCAAATTTGAGTTGTAAGAGATTTTTTTTTTAAAAATTTGATCCAATTTAATATTGAGTTTAGTTAGGGGCTTAGCTAGGGGGCTCGGTCCCTCTAAAATAGAAAATATTTTATTTAGTAAAAATTTTAAATTAATAAAGTTAAAATTGTACTTTAACCTCTTAAAAATGATAAAAATTTGATTTAATTTTTTAAAAATTATAAAAATATAAAATATTAAAATGATAAAATTATAATTTTATTATCGTAAAAATTACAATTTAATTTTGATCCATCTAAAAAAATTTTCTAACTTCACTCTTGAATTTAGTTAACATTTAATATAATTGTGAGACTTCAAAAATCTTTAAACAAGTAACACCGAAATGATTTTAGGAACAATAAAATTTAGATAAGAAGATAATCCATCGTCTGTTGTAAGATTTTCTCTTGATAATCCTATAAATTTTCGACGTGTTTTTCATAGAAAAAAGCCAATATCTGCTTGAGTGATATGGGATTTGTTTCGTTGAACTTGATCATGGTGGGGGCTTTATGACCTACAATCATTGGTGTCCTTTTATCTTTTATTTAGGTACCATAATCATTGGTGTTTTTTTTCTTCTTATCATTATTAGGGTTCTATTTAGATCTAGAAATTATCAAAAACATAATTAAAATATTATTCACAATTAAATTTGAGGTTGAATTTCAATGTTTGATCTATTAGTTATGATAAGTCGTAAAGATTGTGTGATTGTAATGTGTATATAATAGTGATTTGTTTTTATCAAGAGTGTATGAATTGTATAAAAGAAAAGTAAATTTAGAATTTAAATTTAAAAGGTTATGTCTTGGAGATGTAATGTCACAATGGATAGGCGAAAAATTCACCTCAACCTCTTCTTTCTTTTCGTATCCTTTAATAGTGCCATATGGTCCTTATGGAAGCAAAATAGGATGCCCCATTCCTTCTCCACTACCCTCTAATCTTTTAACAAAAGGAAGGATATTGAAGGATGAAATTGAATCGTCTTAACTAAATCGGCACTATATACTTGTTTTAATCATATTTTATTCCTATTAATTATGGATGAATCCCAAAACCACATTACTTGGATACCAGTCAGACACTGATAGAGTATTAGAATATTAGTGGTTATGCTGTTATTCAGGTTGTTAGTTAGTTAAGGTATTAAGCAGAGCTGTCAATAGTTCTCTGTTATAAATATTTGTTTTGCTAAACAAAAATGTAAGTAAGTTGAATTTACAGTACTCAGTTTATTCATTCGATTGCTTCTAAATCTCAAGAGAGTTTTTAGCTTAGATTACCTTACCTTCTATCATGGTATCAGTCACCTAAGATCTTGGTGGTTGCTTCCGCTCCGTGGTTATGGATCCGGTCGTTGATCAGCAAACTAGTGAATCTCTTCCTACTTCTGCTTCGCATCCTCGATTGGTCTATAGCTTCCTTCGTCATGAGATTGCGAAGCTGGATGAGTCTAATTTCGTCCAGTGGCAGCATCAAGTTTTGCTTATTGTCGACGGTTATGGTCTCCAAGGGTTCTTGGATGGCTCCATCCCTGAACTGCCGAAAGTGGTGGCCACGAGTGATGGATGTCTTACTCCGAATCCGGATGCAATCTGGTTCACGCAACAGAACAAGCTACTTGCCTCATGGCTTATTTCCACGGTGAGCTTTTCTGTTCTTTCCTATTTCATTTTGACTAAATCTGCTTGTGATATTTGGAGTGCAGCAAGTCATCTCTTCGCCGCAACCTCTGTTGAAAAAGTCTCTCAGATCCGCCACGATCTGCATGCTATTCGGAAGGGCGGTTCTACTGTCAAGGAATATGTGTCCAAAATCAATACTCTGTGTGCCCTACTTGCGGCGTCGGGATCGGAAGTTCCAGAGGTGGAGGAGGTAGAAGTTCTTCTTGGAGGTCTTACCTCCAATTTTGATTCGGTTTTTATGGTGGTCTCGGCTTCGTCGGAGCCCTTGGCGTTTCTAAAACTGGTGGAAATTCTCATGGCTTTCGAGAGTCAACAGTTGCAGGCGGCGCGTGATGTGCCGATGGTTGCGCATGTGGTTCAGGCTTCTAGTGCGACGACTGAGTATGACACTCATGGTGGTCGTGGTGGTCGAGCACCGACGGGGTCACGTGATGGACGTGTTTTTCACTCACGGGTGCAGTGTCAGATCTGCAACCGATTTGTCCATGTTGCACAACAGTGTTATTACCATTTTGATAGAGAGTATGGTAGCTCATCGGAGGCCATGGCTGCTAGCGGCAGTGAGTCCTCTCGTGTGCATCCTCTGGCACAAAGAAATGAAGGAGGGCAATGGGTTTGGCAACAAAACCCTCCTGCTACGGTTGCTTATGTTCAGCCCAATTGGGCTCCTGCCCCTGTTAGACCGCTTGTTGGTCAGGCCAATTGGGCTCCTGCGTCTAGGCCTTATGTGCCTCATGGTTATGAGCCTCTTAGCAGGCCGAATGTAGCAAAAAGGCTGCATCCTGATTTGGACCAGCAACAAAGGCAATTTTTTGTGCCTATTAATAGGCCGAATTTAGCAGGCCAATTTTTTAGACCGTCTGGGCCCAGTGATCCGCATCTGGTTCCTGGGGCTCCATATGTGTCTCAGCAGTCCCCTGGGTCTCCGGTTGTGAATTGTGTTTGTATTGACGGATCCTGAGGTTCCGTGTCGTATAAAACCTTGTGCTCGGGTTTTTGAGGTTAATAATTCTCAGGGTATTGGGTTGCTTAGAATTTTAAATTTTTGTGCTTTTGACTTTTTCGATACGTCTCGGTATGATTCTAGCTATGGTAGTGTTGATCCGTATGTTCCTACACCGACTGGGTTTGCCTCGTGGTACCCGAATTCTGGGGCTTCTAATCATGTTTGTCAAAATGTTGCAGCTTTAAATACCTCCACACCTTATTCAGGTACATCTGAACTTTTAATCGGTAATGGGGCTCCTACTCAAATTTTATTTTTTGGGGACACGGTTATTTCTGCTAATTCCAAATTATTACGGTTGTCTAATGTGTTGTGTGTTCCAAGCATTCGCAAGAATCTCTCATCTGTGTCTCAGTTCGCCCAGGATAACAATGTGTCTTTTGAGTTTCACCCTTCTTATTGTGTCGTTAAGGACATCCAGACGGGGGAAACTTTATTGCGAGGCTGAGTTCATGATGAACTCTATCAGTTTTCAGTTGATTCACCTGATTTACCCCTTTTATCGCCTCCAGTGTCTGCGGTTCACAATGTTGATCTTCCAGCAAGTTCGTCATGTTCTGGTAAGTTTACTTTATGGCATAATAGACTGGGTCACCTATCCTCTTCAATTGTTATTACTGTGTTGATTAAATGTGGTATTGTTACTAGTAAGAAATCTCTTTCTAATGTGTGTATTGCTTGTAAAAAGAGAAAATCCCATAAACTTCCGTTTTCCCCGTCTACTATTGAGTATATAGAATTACTTGAGTTAGTTGTTTCAGACTTGTGGGCTCTGGCCTCGGTTGCCTGCGAAGGAAATTTATATTATGCTTCGTTTGTAGACATGTGCAGTCGATACACCTGGGTGTATTTGGTTAAACGTAAATCCCAAGCAATTGAGTGCTTTTCTTAATTTCAGAAAATGGTAGCTACTCAGTTCGAAAAGACTATTAAGAAGTTTCAAAGTGATTGGGGAGGTGAATTTAGAGTGTTTGCTTCAATTCTTGCTGATTAAGGTATTCTTCATCGGATATCTTGCCCTCATACTTCTGAACAAAATAGTGTTGCAGAGTGTAAGCATTAGCACATAGTGAAAACTGGTCTCACCTTGTTAGCTCAGGCTAATTTGCCTCTGCAGCACTGGGGCTATGCTTTTCACAGTGCGGTTCATCTCATTAATAGGCTTCCTACTCTGGTTCTTCAAGGGCAGTCTCAGTATCAGAAGCTTTATAGGTGTGCACCGCAATATGATCATCTTCGAGTCTTTGGTTGCTGCTGTTTTCCCTATCTACGCCCATTTTAACGTCATAAGCTGGATTTTTAGGATACAGTTCTCAACATAAAGGCTATTATTGTCTTAATCCAGAAGGGTCAGTGATTATCTCTCGTCATGTGGTGTTTGATGAGCATCGGTTTTTGTTTTCACTTTCGTCGGTGTCTGAGGCTGATCGTTCCCTATCTAGTGCTACTTATGTTCCTCTTGTTCGCCCGTTATCTTTCGTTCGTAGTGGCACTTCACAAGTTCCTGTGGTTCCTTTGATGACCTCGTGTCCTTTGTCTAATAGTGAGGTATTAGATCAGGTGGTGGCCCGTGCTGAGTCTGACACTACGTCTGATACTCTATCTAACACTTGTACTCTACCGGCTAGTATTCCTGATGCTTCACAGTCTGGGTCAAGAGGGTCTTCTTTTTCTCCCACACCAACCGATGTTTCGTTATCTGTTCCTTGTGGGAATATGCACGCAATGGTTACACGGTCAAAGGCTGGCATTTTTAAGCCCAATGTGTTGTCTGCTGAAGCTGTTGAGTTTGAATCGTGTTCTGTCGATGAGGGGATTGCTCATCTAGAGTAGAAATTAGCTGTTCAAGCAGAGTATAATGTGCTCATAGCTAATTCTACCTAGGATCTTCTGTCTCTACCTTCTGGACGAAAAGCGATAGGGTGCAAATGACTATTCAAGATTAAAAGGAAGCCTGATGGATCTGTTAATGGTCGGAAGGCTCGGTTAGTTGCTAAGGGTTGTGCTTAGGTACCAGGGTGTGATTTTAAAGAAACCTTTAGTCCTATGGTTAAACCAGCCACTATTCGAGTCATTTTGTCCATTGCAGTGTCGAAAAGATGGTCACTTTGACAAGTTGATGTGAATAATGCTTTTTTAAACGGTGATCTGGATACTGAGGTTTTTATGCAGCAACCTCCGGGATTTGTTCAGTTTGGATCAGATGGCAAGCCACTTGTCTGTAGGTTGTAGAAGGCTCTGTATGGACTTCGCCAAGCCCCCCGAGCTTGGTTTGATAAATTAAAGCAGTTTTGGTCTTCTGTTGGATTTATTGCCTCTCGGTCTGATGCGTCGTTGTTTGTTCGGATCGCATCAGGTACTACGTTATATGTTCTGGTCTATGTCGATGATATAATCATTACTGGTAATGACTCAACAGCTATTACTTGTTTTATTGATCAGTTGCATGCTAAGTTCTCACTCAAAGATATGGGGGATCTACATTACTTCTTTGGGATTGAGGTTACGCGGTCTTCCTCCGGTAGTATTCATTTGTGTCAGAAAAAATATGTTCGAGATTTGCTTGCTAGAAGCTCACTCCTAAATGCGAAGCCGGTTCATACTCCTATGATTAGCTCGACCCAGTTGTCTAAAGATTATGGTGACCGATTGGGTGATCCTATTGAGTACAGGAGTCTGGTTGGTGCCTTACAATATGTGGTACTTACGCATCCTGATATTTCGTACGCTGTGAATCGCATCTGTCAATTCATGCATAGTCCCACCACTACACATATGACTGCTTAAAAATGAATCTTACAGTATCTCTGTGGGACACTTAACTATGGTATTGTTATTCGACCATCCTCACGTTTGTCTCTTGTAGGGTATGTCGATGCCAATTGGGGTCTCGATTTTGATGATCGACAATCTACGTCAGGTTTCTATTTTTATTTTGGTAATGCACATGTTTCCTGGGGCTCCAAGAAACAGCAGGTGGTGTCTCGGTCTACGGCAGAAGCAGAGTATTGAGGTTTTGCTGTGTCTACTAGTGATGTCACTTGGTTAGTCTCCCTACTTCATGAGTTACAGGTTCAGTCACTTGATACGCCTACTATCTGGTGTGATAGCTCTAGTACTATTGCGGTTGTAGCTAATCCCGTTCTTCATTCCAAGTTCAAGCATGTTGAGCTTGACTTATTTTTTGTTCGTGAGAAGGTTGCAAGTGGTGCTCTTATTTTTGGCCAAGTCCCTGCGTGTGATCAGGTTGCTGACATTTTTACCAAGCCACTCTCTGTCACACACTTTACTCGGTTTAAAAATTCTCTTCGGGTCTTGCCGATTGAGAAGATGGATGCATGATAGAGTTGTAACACCTCTTAACCCCAACCCGTCACCAGAATAGGGTTACAAGGCATTACCAGAATTAAACACTAATAACGAACAACACCAAGTCATAAATCTATATTTTAATTTAGAATTTCCCAAATTCCACCTTTAAGTCCCAAAAATGGACCTACGAGGTCCAAAATATACTTAGGAAGTGTTTTCGACTAAACCGAGAACTTTGGAAACTTTCCCTTAAGAATAAGGGCACACGTCCATATGGCCTGGAACATGCCCGTGTGGCCTGCCTGTGGGGCTCCCATGGTCGTGGGGCCAGCCCATGGGCAGTTCTGTTTTGCTTACATGGCCGTGGAACTAATCTATGGGCAATTCTGACTTAGCCACACGGCCTGGGCACATGCCCATGTGACTTGGCTGTGTGAAAACCTAATTTTTCACCATTCTTAAACTATTTTCACATACTAAACACACCTAATTCATGCCCAAAACATTGGCTTATAAATCTTGATCAAATAACATTTATTTATCCATTCAAATACTTCTTAAAAGTTACAAATTTCCTTACACCCAAAACATAAAATATATTTAAGTGGCTAAAACAAAACCTAATACATGCCACATTTCCAAAAGATAAATTCATCACCAGAAATTAAGCTGAGGTCAGGATTGACTTGGATGCTGCACCGAACTTCAATTTTACCTAGCCTGCGCATGGAAACAAACCATATGCTGAGTATTGGAAATACTTAGTGGTATTACCATAACTCAAATTAAAGCAACAATAAAATATCATAACATTCATAGATAATTAGCAATTCATGCATACAAATCATACATATAAATTCATACCAAACTAATATATTTCCATTATATCATTTCCAATGATAGATCCAATAAATCATCAATGAGATTTCAAATAACTCATGAACCTTTGATTCATCTCTCAATCACATATATTCAATTCACATTTCAAATATGAACACTTCATGAACCCTTGGTTCATGCCTTCAATCTCTTTACAAATTTCATCTCACATTCCATCTTACAATATCTCTTTCTCATTTCATTCAATAGCTCAATTAATCAAATTTATTTGATTAATTTATTATTTCACTTATTTTCCCCTATTAACATGACTCAGACTTTGACGGATATACGGATCCAACCAAACACACCAGAATGGCTACTAACGCCTCATCGGATAGTTCGAAGCAAATAAGTGACGACCAACGTCTCATCGGCTAAGTTGAAGCAAAGTGGCGTCCAACGCCTCATCGAATCTATCCGAAGCAATAATGACACACCAAGTGTCTCATCGACACGAGGTCGAAGTATCTCTGAATTCTTCCTATCCTATGGCATGCCAACTATATCCACCCTAGCCCGACTAGTTAATAGGGTATCGGAATCATTCGAATTCAAATCAGTCACAATAACAATTCAATTACAATTTCAAATTCACCACAATTATTATACAATTTAATTTCACATACGTATACATTCATCAATCAAATCCAACTCTCATTCAATTCAAATATCACTACTTACCTCAATTTCATTTTTCATGCGCGTATATTGAAATTAAACATTTAATAATAAATAACTTGAATTAAGATAATACAAATCGATATTTTTCTCGAGCTATTCCTCGATCACTTTTTCCTTTCCCTTCGTATTTGACGTCTCGGTTTCCTTGTTTGCTACGAAAATTAGCATAATTATAATTAATTAATAACACTTTTATTTTATATAAAATAATAACTTTTCATGCAACTTTTACCTAAATCCCAAATTTATCCTAACCATTTTCATCTTCTTCCTTTTTACAATTCACATTATTTTCTTATTCGATTTCCATCAAAACTTCAATATAACCATCAAATTTTCATCATTTCACCATAATTTCAAACTTCTTTCAATTTAGACCATAAACTCAAAACTTATAGCCTAGTTTACAATTTAGTCCTCTAATTAATTCTAATAAATGATTCTATCAATTTAATCCATAATTTCATCATTTGCTCAACATAAATCCTTTTCAAAAATCTATTAATTTTCAATATTTTCCATATAAACTCAAAAGTATTTAACTCTAAGACTTCAAAAACATCTAAATCACAAGAAAAAGGCTTAATTAAACTTACCAATTAAAACTTCAAGCATTCAAACCCTAATTTCTCCTTTTTCTTTTCTTTTCTTCTTTCTTTCTTTCTATTTCGTTTCTTCTCTGTAACTCTTTCTCTTTTTCTTTTGTTTCTTTATTTTATTTATTCTTTATTTACTTAATTAATATTTAATTATAAAATATCTATATAATAACAAATAATAATAATAATACATGTGTATTTATACACACATGTACACATGTGTTAATCCCACAACATAAATTTGTCATTATCTCAATTAATAGATAAAATATAATAATAAATAAATAAATATCTTTTACTTAATTTATAAGTAAATATATATATATAACATACATTTGTACTAATAATTTAAATACACATGTATTTATTCTCTATCTTACACATGTCACTAATTTGGTTTAATTACTAATTTAGTCCCTGATCATTTCTCTTTATTTATAATTAATCTTTTACTCTCTATTCAATTTAGCCCCTTTTAATAATTACTTCTAATTAAACTAAATTCACCTAATCAAAATCTAATTCAACCCATAACTAACTTCGTAAATATTTTCAATAAATATTTTCGGACTCGTTTTCCTAAGACGGAGGCCCTAAACTCATTTTTTCGGTACCCATGAAATATGGGTCGTTACAAGAATATTAGAATATTAGTGGTTATGTTGTTATTCAGGCTGTTAATTAATTAAGGTGTTAAGCAGAGCTGTCAATAGTCCTCTATTATAAATATATGTTTTATTAAACAGAAATATAAGTTAAATTTACAGTACTCAGTTTATTCATTCGATTGCTTCTAAATCTGAGGAAATTTTTTAACTTAGATTACATTACCTTCTACAGACACAGTGAAATTACTTAATAGCAAAGATTTCTAGTTCCCAAACTTTACCAATTCCCTATATAAGCTTTGCCAAATTCATGAGAATCCTCAAAAGCAAAAATATCTCATAATTCATTACCATGGCAGCTGATATTGCCAAACACCTGTATGTTTATTGGTGGGTTTCTCTTTGTGTCTTGTTTGTGTTTATCAAACTAGCAAAATCTGACAATTATATTGTCCATATGGACATTTCTGCCATGCCCAAAGCTTTCTCTAACCAGCACATCTGGTATTTGGCCACTCTTTCATCTGTTTCAGCCAAATCCAAAGCTGAAACCAACCCAACCATTCCTTTTTCTAAACTTATCTATACTTATAACCATGTTATTCAAGGTTTTAGTGCAAGTCTCACACCTGCAGAGCTTGAGTCCTTGAAAAACACACCGGGGTATGTTTCATCGGTTAAAGATAGAGTTGTGAAGGTCGATACCACGCATTCTTTCAAATTTCTTGGCTTGAATTCTGGTACCGGTGTGTGGCCGGTGTCAAGGTTCGGCAAAGACGTCATCATCGGGGTGATTGATACCGGGGTTTGGCCGGAAAGCGAAAGCTTTAATGATGATGGGATGAGTGATGTTCCATTAAGATGGAAAGGGGAATGTGAAAGTGGTACCCAATTCAATTCCTCAATGTGCAACAAAAAGCTCATTGGTGCTCGGTTTTTCAATAAAGGTCTCATTGCTCATAAACCCAATATCACCATCTCAATGAATTCCACACGAGACACTGAAGGACATGGTACCCATACGTCCACAACTGCTGCTGGAACTTATGTGAAAGATGCATCGTATTTCGGCTATGCACCGGGGACTGCTAGAGGAATAGCCCCAATGGCTCGTGTAGCCATGTATAAAGCTCTATGGGGAGAAGGATCTTACACCACTGATGTAATTGCAGCCATTGATCAATGTGAAAAAAAAAGAATAAAATAAATAAAATAAAGAACACACAAATTTTACGTGGAAACCCTTTCGGGAAAAAAACCACGGGCAGAGGAGAAGAAAATTCACTATGTCGAAAAATTTGTATCAATACAAGAGGAATAGACTATGTCTATTTATAGGCTTGTAAAGCCATATTCTAGTAGGATTGAAACACCCTATCCTAATCAATATAAAATAGATGAAGTTTAATAAGGTTTAAAAAACCTTATTCTAAAATAAAATAAAAGAAATCTAGTTCTATATGGATTTTACTTTTATTTTATTTTCCATCATATTCTATAAGAATTTGGGTCACTTAATTCTAACAATCTCCACCTTGACACAAATTCTCAATGAACAAGTTCTTCATTGCGAACTTTCAATAAACAAGTTCTCCACCTCTTCCATAAAACCCCTTAAGGGTTTAACTCAACAATGAACACCAACCAAGTCTAAGCAATGCTCAAACTTGGTTTTAGGAAGTGACTTAGTCATCATATCTGCAGGATTTTCATGAGTACTAATTTTGCTCACAACAATATCACCACGAGCAATAATATCACGAACAAAATGATACCGAACATCAATGTGTTTTGTTCTCTCATGAAACATTTGATCTTTTGTAAGAAATATAGCACTCTGATTGTCACAACAAAATGTGTTGATTTGAAGGCCTTCATTGAGTTCACTAAATAGTCCCTTCAACCAAATAGCTTCTTTGCAAGCCTCGAGAATCGCCATGTACTACTCGGCTTGGTGGTAGACAAAGCGATCGTAGTTTGCAAAATGGCTTTCCAACTAATTGCACAACCTCCGATTGTAAAGACGTAGCTTTGTGAGAGATCTTCTTCTATCAAGGTCCAAAGCAAAATCAGCATCAACATACCCTATGACTCCATCTTTAGTTCTTCCAAAGCGTAAGCAAACATCGGTAGTGCCTCGTAAGTATCTTAAAATCCATTGAATCGCTTTCCAATGTTCTTTACCGGGATTTGCCATGCATCCGCTAACTACACCGATCGCATATGATAAATCGGACGTGAACAAACCATAGCATACATGAGAGATCCCATTTGCACTAGAGTATGGAACATGTGACATGTACTCAATCTCATCATCCGATTGTGGAGACAAAATCGATGAAAGTCCGAAATGGTTTGCTAAAGGAGTACTAACGAGCTTAGCACTCTGCATATTGAACTCGCAAAGAACTTTCTCAATGTACCCCTCCGACTTAGGTACAATTTACTTGATTTTCTATCTCGAGAATCTCCATACCAAGTATCTTCTTTCTTTGGTCCTAAATCTTTCATCTCAAATTCTTTACTTAGTTGGGCTTTGACCTTTCTTATCTCTTCTTTATCTTTTCTTTGCTATCAACATGTCATCAACATAAAGAAGTAGATACACAAAAGAACCATCACTATTTTTCTTAAAGTAAACACAACTATCAAAACTACTTCTTTTGAAATCATGAGAAGTCATAAAGGAATCAAACCTCTTGTACCACTGTCTTGGTGGACTGTTTCAAACCGTAAAGGGACTTTTTCAAAGCAAGCAAACATAGTTCTCTTTTTCAAGCTGTAAAACCTTACGGTTGTTGCATGTAAATATCCTCATCAAGTTCTCCATGCAAAAATGCAGTTTTTACATCTAACTGCTCAAGCTCCAAATCATGCATGGCCACAATACCAAGCAAAGCTCGAATCGAACTATGCTTAACAACTGGGGAGAACACATCTGTGAAGTCCACTCCTGGAATTTGACTGTAACCCTTTGCAACAAGCCTTGCTTTATATCTAGGTTCTTCAACTCCTGGAGTCCATTCTTTCTTTTTAAATACCCATTTACAACGAACAGCCTTTTTACCTTTAGGAAGTTTCACAAGGTCCCATGTTCTGTTTTTGTGGAGTGATTCCATCTCTTCTTGCATAGCAAACATCCACTTTTCTGAGCCTTCACAGTTAACTGCCTCAGAATAATTAGATGGCTCTTGATTCGCATCTATATCTTCACCACATTCAAAGCATAAGCAACTAGATCACCTCAAGATATTTCTTTGGAGGTTTAATTTCTCTTCTAGTTCTGTTTTTGGCTATAGAGTATTGTGGTGAAGAAGCAACTCTATTCTCAATTTTTGTCTGCGGCTTGAGGAGTTGACTCTGTATTAATCTGATGCTCTACTTGTTTTTGATTTTCTTTATTGGAAGAGTCTTTAAGAGATAAGTTAGGTAGCATAGCGGTTTCATCAAAAACAACATCTCTACTAATCACAACTTTTCTATTTTCAGGACACCATAACTTATACCCTTTTACACCGACTTTATAACCAAGAAAAACACATTTAATGGATCTCGGTTCCAATTTTCCATTATCAACATGAGCATATGCGGGACACCCAAAGATCTTTAAATCAGAATAATTAGCGGATTACCGGACCATACCTCTTGTGAGTCTTTTTCTCAATGGCAACGGATGGAGATCGGTTGATCAAAAACATGCGATGAAGACGCATACGCCCAAAATGACTTCGGTAAGTTGGCATTTGACAACATACATCGAACCTTCTCCATGATCGTTTCGTTCATTCGTTCGCAACGCCGTTTTGTTGTGGAGTATGACGAACTGTCAGGTGTCTTATGATTCCTTCTAACTTGCACAATCTATTAAACTCATCAGAACAGAACTCTAAGCCATTGTCTGTGCGGAGGTATTTTATCTGTTTTTCCGTCTGTTTTTCAATCATAATTTTCCAAGACTTAAATGCGGAAAACACATCACTTTTCTGCTTCAGGAAGAACGCCCAAACTTTTCTGGAAAAATCATCAATAAAGGTTAGCATATAATTAGCTCCACCTCTGGAAGGCACTCTAGATGGCCCCCACAGGTCAGAATGAATATACTCCAATGTTCCCTTCGTGTTATGGATTCCTCTAGTGAATCGAACTTTCTTTTGTTTTCCAAAAACACAGTGCTCACTGAAATTCGGTTTGCAAATTCCTTGCCCATTAAGAAGTCCTCTTTTGCTCAATTCGCCATGCCATTCTCACTCATATGCCCTAGGCGCATATGCCAAAGTTTAGTAATATCATCATCGACAAGGACGAGGAAGCGATAGCTGCATCACGATATGATGAGAACCCCGCAAAACATATAACTTGGCAATCTTTCTTTGTCCTTTCATCACAATAAGGGACCCTTTGGAAATCTTTAAAACCCCACTTTCATTGTATATCTCATGCACTTTTGAATCAAGAGTACTCAACGAAATTAAATTTCTTTTCAATTCGGAACATGCCGACGTCACTAAGTGTTTCGACAACTCCATCAAACATCTTAACTTTAATTGTTCCAACACTGCGATTTTACACGAAGTATTATTTCCCATCAAAACAACACCTTCGGATTAATTGTTTCGTAAGTTGTAAACCAATCCCGATTGGGACTCATATGGAATGTGCGGCTGAATCAAGTATCCACTCCTCGCTTACTTTAGAATCATTGTGAAGCGACTAGAAGTTCACCATCATTGTAGTCTTCTACAACATCGGCTTCACAGAAATTTTCGGTTGTTTTCCCTTTTGATTCGCAGCCTCCCTTTTAATCTTATTTTGTAGCTTATAGCACTCAGATTTAATGTGCCCTTTCTTCTTGCGAAGTTACAAGTTTTACCTCTGTTTGAAGACTTGATCTACCCTTAGATTTACCACGAGGATTCGTTCTCGTGTCCTACCACGATCATCATCGCATTCCAATCTTGTCTCCCACGAACAATGAGACCCTCTCCCGAGAGTCGGGTTTAACCACAAGATGCTTCATCTTATCATACGAGGTTAAAGAATCATAAACCTCATCAAGCTGTTAGAGACTCACGGCTATATAAAATCGTGTCTCTAAAGGTTGAATAAGACAGGGCAACGAACAAAGTAGAATCAACCCTAGATCTTCCTTATCATACCGAACCTCCATGGCTTCCAAGTTTGAGAGAATTTCTTTAAAACATTGTTAAGTGTTAGGTGTGTGAGACGCACCTTCCTCCAAACGATGAGCATAAAGACGACGCTTCATATGCAACTTGCTTGTTAGAGTTTTCGACATACATATTTGTTCTAGCCTCTTCCATAATGCAATGGCAATTTTCTCTTTCATCACATCTTGCAAAATTTCGTTGGACAAATGCGGATGTAATTGTGTTAATGCCTTTCGATCCTTACGCTTTTTCTCTTCATCTGTTAATGTCGAAGGCATCTTATCTATCCTAGCGGGGCATCCTCATCAGATCCATCGTGCAAGAAGCGCTTGCATCTTAATTTGCCACAACGCAAATCTAGTGTTGCGATCCAACAATGGAATTTCATATTTCAAAGACGCCATTTCCGTGATCGAGATGAATAACCGGAAGCTCGATACCAATTTGTGAAAAAAAGAATAAAATAAATAAAATAAAGAACACACAAATTTTACGTGAAACCCTTTCGGGAAAAAACCACAGGCGAGAGGAGAAGAAAATTCACTATGTCGAAAAATTTGTATCAATACAAGAGGAATAGACTATGTCTATTTATAGGCTTGTAAAGCCATATTCTAGTAGGATTGAAACACCCTATCCTAATCAATATAAAATAAATGAAGTTTAATAAGGTTTAAAAAACCTTATTCTAAAATAAAATAAAAGAAATCTAGTTCTATATGGATTTTACTTTTATTTTATTTTCCATCATATTCTATAAGAATTTGGGTCACTTAATTCTAACAATCAAGCCATTACTGATGGCGTCGACGTTCTTTCGTTGTCGTTAAGCTGGAGCCAGGTTGAGTTATACGAAGACCCCGTTGCAATTACCGCATTTGCTGCCATTGAGAAGAACATTTTCGTTTCCACATCTGCAGGCAATGATGGACCAGATGTAGAGACTTTAAACAACGGAATACCTTGGGTAATAACCGTCGCGGCCGGTACCATGGACCGTGATTGCAGTGCGACGTTGAGCCTCGGTAACAAAGTGTCAGTCAATGGCTTAGCTCAATATGCAGGGAATTTTTCGTCATCAACCGAATTCCCAATAGTTTTCATGGACAAATGTGATGACACAACTGAATTGGAAACAATCAAGCACAAGATCATCGTGTGTCAAGATCCATACACGGAAGATTCACTCAACGACCAATTTAACAACATCAATTTAGCTGGAAACGTCGCCGGTGTCTTCATATCGAATAGCAGCGACGTTATGATCACCTCAAAAGCTCATTTCCAGCTATTTTCTTGCAAGAAAAAGATGGTACCACCGTTGTGGATTTCATTAAAACCAACACTGACCCAAAAGCCAGCATTGTGTTTAAAAAAACTACCCTTGGTGTTGAGCCATCACCGAAGGTCACAAGCTATACATCTCGAGGTCCATCTTATAGTTGTCCATCAGTTTTAAAGCCTGATATTATGGCCCCTGGTGACTCAGTCCTAGCTGCATGGCCTCCAAATCTTGAAGCGGCTAGTGTAAATGATGATCTTATGTACTCAAAATTCAATTTACTCTGGGGAACATCCATGGCATGTCCCCATGTTTCGGGTATAGGAGCACTTTTAAAAGCTGTTTATCCTAATTGGAGCCCGGCCGCCATTCGATCGGCTTTGATGACAACATCCGATCAAACCGATAACACCGGTAGTCCAATAAAGGATATAGGCAGAAATCTCCAACCGGCCGATCCTTTAGCCATGGGAGCTGGACATGTCAATCCTAACAAAGCTTTAAATCCCGGACTTATATACGATGCTACGGTTCAAGATTACATCGACCTTCTTTGTGGACTAAATTTCACACAAAAACAAATCA
The DNA here is from genome assembly GCA_025698465.1 of Gossypium longicalyx. Classification (NCBI taxonomy): domain Eukaryota; kingdom Viridiplantae; phylum Streptophyta; class Magnoliopsida; order Malvales; family Malvaceae; genus Gossypium; species Gossypium longicalyx. Next base: position 1,740,155 of record CM047000.1, on the reverse strand, counting down.
AAACCATCACGAGAACATCATCAAACAACTGTTCCAACCCTTCTCTCGATCTCAATTACCCTTCTTTCATAGCATTTTTCAACGATTGGTTTGCGGAACCGAAATCGACGACCATGATGGAGTTTCGAAGAACCGTAACCAATGTTGGAGATGAAAGGTCGACTTACAGAGCAAATGTGACACCGCTTACTGGACTTAAGGTAACAGTGGAACCAGACACATTGGTTTTCAAGACAAAATACGAGAAGAAAAGCTTCAAGCTGAGAATTGAAGGTCCAAAACAATTGGCTGATGCTGTGGTATTTGGTTATCTCACATGGGAAGATAGTGGAAAGAAACATGTTGTTACAAGTCCAATAGTTGCCACAAGCTACAAAATTGAAAAATGACAAAACTCCCACTGTTTTTTTCTTTTTTAATCTTCATGTTTTTATGGTAATGAATGAAGAAATTGCAAATGATTTTTCTCTGAACTTCAATTCAACTCGTCGGTTTTTGTACGGTTCCAAACATGCATTTTACTGTAACAAAGAAGAAATTGAAAACAATTTTAGAGCTTTATGGTTGTTGCTTGTCTGCATGTGCTTTATCAAGTCAATATTTATGTATGATTATTGAATAATTTCGTATCTTCCAGCTATTCATAAAAAAAATTGTCAAAATTAGACTGTAAATCTGACGTGGAAGTTGTGAATTTGAACTTTATACTTTAATTTAATTATTTTTAGTCCATATTTTTTTTTAATTTTGAAATTTTAATCCTCTCTAAAGAGTAGTTTCTAATTTTGTCAATATTCTCACTAAAATTTAATGCAATAAACATATTATCAGCGCAGAATATAACAATAAATTTTAAAGAGCATAATTAAAATTTTGATCTCACCCCAACTTACAAATATTAAACCACTAAGCTAATAAATTTTATAGTTTGAATTGAGATTAAAATTTCAAAATTTAGAAAATATAAAAATTAAAAGTAATTAAATTAAAATAAATTAACTATATATATTACAAGAACTACCAACATAATTTGATATTAAAAGATAGAATAATGTAATTATTATCGGTTTGACAGTCAAACTAGTTCAATTGGTTGAATCGAGAACTAGTGGTCTAACCTATTCAACCACTAATCTGATTATTAAAAAAAATTCAGAGGATGATGGTGGCACAATCTCAAAACGTTACATCATCATATTTTTATATTTTTCAAGTTCAAGTACAAAAATAGATTTAATTTTCGAATTGAATTAAAAATATAAATATAAAATATTCTTCAGTGATAATTTTAATAAAAAATAAAAAAATTTAATGTATTAATTTCTTTGAAAAAAAATATAAAATGCATTTTAGCAATTAACTAATGTGATTCCCATACTCTGCATTGGGTATTTGAAAAATTCGAATTTCACACCAATTAAGATCTTGTAAAGAACATTCCTTTTATATATAGATTTTACAGATATGAAACGATTTATCCAATAATCATTGAAGTGGATGTTAGCTACAATTTATGGTTCCTATTTCTCATCATAGGTTGAATTGAAAGTTGAAATTTCTTTCACGTTTTTCTTTAAAATAAATAAATCGCACTTTCATTTAATAGTTTATGTGAGTTTCATGTCATCAAAAATAAAAATTATTTTTAAATAAGTACACAATGAATCTAAACAATCTAGACACCTATTTATTTAGATTTATTCTAGAATTATAGAAAAATATAAAAAATAATTATAAAAATAATACGAAAAATTATTAAACATTTCTCTCACTCCAAGGATTGTAGTGTTGGTAAAAAAGGCAGTGGAGATGATTGAGTTTGATGTGACTCAATTGGTATTCCATCATGTAATTGGTCATGCTAAGAAGGTACATACTAGAGGTCTCTTACTTTTTTCATATTATGAAAATTATTGAAAGATGTCAGAGAATTGTTCTTGAGAGTTTAAGTTTTCTCTAAAGTGGTTGGAGGGTAAGCATATTACTGTAGAGAAAATTAAGCAAGCAATTGAAGAGGGAGCTAATCAAACAAACCAACCAACAACTGTCGTAGGGGAGGCTAAAGTGCCTACTCCCACTAGCACTTTGAGCAATATTGAAGAATTCAATAGAAAGATAATTGATTATCTGACATAATCTATTGAGGCTCTTAATTGTACAATTGTCAAAATGCGAGCTCAGATAAGAGTTATTTAGTAGACTCGTGATAGGGAGATAACATTTAGAAATAATCTACAACGCAAGTGATTCTTGCACAACTGTTCACTCAATCCAATAATGTACTCCTGATTCTTCAACATTTGTTTAGCCTTGTTTCAATCAAGAGAGTAACTATCTTTGGCATTTTGATTGGCAAATTTGTTGAACAAAAAGAGGGAGTCAAAGTAGATGGAAGTTGAAGCTATGTTGAGTGATGGTGCTCTATGGTAAGTCTATATTCTATATGGGAAGTATATGTTCTTTTGAAGCTATCAAGGAAACTACTTACATCTGTTAAAGATGTTCCTGATATTGAAGATGATCCTGATTTTGCTATGGTGATGATTTATTTCTTTTGAACTTTTATATTTGACTAGTCTGTAAAATCTTGAGATGATGATACTGATAAGGTGACGCTAGTACTTCTATGATATTAGAACTGATACATGGAATTATATGGTGGATGTTTACCTTGTTGCACTTTACCTTATTTGCTGCTTACTTAGATATAATCTAATATTTTTATTGTTAGTGTAAATCCTAGACACATTATTGATAGTTAAAATTACTATGCTATGTTCAAAGTTTAGTCGAGTGAGGTTTGTGCTGAGGGGGAGCTATTGATGATTGCGATGTTTCGCTTCCTAAATTATTTGATTTTGTTCAAAAAATTGCCGAAGGGGAGATTGTTGAGGTAAGATGTCAAGAATAGAGCTGAGTGGCACTTGACAGTGCCTACTGCAAGTTGCTACTAAGGCAATTTAATTACTTGTCTTATTTGGATTGATAATTTAATTAAGAAAATCTTTGAGCCTATTAGTGTGTTGTTATATTGAAGGTACTATGGTTCATCTATAGAAACCAATCATTGACTTTTGAAGATTAGATTAGATTCAAGTGAACCAATTCAACCCTTGGAATATTTGGATTAACAATTTAATAAAGAAAATTTTTGGACCTATTAATATGCTGCTATATTGAAGATATTATAGTTAATCTATAGAAATCAATCACTGGCCTTTGAAGATTGGATTGGATTCGAGTGAATCAATTCAACCCTTGGATTGTGGAGATTCAATTGAGATTGTGTTGCTGATTTTGGAGAACATATTTTCAATTAATTGTGCTTTGAATGTTGATATTGTAATAGCTATTATCAAGTAGTTATTTTGTACTTACTTAGATTTTATGTTAGCATGATATATGCTTTGAGACTTATTTAGGTTTTGTAATGAGAGCTTATTGAGAACACTTTAATTTGTTCATTGTGGAATTGTTTTTGTGAGAGTGTGCAAATTATATTATAAACACCGTTGAATGTTTATTGTCCAAGTTCTCAAGAGGGATTTGGAGGTGAGTATTCTAGCCTTTAGGTACAAAAGTGAAATCTCTATACTTGAAAAGTGATAGAGCATGAATCACTTATTGTATTGTGGATTAAAGATAGTGAAATTACACACTGAGTTAGGCTTCATAGACGTAGGAAAATTGATCTGTGTAAATAAATTCTTGATGTTCTTTGTTTTTGTTTGCACAATTTTTCACAATGCCAAACCATAGTGACCACTATAATCAAGCACTTCCATTAATTATTTTCATATTAAGCAAACATCAACGGTCGGTAATAACATTTTTTTATACAAAATTCCAAGATTTAGCAACAAAAAAAATTTATAAGCCTCGAATTTTGAAATTGAAAGAAAAAAATCGAAATGAAAGAAAATAAAGAACTAAATTTGATACTTGAATTTGATTATTCTACCAATACCAATATCAATATGAAAATAAAGAAGTCAGATTCAAATAAAATAAATAAGCAATAAAGAAATTGAAATTGAAATAAATAAAAATAGGATAGAATAAGCATACGAAAGTTTTAGATAATTTGTATATTAGAAATGGTAATGATTGAAGTTAGACCCCTATGAAACTCATAGAAGAAAAACTCCTAAAAACATGGTCATTAGGCGTGGAGAACTTGAAGACCTACGAATTCAAAAATATTTGAAAAATTAGCAATACTTCAAAAATAATAAGAGAAAAAATCATTGTTACTCTCACAATATGCTTCACACATATAATAATAAAAAATTCAAATTCAAATTTATTCAATAATAAAAAAGGGTGGCCGAAGATCGCTATTTATAGGCGAAGTTAGAAAAACTAAAAAAATAAATACTTTTTCTTATACACCAATAAAAATTCTCTAACATTTTGGATTCACTTATAAATTATTTTTCGTTGTTTTTTCATTAAAAAAAAAAACACTAATGATGCGAAAAATGTTTTTCATAAGTTATTTTCCACAAAATGAGGTAAAAGAAGAGAGTATCTAACAACGCGGGCAACGGCATGTGAAAATGTTCCTATCCACTTCCCTGCAACTTTTCTTCTCTTTTTCCTCCAATTTATTACTATCTTTGGCTGACAATGAGAGCTTCAAGTTTATATATTCTGTTTTCTTCATTCTTTTGTCAAAAGTAAAAAGTTCTTAGGTGTGATATCTGATTGGAAGATACTGGTTTTGTCAGGAATTTATCTTTTCCTTTTTGAGCAGCAACAAAAACAACAAAAAAAGAAATGGATTCATCAACAGTTCGAATCATCTCAGAATGTTTTGTTAAACCACATGATGTTTCCGAACAACCAAAACAGCCCTTTTATCTCACAACATGGGATCTTGTCATGCTTTCCGTACACTACATCCAAAGGGGTCTTCTCTTTGCTAAACCACCACCAGGGGATTATTGTGAACAAAAAATGATCAACAAGGTCATGGGGAGGCTCAAGAAATCCCTTTCCATTGCCCTCCTTCATTTCTATCCCTTAGCAGGTCGGCTTGCAACAAAAATAGAACAAAATCCAAAGTCTCATCTCGTATTTGTCGATTGCAACAACAGCCCAGGAGCCAAATTTATACATGCGGCTGTTGATATGTCGGTGTCCGACATTGTTTCCCCTACTTATGTTCCGTTGGTTGTTCAATCGTTCTTTGACCATGATCGAGCAATCAACTATGATGGTCACACCAAGCCTTTGTTATCGATTCAGGTCACTGAGCTGGTAGATGGGGTGTTCATAGGTTGTTCCATGAACCATGCTGTTGCCGATGGAACCACCTTCTGCCATTTCATCAACACATTATCCGAAATATTTCAGGCCCAAGGAGATAATATAAAAATCTCACACCCCCCAGTGTTGGAGAGATGGTGTCCAGAGAGTAACAATGGCCCATTGCTTACCCTTCCTTTCAGTCACCAAGATGAGTTCATCACCAGATTAGAAACACCCCATGTTTTAGAGAGAATATTCCATTTCTCAGCCGAGTCCATTGCAAAGCTCAAAAAAAAGGCTAACGTAGAATCTAACACTGCCGAAATCTCCTCCTTTCAGGCTTTATCTGCATTTGTGTGGCTGTCCGTAACAAAGGCTCGTCGTTTTCCATGTGAAACTGTTACTGCTTGCACGTTGGCTATGAACAATAGGTCAAGAGTTGAACCACCATTATCCCCTAATTACTTTGGGAACTCATTTCAAACAGAGACAGTAATGACCACAGCTGGTGAACTGCTTGAACATGGTCTCGGTTGGGCTGCTTGGAAATTGAACCAAGTCGTGGTTAACCACACAGACAAATCAATCCGTGGTTTCGTCAATGATTGGCTTCGTTCCCCTTTCGTTTACCAGTGTCTTACACATTTATATGCACGAAGTGTGCTTATTGGAAGCTCGCCAAGGTTCAATACGTATGGAAACGAGTTTGGGTTAGGGAAAGCACTTACAGTTCGAAGTGGATATGATAATAAGTTTGATGGGAAAGTTTCACTGTATCCGGGCCTTGAAGGTGGAGGAAGTATTGACATGGAAATTTGCCTTCCACTGTCTTCAATGAAAGCTCTTGAATCAGATGAAGAGTTCATGGCTGTTGTTTCTTCACCCATTTGATGTTGTTTGTCCCCTGCGTTTCATGTTTTTATTTTGTTTTAAAATTTCAGTTTTGATAGTAACAAGTTTTGGTATTTTCAAAAGTTGTTGCATGTAATGAAATTCAGCTCACTATTTCTACAAATTACTCAAATAAAAATATATGTCAGTTGTAGATTTAATGATTGTCCTTTGTATTAAAATAAAAATTTTGAAATTTGAAAACATAAAAACTAATAATGATTTAATTAGAAAATATGAACTAAAACTACACTTTTAAGCGTAATATAAAACAAATAACAAAATTTAATTAAATGAATTATGTTATATAATTATAGTAAAAATAATCTTACCTGAGCTCAAATCCGACCAGAAAGAACTATAATTTAATTAACGTCAGACAGTCTATTTAAGGGAGGAAATACACTAATAAGTCCATGACTTCTCTTCTTCTTTTCCGGAAATTCTTCGGTCTCCTTATTCCAAAACTTTCTTCAAGATCATCCTATCTTCTCTTTTTCACTTCTGTTATTTAACCAAATTAAAATGTAAATACTAAGTTGACTATTTACGCAATATTAAACAACTTTTCTTTAGTTTAACGTTGACAATTACACAGTATTAATCAATATAAAACATTATGAATAATCAAAATATCAAAAACAAAGATAATATGATGAAAATTCATAAATAAATAAAAATCGTTAATATATTTTGCTGGAAATGAGAAGGTTGTATACACTGTTGCCATTAGGTGTAAATTGAAAAGAAATCTTAATATTGACTCTTTTTTCCTAATTTTTATCTCAATACATAATGATTTTCTTAAGAAAAAAATTTGAAATAAAGGGGGTATTGGGTTCAATTTTGATCGGATAAGACCACCGGTGATCACGACCGGCAGCCAACAATGGTGCTGCCATCGGTTTCTAAAATTATTTTTATTAATTTTCATTTGAGTCCAAAAGAAATTAAAGAAAAAGTAATCAACTTTATTCAATGAAAATTCAAATCAATTAATGACTGATTACACATTAATAAACATGTCGATTTAATTACGTGTCGGTTTTTTATTGATTAGAGTGTCACATAGCCAAAAATTATTGGTGCGATGGAGTCTAATTTCGAATATAAGATACCAAATTAAAATAAAAACAGTTTAAATATAAATTAGAGATATTAATTTCAATTGGACTCTTATTAAAATGAATTGAATATAAAAATAAAGAAATTAAATTTAAATAAAATAAATAACTAATAAAGATATCGAAATTGAAATAAGAATACAATAGAATTAGTTTATGAAACCTTACATAATTTGTATATAAAAATGTGGACGATTGAACTTGAGTCTTACGAAACTCCTAAAAACATCAATAATTAAATTTGAAAAACTTAGAAATAATTCCAGGAGAGCTCGAAAGAAAACAAATACTTCAAAAATAACAAGATTTCTCTCATAATATGCTTCACACATACAAAAAAAAAAAAAAAAAACTTCCCAAATTTATTCTATGAGAAAAAGGGATTGCCTAAGGTCCATATTAAAAGACAAACAAAGTTAGAAGGACCAATAATAACTCTCTAACCTGTTCTAGCCAACCAAAGAGGGTATCAATGTGAATGGCACATAGAAATTAAGTGTTTAAAAGGAGTAAAAATATCATAGAGTCTCCTATATTAGGAGTCAGGTTGTATTTTGCTTCTTTTACTTAAAAAATAAGTAAATTAGTTTTTGTATGTTAGCTGAAAGAACAAACTGGTCCATTCTATTAAAAACTTTAGCCATTTCTACTGTTAAAAACAGGTGCAATTGATAGAATAACCAGCTAGTTACACGTGGCATGCCACATGTGTACCTCATTCTAACGTATAGGGACTAATTTTTAACAATAAAAATAAATAAAACTTTTAGTAGGACCAATATATTCTTTAATCTAACATGCAAATTTAGTCATTTTTTGAGTAAAAGAAGCAAAATATAATTTAACTCCTAATATGAAGACTTTTATAATACTTTTATGAGTACAAACTCTGTTAAGTGTACGATTATAAAAAATCTAAAAATCTCAAAATAATGTTTAAAGGGTATAGTCAAATGAGGTAATTGATATGTGAAAATGTCCCCATCCACTTTTTTGCTTTTTAGGGTTAAAATTTTTGACAACTCCTTATACTATATCATAAAATTCATTTTAATTCCTCTTCTATTAAAAGGAATATTTTAATCGTTATACATTTGAAAAGTTAATATTTTAGTCCTTACACATTAAATTTGTTATAAATAGAAAATTATGATTATAACTAATGTCACATTAAATCAAATATTAAATTAAATTAAAAGGTTAAGGAACAAATATTAAATCAGTGCATGGCTTCGTCAATGATTGGCTTCGTTCACCTTTTGTTCACTAGATTTCTCATCTTTTTGACCCACAAACTGTAGTGATGACAGGCTCTCCAAGGTTCAATACATACGGAAATGAGTTTGGGTTAGGGAAAGCATTGACAGTTCGAAGTGGATCTGCTCATAAGTTTGATGGGAATGTTTCATCGTATCCAGGACGTGAAGGTGGAGGAAGTATAGACCTGGAAATTTGTCTTTCACCATTTTCAATGAACGCCTTTGAATCAGATGAAGAATTCATGGCTGTTGTTTTTTCACTAATTTGAAGTTTATTACTGTTTATTTTAATCTCTCTGTGAAAAGCAACATATTTGTTGGATGTGACAGATTGGTCGTGCTTATTTGGAATCATTTCCTGGCGCATTTGAAAAAATCGCAACATGTTCACCTTTCAAGATATTTCTTGGAGCTCGAATGATACGCTCAAAGCTTCTCTTAATTAGGCATGGCAGTATACCTCAACATCAAAGCTTCCTTCTCATAAAAAGCCTTCATTCAGTGGTATTTCTCATCTTGCTAGCAATTAAGTTTGCACCTTTTTTTCCATTGCAAATTCATTGAGGGGATTTGGAGAAAAATTTTCGAATGGTGGGAGGTGGAATGGATTCCTGTTGATGGGTTCTCTGATTTTTTCTCTTTATGTAATAACGTTTGTTATACAGGTGTGGTCAAAAGTTTATGGATGATTTCAGTGACAGCGGGTTGCTGGTCGGTGTGGCTAGCAAGGAACGAGTTGGTGTTTGATAGGAAGTGGCGTACAATGTCCAGTTTGGTTTTTCATTCCAAAATGCGGGCTTTGATGTGGATTAGATCGGTGCAAGAAAAATTAAGAGTGGATGAGAGATCATGGTCGGTTTGTCCGATTAGAAGCTGGAGTGATATTAAAAAATTTGGGTTGAATGGTAAGTTTTGGTGTCCTCCGAGTTTTGGTTGGGTAAAATTTAATGTATGCAGTGTAGAGAATGAGGATGAAGTCGGGTGTGGAGAGGTGTTAAGAGACTCGGATGGAGTGGCAAGGGCATTATTTTCGAGACCATTTGCAGCGAAAGACTCCTTTGCAGCTGAGGTGGGCGCGATTATCATTTCTTTGGATGTGTTTTTAGCGATGGGGTGGAAAGGTAAAAGCTTTCTAATCATTGAGGTTGGCTCCATTGAGGTGTTTAATTGGGTTGAGAACAAAGGTTTTAGACTGTGGTCGCTGCACACTTTTTTCAAAGAAATTGAAAGCAGGATGTGTAGAGTTGGTAATGTGTCCTTCACGAAAGCAGTTAAGCATGGTAACAAGATGGCCTTTGCGCTGGCGGTTGCAGGAATGAAAATGACTAGTATGTTTAAGGTATGGTGGTGATTTTTTTGGAGTGAGGTTGATATGTTCCTACCGGTGTGTTGGTAAGCTGTTATGTGGCTTTATGGGGGTTTTTTGTGCTGGCTTTGTTTTATGTTTTGAGGATTATTTAACAGATGGGGATATTGGAGTTCTAGTGGGTGATTGTATGCTGTTATCAGTTTGAGTTTTGGTTGTTTGTACTTAGGTGAGGGTATTTTTTGTTGGGGGTATGATTGATTTTGTAGTATCTTAGCATTTCTTGCAAATGCTGAAAATTGTAATATTCCGATTGAGCAAAAATAAAAGTTCGGTTGAACACAAATGGATCGATCAGATTCAAAGAAGGTTTCGTTATGGTTGGAGGTTTAGTAAGTGACCATAATAGGGGTGGATAATTGGTTTCGACAGATACTTAGGAAATTGCACTGTTCCTTAGGCTGAATTATGGGGCATATTGGATGGTCTGAAGCTTATTACAGATCATAGCTTCGATAAAATTTTAATTCAATCTGATTGCCTCAAAGTTATTAATGCAATTCAAGAAGGATCCTCTGGTGATTCTAATTCTACCCTAGTTAGAATAATCCATCCGATATTACAAAGGATAAATCATTAGAGGATTCTAGATATCCCTCGATAAGATAATTTATTTGCGGATAGTCTTGTCAAGTTAGTAGTCTAAGACCATAAGAAGACCCTCCTTGGAGTTAGTTTAATTTAATTTTATGTACTTATTTTCAAAAAAAAAAAAAAAAGAAGCTAACATATTGGGAAAGCTGTAATTTTAGTTTAATGGAATAACACCGCTTAACTATAATTAACGTTGTATTAAATTAAATATTAAATTAAATTAAAAAATTAAAAAACAATTTTAAAGAGCAATAAAATTGATTTTGCTTTTATTTTCAATTTTTTTTAGATTTTATTTGTTTTTTTTATATTTAATTTTTTTAATTTGGTTGATATCAATCATCATTAAACTACACTATTTCATTTTATTTTTAAAATTAATTTAATTGAATTTAATATTTTATTTAAAGTCATGTTAACGTGTAGGTATTAAAATGTCATTTTTTCCAATATTATTATTTAATGTGTAGAGATTAAAATGTTAACCGTAAAAAGAAATACGAAAGAATGTAAAACTAAAAACTACTCTAATTTTTTTTTAATTTTATACCAATACATGGGGATTACTCTCCATCTATAATAATATAGTTTGATGGTGCGGTATCAAGGTTTTTTGAATTGGACAAGTGATCAAATTGGTTAAATTATCAGTTTATTAGTCTATTTAGTTTAATTAAATAAAGTATTAAAAATTTATAAAAAATAAAAATATATTAAAATATTAAAATTCGATTCAATTGCCCAATTCAACAGTTTTTTTGTCCAATACAACTGATCCATATCGGTTCCCGTGTCAATTAATTCAATGCTCTTCTTCGAACTGGTACCCCAATAAATTCTCAATCCAATTGGTTTAGTCCGACTCAAACAACCTTGCTGCTTTTTTCTCACTTCATCTTTTTTGTATTATTTTATTTTAGATTAATATATATTTCATATTTAAATTTACTTTAATATTTAATTTGGTAATTAATTTTTTCTAAATTGATACTTAAGTTTGAATTTAATATTCAATTTAGTACTTGACTAAAAAATATTACGTTACTCAATAAATATTTAATACATATTATAGTAAAAAAATCATAAAAATAAAAATCTCATATACCAAATTCAACATCAAATCTAGACTCAAGTTTTTAATTAAAAAAAATTAATTACTAATTTAAATACAGAAAGTAAATTCAAATATTAAATTAAACATTTAATATGAAGTACCAAATAGTATACCTTCTTTTCACTTTTATAAAGCAGAATTAAAATTGCATTCCACTTATACTTAAATTTATTCACTTGACAAACATTTCCATAAAGTGTTGGCTACCGTTGAGTGGTAAAAATCGCCGACGTAAAGAAAAATGCACGCCAAGACCGACTCAGAAGTGACAAGCCTCGCCCCATCATCACCGACGAGGTCCCCACGGCGTCCCGTTTACTACGTACAAAGTCCTTCACGTGATTCCCATGACGGAGAGAAAACAACTACGACCTCCTTCCATTCCACCCCAATTCTCAGTCCCACTGGTTCCCCGCCGCATTCCCATTCCTCCGTTGGCCGTCATTCACGCGAATCCTCATCAAGCCGGTTTTCCGGGTCTCTCAAACCCGGTTCCCGTAAAGTTTCACCTAACGACGGGTCATCTAAATCGGGTTACAGGAAAGGATCATCATCATCACATCATAAACAATGGAAAGATTGTGATGTGATCGAAGAAGAAGGCTTACTTGAAAGTGAAGAACGTGAGAAAAGTCTCCCTAGAAGATGCTATTTATTAGCTTTTGTTGTTGGATTCTTTGTTCTTTTCTCTATGTTTTCTTTGATTTTATGGGGAGCTAGCAGACCCCAGAAACCCAAAATCACAATGAAGGTAAAAATTTTCAATCACTTTGATGATTCAATTCTTTTAGATCGAATAACGAAATGGGTTTATTGTTTGATTTTGTTTTTAATTTGGTCTTTTGTTTTCTTTTTAGAGTATAAAATTTGAGCACTTCAAGATCCAAGCTGGTTCAGATTTCACTGGGGTTTCAACTGATATGATCACTATGAATTCCACCGTGAAAATGATTTATCGTAACACAGGAACATTCTTTGGCGTTCATGTCACTTCCTCTCCTTTAGATCTGTCGTATTCTCAAATCAACATTGCTTCGGGAACTGTAAGTCCACTTTACCAGAAAAGAACCACATTTCTCTTTTACCAAAAGGGGATAATTTTATCATAAGTCCTTTAAATATAGCAGAGATTTTAAATTAGTCCCATATAGGCAAAGTTGTTTAAACCGGACTGAGAATAGACCGAGGTACTGGTCTGGAGAGAGGGGTTAGACTTGTTGACTCGCTAACCGCTTGGAATCAGTTATATTGAGATCAAAAATCGGTTGAATTGATTGAATTCGTTTTTTCTATTTTTAATTTTTTTTATAAATTTTTACTAATATATTTAATCAAGCTGGGCGAACTGATCGAATTGAGAACTGATGGTTCAACCACCAGTTCGATTCTAAAATCCTTGAAATAAGTTCGTCGATCAGCTTAATCATTAGCTTCGTTGTTAAATGTCGTATCAAATATGATGTAGAATATATTTAAAATACGTGGAAGAAATCTGTAAAGTGCAATAATTTTCATAAATTTTTGTTAAGGGATTTTCGACTCTTTCAGAAAGTCTATGAAGTGTTGTTTGTTTGTAGTCGGTGGACCCTTTTACAAGTTCAGTATTGTCTCCTGAATGGGTTTTGTCTTCCAACTCTACCAAATGCCTAGGTGCACATGGTTTGCTTATTCAAGCATCTACTAAAGCATTCCCGCTTTGTGAACTAGTTACCTGTTCTGGCATTCGCAAAGTCAGGAGACAAATATCCTATCGAAGACAATATCGAACATGTTGAGGGATCTATTGACTCCAATCAGACAATACTTCACAAAAACTTTTCCTAAGAGTCAGAAATTCATTATCAATTTAATTGACACTAATTATATAACACATTGCCTTTGCAAGTATCAACGTTGGTAACTAACAATTAAGTACGAATTAATACAATACTAGTACTTTTAACACTTAATCAAAACATTTCTATAAACTAATTTAGAATCTAAATAATGGTTTGGGATGTTTTATGCAATTAACCCAATTCGAATTTATTTCAGATGAAGAAATTTTATCAATCAAGGAAGAGCCAAAGGTCAGTATCCATAACGGTGACGGGTAACAAGGTTCCATTGTACGGAAGTGGAGCAAGTTTAAGCAGTTCGACAGGGACAACATCGGTTCCAATTTCACTTAAACTCAATTTCATTGTCCGATCCAGAGCTTACGTGTTGGGCAAATTGGTTAAGCCAAAATTCTACAAGAAAATCCAATGTGATTTAACTTTCGATCCCAAGAAACTTAATCACCCCATTTCCCTCAAGAAATCTTGCACTTACGACTAATACGGTTCGAATTTATATTCAAAATTTATATCAACACGAAACTGATATCAGCTGAAGATTTGATATAATTTTTATTAATGTAAAAGTAGGAATATATATATATATATATATATATTTATATATATTCTTTGTTTTATGTGATTGTAACGTTACAAAAGTTTGTAATAATAAGAGAGTTTTAAATGTTTTGAGTAAAGTATGAGTTGTGCTTGAGTAAGATTGTGCTTGAAGGAATCAACAAAAACTTTTACTTTTATTATTAGGTTAAATTATCGTTTGAGTCCCTCTACTATATAAAAATTTGAGACTCTTTAATTATATATAGATTGATCTTTTATTTTATTTTTTTAAATTTTGTTAAGTTACTTTTATTTTTAATATTATAAGCTTAGTTTAAATTATTAACTAGTTAATTATTCTCGTTAAAGTGCCCATAACACCAATAAAATGCAGTCTAAAGATATTTTTTAAAAGAATTTACATCATCACTTCCTAGTTTTTAGGTCAGATCATTGTAGTTTTTTTTTTATCGCTTTTAATTTTAGATAATTTCGAATTTGGAATGCTTTAAGTTTAGATTAATTTTGGGATTAAATTATAGGTTTGTGTTATTAACTTTTATGTTAAAATCCAACAATATCGAATTTGAATTCAAGTTTGAATTAATTAAATGGAGTTTTCGAATTTAACATAAAATTAAAGGTGTAATTATTTATGAAATTTATGGAGACATGTGGATGCCCTATTCTTTTCTTCACATGGTTTGCTTATTCAAAAGAACATGATTCAGTTTTTTTCTAAAGGAGAAATAATAATGATCCATAATCAATCACTAAAATGATCTCAAAATGCATTATTAGAATCAATCATGGGGAATATGTCTTCTTAAACAACTTTTGGTAGGAATTTGTTTATATTTATATGAGAGAAAAAGTGGCATAGACAACTGTTATATTACCGATTTGTAATTCCAATTGTTTTGTTTTAGCCTTTTGTCCAATTGTTATATATATTATTCAATACAAATATATGTGGAATATAAATATAGGTTTTGATCATATCTGTTATTTTTAAAATAATGTCTAGAATTATTTATAGTCCTTTCCGAACCGATAAATAGGAGGATAATGCGCTTCAACGCACTCAAATCCATGTCTTTTTGCATTGGCAACAATGCTCATGCTAATTGAGCTAAGACTCAATCGACAAAATTTAGAATTTAGTTACTATACTTCAAATCGTTATTAATTAATTCAAATCATTAATATCATTAATTATTCACGTACAAGTGTTGATATGGGAATATTTTTAGGGTAAATTACACCTTAGTCACTAAACTATAGGTAAGTAATTATTTTGGTCACTTAATTAAAAAAGTTACAATTTGGTCACTAAACTTTTTGAAAGTTTTCATTTAAGTCACTAACTTATTCAAAAGTTTTTATTTAAGTCATTGAGCTATTAAGTTTTTTTTTTTTAATTCCAACAGTGAGCTCCAAGCTACGATTTGAAAATCAGTACACAAATCAGTAGCCATCAACGAGTAGAAGAACATGCCTTAGATGCAAATAAAACTAATGGTCAATGTCGAAGATTGGTGTAACAGCCCATTTTTGGATCAAATCGGAACAGTGGTTTCGGGACCACAAATATGAAGTAGAAATGTTTATTTTATTATCTCTTTAAGGTCTACAGCATGATAGAATGATTGTGTGAAAATTTTGTTAAGAAATTTTATCGATTGAGTACTCAATTTGACTAGAAGGACTAAATTGCAATAGGTGCAAAATTTGAGTTCTATAGACTAAAGGTAGTAAATTGTTATGAGATTCTAAATTAGTGGTCCTTAAATGGTAATTATACCATTATACCTTAGGATGGACAAAAATGGACAAGGCTATGCAAGATTTTAAAGTTATGCATTAAGAGCATTTTGGTAAATTAGTAAATAAAGACAAAAATAACTAAATAAAAGTACCCGTCTTCTCAATTTAGTCCCCCTTTAGCCGAATTTGAAGAGGAAACCATATCTAGGGTTTGTCCAAGCTTCCAAGCTCGATTGTAAGTCTGTATTTGTTCCGTTTTTAATATTTTTACGTTTTTGTGAATATTGTAACTTGATCTATCTATTTTAAGGACTAATTTGAAAGAAAATCAAAGTCTAAAATTTTACCCATGTTGAATAAGCTTGTATTTTGATGTTTAATGCTAGAAAATGCATGTTTGTTGTTAGTAAAACAATATTTACAAAGTGATTTTTTATGAAAATGTCAAAAAGGGACCTATTTGTAAAAGGTTGTAAAATGTATGGTAAAATGTGAATAAATAGAAAATGTGGGCTAACATGAGCATGAAAAAGGTTCGGCTAGGCTTGGGTAATGAAGAAATTGAATGAAAATCATTTTACGAGCCTAGGGACTAAAATGTAAAATGTTGAAAGTTTAGGGGCAAAAATATAATTTTTGCCAAAGAGTGTTTTTGGGTTGAATTGAATAATGTGATGATTAAATAAATTAAATTTGATATTATAGATCAAGAAAAACAAACTTCGAGTTTAGACTAAGGAAAGAACAAGGTTGTGGACTAAATTGAACTAATAGTCGTTTTTGTAACTGAGGTAAGTTCGTATGTTAAATAAGCTTTACTTTAAATGTATTTATTTGCTTTAACTATTTCATGAATTGTGTAATTGACCTTACGGACACATTTGATGACGAATTGGCAAAAGAGAAATCCCAATCGAACCTTAAGAATAGATTAGGATACAAGGGACATGTCACTAGGGTTTTATGTTATGCGATTCGGGTGTTGGTCTTGTACATCCTACCGGTGGCTAAGTATACCGGCATATGTTGTGGTTACTTGATAACTTGTGTGAGCAGCACCGTGTAGCTACATCTCGACTGACAGCTTGTGTGAGCAGGCTCGATAATGGCTCGAGAACGAGCATATATGTGTTATGAGAAAGAGGTAGCAATGGCTACATATGTGGCAGCTTCTGTGCAAGGTTTTCCCGTGTATTCGATATTATTATTCCTAGTGGTTCATTGGGTATGGCAACAATGAGATTAAGTATGAAGTTATTACAAGATGGTACAGGTATGTACTTTAAACTTATGATTATTAATTCGTGAAATGACGATTTCAAGGTAAGTTTGTGATGGAATGAATTTATGATCATGATTATGGTAAATTACATTTTCTTAAGTTATATTACTTGCATGTTAATGTATGGTAAGGTTTGCTTATTTCTTTCATACGAGCTTACTAAGCTATATAGCTTACTCCGTTTTATTTCCATGTTTTATAGTGTCACCAAGCTAGCTCGGTTTGGAGATTGTCGGAGATCGCCTCACACTATCAAATTGTTATTTTGGGTACCGATGATTTTAAACATTTTGAGATTATGGCATGTATAGGGGCTTGGTCATTTTGTTATATGTGTCATTGTGAATTTGGCCAAATGTATTGGCTTATAATTGTCAAGGACTTGATGTGGTATTTGGCCATGTAACTTGGCTCATTTTGGTTGATTTAGTTGTAAGCCTATATATATATATATATAAATATATATATAGATGCATGTGCAACAATCTCTTGTGTGATGTGGTTTATAAATGCTTGATGAATGGTTGAATGTGATTTAATGCGTTTGTTGTTGAATGGTTAAGGTTGGCTCATTGGTATGCTAGGAAATTAAGTAAAATTATGAATGTTATTGGTAGCCATGTTGAAACTTGTAGCATGTGAGTTTGGTGTGATTTGGTATGGTAAAATATGATGTTGGAAATATATTGAGTGTGGATAATGAAATGACATGAATTGGCCTTGTTTGTAGATGTATTGGTTGTCCATGTGTGCTATGAATTATGCCTTGAACTTGTGCAAGTGTAGGTGTAAATGAGGGTGACCAATGGCTTGGTAAATAGCTTTTATTTTGTCCACACGGTCTGCCCCATGGGCATGTGTTCTTGCCGTGTGTCCCTTGCACCTTAATTTTGAGAAACAGAATGCTCAGAATTGAGCACACGGGCAAAGACATGAGTGTGTGTCTCAGCCGTGTGAGGGATACAGCCTCAAGCACGGGCGTGTGTCCTAGGCGTGTGAAGTCTACACCTATTTTATGAAAATTAAATTAACCACACGGCCTAGTACACGGGCATGTGACTTGGTCGTGTGACCTCATTTTGTTCATGCATTGTAAAACAGAGAGTTACACAGGTTAGGGACACGGGCGTGTGTGACCACATGGCCTTTCCACATGGGCGTGTGACCCCTGTTTATAGCAAAAAAATTTTAAGTTTTGTGAAAATTCCTTAAGCGCTCGATTTAGTCCCAGACCATTTCCAAAACATGTTTTGGGCCTCGTAGGCTCGTATTAAGGACATTATGATTGAATACAAATGGTTTTAATTTGGATGCAAAATTTATGACTCGATCTGTATGTTTGCTTGTAATGTAAGTCTGATAATGTCTCGTACCATGTTCCGACGTTGAATATGGGTAATGGGTGTTACAATTGGAGAGAAGAGTTGTTTGAATTTTGGTTTGCAGATTCTTGACATCCAAAGCTATTTCATGAAAGAAAATTAAAATGTATAAAAGAAGGGCAAAAACAACTTTCGTCTGGTGTAGGTAGTGTGAATAGAGAAATCCATATAGCATTGATTTTAGCAACCTAGTTACTTAAATGAAAATTTTTGAATAGTTCAATAATCAACTTGTAAATTTTTTTAGTTTATTGAACAAAATGAAAATTTACCCTTAATTTTGTGACCAACCTTATTTTTAACCTTATCCTTAAACATTTGGTTGAGATATAATTTTCTTTTTTGAAAAATAATCTACATTAGCACTTTAAGAGGAATAATAAATTATATTAATAATTTGGATTAAGGTCAAATTATTCTATATGAAATATCATTAATTTTATTTAAACATAATTAAATATTAATTATAATTATTTTGTTTATCTTTCGAGTTTTGAGTTTCAAATTTGAGATTGTGGGTTTGGACTTTTTAAGTTTTAGGTTTTGATTCTTGACTTTTAGATTTCTAGTTTTGGGTTTTAAATTTCAGATTTGATGTTTTTATGTTTATTTATGTTATTTATTATTAACTGACGGTGCATGAGATGTATTCACCAATGGTGCATCAAATATTCTCCCATAAAGTATTCAACTAAATGGGCTTGTAAAAGTGTCAAACTTGAGTTTTATATGAGTAGCAATCAAATGATACTTCAGTTATGATTGATGGCTCATAATTGAAACTTAATTTAATAATGCCAACTGAGTCTTAGCTCGATTGGTGTCAATATCGTTGCCAATGCAAGAAGATTGGACTCGAATGTGTTGAAACATGTTTATTCTTATTTAAGGGTTGGGAAGGGTTATGAACACTTTTAGGCATTGTATAAAAAATTTAGTTTAATATTTTCTTTCTTTCTATACCCTTATCTAGAGTTGTCTATGATCGAGTCGAGTCAAGATCTAATTTTAAAAAATTTTCAAGCCCAAGCCTAACTTGACCTGTCAAAAAACTTTTTTTACTATTTAAAAAATAATTAAATATATTTTATGTTACTATTTATATATTGGGTAAACTTCACTGGTTGACACTGAATTGAGTAAGTTTCTTTTTCGGTTACAAAATGATCACCTAACTATTTGACTTTTACCTTTTTGGTCACTAGTCGTTAAATGGCTAATAGGAAGATAATGCTTTGGGAAGGGAATTGAATGACGTAAGGGACATGGGATTGGATGCTATTGAGGATGCTTTAGGAGTTTTAAATGTTGGGGGCACTAAAAATGGACCACGTGTGGGCTGCACAAATGCTGGAAATTTTATCACTGAAGATTTAATTAGAAGTCAGGAAAATGAAAAAAATAGAGATGAAGTGCGGGAATCAAATTTGGATTTAGAAGAAGAATTGAACCAAATAATTAGCTGCAGAAAAAAAAGGATTCAACAAAAAGATTCGGTCTATGTATGAAATCCAAAGCAGTCTTTTAATGTCTAAAGAGAGGAAGAAAAGGAAAAGAGCCAAGTTGAAGGATAAAGGAAGGGAGTCTCGTAAAGAGGAAGAGAGGATTGTTAATTTTTCCCTTTCGGATTCGGATATAAGTAACAGAATGAGGGTGATTCTTAGGGAAGCTAATAACACTTGGGCACTCGGAAAGAAACTGGGATTTAGTGTACATGGAAATGAAGAAGAGGTGATTGAAGAATTAATGAGAGCAGAGATTCAGTAGCTATGTTTCAAATTTTGTACGAGAGAAGAGTTAAGGTTACAGTGGTTTATAATCGAGTGGTTGGAATTTTCGTTTTCAGTTTTTGGTGCTGATAAGGGAAGGTGATTATGGTGATGTTTTGGTTTTTTGGAGAAATCAAGTGCTTTAAGAATGCTATCCTTTAAGAATATCGATGGTGTGAAAGGAATTATTGTAAGTTGTATTGGATGTTTAAATAGCTTTATGGAATGGCACAGATTTTTTGTGATGGGTGTTTGGGATTGAATTGTCTTTGACGGTTTGGATTTTTTAGGAGTGGTTATTGTATTGTTGATGACTGGTTTCTTTAAGATTTTGGTTGATAGGTTAAGGATGTGTATGTATGGCTATAAGAAAAAAGGTTTTTGTGATGTTGGTGGGAGTCTTTTAAGTTTGTTGGTTGTCTTTGTTTGCTAGATTTTCTGGGGGTTGTTGTCTGAATAGGTATAGGTTTTTGTCTTTCTTTTTGGTTGGGTTACCGCTCATGACTGCTTTGTTCATTATGTGTTGGTTTTGCTTTTGAGGTATTAGCTGGAGTTTGTGGAGATGCGTGGTTGGAGAATTGTTGGGTGGATGGAAGAGGTTTGGGTTATGATTGGGTTCATTTCTAGTTGGGTTGGGTTCATTGATTTGTTGATGGGATTATTTTGATTGTGTGTGAGTTGTGTAATGGGGTTTTTGGTTGCGGGTTGTTTTGAGGGTGACCTTTTTTCCTAGTTGTTTGCTGGGTTTATTTTCTAGTTATCGTGCAGAGGAGATCATGGGAAGGGCAGTCTTTTTGGCAATTTATGCGGTTGCTGTGAGGGTTTAGGAGATGTTTTGGAAGGAGTATGTTTTTATTACAATGGTATGCAATTCAATCAATGTATCAGATTGGTTGTAATTTTGTCACTTTTGATCGTGGTTGTTTTGGGAATTGTTCGTGTTTTTGGGAGACTATTTTTGTTGTGGCTGAGGTATGAATAGAAATCACTTGTTGAGGTTTGCTTGGTGCGGCGGTTGTTTCGTTTTTTGCTGGTCTACCTTTGTTTATCTTGTGTTGGGGGATTATTGTTGTGTGTGTGTATTTTTTTTTTAAGTTTTGGCATAGTTTCTTTTTTGTTGTTCTATTGTCAATCTAGTCGGGTTGGGTGTTCTCAATGCCTTGTTTTGTAATCTATTGACTGAGCAAAAAAAAATTTTTTGCATAATAACAAGTTTAACTCTCAACATTTACATATTGCGTCAATTTTATCTTAATTTTTTTTTAAAAATTAGTTCTTAATGTTTATGCATTTACCTAAATTTATCCTATTTTTTACATAAAAATATAATTCAACACACGATGAGTTAGAAATAAAAACAAAAACATTTTTTTTTAAAATCATGTTTATTATTAAATTAGATAATTCCCAAATACAATGCTTTTTTAGCACAAAAAAGAAAATACATTGCTTTCCTTATGATTTAAATGGTTGTAAGCTTGATATATCTCAGTGACAATTAACTCATTTTTTGTTAGCTTGAGCTATCTATCATTGATGAAGCAAATTAAAGGTTAAAATATTTTTTTAAGCTATTGGACTTAAAATTGAATTGAATTAATAAAATGCGTACTTTTTATTAACAATTTGAATTAATTAATAATATGAAAAGTTAAATTATTTTAATTAAAATATAAAGATTAAATCTCAAATGTTATCATAATAGAAAGACCCAAATGCAAATGGAATAAGTTACTTTTGGAATTTTGAGAGCATCTTAAGCAGTTTTTTAATTGATGTACTTATGTATTAATATAATTCTAGTTATAGTAGGCAAAGGTTGAGAATTTGATTCTTAAGGCTTTGGGTTTGAATCTTACCATTTATAATTGTAATATGTGGATCTCTTTCTTATTTTATGTGTATGCGTTATATCCGATTCTTTTAGGATTAATTTAGCTTTTGTCACTTTAGTTATGATTGATTGTTCATAATTAAAGTTTGAACTTAATATACTAATTTCTTTTTCCTTCTATAATAATTTCATCTCAAAGAAGAAACTAGAAAATTTAATTTATTAAAAATTTGAAAGATTGTAGTCTTTAATTGATTCTCCAATGAATCAGAGTAAAGTTATTCATAGGTCAAGCCTATTCATCGATCAATAACATATATAATTGCCTAAGTTTGGCCCAATCCAAATATTGATTTAAAATTTTACTAAAAATTATTCATGTTTATTAACAATTAATCTAAAGTCGTTTAAGCACACTTATATTATTTTTTGTTTATTTTTAAAATAAAAATACTAAAATCATATATATCTTTTACTACCATTATATAAAAATATACTTTTTAATTAATTTTCTAAAGATAATGGCTTAACTTACTTTTTAATTTTTAAATTGTAATGTTATACATTTGATTTTACTATAATATAAATAACATAAAATAAAAATGAAAAAGATTAACATCTTATAAATTTAAAAACGGGTCAATCTAAGTTTGAGCTTTAAATTTTAGAATCCAAATTTAATTTATATTTTTTGGATCAAAATCAAGCTATTTATCATCGAAAATAATGGATAATCCTCTCAATGCAAGTGCTGTCCAAACTAACCACTAAATGTATTCCATTCCCCTCACTCATATTTTAAGTACACGATATAATAATTTTATCATTTATGGATTTACTAAAAATGTTGATTATGATTATGATTTCTACAAATCTATTTTTTTCCCCCAAGCATCACCAAGTTAAATCTAACGACACATTATTTCTTGCATTCTGTTCTTATTTCATTGCTTAATCATTGCAAGAGAAATCAATCAGCTAGAGTCACAGAAAGATCATGGTTACTTGGCAAAAAATCATATAGAAGATCTCAAAGCAAAGTTCAGCATATTGTAACAATGCTAATCAAGCATGTAAATTTGTAAACCTTTCACTTGTATAAAAAAAAAAAAACATATTGTAACAATGGGTGAAAAGAGGGAGACAAAAGAGCCATAAAAAAATCAAATGGAACATGAAACAATGTTTTCTTTTTTACCTCCTGCAACGAGTGATCCTAGAGCAGCCTCTGCTATAAGGATTAACAGCCTTTCTAGCTTTGAAACAATCAGGTGTGTAATAAGACCTTCCCGAACGAGGCGGGCATGGAATCCTATTAGCCGAGAGTGCACCATACGAAATGTAATATCGAATGTGTTTCCTATAAAGTGATCTCCTGTCAATGCCATTGCTACCTTCTTCAGTACCCGACATCATCCAAGGCCATTCGAGCTCGTCCTCAGTCATGAGCTGGTAGGTGGTTAGATCGATCTGAGAGTTGGCAGTACCGAGCAGCATTGTGGTGACAAGAAGCAGTAGTTTGAGAAACAAGGATGCCATTGATGAGCTTTTGGCCAAAAATGGATGAAACTTTAAGATTTTCTAAGGTAGATTCATTTTGTTGCGGGGGGAAGTACATTTGGGGACAGAAATCACATGTTATTTGATAGTATTTGCCGACTCTATTGAAAAGAAAAAAACCTGATAGCCACTGCAATGCTGAGCATATCACTGCCCAATGCCCCTATTTGCCTGCCTCAATTAACGCGCTGAATTCACAACTTTCAAATTGATGCAATGATTGTCAATAACTTTACATTTTTAATATTTTTTAATTTCATTTGTTCAATTCAGATTTGTCTTTACATATCTAATTGGTAATTAAGGTTTTTTTTCTAATTAAATACTTAAATTTGGTCTTAAAATTTAGGGTTAGTTTGGCAATGCTTTTGAAAAGTGTTTTTGGAAAGTGCTGTGGAAAAATACTGTGAAAAAGTGCTTTTGAGAAGTGTTTTTGAAAAATTTAGTTTAAAATTTGAGTATTTAGCATTGCTGTTAAAAAGTACTTTTAAGAAATAAAATGTTCATTTTAGATATGTTATTATCAAGTAACAAATATACATTTAAATAATATTTGAATTAATTAATATTATTATATTATAGTAAGAATATAAAAAATTTATTATAACTTCTTGTTAATATTTTAATATATAAAATATAAATTTTAAATATTTTTAAGCAATAAATATAAATTATTTATAAAATTTAATTAGAAGATATAAACTATATTTTAAATATTTAAATATAACTATTAAATATTTGTAATTAGTATTTTTAAAAATATTTTTTTATTTTTAATTAATGATTTTAACACATTTGTAATTAAGTACCAAGAAAAAAAGGGGAAGTACTATGTTATTGGAGGTGAAAAAGTATTTTAAGCACTAAAAGTGCTTTTGGGAGAGAAAAAACTAAAAATTTTAGCTAAAAGCAGCTTGTTCTGCACAGCTTTTCTTCCAGAAGTGCTTTTGAAAAGCAATGCAGAACTGACCCTTAATTTTGTATCTAACTTTTTTTTGGATCCAATTAGGTACCTAAACTTAGATTCATGATTCAAATTGGTTCCCATAAGTACTAATTTGGAATATAAAACCAAATTTAGGAACTAATTTGAACCAAGAAACTAAATTCAAGTATCTAATTGGACTAAAATAAACTTTAGGTACTAAATTAAACCCTAAAGACAAGTACTTAATTGAACCAAAAAGAACATTAGATACCAATTTGAACAGTAAATATACATTTCCCTTTTTTTAGCATAAATCCATAAATATGTATAAATTAGTTTGAATTCAATACGATGATATACATAAAAGGTATAAAAGCATAAATTTATATTCCTCATATATCTATATAATTTTAAATACACCACCAAAATATGTACAAACAAATCCAAAATCAGGGGTTAAGTTTGAAACATTTTATTATGAAAGACGAGATAAAATTAAAAAAAAATTGAGAGAATAAAGCTAAAATTTTATGTTAAAATAGCTTAAATTTAAATTAATAAGTTTTTGAAGGAGCCAAGAAATGGAAATTTTCCATTTTTTAATCTATTACAAGTATAATGTAAATAACCATTGGTCGTGTCATAAAAAGGTAATTAAGTCTTGGAACTTGACATCTTTGATCCCATTCTATTTTTTTTCTTCATGTTAATTGGGCAATGAAACTAATAATGATATGATGTAGAGGTGTGCATGGGCCGGGCGGCCCGGCCCGGCCCGAAGGTCCGCCCGAAAAATGGGAGGGTTTGGGTAAAAATATAGGCCCAAAAAATGGGCTTGGATAAAAAACGAGGCCCGTTTAGAAAACGGGCCGGGCCTTGGGTAAGATTTTTTTGGCCCGGGCCTGGGCCGGGCCCGGCCAGATTTTAATATTAAATTTTTTTTAAAAATTTTTTTATTTTTAATTTTAAATAACTTTAGTACTTTTACTTTACTTTTTTTGTTGTTTTGATGTTATTTTGATATTGTAAAACTTTTGTTATTAATATAATTTAATTCTTAATTTAGTTTTAATTTGTTTCAATTTTTCAATTTTAATATAATTACTTTTTATTATATTTTTAATTTATGTATTATTTTAATAATTATTTTAGTCCCATTTTTTATTTATTTTTTATTTTAATATTTGTTTTTATGTTTTAAATGTATTTGATTTATTATATTTTAAAGTTTTTTATTTAATAAAAAAAGCAAAAAAAATTTAATATGACCGAGTCGGGCCGGACTCGGGCCTACCATTTTTTCTCGGGCCGGGTTTGGACAAATTTCCATGCCCATATTTCGGGCCGGGCCGAGCCCGGGCCTTGAAAATGGGCCAAAATTTTTTATGGGCCCGGCCCGGCCCATGCACACCTCTAATATGATGATATGATATTTTATTTGATTAAATAAGTCGTGTCACAAAGAGGTTCTTACAAAATATTTGCCGAAATAAAATTTCAACTATTTAATTATGTAAATTTTTATATATTAAATTGAAAAAATAATATAGTTTTCATGGATCACATCAAAATTTACAATTCGATGTTGATTTAGGGTATAAGTTTACATTTTGGTTATTTAACTTTAAAAAGTTATAAAATGGTCATTAGACTATTAAGATTTTTTTTTTAATTCGGCTAGCAAGCTCCAAGCGACGATTCAATAATTAGTACGATGAGTTGGTACCCATCAACGAGTAAAAACTTATATCTTAGATTCAAGTCAAACTGACGATGAATGTTAGAGATCGGAGAAGAAATTTGTTTGAATTTTGATTCGCAAATTCGTGACATTTCAAGTTGTTTTCATGAGCAAAATTGAACTGTAAAACAAAAGAAGAAAGAGAACTTCCAATCGATGCAGGTGGTGCAAACAGAGAAAGTCATATAGTAATGATTTTAACAGTTCCATGACTGAAATGAAAACTTTTAAATACTTCAATAACTATTTTACAACTTTTTAAAATTAAATTACCAAAACTTTATTTATCTTACTAATAATTTAGTGTATGATTATTATTCCTACATCCTCTCTTTATTAAGATATTCAATTGGTTGTCACTATTAATCTCTTTGTTCTCCATTCTGTCTAGCAATTTTCATGTTGTCTCGACTCGGTAGTGTCCGGTTTAATATAGCACATGTCATGATTATCAGTACACTGAAACATACTGATATTATTACGTACCAATACACTAAGTTTTCGTGCACGAGGATCATTTGCATGTTTGACATTGATGTAACCTTCATTGTGCAGGAACCGAGTTCCACGACGTCTCTCCCTTGCCACCCGTAAGTGTCGAGATTTGTTTGTTGTTTCATATACGCTTTAAATAAAAAGTATTATCAGCTTTGTCACCTTTACTAAGCCCAATACAGATAGTCCAAATCATTTGAAGTTGCGGGCCTAAGCCCATTAAAAAATAGTTCAATAGCTGATTGAAGTTGGCATAGCTGAGAAATAATAAAAATGCAAAGATCGATGTAAAAAAGATAGTTTAATATCATAAAAATAAGAGTTAATTGCATGAGACATCTTCAAATTATGTCACTTATTTTAAATTGGTTCTTAAACTTTAAAATATTCTAATTACATCCTTAAAATATCGGTTATACCAATTAAGTTTTTTTGTTATTAAAACCACTGATTTAATTGTTAAATAACAAGTCAAATCTTATGTAACTAATTTAAATTAAAAAACTTTAATGATAAATAAAACGTTACCACATAAATTTTAAAAGTAAAACTGAAAAAAAAGAGAGTAAACAATAAAGCTTTTGTAAAATCTTCGAAAACATCAAAACTAAGATTTTTACAATTAATGATTTTAGTAACAGAATGACCTAATTAATATAATCTTGAAAATTTGAGACTAGTTTAAAAAAAGGGTCATAGTTTGGGATGTATAATGTAATTAACCCTAGAAATAATAAACCCTACACCCCTAAACTTCGAGTTTCGCGATTAATTTTCTAGTATTAATAATATTTACAAGTCTTGGGAAACAAGTTTCCATTATTTGGAGTTGAATTAGATAAAAAGTAGAGAAGAAGGAAGATAAATTTGCTTTTTGATCAACTTTTTTCTTTGTTTTTATATTTTTTAATCATGCCTTAGAAAGTGAATACAATGAGAAAAGCAGATATGAAATGCATGATGATTATAATTATTCCATTTTCCACCTTCATCTTCCCTATAAAGCTAAATTTATTTTATATTATTATTATTATTATTTATTTTTACTTCATTCTCCTTTTGGGTATTTAGGTTCTCTCTTAAAGATGGAGAATAGTAATAGGAGTCAGCTAGCAGTGTTCCTTTTCAAAAATTTTATACATATATTGTTCTTGGGGACTCCAATGTGATGTTACACTATATGTATATGTGTATATATATATATGTGATGCTAAGATTTGTTATTGGTTATGAGATTTATCTAAACTTTGTACATCCATGAATTATATACATATTATATTTTATTTTTCAAATCGAAAAAAAAAATATTCAACATATTAATTGAATTAAAATTTAATCGAAAAAATATATATAATATACATTGTTGTTGGGACCCCAATGTATCTTTGTGAATACCCTCCACAAGTCTCAGTACTGCCTCGGGTACGAGGCTCTACCTTAGTATTGCTCTTTGCTCAGTTCCAAGAGGGGCCCTATGTAAAATGGAATATTTGTATTTGTATAGTTTCAAAGTCTTGTCTTTCCTCGTTTCTCTGAATATTTTACTTTTCTTTTTAATTTTGCATGATGCATAAAACACAATAAAAATCCCATAGTTTATTGCTATACCTATTTTAATCTATATGTACCTAAACTTGGAAAAAGAGGATTTATAAAATTCAATTCAAATCAATAATCTGACATTTTATTTGGTTACTTTGAGAAATTTCGTAGTCGAAAATGCAATATATGAAATTCAAACATGAAAACTTTCTATTTCTTTTACCGGGAGTGTAAATGTTGGGGAGGATTAGTATTGTTGAGGGATAATGTATTGTCTATTGATTGAGTCTCTAATAATAATGCGTATCATCTTTTTTGAGTCAGGGTTTCGTATCTCTACTTCGACAAGAGACCAAAATTGAGGTAGGGTTCGAGGAATAAAAATACTTTGTCGAATCGAGCTTTATGTGATGCATGAGTCACCTATCAAGATAAGATTAAGTCAAAGAGGACTAAAGATAAATCATAACTTTTTTTAAGATAAAAGTATAATTTTACTATTATACTAACATAATATTTTATAAATTTTAAAAAATTAAATAACTATGTCCTATAAGATTTCAACTCATAATCTAGTTCATGGTAATATTTGTGTTAGCACCTAACAAATATCATTAATTTTCATGGAATAATGAAGACGAAAGTGAGTTGGAAGCTTTTTGGTCGACATGATTTGACCGGCCGGCATAGTGGATAATTAGTTGGCAATAATATTTGTATGATTATGATGAAATATATATGTAGCAGTAAAAATAAAAAAAATATATATATATATATATATATACTTCCTTGCACATATATATTTATAGTAAAATATGAAATGAAAAAGGGACTGCTTGGATCATAGCCAAATGATTCGAGGGGTATATAGCATTTTCCCATAACCCACCCGATGATTAACCGATCAAAATACAATAATTTGTAGTCGAATTTCGATGAAACAAAAAGAACCCAGTAAAAATAGCCAAAATTTATATCCTGCATTATTATTGTCTAGTGAAATGATGAGTAAAATTAAGAGAACGTGGGAGGTGGGACTTTGAAATATATGTATGTGTGTGTGTGTGTGTGTGTGCAAGAAATGATGGATGGGGGGACCCAAAATTTTGGGGTCTGATCGAAACATAAAAGAATCCCTTGGATTAAGGAGAAAGAGCAGCTAATAGCCTTGAATTGTGGGTTTTTTTTTTTTTCAAAGAGAAAAAAACAACTTTTCTTTAACGTTCTATCAGTCACAATTATAAAAAGAAGAGAAAATGAAGATGAAGGGAGAAAAAGGAATAATGTGACGTGCATGTGATCCGACAGCCTTTATGTTCCCCACACTCGTCTCTTCTTCTATCACAAAATACATTTAAAAAAAAGATCAAATTGATTTCTAAATTTTTAATTGAGTTTTTAGAGTTCTTGTTTTATCAATTTAGTCACAACGTGAATTAGAGTATGATGTAAAGTTTATTGAAAATACATCGATCAAATTATAAATATATTTAATTGATATTTTAAAGAATTAGTAATTCCATAGAATTTAGAATAGTTATTTCTTTCTTTTTTAGCATTTCAAATTTAAATTATCAATGGAATAGATATGTGTTCACAATTTGATGTATGTTAAATATGCACTATGTTATACATAAGTTCGCATTTATTGCTTAATTTAATTGCTAGGCTAATGAAACATGGTTGATACGGTAACGATATTTTGAAGATTCAATTAAAACGTTTTGAAGTTTGAGACTAATTTAGAATTTGAAACATAGTTTCAGAACGCCTAATACAATTAACCCACTAACATATATATTAATTTGTCTTAACTTCTATAAAATGATAGTTAAAATTTTTATCAAAAACCTGTTTAATACGAATTCAATTTTTATTACCCCATCCCACCATCAATATTATATAAAAAAAGTTAATTTAGGTAACCATTTTTAAAACCATTAAATTTTAGTATGAGTATTTTTTTAATTATGTTATTGATACCTGAATGCAATTCAAGTTTGGTCATGTTTTCATCATTGATACAGTGATTAAAAGCTTTTTTTTTTCTCATTACTTAAATTTAATATTGTAATAATTGAATTGGTAGTTAAATTAGCCTGATTATCGGTTTTAATTTCAATTTTTAATTTAAATTAAAATAAAAAAATATTTAAGAAACATAATTAGTTAAACAATTGAATAACTAAGTTTTCAATTTTTTATCACTTCATAACTATTATTCCTTTTTTTACTTTTCTATTATTGATCAAATCATCGATTTTTAATTCAACCAGCCAATCTAATTCAATTCTAACATTCAAACCCCACACTCCATATCACATAAAGCTATATATATAAAGCTGAGGTGATGCAAACTAGATTGGCATTTCCTTTTAACATCTTTATTTCTGAGTGGGGGAAGTACTTTTTTTTTTCTTTGAAATAATTCTGATATTCTTGATGATCATATCAGTAGAATATACTTACTTTGTACATGACAAAGCTGAACACGTTTTGTAGTAGGGTAATGGCATATATATATATAGCTTTTAATTTTGACATAGAAGAAGTTGAATTTTTCCATGTCTTTAACAAAGGGATGAAGGGAAAAAAAAAAGAAGGGAAAAAGGAAAATAGGCCCAAAAAAAGGAAAAGAAAAGATAATGGGGGCAAAAAAAAAGAAAAGAAAAGACATATCTTGTAGTTTCACTTCTTTTAATGTAACTCTTCTCTTAAAGTCTTTTGTTAAAATTAACTTTTTTTTTTTCTTTTAATTTATAATAAAGAAAACAGGCAATGCAAGTCTTTGGACCCATTTCTATATGTTTTTTTAAAAAGGAAATACAAATTATGCATGGGAAGAGATCAATTAGTAGTTTCTAAAAACAATATTTGTAAGGGATACATTCTTTTCTAGACAAATTATTAATAAGAAAGTATAATGAAAATGTTAAAAGAGTTTAAACCCTAATTATAAGTTCTTTTAATCTCTTAAAAGAAAATTAAAAAAAATATGGGACAGATATGAAGTGTGCATTGCATTTTGGATGAAACAGAGTTGACGTCCCCACGACACGACATGTCACATCTTGAAGAAAAGAACCCGTCGTTTCGATGCCATGATGCCTGGCTTCACGACGTGGCGACGTGTTTCCCACTTAACCAGGTTTCTTCTCTTAGTTAAACTCTGTAATTTGTTCTCAGTTAAACTCTGATAATTCTAGACATGATTTAGTCATAATTTTACATTAATTTCAGCCTATAAATAGGTCATTTAGCAACACTAGATAATTTAGAATAACAACAACAAAATTAAGAGAGTTTATGAGAATTTCAGGAAAACTTTTTATTCCGGGTTCAGGGTTTATTTCTCCATCTTGTACTCCCCTTTCGGTATTTTTCTGGTTAGTGAAGCTTTGCTTGTAATTTTCTTATTCTCTTCGGAAAGATTTTTTTTACATAAATATTTATATCCAATTTTCTTAATTTTCATTTGTATTCATTGCATAATTCAAATTCAACTCAACAGCATATAATTTATTTCAAATTCTACGACAATGGAAGGAAAGATGTGAATGGCTTTAAAGAACATCATGGTTAGCCTTCTTTTAGTGCTTTATTTCAAATATGTATAATATTTATATATAGTTTAATGAAAAGTGTGGTGCATTGCAAAAGCATAGCCAGATAAAGTTACTAGTTTTCGAGCTCAATCCTATTCTATTCTATTCTATTTTTTTTACTACATATGTATGTAGTACCAATGCTAGTCATGATGCAGAACCAATGCTAGTCATGAACCTTAGCTCTTGGTCTATGATTAGTAAAATGGCTAACAATATGTTTATTTAGTAATAACATTATTATATAGTATGACATGAGAATTCGAGTTTAAATTTGAACAATTTCTATCTTTAATTATATAAAATGTTGTAAAAAAAATATTGGGTGCAATTATAAAACACTTTTTACTCTTAAAGAGAATATTCAAGTTCGACCATTAGAGATAATATTATTAAGAAGAACATCTATAAATCCTTTTGAAACATTAATCTCATTATAGGTTTGTATCATATCTGCTCTTGTTCATACAATGCCTAGAATTAGACCCTCCTCAATCCTTAAATAGAAGGATAATGCGTTTCAGTGTACTCGAATTCACGTCCTTTTACACTGACGACAATATCAATGCCAATCAAATTAAGACTCAATCGGCATCTAGATGAAAAATGTAAAACAACTTTATCATGTAGAACTAGGAAGACAAAGAAGCTGCTACAAATCACACAAATAAAAACAACGGACAACACCGCCTACATATTTGCACATTAAAATGCAATTTACCTATATATCACTCTTCATTTCCTCGTGGGATCCATATGATCCCCTCGTGACCCCCTTCGTTTTCTTTTTCAAAATTTACCCTTTTTTTATTGTTTGGTAAATTATAACAAAGGTTACTAAACTATTATTATGTTTACGTTTTAGTCACTCAAGTTTGAAAAGTTACAAAATGGTCATCAAACTATTTGAAAGTTTTTATTTAAGTCACTATGCTATTAAGTTTTTTTTTTTTAAAGTCTAGTTAGCGAGCTACAAGCAACGATTTGACAATCAATACAATGGGTCAATACCTATCAATGAGTAGAAGAACATACCTTAGATCCAAGTCAATTTGACGGTCAGTGTCAGAGATCAAAGAAGAAACTTGTTTGGATTTTGGTTTACATATTCGTGACATTTAAAGTTGTTTAATGAAAAAATTGAATTATAGAAGAAAAGGGGAATGAAAGCTTTCGATTGATTTAGGCAGTGCGAATAAAGACGACCATACAGCAATGGTTTTAACAGCCCAATGACTTAAATGAAAATTTTTGAATAGTTAAATTACTATATTGTAACTTTTTAAAGTTAAGTAACCAAAATGTGAACTTATTAATAATTTAATATCTTGAAGTGGAATTTACCCTTATTTTTTGTGCCACTTCAAAACCCTTGCTCCCCTTTGCACATACATATCCTTAAGTTAAAACCCTTTTTCTTTGATCACCATTATCTGCAATTCACAGGTTTGATTTTTTTTTTTTTTTGCATGTTTTAATTAATGTATCTGAAACATTAGCACTTGTTTATTTAGGTAAAAATAACTTTTTAATCTCTTTTAATTTTGATATTGACTAAAGTATTCTCTTTCAAAAAAAAAAATAGAATAAGTTAATTTATGTAAATTTTAAAAATGAGCGATTAAGGATAATTAATCACAATGTTGATATTTTTTTGTCAATTGTACATATTTTTATTGGTATAGTAATAAACTTAACCCTCAAATTTTACATATTCTATCAATTTGGTCTTTAATTTAACAAATTTAGCTTGCAATATATTTACACTCTATCAATATTTACAGATAATATATAAACACCGAAAGATAAATTTGTTATTATACTAATAAAAAATATGTACAATTGACAGAAAATATTAATATTATGAAACTTGTTCTTAGTTGCCCACTTTCAAAATTGATAGAAATTCAATTGCTCCAATATTTTAAAGAGGGATTGATTTTCACCAAAATTAAAAGAAATTAAAAAGATATTTTTATTATTTATTTATTATACACATATATTTACAATTTAATTATATTAAAATAATATTTAATGACTAAACTAAGACAGTTCAATTAAAACCTTTTAAAAATTAAAAACTAGTTGAAACTCTAAATGATGATAGTTTGGGGACATTTTAAAATTGTAAAAATAAGGGTTTGTCTTTGAGTATCTCTTCCATTTCTCTCTCTATGGCTTCTGCTGAGGAAAACAGACAATGGAACAGACAAAAGAGGGTGTAAGAACAGACAGAAGAAAGAACCTTGTAGCTTGTCGTTGTCGTATAAAATATAATTTCAGATTTTGATTCTTTCTTTATTTTAATTTTCCCTTTGATATATATGTATACTTGCCTTAAAATAATTACAAGTAGGTGGGTAATTCTATCCCTATTCAATCTCTGTCTGTCCTTGAAATTCTGGAATTAGAGACATTTAAATATTGTTAAACCTTTGTTGTATATGTTTGTATTTGTCCCATAAGAAGAAAAGAAAATTGTAGTTTGGAAAGGGAATCGGCGGTCTTCATGTGTAATGATTTTTTTATAATATTTAAATTAAATGAAAGTTGTTGATTGAGTTTAACTCGATTGGCATCGACATTGTTATCAATACAGAGGATGTAGGTTCGAATGCATTGAAGTGCATTTTCCCCCTATTTGTAGGTTGGGAAGGGGATATGGATAATTCTAAACATTTTTATATTAAAAATAACAGATATGATCAAAATCTATAAGAGATAATAAATAAAAAATTTGGAAGTTGAAATGTAATTTTATCATTATACTAACTTGTTATTTTCTAAAAATTAAATCGTGCATTGTAATGATTAATTCTTATTCTAGTCATTTGTACTTATCGATTGTAATTGTGCTTATACTTGTAATTATAGGTCAAGCCCTGCTATCAGTCTATATACTATATGTAAATTATAGATTTAGTCCCCATACTCTTACTTGGTCATTTTTAGTCTATGTACATTTCGAATTTTGGAATTTCAATCTTAACCCAAACAATAGTTGTTAAATTCTACTTTAAAATCTCATGTAACGAACATATTGTCATATGTGCAATGTAATATCAGCTTGTTATTTCCATATAATACTCATAAAAAGCCATATCATTTTTCTTGATGGATTTAATGGCTATAGCCTTAGTTAAGACTTAAATTTTAAAATTCAAAAAGTATAAGAACTAAAAATGATTAAATTGGAGAACAAAGAATAAATCCACTAAATTACGTATAGTATAAGACTTATAGCGAATTTGACCTAACTATTTTTTAGTTTAATCGATTCAACATGTTAAATCAGCTGGTTTAATCATTTTAGAAATTTTTAAAATATTAATTAAAATAATTAAAAATTCCCAAAAATTAAAAAATAAAATTATATATATTTACAAAAAAATCCAAAATAATAAAAGAAAACCAATTTTACGGATTTTTTTGTTCTAATTTTTACTGATTTCATAATTCTTCAATCTAACTTATATAATCCAACCTTCAAATCAATCGATTTTCAATTCAGAATTTGAATTTTACACCCAAAGATTGGTTTAGAAATTAGAATAGAATCTTCTTTGCAACTCAAAGTATTGAGAAAGAGCTGATTTTGAGTAGTGATGGTGGTGGGGACTCAACAGGGATATTTATATCTGTGTCTAATTTGTTGACAACTTGTTTGAGTACAAAAACATCATCAAACTTTGTTCTTTTAGATTTACTTGTTATTCGTAGGACCCTTTTTTTTGCACTCTTAACATATATGATGATGATGAATGTCTTAATGCATACAAAACTCGATTTCCCCATATACACACAACTATATGAAAAAGAAAGACAAGCTTTTGTCTTGTAGTTTTAACCTTCCTTTTCATCATCAGAAACTGTGTTTCTTTTTTCAACTGATCCATGTTCCATAAACTGTTGATTTTCATCAATGATATAGGACCCATTTTTTTTTTTTTTTTGTATTTCATGATGGACTCCACCTATTTATCACGATCTCATGTTTTTAACTCCCCATGGATTTAACTTCATGATTAGGTTAATCAATGGTAGTAGGTAATTTAATTGCTATATGTTGGGATCGACTCGATTAAATAACAAGTAAAAAAATAGCAGAATAAATTGAAAAATTGAACACACAAATTTAACATGAAAAAATCCCTCCAAAGAGAATAAAAACCCAAGGACAAAAAACCAAGGGTTATGAGTTCTGTTGAGTATGACTCCTATTTCAGTCAAATTTGAGAAATAATCTTTCAGTTAAACTCTGTTTATTTGTTTTAATCAAATTCTGATTAGTCTAGATTATTTTATTATTATTTGACTTTTAAATTTAGCCTATAAATAGGCTATTTTACAACCTTAGAAAATATACACCCATTAGATATTAGAACTCATAACATATTTAGAAAATTTTGTGTTTACGTTTTGAGAGTTCTTTGTTTTCGAGTTTTTGGGGTTTAGTTTTTTATCTCCATCTTTTGTACTCTTCGTTCTTTTGCCATTATAGTAAAATTATCTTTGCCCGTGATTTTTTATCCTCTTTGGAGGGGTTTTTCCACCTTAAATTTGTGTGTTCAATTTCTAAATTTATTTCGCTATTTTTCTTATTCGTTGCTTAATCAGGTCTATCCTAACAAGTGGTATCAGAGCTAGTTCAATTTTCATAGATCAGCCCGTTTAGAGATAGCAGCAACAAGATTTGAAATTGAGAAGTGAGATGGTGAGATAAATTTCAATCTGTGGCAAGTTCGAATGATGACAATTCTAGTTCAATTCGACTTAAAAAAGGCTGTTCCCAGGAAAAAGCCTGAGAATCTAAATAAAACAGAATGGAAAGAGCTTGATGAAAAGGCTTTGTCTGCAATCCAGTTGTGCCTCGCGAATACGGTATTGTAGGAGGTATTGATGGAAAAGACCTCATTCGCCTTGTGGAAAAGGTTAGAAACTCTTTATGCGACTAAATCTCTGGCTAATTGTTTAGTGTTGAAACAACGTCTATTTACGTTTCTCATGAACGAAGGTGAGCCTCTTAGAGATCACATCAGTCAATTCATTACTCTTTTAAATGATTTAAAGAAAGTTGAGGTTTAGATTGACGATGAAGATCAGGCTATGCTATTATTGTGCTCGTTACCCCCTTCATACAAGTCTTTCAGGGGGGCTTTGATTTATGGCAGAGACAAACTCTCGTTCGAAGATGTGAAGGGTCATTTGTTGAATAGAGACAAACTTGACAATGAATTTGGTTTGGATAGTAAGGCATATAGGCAACCTTCCGTTTTGGTAGCATCAAAGAAACGATATAAAATGTGTCGCTATTGTAAAAAATTAGGTCACGTCAAAGCAGATTGTTATAAACTGCGAAATAAAAGAGCTGCTGAGAGTAACGAGGAAGATGTAGCTGGTGCTAATTTGGCCAATGAAAGCGGTGATGATTTCTTGTTAGTGTCAACGAGCGAGAACTCCAAGCTCACGTCCGAGTGGATCCTAGATTCAGGATGTTCTTTGTACATGTGTCCCAATAGAGAATGGTTCTCCACATATAGTTCGATTGAAGGTGGAGTTGTGCGCATGGAAAACGATTCATCTAGTAAGGTAATTGGTATTGGTACTGTTAAAATTAGGATACACGATGGGATGATTAGGACACTCTCAGATGTCAGGTATGTACCTGATTTACGAAAGAATCTCATCTCCTTGAGTATTTTAGACTTGAAAGGATACAGAATCAACATCGAGTCGAGCGACATTAAAGTATCTAATGGAGCTCTCGTTTTGTTAAAAGGTAAAAGAACCGGAAGTCTTTATATTCTGGAAGGTTCTATAGTAACCGGTGAAATCGAACGTCCCTCGTCCGTTACGGAGTCGAAGTCAACTCGTTTGGAACGGAGGCAACTTGGTCATAGGAGGGAAAAAGGTATGACCGTTTCGTTGAAGAGAGGTTCTCTTTTGGATGCAGGTTTTGAAAAGTTAGGGTACTGTGTTCGTGAAAATCAGACTCGGGTTAGTTTTAATTCGGCAGTGTACAAATCGAAATTTAGAAGTCTTCCAGTTTCTAAGCACATATTCGACTCAGTTAATTCCCTGCATAGTTCAAGATAGGTCCGTGGCGGGCTTTGGTAAAGATGGCATTATGGAAATATGAGTCAAGGTGGAGATTTGTTGAGTATGACTCATATTTCAGTCAAATTTGAGAAATAATCTTTCAGTTAAACTTTGTTTATTTGTTTTAATCAAACTCTGATTAGTCTAGATTATTTTATTATTATTTGACTTATGAATTTAGCCTATAAATAAGCTCTTTTACAACCTTAGAAAATATACACCCATTAGTAATTAGAACTCATAACACATTTAGAGAATTTTGTGTTTACATTTTGAGAATTCTTTGTTTTCGGGTTTTTGGGGTTTAGTTTTTTATCTCCATCTTTTGTACTCTTCGTTCTTTTGTCATTATAGTAAAATTATCTTTGCCCGTGATTTTTTATCCTCTTTGGAGGAGTTTTTCTACATTAAATTTGTGTGTTTAATTTCTAAATTTATTCCGCTATTTTTCTTGATCGTTGCTTAATCGAGTCGATCCTAACAAGTTCTAATATCTAATGTGTGTATTTTCTAATGTTGTAAAAGAACATATTTATAGGCTAAATTTATAGGTCAAATAATACTAAAATAATCTAGACTAATCAGAGTTTGATTGAAACAAATAAACAGAGTTTAACTGAAAGATTATTTCTCAAATTTGATTGAAATAGGAGTCATACTCAACACTATATATTTCTAGTTATCAATATTGAACTAATTCTAATACAAATGGGAGAATGTGGTGACGATTCATTCAGTAGGGTGAAAGTCATAGGGAGATTAAAGTGATTGAAATGTGAGTATCGAGAGAAGATTGGAATGAGAGTTGAGAATTTTAAATAAGAGTGTTATGGTTTCATTTTCTAGAGTTAGTCACCCTTTTAAGGATTGCTCCTAATAGTTCTCTAAATGTTGCGTGTCACTCATATATTGGTTTCAGACTTCTTGGAATTTAGTTGACCTATTGATGTTGTTAGAATAAACATCGATAATGGCGGTAGAATGATCGCAAAGCAACACGAAAAAAAAATAACACGCAGATTTTACATGAAAACCCCTTTTGGGAAAACCACAGGTAGAGGAGGAGAAATTCACTAATGTTAAAAAATGAATGATACAAAAGATTTTCGACTATATCTATTTAAGGGTTGAAAAACTCTATTCTAATCAAAGTCAAATAGAAGAAGAATAGTTCTATATAGATACAAATAGAAAAACCCTCGGCCTTTTGCCCCCAAAAATCCTTTTATTTTGCCACTGTATTTATTGCTTCAACAAGTGACGGAATTTGGGTCACACAATCTTTAACAGATGTTTTGTTGCCGTAGGTATGAGTTATCATGTATAAGGAACAAATATTCATTACATGTAAATGACAGATGTCTTGTCCATGTCAGGCATGTAGTCCCATCAATTCTGGCTTGCGTGTATTGTGCTCACAAGATATTGGACTCATGGGTGTCCTAACTCGCAAGGTGTTGACTAATGGAGTCATGAATCTAGGAAGGTAAGCTCGCAAAGTATACATATAACAATGTCTAGTATGTCATTGTTGGAATCTCAATCTATCAATATTGCGTAAATCATAAGTCAAATTTTAAATTGATTTTAAAATTTTAAAAATGTCTTTAAGTATTAGCTAATATCAATCAAATCTTTCTATTAGAACTATTAGTTTAAGCATTTAACTTAAATCAAGTCTGTGATCAATTTTGAACTCAAGTGGATTCTATGGGGGGAATCTTGAGAACAAGATTAAAAACTATTAAAGTTAAAACATTAAATGTTGTTTACCCATAAAATCTATCTAGTTTCGAGCTTCCAAAAGAGCAAATAGGCCTTTATTTGGGTAGCTTCATGTGTGCATGTGTGATGTAGGTATGTCCCTATCATGTAAGTGCCAACCTTCCAATTGTGCTGCACTAAAAAAAACTAAATCAAATCCAACGGATATTTGGGGATGTCTCATAAAATTGACCCTGCTTATTTGAAGTTACATCCTTCATAAATTTAACTAAGAAGAAAAAAAGGAAAAGCCAAGAAAATAGCAAAAGACCAATGAATGGCAAAGAAAAATCATTCCCACAAATGTGTATCTAAAATGAATATATAAGAGGGAGATAAGTGATGGTGATAATAAATGGTAAAATTATTTATTACATCATGGAAAAGAACAAAACAGGAATCACGAGAATGGGAAAGATGCAAAGAACCATGAACAAAATTAAACAAAAATAAAAGAGACATTGTCCATGTCAGCCGCTGCAAATTATGCAGGTCTTTTGCAGTCGTATAAGGCCACCCCTGGAAGGAAGAATTAAGAAAGATATGGAGAAGAGAAAGGAAAGAGATAGAGATACATTTAAGCATGCAATTGCACGTTTTGGAAGGTGCTTTTTTGCTCATTACCTGCCTCATCTATAAGCATTGGGACTTGAAAGACTGGCACTAGGCTTAGTGATATGAAAATAATGTAATACTTTTTTTCCTTTTTTTCTATAAGTGAAGAAATATATTACAATAGAAGAAGGGAGAAAATGCTTACAAATACAAATATTGAATTTTAGATTTCATTCCATTCTACTTAAAACTCACACATATTTACTATTGAGTTAATAATGTGATTGACGGATAAAATTCTTTCAACAATAATTTCTTCAAAATTCGAACTCAATTTAAATGCATGGAGATAAAGTTGATTGTCACTACTATTAACCTCTTGGATTTAAATGCATGGGGATAAAGTTCATTGTCACTTCTCTTAACCTCTTGGTGGTGATAATGTAATACATTCAATCCGTTTTGATACATATGATGCTAAAGAAGCTGGATTGAATGATAATGATGAAATTCTGATAACTTTGAAATTTCAAATTTAAAGTTTCGTGTTTATAAATTATGTCTAATCAAATTTTATTTTCATTTAAGTCTTAATATATATGATTTTTGAATAAATTTATTTTAATTTAAGTTTAGATATATTTTAAGTCTCAATTTATTAAAGCGTTACAATAATTTAATTTTAGAACAAATTTAGCTTAATATAATTAAACTCAAATCTTCTAAAAAAATATTACTCTAGGTGAAAAAGGTAATACTTCATATAAGGTGGGATTTTTTTCTTTTTAATGATGAAAAGCTATTTGAAAATGTAATTTGATTAAAATTTTTAAGTGGGTAGGTTTCTTTCGAAAGTAAATAATCTTCTTTTTTAATATAAAAATACCATAAAGCTTTAATTTTATTGATTATTTTTATTTTCATTACTTTTTTATAACGATGATTCGAGTTCAAATCATTTTTAAAGTCACAACTTAAAATTCACTGAACTCGTATACTTTATTATGGTACATATAAAAATAATAGAAAAAATATGACATGGTTAAATTATCTAGCCAAACATTATATTATAGATTCGTAAGTAAATTTATCATTCAACTTTAAAATAAACCTATTTAAGGGTCGGATAATTAGCTTGACTCGGTAGAGATTATTGTGGTTGATATGTTAATATATGTAAATAATATTTATATAAAAGATTTTGACTGGGTTAGGTTTATTTTAGATAATTAATAAAAAAAAACATGAAACATTAGATGTATTTCCAGTACTGTCACATGTAATTTTTTGTATTTTTGCGGTAGATACAAATTTTTTATATTTTGGTTATAGTTACCACTTGCATGAAATTGCATTGGGAAGTACGTAATATAACAAATAAACTATATGATAATAAATAGCAAACAGTCAAAAGAACATGAAAGTCTTATAATTTTTGGTCCTCTGCTATTAAAAAAATCTATGGATTACGATTTTTATTTAATTGGATTTTGTTTTTAGTTTTGTCTTATAATTTTTTATCCTCTGTTATTAAAAAAATCTTTTTTAGAAATTTAACTTAGTTAGTTTTATTGGTTTTCTTTCAGTTTATTTTTCGATCAGATTTTTTTATCAATTATTTTTATTTTTTCGGTTTCGATTCTTTTGAGAAGAGCAATAGGAAATGTGTTCCACTTTTTTTATTCAGGTATACGAATATTAAAGTATTGTGTTAAATTTGGGGGACAACATCCGCTACACAATTACACTAATCAGGACGAATTTACTTCTAAGGCAGTGGTTCTTTCACGACACAGTGATTATTTTATTTATTTACACCCAATTTAATTTCCTATCAACACTTGTAATAATATAATTTCAATATATAAATAACTTATCTTCCATCATGGTACCACTTGAGTTTGAGAATGTAAAACAAGCCCTCCCGAACACATACTTACAATACACTAATTATTAACAAAATATTAAGGAGAATATTATTAAAAAAACCAATCAAATACTCGAGTATTGACCCATCAGAAAACTCCTTCCAAAAGAATCACCCACTAAGTAACAACATCCAAATTATAATTTCACGTTATTTAATTTACCAAGATAAAAATTTGTGCAGTATATTCTTCATTCTCATTAAATGCCTCTTTTAAATTTACATAGTTAAGAACATACCCTGAAATTACCCACCTTTCACCTCTTTTGTGTTTCCTCGATCTTTGATTAATATCATTAATTAAATTTGAAAACGTACGAAATTGTATGAATCTTGAAAAATAAGAAGGAAAAAAAAACAAGTTATAAAATATTATACATAAAAATAATCATTAATGAGTTGAGTATCTTGGTGAAATAATTACTCATCATTTTTTTTTTCTTTTTCTGGCTTTGGACCTACTCTCTTTATTGCCTTATCACAAAAACGAATCCGTCTCTCACACTTTTGTAGGATCTCTCACAGTCCACTCATTGCCATATGGTTTTCATGCAATCTTCTTTGAATTTTGACCCTTTGTTTGCAGTAAAAATCCCCCATCATAATGGTAAATCATAAATGTTCAGTAAGTATCTTTATAATAAATTTTTTTAATTCTTTTTTAATTAAGTTGTTGTTGAATTAATTTACGATACTAATTCAATTAAAATATTTATAAATAATGTAGATTATAATATATATTGTAATTAGTATTTTTTTTATTCTTTATGTCAGTCTTACAATTTAAGTTTAAGATTTTATGTCTGTCTTTTTTAATAATGTGATCTTCAGAGTTCGAATTTGTATTTTTCTTTTGAATGTACAATATGTCTTATCACTGTACTCACTATTGACATCAAATCATAAGAGTTCAAATTTTTAATAGAAAGTACTAATTGTAACATTGATTGTACTAAAAATTTTGAATAAAAAGAATAACTTTCAACTTATTAAGTATATTAGATTAAATTGAAACTTCGACGAAATACGAAGAAGAATAATATATTTTGACCTTTATGAAAATTATATATATTTGAAGATGTGACAATTACAAGTAATACATTTGAATGATTATAATTAAAAAAAAATTTAAAATTTAAACCATAATAAATATAAAAAGAGCCGATGAGAAATAAACCTTAATAAC
Source organism: Gossypium longicalyx (assembly GCA_025698465.1). Taxonomy (NCBI): domain Eukaryota; kingdom Viridiplantae; phylum Streptophyta; class Magnoliopsida; order Malvales; family Malvaceae; genus Gossypium; species Gossypium longicalyx. Next base: position 1,696,740 of record CM047000.1, on the reverse strand, counting down.
TATATACTCGAAACCCATTTACAATTTACATAAAGTAAAAATTAAATTTGACATCTTAAATTTATTGTAAAATGTATCATGAAGGTCCTTATATTAGAGTCAAATTGTATTTTGCTACCTCTATTAAAAAAAATAAACAAATTAGTCCTTATACATTAGATCAAAGAGAAAATTGGTTCTTCTGTTAACCATTCTATCCATTTCTACTGTTAAAAATTTGTCCTTATATGTCAACATGAGGTACACATAGCCTGTCACATGTAGCCATCTGGTTATTTCATCAACCACACCATTTTTTAACAATAGAATTGGATGAAAATTTTAACGAAAGGACTAATTTGCTCTTTAATTTAATGTACAGAGACTAATTTGTTTATTTTTATGAGTAAATGAAACAAAATACAATTTAACTTCTATTACAATAACCTGATACTTTTTATCTATATTTTTTAAAACCTCAATTTTATTATGAGATAAACTTTTTTTGTGTGGTAAAAATAAAGATTACATCAAATTAAATTGATCGAAAGCACCCCTAGCTTTATCTTGATTTAGAGCTTCTAAGGCAACATGAGAGACTTCATCATAATTCTGTCCTCCCACCTAAACTCAACTTAGCCAAACAATCAACAATTCGATTATCTTCTTTGTAAACATGCCGAATCAACCATCACCCTTCTATTCTCATGATTCGTTGAACTCTCCTGAACAACGTAATGTCCGACTCCACCAACAAATTATCCCTTAAGACTTGAACCACCGAGATAAACTTTTAGGTGCAATAATTGAATCAACTTAGAGACACGTAAGCAAAAGAAGAAAAGAAAAGCCAAATTTAAGATGAAAAAGGCAAAGCAAACAGAAAAAAGAAAAACAATTGCAAGTAACTAGTCAGTAAAGGCAGCAGTGAACAAAGAGCATCTATATTTACATAATATATATATATATATGTATGTATATATGTTATTGAAGTTTGGAATATTACGAAAGCAAAGAGTAATGTTAAGAAGAAGAAGTCCAAAGAGAAAAAAGAAAATGGAAGAAGAAAATTAAAGAATAAGAAGAAATGTCGTCAACGACAACAGCCTTTAAAATCCCATCACGTACTTCCATGTTGTATCCTTTGCCTTTTTTTCATATATATACATACACATATATACATATAAACATTATTATATATTAAAATTGTGTTGGCTTCGATGTTATATTAAACGACACAAGGAAAGCTACAAAATGAAAATCAAAAAGGAAATTAAAAAGAAATAAAAAGTGAAGGCTCGTTTGACGTGAACTGAAAGTGTGAAATGCCCTTTCCTTTCCTTTCCTTTCTTTTCTTTTTTATTATGCTCATGCATTAGAACATTCAAAAGGTTTCTATGGTTCTTACCATATTACCCTAATATACTTTTTCACGTAATCATTAATTTGATTATTTGTTTCATGTCATGTGGGATATGTTGTTGATTGAGATGGTAGTAAAAATTTGGAAAATTTATCTTAAGTGCTCTAGACTTGAAGTTAGGCAAGTAATAGTAAATGAGCTATTTTTTCTAAAGCAAATTATGTTTTTGAACTGGGGTTTGAATTTGAGCTAAAAGCTTTACAAACGTGTTTTTGGTTGAAATTATGTCTTTATCTTCGTTAAAGAAGTTCAGAATATCTTTTACTTTACAACATAATGTTTTAAATGGACATTTTATTTTTTAAAAAAGTAATTTTTGACAACAATGATGAATATTGATTTTATTTACCATTGAGTTGTTGAAAAGAATTTTCCAACCCGTAAATAAGTAGCTGCTCAAACCAAAATTTGATTTTAAACCGAGATTTTAATCAAGCCAAAAATTTCAACTTTTACCTTTTGAAAAAGTGAATTTTAATGAAATTATTTTTTTACCCTTATTAAATCTTTTACTTTACAACATCATATCTAAAATGAATATTTTATCTTCTCGAAATCACTTTTTGACATCAATTGTAGACAATATCAAATTTCTCAATACACTTTTCAACTTCAATAATAAACTAATCCATTGTAAAACTTTTTCACTGTATTATTTTAACCCTAATAGTAAACGGACCTTTATTCTCAAGTCCAATGTAGTTTTAGATGCAGTTGGAGGTAAAAGGAAAGGGCTACATTGTAAATTCAGAGAAAGGCAGATTGTATGTACCCATCCCCTTATGCCTTACATTTGAAGTGGGTGTGCGCGGGATCTACTGTCAGACCATAAACATAGGAAAAGAGGTGAGTTGTAAGGGTCACGGGTTTGCCTTGAAGCCCCTTTCTTTACATTCTCTCTCACTCACTGCATATCCCAGTTTTCACATAATTAAATAGTAACAAAAACAAATCCAAAAAACCCCATTAAAATCTCCCCATCACCATCCTCTTCCTCTTGCCTTTTCAATGGCTTTAATGCTTGATAATTGTGAAGGCATATTACTATCACTTGACTCACACAAACCAGTACCAGCTCCATTTTTAACCAAAACTTACCAACTTGTCGACGATCCCACCACCGATCACATTGTTTCATGGGGTGAAGATGATACTACTTTTGTTGTATGGCGGCCACCCGAGTTTGCTCGTGATCTTCTTCCTAATTACTTCAAGCACAATAATTTCTCTAGCTTTGTGAGACAACTCAACACTTATGTAATAACAAAAAAACAAACTCAAACCCCTTTCTTCTTTTTATGTTTTGTAATGAATCTGAAGTTTTCATTGTTGTTTTTTATTTTTGGTTTTGTTTTAGGGTTTTAGGAAGATTATACCGGATAGATGGGAATTTGCCAATGAGTACTTCAAGAAAGGTGAAAAACACTTGCTTTGTGAGATCCATAGAAGGAAAACAGCTCAGCCACAAGTGACGGCGGCGTTAAACCACTACAACCACCAACACCGTCATTTACACCCACAGTCACCCATGGTTAATAATACTCATTATGGTTACTTTCCATTTCCAAGCCGAGTTAGCATTTCACCACCTGACTCAGATGAACAAACAACCAACTGGTGTGACTCACCACCACTTTCTTCAACCACAGGCGGTGGAGGAAGCTATAACAACAGCTCGGTTACAGCTTTATCAGAAGACAATGAAAGGTTAAGAAGAAGCAACAATTTACTCATCTCTGAATTAGCACATATGAAAAAGCTTTACAATGATATCATCTACTTTGTTCAAAACCATGTTAAACCAGTCACTCCAAGTAATTCATATTCTCCTTCTTTGCTCCTTTCTGCCCCAAACCAGCACCACTTTGGGTATTATCCAAATAGTCCAACACCCCAAGTTCAAGTCTTAAATGAAGAACCAAACAACAACAAGACAAAGCTCTTCGGTGTCCCTTTACAATCCAAGAAAAGGTTACACCCTGAATATGGTGGTTCAACGGCAGCTAACATGGAGACTCATAAGCCTCGTTTGGTCTTAGAAAAAGATGATATAGGGTTGAATCTTATGCCTTCTTCTACATGTTAGCTTCTTTTTAGGTAAAAATATCATCCAATCTGTAATAAGAGTTAAAATTACATTTTATCTCTTCTATCTAAAAAATAGATAAATTAGTTTTTGTACATTAAATTTAAAAACAATTTGATCCTCTTAAAATTTTCATTCATTTGTACTATTAAAAATTAGCGTAGTTAATGGAGTAATCAAATAGTAACACTTGATATGTCATGTGTACCTTACGGTAGTGTACAAAAATCAATTTTTAACAATAGATATAAATAAAAATTTAAAAAAAATTAATTTATTTTTTATCTAATTGTAGATAACCTAAATTACTCATTTTGAATTAGAAAGAAAATGCAAACTCACTTTGGGGGGCGGGGAGAGAGACTATCTTTGTATATAAATTTAGTGCCCCTTCTTCTTCGCACCAACATCAATGCAGGTGATTTGAAGTTCAAAAGGAATCTCAAAACACTTTTATCTTTGATGCTTCTATTTTTCTTTAGTTTCTCATTGGTGCAATTTATTGTTCATGCTTTTGCTTATAGTTCACTCTATTCATGCTTCTGATAATATATGTATGTTACAGTTTCATATACATATATACAGCTGCGTTAATACAGGAGAGAGGGAGAGAGAGAGAGAGAGAGAGAGAGAGAAAAGCTGAGGAAGTCTCTGGCTATATAGCCTGCATTCATAGACAACTTCTCAAGGTGTATCTCTGGTTCGTTGCCATTAATGACTGATAAGTACATCCATGCTTTAATACTAAAGAAAAGATTTCTTAGTTCATGTGCTCCCTTATTTATGTATAAGTTAGAGCTTATTGGTGGTAAAAATATCATAAGTTAGAGCTTATTGGTGGTAAAAATATCATGGAAATTCTTATATTAGAAGTTAGATTATAATTTATTTTTAATTAAAAAATAATAAATTAATCCTTATAAATTAGATTAAATAGCAAATTGATCTTTTTAATCAAAAAGATCATCTATTTTTACTGTTAAAAACTAGTATAACTGACGGAATAACTATACAGTTACACGTGGAGTGTCACATATACCTTATGTTGATGTATATAACCAGTTTTTAACAATAGAAATAAATGAAATCTTTAATAGAAAGATCAATTTTCTCTTTAATCTAATCTATAGAGACTAATTTACTCATCTTTTAATAAAGGGGACAAAATACAATTCGTCTCCTAATACAAGAGCATCTATTATACTTTTACCATTACGGATTCAAATTCCACTCTACGATGTGTTTAAATGCAGATGACACTTTACATATTCACTATAACAAAATTAGGAGATAGAAAATCTTCGAAAAACAGTCACAAACATATTGAAGGAATTAACTAATTGTGAGTGTAATTTATGAATATTTTTAATAAAAAAAAGAAGTTAAAATATAACTCATAATCTCCATTATTATTATCATGGTTTTGATTTACAAAGTAAAAGGGTGAATTCAAAAAATTCCAAAAGAGTTGGAGGTAATCGATGAAAGGAAATAAAAGAGAGAAAAACGGACTAAAAATGTTGGGTTTGAAATGTTTGTATCAAAGGGACTTCTATACTTCTGAGGACCAGAAAAACCTTTGTCTTTTCCTACTTTAAGTATGTGATCAGTGTGTTGAACACCCATCTTTGGATTCCTCTCTTTTTTCCATTAATTGCAATCTCTCTTTCCTCTTTCTCCTAGGACCGGAAACCCTTCCCAAAAACCACATTTCTTTTTGGTTAAATTCCTGTTTTGGTCCTTCTAATATGCTCAAATTTAGATTTTAGTCTTTATACTTTACGTTGGCATAATTTGGTCTTGGGTTAATCTAATTTTTAGCCCTTGAATTTAGTTACTAGGTCTACTTCGGTACTTATATTTTTTTGGTTAAATTATTGTTTAGGTCCCTCCCTTAAATATAGAATTTAATCATTATATTGTGGTATAATTTGGCCTTGGGATAATGTATGTTTTTACCCTTAAATTTAGCAGCTAGGTTCACTTTAATACCTGTACCTTTTGTTTTCCAATTTGATACTTAAATTTAGTAACTAGATCTACTTTGATACCTGAACTTGAATTTTGTAAATGTGTAAGGGTGTGGCAGTCTAAAATTGTGCCAAAATCATCACCTAAAAATTTAAATATGTATTTAAGCTAAAAAATAAAAAAAAGGACTTTTTAAAGTTTCAAATGATGATGCGATACAATCTCAAAGTGTCATATTATCACACTTTTAAAGAATCGAAGTTTAGGGACTAAAATGAATCTAGTCACTAACTTTAGGTACTAAAATGAACAAAAAACCAAAGTAGATCTGATTACCAAGTTCGAGAGATCAAAAATTATATTAACCCTTTGATCATTAATTTTTATAACTTCATTAGTCAGTGCATAACTCATATTAAAATATTAATCTTGGAATTTTTTTTAAAGCTACTCATTTCAATTCATTATGTTTACATGGATTTTTTTTTTATATTGAAATATGTATTTTAAAAAAAAAATTTACATCAGCATTTTAAGTGAAATAGTCTAACTTTTTTAAAATTAATTGAACTAACATAAAAGGATAAAATTACACTAAATCAAAATACAGAAATTAAATCTCAATTTTAAGTATAATTGAAGGACCAAAACCAAATTTGACCTTTCTCTTTTTATGTCATTTTACTTTTCACTTTGTCCGAAATCCTGTACTAGTAAAGTTTTTAACATAAAGTTTGACTAGCCATTACAACAAGTTCCTTTTCCTTTTTTTTTTCATGCAGTTATTAAATTACTTAAGACATAAAACTATGTGAGACAGTGATGAAAGTATGTAAAAGAAACATCCATTTAAGTCCCCTATGAGAGAGACAAACACATGTATATAAGTATCAATATATAATCCTTTTTTTTTTCAAAAATAACCTTAAAATATTAATTAAATACGAAAATGATCTAGAAGAAAAATTATATATGAAAATGACCGGTTTGCTATAGTGAAAGTCTGTGCCGCCTAACCAACCAACGATACCATTCTCTTTTTCTCCCTAATCATTACTCAATCATCATATTTAAAATATATATATATATATTTTTTAGTGTCGCCACTATATCAAGATGTGGAGCCAATGATCACACTTTATTGCTTGAGTGGAAATGTGAATGCTAAACCAGTTCAGTTGTTTGCTGAATTAGCGGATGTGAAGCCCGTTCAAAATGTCACTCCATTAAGTCAACAATATGGAGTTCAAGACTCGTCTACGAAGGTTCTGAGAGCGTCTGTTGAGAGGCGATCGTCTGTACACGGGTTTGACTTTAATCTGAATGTTGGATGGGCAAAACAGTGTGATTATGGAGGGACATCGACATGGGCCAAAAATCCACACCATTGTCTAACTATGCATAACAACCCTAAATCGAGTCCTTGTTTATAGATACATCCAGAGGTGATTGGTATCGATGCAAATGATCTCGATAATTATGGTCATTCTCATCACGAGGATGAAGATTTTAGTAACCCCAATATGGATGAGGTCCCAGATGATATTGATGATAAAGGCACGAACGAGAGTGAAAATGTACATGCCCCTTTGGTCAAGAACCTAAGTCGTTGCATTGTCATACACAATGACCTTGGGGCTCACATGTTGAGTGTAAATCCCAATGCGGCGAATGCACCCAAGTTTGAGTACCCAAATATAATATTTTCTTACCGGTTGGCAGCAGATTTCGAATCGAAAGAATTGTTCGTAGGTCAATAATTCGCGAACAAGAAGGACTACGTATTTGCCATCAAGTGATATAGCATGAAGATGTTGGTGGACTACAAAGCTGTTAAATCTACACCGACATTATATGTTGGGGAGAGTTGGAGGGTGTCGCCAAGGTGATCGGATGGTCACGAGCTCCCCCCTCCATGCCCTTTATTTTTTTAGATTTTTTTTGTTTCTTTTTTTCTCGATTTCTTTTTCTCATCTCTTAGCTTTTTTATTAAACTGGTTTTTTCCCACTGTTAATACCAGTTAAAATATTTTCAACCTATTAAATTAGTTTTTCACCTATTAAAAAAATTTTAACTTGATTGTAGTGATAGTGAAAAAATATTTTAACTTGATAGTAGTGATAGTGAAAAAAAATTCACTGAATGGTTAGGACCGTTATTTCATATATTTTGATAGTGAAAATAATTTTTTTTTAACAACAATAGCTCTTTTGTGAGTGAACTAGAAATGTTTTTTTTTATAGTTATCATAATTCTAGTTGTATGAATAATGGATCGAAATATGATGATCCCTACTATCATTTTAACTTGTATGATAATGATATTAACTATAGTTCGAATAATCACATGACACATTGGTAGCCATGGGCTCCCCATATTTTCTTTTTTTCTCAGTTTTTTTCTCGATTATTTTTTTTCTCTCTACCTTCCTTTCATACATCACTTTAATAACTATAATTGATGTCATCCCGAGTCATGTTTTAGCTTTTCTCCACCGTCATAGTCACTTCCTCCATCACCAGTCTTCTTGCCTCCATCTGTGGCACATGTTTTGGATAATGAGGTTAAGGATACTACTTTGATGGAGAAAAAGAATAAATTGATTAAACCTCTTTTTTCTTATGATTATGATCTCAAACTTATGAATGAAGTTTATAAAGCATCATCTTATGGTGGCGTTAAACTTAACCACATAACCACCGTCAACTAGTTAGACTTTCCATGAGCAAGTTTGAACACTATACTTGAACTCGTGACCGTATAACCACTACCAACTAGGAGCCCAAGTTACAATGCGACATCTTCTAAAGTGATGGTGCACTCCCCCACACGGTAAATGAAATGTGGGTCTCCTAGTGCCACCATATCATTGTGAATTCAAACATACCTTCAAACTATCACAATTTCTCCCTAAAACATCAACATAAATAAATTTTTCTCTCCCAATTTTGAACATATAACACAAAAAAAATATTTTTTTTCTCTTTTCTCTGATTCTATTGAACACTGATCTTTTTTTTCTCTCCCCTACTACTAACCACAAATCTTTATTCATTTTTTTCTTCTCTTCAAAAAAAAATAATAATTTTCAACAAAAAAACTAAACACTTCAACATATACTGATTTTGTATTGGGGATGGGTTATATATAGTGGGTGGTGTCGCCTAACAACATGGCGACACCAATTAAAAAAAATATTTTTTAAAAAAAATTTACCAGTGCCACTTAACACACTGGCAACACCCTTTAAAAAAAATTATTCCCCTAACAGCCATTAGTACCGCCTAAAAAATAGGCTACACCAATTAAAAAAAAATCTTTTTTTTCCTTCACCGTGAATACCCATATTTTTTACGAGTATATCGAAAAATACATACTAGTGCCGCCTGACACAGTGACAGCACCAGAAAAAAATATTTTTTAATCTAATGATTGGATAATAATTAGGGGGAAAAAGAGAGTGGTGTCATCAGTTGGTCAGAGGATACCAACTTCCACTGTAGCAAACGATCTGACCTTAAAATGACCTAACTTTAAATTCAAATGGTTAGAATATAAAATGACCTGACCTTATACTCTAATCATTTGAATTTAAGGTCAGATCATTTTAAGAATAGTCTATTCTTAAAATGATCTGACCTTAAATTCAAATGATTAGAGTATAAAATAATTCGAATTTGACTCAAATTTGAAATTCAAGAGTGAAGTCATAATTTTTTTAAGGGCGAAATTAAATTGCATATTTTTAGGGCAAATATAAAAAGTAATATAATAAATACAATTATGTCTACATTTAGTATGGGTATTAAAATTATATATATTAGATTATGACACACCCAGTACAAGTGAAAAAATTATGTGGAATATATATTTATTAAAATGATAAAGCTAAATATTTAAAACCATGATATCTTAGGTTCAAATCCCACCATATATAAGATTTTATTTATTTTATATAAACTATTTTCAAAATGCAAAAACACCCTCGTAATAATATAATTATTTTGTAAGATTAGTGAACTTTTAGTCATTTCTAAATTAAATTGATATATATTTAACTCGTTACACTAACTCAATTAAAATTTTAAACAATTTTATATCTTATAAATCTGCTTCTTCTTCTTTTTTAATGTTGCTTAATTGCCATATTGGACCAAGAAATTATTTTCATCTTTTGGTTTAAAAGAGAAAGAGAGAGAGAGAGAGAGAGAGAAATTGATAAAAATTGAATTTTATAAAAGAAAAAAAAAAGACAAATTCCTTTTTTTCTCACTTTTCTTATTGTTTTTCTCCTTTTGAAAAATTTATTTTTTTGTGTGGTAGAAATAAAAAATCACGCCTAGCAATTAGGAGTGAACAGAAACAATGATCCCTCCATATAAGGAAATATGAGTATTCTCCTCTAGCAGTCATATAACATACTGTGGTGAGTCTGTGAAGGGAACTAATCAGTTTAAGTTCTCTATTACTGTTTTTGTCAAATAATCTCTCGCCAGACATGTCTAAACTTTACTTCTCAAATTTTTATTACATCATTTATAGATTAAACGAAATTCTGTAATGTTACAAATATATGCCTTCCTTTATATTTCCAATCCTTCTGAAAAATCCATTTTGTTTGACATACATCTATCGTCCTTTATATTTCTTTTGGTCCATCACTTTATTGACGATATATGCCAAGAGCCTATAAAAAAACACAAATATACATACAAAAAAAAGAAAAGGTGTTTTGTATAGAGCTAATCAAAAGGAGTACTGTAAGGCTGCAATGATACATGAAATGTGTCCCATTTTTGTTTTTCTAACACATTCTTTGTTGACCAATTACATGAAAACCACTTTAAGTACTACATTGAGGAGAATTTTAAAAAATATATTAGATTCGAAATAAAATTATACTTCTTTAAATACATTTTAAATTTGGGTTTTTTAGTTTAAACTCGAGCTTAATTTATTTTTTTATTTTTATAATATGTTAATTATATATTTGGTATAATTAAAGCTTATATTATCTTTTTTTATTGATATAAATCGAGCTTACATTATAATTTAGGGGAGAGAAATGTTAATACTAAGACTCGAACTCTAGACCTTGAGTTGTCAACACAAAATTTTAACCATTTACTCATTTGGGTTGTTGGTTATTATTTAATTTATGTCATATGAAATATATATATATCATATTATAGTATAAATATTAAAAATATGTCAATTGTTTATATTTAAAATTTTAATATAATGTTGTTGAATGAGTTTTAGCTTAATTAACATTGGTTTGTTGTCAATGCAGGAGGATGCTGATTCGAGTGTGATGAAATACGTTTATTCTCTTATTTAAGTATTGGAGAAGAGCTATGGGCAGTTCTAGATATTAGATTAAAAAATTTTAATATATATTTATATAATGCTCAATTAGCAAACGCGAAGACCCTGGTCCTAAGCTCCAAGGTTCAACCATATTTAAGTCCTATCTTATGCGACGATTAATTGCATTATAGCTCCCAAAAGAAGAAGTCCCATTTAGGGTTCACAGCATATTGGGCCGAAGATAGTCGAGAGCAACCCTAGTTTTGATTTTCGAAATATCTGGCCCAAAGAAAATAAAAAGGGTTAATTGCACTATAGCTCCCCAAATAAGGTCTAGTTTTAAATTGATCCTCAACTTCAAAATGTTCTGATTTAATTATTAAAATTTTAATATTGTATATCAATTAAATCATTCGGTCAATTTATCCATCAACTTGGCCATTAAATTTCAATTTAGATTTGATTTTGAGTATACCTACCTAATGGAAAGCTTGAATCTAATGTGTTCAAAAACACGTCATTAAAATTTAAGAGGGGTGTTTTTTTTTTTTTCAAATATTAGATCTAAGTTGTTTATACGATTAGTATACATTTGGTTTAATGTTGATCTACGTGTTTTAATCTATATTCCATGTAGATCCAAGTTAACATTTACTGTCCCATATATGGTTAGATTGACAAAGAGATATAATTGATACGATATTACTATTTTGAGGATTTAATTAAAATATTTTAAATTTTTAGAATCAATTTAAAATTTAATCCATAGTTTACCGATGTGCGATGCAGTTAACACAAATTATATAAAATTATTAATTGCATGATGCATTCTCGAACTATGAATTAAATTATAAATTTAAACTCTAAACTTCAAAACATTCCAATTGAATTCTAAACTAAAATATCCATCCAATCAATGACATTGTCTTGTTTAAAAAAAATTATTAATCTATACGTATTTAAAAACGAACCACACGAAATTCAAGTTATCATAACGTCAAAGCTGATGGTTAGATTGACAAAAAGAATTTGATTAGTACCGTGTCTTAGTTTGAAGATTCAATTGAAGTGTTTTGATATTTAAAGACTAATTTAAAATTGGGTAAACTACACCAGTATTCACCCAAATATTAGTAGTTTTTTTTTTACCCAACTATTCAATTTTGTCTTTTTTGGTTACCAACTGACTAACGATGGTAGCTTTTGAAATCGATATAATAGTAACTTTAACCCTCAACATTTATAAATTATGCCAATTTAGTCTTGATTTTAAAAAAATCTAACCCTCAAATTTATACATTGTATAGTTTGGTATTTTTTTTGCATTTTTTCTTCTTCATGACCCTTTCATCTAAAAAAACTAACAAAGCAAAGTTTTCAATTAAATATGATTGTAAATATACAAATAAAAATAAAAATACTCAAAAATTCAAGATAATAATTTTAATATTTTCTCATTCTTTTAAAACTAACTCTCATTGTAAAAAAAAGGGTAAAAAAATCGAATCACACAATATGTAAATGTTAAGGTTAAATTTTTTTACAATCAAAATTAAATTAACATAATTTATAAATATTAAAAGCTAAAAAAAATTAAATAGTTGAGTGACGATTTTGTAAATTTTTATAGAAGAATAATTTTTTTTTTACAATTTAACCTATAATTCGGAGTTCAATGAATTAAAATGATGTCGTTGATCATTAAAAAAAAAAATAAAGGGCAAAACGATGCCGTTTCCGTTCTGAAACATTCTCGCTGTCGCAGTGTCAAGCCTCTCCTCCTCCCCTGTACCTAAAACCCTAAAAAACAAAACAAAACAAAACCCTATTATCATTTATCATTGTAATGAACCAAAACCCTAAATTGTAAGAACCAAGCGAAGCTTGTCCCAGTAACAATGAATGTAGTAATAGCATCATCTTCAATCGACGGCGGCATCGGTTGCTGGGACCTACAAACAGGGGCGGAGCAACTCCGTTACAAAATTTGCGCCTCCCCTCCACACGGCCTCACCTCCGTCGGTTGCCGTTTCCTTGCCTGCTCTCAACTTCGTGACCCCTCCGCCACCTCCGGTCACCTCCTTTATTGGTCTTGGTCCAAGGTACGCTCTTTTTAACCACCCAAAAATTTCCCCCTTTTTTTTTGCTTAATTTTATTTATTTATTTATTACAGCCTCAAGCCCAAGTTAAAAGCTTTCCCGCTGAACCCATTAAACCGCTTATTGCTAATAGCGATGGTACTTACATAGTTGGTGGAGGTTCATCAGGTGATATTTACATTTGGGAGGTATAAAACAATTCAATCCCTTTATTTAATTTTGAAGTAATTTATTTGTTAATTAAAGCTTAAACATTTCTGGTTCGTTTTTTGTTTAGGTTGCTACGGGTAGGTTATTGAAGAAATGGCATGCTCATTATAGAACAATTACATGTTTAGTTTTCTCTGAAGATGATTCACTTCTCATTTCCGGGTCCGAAGATGGATGCGTTCGAGTTTGGTCGCTTTTCATGTACGCCCTTACTCGTGTGTATTGTATTTGATTATTGCGGTTACTAATTGCTAGTAGTTTGTGCTTTTGATTTGGATATAAATTAGGATATTCGATGATGTTAGACGGCAGCAGGTTAGTCATCTTTATGAGTATAGTTTTACGGAACATACTCTGCGTGTAACAGATATTGTTATTGGTTATGGCGGAGGGAATGCGATCATTGTGTCGGCTTCCGAGGACAGAACTTGTAAGGTTTGTTTTGTAATATCTTAAGAGATTGGTGTTGTTTTGAACTATATGTGTTTGAATGAAAAGATAGAAACTTTGAATGGCATGTTATTGGCACCATCCAATTTATCTATTTATCTCCTTTTTATCAGTAAATTGTGTTTTTGGATTGGTAATATTGAAGCTAGAAGTATACCGAACCAATGTGAGATTAATGGTGAAGGATTAGTTGACTCGTTTGCTTAGCATGATAGTAATTCGCAATTCTTTTGTTGGTTTTTTGACAAATCTACCATGCTTGTAATAGAATCTTATTAAGGGGAATATCAATTGATTTGTTTTGTAATTACCTGATGTTCCTGATTTAACGTTCACTGCTAGTAGGTATGGAGCTTATCCAAGGGAAGATTATTACGAAACGTTGTGTTTCCTTCCATCATTGATGCAATTGCAATAGACCCTGGTGAACATGTCTTCTATGCCGGCGGCCGAGATGGTAAAATTTATATTGCTGCTCTTAACGCTGAAAGTTCCCCTAGCGACAACTATGGATTGCACATCATCGGTTCACTAACTGATCAAAGGTGTTACTTTGTTTTGTTCAGACTTTATTATTTGTTTATTTGTTTTTGTTTCGCCCATCTTTTCAATACTCCCGAATAATCCCGGGAAAGTCTATGTTGCTTGTTGTCGTTTAACTTCATACTTTCTTTTAGTTCTTAAAGTAGAGATGCTATGGCTTGTGCTCTTAGCTTCGAACCCTAAAACTAATCCCCTAGATTGAAGGTGGACTTTTGAGATACTTCTGATTGTTATGCATCAAAAAAAGGAAAAGTTGCTCGTGTTTGAATAGTATCGGTAAATGATAGCCTCTTACCCTTTTTCTAACAGTTTTACAATCATTTTTTTGGACAGTAAGCCGGTTACATGCTTGGCATATAGTGCTGAAGGAAATTTGCTACTATCTGGATCAGAGGATGGCATGATTCGAGTTTGGGATGTGAAAACGCAAAACATTACTCGCATGTTCCGACATTCCAAAGGTAAATGTTTCTTGTTTTCCATGAAAGGCACTAATTAGATTGCATACTTTTAGTTTCGGGCGTTAACTTCTATGCATGCTAAGTTCATTTTCATATCATTTTGTTTAGGACAAATCTCATACAGAAAGGCATAAATTCTGTTTCTTCATGTGATGTTCTTTATTATACACACCTGAAGCATGTAACCGATGTGCACTTATTATATTCAGGCCCTGTGAACAATATCGTCATTGTTAGACTTCCATACCCCCTTGGTCGGGCAGAATCAATAGCACAACCTTCCTCAAGAAAGCACGAACTTTCACTCCCACCTCCGCTAGAAAAATACGCAAATTCAACCGATGAAGACATGGACAACAAGGCTATTGTTATGCTCCCAGATACTATCGACTTCCCTTCATACCTCAGTTCTCAGCTAATCAATGATCACATTAAACAACTTCAGGTTCTCTTTACTTGCTCAATTTTAGTAGTACGAGGCATCGATTTACCATTACTGGCCTGAAATTATCGTGGTTTCAACTCAAAAATCTTGTTTGATAAAACCCTTGTCAACTTGCAGCAACAAGGGTCTTCAGCTGTGGCCGAAATGGAAGCGAAGAGACTGAAGGCTGATTGTCAAAGATCAATGGAGATGTTTCAACAACTGAGAAAAGTTTATGATAACTTACAGGAATTTTGTGTCAATGAGCTCTTAGATGAACAGACAATGGAAGGATCCAAAGCGAATTAACTCAGATATTACCCCTCAAACCCCTTTTCCTTTTACACTTTTTTTCTTCAAATTTTCATTGTTGAATTTGTTTCCAATTATAAACAAGAATCCCATAGCAAATTTTTGTACCTTAATTGTGAAGCATATTCTAGGAAGATTATATGGATTTATGACAGCATGTGCAAATGTTCATATTTATGTTCCTGCCATACAGTCACATTTGGTTGGTCGGAATTTTCATGGCAACAAAAATACAGAAGTGAGTGCACATCATGCAATGTTTGTTTGACTGCAAAGTTATTGTAAATATCCACTTGACACTTATTTGAGCATGCATGCATATGCATACATATATTATATCCAACTGTAGATGTGTATATAATTGTTTTCAAATAATTAATGGTTAATATTTCATTTGATACATGAGTTTGGTTATAATATGTAATTTGGTATTTGAGTTAGTAAAAAGACATAAGTACTTAATTGGGACAAAAAAATATACTCAACTATTAAATTGAATATTGAAGCCAAACTAAAATACTTAATTTGGATAAAAAAATTTGATACCAAATTGAATATTGGGACAAAAAAGAACAAGTCTTCACTTGAGCTGGCCATTAACCTTTATTATTTTCACATTTTATTACTTTTGACTCAATTTTTTTCATCACAATCTTCAAAATAGTCAAATTGCTTTTTATTGGATGGAAAATGCTAATTAAACTAACATAGGCGTAATTAACTCACGCGGTTCACGTTTACTTTATAAAAATTCAAAAAATATTTTAACAATATTGTTAAAATTTTAACAATTCAATCAATCTTCGTCTAACAAAAATAATTTAACTAAACTTAAAAAATTGAAAGCTAAAATGATAAAAAAAAAAAAAAAAAAAAAAAAAAGAGTATGAAATTTTTTAATAAACGTTAAAAGACTAGATTATCATTCGCTGGAAAAAGATCCCATGCGATTGCAGATTTATGATATCTATTAAGCTGTATTTAAATCAAGTGGTAGGTCTGCAAGAATCAAAGGCAACATTTTGATGGGTCCAGCAATGGTGGCATGCAGCAGCCAATATTAGACAAAAATAGGTTCATTATTTTACTCCTTAATTATGAAAAATAGGTTCCATCACCTACTTCTCAATATTTTCTTTTTCGGGCTTTTTATTCGCTTTGATTATTTTATTCTAATAAATAGCATTATCTTTATTTATCCAATAAAATAGCATATCATTTGTTAAAAGGAAAATACCGTACAACACTACCAAAGACAAATAAGTAGAAGCATTGTTATACATACCCAACAATTAGTACCCCATAATGTACAAAGTTTATATTGCAGTCAAGTTGAAGGAGCTCCCTTAAGATAAGGTCTCCTCTATGCATCTTTTGTCTCTTTAATATCAACTCATTGAGTTAATCACATCATCCTTGTAGGGTAATCATGTAAGGAGAGCCCACATTAAGCTCCTCCTCCAAGTCACAAAAAAAGGCTTAAACCTTTCTTCTCTACCAATCTCCATAAACATTATTAATGGCTTGTGGCACCACCACTGTGTGAATCACCTGCATCCTCTTTCATCAAATCTTGCATCAAGAATTGGCATTGTTTGTGGGAACTCAGATGAGATGTCATGGCTTTACCACACCAAGATATCCCCTGAGAGCACGAGAAGGAAGCTAATTGTACTGGTATGACCAAAACCAATACTACAAACAAGTGGGACGGGGATACCAGCACTATCCTGCTCATGGCCAATATACTCATTAGGGTTACCGCAATGGCTATTTGTACAATAGCGCTCATCCTACCCATTAGTAACATTATATATCAACAAACCTATGTACGTCCCCAACCATTATATTATCAGAACTATCCAAATCAATAAAGCCTGATGTAAGGAACAATTTGCCACCACTCAACCAATAATCCCACCGTATAAACAGGGGCGAAGCCAGAAAAATTTTTTAGGGGGGGCCGGATGAAATTTTAATTTTCTATAGCTTATATCTTTATAATTTGTAAAGGATTAAATCAAAATTTTATAATTTTAGGGAGGGTCAAAGTATAATTTTACCTTTATTAATTTAAAATTTTTTAAAAATTTAAAGGGCCAAAAATAGAATTTTACATTTTAGGGGGGCCGGCACCATGCCAGCCCCCCTAGCTACGCCCCTGCGTACAAAACAACACGCCTACAAGTCAACAGTACACAAAGTTACAAGAACAGCTCAGGCTCCTCCAAGAACGTATCCGACAACAATAAGAAACATTCCAAAAGCGATTTCAACAACAAGACAAGATATTATAATAGAATGCTCAGGTAATGCACGAACTTCAATCAATTATGACATCAATGCCAACTAGACTCAAAGATGTGGCGTCCTCAGTAGCAAGACATTGATGCGATCAAAACGGAAATGGTAAAGCTAGTAAGGAACATGGGTCTCTGAGAATTAAATTAAGCTAGCAAGGTTCTCCCTTAAGACACCACTTAAAGCCCCTAAAAAAGACATGCGGATCCCACGAATGGTGAAGTCAGAAGACAGATAATGGGTCTCATACTCAAATGGACCTTTAGCCCCCCCCCCCCCAAAAAAGCTGAAAACCAAGTGGCACCTTCCTTTAAGCTACCTAAAGAGACATATAACGAGATGAAAGACCCTATGGATCGCATTATCCAATACAAGAACCATATGCGTGCCATGGCCACCGATGATGCCCTCAAGTGTAGGATCTTTTCCATAAAACTCTGAGACTATACTAGGATATGGATACCTATCACCACCAACAGGATTGAAATGTAGTTTTGGAGAACTGGCACACCAGTTTATGACACATTTCTTAGCAAATAGTGTGGCAATAAGAAATCCTATAACCCTATAGTTGTGAAACAAAAGGTTAATGAAAGTATGAGACACTACATTCGTTTTGTTCAACACAACCACTATGAGCATCAAGAGCCTAACAAATAAACGGGCAATTCAAGCTTTTATTGCAGGGGTGGGTCATGAGTATTTGAGGTACGTATTGACAAAAAAAAAAAAACCTGAGAAGTTGTCTCACCTCTATGAGAAGGCACATCGATACACCAAAGCGAAGGAGTTGAACTCCTCAAGTCAGGAAATCACGAAAATCGGCTCAAGGCGATTCCACAACAAAAAAGTGTTACAAGCAGAAAGAACAATTATGAGATAATTGTAATACATACTTTTACCTTATTTAATTAATAAATGCATTACCATTATTATATCCGGTATATGTTTTTGTGTATTAAATAATTGAATAATAATGTCTTTGGAATAATATAATTATTATTAAATTATCCTTAGTCAAATATTATTGTGGGCCGGGACAACAATTATATATTGAAATCAATGTATGGTTGATTAGTGATAAGGCATTGTCATCAGTATGAGATAACAAGTCAAATGCATGAATACATATTAGAGAACAATGTACCATATCGAACAGTCATGAGAACACTCTTAAATCATGTGAAAGTCACAACACTTATCATAGTGATAATGGTAAATGTAATCTTTAAACTTAAGGTCATCATAGTTCTCATAATCATAAGTGATATATTTTAACACAATTAAACTTATTTTGTAACTAGATATAGAATAAAAGTTGTTGAATATGCTATGAAGTATGTAATCGATTGTAAGTAACTAATATAAGACTTGTCCCACCTACCTAATGAAAGTGATAACTTAAATCGTATAAAGTAAGACTACATAATATAAATATGCACTCACGATCATCCGTCATAGTAATTAAACATTGGAACATGATTTTTTTTTTCCATTTTTTTATAATTAATTCACATACAAATTCATTAATAATTTATTCAGCTTACATGCTAATAATTGATCGTAATTGATGTATTGAGAATCATGTAAACAGAGAGAGGTAGAAGTAGGGACCTTATTGAATAAAATAATAAATCTTACTTTTTTCTTTCTTTTGCTTCACTGAACTTTGCTGCCTATACAATTCCCGATGAGGGAGCTGGTGAAGTGGGAAGAAGTAAGAAATATTATAAAAATAATAAATGTTATTATATTGTTTTGTTTGTTATGTAGGATTGATATTGATTTATTATATTATTAAATATAAATTGATAATTAATATAGAGAAAAATAAATAAGTGTCGAATGCATTGTATTTTAAAGGAAGAATATAAATTTAGATATTAAAAATAATATTATTGAAAGAGATAATCTTAAATTTCAAACATAAATAATAAGACGAATATAAAAAATAAACAAAATTAATATAAAGCAAAGCATTATAAAAAGAGAAAAAGAAGAGTTATGTTATGTGGGGAATAGAAGAAGATAAAGGCATATTTTAATAAAATGTTAGAAATGCAAAGTAAAAGAAACCCAACAACAAATTCTTTATCTTTTCTAACCTCTTGTTGCATGTAACATGTCTCTTTATTTATGTTTCTTTCTCAATATTAAATCAAATGTAATATATACATATACATATATCATCTAGCAATATTTTATTATTTTTATTATTACAATTTTGTCCATGTTTCGTCTTAGGTTGGTTATTTATTTGAGTTAAATTACATAGTAAATTTTGAAGGTTAAGATATGCTTTAAGTCCCTATATACTTTATGCGTTAATTAATTGAAGATAAAAAATTTAAAGGGGTAGAAAAATATAGAATATATATATATATTTTTTCCCTTAAGTGTGCTTAGTAGAAAAGACCATTGCTTGGTAGAGTTGAAAAGTGAAATAAAATAAAATATTAGGATCAGTTTTATAAATATTTTGATTTTTATGCATTAGGGTAAAAAATGATCATCTTTCCTATTTTTTTCCTCTCATTTTTTTCCCTACCGAGCACACTCAAAATTTATTTTCTTTCCACTTTTCCACTCACTCCTTCAATCTTTTCACTTTTCCGCCCAACCAAGCACAAAGGGTGAGCATTCGACCGAATCAAGTAGAACCGAGTAAAAAAGTTCCAAGTTAATCGAGTTGATGAGTCGTATTTTATCATTCTAACTCAGGTTACGTTTGTTTCACGGAAAATAACTTACAAAAAATGTTTTATGCATTTTCTTGTGTTTGTTTCATGGAAAACAACTTGGTCAATAGAAAATAAGCCAATTTTCCTGTAAATTGTCCTTTTTAAAAGCGCAAATCATTTTTCGAAAAAAAACTCATTTATAAGTAATTTTATTTTTATATAAAAATTAACTTGAATCAGCTTAATACTATTATATTATTAATAATTTTTTTATTTAATATTTAAAAATATTATAATATAATATTATAATATTCAATATTATTAAATATAAATAATTAAGCGAGTCCTGAACATCTAAGGGTGAATGGAAGTGAAAGTTTTTGGAGAGAAACTTTGCTCAAGAAAACTATTGGAAAAATTGAATTGTATCTTTCATTGTCAAATTGAGAGTCTTTCTTTCCTCTTTACAACATCCATGTTGGGAATCTAATTCATTACATTATTATAAATATTTTTCCTCACCTTACACAATTGCTATTTTCCAAGCTATTATTACAATTGCAAAGAATATATTCCCTGAATTACAAAACTTTTGCAAGAAATCTTTACTGTGTATCTTCATCTCTTTTTTTTAGAGAATTTTTACAAAGAATCATTATTGTTCATCTTCATATTTTCTTTACAAAGAATTGTTACTATTCATCTTCGTGTTTTCTTTGCAGAGAATCATTATTGTTCATCTCCGTCTTTTATCTTCCAAGGAATCTTTACTATTTAATTTTCTTGGACTAGTCCAAAATAGATATATTTATAATTTTGTTATTTAAGTTTATCGATAATGACTCTATCTAAAAATTGATTTTTTTTTACTCAGTCAATTGATTATAGGAAAAGGTATTGGGATCACCCAACTCATACCAGTTCGAACAAGGAATCAAAAGCAACCAAACTATTCCAAAACAGAGCACAAACAACCAGAAAAATAACAACCCTAAAACAGATAGGTAAACTTTTGGATAGTTTTATATTCCTTTTGAATAGGTAATTTTTTTTCTTTTGTTTTTATAACATAACTACAAAAGACATTTAAAGTTTGAAACATTGCTTTTTTAGAAATTTGGTTTGTTGGAACTCTTGGAAGAGTCCAATTATCACACATTTGGGGAACATTTTTGTAATGTTCTTATTCATTGATAGTGTTATTGAAGATTTGGTCACACTCTTCGAAATGATTGGAGGTAAATGTTGCAAAAGAGTTGGTTCTCCTAAGGAAAGAAAACATCTTTTGGTTTTCATATTTCCTATAAGGGATTCTACTATCAAAAATTCTAAACAACTAAAATTGTCTATAAAGATACTCTATCCTTAACACGTCTAACCTATGACTACTTGGATTGTGTATCAATACTCAACAAAAATAAAAATACATTAATAAAGATAGTTAAATCAGAATTCAAAAATATTGAAATAAATTTAAAAATTTTCAAAACTTTAATTTATTTGTTCCTCCTTGGCTCTAATACCAAGCGAGTCCTGAGGATCTGAGCATTATGTCTCTAGAAAGTCAAATAGTAAATATTTTCTAGAAGACAAAAGACGAAGATGAACAATAATAATTCTCTGCAAAGAAAATATGGAGATGAATAGTAAAAATTCTCTATAAAGAAAAGACGGAGATCAACAAAAATAATTCTCTGCAAAAATTCTCAAAAGAAAAGAAACAGATACACAGTAGAGATTCATTGCAAAAGTTTTCTAATTCAAGGAATATATTCTCTGCAATTGTAATAATAGTTTGGAAAAAAAATTGTGTAAGGCGAGAAAAAAAAATATTTATAATAATGTAAGAGATTAGATTCCCCAACAATGGCATTGTAAAGAGACAAGAGCTCTCTCTAAAAGGCTCTCAATTTGGCAATAAATGGCACGACTCAATACATGGCTCAATTTACCCAACAATTCTCTCGAGCAACGCTTCTCACAAAAACTTTAAAAATTTTAAGTTTTTGTTTTTAAATTTTGAATTCAAAACAAATCAATTTTTCGTTTTCAAAAATTTAAATTTCAAATTTTTACTTCCATTCATCCTCAAATCCTCATGACTCGTTCGGTATAAGAGTCAAGGAGGAATAGATAATTCTAAGTTTTGAAAATCTTTAAATTTATTTTCAAAATTTATGAGTTCTGATTTAACTGTATTTATTAATGTATTATTATTTTTGCTTAATATCGATACAAAGTTCAGGTGATTATTAATAAAATTAATAATATAGTAATTTATTAATAAAATTGATACCCTAAATATGTATTTTTAATAATATAATAAATTATTAATAAAATTCATAATTTTATTTAAAATTTTTAATATTAAAATTTTATTTTAATAATAAAGTTTAATAATAAAAACTTTAAATTTTAAAAAAATCCCTAATATTTTTTTAAAATATTTATGTTAATAATTTAATAATATATATTGAAATTTGTAAATATTTAATAATAAATATTTTTTAGTATAAAATATGAAGATTTTAATTATATAAATATGAGTATTTGTTTAAATCATGCTCAGCTTCACTTCCAACTCTAATGTATCACTATTCACTCTCATATAATATTAAGTTTATTTATGATATTTATTATTAAAAAACAAATTTCTATTGTTTAATGGAAATGCTAATATAATATTTTATAATAAAAATACTTATATTGTGGTTGTTTCATTAAGAACAACTTCTAGAAAATAATTTTAGGAAAACTTACCAAACAACGAAAAATTTGTACGTAAAATCATCCAAACATTAGAAAACATTAATTTTTCCAGAAAATCAACTCATTTTCTATAAGTTGTTTTCAGTGACAAACGCAATCTCAATGTGAATTTTTTTTCAAATTGAGTAGAGTGAAATTAAAAATAAATAACCATGTCAAATTAAAATCTTATTACAATATAATAAATAATTTCATGTTAGAGAACATAAATTTGAAATTGAATATATTTGAAAACTCTTTCAAAGTTCAAAGCAAAATAAGAGAAAAAAAATAAGTTGTTTTAGTATAATATACAAGAATTGATAATTTATTTGTTTATATACTCAAATTTATTATTTTGGATTTTTTTAAAAATATTTTTTTATATATTTTATTTATAGTATTTTTTAAAATTTTATAATTTTCTAAAAAAATTTATGACAATTTAGAATTTTTATAAATATATTTATTTTTTTAATTTTAGTTGAGAGGGGTCAATTTGCTCATTTTCAAAATTAGTAAAGACCAAAGGGGCATTTATACCAATCTTTTATTCAAGTTTTCGAGTTATTTGAATTGTAAAATTCAACTCAACTTGAACTCGAAAAATTAGATTACTTATTCGAGTTGATTCGAAAAAACCAAATGACTCGAATAACTCGATTCGGTTAACTTGAAAATTAAAAAAAAATAATTTTTTCGAGTTGATTCGAGTTTTTCTCATCCCTACCAAGCACACCCTTTGTCTTTCTATTTTTCGGATTTAAAAATTCAGGTTTAGTTGTTAAATTTCCTAGTGCAACATTTTAAAATTTAAAAAAATCACTTGGTAGTCATGTAATAATAAAAATAACGTTGAAAATACTTATTAGGATTTATTTTCTTAAAAACACCCCTTCAAACTTGTCTTGATAAAATAATTTTGATTGAAATAGTGTTCTTGAGAAAATTTTATTTTAGTATTTTGATTGAAATAGTGTTCTTGAGAAAAATTTACTTTAGTATTTTGATTGAAATAGTTTGCAATATTAACTATTTAGACTAACTAATGACATTATAAAAGTGGAGAGACCAAATTATATTAAAAATTAAAATAATAAATTAATATTACATTTCAGCATAGTCTAGGGGCCAAAATTGAAATTTGACCATTGTCTTATAATGTCAAAAAAAAAATGCAAACCTAAAAGAAATGGGAAGCTACATGTCAGTCTTTAAGACACAAAGGGCAATCAAATTATATATAACCACAATATTTTAATCGAAAAGTTAACAATATTAATTAATAACATTATAAAAATATAGAGACTAAATTATGTTAAAATTAAAGTATAAAAATTAAATCTCAATTTTAGGCATAATAGTTTGACCAAAATTAAAATTTAATTATTTTTCTAAATGTAAAAAAAATAGAGAGAGAAAAAATAGATGGAATGGGTGCCCACGTATCAACTACCAGTAGCAATGACTAATTCACTTAAACGTGAGTGTTCTCCAAAAGGGTAAATGATTGGCTATAAAATATACTCCATTTGCATGAGCAAAAATCAAACCCTCATCCATATGATTAAAAGATGGGGTGAGCAACCACCACACTATACTTTACGGTTGAACTAATTATTCTTTAGTTTATGCTTAACTATTTTAATTCATATACATTAAATAAATAATATTTTCTCGTATTATTATATTAATAACCAAACACGTCATATATTGCTTAACATATACATGGTAAGCATATACATAGAGTTAATATATTGCATATTGACAACGTATTTTTTTTCCACAAGAAGCCTTAAAAAATTAACATATCTTATCAGTCCTTAATATTACTTGTGTAGTTTAAAATTTCACTAACAATGTATTCTATATATATATATATATATGTGTGTGTGTGTGTGTGAGGATATCTTCCTAATAAAAGCTTTTATCAGAAATGTTTTAGTAACCTTTTCAGCTTTTGCATGTGAATAATCAATAAACTACTCAAAAGAAATGTTGTTGAATTTAATTTTTAAGATACTAATTTTAATAATAAGATTTGTTGTTATGAATTTTTAATTTTATACATAACAATAAAATAAATTGTTGTTAAATATTAAAATATTAATAATAACTTTAAAATATCGTCACGTATTTTTTTTTTCTACTTATTAATCATTACAACATAATTTATTGTTGTGAATTCTTAATAAAATACGTAATGACAAAACAAATTATTAAAACATTAAAATTTTAGCAACAACCTTAAAATATCGTTATTTTAAGCCATAATAATTTAGCTCAAAAACTAGAACATCAAACCTGGTTAATCAGTCCCAAAAACACCTTAAAGAACTCAAGCCCAAAATTGATTTGAAAATGATTAATCTCAGTCAAAATCAACTTACTACTCAAGGCACTAAAATATGTTTTACAACATGGTTATGTCCCTATCGTGTGTGGTTATTGTGTGTTAGTATAAGTACTAAACACACATGCACACACTACATCCAGAAAGGGTTGCGCAAATAGAGTAGCAATACAAAATCCAAGGGCTAATACCATACTAAATGAAGATAATAAAAAGAAAAAAGAAAATTGATCAAGATTAAAAACTTGAAAATTTTAATATTATATCAAATAGAATTCAACTCGAAATTTTTATTTATATAATATTTATTTTTATACATAATTCAAACTTTTAAATAGTAGGAAATTTATGCTTAAACATATTCGAATTTATGTCCTCTTTATTGTTACAATAGCACGTGAGCTAAAGCTCAATTCAAATTTGAAACCTTTGTTAAATTATTAAAGGGTTAAATAATTTTTTTTGACTGAACTTGGCAACTACTTTTGCATTACGATCTTTTTTTTTTGTTTAAGTTAGTCTTTAAACTTAGTAATTATTCTTACATTAGGGCCTAAACTTTTTTTTATCCAAATTAATTCAGGCTCCAATGTGGCAATAATTGTCAAATTTCGATACTAACTTAAATTAAAAAATTTAAGCCCCGATTTAAACTAAAAAATTAAACTCCAATATAAAAATAATTGAGAAGTTTAACCTTAAATAATAATTTAACCCAAGGATTAAATGTCAAGTTGGTTGATTGATTATTTATATTTTAATTTTACATGAATGAATAAAAAATATATCAATTTGCTAAGGAAAAACCTGTAAAGTTTTTCTCTCAGAAAAAAACTCAAGAAAAAAAAAAACAGCCAAATCTAAGCTGTACACCACATCGAAAAAATAAAAATAATACAAGAAAAACAATTAATAAAGAAAAAAAAAATTCTCCAATTTGTTAGTAGCACTTTTGGGGATCATCTCATCGTATATTTTTGTGTGTACATTTAGGAACATTTTTCTATGACAAAAATGTTTCATTTTTATATGCGAATTATATATAATACAAATAATTTTATAAAAAATTATATTACGAATTGGTATGTGATGTATTGATAATGTATAATATTATTTTGTGTCGATTGGGTTTTAATTTAGTTAGTATTAATATTATTATCAGTGTTAGTATATGAATTCGAGTACGTTAAAATGCACTTATCTTCATATTTAAGAGTTAAGAGTATTTATGAATAATTTTATATGTAAATATGTTCAACTTCATCGGCTTGCCTACCTCTAAAAATGGTAAAATATTATTATCAGTTATGATTATATTTGTTCATTTTGTTATAATGCTTAGAATTATTCAAACCCCCTCCCAACATATAAATAGAAGGATAATGCACTTCAGCACACTCGAGCTCACGTCCTCTCTATTGACAATAATTTTTATAGATGATGAAATAAATTAAAAAATTAATAATTTAATCTGTTGTAGTATTGATTTTTAAAACATTGATGAAAGAGGGTTGGCGTGAGAAAGGAAACCTGATCCATCTCGGAAAGCGTTCTCCTTTTTCTCAACGGAGAGAGTGAAAGGAACAGCTGACATTATTCATTATTTCGGCTGTATTAATAATGTATATAATAAAATAAAAAGAGAAGATAAAATTAAAGGTCAATTTATGATTTTGGGTCCCTCTATTGTGTTTGAATTTTGAATTTTGTCTCTATACTTTAATTTGACATTGTTAAGGCAGTTTTTGAGCAGTATCAAGAAGTAGTTCTCATTAGTATCTGGTACTGCTTAACTCAGAAACATGTCATATTTTGTGTTGGAAAATGTTAGTAACAAAATCGTTCTACTATAATCTTTGTTGATAATCTGGACATATGCATGTCCATCTATGATATCCAAACATATATTGAAGATTCGTTTTGATTGGATCAATGAAACCGACTTCCCTATTTTGAAGACATTGAATTGGATTCAAGACCTATCTTAGACTTATTGAAGATATTTTAAGAGTTGATTAATTTGTTATTTTAGCGGAAGATTTATTGTAATTTGAACTAGTATGTTAGCAAATCTCGATTTATTATAAATTAAGGAGGCTTGTATAAGTAATGTACTAAACTGAGAGCAATTATTCATGTTCATTGAGGATTGAATGCAAAATCAAGTGTGTTACTTGATCCTAGGTGCAAAAGTAGGATCCTAATATTGTGAGTGTTAGTGTCAGTAATAATTTGTTGTACGATGTACTAAGATAGTGAATTATTTCTCTAAGCAAAGCCCTGCAGATATGAAGAAATCAAATTGTATAAACATATCGAGTGTTCATTATTTTCTTGCTTTGTTCATCATTAGGGATTGACTGCAGACATGGAGAAATCAAATTGTATAAACATATCGAGTGTTCATTATTTTCTTGCTTTGTTCATCATTAGGGATTGAAGCAATTGAAATTACTTCTAGCACTACTCAATTTAGCTTGCAAATATCGTGTTAGAACTTTCAGACATAATTTGATCATTAATTTTTATAATATCATTAGTTAATCCAAATAATTAACTATTCCACTTAAATTGCAGGCATGAATTTTTTTAACACCCTTTGGACACAAAAATAATGTTAACAAGATACGATGAAAGTGATGTTTTTAAGAAAAAATAATATTAATATTTTAACAAAATTAATTAATAGTGTTATTTATTTCAACTAACTAATAATATTGTAAATATCAAAATATCTTAAATTAAAGTAAATAAATTAAATGGTAAGTTTAATATAAAAAATGGATAAAAATAAAAATTTAACAAATAAAAATGGGGAGAAACATATGGGATAATAATACAGTAATAGGGCCCTACACCAATGGACTAGCGCCACGTGGGCATCATCCCCACTGGCACCTTATTACACCCACCACCGTCACAACGGGGTTAATGAAACTCATTAAAAGGGGTCCTGGTGGGTTTTCTGACATCTGTCATGTGAACTGTTGGTTTTATTATTATTAAGTTTCAAAGTGCGGGTGCAATGTTAAGTCATATTACGTGTTAGAAAGGGAGAATTTAAATTCGAATCACGGAAATAATTAAAGAATGAAAGTAGTGACAAATTTTGAGATTAAATTTTGAGAAATCTATTAAAACTTTTAAAAATGTTAGCAGTTTAACGAGAATTTATTTTAAAAAATTTGGAAGTATAATTAAAATTTTTAAAATTTTTGTAGGATTAATGAAAATTTTTAAATATTTTAAGTAAACTTAATTATTTTTTTAAAGTATAATGAGAATTTTTTAAAAATTTAAAGGGAAAAATCATAATATCTCAAAATTTTGGAAGACCTTGCTTCATCTTTGAACAAAGAAAGGGCGCAAAAAGGGCCTTAGCCATGGTAGTTGGTATGTTCTGGTTCTAAATCAATACCAAATAGATTATATTCCGTTCTGATTAAAATTTTGATAAATTTTGTCAATTTTAATGTGTTTCAATCCGTTATAGTTAATATCAATTTATACTGATAGGTATCAATCCATATTGGTTAAAATAAAATTTTAATATTTTAGATCAATTTTTTAATTTTATAATTATATTTAAAATTAAAAGTTATTAAATTATTCAACCTAATTGTTTAAAGCTTATATATGTATTAAGATAGGAATTTTATACTGAATACCACCATGATCACATGAACATTGATTAGGTTAATATTCCTTACTATATTTTGACAAGTGGAAAACATATTTTCCATATATAGTATATAATCTAGAGAAAAGGACACAACAATAATATATTGAAAATGTCTAATTTATTGATAAAATGATGGTTGATTACAATTAATTTTTTAATTGTGCAGATAAAAGCATGCTCCTTGGTGTTTGATGTTGTCCCATAAATAAAAAGAAAACAAACAAAAAAGCTCATGTGAGATTTTTAAAAGAGTGTGAATAGATTGACACTAGAAATAAAATGATTGATGATATTTTTAAAAATTTTAATTTTATTAAACTCGAAATTACTTCAAATGAATCATTAAAGTATTAGTATTTTATCAACATAAAGTTTTTTTGCCAGCTTAATTATTAATTTAAACGTTAATTGTTAGTTTGAATCTAACATGAAATATATTTAAAAACACATTAATATGTGATGTTTGAGTCTTAATTCGATTGATATGCGCATTATTGTCAATATAAGAGGACGTGAGTTCAAGTGCGCTAAAGCGCATTATCCTCCTATTAATGGGTGGGGATGGACTATGGGTAATTCTAGACATTATCTCAAAAAAGAAAAAAAAATATGATCAGAACTTATAATAAAATTGTTAAAAAAATATATTAATATGTGAACGTGTATATATCTATAACAAACACATCAAATTATGCACGCAATAGGTACGCACAAGGGTTAGCACTAAAAGGAGGCAAGTAGGGGCATTGGCTTCTTTAAAATAAAATTTTTGTGTTTTAACTTTTCTAAAATTTAATATATATATTAATATATAAAAAATTATATTTTGACCCCCTAAAATGATAAATTTGTGATTTGGTAAATTATAAATTTTTAAGCTTACAATGAAAATATTGCATTTTGACTCTCATTATTTTTTTAATTTAATTTCAATCCCTTCAAAAGAATTACTAGTTTTGCCCTTAGATACACACCTATTTAAATTTTGATCCATTTGTTTTAATATGTTTCATTTCATATAGCTACTAGTATAGAAAAACCTAATTTATAGGATACTAATATTTTTTTTAGTTCTCAAGGTATCTATCGGAACGAGTTCAATAACTAATTTTCCGCATTCTATAGGCCTATTAAGAGGGTTGATACTGACCAAGTATTTAAAAGTTACTCCATACCCAAGGCCAATGATTGAACCCTCGACCATTGGTTAAGATAGGAAAGAACCCTTACCATCTCACCTAACTCATGTGGTTGATAGGATACTAATATTTGAATGGACTCAATTAAAACATTAAAGTCTCCTATGTTATAGATTTAAATCCTATCATGGGTAATAATAAATTATCGATAATCTATCAATTGAGTTGGTATTTGACAATGATACAGATATTTATTTTTAAATAATATTCAACAAGTTGGTGTTATATATAGTCATCCCACTAGATTGATAGCATGTTCCCAATATATCATTATTTTATTCCTTATATTTAATATTTTACCCCTTTGGTATTAATTAAATTTTTTGTATTTATGTTTTTCATTCACCGCAAATTTTCTGATAGAACCCCATAGTCTTATAGTTATACACTCTCCTCTTTTATCTTCCCCATCCCTCTCTGCCTATCAATTTCAAGCCTCTGCTTTTAAACACTTACACTTTTTTAATTCCCTCTTCTTTTGGATCAAAATTATAGACTTTTTTTTTCTTTTTGATTTTAACCAAAAAAAAAAGCGATGGAAATTGATCATTTAAAGTCTGCAACAACACAAGACCAGATGGAGACGATGATGATGCAAGCGGAGTATAATATCTACAACGACGTCGTTCAATTACCCCTTGCAAGTCCAGGCACTTTCGTCGAAAACCCACCATTTATCACCGGTTCAACGCCGGTTCAACCACCGTCCACCGCCGTTTGTCCCGGTTTACAGAAGAAGAATTCGATGGGTGCAATGAGGGAAATGATATTCCGATTAGCAGCAATGCAACCGATACATATAGACCCTGAATCGGTCAAACCACCGAAGAGACGGAACGTGAAGATATCTAAAGACCCACAAAGTGTAGCGGCGAGGCACCGGCGAGAAAGGATCAGTGAGAGAATAAGGATATTGCAAAGATTGGTCCCTGGTGGGACTAAAATGGATACAGCTTCAATGTTGGATGAAGCTATTCATTACGTTAAGTTCTTGAAAACACAAGTGCAATCATTGGAAAGAGCTGCCGCCGTTGGCGGTGGTGGGATAGGGTTTCCTTTAGGTATGTCAAATGGTGGGAGTTTTTTTAGCATGGGGAAAGAGTTTCAATTGCATCAAAATGATGGTGTTCAACAATTTGGAGATGTTTAGTGTAAAACTTGTATAAAAACTCATAATCCTTTTTTTCTAGTTAGAGAGTTTTAAATGGAATGTTCAAGGAGGGAACTGATCATTGATTTTCATGTAATCCATCTTGTCTTGCTATTCAAAGTTGAAATCTATGACTAGATAGCTGAATTCCAAACTTTTCATAAAATAGGTATTGACTTCCTAACCATGCAACTCTACCGGTAATAGTTCAATTTCATGGTTGTCCCTATCAATATCCGTTCACTTACCAGATCAGGCACATTATTTCTCTTAATCCCTTCATGTGTTGGAGATATTCACCTCAGCTATCTCTATTGTCGTGAACTTCACATCCACTTCAGATTTGACCCCCTTTTCTTAAATCAATGTTCACTACATTGCGCCTGGCATGAGCTAGGCAGCCCTTCTTCCAATCTTGTTTGAATTCCAATACCATTTACATTCCCATTAACAACAACACACTGCTCAAAATCAATCTCATTATTACCCTTCTCCACCTCATCATCTTCTCCCATGAAGCTAGACGATTCATCTTCATCTAAATTTTCTTAATTATACATTCATTATTTAATGGTCTTACTCTAGCATCAATCCCATGCTCTTTAACTTTTGAAATTAGGAAAGAATCTAGTTATGTTATGCATAACAAATATAATTATATCGAAATATTGAATGGTCAAATCGTTAAAATAATAATAATGAAAGAGTATAAACTTTTTTTACCTTTAATTTTAAGAATTATGTTCATTTATTTACTTTATTTAAAAATTAAATTACAGATTATTTTATCAATTGGGCTTGTACAGGTGTAAGTAGAATTTTTGTTTTTTTTACAAAATTTTAACTTTCACCTTTAACATGTAGATTGTTTTGGGGGCCAAATGATGACACAATCAATTATTAGGCTTTATTTTAATATTATCTTTGGTTCAGGGGTGAATTTAAAGAAAAATCAAAATTAAACGATAAAATTTTGAGAAATCAAAATAAAATTTTTTAATGTATTAATTTATCATTTTTATCATTTTTGAAGGGATCGAATATAATTTTTTTCATTTTGAGAGGCCAAAGTGTAATTTTATCATAAATTAAATTTTAATTTAATCATATTATAACAAACTTAAATAGTAATTTTCTATTTGAACAGGGCCAAAACCCTTGTCTATTCCCTCAAATTCACCCTTGTTCCAACCCGAACAACATTGGTTTCAGATGGATACACCTATGGGTTATACAAAAAGAAGTAAAGAATAACATTTAATGCACACTAAGTGTATGCGTTTTATAAATCATCAATGAATAATAATATCACACCTCATCATTAAATAATACATAAAATACTAACAGTTTTATTTAATATAAATTAATTATTAAATAGTTTTAACTATCATAAATAAATACTAATAGTTATCGAGGTCAAGGGTTAGGATATTGCGTTTATGGTTTAAGATCCTATATTAAGGATCAAGGTCTCATATTTAGGTTTTATAGTTATAGAATTTATTTGGGATTATTATTTGATACGTTGGCGATAAAAAATTATAATTTGAAGTAGGGTTGAGAAATGAATAGTTTCAATCCTATTTGTGGAATTAAAATTTTCCATTCTTAGTGTAACAAATAAAAATTCATTTATTTATAATAAATTATTATTTAATTATATTTAAATAAAATTATTAATATTTACTTATAAATCTTTCATTATTTTTTTAATTTTATTTAATGATAAGATGTCATTTTCATATTATTATTTATTAATGATGGATATAACTCGTACGTTAACAATGCATCTAATATCCTCTCTAAAAACAAAATTCATTCAACAAGTGCACTTTCCAAAATTCAAGTTTACATTCTCATCCTTATGAAATTGAGGCTGCTACCATCTTTCTAGATAACCCTTTTTAAGAAAATACCACCTTATTTTCAAAAATTTTTAACCAAATGTTTATTTTGATTTTTTCATTTTCCATGAAAATGAAACAAAAATCATCAATGTTTCTTAATTTTTGAAGAGAATGGAAAGCTCTTTTCAAATAGTGGATATTTTATACAAAATATATTATATAAGATGACATAATCCCCTTTATATGTACTATAATTTAATTTATACCCATCAAAAACTTTATAATAGTATATATTTATAAAATATCGAGATTTTTTTGTTGATTCACTAATTGAATTGGTCTCATTTGACTCGTTATAATAAATTTATAATAAATTGAATATATATTATAAATTACTTATGTTTAATAAATCGATGTTAAGAATTTTTTTTCATTGTTATTTATGTAAAGGTATTGGATTTAAATTTAATGTATTATTTTTTTTAACAAAATGTCTCTATTTAGGTATAATGTCTTAACTTATAGATAGAAGAAAAGCGCGCTTAAGTACATCCGAAGCCATGTTCTATTAGTTGTTACAATTGTAAACGTGTTAATTAAGGTAAGGCTTAATTAATTGAATTTAGTGTATTATTAAAAAATTACAGTTATATTTGTTTATACATAACTATGAGTATAGTTTTTAAATATTTTTGGAATGGTAATATAAACTTTAAATTAGTTCAATTTAAATAAAACTAATATATTTATGTAATTTAAAATATGCTATAAATCTCTAAATTCTTCATAAATTTGAAATGTAATATCTGTATTTTTATTTCTAGAAATTTAGTTCATTTATTTTTTTTTAGATTTCAAAATTCAAATCCGTTAAAAATTATGTTATTAAATTAAAGTTCATTACAATGTCGATTTTTTAATTACATTGCTAATTTACCAAATAAAAAATATTTTGTATTTCAAAATGTCACATCTATAAATTTTAAAAAATTAATAATATTAATAATTGAATCTGAATTTATAAAAATAAAAAAAACGAAATTCTTAAAAGTAAAAATAAAACACTAAATTCTAAAATTTTAAGAGTGCAGAAATCTATAAAATATTTGAGCGTAAGCGAGAAGGTAATGCAAGGCGAATACACCCACGTGAAAGACTGACAAAGCGGTGGAAAAGGCAACACGTCTTCACGTGATATACAAATCTACGTGGTCAACTAACTATCCTACGTGTCAATCTCTCTATATAGGATATTTAGAAATATATCTTACTATACGCACGTTAATAGTATTTGTTAATGTAATTGTTTTTAAATAAAAAAAACAAAAACTGTAAATTTAATTTTAATATAAAAAATTGATAATACTAAATACATCTTACTAGTATATATAATATATGTTTTATTATGAGATTTGGAAATATTTTATTAAAATGATTATAATAAATAGAGATATCATTTATTAAAATAAATCGAAGAAATTTTGATTGGAAATATTATAATAAATAGATATCTCAATGTTTTATTATAAAATTTTGTACTAACAAATAATTTAATTTATGGAAAAATAATTATAAATAAGTTAGAAGAGAGGACAATATTTTTCTTGTCACAGATATTATAGTCACATCAAAGATGTCCTCCCACGTGTTCTGTAGTGATGGTTAGATGGTAAGTCCAACACATTAACACTATATTGCACTTGACCCTCGCTTATAAATATCTCCTAGAACGATGAAGAAGAGATCGACCCTTCAAGAATACTAAGCCTATACTCTCTCATGATTCTCTTAGCCCTCAACCTTCAAACTTTTTCCTCTGTCGTTCTCTATATCCTTCGCCTCTCTGCCTCAACTAGGTAAACTGGCCTTCTTAGCAACCATTCTCCTCTCTTCTGCATCCTTCACCTGCTGTGCCCAGTATCAACAAGTCTTGTAAATATTTAAGTTATGTTTAAAGTAAATTACCCAATATAATTTAAAAAGGTAAGAAGTAAAAGAGTAATTTATCCAAAGTGAAAATAAATGTTTAAAATGAGGAGTGCCATGTGCTAAAAAATTGTAATGTGAACAACACTTGTTTATTTAGGACGTTGTAATATATAATATGTATGATTCATTTCCTTATTGAAATTAGAAATAGTAGTATTATTAATTTATAAAAAATACTTGTATTATTTAAATAATTTATGAATAAAAATATGAATTTTATATTTTAATTTATTTAAATTTCATTTTATCTTTACTATAATTATAATTTTAAATGATATATATTATCAAATTTATTATTAGTTAACATATTGTGTGCATAACATGGATTTAAAATTTAACATAATTATAATAAAAAAATAAAGTTTGTACCCAAAAAATATTGCTTATATAAATTAAAAAAAAATAAAATGCAAACAATAAAAATGTGTATGATTAGGATTAGTATAGAAATAAAATATAAAAAAAAATTCAATTTTTAGTGAAAAAATTAAAATGTACTCCAAGTGAGATTTAATATATGGAATATAATAATATTTTTTTAAATATCAATTTAGTTATATAATTATATCTTATAATTTAAATTTTTATATAATTATAAAGCTATTCGAGTGAGATTTAAATTAAAATTAATTTACATAATTTAATTTGTCATTGTTGAGGGAATGTCAACTCTTTCGGGAGAAATTTTGAAAGTGTGACTCATCCGAAGCTAACAAACCCCTCAATGGGTCGGTATTATTTCTAACTGAGGTTTTGCATCTTGACTTTGTGAAGAGCCTGAGTGTCTAAGGCTATTGGAAGAGGTGGTGAGTTCAACAGAGTGGGAGCGTTGCATCGGGACAAATTATGCGTGGCGCATGACCACCTATCAAGAAAATGTGAACATTTACACTTGATTGAGTTTAGGCTCGTATATGACACTTGTGGATATTTATTTGTTCAGATTCATTCTGGACATGATTTTTTTTTATATAAATATAATATTTTAAAGTTTTTTATCAATACTTATCACGTGTCATAATATGAGGCTGCTACAAGTCATCATATTATTGGTTGATTGTGTCACATTATTACATTTTAATGGTATTATAGCACATGTAACAAAGTGTGTAAGAGATTTCAAGTTCAAGTACCAATTAAGCCCAAAAAATAAAAAGCATATATTAACTCGCCAAAAATGAAGTGGTTTCACATTTCAATCTTTTTAGTTTGATCATTGAAATTCAATTATCTGAATTAATTTAAAATTAAAATTTAAAAAGCAATTCGAATAAAATATAAATATTATAATATAATCTCATCATCAATTAAAATAATTTTTATCTCTTCGTTAGTATTGTCATTTGTAATCTGCATTAATTTAAATAACAATTAATTAATAAACATAAATTTTTTTGAAAGGTAAATAATAAACATAATATTTTAAAATGCAATAGTAAAAAAACTTATACTGATTTAAGTTTTTATACAATTAATATTTTAAAAATTTAATTATCAAATATATTAAGATATTTATACTTATTATGTATATAAAATTTTAAATCAATATGATATTTTTATTATATTAATCTAAAATATTCATTCAACTTATCTACTCCTCTATTTTCAAAAAAAAAAAAAATTAGGGCAGGTAGTATTAGTTTATGATACTAAACAATTATTTTGTAATTAATATTATTTTTCATATATTTTTTAATAATATATTAATAAAATTTATTATTGCTACTTTAGTAATATAATAAATAATATGTTATGAAAGAAAATTAAAAAGATTGGCCAATGTAATCACGGAAGTTAGGTGAGATGATAAATGGTCTCTCTTACCTTAACTAGTGGTTGAGGATTCGATTATTCCTTGAATATGGAGCAACTTTAAGATTCGTAGCTAACATCTATCTATTAATGAAACGTGGCGTTGCATCCTGATTCACTGGTAAATCAATCAGACAATAATCAATGTCTCAATGCTCTACACATGATGTTACACGTGATATCACGATGTCCAATGCATGAGAAAAAACATGTTAAATAACATGTTTTTTAACACTATTTTGATATCAAAATCAAGTCATCTTTCATGACTTCACAATTTCACACCTTAATTATCAATAAATAAGTCAAGCAATAATCATCTTTCATGACCTCATGTAAGACTTGGTAAAATAATACCAACATAATTGCCCCACCAAGCTCAAGTCTAAATGTCAAGTGCTCATCTTTGAAGTGAATGGGTTAGTATGAAAACTCAATTGATATATTTTAGAATAACATCATATATATATATATATAAACCTTTAAACTTATTTATTCCATACAAATTTGGGATTACTCATTCTTGCAAATTATCTTATTTTTGTTAGTTGAAAAGGTTTTTTTTTTTTTTTAAATTCATGCTTTTATATATTATAAATTATTATTATTTGTACATTATCAGTGAAAAATAAATTCTACAAATACGGCATTGTCAGTAAAAAATATACTTCAAAGAACTCTTGTTATCATCTCACAAAAAAATTAATCTTCACTGATAATGTATCCAAAATAATTTATGTGAGCTTTAATAATTTGGTAATACTACCATCAAAGAAAAAGATGCCAACTTTGCTATAAGTGTGATTTGAGATAAATATCAAAATTATATATGAACTTTGATTTAATGTTATATATGAAATTTTTTTATTTGATTCAATTTTCACTAATCACTAACAATGCTATCGAATTAGTACTATTTGACATTGATATATTGCATACACAAACAATTAGATTAATCCAATATGAAAATAAATACATATATTCATTTCTTTAAAATACGTACAAGTGAATCAAAAATAAAGTTTCATATATACATATGAACCATAATTTAAATTTCATATGTATAATCAACTCAAAATTATTTGGAAGTTTGTACCACTATCCTCTTCCTCATATATTTCTTTTTGTCTATTTTCAAAACTATAATATATAAAATTCAATAAGCTAATAAAAAACTCCATAAATATGCTCCAAATTAACTTTTTCTAGTTTAGCTTTGAATAGAAGCATGATAAATCAAAGACATGACTGCGCAATGTTAGCTAGATTGATGCAAAAGGGTTGGTTGCCTCCTAATTTGAAATATCAATGGGTAAACTACACCTATGGTCACTAAACTATTAGTAAGTTTACATTTTAGTCACTCAACTTCAAAAAGTTACAAAATGATCATTAAACTATTCAAAAAATTTCATTTAAGTCACTTGTTGTTAAAATCGTTGTTCTATGGCCTTTACTTTTCGTACCACTTGCACCGATCGAAAGCTATCCTTCCTCTTCTCTTCTAGAGGTGTGCATGGGCCGGGCTGGGCTCGGGCCAAATATACCTTACTCGAGGCC
This sequence comes from Gossypium longicalyx, assembly GCA_025698465.1. NCBI lineage: Eukaryota > Viridiplantae > Streptophyta > Magnoliopsida > Malvales > Malvaceae > Gossypium > Gossypium longicalyx. The sequence continues at coordinate 1,658,148 of CM047000.1, read as the reverse complement.
CGGCTCATTTTTTAAACGGGCCTTATTTTTTTGCCCAAGCCCATTTTTCGGGCCTATATTTTTGTCCAAACCCTCCCACATTTCGGGCAAGCCTTCGGGCCGGGCCTGGTGGCCTGGCCCATGCACACCTCTATTCTCTTCTACAGTTTAGGTTTTTTTATAAAATAGCTTTGAACGTCACAAATTCACGAACTAAAATCTAAATTGCTTTCTTCTTCGATCTTTGACACTGACCGTCAGATCGACTTGGATCTAAGGTATGTTCTTCTTGTCAATGGATACTAATCCATCATATCGATCGTCAAATCATTGCTTGGAGCTCACCAGCCGAACTTATAAAAAAAATTAACAGCCTAGTGATTTAAATAAAAATCTTCAAATAGTTCAGTGACTTAAATGAAAATTTTCAAATAGATCAATAACTATTTTGTAACTTTTTAAAGCTCAATGACCAAAACGTAAATTTACTAATACTTTAATGACCTTGACTATAATTTATCCAATATCCATTAAGATGATTGGGTTGGTTTTGATATAGGTGGATATGAGTTGAATCAATTTCAGTTTTAAAATTTTTAGATCAATACGATGATTTTAGGTTTAAGTCATTTTAAATTTGTATTATTTGAGTGTTTAGGGTCAAATTATCTTAGGTTTAGATTATTCGGAAGTAATTCAAGTCACATTTTAATTTTAAGTCATTTTTTAGTTTAAAATAAACATATTTGAGTTATGAACTTTTTATTATCAAATTAAATTCAACTAAATTTTAATTCAGGAATTGAATTTTTGTGTAATGCAACATCCCAATGGAATAATAATAAGGATAAATTTTAAAATTATACTTGAATTTTGATTTAATATGTAGTTTAATATATGAATTTTAATTTTGTGCAATTATACACATGAAACTTTGATTGTGGTTCAAGGATATATATAATTATTTTTGTATGTAATATATAAACATAATTAATAATTTGTAATAATTGGATAAAAAAAGCATGTGATATATCCCAGTGAGTTCCTACATTTTCACACCTTGAGTCGACCCTTACCGAATTCAAATTAAATAATAAAAAATAATTTTAAAATTTAAATTTAATTATAAAAATATATTAAATATCAATTAAAAATATAATTTTTATTATTTTATTATTTTTTAAATAGTGAAATGAAGGGACAGAACCAACCTGAAAACATGTAAGAATTTATGAAACTGAGCCATGATCTGTCCCACAAACACCTCTATTCCTAACTATACTGTATTTTTTTAAGACAATTGGCTTTTAATATCCTGCAATGAAATATCGTGGCAAACAATATCTTTGCTATACCAAAAACTTTTAACAATTTTCTTTTATTTTGGATTCAAAATAATATTTCCTTTTTATTTCTATAGAAAATGGCTAATTTTACGTGATGTCCCCAAAATTATGGGTCAAATTTCAAATTAACCTTTAAACTTCAAAATATTCTAATTGAATGATTGAAAACCATCTAGTTGCAACACTTGTATGTTTGAGGCGCATGCCGCAATTAGTTTTGTCTCACCAGTTGACACTTAATGGAAAAGTTAATGGAATGATTAACTGAATGACCTAATTGGAAAGATGTTGATAATTTCAGGATTTAATTAGAATATTTTAAATGTTTTAGACCAATTTAAAATTTAACTTATAATTTGAGGATTTCTGATGTAATTAAAATTTGTCCTTAAAATGAATTGAATTTTAATTTAAACTTGGATTAGTTAGGATTAGAATCAACTCAATACAAAGCACAACAAGTCAAAAATCAAAATATACCTGACAATGATTCACGCCACGCATTGTGGGATTTAAAATTCTAGAAAAAACCCCACACATGTTATTTGTGTATAGTGAGATTCAAACTTGGACATAAGGGTAAAGCAAAAAATATTTTGGAGGATCAAGATTAAATTATATATTTTTATGAGAGCTAAAATGCAATTTCATTACTAGATTGACTTATATCTTTTTAAAATTTTAAAAACTAAAGCAATAAATTTACATTTTAGGAGTGGCCAAAGTGATTACCTCCCTTCCCTTCACCTCTATTTAGATACTCAAAGTTCTAATACTTCAATGTTTATCAGGGGCGAAACCAGGGGCTTGGTAGAAGTCTTGCCCTCCTAAAAAAGAAATTTTTTTTATGTAGACCCTTTGAAATTTTTAAAAGTTTAAATTAGTAAAGGTAAAATTATATTTTGCCCCCTAAAAATGATAAAAATTTGATTTAATCCTTTAAAAATTATAAAGATATAAGTTATTAAAAAAATGAAAGTGTATTTTTACTATTGTAAAAATTACAATTTAATTTCGACCCCTAAACAAATTTTCTAGTTTCGCCCCTGATATTTATCGACATTGTCAATATCGAAATATCATTTAAACCAAAATTTTGTTATTAATATTTCTCCTTTTGTCATCGTGGACATTGTTCAATCTAGGGACTTATGTATATGAGAAAGAGATATAAAATAAAATAATTTTAGATGATATAATGAAATATTGCCAACCAAGTTTCAGATGACATTATTTGGTCACAAAAACAAAACATTAAAATATGTAGGTTGGCTGGTCGGATTAGAATTTTAATAAGGAAAAAAGGTCCCCTCCAATGGAACAATAAGGACACAATCTAATCCTTTGGGACAATATTCTTTAACAATTTGTCCTATTTTGAAGGGTGGGATGTATCATGGAAAATTTTGTCCCCAAAGGTTGCTTCTAGAGATGTGAAAGCAAAATTTTCAATGGTTAATAAGTGAAGATAAGATTGGAAAAGGGATTTGATTTCATAAAGGATGATATAGTTGATGATGTATGTTATTATTTTTTTAATAAATATGTTATAATAAACGTTGATAATGGCGGTACAGTAATTGCAAGGTAATAAGAAAAAAAAAAGAACACACTGATTTTATGTGAAAATCTTTTTAGGAAAAAACCACGAGCAAGTGAAAAGGAATTCACTAATGTTGAAAAATGAATGATATAAGAAGAGTTTCGACTACATCTATTTAAGGGTTGAAAAATCCCGTTCTAATCAGAGTTTAATAGAAGAAGAATAATTCTATACGAATTCAACTTATGTTGTATGGTCGGTACCGCTAGTAACAAACTCGGTCCAATTTTGTGCTTAATAGGAATCTGTAGTGTGCTAAAAATATTTATTTTAGAGAAGTGATATTAGTAAAATTATATCGTTTAACCATACAACGTATTTGAATCAGTATAAGCATAATTAATCATTACAAAATATAAAATATATGATATAAAATTAAAATTAAAATAATTTAAAATTTGTATAAACTAAAACACAAACCTAAAAACTCAATCTCAAAAAATTAACCTTACCAATAAAATCAATCTTAGGTTCCACCCTTCCTAATTGACTTTATTACAGATTGGTGGTCCAAAGGTTATATATATCCCTTTTTAGGTGAACACAGGGAATTGTATTTAACTTGGATGAAATGTGTCCATTTTTGTCTTTATATCTTCTTTCCAAAAGGTCTATTCTAAGAATTAATTATGGAGCAACCCCATTTACTACAAAGTATTTTTTTTATAGAGTTGGTAACTAAAAATAACTTTTCTTTTAGCAAATTTAATTTTGTAATACGGTAAATTGGATCTAATACATGTACGGGTAAGGTGAAATTTATCAAAAAAAAATTTAACCAAGCTGTCAATTTTCAAGTTCAAAAGATTAGTCCATTTGTGGTGAATTTTTGGATGGAATCTAAGTAGTTATGTGTTGAGATGTCTGCATAGCATTTGAAGAGCTATCTCTTAGCTTTGAAACGCACTTTGAATCACTCAATTTTGAGTTTGGAAACTCAAGTTATGACTATTTTAGTGAAGATTACGTAAGCAGAATTTTTTTACGGGATTATTATGGGAAATTATGAGTTTCAGACTTCAATTCGAGTTTAAATCATATTAGTTTCGACTTTTAGGCTTAATTTTATTATACGTGAGCCCAATATTGTATATATTAAGTTTTATTATTTTATTATTTACTTATTCCGAATTTTAAGATATTTTTAAGTATTTAAAGTTGTGTAAGTGTTTTAAGTTTCTTAGTCAACAAGAAAATTTAGTTCTACTAAAACTGCTTGTTATTTAGATTAATAAGAGTTTCATTATATTTAAGGGTTTTATTTTGATGTAACTAACAAATTTATATAAAGTTCTCTTCATTATTCATTATAGATTATAAAGATAGCTTGATTGAGATTTCTTTTTTGTTTTTTTTTATAAGTAGGTTTTATTATTGGTTTTAAAGTCGTAGTAGAACTCTTCACCCTCCAATTTACTAAGGTTCGATCTTAAGGGATTGGTTAGAGCCATTTGTGGAGCTTGTTGAAAATCATTCTTCAAAAGGTTTCATAGGACAACGATTTTTTATCACCATTGGTTATTTTTATTGAAACTTTCGTTCCATCATCCATCTTATTTTTGTTTTCTTCCATTATTTATCTTTTGATTTGTCAAAGATTATTTCTTGAAAGGCTGATTAGAAAAATTAATTAAATTTGTTGAGATTTATGTCTCAAAAAGATTCAATTAGATACTTATTAGGATCAAGCCTCAATATGGCATATGAGGTTTAAAAACATTGTGAAGTCCATAGTTTTCACACAATTATGAGATTAAGGTTATATGATTCAAGATTTAAATTAATATTTTCAAATTTGGATCGGTGATTTAACCAGTTCGATTAACTCATCCGATTCTATTAAATAAGTCACTAAAAAATTTAAAAAATATTGATTCAAATAATTTTTTTGTTCGGTCCGTACTGATTTCTAGATCAACTAATCTAATGACTTTCTCTAGACTGATACCATGATTGGTTCCCGATTAACTAATTTGGTCCGATTCAAACAATATTAGTTTAAACCTTAAACCTTGCCAAATTAACCAGTTAAGGACAACGAGAATTAACCAATTCTCAATCTTGATCCCCAAGTCCGTCTCCGGTCAAGGTATAATTCTAGGTATCTCATTCAATCTCGTCATCTTCCCCATCTTGCCGTTACTATGCTTTTTATTCTCTAAGTTTCCTCCATTCTCTTTAAATTCCCCACTGACTTCTACATCAGAATGCACTCGGATTACCAACTCCGACGCTCTCATATAACTCACGTTCTTCTGGCAGATTCATTCAAAGTCTAAACCAAATTTCAAAGCCCAATTATCTTGCATCCAACCCAACTCCATCACCATAAGACGTAAAAGAGAAAAATGTTAGGGTTTTTTTATCCAATAATGATTCCAACCCAGATTTCAACTTGGGTTCAAAAACATTATGTTTTGAAAATTGTTTATTAGAAATACATATGTTTTGATTTAAAATTAATTCTTGATTGTTGAAATTAAAAAAAGAGTAAGCTATAAAAATAGTCACTTTTATTTGCTTTCAGATTATATTTTAGTCATTTATATTTGAAATGTTTTGTTTTAGTAATTTATATTATCGTTTTGTTATAAAATGGTCACTCTACCGTTACCTTCCTAACGACGATCCTAAGTGGCAGTCCAAATAGGTTTTAAATGACAACTTGAATTTCATACGTGACAACCCAAATTAAATTTATTTAATTAAAAACTTATTTTCATCCCAATAACTAGACATTCAAATTGACATTTAAAACCCATTTGGACTGCCACGTAAGACTGTCATTTGGGGATAACAAAGTTTAACAGTAAAGTGATAACTTTGTAACAAAACGATAACGTAAGTGACTAAAACATAACATTTTAAACATAAGTGATTAAAATATAATCTGAGACAAACAAAAATCATTATTTTTTTAACCCACCATCGAAATAGCAAATGAACAAATAACGAGAAGGGAAAAAAACAAACTTTTATAAATTAATTTAATTTCATTCCATAATTCGAACCGAAAATTTCTCACAAATGAGAAATACAAATATACTCTAAGAGTGAACAGTAGGCCCATTTAGGATTTTATGAATATAGATATAGGCCGAAAATATGGAACATATAAGTCCTATGTAAAATTACTATGAAATAGATGAGAAAATTTTATATAAAGAAAAAAGATGCTATTTTTATTTTTAAGGCAAGCTGCCATAGTAAGGAAAGAAACTTAAAAGGTTGATTACATGCATACATATACATCATATATATACATGCATACATACATGCATGCATGCATTCAAGGGTTTTTATTAGACATACTTGCAGTAAATCTTGAAGTCCCAGGACATGCACAAACTGCAGTGAACCAATTTAGCTTCAAGTATAATAGTTGCTTCCTGTACAATATTATTCATATATTATCTCCAGGTTGGTCTTTTGTTCTTCAAACTGGTAAGAGATATAAGATAGAAACAATGTAAGCCTAAATTATCATGTGCTTTGTCATTTGTTCGTCATAAGTTCGAAAGTTAAAATGCCAGATAACTGAGACTTGACGCACTCGTTTACATGGAAGGCTAAAGTTCCGGTTTTAGCACAATTGATTCAGGGAATTACACTTTAGGAGGTGATATCTAACAAATTTGGAGTTCAAAGCATTAGAACCCCTTTCTTCGAGGCTGCAGGTCTCTAGGGGAAAGCAATCGATTGGTTCGATTAAGAAAACACAAAAACAACTTAATCAGCTAACCTCATACTTTAACCAATTGGCTAACTGACTTAAAGTCTTAACAGACCTAACCAAAGGGACTTAACATTGCTGGGTTCAGTCACTTGAGACGGTTAAACCTTATCAAGGGGTGTGCCTCAGTGAATGTCATGTTGGTGCTTTTTTTGCAAAAACTTTCTACTTGCAAATGCAAAGCAAAAATTTCGGAAAGAAACAGAGGTTGCGAGCATAATAAGTTACCTTGCATTTCAGGCCCAATTGAACGGGTAAAGATAGCTAACCGAGGCATTAGAAAGTAAGGCAGGTGAAGCAATCAGTCAATGAGGTGCCATGGAACTGTATAGCCTTACGGGAGGTCCTTGTAACTTGATGGGACTGATTGGATAACATCGAACTTCTCATGTCTTGGGCTCTCCTCTGAGCTGATCTCAGTTTATTCATTATCTTATCCATTGACGAGGATCTCTTCTTTTCCAGCTTCATCTGAAACACATTGTTGTGTCAGAAATGATGACGATAATAAGTTCTCAGGTCATGCTAGATCTGTTTCTTTTTTGCCACAGATTATTGAGTTGGCAATCAACATCGTAAGTTTTTTAGCAGTTTTAACTTAAAAAAGTATATTCTACTTTAGATAAATGGATCCAAAATGATTCATGTATCATACGGTTTTTTTACTTTTTCGTTAAATATCTCCTTTCCAATTACTTCAATTGTAAAAGGAGAAGTATTCAAGTAAAAAGCAACCTCTAGTTTCCTTATGGCTGCCTCAGCTTTTGCCTTCTGAAGATTCTCCCATGCAGTGATTTTGGCTTCTTCTCTTTCGAATCTGCAAAAGTGAAAGAAAGAAGTCAAAATATGAACATTGATCAAATATGTTCTATAAGCATTTCAATTTATGTTCTCTGATATTGGTCGGTCAACTTTTTGGCACCTAAAGTTGAACATTCCGAAAATTCTTTTCATCTAAGTAGGCTATGTGCTCCATTAAAGTAATACGTTGGTTATGGTTAGGCAAAATCATCTTACTTAGAAACGCACTTTGCTGTCTCAGTCACATCCCAGGTTGGTGTACGAGTGTCAGCAGCTTTCTTTCTCCAATCATCAACGATTTCTGAGCTCTTCGCAGTGTTTCCAGCTCTATGCTTCTTTGACCACCTAGTCATGGTGACTCTTTCATCTATCTGTACATCTCTCACTTCTGATTTAGAGGCATGGATGCTTTGCAGTTCCATGATAGGTAGAGGAGATGGGGTGGAGAGAGAGAAAGAAGCTGATTCTTTGGGTGATGAGCAAGTGCTACCCTGTGGGCTCATTTGGGTTGCCATGTCTCTTCTTGAAACCGTACGAGAAATATCAGTGGCTGCATCCTTGACCGTGTCAAGATTTTCATCTGCATCTTTAATGAACGTACAGTAGGCTTAGAAATTATCATAATAGGAGCATCTTATGTCTTAATAGAACGGAGGAATTTTGTATCATAAGGATAGATATGTACCTTGAGAAGGCAATGATGGTGGACTTACGACCTCAGAGCATCCATGCACACTAACAGAACGGGCCATGCAAGCCTCAGTTCGAACAGCAAACCCACCACCATGGCTACGAGAATGAGCTACCAAACCATTTGCTGAAATTATACCAGCTGAAAAAGGAGAACCAGCCATGAAATTCCCCATGTTACCCCCGTCAAGGATGTACATCGAAGGCGAGTACAAAGAATTGTAAGCAGCCCCAGGAGGACCAAGTGGACCACTCTTTGATTTCGGTCTTCTTTGAGGATGCATGACAGATTGTTTCACACCACTATCCCCTGGACTAAGAATCCACCTTTCAGCATTTTCCCACTTTGAAGGTAAAGTCCTTCCATTGTTACAAGGCAACATCCCAGCAACATTCCCCTGCCTCTTTACACCATTGTTATGCAATGGTACACGTTCAGAACTCGAACCCTTCTGCATCCCAGCACTCAAGTTATTGTGATGATGATAATTGGGAGTCCCGGGACTAGGAAAGGCACCCGATTTCCGTGTTGAAACAGAGCTTTTCTTCATAGTCCCCAAACGTGGAGACGAAGCTGAGACATTATTTAGATCTAATGAAGTGGGTATTCGTGAAGCTTCAGATCTAATCTTCCTATCCTTACAATCTATATAAAAACAATTCAACAAAACAATGAAGCTAGAACTATTTAAGGTAAAAGAAACAATTTCAAGAAAGAAACTAAAAGGGTACCTTTAAGAGCAAGAGAGAATGAGTTTCTTGCTGAATCTATGAGTTGATTTTCGTCCTTTACATGAACTGTATCGTTTTCATCTTTTTCAACTAAAAGTGAAAAGGGGAAAAATAAAGGAGTGAATTTTGAAATACATTTTGTTCTCTTTCGTTGCTTTCAGTTTCAACTTTAAAGAAAAATGGTAATGATAAAAAGGGGAAAAATATTTGCGTGCACCTTTCACTTTCTCTCCTTTTCTGGAGAAACGACTGTGATTAAGGACTGCGTTAGCTTTGTTTGTATTTGGATCTGGTCCACTCAAACTCTCATTTTGATCTCCTCTTTCACGTCCTGCCAAATGCTGCAAACAAAAATAGCATTTCAAACACTATTTCTCTCTTTTTTTGCCCCTTTTTTTCAGGAAAAAAGATTAAAGATCAAATCAAATAATGAAGAAAACAACATGCAAATTAATCAACAATGATCGATCACACAATGCACTCATGCATTAAACTGAGAAATTGAATTAAAGAAGAAAAAGAATCAACACTAATCCTCTTTTTTCCTCCTTTTTCCCTTAAAAGAAGTTTAAAAAACAGATAAAAAAAGAGAGAATAAAATAAAATAGCATGCAAATTGATCGACAATGATAGATCACGATGTACATTGTTAGTTACGGCTTCCTCTGCTTATGCATTGCACTTAGAAATTGAAATGAAGGAAAAAAAAAACCAACACTATTCCTCTTTTTTCCTCTTTTTCCATTAAAAAGTAACAAAAAAAAACTTAAATCAGATTTAAAAAAGAGAAAAAAAATTAAAAATAGCATGCAATTTGATAAAAAATTATCGATCACGATGTACACTGTTAGTTACACAGCTTCCTCTACTCATGCATTGCACTGAGAAATTGAAATAAAGAAGCAAAAAAAAAAAAAAACACTATTCCTCTTTTTTCTCCCTTTTCTCTTAAAAAATAGCAAAATACTTAAATCAGATTTAAAAAATAGCACGCAAATTAATCAACAATGATCGATCACGATGCACATTGGTAGTTAACAGCTTGCTCTACTTATGCATTGCAATGAAAATTTGAAATAAACAAGAATGGAAAAAAAAATAGAATGATAAGTTGAAAATTTTGAAGAATTTTACTGAAGAGAGTTCGGAAGCTAGAGAATCATGGTCGTGAGCATCGGAGGCGAAAGAACAGCGATCGACACTAGCTGAAGCTGAAGAGAAGAGGCTGAAATTGGATTCCGGAGTGAATATAACTGAGTCGGGACTCGCATCCCGAACTCTATAACTTGATCCATTGGAGCTTTGTTCTTGAAACCCTTGCTCCGCCATTTTTTTTTTTTTTTCTTCTAAGCTTGCTTCTCTTCTTCTTCTTCAAATGTCGCCTATTGTTAGTCTGCTTATATGATTTATTTATGGCTTAATTTTGCTCGCAGTGCTTTCTATTTTTCATTATTTGAAATTTAGTCCTTACTTTTAATTCCGCCTTTAAAATTAAAAAAAAAATTGTTCATCTAACCAATTTAAACTCAAGTGGATGTCATGTGAGGAAAATATTATATTGGCTTTCATTCTGATCGTACAGCAGAATTTTACGATTTAAATAGAAAATCTTCCTCTCTGAAGTTATTGGTGAAATATCATAAAAACCCCTATATTAAAAATTGAATTGTATTTTACTTCTTTTATTTAAAATGTGAGTAAATTAGTTTCAATACATTAGATCAAAGAGTTAATTCGTAAAAAAAATCTTTCGTTTTTACAGTTAAAAATTAGCTTGGCTGATAAGCATAACTAGACAAATTATATATGACATATAACCAGTTTTTAATATTAAAAATTGATGGAATTTTTAAACCAATTTACTTTGTGATCTAATGTTCTAAGATATAAGAATTAATTTATTTATTTTTCGAGTAAACGAGACAAAATATAATCAAACTTGTAATATGACCATAATACTATCAAATTTACTCATTTAACCTTCTTCACATGCAATATTCGCAATATAATCAAATTTTATTTTAAAAGTGTTACATAATTCAATTTAAATGATATTAAATCATAATCTAAACTTCAAATATGTGAAAGAGAACATGCGTTATGGGCGTAATTATTTAGTATTTTTCTTTAATTGTAAGGGTAATATGGACTTTGGGCTTCCTTTTATTGATAAGGAAAAATGGATGGGTGATATTATTATGTATTTATTGCTGTCGTGTTAAAGACAAATTAGTACCAAAAAAAGGGTACTTCAATAAATAAAATAAGTAAGGGAAAACTACACCGTTGGAGGAGAATTTTGGTAAAACCATCATGAAGGTTTTTTTTCCCTCTATTAAAAAAATAGATAAATTATTTCTATACGTTAATTTAAAAAGTAAATCAGTCTTTTCTGTTAAAAAACTCTATCTATTTGTATGGTTAAAAATGAGTGTAGTTAATGGAATAACCAAACAGTGATACGTGGTGTGCCCAACCTAAAGGCCCATCTGAAAAGTGAGGAGTTTGGACAATAATATAGACCCGAAAAATAGGTTTGAGTAAAAAAAATAAAGCCCGTTTGGAAAATGAGTTGGACCTCAGGCAAGCTTTTTTGCCCGAGTTCAACCTAAATTTGCAAAAATGAAAAAAATTTGTTGTTGTTTTGCTGTCATTTCACTATTATATTGCTACTATTTGATTGTTACTATTTGGATATTGTATAACTCTTATTTTATTATTAATTTTGCTACTATTTTAAAGGCATTTACTTATTAAGTTACATCTATCTTAGTGTTATTTAAATATAAATTTTTTTTTCTAATTTAATCTTTATACTTTTATTTTCAGGAATTTATCTTTGAAATTTTTAAATTTTAAAATTCAGATCTAATTATTAACACTGTTAAAAATATTTTGCTAAATTCAGGTTAATTACAATACTATTTTTTAAATTACATTGCAACCAAGTGAATATTTTTTTTATTTCAAAATATATTTTTATTACAATGTCATTTAGTCCCTGTACTTTTAAAATTTCAGAATTTAAGTCCAATTATTAACACTATTACTTTTTTTTAAAAAATCTAAAAAGTGCAAGGACTAAATTTTAATTTTTTTAAGAATATAAGTATATTTGGCAGATTTTAACCATAAAAAACTGAGTCATCCTAGTATTTAAGGACAGCTATTATGAAAAGAATATAATGTTGTTTAGTTGGACATAAAATAAAATTGAAGGAATTATGGGGTGGTGGTGATCAAATCAAATCACTTTTAACTTTTCCTTTTTTTGACAATTTGGTCCCACCCATAAAATATGGCGTATTACATGGAGCTATCATCTTCTCAATTTCTCGGTTGACATAAAGGGACATTTCAACAGTTACAGAATAATATTTTTAAATCGATAGTCAAATCGATCAAATTATTGATTCATAGATTTAATTAATTTGATCGATTCAATTGATTTGATTACAAATTATTAAAAATTCAAAAAAATAGTAAAAATTTAAAAAAATCTGTACCAATTTTTAAGTCAATCGGCTCAAAATTTCTTTCCAAATTAATACTCTAATCGATTTTCGATCTAATTACTCCATCCAACTGATTCCCGATTCAATTAATCTGTTCAGCTAATCCGATACACGACCTAAGATGATGAATATCTTAATGGAGTGGAACAATTATTGTAATGATAAAAAAACCTAAGATGTGTGATTATTAAAATATAAATTTTTTTAATGTTAAACTTATAAAATCATTAGTGGAAAAATTAAAGATCGTGAAGCCACTATAAATATACGACCTGACTAGAATACATTGGTATATTCAATAAGGAGTGAGCAAAATTCGATTCGATTCGAAAATTTTGATAAAAAATTTAAATTTTAAATTAAATAGTTCGAGTTATTTGAGTTAATTAAGCTATTGGGATCAACTCGATTAAAAAATTAAATTTTTCGGTTTAATTCGAATATGAATTACACAATTCGAGTTACCTAAAAATCTGAATAAAAAAGGTAAAACTACGTTGTTTTGGGAAATGTTTACTTATTAAGTTGAAAGGCAAAACTATTATATTGTTTACATAATTAAATAATCTTGTACATCTTCTACTAGTTAAATAATCAGTCCATGTAAACGCAACATTAAGTATAAATAGTAAGATCTGTTAGCTTGACTCGACTTGAATCGAAATTTTTTTATTCGATTCGAAAAAAATTCACATTGAGTTCGGTTGCTAAAATAGGATTCGTCAACTCGATTAACTCGAATTTTTTTACTCGACTCAATCGAATACTCAGCCCTACATTCAACTAATTAGAACTATTTTTTAATATATATAAATTTTATTTTTTAAAAAAATAAAAAGTTTTAAGAGTTTTAGTTAAATTATAGAAATTTAAAATAATATGTGAAGAATAAAAATATATATATATATATATATATAAACCCTAAAATATTGTAGTATTACTTTTTTTTTAAATTGTCAAAAACCCCCAACAAAAAATTTGAATAGTCGATGTCGATTAACAGTGGTCAACGATAAATCAACACCAAACAACAACTGTCAAAGTAAACAATAATTTTAAAAAATGTTTAATTATTTTTATTTTATAATTTATTTTTGAATTTATATTTTTAGATTTTTTTTAGTTTTTGAGAATTTATATGTATATATTTAATTTCAATACATATAAACACAGCATGTCCAATTATAATTGCTTAAAAGTGCCATGTGTCGAATTCTTATTACTTAAAAATGTCACGTAGTGTGCTCTAATTAGTCCAATATCAGTCGGGTTTTTTAACACCATTAGACTATGCTAATTAACAGAATGTGACTTTAATACCAATTTAAACTAGTGTTTTTGGATTCGGACCGATAGTCGAATCGATCAAGCCATTAATTTTTAATCTGATTGATTCAATCATCAGTTCATTTTCAATTAAATGAACTATTAAAAAGTTCATAAAATTTTAAAAAAATATAAAACCCGATTCAATCTATTCAATCACCACATTAATAAATTTTTATTTCAATTCAACTGATTATTTTTTATTAATATATTTTCGTTCTAATCAATCTAACTAAAAAAAAGAAAACACATGCCAATAATTTATTTTATTTTTCTTCTTAGATTCTCTTTCTAATCTAACAAAGATTTTTTGTGTAGGAAAAGCAATACTCAGAGCTATTTATTACATAAAAAGGACGTATCATAGCACAAACAAATGAAAATTCTCCTTTCACTATCCATTCCCACACCAAAATTTCTACTCCACCCTTTAAATTTAATTATAACCAAATTGTCAACTGAAAACTTTATTGCAAATCATTCCACCTTCTTTTACTTGAATATGTAAAAATAAGATGTATATCTCGATATTTATAGGTGTCGAGTTAAAAGTATAGTCAAATCATCATAAAATCTATATCTTATATATTAGGAGAAAAGTATTGTAGTGTGTAATGTGTAAGATCTCAACACTCATGGGTGTTGAGTTTAAAGTAATGCCTTTTGATTGAGTTTGTTTGTCGGGTTAACAGACTCATATAATACAAGGAATAGGTTTTTTAGGGCTACTTCGACATTCATGGGTGTCTAGTTTAAAGTATGGTTAAATTACTGTATAATTCATGTTTTGTATGTCTTGTATGTCAAGAGAAGTATTACAAAGTACAATGTGCTGAACCTTGATACTCATTGGTGTTGAGTTTATGGTACGTTGACAAGGGTATTAATTTATACATTGAATATCGAGTTCTTATCTCATCCCATTGAAAATAAAGTCTCACTTGTTTCCAAAAAGAACATTTCCCATCGATCATACTTGCTACATAAATGACTTTATTTAGATGAGACGTAAATTCAATCAACGAGCTGGTGAAGAGGTATGTTGACATTATATTATTATTCAATGTAAGTGATTATTTTTGTAACGAATATAATTGTATTTATTGCATATATTCGTGGTATTTGAGCACTATTTGTTATTTAAGATGCAAATGTCAATCATTTGTTTCCATATTGAGGAGTGACAACATTCTTATTAGGTAAAAGATTTAAGTTAATGTAAGATATATCGAGTGACCCACAAAATCTCAATTGACTTCACATGATATATTTAAGGGAGCAAGATAAGCATTATTCAAACGAGCAAGACCAACTAGCTCGGCATTCCATTTATAGTGAAATTATCTAAGATGGTAATTTTCAAAACTTCTTGAAGCATATATGCAATGATTTTTGCTGATGGATCAAGCACCTGGACAATTATATATATATATATTGAAAATTTAATTCAATTGTGAAAGTATTTGAAAGTTTTTAAGTTGATATAATAAGAGGAGAAACGTGTTTTAACAAGCTCAAACTTACGTCATTTTACACTAACAACAAATCAATGCTAATAGAGTTAAGACTCAATCAGCCAGACAACTATATGTATTATATAATTGACATATGTATAAGTGATAAATGGAATGAAAATGGACAAGTTAGATTACCAAAATTGAATAAAATGAATGCATTGGTAAGTGGTGAGAAAGTAGCCATGTTTGTGAGGGTTGGGCTCTGTGGGGAAAGTTGAAAGGCAGGGCTTTTAAACTATTTGTTTTTAGTCAGTTTGGTCCTGTTTTTGCAGTAACCCACGTGAGGCTTCACCAATTTCAGAATGCATGCTATTATTATTGGTCAGTGAGGTTAGGTTTTGTTTCATTAAAAACCAATAATGGACCCCCCCCCCCCCAAAACCCTTTTTAGCAAAATGCCCATTTTATAACATAAATGCCTCTTTATAACATAACAATAAATTGCATAATAATACCCCACATTTTGACTCAACAATTAATGCATGCACCTCTTGCTCAAGCACTTCATACAATTTGCACGTCAAGCACTCCATAATTGATTCTCACACCCATGAGTTCCTTTTATTTTATATTTTAAAAAAATTATAAAAGTAAATTACACCCAAGGTCATTAAACTATTGATAAGTTGACATTTTGATCATTTAACTTTAAAAAATTACGAACTAATCATTAAATTATTCAAAAATTTTTATTTAAGTTATTGAGCTATCTGAAAGTATTTATTTAAGTCAATACGATGTTAAGTTTCTTTTTCTTAAAAATTTGGTTAGTAAGCTCCAAGCAACGATTTGATGATCAGTACAATGAATCTATACCCATCAATAAGTAGAAGAATATATCTTAGATCTAAATCAATTTGACAATCAATGTCAAAGATCGAAGAAGAAAATTGTTTAAATTTTGGTTAGCAGATTCGTGACGTTTAGAGTTATTTCATGAAAAGAACTTAATTGTAAAAGAGAAAAAGAGCTTCCAATTGGTGCAGGAGTTACAAAAAGAGAAAGTCATACAGCAGGGATTTTAACAGCTTGGTAATTTAAATGAAAACTTCTAAAATAATTTAATAACCAATTTGTAACTTTTTTAACAATAAGTGATCAAAACGTAAAACTTATTAATTGTTTAGTGACCCTAGATATAATTTATTCAATAAAATCTTTTAAATCTTTTTAAATCCTTCGAGTGATGATATGGTACAATCTCAACCCGCTAATATGATTACACTTTAAAACCAATAATGTACCCAACTCCTCTTTTTGGGCGAATGGCGATTTTATAACATAAAGTAGAGTTTCTAACAACAATTGCACAATAATACCCCACATTTTGACTCAATAATTAATGCATCCATCTCTTGCACAAGCACTTTCACATGTACTAAATTATGCAACATTCCGAGGGATATGAATGAAAAAAAAATTATAAAAAAATATTTAAAAACTAAACAAAATTATAGTTGAAATGAGGTTTTGGAAATTTTGATTTAGATTTATTTTAGGTTTAAATTATTTTAATAGATCTTAGGTTAATTTATAATATTATTTAATTACAAATATATTTTTGAAAAAAGTCTTTATGCTAATAATTAGAGGTATTTATTTATTATTTTAATTTAACCAAATTAACCGATCAAATTTAACTCAACTTGGTTAACCATTAAAAAGTCCAATTTGATTAACAAAAGAATTTTTACAATATTTCACGAATAGATTAATTTAATTCGTTTAACGAAATTAATCAAAATTTGATCATGTTAACTATATATATAGAATTATCTATTAAAGAATTACTTGAAGATGTTAATTTTGTTAAATTAAAACGAAAACCGATCAAATTAATAAAAGTTAACTTTAATTAATCGAATCAACTGATTAAACACCCCTACTTTCGAAAATAAGATCATCTTTAATCTCGGGTTTGGAAGCAATAAAAGTAAAATTCAACATTTTTAAAACACGATAGTTAATAAATTACTTATTGTTTTTTTTTTTAAATTACCTTAAAACACGATAAAACATTTTTTTAATATTCAACTTTACTGCTAATTATAATATTAACCATTTGCTTGAAAATTAAAACTAAACTGCTCACATTTTATAGTAGAGGTGAAATTACCTAGGAGATCACTGTATTATAGGGACCGTATCAAATTAACTCCTCTATTATTAAATGAATCAATTTTACCCCTATACTATTTAATGAAATCTTTTTATTTGAAATTAAATTGCAATTGGAAAAAAAATTCAAGGTTTTTTTTTTTTTACAGCAAATGTTAAATATGATACAATTTAGACTTATTTGATTCTTTGTAATAATATAGGGACTAATTTGATACAATCTCTATAATACAGGGATCTCCTAAGTACTTTAACCTTTTTAAAACAATAATGCAAATGAAACTACTACTGACTTTGCATCAAAACCACTTACCTTAATGTATTGGAGTACCGTATACACGATTTTCGGCTCTCAGTACAACACCGTGTGCCCTAAAAGTGGCTGAAGACATGAAGGATGAGGATGGCCGGTTGTTAAAACCGGCATAAAGAGATGAAAATATCCTCGCCTAATCATAAATCAGATAACTAAGACAGAATGGTCGACACAAGATTGTCAACTTTCCGAGTTGTCCAAGGCATATAGTCTCTATACATCACCCTATATCTATTCCACGGTTGACATAAATATACAGCTGCGTAAGTCATAAGGCGACTAACTTGGTGGCCTACATTGTCAGTGAGTTACGTTTTTCGTTTTTGTAGAGAGAATATCAAAGCACTAGCATTATTTCCAATATCGACATAATCAAAATTGGGGTCGAGGTGAAGGGAATCAACAAGCTTATGATCCATAAAAAGACTGACCTCATTCTCCTTCGTCACTTAAATCGATAACTGCTGATTTTATTGTCCTTCAAATGCCGTATCCGTGAAGTAAGCAGTTATCCCCTTCAACTTGCCATTCAAAAAGTTTTTCTCGACCTAAGATCAAAGATATTCACCTTGAGCAACAAGAAACTAAAAGATTGAACAGCCGAAAATAAAGCTAGTGAACGATTACCCATCTAAACTATTAATATGATTATATATATAGCTTTGCAAAACTAGAATTGGAAAAGAAAACTGGGAATAATATGTAGAAATACTAATTAAAAACGGATTTGTGTATAAAGCACAAACCAGAAAATTAGTAAGTAGCCAACCGAGGCTGTCAAGGATTGAACTTGCTCGCTAGAACAAAGACCTCAATTTTGATTACGTCAACTTATCACCTAAAATTTGTGGGCCTGATTTATTCTTGCTACAGATTATCGAGAAAGTTCGACCCTAAGAAACAACTGTA
This sequence comes from Gossypium longicalyx, assembly GCA_025698465.1. NCBI lineage: Eukaryota > Viridiplantae > Streptophyta > Magnoliopsida > Malvales > Malvaceae > Gossypium > Gossypium longicalyx. Next base: position 1,639,563 of record CM047000.1, on the reverse strand, counting down.
AACCAAACATCATAGCTCTAGTCAACATATCTAATGAACACATCAAGAATCTCCTATCTTACATCCCGTGGTAACCTACTAACAGTATATATATCGATGAAGAGCACTAATGAATAAAATTTACAGTTACCTCTAATGACCAAGGAGGCTGCGCAGACAGGGACAATTCAGCCAATTGGTTGAGATCTACATTTCTAGGGAGAAACATGACAATTCTGCAGGAAATTTTCTTCGCAACGTTAAACAGGAAATATCTGCGGAAGAGTAATCAAAATGGAATTAAGACAACTATTAAGAGACGCCAAAAACAAAATTTAAATAAATGGGAAACATTTTAGTATCAGAAAATACAAGTACCCGTCATGTGGCCTCAGCATTGTCTTCAGGTCATATATCTCTACTTTAGCGTAATCAGGACCTCCCCAAGGAGGAGATAAGAAGACAGTGTCTGCCTGCGGCACCAGATACGTGGATGATAAAAGTTATAGAATCAAATAAAAAACAAAGACAAATACATCGAAAAAGACACCTATCAGCACGAAACAAATACATGGATGTCAACAAGTTTGGTGAATGTACTCAAGAGGTCCCTCTATTATAGGGATTAGATCAAATTTGCCCCTTTATTATTAAATGGATCAATTTAGTCCCTGTTCTATTATAAAGAACCCAATAAGGCCAAATTGGAATAGAGAACAATTACCATTTAGAAAACATCATTTACTGTTTAACAGAAATAATAAAGTTTTTATCATTCTGTAAATGAAATCTTTTGGTCAGAATTGAACTGCAATTGAAAAGAACAATTTTCAAGGCATTTTTCACACGGTAAATGTTAACTCTATTACAATTTGGACTTATTTGATGCTTTTTAATAGTATAGGGATTAAATTGATCCATTTAATAATAAGACTAATTTGATCTAGTCCCTATAATACAGGGACCTCCCAGGTGTTTTAACCCAAGAAATTACTAGTCAGCATCTTATTCAAAGTCTAATGATCTCTAATGTATCAAAAACTAAAACGTTGCAAAGGACACCTATTGACATAAAAGTGTCGAGTTCAAACCTTGGGAAAGCATGGTTGGTTTACAGAATGGAATTACTTGCCATATAAAGTAAGAACCAAAACTATAATATGCAATAAGCTAAAATCGGTACCTTCAATTTAGGTGCTAGAGTGAAAAAATCTCCGGTTACAAAGTCTATTTGGTCATTGACGCCATAGACAATTGCATTCTGGTATGCATAATCTATCTTCTTTGGATCAATGTCGATAGCAATAACATGTGCACTCCTGAAGAATCACGTGTTACAAGAAAATAATGGAAATAAATATCACTAAACCAAGCAAAGGGGGAATAGAGTTTCGATAGTATTCACCTCTGGGCCAATTGAATGGCGTTCCCACCAACTCCGGTAAAAGAGTCGACTACAATGCCACTCCCGCAACGGGATGCATGATGCCTAGCTATAGACTCTGGAGTTACAGAAAACCACCCTTCCTCGTCCATTTTAATACCATCATCAAATCTGGAGAATAGTAGGTATCTCTGACACCAATATTTACCAATAATGGCGGAATGCTCCTCGGACATTCCTTGAAATTGAAGTTCTGTAGAAAGGAACAAAAACACAGTGAGTTAAAACGAGTTCATAGATAAAAAGGAAGGAGAACAAAAATTGCTGTATAAACCTTCATCATCCCGAGATAACTTCCTCTGAGATCGTTTTCTTGTTTTCTTTTTCCCTTTCCTAGTCACAGCCACAAGCTCAGTATCCACCTGATCTTTTGCTAAAGCAACAGTCTCTAGAACAATTTCGTCAGCATCAGATATTGTTTCAGTGGGTGTCTTGGTCACACTGCAAGAAAACTAAGACCTCAGCGACCCAGAATGGAAACAATTAAAGCTAGGACCTACTGATTTTGTATTTATATGGTTAGTTTACATATGCACATAAAACAAATTAGATGCTTCATATCTGCTATGAGAACCAAACTGTTTAAAGCATGTTTCCTTGGCCATTATCATGCAAAAGAAGCAGTGAAATCACAGTTTCAGAAAAACAACTGCAGACCTACATTAAACCCGAAACTTATGTGCGATAAAAGAAGGTAATAACCTGTCAAGATTGTCCCGGACATCTGATATTAATTCTGATGTAAATTCACCATCACAAAAGTCATTAGTCTCACAATGTTCACCGGCAAACTCAAAACTCTTGCTTACAGAAGGTATTGTCAAATTTGAAGCAGCAGCAAGTTCAGTCCCGTTTGAAAGCTCATCAGATAACAGCTTCTCTAATCCACCATCACGTACGGATTTCTCAATGGAGTCAATAGCCATTTCATCTGACTTATTATCAAGGTTAGCAAAAACTAGATTTTCCATTCCCGGGGGTGGATCCCAAGTAGAAGCTTGAGTTTTGATATTATAAAAGTAGTTCCTCGAGTAGAAAGAGTCCCAATACACCCTCCAATCACCAAAATGACCACCATATGTATGGTCATTACAATCAGAATCAAGCCCTTCTGAATTTGTAGAAAATGACTTGAGAACAAGTAGCTGCTGAGTGCCATTACAAGTACAAACCTTCTCAACCTTTTCGTGCTCCATCGAGCTTCCATCTTCTTTGTTATTACAATGATCGATACCTGGTTCCATTAAGCAATATTCTTGTAAAAGTTCAGCACCTAAACTAGTTGAGCTCACCATATTTATATCATCATCCTTAGACACAACATCACTCTGCCATGCCAAGTTACATTCCCGAGCATAATTAGTCACAAGGTCAGAAATCCCACTGTTGTTTTGCTCCATCCCAACCAAGCTTGTTGAATCTTCTTGCTTATGATCAAGGCATAGGGATCCATCAACACCCACTGCAACATCATGACAAGATGATTCACAAAAAGAACTGCTCGAGTTATCATGAAAAATAGGAGATTCAATCTCCATCTCACTCACTTTGGAAAATTCCATCACTTCTTCAATATCTTTATGACGATTAGAATGCTTTGGATGTGTACCCTTCTTTCTGCTAACAGTCATTTTACCACTTGTCTGCCACAATATTAAAATCATCAATAAGCCTCTATAAAGAAGTACCGACTGTCGTTCTACTTCAAAATAAGGTTCCTCTAATGTTACACAGCAAAACCAATAACCCAATTTCAAATTATTCAAGCATTGCTATTGCAGCAACTCAGAGATTGTAGATTCGAGTACGCTTAACTGCGTAATATCATCAAATTTAATTAGCTTGGGTTTACAGGTAGTTTAGAATTGTCAAAAAAAGAAGTACCAACCATCGTTCTACTTCAAAATAAGGTTCCTCTAATGTCACACAGCAAAACCAATAACCCAAATTTAAATTTATTCAAGCATTGCTATTGCAACAACTTGGAGGTTATGGATTCGAACACACTTAAGTGCGTAATATCATCAAATTTAATTAGTCAGGGTCTACGAGTAGTTTAGAAATTTGCCAAAAAAGAAGTACCGACCATCGTTCTACTTCAAAATAAGGTTCCTCTAATGTTACACAGCAAAACCAAAAACCCAATTTCAAATTATTCAAGCATAGCTATTGCAGCAACTTGGAGGTTGTGTATTCGAGCACACTTAAGTGTGTAGTATCATCAATTTTAATTAGTTTGGGTTTACGGGTAGTTTAGAAAATTGTCAAAAAAGAAGTACCAACCATCGTTCTACTTCAAAAAAAGGTTCCTCTAATGTTTACACAGGAAACCAATAACCCAAATTTCAAATTATTCAAGCATTGCTATTGCAGCAACTCGGAGATTGTGGATTCTAGCACGATTAAGTACATAATATCATCAAATTTAATTAGTTCAGGTTTACAGGTAATTTAGAAAATCATCAAAAAAGGAAGTAGTAGGGGGGGCTTTGAATACCTGCTTGTTGGTGTGGAAGGAAAGGGGAAGCCCCAAAGCATCCATTTCTTTAGCCAATTCAATATCCTCTACTGAAGTACTGAAATCTGAACTAACATAAGAAGGCATTTGATCAATAAAATTACTGTATATATGCACGCCATCATCCCAATTTTCACTACCAATATTTAAAATAAACAAAACAAAAAACAATATAGCTAAGGATAATAAAATTCAAAAATAAATCACAAAACACTTGCCACAGCTCCCATGAGAAATTCTTGAGCAGTTCTTATCATTTTTTGTACGTGATTTCTGCATTTAAACAATAACAAACACATTAAAGGGCAACCCTTCCCAAAAAATTCAAACGAAAAAAAAAATTAGAGAAAAGAAAATTACAGTGGTGTCGGATAATAAGAAAGAAAATTCCCGAGTCTCCTTAGAACCATAATCCCTGCTTAGTGAACAAGTTGAAGTTAACTAAACTGTTAATCTTTCTACCGAAGTAGAATAAATTTGATCTAATTATTAGCTGAAAAAAAAAGATGGGTAAGAAAGAGGGAGAGAAATAAACCATAAGTGAACTTGAGTGAGCTTAAAGAGAGAACCCAAAGCTTTGATAGCTGGAGCCTCGCATTGGTTTTCGATTGTGTCCATTTCGATGCCCAAAATCTCCGGCTTTTCTTACACGATGACAGCTTCTCCGGTAGGCTTTGAACTTTTATAGCACGCCGACTACTCCAATTACAATCTTAAAACGATTCTACGCTATATTTGTTGATAGGGTAAAGTACCTCGTAAGTCCGACTAGATGAAATCGGTTACATTTAATAATTAATTTAATTTTTATACGATTAAAAATAAATAAATTATTTCATGCGCTAATATTTTCTGTACGAATAATATCTTAAAAATATTTTTTCATTTAAACTAAAATATTTCATCAATAAAATAAAAAATTTAAAATATAAACTTTTTTATATAATAAATATTTTTTAAATAATAAATATTATTTTTATTCAAATTTAATCTTATTTAATTATTTTTAATAATATAAAAACTAAATTAATTAATTTAATAATAATGAGACTAATTTGATCAGATCCCACCTCTCAAATACATTCACTCCATTTTCAATCTATAAAATAAATTATTAAAAATTTTATAAAATTATAAAATAAATATAAAATTTGGTTTAACCAATATTTAAATCCAATTCAATCAATCTATACTGTTTCATAAATCATCAATCTTTTACCTTTTTATGAACTAGTATACTAACCAACATTGATTTATACTTGCCTATTTTGAGCTCTTAATTATTTTCATTTATAGTTTTTTTTCTTATTTGTTCTTGCATTTTCATTTAAAAAATTATTGTTTTGTTGAATATTGGAAACTGTATCTTTACAGACAGAAAAGTGGTCAATTTTATTAATAGTTATTTAATTTTGATGAAATTTACCTTTTGAAATTGTCAAAAATTTTATTTCTACACAAGTTAATATGAGTGTATATATTTTTAAAAATATAAATGGCTTGTTAGGGTGATTTGCATTGCAATGATCTGCTGCAATAAGAGTCGATCGAGGTCGCAAAAAGCTGAAGGGCAAGCAGTAAAGACCGACCTGTTTTGGATATCTATCAATTAATTATAAACGAGTGAAACTCGAATGGAATAATTTTTTTATTAAATTCGATTTAATTTAATCATAAAAATTAACAAATCAAACCCACCTAAATTAAAAATAAACCGAATTCAAAATACCCAATCCTGCACTCAAACGACAAAACCAAGATCATCCAACCTAAAACAAACTCTAGAGTTAATTATTTTTTGGAGCATAAACTTGAGGCAATGATTCGCACATTCACATTTGAAACTTTTTGTTGAGCTGAATTAATTTCTTAAGTTCAGCGTTTATTCTCACATTGAGATTTACATTTGATAATTATCCTCAAATTTTTTCAGTCCAAATTAGTCACTAAATTTACAATTGCTTCCGCATTAAGATGACTTTTTTTGTCCAATTTTTTTCAAAGAAATATTGGGGAATAATTTAAACAAAGAAGAAGTCAAGTTCAACGTGAAAACAATTGCCAAGGATTAACTTGGATAAAAAAAAATTAAGACCTAATGTGAGAATATTTGTCAAATTCAAAAGCCAAAATAAAAAAAAGTTCAAACCCTAAAAACACTTATCAAGTTCAAACCCTAAATAGTACATTAACCTCAAACTCAAATATCTTATATCTAAAATGATCTCAACATAAAATGATCTAAATTTGAAATTAATCCAAAAATCTTGAAAATCAAATTGATTTACCCAAATTAACCCAACTCAAAATCAACCGATTCGATATCGAGAGATATAAATTTGATTGCTACTATAAAGCAAATCCCCATAATATCCTCGTAGGGAACTTAGTTACCTATGTCCAATAAGACATCCTCCACAAATAGGGATACCACCAAAATAGATATTACAATTGGGAATCGGTAACCACGTTCTTCGAACAAAATCCTATTTTCAAAACTATGCAAGCAACTGGTTGCTGGTTCAAAGTCTGCCGACATCTAAGGGTAAGTTTGGTTCGGTTCAATCATTTTTTTGAATTTTTCAAATCATCCATGGTAATTCGGTTCAGTTCAATTCATTCATATTATTAAGCCACGAAAACTGCAGCCATATTAGAGGTTAGAGAGTCTACTTCTCTCCTCTTCCTTTGCCTTCAATCTAGGCAAGTGCATACCAACATAAATCTGCCATCAATGAAGGTCCTCTAACAGAAAATACAGTTTCTCATAACAGAAAGATTGATATCTTGACATCAGCTATACACAATCTAGATTCATTTAAATGACCTAAATAATAAGCAGGTTAAAAATATGCCCCAAGTCTTTATGCTCTTCATATATTAGGAATTTCGTCCCTCTACTTTTCAGATTTTAAAATTCAAGCCCAATTGTTAACACCATTAAAAATCTTCAGTTATATTTGCTAGTATGACATTTTGAAAAAAAAATACTCATTTGGTAGCCATGCAACAAAAAAAAATGTTGTAATGAACCTGAATTTAACAAAAAATTTTAAAGACGTTAACAATAAGACCTAAATTTCGAAATTTGAAAAGTGGCGAGACTAAATTCCTAAAAGAAGTACAAGGACTAAGTTCCAAACGTATGAAGAATACAGGGACTTGGAGCATATGTTAACCTAAAAGCACTGCAGAAGTTTAGCAGCCAAAGCAGTATGTGGGTGTGCATTTGTGTGTGCTTATGTTTTACTATGAGACAAATAGCAGTAGCAAAACAACAAACAAAGACTGCAAAATTCTATTCCTTGACAAACCCACATTGGCCTTAGACAAGCTACCAGTAAATTCATTCAGCAGCACTTGTGTATATAATCTTTTTCTCGAAACTATGTCCGGCATTGAATTTTCATGAATTTTCGATAATTGCTTTAATTTCTACAATGTTATTAGCTAATAAATAAGACATATTACAAACAATAAGAACAAAATTCACAAGATCTTCAGGATATAATGACATAAAAGTTGCTGACAAGTTCAGAGTATTACCCTTATCAACTACGTCTACGCCGTCGAAAATGTCTGAGAATGAAGCTGTCTGCATATAGAGGATAGTTTTTTCTGATTAGGCCCTTGATGCATTTCCAATAAGAAAAGTCAACCAGTTCTCCATCTTTTCGAACTATGAACAAACATCTCGAGCCTACAAAGTCGGGATGGTAACCAACCTGTGATTCAAATATGAGAAGCACAGATCATTTACTTAATCAAAACAAGTTAGTCAAACTGGCCATGGTACCACTTAATTTAACTAGTGTAAACCCTAAAATCAAGTTTTAATTAATTAAGAGGTTTCTTTTCCTTTAGCTAATTCGCCCCCATTTTTTGCATGTCCTTTCATTGGTCTTGCAGTTTAACTCCTCCATCACTCCAATCACCCAGAAGAACAAAAGCCATTAAATTCTAAAAAGATGCACATTCTGAAGAAATTCATGTTTGAAAGGTGAATATAAAAAGGCTTTTGGACCACAGTGATCTGTTCAAGTTGCAACGCTATCCATGTTAGTGGTAAGTGGAAAAGTAACTGAGTAAGCCTAAAGAAAGAATGTTGACCGATAATATCAAGTGCAATCCCCTTGGCATAATCCAGATCAATGTCGTGAAAGCAATTGTAAATGCACAGTTTCACATGTCTGAAAACAAGAAAACAGATGAATATTCTAGCAAACAAATCAACCGGAAAATAACTCAGAAAAAGGACCCAAACATGTCTGATCACGTCAGGTGCACTACATGCAGCACAGCCCACGATCACATCCAGTGCAAAGGTATCAAAAGTTATATGGACAACAACAGTTTTAGCATGGTTTCATCAAAAAATGCGTAAAGTCAAGGAGGAAAAACAATTAGAGAAAACAGTTTTGAAGTTATGAACCATTAACAGAAATGATACTGGAAAAGGCCTGTACTAAAGTGAAATTCTCACTTTAGCCCTTTTACTATTTTTTGGTCACTTTCCCCCTCTACTTTCATTTCATCCATCACTTTTGCCCCTTGACCATTTCCATTAAAAAAAATCCTGTGTGGCCGTTTAAGCCAATCAAATGCGAACATGTGGAGGGCCAAAGTCAGAATTTCACTATAGTACAAGGGTCATGGTGAGAATTTCACTATCCACACAGGCCAAAGTGAGAGATCAAGGGGCGAGCACGTGAACATGTGGGATTTTCTTTAACGGAAATGGTCAAGGGGCTAACATGATGAACAGAATGAAAGTAAAGGGGCAAAGTGACCGAAAAAATAGTAAAAGAGCCAAAGTGAGAACTTCACTATAGTACAGAGGCCAAATTAGGTATTAAGCCAAAAGAAAGAGACCAAAAGAACGGGGAAAACTAAAGGAGAACGACTTATCAGTAGAAAATATCAATATCCAGGATTCCAGATTCAAGAGTATAAACTCCTAACAATAGATTAGCCTCTGATGTTTCTAACTAAAGCTTGAATTCACAAAAATGTTGTACATCAATTGAGCAGTTAACTACTATTGAACAAGCACAATTGTCCTCTATTTTGCCTCCATTTCTTATCTGCTAGCTAAAAAGGCAAAGAGTTCACATCCAACTAACTAACACTAGAATATGCAGTTGTTAACAAAAACAACACAAAATTTCAGCATCCTCAAAAGAAGAGGAAATACCATAACATACTTAAATTGGTTAGCTATATTTTTCAAATGCTCTGTTTAGGAACATGAATTTGAAAACTTGGAGTTGGATTTCATTATTATGTAAATGGTAAGAATGAAATGCATATGTTACGGACAAATTAGTTGGAATTCAATAAAATATATATTTGAAAGGTATAAAAGTATAGATTTATCAAATCCAAAAATATTTTTAAGAATTTCAAATTCATTACTGGATAAGCATCTAACAGAGATGAAATTGAGAAATTATCATGAATGTTATATTTCCAAATAGTTTACTACGCAGTTCACACTATTTTTTAAATCCAAATTCTAAATCTAAAATCCAAGTTTCCAACCTAAAAGTATTTGTGTGCAGTACATATGCAAGTAATTCAAATGATGTATGATCTTCAAATATATTGAAAGACTTGGAGAAAAAAAAGTATACTATGGCAGACACACGTTTCCAACACTCATCCGAGTGCTTCAAGCTTTCAATAATAATAAATTCCAGAGATCAAAATTCAAAAAAATAAATAAAGAATAAACATACAGTGATGTAATCAATTCCACATCCAATTTTCTTCTCGAACTCTGGATGGTAAGGAAGCAACCTTTCCAAAATCGTCCTTTCATGCTCTGGACACAATCTATCTCCAGCTCCATATCTAGAACAATCATTCTCTTTTAGAATTAGATAAAACTAAAATAAAGCCAATAAAAATTAAAACACTTACTTTCCAGAGTGAATAATCATTCTAACAAAGCCGACAAGAGGCACGGTGTCCTCTAAAATCCTATCTTCCCAATCAGTCCATTCACCTCTGTTCCTTTTTCCCTCACTACCTTCCTCTTCTTCCAAAATTCCATCACTGTCCTTCTTCGGCACTGTACTCGGCCTCCTCAAGAAATCGGCGCCGTAAGCTTCCTGGCTCCCGATTTTCCCGCCGTCGGACCAGGTCCTCAACGCTTTAAACCGAACTTGAAGTGACGTCGTTTTGAGGAAAGGATAAGATAAGATCACCAGTGAGGAAGAAACGGAGGTAGGCATAGAGGTACGGTGAAAGTAAGGCGGCGGCGGGGGGTTGAGAATCGAAGCCATGGTGAGTTGAGTTCAGTGAGTTAACCGAGTTTCGAAAGTATTGTTGAAGAAAGAAATGGGAGAGTTTAACCGTCACATTATCAAGGTGAAGGAAAAATATGAAGACTGTTTTGCCATTGGAAGGGAAAAAAATCTTAGCTGATAATAAAGGTGAGAGCGCCCTTTTGTCCAGCTAGGCGCGTTTTTATTTTTTTCATTTGGGCCGGTTATGGCCCGTTAAGGCCCAATCTCTTGTTAGGCCTTTTTCACGCTTATGATACTTGTATTATTATTAGTGGTGAAATTCCTAAGAGACATCTGTATTATAAAGATGGTATCAATGTAGCCCCTTTTATTATTAAATGGGTCAATTTAATCATCATACTATTAAAAAAAATCAAATAATACCAAATTGGAATAAATTTTATATTTATTATTTAAAAATTTTAATTTTTTATTTTTTTATGTCTTGTAAATGAAATTTATTGTTTGGAATTAAATTGCAATTAAGAAACATAATTTTCATGATATTTTTATACAGTAAATATTAATTTTGTTACAATTTAGACTTGTTTGAATTTTTTAATAGTATAAGAGATAATTTAATCTATTTAATAATAAAAGGATTAATTTAATCCAATCCATGTGATTCAGGACCTCCCAAATACTTTGACATATTATTAGTAGTTGTATGGCACAACTGGTAAAAATTTATATTTATAAAAAAATTATATTAAAACAATGTAAAATTTTATTTGAAATAATTAATTAAAAAGTTAAAAAGTTATGTGCTTCAAGTTAAAGTCCTATCATAATATTATTTTACTAAAAAATATTACAAGACAAAAATACTTTTCTAATAATATTCATTACTTTATGATAATTAAGGTATTTTAGTCATTTTCAAATTAAGTTGATGTTCAATTGAAGTGTGACATTAACTCATTATGTCACACTCGCAATGAGAGTAAAAAAAGGATAACAAATAAAATTATTAAAAATTCACATAAAAACAAATTGATGTTTTGGCTATAACAGTAAAGTTAATTGTTTATTATGCATAGTGTTTTGCATTCAAACTTCACTATGGTCAAATTTGTTATGTTGAAAAGATAAAAAATGTCCTCATAAAATATGACTTAATTTGTATATGAGAGGGTATTTTTGTAATTTCATAAATGAATTTATACCTAGTTGACCCGTAAAACTAACTCAATAAAAAACTTAAAATAAGTATAAATAGATAATAAATTATTATTATTTGGTCACCTTATAGGAGGACAATGCACTTCATCACACTCAAACTCACATCCTCCTGCATTGACAACAATGTACATGCGAATTGAACTAAAACTCAATCAGCATGGGTTTTAAATCTTGTTTAAATTTATTTATAATTATAAATGATTAGCTTATGTGCATTTAAGGTGTGCTAAGAGCCGCTTGAGGTAGAGGTTGAAGAGAGTAGAGGAATAAAAAGGATAAGAGATTGGAGAGGATGTTTTTGTTGATCTTGTTGTGGTCAACTCCTGAGGGACATGTTAACCCTACTAGCTAGGTGACAATGGGATGGATGGATTTGATGATTCGATTGTGATTAAACTACTGTGTACTTGATGAATTTCTACACATGTTTTATGTGAGGAGAATGTTTAGTACCTATCTTTGGTGAGGTAGGCCAGAGACACTCGACATGTTGATCATGTAAGTGCCGGTGAGGATTAAGTCGACAAGGTGCCATTTGTAAGCGAGGTTCCACTTTGATGAGGTATGTATAACTATATACGATGGGTTGATAGATGTTAGTATATTGAGTCCCACAACCATGTTTGAATGCGGAGCTTGGTCTCTCTATATGGTAGTCATTGCAAAACATAACAAATAAAATGTTTAAATATGTTAGTTCTTCTACTTTGATAAAATTTAAGATTTAGTCACTGTATTTAAAAAGTTAAAAATTAAATCCTCATACATTTTTAATTTAAAAATCTCAAATTAGTCATTAAAATCATAAATATTTTCTATTAGAATTTGTCAATTTAGAATTTTAATTAGGTTGTCCTCAAATAATATGGTGTATGATTGATAGAAAATAAACATGTTAAACTGACAAATTTTGACAGAAACTACCAATGACGATAATGATTGAACTCGAATTTCTAAATTAAAAAAATAAGAGGATTGAATTTTTAACTTTTACCGTACAAGGAAAATCTCAAATTTTTTATAAATATAGGGAATAACTATGTATTTTAACCTATAAAAAAATGTGAATATTTATGGAGGCCTTTTCAAAGAGAATGTGACCAATAACCGCAAGAATGTATGTTTTTATTTGATATTAAAACAATTGAAGGATCAAATACACCGGTTTCAATGTCCTTTGTTGTCCATTAATGACTATCTTGAACTCTATATAAGCATCTTCCTTGTTGTCCCTCGTGCAGAAGTGTTTATTGCAAATTTTATTGATAAAAAGGCAAAAGCTTAAGGACATTGACACCCATTTGGGTGTAATCAACTCGTGTGGAATTCAAATAGTGGTAAGTTTTGGCTTATGTTTAAAATTGATTCAAAATTCGAGATTTAATATTTGATTTGTACTTAATTCGATATTAATTTTTATGTTTGTTTGAATTTAAGTTTAAACTTATTTTTACTTAAACTATTTCGATATAATAGGGATAAATTTATAATTTTATAATAGGGGCGAAGACAATATTTATAGTGATAGACGAATTGGATCGATAATCAACATTCCTTTTCTTTGTTTAATTAGCTTTTTCTTTTTTATTAGGCAAGTAAAAGTTAAGAGAATTGAATATCATTTGCTTCCCTTCAAAATTTCAATGTTTTAGTTACCCCAAATCGAGAAAAGCTAGTGAAAATTTTAACATGTAAGCTCTTTATTTATTTTTACATAATTATATTATAGAAATGATTATGAAAGTAAAAAAAATCACTATATTTAATTATTTTCTTTTTTTTTCCAGCTTTTTTTTAATAATTTCATTATATGTTCGATTATATCTGCTCTTTTTTAATATAATATTTAAAATTATTTATAGTCATTCTCCAACCCATAAATAAGAGGATAATGCATTTTATCGTATTTAAACCCACATTCCCTACATTAATAACAATGTTTATACTTTACTTTTCATTCTCTTATTAATCTTTTCCTTTAACATTATTTTCTTTTTACTTTCATTTATTTCACAATTATTAATCCAAAAATAAAGTTACTTTATAAAATAATATTTAAATCTTAACACTAAAATTTAACCTATTATTTTAACATTAATTTCATGAGAATAGAATATTCTTGAATCTATTGGTAGCCCATAAATTGATTTGGTAATTAATATCTCAAATCCAGTCTAGTGGGTGACTTGTATTTGTTTGTTTCCCATAATTCATGCCAATTTGAGCGCTAAAATAAATTCCAAAACCATTAATTTAATTTAATTTAATTTAAGCATCTAATCAGATTATTAATGCTTTCACGATAATTTTGCCTTTGATTAAATACTAGAAATTAGGGGGCCCTTGTTAAGAAACCACGTGGCACGTTTATGTTAAATCAAAGCACCTTTGACGCACGAGACCAGCCCGGACCATGTCAAATTGATGCGTGGCGAGTTACACAAAAATTTATCCCCTCATTTCTTTTCACCCACTTAATCCACGCGCGTCTGCCTCGACCTCCTTTCACCTCCGCTCTACCATAATTATATTTATTATTAGATTAAAATATATCATATAGGTTCTTTATATTCTCGCTAAATAGATAATATATGTTGATTTTATTTATTTATTTTAATAGATGGATTCTTTTAAGGTTTAAAAAAATAAGTAGATTTTAAAGTGAATGAGTTGGACATACTTTTCTGACATGTCCAACTGAGTATGTTTTTCCTGACATATCAACAGAAAGTTCGCTCAACTAGACGTATTTTTACATATTTTCTCTAAAATCGACCTTTTCTTTAAATCTTAAAAAAATAATTTATTTAACCAATTAAAAAAATAGCATATATTACCTATTTAACCTTATATTCTTCTCAGGTTTAAAATTTAATTTTTAAAAAAAAAATTTAAATTTTGACTTTTTTTATATTTAAAATTTTAAGTTTAATAGTAAATATTCTATTATTTGAAGCCAAAAAAACCCATTGATTCTTGCTTCTAACAAGCTGATGTTTTACCATACTAAAGTGGAAAACATCCTCATACCACCACAATTTGTCAAAGAATAAAAGAGAGTCAAATTGTCAAATTGCCAATTCATTTCACCGTTGAATTAATATCACAGCGCGTATACATCACGCCTCAGAAAAAATCTTATAAACCTCACCGCGACTTTCGTCTTTTTATAGATCTCCGCCGACACTGTAGATCGTCGCCACTTCGTAAAATTCATAATATTTTCTGTTCTTTTCTTTCATTTTCTTTTTGGTTTCGGTCTAAAAACGATAAAAAAGAGACTAAATTAAATTATTTTTCCAGGAATCGGATTTCATGCAATGAAATCGATGGCGTTGAGTACACTCAATCCATGAAAACGAAATTCAAATTCCAAACAGAAGGAAACAATATCAGTTTTTTTTTCTAAACCTTGAAATGTAAATCCATTTATAAATTATTTTATTTATAGATTCAGAATATTCTGGCGGGCTGGTGCCAAGGCACTCTTTGAAGAAGCCTTAACGTTTGCCAGTTCATATTTTATAATTATTATTATTTTTAATGTTCTTTGAGTCATTTTCACAAACAACTGACAGGTGACAGCTCTTTAGATCTCTCCTCGATACTGTGACTGCCGGTCAAGCTTCATTTATCATTTCTATTATTTTTGTATTTGAAATGCTTTTTAATTGTTATTATTGTTAGTAGTAGAACTTGTTTCTTTTAATTGAAAGTTGAAGCTTGGTATTTGGTGCTTCGATTGGAATTTCGTTGAGGGAAAAAATGGACGGTGGAGATGGGACGGTAAGATTAGGAGCTTTAAATTTGAAAGCAGGTAGAGGCTTAGATTTGGATCCGGATGTCTCCGTTTCTTCGCCGGTAACAAGGCAAAAAGCTGCCGCCGCCAAACAATTCATTGAGAATCATTATAAGAATTACCTGCAAGGATTACAAGAGCGCAAAGAGAGGTAATTCCGAATTATTGTTGCCTTTACAGTATCCATGTGTTGCTCTTTTGATTTGATATTTTTGTTGAATTTAGTTGTTTTAGGTAATTATTGAAATTAGGATTTTAATAGGTGGATATGGTTTAGGTTAGATGGAATTTGTTGTGCGTGTTCTTTTGAGAATTTAAAATGTTTTGTTCATTTTAAGACGGCGAGCACTGCAAAGGAAGGCTGAGGAAGCTAAGGTTTCAAGTGAAGAGCAAGAGGAGATGATGAGGAATTTGGAAAGGAGAGAAACTGAATATATGAGGCTGCAAAGACGTAAAGTAGGAATCGATGATTTCGAACAATTGACTGTGATTGGAAAAGGTGCATTCGGCGAGGTATATTTTGAATGTTTGTTGTATTAAAGCTCTTGATCCTTGATTAACATTTTCAGTGATATTTTCAACTCATAGGGGATTTTTGAACTTGTTTCCATTCTGCTTTCGAATTATCTGCAAATGCAGATGGCTTGGCACTTACTACTGTTTCAATGTAACAAATGCAGGTTAGGTTATGTCGTGCTAAAAGTACTGGAGAGATTTTTGCCATGAAAAAATTAAAGAAATCGGAGATGCTTAGTCGTGGACAGGTAACCACCTCAGTAACCTT
Organism: Gossypium longicalyx; assembly: GCA_025698465.1. Lineage (NCBI taxonomy): Eukaryota > Viridiplantae > Streptophyta > Magnoliopsida > Malvales > Malvaceae > Gossypium > Gossypium longicalyx. Next base: position 1,623,567 of record CM047000.1, on the reverse strand, counting down.
TTTGATTATATCAATTCTTTGATCACGTGCTTTGATTTTTCTTTGGTACTATGGTATAAATGGATTTAGGCAGCTGGAAAATATTAGATTTGACATGGAAAAAATCTTAATTCCATTTGATTTGGAATGGTTAGGCTCTTTATCAGACCAGCTCATAGATTTTCTTGGTGGATCATGATGAAACCAACACATTAAGTTCAAATCATTATCCTTATTTTTCATTTTACTTTGTTTCAAGGTTGAGCATGTTCGTTCTGAGAGAAATTTACTTGCTGAGGTTGATAGCCGATGCATTGTAAAGCTGTTCTATTCTTTTCAAGATTCTGACTTCTTGTACCTCATTATGGAGTATTTACCTGGTGGTGATATCATGACACTACTGATGAGGGAAGATATTCTTTCCGAAGATGTAGCACGTTTCTATGTAGCAGAGAGCATTTTGGCTATTCATTCGATTCACCAACACAATTATATTCATAGGTAATCTGTTTTATTAACATGTTTCTGAGATTACTAAGTGTATGTCTCAATGTAGGTTGGTGGCTGGACCTAGATTTTCTTGAATGCATGCAGAGTCTTGACTAATTGCAGAATAAATAGAGGACGACTAGTGAAGGACTTGAAACTAGTAAAGTATCTGTGATGATGTTTACTCTTGATCATGTTTTATTAACATGTTTTTAATATTACTATGGGTGTATGTCTCGATGTGGGTCAGTGGCAGGATGTGGTTTTTCTTGAATGTATGCCAGTGTGTGCACTGTAATTAATGAGAGAGTCTTGACTAATAGTGAAATACATTGACAGACTAATAAAGTACTTGAAACTAGAAAGTCTCTGCGTAGATATTAACTATTAATCATGTTTTTCCTGTAGGGACATTAAACCAGATAACCTGATACTAGATAAGAATGGGCATTTGAAGCTTTCAGATTTTGGCTTGTGTAAACCCCTAGATGACAAGTATTCAACAATTTTGTTGGAAGATGAAAATTTAACTTCTCAGGACACCAATGAGGCTGAAGTCCAGTCAGGATCTGAAAGACCCCCTTGGTTGATGCCAAAAGAACAACTACAACAATGGAAACGGAACCGCCGTGCATTGGTATTATCTTTCGTGAATAACTTTTGTACTTTTTGGATTTCACATTTGTTTCATTTATTAAGCAGGCTTGACATTGCATTCAGTACCAGCTAACATCTCGTTTATGCAGGCATATTCCACTGTTGGAACCCTTGATTACATGGCTCCTGAAGTTCTCTTAAAGAAGGGTTATGGAATGGAGTGTGATTGGTGGTCTCTAGGTGCAATCATGTATGAGATGCTCATAGGCTATCCTCCATTTTGTTCTGATGATCCTCGGATAACATGCCGCAAGGTGCTCAGCACCCAGTTTTTGATTCTTAGTTATTTTGTTAGCCTCCTCTGTTCCCTAGATGGTAATCTTTCACTTTTGGACAGATTGTCAACTGGAGGACTTGCTTGAAATTCCCTGAGGAACCAAAAATATCCCCCGAGGCTAAGGATTTAATATGCCACCTGCTCTGTGATGTTGAAACCCGCCTGGGCACCAGAGGAGTGGAAGAATTGAAGGTAAGCCCTTTGAATGATACTTTTGCACATCCACGATAAGTGAACATATTTCTCTCAACAGAAGACTTCTTGCTAGATCTTAATTCGGTACATTGACAAACTAGTTGTGGCCGCTATGCAGTGTTTTACTATCAGACTGTTTACTTTCTCAGGCTGAGCTTGTTAGTATGTTATTTTATTACAAGTTTGAAGTTTTGAAATTATCAGGCACATCCATGGTTCAAAGGTGTTCCTTGGGAAAAGCTATATGAGATTGAAGCTGCATATAAGCCAACGGTTACTGGAGACTTGGACACACAAAATTTTGAGAAGTTTCCTGAAGTGAGTACTTTAAATGCTAAAGAATCTGAGTTACATACTCCTTTAAAATTTTTACTGTGAAACTAATTTTACTGCATCTTTGCTTTTTGGTAGATTGATGGCCCTCCTTCCTCAATACCAGAAGTGGGACCTTGGAGGAAGGTAAAGGCCGTTTTTGCTCCAATTTTCATTTTCTTTCTAGTGAAGCTCGTGGTACTACATTATACTAGACCGATTCTGAAACATTTTGATATGTTTTTGTTCATTCAATGATGCAGATGTTGACGTCAAAAGATAACAATTTCATAGGATTTACATTTAAGAAATCTGACGTTGTTAAGTCACTTGAAAGTTCAGGTATGCTATAATTTATAAGCTCTAGTGCTTTATTTTCACTAGAGGCTAAAGTTGCTTCCAGCTTGGGCATATTCTTCTCATTTTACAGATCTAGTGCTCATTAGTTATGGATTTGTTTTTTTTCTTGTATTTTATTGGTGACTGTGCATATGTACTATTCTATGATGGCATCATGAGTTTTTCAAATATGTTACTGTTCTGGACCTGGAAATCTAATTTTCATATGCATTGCAGGTACTGACATGAGATCTAACGGACCTTCAAAAGTCCCATCTATCGTTTCCTTGCTAGGTATGATAATATATATATTCATGAATGATCCATGAATTCACGAGGAAAAAAGCTTTGTAATATACGTTTGTATTTGTCATTGGAGAATACTAGGACATTGATGAAATAGCCTCCCAAAGACATGGAAAACTATTCTTCGATTTATCGTTTTTGAGTATAGCCTATTGCCAATTGATGCAAAGAATGCAAGGAAAAGTACTGTAGAGACCAGACCCCTATACTAAGAATCAGATTGTATTTTGCTCTCTCTATTTAAAAGATGGGCAAATTAGTTCTTATCCGTCAAATCAAAAAGCAAACGGTCTTTTTTGTTAAAAATTTCATCCATTTGTACTGTTGAAAACTGGCATCTTTGATCTTTTTTAATAGGACCAATTTGCTCTTCAATCTAAACAAGGACTAATTTGCTTATTTTTTTAGTAGAAGGAGCAAAATGCAATCCAACTAATAGTATAGAGCCTTCATGGTACTTTTACCAAAGAATGCATCTTCACAGATTAGTTACTATATATGCCTCAAGTAGCATAAGAAACCATCAGCTTTGCTCTATTTTGTTTTACAAGGTAGCAATATATCATAATTTAATCCATTGCCATAGATTGTATCTGCAAGTATTTTTAAGTCCTTTCCATCTTAAACTTGTCCTGATCAAGAACCATTACCTAATCTTTGCAAAAAGCCGGAAATACAGACTATATTTGATCATGAATTCCTTTCAACTAATACAGGTCGAATAGATCTTCAAGAAACAGTAATGCCAGAAGGCGAGCAGGAGCAGGAAACTTGAATCCGAGCGCTCTCCATTGTCGGCGTCTGTGAGCATAGGTGATCTTAGTTTCATCTCAGGTACACACTTTGCAACACCCAAAAAAGGGGTTGAAATATCATATTGAGATTGAATTTTGTCAAGAACTGCTGCTTGGAGACATAAATAAGGTCAGCTAAAAATATATTCAAATCATCTTTGACCACCATCCTTGTTTTTTCTTTTCTCCAAAAAGATTATGGTTTGTATAAGAGCTACTGTAAAGCCCAAATTATGTTCAATCCATTTTGACTGTAATTTTTCTTTTTACTAGAAGTTAATTTTCCCTTCAAACTGTGATCATTTTTTGTCCATTAAAAATAGTGAAAACAAGATTGGTAGCACGTTTTTTTAGTCGTCGTTGAAGCAATTGTTGCATCAGTACGAGAGATCGTTTTTGTTGGATGTTATAACTGAATTATGGTCCAATAATTAATGTACATGTGCTATAATAAAAAATGGCTTAATTCATGATTTGGTTTTTAAAATATGCTTAGTCCTAATTTGGTATCTATTTGTTATGGTTTTTTGGTTCAATTTTTTAGAGGGGGTTAAAAAAAATTGATTGTATTAACCAATAAGATGGCAGCATGTGGCATTTTTAATATATGGTGTTTCAAATCAAGAGTTTTCACAATTCATGATTATGTTTCTTTTTACTAAAAGTTATATTAATTAATAATAAATAGTTATAATTATTCAAATAGATATCTATTGAATAATTATTTTTATTATTAAAGATCGAACTATTTATTTGAATAGTTATGTCTTTATAAAGAGATGTGAGACTTTCAAAAGTTATAAATACTTATTCTCCGTTGAAAAATTGTGTAAGACTTATTTTTTGTTAAAAAATTATTTTATCGATTTAAAGAATAATTGTAGTCCCTTTAGTATTGCTCGACATTACAAGGCAAGAATGTTCCCACTTAAATATGATATGGTTCTCAATTTAGTAAACCATTTAGGAGGACCTCCATCTTTAGATAATTTTAGCTTCAATCTTTCATAATTATCTTAATTAGCATCTCATATTTTATTTAAAGTATCTAATATTTTTAAATTTAATCTCTCAAAAATTATTTCAAAAGATTTAAGATATAGTCAATGTTTATATTTTTTGTCAATTTGTCTTTTTTTATTATTTAACTTTGGCCTCAACTTAAAAAAAAAAAAAACGAATTTGACCAAATTATTGTCTAAGACGTTAAATTTTTAAACATGATAGCTCGAATGACAATCTACATGTATTTCATGTTTTTTTTTGAATTTTAAGTATTTTTAAAATTATTTGTTGACATGTCATATAAAAAAATAATATTATGTTAGCATAAAAATATACTGAACTGTTAATATTATTTAATATAGAATTTTAAATATATTTATTAATAAAAAAATTAACATTATTTAAATTATAAAACTACTAACCTTATCTATACCCTCCTTTTTTTTTCTCACTTGATATTTATGGATCCGCGAGATTTTAATATTGGTGGGCAATATTAAATAAATTTTATTTCGTTCGGTTTTATTATTATATAATTTTTAATGAAATATCTTGCTTTTTTATTATTATATAATTTTTATTCATTACAAATTATTTTTTATATTTTTATTTAAGTACAAGAATTAAGAATATATTTTGTGGATTGGCATAAACATTGTTGCCAATATAAGAGAACGTGAGTTCGAGTGCGTCGAAATATATTATCTTTCTATTTATAAATTGAGGAGGAACTATGGGTAATTCTATTGATATGACATTGATAATTTAAAGATAAAATTAAGAAAAATTTAAAAATGAGTGGCAAATTTAAAATAAAGAGTATAGTTCGAGGATGCCTGATGCAATTAAGTATCTTATAAAATAATCGTATCTCTAGCTTTCAACTTAATTATAGAAAAGGAGTAGATATTAGTTTAGATATTTTGAAAGCCAATAAATATCTAGGGCCGTATTCGCTAACCCTAAAAGAAATGACGTGGCAAAATGAGGGGACCCATGACACGTGTAAAAAGCGATGACAACTGTATCGTTCTTTTGTCCCTTCATATCATCATCATCATCATCTCTTACCTTCCATTCCTTATATTCTCTCTCAAATATTTCTCTTTTCCTTAAAGAAAAAGAAAAATTTGTCATTTTATTCTATAATCTTCTCAACTCAGTGGATCTTTTTATTTTTTTGCATGGAGGGTTTTAGAAGAATTGAGTCTCAGACGAGTTCAGAAGCTTCTGCCCCTGAGTTGACTCTTCAAAGTTCACCCGAGTTAGCTCACGATGAACAAAATCCAACCTTGGTACCTCCCTTTTCTTCTTATTCTTTTTCATAGATCTTTTTTGTTTATTGATTTATGCATGAATTTCAGTGATGGGGGTTTTTTTTTTTGTTTTTTGGTTTAGAGGAAGTAAATTTTGGAAATTTAAGTGATTTATAAGCTAAATTTTGAAAATTCCACACTTTGAATCTTTTTAGATGGTAACTTATTATCATTTTCAATCATGCATGACCTTTTTTTTTAAAAAAATTTGTAACTTTTTTGAGTAGCTTTGATTGTTGTTCTGACAAATTAAAGTAGAGGGTCTATTTTTTCAGTTTAAAGTGGAGGGATGAAATTCAGAATTAGGCCTATTTTATAGTATTGATGCAAGTTGTATATGTGCTTGGCTCTAATGGTGGTCTCTTTAATTTTATATATATTTTTTATTTAATTGCTTTATACTCTGGTTTTTGGAGCTTACTAATTATGGGTGTTAATGGTAACACACAACAGGATTCAATGATGACAGAATCAACCTCTACTGAATGGACGGATGAGAAACATAGTTTATACCTTAAATCCATGGAAGCATCATTTGTTAACCAGTTATATGATTCCATGAGTTTCCTTGGCTGTAACTCGAAGGAGAAATCGCCCGGATCGAAATCGTCAAGGAAAACACATTGTATCTCTTCAGGCCAGGTTTGGAACTGATCTTTGCTTATTGATAATTGTTTTTGACTCTATCGGGAGAAGTCTTTGAAGTATTGGCAGACCCCTTAACTCGTCCTGAATTGTCTCTTGGGGGTTTTGTCTCCCAACTATGCTTGCAGAAGTGTCGTCCGTGTCTTTTGAGGTATGGATTCGCATCCCACCAAGCGCAAACTTGAGTTTCCTTGGTGGGTGAGGTGCTCCCACTCCTTGTCCTCAAACGGCATAACGATATTTAGACACTTTGCAAACTTCACTGTGAACAGTTAGGAGATAAAATCCCCATAGGTACTAGTCTCAGTAGTCTGGACAAGTTGAGGGGTTTGCCAGCTCCTGGTGGACGTCTTGAGAAGTCTTGGAAGTGTTGTTTGTTGGTGTGTGAGGTGCTCCCAATCCTGTCCTCAAAGGGCACATACGGCATTTAGACACTTAGCAAACTTCTCTATGAGTGGAGACAAAACCTTCTTAAGGACAAATTTGGACTGTTGAGGGGTTGGTTAGCTCCCGGTGGACGTCTTGAGAAGTCTTGGAATTTTTGTTTGTTGCGAGCTGGTGGACCCCTTAACATGTCTGGAATTGTCTCCCATGGAGTTGTCTCCCAACTCCGCTCACAGAAAAGTCTGCGAAGCGTCGTTCATGCATTTTGAGGAATAGGTTCAAATCCCACCAGTTTCCTTGGTGGCTGAGGTGCTCCTACTCCTTGTCCTCAAAGGGCATATATGACATTGAGACACTTTGCAAACTTTTCTGTGAGCAGAGTTACGAAACAAAACCCCTTAGATATTGAGGGATTTGTCAGCTCTTAGTGGAGGACACTTCGAAGACTTTTCTCGAAAGAGATAGAAATCCCTCAACAATAATGATGGGAGATTGTCTCTATTCCCTATATGCAATCTTGTTTTACTGCTTATTCCTATCTTTATTGCAGTTTAAGGTCCTTCGAGGCGGAAGCTGGAAGAAGATCAATTTTGAAAGTCCTGGAGTTCAACTGAATAAAAGAGACTGTTCTCATTCTTTCGTGGCAAGTCCTTGGATCCAGCATTTCAGATCCGGGTCTAAGTCTCGTGTTTTAGCCTCCTGTAGTCTTCAAGATAATGCTTCATCCAAAGGTAAAAACAAACAATGTAAATGTGAAGAAAGCAAATTCTTATCTGCTTCTCGAACACTTTGACACATGCCATTCTCGATATCATGAACATGCATTTAAGACATTTTGGTCTGCTCATGTAGATTTCATCTCAAATACGTGTTTTTGGTGCCTGCAGTCTCATCCAATCGTAGACTTGCTCGAAATTTGACTTTTAAGGTCTATTTCTCCGTGTGTCAGTTGAAGTAATCTTGGTTATCCATCTATTATACGATAGTATGATTAGTATCCCTCTCTATACAGTTCAAAGTTTAATGCTTATTCGAGCTTACAATCGGTGCAGTTAGTCCTTCATACTCGTACGGTATCTCATATCATTCAGCTTTGGATGGGATATTTGGTTTGAAACTGAGAATAACTTCGAGTTCTAGCCTTTAGTGTCATTATGGACTAAGGGCATACATGAATATTCGTTTAGCACGATGTCTACCCACGGATTTACTTGTTGCACAAGTAATTAAACTCTTAAAAGGTTCGTTGGTTTGTTGCAGAGGTGTCGGATCAGAACTTTGTCGACGAGGAACAAGGTGAAAAGGCTAGAAAAGGATGTAGCAACCCAAAGAAGCTGAAAACCCGTGTAACCGATGCTTCATGCAATGATCAGGTAAAATTTAATACCATTAATCCTCTATTTACATTAGTCACTTATCTTAGTCCCTAAGAATCGAAGCATTTCTGTCATTATGTTTTCAGGTTGTTCCATAAGGTGAAACCCACCGAGCATCCACCGGTAAGGCTCGTTTCGAAAAAGGAAATTTTGTAATCACCATCCTAATACCGACAGTAAACCCGACTCCATAGAGTTCATTTTTGGTGACATATAAGTTAAATTTTGAATGCTGAATATTTTTGTCGACAATGTATGGACGGTGCCGAGAAAGACGGTGAGATATGGGGGTATAATTAATGTTACTCTTTTGTTCTTGTAAATATAGTAAGTGCGTCATTAGTAGTAGTTTCGGTGGAGGACGTTCGCCGCCGGTCTGCTGATGTTCTTTCTGTTTTTGTATATATATATTATTCTCACTTTTTATCTGAGTTATGAATGTGGTATAATATATATACTGTTGTGTTAGTGTAATAATATATATACACCTTTGCGGGTTTTGATTGGTACAGATAATGTAAATAGAGGTCATACAATAATAGTTTTATCAATTTAAGCGAAAACTTTCAATTAATTAATGGGTCTAATTGATATAATTTGAAAGTTTAAGAGCTTAAATAAAAATTATTAGTAAGTTTATAATAACGATTAAAGAGGAAATAGTGCAATTTATGTGTTTAAGGAATTGATTGAGTGTGTTTTTTTGTGAAAGTTAAAATTATTTATCCTTTAAAATCTTAAAATCCGATGTGATTGACGAAATAATTAAATTAATTAAATAGTTATATACGGTACGTCATGTGTATTTTGTTTTAATATATAATGGCTAAATTTTAATAGTAAAAATGAATGAAAATTTTAACAAAAGGTCTAATCTATTTTTTGATTTAGCATAAAAGGATTATTCAAGAAGTAAAATGTAATCTAACTTTTAGTACAAGTGTTTTTATTGTAATTTCATTTACCATATTGGTAAAAATGTTAAAGTGAGCTAAAGATAAGTCATTGTAATATTTGTAAGTTTGAAATTTAGTCTCTCTATTTTTCACATTTTAAAATTATTTTGTTAAATCAAGAGGATAATGCACCGACAACAATGTTAATGTTAACTGAGTTAAGACTCAATCAATTATTGTACTTTTTTTTTAATTTTAAAATTTCACATCAACAATTTAAAAAAAAAAAGTTTAAAATGTTCTTATCACTTTCTAAAGAAAATAATAATTTAGCCCCTATATTTTTGTTTTTAGAAATTTAGTCTCTTTATTTTTTAGATTTCAAAATTTAAGCTTAATTTTAACACTTCTTTTTGTTAATTTTGTTCATATGACATTTTAAAATTAAAAAAAAAACTACTTACTTGGTAGCTATGTAATTAAAAAAAATTGTAATTAATATGAATTTAACAAAATAAATTAACAATAATAACAGTTGGACTTGAATTTTGAAATCTAAAAAATAGAGGAACTAAATTTTTGGAAATACAAGTATTTGGACTAAATTCTTAATTTTTGAAAAATACAAAGACTATAGGTATATTTTCACCAAAAAAGTATTAAAATAAAATTTTAAAACAAAAAATAAAAAGAATAAATTTAAAATTAAAAAAAAAATCCTATGATATATGTTAAACAATTCAATGCAGTGACAAGCTTAGCGGTGGCTGTAGGAACTAGGAACCATGTTCCAGAAATCTGCTTCATTGTTCAAAACTGTGAATAACATTACAGTAAACTCCTCCTTCATCTTCTAATTCTATTCCAATTCCTTTGATCTTTTTATCCTTACCAGTTCCCAATTCCCAGAAATCCAAGCACCTAATTCATAATCAATGCCGCCATTTTCTTCGACCTCGAAGGCGGTCGGATCCCTAATATCCCGTAGAATTAGGATTACCCATTTCGTTAGAAACGCCAACAACGGAGGTTGTTCCCGGAGCTCCGATCAAATCCGATGTGTTTCAACCATTTCCGGCACCGAAACCCTATCGTCTCACCCGTTACTCGCTTCACCCAAGGAGGATTCTTTTGTACCATCAAACAAAATTTCCGATCGTTACACTCTCCAAAAGAGACGATTTTTAGGTTGCGGCGACGGTGAAGAAAGCGGCGCTTTATCAAAAGTTCACGAGGAAAAGATTATTATTGGGTAATATAAATTTTATCAAAAATCCTTTCTTTTTACATTTTTCAATTATCCTTTCTTGTAAAGTATCAGGTCAAAGACTAAATTAACATAATGTATAAATGATGCGGATTAAAGTTGCTATTATTCCAATATTAAAAGCTGCTAAGTTTTGTAACTTTTCATGGGTGACCAGTCATAATCGACGTGACTGAACTGTCTTGACTGAAAGCCATGGGTTAAGTTAGTTAGAATCGAGTTTTACTTAGCGGGTACTGGAAAACTTATATATGTGACTTATGTTTGATCCTTAGTTACTCGCCGGAGCAGTTATTTGATGTGGTTGCAGCTGTTGATTTATACCATGGATTCGTTCCTTGGTGTCAACGGTCTGATATTGTTAAACAGTATCCCAATGGATCGTTCGATGCTGAATTAGAGATCGGCTTTAAGTTTCTGGTCGAGAGTTATGTTTCTCGTGTGGAATTAAGCAGACCGAAGTTCGTAAAGGTAACTTTAGCCCTTGTCATTGCTTGTTTTTTGTTCTGTTTTCGGTGATCCAATGACTTGATGATATCAGCTTATCAATGCTTTATCGAATTAAGATGTTGTGTATCAATGCTTGAAAATTTTGCAATGTGCTGAATGTACAGATTCAAAATCCGATAAGCTGTGTTACTTCATATATATGGAAGGTGAGTGAGAGAACGAATATATTGTGCATGCTATAGTATATTACAATATGAAATTCAGAAATCCGTGGATATGAGAGCTATACACCAGTGACCGTATGAGCGAGCGTGTTTACAGGGACTAAGATTCCAAAATTTCGTGTTATGTTGTAACAGACATACAGAACTTGAAATGAAGCAATAGGACAGCTGCATGCATCTTCTTTGACTCCCGACCCCGAAATATTAAACAAGAACTGTTTTCCATGACCCAATTTTAGAAAGAAAGCACTGTATTTCTAGTCAAAACTAACTCAAAACCTACCGCATTTGCCATTTCAATCATTTTATAATGAACTTTTTTTTGTTTGTCATGCCATACCTTTGGAGAATGCATATGAGCTCTTCTGAGCTATGTATCTCGGACTTGGGTGTGAGCATCTAACATGGGTATGATTAGATTTTTCTACGTTCTTCCATATATTTGGAGGATCTTTAGAGGTCACATCTCTATATCCATGTGTTGGAAATAGATACTTCATGAAGAATGAATAGTCCGAGGCTGCTGTTTGTAGTTGTGGCTTATTAAAACCGTCATTCTTTTTTGTCGATGAATTTTTTTTTACCCATTTATACTGATGATCTGACCCTGTATGTTGTCCCTTGCAGTCTACTGTATCGGAAAGTACCCTTTTCGATCATTTGATTAACATATGGGAATTCAATCCCGGACCAGTTCTAGGAACTTGCAATCTTCACTTTCTCGTGGACTTTAAGTTCCAGTCACCGCTTTACCGGCAGGTAATGCCCTTGTATATTAGCGGGGTTGGTTGATCATTAGCCGTGCTATCCATGACCATGGTGAACATTTTTAACATCCATTGATCTTTTGATGTCTATAACAGGTGGCATCCATGTTTTTTAAGGAAGTTGTGTCTCGATTGGTCAGCTCATTTAGCGAACGTTGCCGGTTGATATATGGCCCTGCCATTCCGGTCCTCGAAAACTCCTACGGAGAAAGGACATGAACTTTTGTGTTCGGAAAGTAGCCTCGGAAATGCTATAGATGGGGAACTCTAGATTCCAATAATTGATTATATGATTATGAGAATATGATGTGATTATGAGTATAGATATGGGTATACTATAAGTAATTAAATTATCATATATAATAGAGGATTTTGTATTAGTAGTCAGATTATATTTTATCTTCTTTATTAAAAAAATAAATTAATTAATTATTACAAATTAAATCAAAGAGTAAATTGATATTTTTATATTGTTAAAGAGCAAATGGATAACCCTGAAACATTTTCTTTATCCTACTCCCTCTCCTTGCACCGACTCTATAACTTGAAACTTCTTTCCATTCTCCTCTCTTTCTCCCTGTTAATAACCTATGTGCTCCCTGTTAATAACCCAAATAAATCTAGAAAAAAACTCGAATATGTGTCTATTGTCATAAGATCTTAACAAATTTTCATTGAGATATGTCAGTTGTCAAGTAACATTACATTATCTCCTCTCCTGTAAAAAATAAAATTTTGTCAGCTACGGCTAACAACTTTCTTTCCTTGTTCGTATAAATAAAAACACTGTCGTGTAAGGAAAAAAAAAATCAATGAATCTCAAGTTCTCAACCATAAATAAAGCCAAACCCAAGGCCAATTTGCCATAACCTACACTTGTTGTTGGGGTTCCTTTGCTTAAATTTTTTGGGAGCAAATAATAACAAAAATGGCTGAGTTGAAATCTGACAATGTGCTTGAGATGATGAAGTTTCATTTGACTACTGATGCTGGTAAAGAGCTTACCAAGAAGATTGGTCTTGTTTACCAATTCAATATTGCCCCCAAGGTCCATCCTTTTCACCTTTATTTTTTCTTTTTTATAATTTATACAGGATTAGTAGAAGCAAATCGTTATCACACACCACTAATAGATAATTCTTATTATTCGATAAAAATTCGATTGTGAATATAAAAGTAAACACACTTGATGAATGGGCAAATGGGTTGTTGTTGTTTTAATTGAACTTGTTTTTATTTATGAATTTCAGAAATTGGGGGTTGATGAGGTTACTTACATTGTTGATCTCAAGAAAGGAGATGTTATCAAAGGTTAGCACTTTCCCCTCATCATTTTTTTAAGTTTAAGGAGTTGGGTTTAGTTACAGTATTGTTGGAATTTGATCGGTATATCATTTCGGACAAATTGAATTGATCTTTAAGTGAATTGTTTTGAATTAGTAAAAAATCGACGGTTGAATCCGTTTATAATCTTTTATTTCTTTATTAATTTTATGAAATTTTTTATTATTTATTTAATTATTGTTAGACTTGCAGTCGATTCAGTCAAATCGAAAATCAATAATTTGATTAATTTGGCCACCAATAAACATTGGATTTTTCAAATCGTCCATAATATTTTGATTGATTTCGGTTTAGTTTTAAATTTTTAGACTTCATTTAGATTAACATTATAATACAGATCGAATTTTCTTGTTTTATAAATATAAAATATTGCAATAATTGTTCATAGTATTGTCTCTTGAAATTTAGGTGAATATGAAGGGGGAAAGCCTGATGTTATATTTTCATTCAAGGATGATGATTTTCTTAAGATTGCCACTGGGAAGATGAATCCCCAGGTTGCTTTTATGAGGTGCAATCCCTAATCCTTATCCTCTATTATTGTTGTTATTTGGTCTAATTATGTCCTGGTTTCTATACTCTTAGGATTTTTAAAATTTAATCCTTTTATTTATTTGATTTAAAAATTAAAACTCAATCGATAACAATGTTAACGGGATTTTGTTAAACTATCCACGTAAGCAAGTTTTAAATATTAAATGTTCACATATTTTTCAAATTTAATGGAAGTCCGTTAATAGTGTTTTAGTTGGACTTTAATTTTTAAATTTGACAAGTAGAGAGAGATTAAATTCCTAAAATCATAAGCAAAAAATAATATTTAGTCTCTGAACTTGATAACTTTTTTCAACTTGGTCCTTGAACACTATTTTGGTCCGCATTAGTCTCGGGACTTGACAACTTTTCTCAAGTGACATTGATATTGTGCCACGTTATCACCTAAAAAATCAAGCGATGATTTGACAGAATCTTAAAGTGCCATGTCATCACATGGACCAAAATTGAAAAAAGTTGTAAGTTTAAGAGCAAATGTGTGGACAAAGAAAAAGTTTAGGAATTAAGTTGGAAAAAAGTAGTTAAGTTTAATAACTAAATGTTCTCTTATCCCAAAGTAAAATGACTTTTTTATATATATAACCTAAAAATATTAATTAATTATGAAGATAGGCCGGAGGAAAAATTATATACGAAAAATGAAATGTTTGCTACAATACTCGTCGGCGTCATCTGACCAACTAGCGGCATCACACCCCCTTTCCCCTAATCATGATCTAATCATCAGTGTTTAAAAAAAATAAGTAGTGCCACCTGATATAGTGGCAATATCAGCTGAAGTGCGATTATATAAAGCTTTCAGGGACCTGATTGGGTAATTTAAATAAGAAATTTATATAGTTTTTTAATTTTATTTTTTTTTAAAAGAGAATGGTTTATTTTTGTTTTTCTTATATTTTTAAGGGATATTTAAATTTAATTTCAAAAGGCAGACTTAACATGCAAATAGATCAAATGTTGAAAACCATTTAATTTGATGTGGACATAAGCGGCACCCTTTTTCCAGCCAATCTAAAAAGGGTAATTATTTCATCAAGTCCCTTAACGTTTTATATAATTACACTTCAATTTAGTGCTGCGACTATGTCAGATGGCACCATTAAAAATTTTGGTTTTTTTTTTAAATACTGATGATTGAGCCATGATTAGGGGGATAAGCAGGATGGTGCCACCGGTTGGTCAGGTGGTACCAATGAATATTATAACAAATAGGTCATTTTCGTATATAATTTTTCCTCCGGCCTATTTAAAAGTTCAAAATGATTAAATTTTAAAAACCTAAACCATAGTAGTGTGGCATAATTAGACATTATTATCATTTATTTTTTTCGGGTTTTGGGATTTAATGAGGATTAAGCGGGTTGTTGCTTAATCCAAGTGATATTGATGTGTATAGGGGTTTAATGAAGATTAAGGGGAGCTTGAGTTTAGCTCAAAAATTCACTCCTGATATTTTCCCAAAGCCTGCAAAGATGTGAACTAAGATGAAGCTAAAGTGTGAACCATGAAGGCTTCTATATGTATGAATCTTTTTCATTATCATTGCTTTATATGTACTACTCTATACCATGTGTGAAAGCTTCTATTTTACTATAACCTTTTGTTTGTTGAACTAAATATGTTTTTGTTGGATTTATTATTATTTGCCTGATTAAATTCATAATCAAGTAGGATTGAACTCTTAAACGGGGATAAAATATTTTTAATATTGTTTTCTCTGTTCATAAGATTCGAACTTGAATTCTTATTTAAGAGATATCAATTTTTTTATCACATGAATCAATACGTGTTAGCAAAAGTTTGTTTTTTTTTTTATTTTTTGTTTTTTTTTTTAATATAGATTGCTATGGGAACAAGTATAATATTATGAAAACAAAAAATGAATTTGTAGGGTTTTGATTTTTGTATCGATACAAGAGAGCCGAGTTTTTAGATTAAAATATGTTGCTAGTCTCGCTACTTGAATTAAGTTTTTCTTTCTTTCTTTATTTAAAAACTCTAGTTCAATTGTTGTTTATACAATGTCTAGAATTATTCATAACCCCTCTCCAACCCTTATATAGGAAGATAAACGTGCTTTAACGTACTTGAATTTGCATCATCCTACTTTGACAATAATGCCAAAACCCTAATCGAATTGTTGATACAATTAGTATGTTCAATCAAAATTTGTTGCTAATACATCTATGGAAGCATATCAACTTTAGAAGCAAATTGTTATGAACACAATAAGCAAAGCTAATATTAGAGCAAACTTTAATGAGAAATACTAATACTGTTAACAATTGGACTAACTTTCAAATAAATAAAAAAAAATGATAACTTTTTGTGTATAAATGTGACACTCCATACCCAACTCGATTATCGAATACAAATGTGTGATGTCATGTTACATTCCGAAAGCAACTGAGACTATTTCAATCCATTATATCAAATAATTTGATAATCAATTGCAACAATTTCCATGAAAATCACTATTCATTATACTTGCCACTTTAATTTCACATAACTTTACAATACTTTAAAATTAGTATCAAATGTTTAAAGTGGGAAACCAAGTAGCCTAAAAAATTTAAAATCAATACCCACTTGTTATTTTTGAAACTAAAATCAGTGGACTTTTTACCATATAAATTTCAGAATTTTCAAATAAACTAATTAATATAGTATTTTTTTCAAATCTTCCCTTGTTTTGCTTTTAGACAACTTTGACCATTATCCATTAAAAATTATTTATCTTTTAGTACAAAATTCGGATAATATTCCCGTTTGTTTCTTTTGAAAATAGTTTCATTAAGATTTTATACATATAAATTTCACCACTTAATTATTTTTTCACATTTTTTAATGATTTTTTCAAAGTCAAAACAAAGGAACCCAAAATCAATATTATCTTGTCTCACTTAAATTTATTTATCTCGTAATCTATAAATCCATTGCTTAAACCGTTTCTTCCATACAAAACTAGATTCATTAAGATTTAATTTATTACTTGGTTCATCATTTAACTCGTCTTTTATAATTTTCGGTGAATTTTAAAAGTTGAGCTACTATTGTTGTCCAAAAATTATTTTTGTAAAAATATTTACTTTTTCATGATTCTTTGCATTAACTTTCAATTGAATGTATATAATCATTATACTTTTGGTTACTATTCAATTAATCTTATAAATTCATATGTTAGTAACATTTTCATATCTTTACCTTAACATTTCTCGTGACACAAATCATATCGTTCTTTTTCTCATAAAAAACTTAATATCTATAATCATTCGTTCTAAAAATACTTACTATCCGTACTATCTTAATTAAATTCATGTATCAGACATTTCAATCATAACATATTTGACTCAATTCTTTGAAATACAAATAAAACTAATATGAAAATTTACCTCTTTTATCGAGAATTTCCTTACCTTTGCTTCTCTTCCCTTTTCTTCTTCAATTCATGACTATCCTTCTCTTTTCTTCCAACTTTTTTCACTCTCATCTACTTTTTCTTGTTTCTAAATTGATGATCATATTCTCTTAGAATCTCTACTTCTTTTTTCTTCTTTGGTGTCTATGAAAATTTCTACATGATAATGGATCAAATTTTAAGATATGAAAAACTTTCTCTTCATGTATACGGGACGCATGAAGAAATTTCTTCATTGTTCCGTACAAATATCTCAATTAATTAATATTATAATAAAACAAATAAAATAAAAATAAAAATTCTAACCAATCATGTTTTGACATAATTTCTTACTAATTAATATCATGATAATTTTCTTCATTGAAAAATGATCATTTTATCCTTGTAATATCTCAATATTCACTTTTATATCATTTCTCATTTTTGGTAAAATTTCAATTTAATCCCTCTTATTTTCCACTTATTCCATGAACTTTCATTATTTATTTACTTCTTCTTTTTTAAATAAAGCAGCATAAAACTTTAAATAGAATAGATTATGTTACATTCACGATGTGGAGCGAAAATTTATGTAAAATTATATTTGTTAAAAATTATGTAATAACCAAATGAAACTTTGATTAAAATGACAGAATTGAAGTTTTAAAAACCATAGCATCTTAAATTCAAATCTCACATTATTCGTGAGTTTACGTTGATTTTATATAAAAATATAAAAACAAAAATACTTTCATAATAATACAATTTAATTTGTAAAATTAATAACATTTTAATCATTTTCTAATCGAGTCGATATTCGATTATACTTTTATTAAATTGATTCTAATTATTATTGGGACATCTATTATGATAATAGACTGTATTTATAATTATAGTTATAAACTCCTTAAAAAAATCATTATCAATGTTACCAATTAGATTTTAGATTTCAAATAAGACAAGTAAAAGAAATCAATTCCTTAAAAATAATAAAGGATGATATTTTAAAAGTTTAAAAAGTATAAGTACTGGAGAAAAATTAAACCTTTTTTAATAGAAAAAAAGGACTCTTATAATTTCGATTTTCGAAATTGGCGCTCTTTGCTAACCCTTCTCTCACTCTCACCTTATTTTTTAATTTAAAATTTTAAATCAATAAATATATCTAATAATAAATAAATTGAAAAAATATTATAATTGAATTAAATTTTTAAATAAATAAATAAATTTTAATTATATATATATATATTGACACAAAGCTTCGAATATATTTCAAATAATTTCATTGTTGGTAATTTTAAAATTTAGTTTTGTTACTTTTATTTAAGATAATTTAGCTAAATTATTTTTTTAATTTAAAAATATAAGTCTAATTATTAACACCATTAATTTTTTTTATTAAATTCAAGTTTATTATAACATATTTAAAGAACGAAAACCTTTATTTTACTTATAATTTACGGTATTACAAAATATTTTAAATAAAAATAATAAAAACAATTTGTTACCAATGTTTTTGGAACTAAACCAACGATCAAGCTGATCAGGCCATTAGTTTATTGATCTGATAAGTTTGATTAAAAAATATTAAAAATAGAAAAAAATTGATTCAACCATCAATTCATTCAATTCATACCTATTCTCGATGCAACCGATTCAATGTCATTTTTCGAATCGGTACTTTAATCAGTTCTGAGTCAAACTTGTTCAACTAGTCAGTCTAGTTCAAATATCATTATTTTTTAATTTTCATTTTCTAAAAAGTTGTTAAAATTTTCAACCAAATAGGTTTCCTTCAATACTTTCCATTTAAAAAAAAAATTCTTAAATAAATTGAGTATAAATAAATTCCTTGAAATAAAAATATACTTGAAAAAGAAAATTAGATTCAAAAGTTTGAATAGCATCAAGGACTTGGACATAAATAAACCTTTTTTTTCAAAACCCTAGTAACCGTGGGAAACGAAAAAAGGCTTCAAATAAAATCAGCGGCTCCCCTAATTTCGAATTTCAAAAATTGGCGCTCATTGTTAACCCCATTTTGCTTCTTCTCATTAGATCCCAGAAAAGGAAACCCCCATTTCCCAAATCCTCTTTTCAGCAACAATGGGTGCCTCTCACAGTCGCGAGGAGCTAATTTCCGACTCCGATGAAGAAGAATACGAAGAAGAAGAAGAAAACTACCAAGATTCCAAAGACGATACGCCGGAAAGATCTTCTTCCGGTCGAAGACCCAAAACGCCGTCGTCTCTCGACGAAGTGGCGGCTAAACTGGAAGCTTTAAAACTCAAATACCCAACATCCAACACCCCAAACCCATCTCTCAAAAACGCCGTGAAGCTTTACCTTCACATCGGCGGCAACACTCCCAAAGCGAAATGGGTTACTTCCGAGAAGTTAACATCTTACGCTTTCATCAAGACGGCTAAGATCGACGGTCAGGATGGAGCGGAAGATGGTGAAGAGAGCGAAAACGAGGAAGAAAGTGGAGATGTTTGGTGGGTTCTGAAAGTGGGTAATAAAATTAGAGTGAAAGTTGGGGTTGAAATGCAGTTGAAAAGCTTTGGAGATCAACGTAGGGTTGATTTTGTAGCTAAAGGTGTTTGGGCATTGAAATTTTTTAGTGATGAAGAGTATAAGAGCTTTGTTAGCAAATTTAATGATTGTTCGTTTGAGAATACTTATAAGATGGAATCAAATGATGCTAATAAAGTTAAGGTATATGGGAAAGATTTTATTGGGTGGGCAAATCCCGAAGCAGCTGATGATTCTATTTGGGAAGACGCTGAGGATGCTTTCTCTAAGAGTCCACGGTCAGCGACTCCGGTGAGGGCGAATCAAGATCTAAGAGAAGAGTTCGAAGAGGCCGCGAATGGAGGGATACAAAGCTTGGCTTTAGGGGCATTGGATAATAGTTTCTTGGTTGGTGATTCAGGTATTCAAGTTGTTAAGAATTTCACTCATGGGATTCAAGGTAAAGGTGTTTATGTTAATTTTGATAATGGAAATCAAAGAAGTGGTTTGAATTCGGTGCATTCAACGCCGAGGAAGGCACTTTTAATGAGAGCCGAGACGAACATGTTGCTAATGAGTCCTAAAACCGAAGGGAAGCCTCATACAACAGGGCTTCATCAGCTAGATATCGAGACTGGGAAGATTGTTACTGAATGGAAGTTCGGGAAAGATGGAACTGAAATTACAATGAGGGATATTGCTAATGATAGCAAAGGAGCACAACTGGATCCATCGGGGGCAACATTTTTAGGACTTGACGATAATCGGCTTTGCAGGTGGGATATGCGAGATCGAAACGGGATAGTTCAGAATCTTGCTACTAGTACCCCAGTTTTGAATTGGACACAAGGGCATCAGTTTTCAAGAGGGACTAACTTTCAATGCTTTGCAACAACAGGGGACGGTTCTATTGTTGTAGGGTCACTTGATGGGAAGATTAGGCTATATTCAATCACTTCTATGAGACAGGCAAAGACAGCTTTCCCGGGTCTTGGTTCACCTATCACTCATGTCGATGTTACCTTCGATGGGAAATGGATATTGGGCACAACTGATACATATTTGATCCTTATCTGCACCCTTTTCACTGATAAGGACGGTAAGACAAAGACTGGGTTTAATGGACGTATGGGGCACAGGGTAGCGGCTCCGAGGTTGTTAAAGTTGACTCCGCTCGATTCACATCTAGCTGGGGTTAATAACAAGTTTCGTAATGCTCAGTTTTCATGGGTATGCATACATTACCCTGTCATTTATATACTGCCTTATTGCTTGTGCTTTTAGCTGCTTAGCTTCATTTTAATGTCCACGATGTAGATTCGAGTAACTTACCATCTAATTTTGTATCAAGAGCTTAGTTGTTGGTTTTGTATGTAGAGTTATTTGGTGTATTGCTTTGCTCGGATTTGATACGGTACGATCCAGCAAATTTAGTTGCATTTTGTTTCCTAGGCTGCTTTAGTCCCTCAAAATTCAATTACGTCTGCGGTATTCGATCACTGTTCCTTTCAAGTGACATCCCTATCCTTAAAATGTTCTGTAGACAAGTTTTTCGGTTTTAAGTTTCGTAGAATTACAGCAATAAACTTGTGATGGATGGCTAGGTGAGAGTGGAAAAGAGTCTCTAAAGACCTCATTGTCGCTTAATAGATAATTGACCTATATTATTGCTATTGTGCTTGCCGCATGTTTTTCCACTCCGATGATGACTATTCTTTTTGTGGTTTTTCTTAGTTCAATGAATAAAATCTTTAACCATGACCATGTGTGTTACCTTACATTAACGTAGGTCACCGAGAACGGGAAGCAAGAGCGTCATTTGGTTGCAACGGTAGGCAAGTTTAGTGTCATATGGAACTTCCAACAAGTGAAGAACGGGTCTCATGAATGCTACCATAATCAAGAGGGTTTGAAGAGCTGCTATTGTTACAAGATAGTCCTTAAGGATGACTCTATTGTCGACAGTCGTTTCATGCATGATAAGTTTGCAGTCAGTGATTCACCTGAAGCCCCACTGGTTATTGCTACCCCACTAAAGGTCAGCTCGTTCAGCATATCCAGCAGGCGCTGATGACATGGTTCATATAAACGCATGCTCTTCCTTTAATTGGTTGCTTTCCAAATGTAATTGAAGAAGTCGAGACTGCAATTTTAGAGCCTTCTAAAATGTTGTTTTCCTTGTTAGATTGAAGTGTTGTTTGCAAGTTTTATCTGGATAAAGACTGTTAGTGATTTCCTTATTTGCTAGCATTTTCTGTTGTGTAACTCCTTATGTTATCACATGTTACTGTTGTGTTTTAGTTCTAATTCTAAATGAAGCTGTTATTGATAGCAATATTTGTATTTTGCTCTCAATATTTGGGTGTGTTTAGGATTTCTGATTCTTGGAATTGTTCTCGATCGGTGTTGACTTGGTAGTGAAGTTGCACACAAGTGCCTTATTATGTCGTAAGGTATGGGCTCAAACCTTACCATCAACTGCAAATGTCCACATTTCTTTAATAAGTGATCGTGCGGCATGCACGATCTGCCTCTCAAGCAATTGATTAGATATTTCCATTTTGTTGAACTTATTGCCTAAGACATTCGAGTTCTTGTCAAAGCTAGATGACAAAATTCTGGTTGAAGACAATATTGAACATGTTTGGGGGTTTGTCGACTTTGTGCTCATGACTCTTGAAGGAGTCGAAAATGTGAAATAGGCATTAAGCTAGATTGTCCACCATCTATGATAAGTAATTAATTTTACTAGTATCAACTTTACTATTACCATTTGAAAATAAATGATTGGGTTTAGTGTTACAAGTTAAGTGATACTAATCTAATTACGAGTTAAGTGGTCCATGTTTTAACTTAAAAATATTATTATATAAAAATAACATGTATTTAAAAAAAAAAAAACTTTAAACCTCAATATTCAGTCTATTGGTCATAGGTAATCATCCCACATCTCACATCGTTGGTTCGAGTTGTAAGGATTACTTACTTGTGATGTGTGCATATCGGTAATATATTGCCGTCAAGGGTGTATGAATTGCACCAAAAAAGATTTAAGATACTTATTTTTTATTGGTATAAACCCAACCCGAATCCAACCTCTATGAAAATTTCAAGAAAATAGCAAAATATAGAACCAAATATCTTTATTAATCTCAAACCTTATGGTAAATCAAAATAATCACTAGAATTTACACTCAATGCGTAAACAAAATTTTAGCAGCTGTGACAAATCCAGTTTAAAAAAAATGGGAGGCGAAATCACAGCAGCAAACATAACAAAGTGGCTTCGTCGATGACCTACGAGGTCTTCGATTTCCTTCGGGACAAAAACATGAATATCTTTGGGATGATGGACTTTCTCTTTTTCTTCGGTTTTGGTTCCGGGGGTGTGTCATTCATATTAGCGGTAGGAGCCGCAGGTGGAGGTGCAGGCTCAGTGTCATCTGTTTCTTTCTTTTCCTCCGTACTTGGCGGAATGTTTTCTCCGTGGTTTGGTTCCGTATCTGTTTGTTGTTGTTCGTGTTCAGATCTCCAGTTTCTCAACTCCTGCTCTATTTTTAACTTACCTTCGTTGGCCGTATCGGCTCTCTCCGTAGCGATTCTTTGTGCTTCTTTTCTTTCGGCCATCTCTTTGTTTAGTTCTTCTAGCTTTTCCAAGCTTTTCGATTGTGATTGCTTAGCTGCTTCGATTCGAGAATTGACTGCTGCCATCCTCATTTCGATCTTTTCTTCGGCTTCGTATGCATGTTTACTGAGCTGGTAATACTCTTCTAAGGAAACTGTTATCTCTTGGGGCGAATTCGCATTGCCGATGTTTTGAGCCGATTCGTTCACTTGTAATGCTTTAATGGCAGCTAAAACTAACTTCTCCGAAACATTAGCAGCTTCGATTTCCTTTTGAGCGGCAAGTAACCTACTCTCGATAGTACTTGCTCCGGCTTTCGCTTGCTCTGCTTCTTCCTTTGCTTTGATGAACTCTTCACGAGTCATTTGAGCAAGCGACTTTGCCTTCTCAGCCTCTTGTGTAGCCTCCTGCAGTGGTTTTAGCGGTGCAGGTGTCTTCTTTGTCTGTAATAGGGCGGCTTCCGATTGAGTACTGTCCAGCTTAGACTTTTCCTTTTCAAGCTCCGATTTTAATGAATTAGCAGCCGCCTTCAAAGTTTCGACTTCCGCTTTGGCTTTTTTGATATTGTTCTTCATCTCTACAAGTTCCTTCTTTGCTGAAGCAATTGCAGCTTGCATATCGGTATCAAGTTTTATTTCCGTTGGTAGCTCGTCGTTCGAGTGTCCATCAGTTTTCTCCTTCAGTTTATAAGCAGATAATTCGGCTTTCAAATCAAGTAACAAAGCTGAAGCGGTGTCTAACTTCGATTTCAACTCCTTTGCATAATTCACTTGCTGATTGATTCTCTGCAACTCCTCTTCACCTTGTTTTAAATCCTTCTTCCATTGGAGCGTATCTTGGTCTCGAGCCATAGCTACCGTAATCCGTTTCTCTTCTGCTTCCAAATGAGCAGCATGTGCCGATTCTAATGACTCCTTTGTCGTAATCAGTTCAATCGTTAAGTATTCCACTGTCTTCTCAACCTCTCTCGAAGAGTTAACAGCTTCTTCAGCTCTCTTAGACGCGACATCTCTCTCAACTATCAAAGAAGAATATTCGTTCCGTAGTGCTTCCAAGTCATCGGTAATGGTTGCCACCTCCACAATCGCTGCTTCATGTCTCGCTTTAGCAACCTCAAGCTGTGTCTTTGCTGCAATGCTAGCCTCATCGGCAATCCCTTGTTCCCTCTCTTCCATCCTTAGCTTGGCAAGTTCAGAATCTTGTTTTGCTTGATCTTCTTCAGTTTGTGCTCTCTCGAGACTCACCTTTAGTTCTTCTATTAATCTCTTCGTGCTGTCTAGCTCCTTTAATACTTTAAACTTCTCCTCTTCTGCTTCATCCAACCGGTTCTTATATTCAGGCATCTCAACGTGTAATTTATCGAGTTCTTGTTCTACAAGCTTACGTCTCTACGACACACGAAAATTCACAATGGTCACTAAAGACAACAAAATCACAATTTCATGATAAACAACATATGTAAAGCTTTTACCTCTATGCTTTGCACTTTATGAGCTTTCCAATCGACGATTCCTCCGAACTTTGAGACAGCTTCCTTAACGGATTCAAAAGGTGCAGCTGTATCGATATGAATTCTATTAAAAGAACCTTGCTTAATGAATCTTGGAGATTCAACAGAAGAATTGATAATCCTTTGATGAGGCAGCATAAGATTTTTGATTTGGGGTACACGATCCTCGGTTTTATCATCTCCTATTTCTGCCTCGTTAGAACGGTCAGCCTCGGGATAAGATAAACCAATTCCATCAAGCAGTGAATGAGAATTCGAAAGAGAATCATCACCTTGGCTCTTCTGTCCATGCAAAATATCAGTGTTGGCCGCAGAATGGGGTTGAGTAGGACTGGTGGGTAATGTCGTGTAGTTATTACTTTTGGAATCAAAGGAAGTATCTCGAACAGATTCAACAGGATGGGGCACGGCAAGCTTACTCGATTTAACTTCATTTGAAGAAGGTGGCACAATGATGTTATTGCTACTACCATTCATAATATAAGAACTAACAATAGAATTGGTATCTTCAGTATATTGTCGAGATCCAATAGCAATAGGGGGTAAAGCAAGCTCACGTGGCGATACTAAAAGGTCAATATCAGAACCTCCATGCTTCGGACTACAACCATGATGAGGAATTATGTTCTCAAGATGATTACGTGAAATTCCAAGAGAACCGGTATTTTGAGTCTTGAAATCTTCCATTAGTCTACCTTGATGATCTGTCTGAGTTTGACCGATGCCAACTGACATGGTTGAATAGTCTTCCGGTCCTTTAGTTGGGCTATGGAAAGGATTTAGTGAAAAAGCAGGTTTAGAACTTTCCATTACTAACAAATGATAGTCAGGTTATTTTGTTCCATTACTGAATTGAAACTGTTGGAACTTCAACAACTGGTCAGTATTTAGAGAGGACGAAGATGATTCCGAATGAGTTGTCTGAAACCAAGAAAACAGAAACCGTGTAAGCGACACAGAGAAAAAAGAACACGAAAACATCACAGTTTAATCCCATCTTGTTCCTCAGAAATCCTCTGTATGCAAACCAGCAACTATACGTTAGGTACTAAGTATTCAAGTAAAACCAACAATCTCAAACACATTTTCCTAATTCCATCTCCTATCAGCTATAAATGTTTAATTATCAGCTATAAATGTTTAATTAAGAACCTAGCGTTTGGCCCATTGACCAAAGGTGTTCATCCTATACTCACATTGTGGGATCGAATTGCACGAATTGGACTGTGTGAGTTGTACCCAGAAAAAAAATGTTGAACTAAAGATTCAGTCAGCAAACACTTCATACTAAGCAATGAACCAAAAATTTCAAAGAACATTAAGTTTACTCCCTTTTCAGGCTAACATTCTTTCAAAATTTTCAATAAAAATAGAAACATAGATTCCAAAATTTAACTCAAATCTCTTAAAATGTCAAAAGAATAATCCCATTAAAGATTTTTGCTAGTATTCTCAAATAAAAAGTTTGTTTATTATTACTTTTCCCCAACGAAACATTAATCATAACAAGATTTTTGAGATAATGAGAAAAATTATATAATCTAGAGATTTGCTAATCCTGATAATTGCTGAACAAGAAACAGAGAATTGAATAAGAAATAAAGCAAGTGAAAGTTCACACAGCAGATTAAGGAAGCTAATCTATTAAATAAGAAGCCATAGTTAATTTGATACTCAATTGTTTTAGCAGAGCAAAAATGGAAAATAAATCAAGAAAGCAACCTTAATTACTTAAATCGATGTGGTTTAATTATGACACTAATCCCTGTACTCTTTGTAATTTTGAAATTTAATCCCTTTTCTCTTCTTTAAATTCCAGTAGTTTAGTCTTTTTACTTGTCTGATTTAAAAGTTTTAGAAACTAAAGTTTGATAACATTGTTAATAGAGCTTCATGGCATTCTAATATTCAAAGATCTGATTTAAAATTCAAACAAGTAGAGA
This sequence comes from Gossypium longicalyx, assembly GCA_025698465.1. Taxonomy (NCBI): domain Eukaryota; kingdom Viridiplantae; phylum Streptophyta; class Magnoliopsida; order Malvales; family Malvaceae; genus Gossypium; species Gossypium longicalyx. The sequence goes on along the minus strand of CM047000.1, from coordinate 1,597,001 downwards.
GAGTATAGAAAATAAAGGTCAAAAGTCTAAAAGGTACAGGGACTTAGGGAAGAATTAGACCAATTAAGGTTATAAAATATAATGTACTCATCCAACTCAACCGCCATTTTTTTTTAAAATTCTCAGAGCTTTCGCTTCCATTTCCGCGGCACAAAAAAAACCACACGATTTGACACTTAATTCACAATCAATGCATAGATTAATGCAAATAGAGACTAAATGTCAAAAGTCTAAAAATACAGGTACTGAGAAAAGAACTAGACGAATTAACATTATAATCTATTCATCCAACTCAACCGCCATCAATTTTTTTAAAAGGAATAATATATAATTTGACCCCTGAACTTCTCCATTAGTTGGTGCCTGAACTTTTATTCGTCAACAAAGTTGTTCTCTTCGCACTAATACTGTTAGTTTATTCAAACATGACTGTTTTTAATAAATCTGATAGTGCCATGTAGCAGCCTCTTAGTGTGTCATGCGGAAAACATAATTTATTATTTATATTTATAATTTATGTTTGTCACGTGGCACATTGAGAGGTTATTATGTGGCATCACCGGATTGGCACAACTAACAATGTTAGTGCGGTGATGCCAACCTAGTGGATGGAATACAAGTTCAAGGACCAACTAGATACAAATGAACAAGTTTAGGGGCAAATTATATATTAACCCTTTTAAAAAAAAACCTTTTGCAATCTGAATAATTTCCACGGCCAAAAAAAAACACATACACACTGTTTTCCACTTAATTCATAATTAATGCATATATTAAACATAGATTGATGCAAAAAATAGACTAAATGTCAAAAGTCCAAAAAGTAAAGGGACCGGGTGAAGAATTAGACGAATTAGCATTATAATCGACTCATCCAACTCAACCGCCATCAATTTTAAAAAAAATATTCTCAGACCTTTCGCTTTCATCTGAATCATTTCCACGGCAAAAAAAAAAAGAACAAAAAAAGAAAAACTCGATTTTCCACTTAATTCACAATCAATGCATAGATTAAACAGAGATTAATGCAAATCTAATTAATAATTTTTTTTCTTGAAAAAAAAAAGATAGATAAACGAAAAGAGAAAAAGAAAAAGAACATACCGAGATTCAACAAGAAACAAGGAGAGGAAAATTGGAAAGGAAGCAAATGTTAATGATCTCTGAAAAATTTTAAGGTCACAAAATTAAAGGGAGAAAATAAATGAAAAATAAATTATTATTAATAATATAAAAAAATATAAAAATAAATTTAAGGGTGGGGAAAATTTAGCGCTAAGATTAGAAAAAGGAAGCAGTAGAGAAAAACGGAGAGACTAACACAACATACGCGCCTACCTCGTTTCTCTCATTTTTGACCGCTGTCTCTCTCGGCTAAGGCTAAATGCCTTTAACGGCTTAGCTCAGCTCAGCTTGTTTTTTAAATAATATTTACTTTTTTTTAACCTCCATTTTTAGGTAAATTATAGAGTTAAAATTAAAAAACGTACTTACTAAAATAATTATCCAATTATTTAAATTTTTTTGTCATCAACCGTCAGAGATGTTCATTGGTTGTGTCGGGTCAGATTCGAGTCAGGCTTAAGTATGATATTAATATATTTTATGTTTGTCCAAGCTTAGCCCGACTTAAAACATGGGCTTAAAATTTACTCAAACCTGCTCATATTTGCAAAAGACTAATCTAAGCTTATTTTAAGTCCACTCATATTATTTTTAAATTTTTTAGAAATATTTTGTATTATATTATGTTAATATTTAACAATTTATATATATATTTTATTTATTGAAGTTTTTTATATAATCATATTAACATTATTTTAATATTTACATTAGAGTAGTATTATATATTTTATATATGCTTATTTTTTTAAATGTGTTCTAAATTATATAATATATAAAAATAACATAATATAAAGTATTATAAAATTAAAAATGAGCCGGACCGGGCTAAGCTCGAGCCTTGAATGTTCAAGTCTGAGTCCAGCTCACATTTTAAATAGGCTTAATTTTTTTCTCAAGCGTATTTTTCGGACTTAATATTTTTACTCAAATCCTCTCAAATTTCGGGCGGACTTAAACGGATAGCTCGATCCATGAATAGGTCTACTAATTGTTAATGAAAAGATGATATGACAAGTTTTAAAATTGACATAATATCAACTTTAATCCTCAAAAATTTGTATATTACATCAATTTAATCTTATTTTTTTTATTGTGACATGTTGATACTAATAAAAAAATTACATAATTTGTATCGACTATGCATTATCTAATATCGGTTTCTATGGGCCCAAAAATACACATAAAAATATATATTAGGCTTAGTTAGGTGTACCTACATAAATCTATATAATTCAGTATTATATATCATATATTCTTTGAGTAATCACCATTATCTCTAAATCTTTGGCATGCACCTAAATAATCAAATTTCATGTGATACACCTTCCACAAGGACAATAATCTTCAGGTGGTTGAGACTAGCAATCAAAGAGAGAAGAGCAGTTAGCTAGTGAAAACAACTTCATTCAAATTTATATATTAACATTATATTTGGTTTTTGGCAGCAAATGATTGGAATTATTTTTTTGAGGTTTTGGTAATTCGGGTTTGAGATTTGAGTTATTATAATTGTAGTTGCTTCGGGTTTGAATCGTTTTGAGTGTAGATTGTTAGGGTTTGAGTTTATTTTAGATTCGAATTTGGGTTAAATAATTTTAGATTAATAAGTTTTTTATAGTAGAAATGGATTGAGTCTAATCAAAATTTTAAATTTGAGTTAAAATTAAACAATATGTTACCATGGTGTCAATCATTTTCATTATATTAGCTAGAAAATCAAGAATGTATCATATCATAGTACCCTTGATTCGATCATTTTTGGTCAATTCGTTTCGAAAGTAAAAAGTCAATCATCTCAAACTATCTGATCCATAATTAAATTCAAAATAAACTCAAACATTAACAATTTAAACTCAAAATTATTCAAATATGAAGTAATTAGAACCTAAAAATTCAAACTCGTGAGATATGCGATATCAGAGGCCGACTGCAATGGTAGCCAAAATTTTGAAATTTTTTTATTTTTCCTTAGAAAATTTTAAATAGGGGCTCTCATTAATCTCACAAAAAATTAATTAAACCCAAATTTCTTTTAAAATATTCTCATAAACTTCTAAAACTGTTTTAGATTTTATTAGATCCAAAATTTAATCCAAAGATTAGCACTGAGCAATATGTTATCATGAAGTCAATATTTCATTACAATTTTTGTAACTTCGGATCAAGAATAATGGATCATACCATAACTCGTTTGCTGCAAGATAATATTTGTACAGATAATATGGTAGAGTCATTGACACATAAAATTACAAGCAAAAACATGATCTTGTAATATGTTCCCTATACAAGCAAATCAAACCCAAAAATAACTTCAAAATTTTTTTCTATTTCATCAAATATTTTCGTCTAGGGTCCTTAATATTGATCTTCCAATGCTTATCTTTCAACCCAATTTCCTTAGCTTTCTTCCTATCTGCATCCAATTGCGCTTTTCTTTTCTTCGTTAACCCACAAAACCTCTGCAATTTTTCATCCATGGCGTCGTGAAATTTCCACCATCTTCTATGAGCTACATCACTAGCAAAGATATGGTGATCCTCTCGGTTCCAGTTACAGTCATAATCCCTATAACAAAGCCATGGCTTTAACCCCAAGTAATGAATAGAATGAAGCTTGGGTGGCTCCGCCGCAAAGAGTTGGTTCTTCATCTTTGTTTCCGCCGTGGTGTTAGACCAAAAGTTCTTAAGAAAATTCACTCTCCTCGGCAACCGGTGCCACCATACGAACACTTCGTTAAGGTAACCTTGATCACCACCATTATACGAAATGATTTCGTCACGTTTGTCCATTAAAACTTTGAAAGTACAATTCGATGGCTCGATTATCATTATGCCGGAATTGAATAACCAAACGTCGTTACCGGTGGCCGTCAATTGAGGGAAATGGAAAAGATGGTCGAGGTTTTTTAACACTGTGATGTCAGCATCGATGAAGATGACTTTTTCGTAATCGGTTAGTTGCCATAGTCGGAACTTGCTATAGTTGTATTCGTTGTAGGTGTGTTTTTGGGCTCGAGGGTTTCGGATTCTTTTGATGAAACGGAGACGCCAACCGGCCAATTCGAGAGCGTGACGTTTCGGTTCGGAGATGGAGTCGTCGAGGAGGAGGATTAAGTCGCGGTTGGTGCCGGATTTTAGGAGGCTTTGGGCTAGGGTTATTGCACCACAAACGTAGGACTCCGAAGAATGTAGTACGGTTGCATACGCTTCACGTTTGGGATTCGTTGTATGTTTTATCTTGGTCACATCGAATTCTTCGTGGTTACCTGAAATTTTGATTCATTTTGTTGTTATTAAATATGGAATAATTAACTTTGATATCATCTGACTCTATTTGAGTTAATCATAAAAAGTCAACAAATTTAATTCATTTTATCTGTATTTGAAACAACCCAATTTTGAATGATTTGAGTTATGACGCAACTTAAATAACTTAAACTCTATTCAATCTAAACCAGAAATGATTTAAACTCGAATATAAAGTAATTAAAAATTTTAAAATCTGAAATAATCCAACCTGAATTGTTCGTAATATTTATGATGCTTACTCACAAAAAAATTAAATTATACCGCATATTTACAATGTGAGAGAAAGAAAAAAGTTTTACATTATGATAATGTTTAAATAATTATTCCATGCATCGCTTGAATAATATTTTAATCATCGCTTGTCATATCCTCGACCTACTTGTGGAGTTTAAAAAACTCCATAAACAATGTATGAAATAATTTTATATTAATATTTATTATTATTTTAAAAAATAAATTCTAAATAAATTTTTTAATCGAGTTAATATGAAATTAACTCGTGAAATTAAATATCGTAACTACTCCATGCCTTACACTTTGTCAATGGCAAGTAAAGTCAATTTTAGAATTGGTATTTAAAGCTTCCTAGGTATATATATCAATATCAATTACCCCAACTACTACTTATATTAATTCAATCCTATCCTTACTTAAAACCCATATTATTTTCTTCGTCCTCTCGTTTTCATCGCCCAACTTTTGTCGTTGAACAACTTAGAGGGAAAAAAAAATGCTCAATTGCTATAATTTTTATGGATAAATTAATATTTAATCTCTAAACTTGATAATTTTTTTTAATTTAGTGTTGGAATTTTTCTTGGTACACATTAGTCATGGAACTTGGTAACTTTTTTAGTTTTTGTTCATGTGACAACCTCATACTCTCATAAGACTAAAATTGGGAAAAGTTGCCAGTTTTGGGACTAATGTAGACAAACAAAAATTTAGAAACCAAGTTGAAAGAAATTGTCAAGTTTCAGGACTAAATGTTGCATTATCTCTATTTAAACACACCATAGGAAATTTGAAAGCTAGCAAAGGATCATCATCATACCTTGGCCCCATAATGGCAAAGCTAACTTGCATGACCCAACAGGTAATCCGATTTTTTGTTCTAATTTCTCCACATCTGGTTCGTAGTACCACCAATCCCCTTCTTGTTTCACCAAATCATTGCACCTAAACAGCTCCAACATTGGCCTGCATTTGCTCGTGAACACCACTTTGATCTTCTTCTTCTTCCCATTTTTGACTGCCATTTTTGCTGTTATTAGATGAACTTGGAGCCTAAAAACATCCCTAGACCATCCATTAATGGGGTACTTGCATGGTAGCTTAGCCACTATCAAGTCCATGTTAGGGTACTTATCGAAATTTGATATTGGGAACTCGGGACACTTTGGTACCTCAGATTCTTCCTCTTCATCAATCCATTCAGGGAACAAGTCTTGCCATTTGAGAGCCTGGGGAACTCGATCGAAATGGACTGGGATTGTCTCACCGTGTTTTCTCCATTGGCTAAGATCTTGATCACCTTCAAAGTTCACCATCCCAATCTTCAACCCTCCACCAAATCCATCAACAAAACTTGGTACCTCTAACATAGTCAAATTCTTCTTAATTGGCTCCAAAATTTTCTCCATTTTCACCCCTTTTCCCAACTACATACCAAATCAAAAGCATCACACAATATAAACAATTACTCTTATACAAAATGATACATACATATATGATGAATCTAATACATACATCTTTGACCTATTGATCATGGTGTTCACTCTACAACAGGGGGGCGAAAGCTAAAGGAGCAGATAGTGGCCTTGGCCCTCTCAAATTGGTAGATTTTTCATTTAGTCCCTTAGAATTTTATGAAATTTTCAATAGTATAATGGTAAAATTGCAATTTGCCCCCCTAAATTATGATTCATTTCTGGCCCCTCCTAAAACAATTTTCTGACTTGGCCCAGGGACAAAGCCAGAAAATTGCTATAAAGGGGGCCAAAGATGAATTATTATTGAGAGGGCAAAAGACAATTTTACCATTATACTATCATATAATTTCATAAAAAATTAAGGGGTTAAATGAAAATTTTACCATTTTAGGAGGGGGCCAAGGTCATTGCTTACCTCCCTTTGCCTTTGTTCCTAGCTTCGCCCCTTATAGCCCACGTCGTGGGTTTCGATTCAAGTTGCAGGGATTACGTGCTTGTGGTGTGTGCGTGGCAGTGATTTGCTCCTACCAGATTATATATATATATATATATATATATAATATTGAGTTAGCTCACCTTACCTTGTGATGGCACTCACGAAATGAGCATCTAACCAGAGATGCTGCATTTTGGAAATAAAGAGAAGAAGATGGTTGCAATAGAAGAGAAGCATAGATGACTAGAAAGAAAGCAATGAAAACAAGGTTGATCCTAATAACCAGAGCTTTTGATAGTGTTGCCGCCTTCATTATTTTTAGAACACCTAGTTCCACCATGTTTAAACAAAGCAATACTGCCTACCTCAGTGCAAACTCAATGTATACATATATGTATATATATGTATCTGCAAGTATGATTATGATGATGATTTTTAAGTTTAAAATAAGGAACAATAATGGATTATATTATTATGATTTGACTAGAAAATTAAAGGGTTTTTTCTTTCTGAGTGGGGTGTAGTGGTTAGAGAGCTTAATGAAGTGTATGTGTACGTGAAACTTTTAGAGTAAAATTTAAATGAAAGTCGGCTATTTTGAGAGTCCTCCATATGTCGTTTCCTTTAGTTTTCATGAGTTTCTTTTTTGAATTACAATAAGGGAGTAAAACCCTAATATTAATGTGAACTCAAGTCACACCTAAAACGGTAAACACTCTAATCATCAGACCGACATATTCTTTTTTTCCTTTTTAAACTTTTAATATTATAAAAATTGTCAATTATGTTAATTTCGTTAAATTAAATAATTTTAATGTAGATATGAGATTTATTTATTTTATATATAATCATTGGCATTTCATGTGTCATCATTCTATTAGAATTTCTTGTTACTAATAAAAAATCAATGATGTAATTTGATAAAAATTAAACGATTGTGACACAATAAAGTTTATGTTAAATTAAAGGATGAAAAATGTAAATTTCCCTACACAATTTCCTAACTTACCATCATATTGGCCAATAATTTCATATATCATCTGATATAATTTTAATAATCATTTATAAAATAGTATTTTTATAATTTAGGATTTATTTAAAAAGCTGCAATGTGCTTTTTTTTAATTAATTTTATTTTTTCAAATTTACATGCTAATTTTGATTTAATGTATAATGTAATTATTTTTAATTGTACATATTTTATAAAATATTTATTTTCGTAATAGATAAATATAATTATTTATGTATACAATATACAAAAATTAAAATACATTATGTTGATATAACAGTGTCAGTGATTTGTGAAAAATTAAATTAAATTAAAATTTCATATATATGATTACGCAAAATCATATTGCACTAAAATTTACCTGTAATTTTATCATTTATCGGATAAATTTTTTTAATTAAGTGAATAATTATAATATGAATTTCTTAATTAGGGTAGTTTAAACAGGCCCCCCAACAACCATTTTGGTTGGCCTGTCAACTTCCTACATGAAATGAAGATGCCCCTTTTATCCGTTAGACAAATATTTTAACTTATACAATCTATTAGTAAAACTATTATGGAGGCTCTTGTATTAAAAAAAATGAGTAAATTGGTCCTTATACGTTATCATGAGATATACATGGCATGTCATGTGGAACCATCTTGTTATTTCGTCAACCACGCTAATTTTTAACAGAAAGGACCAGTTTACCTTTTGATTTAACGTACAAAAATTCATTTACCTATTTTTTAAATTAAAGGGATAAAATACAATTTAATTCTTAATATAGGGACTTCTATGGTACTTTTACCTATATATATATATATATGCTGATTGACTGGCTCTACCAGCTGCATATGCTTTCGTATTGGCAATTTGTTCTTTTTTATTAAACAATTAAAAATTCAATATAATGATTTAATGAATCATTTAGGTTGGCCATCGTTATTGTCATAACTAATCCCTTATTATTTTAAAGATAATTTAATAAACAATCCATAAAAATAAAAATAAAAAATTGAAAAAATTGAGTTCAACTAATGTAGGTGATTATTTAAATATAATAAAAAATACAAAATTCGAATCCCGTATTGGTCTGATGATTAAAGTATTCATCACTCAAGTGTAACCTAATTTGAATCGTATTAATCACGTTACTATTAATGTTTTGCCTGTAAAAAGTATAATTTTTAATTTTTAAAATATATAATATTTATGTCCCACGGCATATATGCCAGCTTGTTGTTGTTGATAATTACAACACTGGAGTTTGGTGTATGAATGTACATACTCAAATTATTTGGGAAATAAAGATTCCACCATTACTTTATTCTTTGTACAGAAAACAAAAATAGGTTAAAATATAGTATAAGTTTTTTTTGTATTTTTTAAATAAATTTTTATTTAATTTTTATATTTTTATTTTTAATAATTTAATCCTTCTATTTTTTATTTTAAAATTTAGGTTTAATTGTTAAAACTTTTAATTTTTTTATTAAATTTGTTGGTGTGATAATTTGAAAAAAAAATATCTGGTAACCATGTGACTAAAAATAATGTTGTAATGGACTTCAAGTTAACAAATAGTGTTGACAGTTGAACCTGAATTTTAAAATTTAAAAATTAAAGGGACTAAATTCTTAAAAATAATCAATGCAAAAATTATTGAGTCGGCCAAAAATATATATCATTTCGGACTTGAATTTGATATATATATTTTTAATATCATATTTGTGTTTTTTTTTTCAACATGGTACATGTATTTAATAAAAGTTATACATTTTGGTACCCAGATGTAACAAATATTATTTTTTTTAGTGTTTAATTCAGGTTTCAGGGTCGATTTGATGAAAGATAATTGCTAAATTTATTAAGTTTGAATTTTCACAATTTAGTGTTAATTGTGAATTTGTTTAACTTGTTAAATATAGTTTGATGGCTATTTTTTTTCCTTGGACTTTAGAGTTGATTTGATGAAAAGTTAATTACTAATATTATTAATAAATTATGAATTTACATCAAATCAATCCTAGAATCCGAATTAAACACTAATAAATTAACGCTGTTACTTTTAAATACCAAAATGTATAGTTTTTGCCAAATACATGTACCTATACAAATATTATATAAAAAATGTCGAACTGAAGTATCGAATAAGATATTAATCCGAAATATATTAAAAGATAGATGAAAAATGTGGTTTGGGGAGGGGATGGGGTGTTGTATGTCGGTTTGCATAATTTATGAGGACTTAAAAGTTGGATTATGTACTTACTTAAAAGAGTAGTTTTTTGCAAACAATGTGTAGAAATAAATGTTGCCATTTCTTCAAACTCTTCCTTAATGTTGAAGAAATACAATTGTGAACTCTAATTACTAGTTATTGTATGGCAACCAAAACCGTTGACACACATTGATGCATTTCAACACCTTTTTGTCAAATGAGGTATTTGCTTTTAAGAAAATTATCACCACATAATTATTTTTTTGGTCCTTTAATTTTACAAAAAAATTATTTTAGTCTTTTATTTAATTTTTATCCTCTTTTATTCATTGAACTTGTATTTTTTGTTAAATCACCTTAAAAAGGGATGGAAAAGTTAATGTTTGTTAATTTGTTGACGTGGCATACAAGTGGATTGCCACGTAAGTGACACGTCAGCATTTAATTAATTTTTTAAAATTAACAAATAATATTTTTATAAATTTAATGATTTTTAATTTTTAAAAATAGTTTTTATAAATTAATTAAATGTTGATGTGTTATCCATGTGAATGGAATGTCAACAAAGTTATAAAACGTTAATTTTTTTCATTTATTTTGGGGGTGATTTGACAAAAAGCACAAGTTTAAGGGCTAAAAATGATGAAAAATTAAATGGAGGGTTAAAATGACTTCTTTTTATAGAGTTGGAGGGATAAATAAGTCACTATGACAATTATCATTGTGGGATATTTTATATTTCACAAACGGATTAAGAGTGAAACATGTGCTATCTAGGATATAATAAGGAAATAAAAAAAAATTATAATTGAGTCACTTGTAACAATTTCAATCATACTCGCAGAGTTTAAAAATTCTATAAGCTGTGTTCCAGATAATTACCTTTTTGATTTAATGATAATGTTAAGATTTTAAAACTTTTGAGATATTTAAATTCAATCTCACTATATGCGAGTCCTGTTAGATTTATTCTAATTGTAGGTCTCGATATATTTTGATTGTCAACCTGATCAGAGATAAGACTTTTATAAATTCCATTTTATGAGAACATAAAAAAAAAAAAAAATTCCAAGTTGAAATGTCTTTTAATTTTCTAAGGTCCAATTGGTTATTAACAGATTGTTTGGTAGCTAGTTTATGGGCTTCATCCCAACTCAATACTTGGTGTCATTAATGGGTTTGAAATGTTATTCAAAGCCCATTGAAACCCAATAATTTAATTCACTTGCATTACTATATAAGAATGTCAAATTATGTTTTTAGTCTTTGTATTTTGTGTAAATTAAATTAAAATTTTAAAAAATGATTAAATTAAAATAGAGAAACTAAATTCATAACTTACATATAGTACAAGGACTAATAGTAGAATTTAACCATTTTTTAAAAGCACTGATCCCACAATTTAGTACAACAAGTACTATTGAAGCCTTGTGCTAGGAGTCAGATTATATTTTTTTTAATTAAAAAAAAGGGAAATTAGTCTTTGTATGTTAGACCAAAGAGCAAATTAGTCATTTTTGTTAAAAATTCCATCAATTTATATAGTTAAAAAATGTGGCATGCCATGTGTACCTCGTTTTGACCTACAGGGACCAATTTTTTAATAGTAGAAATAGATGGGATTTTTAGCAAAAGGATAAGTTTGCTCTTTGATTTAATGTACATAGATTAATTTGCTCACTTTTTGAGTAAAGGGGACAAAATGCAATCTAACTCCTAATACAAGTGCCTTCATGATACTTTTACCAAATATATTCTTTTTTTAAATGTCAATTTTTTAAGGCGGTATGTGAAATAAATAAATTCATGATGTGAGTGAAAAAAAATCATGTAACAAATTTATAAAAATTAATATAAAAACCAAATGAGGTTTTGGTTGCAATGATAAAATTGAGATAGTGATCATTATGATGTTATAAGTTTAAATCTTATGATTCCCAATTAGGCCTATTTATGGGTCAGGTTACTCGCCCAAACTTGTCCGTCACAAAATTTGGGAGAGTTTGGAAAAAATATTAAGCTTAAAAACGAACTTGGACAAACAATTATTAGGACCATTTAAAATATAGGTTGAGTTTGGCTCAAACATTTAAGTCTCAAGCTTGGCTTGACCTGGTTCGATTTCTATATTTGTAATATATTATATTATGTAATTTATAACACATGAAATTTTAATCTATAGTAATCTATAATTCTAAGGACAAATCTCAAAATTATATATGAACTTTGATTCAATGTGCAACTAGATACATAACCTTAATTTGGTGCAATTATACAAATGAAAATTTGATTGTGATTCAAATGTATACATGAAATTTAATTATGTTTCAATTATACACATTTGAAGAACTAAATACATCCGTTTATTTTTATATTGGATAAATATAATTATTTGTATATGCAATATATAAACATCAAATGACGCTATATCAAATTGTATTAATAATTTTGTGAGCATTGAATCAAATCAATTTTTTTTGTATAAAATTGTACAAAATCAGAGTTCATATATAAAAGTGCACATTAAACCAAAGTTCATGTATATTTTTGAGATTTATCCCATAATTCTATAATGTAAACATTAAAAAATGCCAAGTTCTCTATAAATAAACTTTAATAAATGAAAAATATATAAAATTTTTAACTATTAAATTAAAATTAATACAATTTTTTCAAAAAAATCAAAAAATAATATAGGTGGACCTAAAATTGACTTGTGTTAATTATTTACAAATATGAGTGTGTTTGGGCAAAATTTTAGGTTATATTTCAAGCAGGATTTAGGTACGCATAAAGTGTGTTAATATCATGCATAAGCCGAACCCAAACCCAAACTTGATCTAACCCGACCTATGAACACTTTTATTCTCAATATATATTCTAGATTTATCAAAATATAAATCGACATAAACATATTTAATATAATATTTATTACTTTATCGCTTTTTAATAATTTTATAATTAAATTATAATCCGATTAATGAGTTACACTAATTCAATCACTCTTAATAACAGATATAGATAAAGATAAATATATGGTATAGATTATGATTCTTCACCTTCCATGTCTTTAAAGGGCAGAAGCAATGCTATATACACTTTTGTCTTTAGAAGCCCACTTTTATACTATTTAATTTTTTAGTCTAATTATCTTTGCATAAAATATTCTTTCCCTTACCTTTTGAAGCCTACCTGAAAGATTATCACCATCTTCCTGCTAAAGCTAGATTAATTAATTAGCCTAATTAGACTGATTTTTAATTACTTCTCTTATTAGTTATAGTAATCTCTTATGCTTAACCCCAATTTTTAGTTTTTAAAAGAGCACTACTCTCATTAGTTATATTAAATTTATGCTTGAGTATTCAAGATAAGAGTTTCACCATTAAATTATAATTCGCGAGTCTTTAATCTGCATCATAGAGTTCGTTCATTCGGTTCTTCTCAATTTTCATTCACTTCTTTTTATTTTTCATTCATTGTGTTTTGTATTGATTAATTATGACTAAAATTTAAAGCAGTACATGCATTTTCTTTTAAGGTTTAGATTGGGGTGGCAACTGACGATTTATTCTTCACCCCAACTTCAACCCTATTTTTATATTTTTGGTCTCGAACTCATTTCAAACCCAATTTTTTGATTCAAATATAACTCTAAAAAAACCCCTAAACCCCTATCTGACTTGCCTTAATATATTAAATATGTTTTTATACTACATTAATTTAAAAAAAAAAACCTAAAAAGAACACATTATAAAATCTTAGAAAAATTTAAAATTTAATTAAAATATATAAAATTAAAAGAGGGGTATTTTGATAAACTTTTTAGGATGAGCTAATGCGAGTTCAATCAAAGCTGGATCTCAAAAGTCGATTGAGTCTTAGCTCGATTGGTGTGGATATTATTGTCAATGCAGGAGGATGTGGGTTTGAGTGCGTTGAAACGCATTATTCTCCTATTAATGGGTTGGGAAGGAGCTAAGTAGTTCTAGGCATTGTGTCAAAAAGTAATTTTTTTTTTTTTGCAATTGAATAATCTTATTATTGCGGATACTTTCCAAAAAGATAGACGATTGAAATATTTGAAGTGATATTTGAGATGCAAAACGCATCTTGATTCTTGACTATCATAACGGATGTATAAAGCAATTAATAAATATATATGCACCACAATAAGTGGCACTCCAGTTTTCCATAACCGATTGAGTGAACTAAAAGTTATAATGCTTAAGAAATTAATAAAAATATACTGAAAATATGGGAATCATTTGATTCATGCCTAAATTCACAAGAGAGAATGAAGAATAAATGATTACAATATAGAGAAAAGAATAAAGGGAAGCTATAGCGTATGATCAATTTGCAATAATTTAGAACAAGATACGTATCTTGGTAGCTTTACTTTAATTTGTTAGCTCGCAGGCAAATGACAACTCAACTTTGTTTTTAAGTAGTAATTTTTTTATAAGAATTTTAATTATTCAAAAGAAGCAAATGTTTGCTACAAATTTGATTGGTTGTAGGAAAACGAAGGAGGTTGGATGGACGGTTCATTCGGTGGATCGAAAGTAACAATAGGTTTTGTGGAGAAGAGAAAGAGGAACAAAGGATGAGTTGAGTTGAGAGACCGGAGGGAGTTGGAAGTTGGAAAGTTATGTTTGGCTCCATTGACTACATAAAGGTATTTAATGGGAATATTTATAAGCCACATGCCCTCTCTTGGTTGGTTGTTATTACTCATATAGTAGAGTGCAGGCCTTCTTGTTAGGTTGGCAATATGATTTTAAGTGACATAGCTGCATGGTATGATTTAGTCCGTATATAAAGGTGTAGGTATTGGTTGAGGAGGCTTTTGGCAAGGTATGTGTAACAATTCTCCCCTTGGTCAAGAGGGAGATTGTAAAGTGACCTCCCCTAAGACCAAGGGCTTTGGTGAGATATTTGACTCGTGTGCCACAATGTAAGATGGCAAAGTTTTGAAAAATGTAAATTGGATTTCGATTTTGAACCTACTGACTTAATAGCGGCATGGCTTAAGGAAATGTGTGTTAGTCGTTGCCTATACAGCGCATGTTATAGACATTATGATGAGATGTGGGGCATGCCCGTGCTTGCATTTAGTCGGAAATACTGTCAAATTAGGAAATGTGTGTTGAGGGTGTGCGAAATGCATGCCAGTGGTATAAAGGAGAAGCCTTGGGTACCTGACTTATTAGAAATCCGTGCTCTTACTAATTTATCGTAAACCCATTTATGGTTTTATTCATTTGTGTCGTTTATAATGTAACTTACCTAAACTCTGAGTAAATGAATGACCATGTGTGTATAACTCATGCACTTTAATATACTTGAAAGTTGTGCTCTTATGGTAGTGGGTTGAAGGTTGGTATGTTGGGTACAAGACTTCCAAGTGACATGACTTCATCACAATAGAGAAATCATAACTTGAATAAAAAAGTAAATGATATCCTCTCGTTAACATTCTATGTATTATGAAATTGGAACGTGGCCTCGAGTCATTTGTTTGTGACAAATGATTAATTGTTACTAGTATGAGTAATGATTATTTTCGTCACTGGAGATACAATGCTAACCATGAGATAAAAATGGATCGAATCTGGTGAATGAATTAACCTAAAAGGATCAAGGATATCCTATGATGGTAATACACATATGATAAGGTTATTAGACAAATGCTTAATAGTTGCAACTTTCATAATGGTATATAGTGGGGAGATCAGTCATGGTACCTTCAGTGTATTGGCTTCATAACTAAATAATTTTGTAATTAATAGATGAAGAGTCAAAACTTAAATACAAATTATTTAAGCCCTTATTCTATATATCCTATCGGTACCCCTACTAGCTCACTGTAACTTTGAACGGATTGCAAAATATGAATTGAGAATAAGTGGAAGAAAACAAAATGAGAAATAAATTGTATGAATTACTATCCATAGTAAATGATTTTCCAGCGTAGTCTTCATTGTTGCCACACTAAACTTACATATGAACTCCTTAAGTGGTTCACCATCTTTTTGTTTGATGGGGAGTGTGTTGGGATTTATAGTAACGTCTTGTTGAGAAGAAAATGATTGAGTAGTTTCCTCATGTTGCACTTTTTGTTAGGGCTAGTAGATTTGGGTTTTGGTTTGCTAACAACTTTTTAATAATTTTCTCATTACGTAGGTTGATTTCTTGTTACTATTGGTACGATTTTTGTTGTGTCAAGAGTTGCTCTCAAGAATCTTCATTTTTCCTTTCATTTATGTAAATTGTTATAAGATGGTGTTGGGGTTTTAAGAGGTTTATTCCCCAAGAGTAGAGTAAGGGTAAGCATAAGGAAAAGTGGATAGGGTTTGTTGATTTGGGTAAGCGATGTAGTACCTAAGCGGCGGATGCTATGTGTATGTCACATAATAGGGGTAACAAGGATCATAGAGTTTGTATGGGTCATAATGGTGGCTTGCTAACCTTGATTCCCCTCTTTCAAGTTCAAGAAGCAGTTTAAGGAGTCCATATGCTTTTGTAGCCACATACAAACCACAAGTCAAGTCTTACATTTCTCTAAGACCCTACCCTCAAGCCTTGGAACCATAACCATTATACCTTCACACCCTAAGAGGAGTTTGGAACATCCAAAGTTTCTCAATAGCCTGATATTAGACCTCTTTCCACTTCGAGGACCTCCAACAACAAACTTTCTTCAACACTCAAACTTTCTTTACCCTCGAAACACTAGGCTAAGAAGTTTAGTGCTTTCATCCTTGAGGAGTCTATGTAGCATGACTTGCTCGTCTCTTTCATGCTTCCTAGGACCATCTCCCTTATATACTCGAAAGCACTAATCTTTCCATTAAGGAGTTTGAGGAGTCAGCAAACCCCCTCAAGGTTCTCTATCAATCCCCTTGTCACTTGGATGTTGGTCCCCAAAGTCTTCGCTACTTTTTCTTCAACTCACTTTGGAGTTTCTTGCCTTTAAGGAGTTAGAGGAGTTCAAAAAGCAACCCATTAGGTCTCTCCATCCAGAAATACGACTTAGAGGGACAAACTTGTATTAGCATTGTTGACTGTATATATTTTTACTATTAACTTTCATATATAATTATTTAATAATTAAAGTATACATATATATTTATGATTTGAAAAATATATATAAAGGCCTAAATTTACCCAGCCCAAAACCAAATAAAATAAAAATTTTAAAGTCCAAATTAAAAAAGGTCCATTTACAAAAAATATCAAGCCAAAATAGTCTAAAATAGAAAACCCTAACCCAAAGTCTAAAGCCCATAACCTAAACTTATTCAGAAACCCTCAAACCCTAAGTGTCTTTTGGCACCGCTCCTAGTGCCTCGTCAGCGTACTCGCCGCCCGAGGTCTGAGGCGCATCTTTCGCCTTGCACCAAAACGGCAAAGGCGCCTCTTCTCTCCCCTTCGTTGACCTCCACACTATCTGTAAAAAAGAAAGGAAAACACAAAAGCAGTAGAGCGAAATAGTGTATGACAGAAACAAAAAAAAGAAAAGAAAAAATAATGTTGTAAAATCGGCTATAAAAGCCCAAGATGTATTTTGAAAAAAAAGGGAGGGACGCAATAGAAAAACAAAATACAAAAAACTTCAAAAATACAAAAAATACAAAAAGAGAAGAGAGAAAGATTTCAAAAAAACTTATAGAACGCTTGCACTCCGCAGCCGTGGGTGGAGGGTTTGGTAATTTTTAGGGTTTTCGAAACCCAAAAAAAGAAAAAAAAACAAACGAAAGCTTTTGGTGGGGTTTTTGTGATTTTTGAAAGATTTTTGGGAAATATTCCCTCAGATTTGGACTCGAGAGGTTAAAGCGCTCAAAAGCGAGGTCTTTTGGTGTTTTTCGGACACCGGGGACGGCAGAGCCCATCGCCGGCGACTGGTGGCCATCACGGGGTTCATCGGAGCTAAAGGCCGACGAAATTTTTAAAAAAGAGAGAGGAAGGTTTCAGCTTGTTTTTTTTTTTTTTTTGAAAGATAGCATAAATGAGTTTTTTTTTTAAAATTGGGTTTAAATAGGCACCATGAAACGACACCGTTTTGGGCCAATGTCCAGATGTCAAAACAGCGTCGTTTTGACGCGACCAGTGTCTGACCTAATCCGAGAGCTAGGATCCACGTGTTTTTTGAAAAAAAAGGGCTAATTCAGCTTCAATCCTCCTGCTTTTGTGCCATATTTCAATTTCGTCCCATGACTTAGTATTTTGGCTTCTATTTTTACCCTTTTGTTTTTTTTTTATTTATGATTTAATCCCTCGTCCATTGTGGACCCAAATTGGGAAGGACTTGTGTGATGTTGATGGGATAATGCCCTTTTTGGTCTCTCTTTATTTTCACATTTTAATTTTAGTCTTTTATTGTTAGATATCAGATTTTGCCAAACTTTCAATCTGGTCCTTTATTCCCTTTTCTTTATTTATTTTGCGATCTATGCCTTAAATTTTGCTCAGATTTCAATTTAATCCCTAATTCGATTACATTTTTTATTTATTTATTATGCCATTTATTTCAGTGTTTAAATTTATGTCATCTACGTTTCCCTTCATTTATATATTTTTATATTTTTCCTTCATTATTATTATTATCATAATTTTATGTTATTAATATAATAATAATTAGGTTATAATTAATAATATTCTTGTTACTATAGTTACATTATTATTGTTATTACCAACATGTTTCTTTTATTTTTATTTTTATTTCTAATTTTTAATTTCTTCATTTATTTTATTTTATTTTTTATTTTTATTTTTGCTTATTACACTAACATCACCATTTCATTTTTTTTACATACATGATTATTTCATTTTATTTTGCTATCACAATGTACTTATCATTTTTTTTACATTATGCCCAAATAAATTAAATATACCTCGTTTTAAAAGTTACACTCGTTTTATCTAATGCATATAAAAATATTCAAAACTGAGGCAATGTTCGTTATTTTTGAGATTCGGAGAAGCCGTGTTCCTAACTTACGGAGTATGGCATTTCCCTAGAACCGAAGTAATTGAATAACCTATTTAAAATAATAATAAAAAATTTAGGTAACAATCAAATGGTGTTTATTCTGATTTTCGAGAATTCGAGGGATCGTGTCTTAACTTACAAGATATGATCTTTCCTTCTCAATTAACTCGAAACAAGGCCCCTTTTCATAAAACTTAATTTATTTAAGTAATTTTAATTAAAAATAACATCATGCAAAGTGAGATCGTATTTTTTTTAATTTTTAATTTTCAACATTAAGACATCAAGTAATCAATTAGTTACCAATTTTGGGCGTAACGAGGGTGCTAATCCTTCCTCGTGCATAACCGACTCCCGAACCTATTTCCTGAATTTCGTAGACAAAAAAAAATCATTGTTTTAGTAAATCAAATCTTTTATTAAAGCAATCGTATTACAATGTGATCCGATCGCATCTTATAAAAAAGAATGGTGGCGACTCCCATTTTCATTTTAAAATAAAAAGTCGATTTAAAAAAAAAGTTTCGACAATATATTTATATATATTTTAAACCTTAAAAGGGGTTGGTGTTTTTTTTGGGTTTGGGGGGTAAAATTTAAAATTTTAAGGGGTTTAATATAATAAAGATCATTTTAAAGGGGGTGGTATGTAAATTTCTAAAAATTTAGCGGAGGACAATGTCCCCATTGCCCTCTTTGAGCTCTTAGGCCACGCCCTGACATAAGTAACTTCGACCTCTCTTCTTTCTATATTACAAACTTCGTTTGACCCACTACTACCAGGACCTTGTGCCACATGGTCTTGTGTACGAATGCTCTCCGTGTTGCAATCCTCGAACTTTTTCACCCACAACACATCAAATCAAAATACTAAGAATTGTAATTTTATTGATTGGATAAATAATTGTTTTAGACAAGTTTAGGTTTCATGACATGAAAAAATAATTATAAAAGAAAAATAAATGATATAAAAATATGGAATATGGATATAATTAATTTGTAAAGATTTATAATTTTTTTAATAATATAAAATTATAAAATTACATATTATAGTTAAAATTAATTTTTTTAAAATTTGTTAAATATTGATATAAAGGAGATCTAGTTTATAATATTCCTTTTAGGTTTTTTGGGGAAGGGATAACAACATCAGGTATTTTGGACCTTAGTCTTTGGGTTGCTAATAAAGGCTTTAACCACTTGTTGATACATTGGATCAACGAATATAAAGTTGGAAGAGATTCTCGTCTATAAGTAGAGAAGAAGAAATTAATCTCCCTAAGATATTTGTAGAATTTTATCATATAGAGTCAGACCTCAGATCAAATTATTTTTATTATAATTATATAATGGACCTCAGATCAAATTTCGAGTCGAATTATTTTTATTATAATTATATAACACCACTTCTCTCTTATCCCATTCGCTCCCAATTTATAATACTATTTAATAGAAAATGAACAACTTTGTGCAATAATAATGGAGGACCGAATCAGTGCATGATCTCCAAAAATAACCCACTCGTGTTCCTTTCAAGTGCTTTCATTTCACTCAAAAAATTCCTTTGGGATAAAAAGTTTAATACTAAAGAGATAAAAAAAATGCATTAAACTAAGCTTAATTTACATCTTTTTCTTTTCAACCATCATTTTCTCTCAAAAGTTCCCATTGGCTTTTATCTCACTCTTCTGCTTTGAATCGACCAGTCCACGTTGCAAAATTAACTAAAATTCCTTCAACATTAGTAAAGGATATCAGTCAATGGTCTCAAAGAGCTAAAAATATTGAGAATCACTTCAAAATGATTGTTTTTTTTTTCAAGATTTGTTTTGGGTCTCCTCTAAGGCAATCGATTTAATCGGTTTTTATACTTAATTAACTTAATTAATCATCTTCTTACACTTAAATCGACCAACCTTTATGATCTTAACCAAATTGGTTTAACATTGACAGGTTCAGTTGATTAAATTGATTAACCGACTTATATTATATATATTTATTATATATTATAAACATCTCACTATTATTATTGTATTAACTTATATTTTTATATTTTTTAAAGGATTAAATTAAAATTTTATTATTTTTGAGAGGCCAAAATACAATTTGATCATTTACTAATAATTTTATAAAATTTAAAGAGGGCAAAAGTGTTATTTTCTCATTTTAAGAGGCGCCGCCTTTATATATAAGTCGATTAAGTTAATTGATTCGATTATGAATTTTAATAACAGAAAACTGATAGATAAAAAAAAAATACTAAATTAACTGAGCTCTCCCCTACTTTCATTAACTATCAATCTTCTATATATACATAATCTCAGTTAAGCAAAACTAAGGCAACACAAAGCAACTATTCTTCCCCTACACAATTTTCCTTTCTATTTCACCAAAAACATGCTTCGTTTTAAGGATACACCCAAAAATCTCCCTGCTAGTACTTGCCGATGCCTAAGGAAAGGAGGGTCCGTGCCGGTAACCGAGCTGAAAGCCATATTCAAGCGTTTTGACACCGACAAAGACGGCCGTCTCAGCAAACATGAGTTGAGGAATGCGTTTGCTAGCTTAGGCTCTCGTCTACCGGGTTGGCGAGCTGGCCGAGGGCTTAAACAAGCTGATAAGAACGGAGATGGGTACATAAGTGACGAGGAGTTGGAAGTTCTCCTTCAATACGTCTTGAAATGTGGGTATACCAATAAGTAAAATAGAAAATTGCCTTAAATTTTGGTCATCAATCTGTTGGCAACTCTTTATTTTTCTTGTTTTGGAGTTGTTAGTGTTTACGTGTAGCTGTAATTTGAAGATATGAAAAAAATAGAAGAGTAGGCTCCTTTGTAGTGTTATGGTGTATATATATGTAAGTCCAATATGTAGTAATTTAATGTATAATATAGTCATTTTCTCGTTAATTACTTTGGTCTAATTAGGAACAAAGCCAGGAACATAACTTTGGGTGGAAAGATACAAATAAAATTATAATATTTTTGAGGGATGAAAATTAAAAATTTTATTTTAAAAGGGTTTAAATATCAAACCAAGAAACATTTACATTGGCCACCTAAATCCTCCAATATTAATAACTTTTAGGTTAAATTCTGCTATCCGTCCTTGTACTTTGTAAAAGTTGTGGGTTTAATCCATGTACTTTAATTTGGTTATTTTTAATTTTTGTAGTTTTCAAATTTTAAAATTTTAGTCCTCATCAAACAATAATTGTTAAATTTATTAAGTCCTGTTATTTCCATAATCTAATGTGGCAAATATAGTATCACCTGTGTGATATCATGTCAACTTATTATTTCCACAAATTGCTTACTAAAAATCCAACTAATGGATTAACGACTACCATTTGTGTTAAGATTGAAATTTCAAAATTTGAAAGCTATAGAGACTTAGAATTGTTCAATTGGAGAATATGAAGTAAATTGACATTGTACGCTTAGTATATGACTAGTAATTGAATTTAACCAAACTAACCATTAATTTTTCTATGATCAAATTAGATTAAATTGTGTTCAATTCAAGTTGATCGGATAAATTATATATATAAAATCTCCGCCCCTTTTTAAGATGAGATTCAAGGTATAATAAAAACATATACTTTTTTTTATGTAATGCTTCAAGTTGCTCAACTCCGCCTAGTTCTTTTTCTTTTTATCTGTCGATATAAAAATGACAAAGATTAAAAGATGTTGGAAAATACAAACATTAGAAAAACTCTCAAAGTAATTTTTCGCTTTGAAATACACTTGACCTGAAACAATCAACATCAACTCAAACCAAAACTAATATGTAGCCCACAATAATCATCTCCCGACGTTCAAAAACGAAGGACTCCTTATACCTGTTATTGCCAGAATATCAGCCATACTATTTCATTGCCATTGAACAACTACGAATTAAACTCTACGTAATTCTTAAAGTGAAAGATATTGCGCGTTTAAGTATATTCACAATAACAAGACAAACTTAATTAAAACTCAATGATAATTAAAAATTAAATAAATAATAGTAATATTTAGATTATGAATTTAGAGTAAAAAAAAAAGAGTTCAACAAATTAAACAATAGGATTTGGAGGAATCATGTTGTCTATGAAAAAAAAGGCCACATGTTCCTTTTGCACGTTAAAATCTTTTGTATTTCTAACTTGATAATATATATATATATATATATATATATACACACTATATTACATTCAAAAATTAAAATGAATGAAAAAGATTTAAAAATTGTAGTTTTATGTTGATTGAATTTTAATTTGATTGACATTAATATTATTATCAGTATAAAAGGGTATGAGTTTGGACACACTCAAATATATTTATTTTTTATTTAAAAATTAGAGTGAAATTATGAATAATTTTAAATATGGCATAAAAAATAAATTGTAATTTTATATAACTAATTGAACGACCAAATCCAACAAAATCCAAGGTTAGCACTTAGCCATACGCAATTAATAATTCACTTATATCTTTTTCATTGGGGAATAAAGGAAAAGAGTATTATATTGGGACAAAAAGCAAATACAGGTTCTAATTTTTTAAAATGAAATTTCGGAAGTAACTAAATTTATTAGGCAAAATCATGGTACATGTCCCATCTTTGATTTTTATATGTTTCAAAATCTTGCAATTTTTTACATTAAACCAACTCTTGCTTTAACTTAAATCTTTAAATACGAATATCGAGAATTCGCATCTTAAAATCAACAGCTTTTTTCGTTGTTGAAGGCTTTCGTTTAGCGTGAGATAAGAGTTTTTGACAATTAGAATTAGAATGTGATAATGTATTATTGATAGAGATTGTCGTAACTATTTTTTGAAAGAACGGGAATTGACTTAAATTTTGGAAATGAAAATGAAAAATGAGAGTCGCCACCAATCCTTTTTTTGATGAGATGTGATCGAGTCACCTCGTAAAAGTAGTTATTTTTAATAAATGGTTTGATTTATTTAAACAACGATTTTGGTCCACGCAAATCAATAAAACAAGTTCGGGAGTCAGTTACGCACGAGGAAGGACTAACACCCTCGATACGCCCAAAAATTGGTACCTAGTTGATTAATTAGTGTCTTAGTGTCGAAGATTGAAAACTTGAAAGACTTTGAAATACGATCCCTCTTTGTAAAAATGCTCAAATGTTAAAGACCTTCTCGTCTCGAAGTAATAAAACAACATGTCCAATAAGTTAGGACACGACATCTCGAATTTTGAGAACGAGCTTGTCTTTAAAATTCATGTATTTTAGCCCCCTTTTTTAAATGGATGTTCGGTTGTTTAGGGTGGACGAGAAAAGTCGAAATCCAGTAAGTTAGGGCACGTTTTCTCGAATTTCCCAAATACCGAATATTGCCTTTACTTGCGAAAAAATCTTATTCGAGGTAACACAATGTCATACCCGGTAAGTTAGGGCACCATATCTCGTATCTCCGAGAATAAGCATTTTTTTAAAAACTCGTATTGTGATTTAAAGGAATATTCCGTTATTTGGATTAAATGAGAAAAATCGAAACCCAGTAAGTTAGGGCACGATTTTCTCGAAACTCCAAATACGGATCATTGCCTTTATAAAAGAAGTAATTTTGGGTTGGATAAAACATAAATTCGTAATAAAACGAGATAATAGAGAATGCATAAACAAATAAGAATTTCGGTATTGATGGGCATAACAGAATAAACATAAACACGAATGTGAATGATAATAGTGATAAGAGCAAAAATAAATGAATAAAAAGAATAAAAAGAAAATAACGAGTAAGCTAGGAAATATTCGAAATTAAAAAAAACTAGTAATAAATAAACAATCATTATGTAAAACTAAAGAATGATAGAATAGTAATGATAATAATAATATTATTAGTAATAATATAAGTAATAATTTTGGAATGATGTATGAAAGTGTATATACGTATATGTATATATAAATAAGTAAATAATATACAATGTGAGTGAAGAATAAAAAAAATAAAATAAGTGTATTTAAAGAGTAATGGATAAAAATATAATAGTAATAATATAATAGCAGTAATAATGATAATAATAAAGTAATAAATCATAATGATAATAGTAATAATAATATAAGTAATAATATAAGTAAATACAGAGAGAATATGTATAATAACATAATAATAATTATATAAAATTAATTAACCTAATAACAAGATGATAATACTAGTAATGATAATAAGGTGGAAAACAATAATAATAATAATAATAATAATAATAATAATAATAATAATAATAATAATAATATATTAATAAGAATAAAACAATATATTTATAATAACAATAAATAATTGTCGAAACCATTTTGTTGAAAAACGGGAATCGACTTTATTTGAAAGTGAAAATTAAAATGGGAGTCGCCACCGATCTTTATCAGGTGTGATCGGATCACCTTTGCTTTAATAAAACGTTTTAGTTTATTAAAATGGTGTTTTCGGTCTACAAACCTCGAGAGAAAATGATTCGGGAATCGGTTACGTGTGAGGAAGGATTAGCACCCCCGACATGCCCAAAAAATTAGTACCAAATTGATTAGTTTGTGTCTTAATGTCGAAAGCTAAAATTAGGAATGTGTTTGAAATACAATCCCTTTTTATTGACGTTGATTAAAAAAATGCTTGAATTAGCTCAAAACGATCGCTAAAGACTTCCTCGCCTCGAGATATCGGAGTATCACATCCCGTAAGTTAGGACACGATACCATGAATTCCCGAGCGCAAGTTTTTCTTTAATTTAAATTGAAATCCCGTGTATTTTAAAACTCAAAAGGATATTTGACTATTTAGAACTAACGAGAAAACCAAAACCCCGTAAGTTAGGGCACAATTCCTCGATGTTTCGAAACGCAAAACATTGCCTAATTTAGAAATTTTCTTTTTTGAAATATAGCGCGTATAATGTTTAAAGTGCATTATTCGTTTGGATTAAAAATAAAACAGTTTATTGGATGAATGTAACAAGACTTAAATTCATGGGCGATGGTATGAAAATATAGTAATGAATATAAGACAAATATACATGGACACTACATTATACAAATGAATAGCAGTAGTACAAACTTGCGAAATAAACGAATCAAAATAATGACAATAATCACACAGGGTACATCATTTAAATATTAACATTAACAATTAAAGACAAATGAATTTAATAATAATTTAAAAGGTATAAAGCAAATAAAAATGAATAAGATGTAAAACAATTTTAAAATGAGGTTAAAATAATGTGAAAAAGGAGATTTAAAATTGACAATGTGTACAATAATTTAAAATAGAGGATATATATATATATATATAAATATTAAAATAGGTAATATATATATATATAAAATAAATACTATAAAAAACGAAAATGAACAATAATAGGACAATTTAATACAAATAAGAGAGTTTAAAATAAGTTGTATAAGACAAATTTAAATAAGAATAAGACAAGTTTAAAATAATACATATAAAGAAATTTAAAATAAATATTAAGAGGCTCAAAATAATAATATGTAAAAGAGAAATAAAATAAAAAACAGTATATAAGAAATTTTAAAGTAAACAACATGCAAAGTAATTCAAACCAAGTAATACATATAAAACTTTAAGATAGATAATATACACAAAGATTTAAAATAAATCATATATGGAAGAAATTTAAGATGAATAATATGTAAGAATAATTTTGAAAATATATAATATATAAGAAATATGTATAACAATTTAATATAAGTAATATACGTAATCTTAAAGTAAATAATGATGAAAGGTTTGTGATAAACAATGAAAGAATTTGAAATCGTCTATATAAAAAATGGTATAACAAAATAACATATAAAACTTAAAATATATAAGATGGTTTAACATAAATAATGTGTAAAATTTTACAATAAATAATAAATAATTTGAAATGAATGACTCATAAAGCGAGTTTATAAAATGAATGATGTAAGGGAATTTTAAAATCTATATTACATAAAGCAAATTACGAAAGATTTGTATGAATAATTTTAAAATAGATGATATGTATATCAATAAAAGTGTAAAATAAATAATATGGAATGAGTTTAAAATAATGTATAAACATAACTTTAAAATAAATAATATATGCTTGTTAAAATAATAAATAAGAAATTTAATATATATGATACATAAAAGAATTAAAAATAGCATAAATTAAAAATAGCTGAAAATAAACAGGGGCGAAATGGAAAATTCCCCAGACCCTATTATACGTTGCGTTTCAAAGGCCAAGCAGACAGAGGATCAAAATGAAAAAGAAACAAAATTCTATGGCAGAAATTGGAAAAAACAAGGAAGGGGCCACAATGAGACGCGCTGCAAAGGTGGAGGATCCAACGCGTAAATATCCCAATGATGGGAAGTGCGCGGATCCTTCCTTGGATATGGGTCGGGCGCACCTGGGCATATATAAGCCAAACCCCTTTTTAAAAAAAAAATTTATTTCAACCTAAAAAGGAAGAAGAAGAACAACAGAGGGCTTTTACTCTCTCCTTCCCCTTTGGTCTCCGACGGTTGGGGTTCCCCACCGCCCGTCGTACCACCACCGTGCCCGGTGGCCGACGAAGCGCGACGATGAGCTCGTTCAGCCCCTTTTTAGATCCGTATTCGAGGATCTAGTATTTTCTTCCATGAAAAAATCGAAAAGGAAGCCCCCACCTTCGTCGGATCCGATTCAAACGGAGAAGAACTCCGATAGTGCCGACGGTTCAAGGTTCAGGTAAACAGCTTTCTCTCTCCCTTTTCCTCCTTTTGTTTCAAAACTGATTTGTGAAAAGAAAAATAAAAAATAGAAGATGTATAAAGAAAAATAAAGAAACGGAAATAAGAGGACACGAGAATGAATTTCAACCTTTCTTTTTGATTGCTTGAATTGTGTTACAAAACTTCCTTTTCTTCCTTTTGAAACAAATCAGTCTTAGGCCTTATATAGCCGAAAATACAAATGGCTAATTCACTGTTGTTTAATCACTATTCATGTTGATCTGCCTTGCTATTTCTCTGCTATTATTTCTTTTTCTGCTTTTGTGTCTCTTTTTTGCTTCCTTTTGCAGGTGTATAACGGGTCAACGGGTTGTGGGAGGTTGTTTTGGTGCAACGGAGGCTGAATTTTGGGCACTGTGCGTGCCGAGGGCGCACATGGAGGCGCTGTACCCTAGGGTTTTTTTGTCGTTTTATGTTTTGGGCCATGTTTTTGTTTGGTTTCGAATGGGCCGGGCACAATAAGGCTCTTACAATAATAATGATTATAATAATAATAATAATAATAATAATAATAAGGTATAAATAATAGTGATGAAAATAATAACAGGTAATAATAATAGTGATATTAGTAGTAATAGTAATAAAATAATGGTAATAAAAATAGTACTAATGTCAATAATAATAAAATAAGGAAAATAATATATAAAAAAAATTGCAATGATAACGATGATGTAAATAATAATATTAAAATACAATAATAAGCAACAATAGTGAAAACAATAAGTATAATAATAATGATATATAAAAAATAATACTATATACAAAGTATATATATACATGTATAGTGAAGTACATGCAAATATTAATAATAAATATAATAGAGGTGAAAATATAATAATAACAGGTGCATAATACGGTATCACTAAATATAATATAGTATTAAAGATATATAAATAATAAGATATATGAATAATATGATATTTACAATATATATACATAAAAATATAATAATAATAAAAATGATATACATGATATAATATTAATATACATGTGCATAATATTGAGTATTATATATATATATATATTAAAAGGATGTATATATGGCATATGAACGCATTAACAAAACAATAATATCAAAAACTATTAATAATAATACATAAATATATACGTTTATATGTTAAAGATATATACATATATAATAAAACATATACTAATATTAATAACAAATATAGTAGGGGTAAAAATAGATATAATGATAATACGTATATAACGTGGTATTAAAAATATGTATATAATATAGTATTTAAATATGTATTCATAAAATATATATTAGGAATAATAATAATATAAAGAAACTATAAGTATATATAATATATATATATATATAAGTGTTAATTGAAACTAAAAAAAAATAATTCTAATAGTAGTAAAAATATGCTAATAATAATAATAATAATAACGATAATAATAAATAGAATAATAAATAATATTAAAAATAAAATATGGTAAAATAATATAAAAACCAAACTAAATCTGGAAAAAGGACTAAATTCGAAACAAAAATAAAGTTTTGGGGCCAATTTAAAAAGAAATATAAAAGAGGGGACCCATTTGAACGCTTGTGCAACTGCAGAGGGCCAAAAAGGCAATTTACCCGAACCTTTAAAACGACGTCGCCGAAGGGAGGACCAAATCGCAAAAATGCGATAAATTTCGAGGCCAATTTAAAAGAAATAAAAACCTGATTGCAAAATATATAAAAAGCGGAAGGAACGCGCACGCAATTAGACCATTGTACAAAAACACGCGGATCCTGAGGTGGGTCGGGTCGGACGGATCGGGTCGCATCAAAACGACGTCATTTTAGGGCTAAAAGGCAGCCCCCAAAACGATGTCGTTTTGGGAGGTTATAAAAGGGCCATTTTTCAGCAAAAAATTTCATTTGTGCAGCTGAAAGGAAAAAAAAAGGAGAAGAGGGGGTGCGATTTTCAGCCACAGGGCCAGTCACCGTCCGGTCGCGGACCACCACCCGATCTCTCGCTGCACCACCACGTGTACGGTGGAAAAAAGGTAAAATTTTTTCTTTTTCTTTTTTTATTTTTTATATTATATTTTTATGTTATATATATATAAATATGTGAGTAAATAGATTCGAAAAAAATAAAAAGAAATAAAAAGGGTAAAATCACCTTTGGTTTTGCGATATCTGATTCTTGGTATTTTGTTGCTGGATTGGGTGTTAAACTCGCACTTTTTGTGTTATTGAAATCACTACCCGGTATATAAATCTATTAGTATTGATAAAAATGATGAATTCTCCTATTACATTTTCGTTTGGCTTTTATAGCCATTTACAAGCCTTCCTTTTTTTATTACTGCTTTCTGTCCTTTCATTTTAATGGTTGCAGGTGCAGAGGCGGTGGAGGTGACCCGAGTTGGTGGCCGGTGCTGTAGTGGACAGGTGGTGGCAGAGGCAAGTGGGGAGATTTAGTGGCTGGGGCAGTTGGAGTCAGAAGACCCTAGGTGCGGCGCACCTAGGGTTTGAAATTTTGCTGGTTTGGGCCACATTGTTTTGGGCCTAGTGGGTTTAGGCTTGGGTTTTGAGGGTTAGATTTGGTTTAATTTGGGCCCGCAAATTGAGCTTGTACAGAGATGATTTTGACTGACAGATCTATTGATAATAATTTGATGGAATTGTGCCTAATACATCGACTGTTTAACTGGAGCTGGAAGGTACGTATTCGCCATGTTCCAAGAACCCAAAACAAAGTTGTAGACCATTTGAACAAATATTTTGCTACATGGTTCATAGGATTACATTTATTTGCAGAGCGACCTCCTTCAGTTTAGGGTCTAGTGCTGGCTGATTTTAATGTTTTTATGATGTTTTAATTTAGTGGTCATACTATAATTACTTAATACTGTCTTTATCTACCAAAAAGAAAATCAACACCTTTTTTCCAACCGTTATAAAAAAGGTTTTTTTTTTTCATTTTTCTAATGTACAATAATTTTTTTACTCCTTTTAGAAGATAACGCCAAAATGCATTCTAGGATATAGTACAAACCTTTTTTTTATTATCAATTTCTTAAGAAAACCAACTTGGGAAGCTCATTAAATATGAGAAATTATTTTATGAATCCTTCCCACAACGTTAAGACGGTGGAAAAGATAAGATAGAATGAAAAATACTTTCAGTATATTTTTTATTGCTATAGCTTGACTGTAATATAGAGGATAGGTAGTAACTAATTAACATACTTAGTACTTAATTACAAGTAACTAATCCCTAAATATTAGGAGTTGTTATAACAACTTATTTACCAGCTTCAACATTCCCCCTCAAGTTGGAGGGTGATATATGTCTATCACTCCCAACTTGGTTTTTAAGTGTCGATGTTGTTGTACTGCTAGTCATTTGGTGAGAATATTCGCAAGCTGTTCCTTTGTGGAGATATGTTCAGTTTTTACTAAGCCTTTTTGAATGTTTTCTCTCACAAAATGGCAGTCGATTTCAATGTGCTTGGTTCTCTCATGGTAAACGGGGTTTGCTGCAATTGAATTGCAGCTTGACTGTCACAATAAAGCATAGCTGGCTTATTTTCTTTAATCCCCAACTCTTTAAATAATCCTTTTAACCATTTCAACTCTACAACAGTAGATGCCATGCTCCTGTATTCTGCTTTTGCTGAAGATCTTGAGACCATACTTTGTTTTTTTTTTTTATTTCCAAGAGATTAAGGAACTTCCAAGCTTTATGCAATATCCCGTTATTGATTTTCATAAAGCATAGCTGGCTTATTTTCTTTAATCCCCAACTCTTTAAATAATCCTTTTAACCATTTCAACTCTACAACAGTAGATGCCATGCTCCTGTATTCTGCTTCTGCTGAAGATCTTGAGACCATACTTTGTTTTTTTTTTTTTTATTTCCAAGAGATTAAGGAACTTCCAAGCTTTATGCAATATCCCGTTATTGATTTTCTAGACATAAGGCAAGATGCCCTGTCTAAATCATAATATGTAGTTAATATAGGATCTCCATCAGAAACAAGCAAAATTTCTTGTCCTGGATTGCTTTTAATGTATCTCACAATCCTCAATGCAGCTATATAGTGAGACTTCTTAGGCTTGTGCATGAACTGACTCAAGTGTTGTACACTATAAGTAATGTCTGGTCTGGTGTTTGTCAAGTATAACAATCTCCCAATAAGTCTTTGATAAATTGTTGCATCTGCTAAGACTTCATCATCATTTTTCAGCTGCAATGTTTCATCAAATTCTACTGTTGTAAGCTTTTGATTTTGCTCTATTAGAGTGATTGCTGCTCTCGCTTTCTTTAAACTAGCATCTTCAATTAATTCGAGAGCATACTTTCTCTGATTGAGCACAATGCCTACATCCGACCTTAATATTTCGATCCTAAGAAAATATTTTAGACTCCCTAGATCCTTCATCTTGAAATTCTTGTGCAATATGCCTTTTAATTCATTGATCAAATCATTTTCATTTCCTGTAATCAACAAATCATCAACATAAATTAACATGATGACTTGTTTAGATTCTATACTTTTTCTGAACATTGAGTAGTCATGTTTACTCTGAATGTAGCCATGTGAAATTAATGTTTTAGTAGACTTCAAATTCCACTATCGTGAAGCCTGTTTCAGGCCATAAAGATATTTAAGCAACCTGCAGACCTTATTCTCCCTCTGGTTGCGAAATCCCTCAAGAAGAGTCATGAATACTTCCTTGTGTAAGTCACCTTGTAAAAAAGCATTGAAGACATCTAGCTGATAAATACGCCAGTGAAATAGGGCGGCAAGAGCAATAACAGTACGGACAATGACTTGTTTTGCGATTGGAGAAAACGTGTCTTCAAAGTCAATACCTTCTCGTTGATTGTAACCCTTGGCGACTAGCCGAGCTTTGAACCTTTCAACAGTGCCATCAGAATGATATTTGATCTTATAGACCTATTTGCAACCAATGGAAGTTTTCCTAGTAGGTAAAGAGACTACTTCCCAAGTGCCATTTGATTCCAAAGCTTGAATTTCTTGTTGCATAGCCTCTATCCAACACTTGTGTTTAATAGCCTCAGAATAGGATTGTGGTTCAACAAGGTGTGATATGGAGGCAGTAAAGTGGTGTGTATGTAAAGGTAAATGATCATAGGAAAGAGTAAAAGGATACGAACCTTGTATTGCAAGTGAAGAGGATGAAGAGGATGGATGAGAACATACAAAGTCTTGCAGCCAAGATGGTCGTGTAGTGGTTCTGGTGGATCTTAGAAGTGAAGGAGGGGGATGTAAATGTGGAAATGAGGAAGGATCCAAAGTGAAAGAGGGTAAAGATAAATCGGAGGAGGGAGTGGGAGAAGGTATGAGAGGGTTGGAAAGAAAAGTTAAGTCTTCGAAGGGGCCAAAAGTAGTGATGGGAAACATCGGAGGAGGAGAAGATGAAAATTTGAAAGGAAAAACAGTTTCATGAAAAACGACATGGCGATTAACAAAAAATTTCTTTGAAAGAAGATCAAAGAGAATGTACCCCTTTTGAACTAGAGAATAACTAAGAAAAACGGAAGGAATAGATTTAGGGGAAAGCTTATCATGGTAATGAAGTAATGTGGCATAGCATAAGCAACCAAAAACCCTTAGATGATCAAGAGATGGAGGAGTTTTGTGGAGTTTTTCATAAGAAGAATTACAAGACAAAACAGAGCTAGGTAAACGATTGATAATGTAGCAAGCTGTTAGCATACATTCACCCCAAAATTTAGAAGGTAAATTAGAGTGAAATTTCAAGGCTCGAGCAAGCTCAAGGAGATGGCGATGTTTGCGTTCAGAAACTCCATTTTGCTATGGAGTATCGACGTATAAACTTTGATAGATAATACCAAGAAAGGTAATGTTGCCCCGAGCGTTAAGAGGGGTTCATTCTCGAAAATTTATCATTCTGTATATCCATCTGGTCATGTTACCCAGAGAGGTGTGTGACAGATCAATTAAAGAAGCTATAGGTTTTATACCATTGATTTGCAGTGGGATAAACTAAAGACGAAACAAATCCTATACCCTAAGTTGCAGTGGGTTGGATAAAAAAAAAACTCCCTAAAGTTACAGTGGGGCAAACCTGTTGAGCAAGATATAGTTGTTTCTTTAGGTTCTATCGAATACCAGTCAAACAAAAAGGTGACGTAATTGACAATGTCCTGATGAACAACGAGCAATGATACCTTAAGCCTTTTAAAAAAAGATCATTTTCATTTATGCATTTACATATCATTCATAACACATCTAGTTAAGAACATTTGATTCATTTCGATCATAGCATCCTAATTATTTGACATAAGCATCACATCTAGTTAGGAGCATTTGATTCATTTCGGTCATAGCATCCTAATTATTTGGCATAGATACATGAAACCGATTCTACAGATCATGTCCTTAGAGGGTGGTGTAGCAACATCGGTGAATTCACAGATCTTATCTCCCTAAGCAGTAGTGGAGCAGATCGAAGACGGCAAATCTTGTCTTCCTGAAGTTGCAGTGAAGCAGATTTAAGCCACAATCCTATCTCCCTAAGCAGCATTGGAGTAGGCTGAAGATTGTAGATCTTGTCTCTCTGAAGTTGTAGTGTAACAGATCGAAGACGGCAAATCTTGTCTCCCTAACCAGTAGTGGAACAGATTTAAGCCACAATCCTATCTCCCTAAGCAGTAGTGGAGTAGGCTAAAGATTGTAGATCTTGTCTCCCTAAAGTTGTAGTGGAACAGATCGAAGACATAAAATCTTGTCTCCCTAACCAGTAGTTGAACAGATTTAAGCCACCATCTTATCTTCCTAAGCAGTAGTGGAGTAGGCTGAAGATTGCAGATCTTGTCTCCCTGAAGTTGTAGTGGAACAGATCGAAGACGGTGAATCTTGTCTCCCTAACCAATAGTGGAACAGATTTAAGCCGCCATCCTATCTCCCTAAGCAGTAGTGGAGTAGGCTGAAGATTGCAGATCTTGTCTCCCTGAAGTTGTAGTGAAACAGATCGAAGACGGTGAATCTTGTCTTCCTGAAGTTGCAATGAACCAGATTTAAGCCACAATCCTATCTCCCTAAGCAGTAGTGGAGTAGGCTGAAGATTGTAGATCTTGTCTCCCTGAAGTTGCAGTGGAACAGATCGAAGACGACAAATCTTGTCTCCCTAACCAGTAGTGGAACAGATTTAAGCCACCATCATACCCCCTAAGCAATAGGGTAACAGGTTGAAGATTACAGATCTTATCTCCCTAGGCAGTAGTGGAGCAGATCAAAGATGATGGGCCTTAACCCCCTAAGCAGTAGGGTAACAGGTTGGAAATTTACAGATCTTATCACCCTAAGCAGTAAGGGAACAAATCAAAGATGATGGACCTTAACCCCCTAAGCAATAGAGTAACAGGTTGAAGATTACAGATCTTATCTCCCTAAGTAGTAGTGGAGTAGATTGAAGATGGTGAGCCTTAACCCCCTAAGCAGTAGGGTAACAGGCTGAAAATTACAGATCTTGTCTCCCTAAGCAGTAGTGGAGCAAGTCGAAGCCACAATTCGTATCTCCTTGAAGTTTCAGCGGAGTAGATCGAGGCTACAAATCTCTTCTCCCTGAAATGGCGTTGGAGCGGCTCGAAGCCATAGTTCGTATCTCTATGAAGTTCCAGTCGAGTAGATTGAAGTTACAAATCTCTTATCCCTAAAATTACAATTGGAATATGTTGAAGTTACAAGTCTTATCTCCCTGAAATTGTAATGGAGCAGACTAAAAATAGTGGATCTTGCTTCCCTAAAGTTGCAGTGGAACAGATCAAAGTTACGAGTTACAAGTCCTATACCTCTGAAGTTGCAGTAAGGTCGGATCAAATTCTCCGTTTTGCAGCAAAGCAGATGAAAGCTACAAATCTATACCTCTGAAGTTGCAGTGGGTTAGAACGAGGCTACTTGAAGAAAAGGAGCACCAAAATAAGTCAAGGTCTAGCAGGACCGGGTAAAATTAGCCCTCTTTGAATTCTTTGCTCTATTCTTGTTACACAACAATGAGCAAAAAAACCAACAAAAACCAAAAGCACAAAATAAATAAAAGTCTAAGTTATTAACAGTTCATTAAGACCTAAAACAAAGACCCAAAACCAAGCCCAACATGGCCCAAACTAACAAAAAACCCTAATGGCCCAATAGGCCTAAAATCTAAACTAGTTTCAGCAAACCTGAAACCCTAACCCCTATGTGCACCGCTCATCACGTGGTGTCAGCGCGTTTCGCACCTGAACAAATGCCCTGTCCCATCGCCAGTACCACCAGCTCTGACTCTACCTGTAAAATGGAAGAGAACACGCAACAGCAGCAAAGAGGGGGAGCAAACAGTAATAAACAGTAGCAAATCTTGTATTTTCGACTATGAGAGCAATTTTCCAAACCGATGTACAGGAGGGGGATTTTTTTTTTGGAATAAAAAAAGGGGTTTCAAGCATACAAAACGAAAAGAAAGGGAAATAGCAGATTGAGCATAGAACGAGAATCAAACAGAAAATTGGAAACAAAACAAGAAAATCAGATCAGGAATCGGGTTACAAAGGTCTTTTGTTTTCTTCATTTTTTTGTTTCGAATCTATTGCATATATACACAAATATATCGAAATATACATACAACGAAGGCAAAAACTCACTTGGTTTTTAAATTGGCCGAAAAGAGGGAGGTTGGCCAGTGACGGTGGCCAGCAGCGACATACGATGGCCTGCTCGCCAGATTTTGGCTCCGACCAGAGGGCGAGAGAGAGGGAGTGAGAGAGCTGCTGAGATTTTTTTTTAAATGATAGCAGAAGTGATTTTTTTTCCTCAAAAATTTGGCTTTTATAGCCTTATAAAATGGCACCGTTTCAAGGTGTCCTGAAGAGCCC
Source organism: Gossypium longicalyx (assembly GCA_025698465.1). Taxonomy (NCBI): domain Eukaryota; kingdom Viridiplantae; phylum Streptophyta; class Magnoliopsida; order Malvales; family Malvaceae; genus Gossypium; species Gossypium longicalyx. Next base: position 1,560,565 of record CM047000.1, on the reverse strand, counting down.
CAAAACGATGTCGTTTTGGGGCTGACCCGCAAACCCGACCCAGATTCTCTTGGGATCCGAGCTTTTTGTAGGGGAGAGGATATTTGCGCAAGGGCTCCCTCCGCTTTTGTGGCATGCTACAATCTGGTCCCTTTACCTTTCTTTATTTTTATCAATTTGGCCCTTCAATTTTGCTTTATTTTTATTTTAGTCCGTCACCTCGCCAGATAAAACGCTGCGCATAAGTGGCCTGGGATATTTTCTCTTTCGCTCCCTGGGATTTTCAGCGTGTTGCAAATTGGTCCTTTATTCCATTTTTGTTATTTCGAATGTTTACTTGAAGCTTTATTTAGGTTCCAATTTAGTCTTTTTACATCCTTGCATTTATTTTATTTTAATTTTGGACCCTAAACTTCATTTTAACTTCAATCAAATCCTTATTCTTTTAAATTTGGACTCTCTTTATTTATTTTACCCCATTTATTTATTTGGTTATTTATTTTAAAAAATAATTTTATTTAATATACTGTTTAATATTTTATTTATTTATTTTATTTATTTCTTTTTAAACCAAATTTGTATTAATTTGTATTTATTCATTTACTCACTCTTTTTTAAATTAGCTTATTTATTTTATCTTGGTCCTTGTCATTGTCATTTTATTTCCTTTTTTTTATTTATCTATTTACTACTTTTGATATACTTTCAAAATTTGGATGTACTATTATCATTTTTTATTATTGTTGTTATTATTATTATTATTATTATCATTATTACTATTACTATTATTATTATTTTTATTTTCTATTACTATTACTATTATCATTATTATTAATACTAATATTAATATTTTTATTACTACTAAGTTTATTACCATTAGTATTATCATTTTTTGCTACTATTTTTTATTATTATCAATATATATTATTAACGTTTTCATTGTCATTGTCATTTTTATGTTGTCATACTTTTCGGTTTACTTATGTATTTGCTTGTTTCATTTGCCTTATGCATTCGCTTTATATTTTTATATATAATACTAGCCTTGCTTTTATTTCACCCTTTTACAATTGCTCATATTATTGTTATTGACACTGTCGCACCAATTATTATATTATTATACGTATCAGCACTATAATTTGTTTTTATATGTCACTATAAATCACGTCATATTTTTTTTCACTCGATACATTAAAATAACTCTTACATAAAAACAACATTCCATATTTGGAAATTCAAGGTAATCGTGCCCTAACTTATTGGGTTTCGGTTTTTCTCATTTAACCTAAATTATGGAATTTTTTTTAAATACGGGTTTTTCGAATAAAAGTGCTTGTTCTCGGAGATACGAGGTGTTGTGCCCTAACTCACTGGATATGACATCTTGTTACCTTCGAAATAAGATTTTTTTTTTTTGTAAATAAAGGAAATGTTCGGTATTTGGAGGTTCGAGAGGGCGTGCCCTAACTTACTGGGTTTCGATTTCCCTCGTTTACCCTAAATGATCGAATATCCTTCCGAAAAGGAGTAAAATGCACGAATTTTAAATAAAAGGTAAGCTTATTCTCAAAAGTTCGAGATGTTGTGTCCAAACTTACTTGATGCGATGTTTTATTACTTAGAGACGAGAAGGTCTTTAACGTTCGAGTTTTTTACAAAAAGAGGGATCATATTTTGAAGTCTTTCAAGTTTTCAACTTTCGACACTAAGACACTAATTAATCAGCTAGGTACCAATTTTTGGGTGTATCGAGGGTGCTAATCCTTCCTCGTGCGTAACCGACTCCCGAACTCACTTTCTGATTTTAAAAGACCAAAAATTATCGTTTTAGTGTATCTTAACTTTTATTAAAATGACTAATTTGAGGTGACCCGATCACACCTCATCAAAGAAAAGATTGGTGGCAACTCTCAATTCCCGTTTTAATTTTCACTTTCAAACAAAGTCGATTCCCGTTTTCAAAAAAATGGTTTCGACAAAGAGAACTCATTAAACCTATTGATTTTATTCCGTGTTGCTTTCAAGAGCTTTCATTAATTTCATTCGAAAAATTCCTTTTGGATCAAAGATAATAGTAAGAGATAAAATGTGTATTAAACTAAGCTTAATTTACATCTTTTTTAGTGATCTAAATTAGAAGTATTTAACGATTGGATTATTCATACAATTTTGAAGGTTTGTTTAAAACTTATAAGATTTGGGTAAAAAAATTAAGTCCAAAAAATGAGTTTCAACAATAAAATTAGACTCGTTTAAAATAAGGACCAAATTGGGACTCAAACATTCAAAACTCGAGCCTGGTCCAACCCATTTTCTAAGTTTATAATATATCATATTATTTTTATATATTATATTTATAACACATAAAAATAAAATCTATAGTAACATGTAAAGTTATAATGTAAACATTAAAAAATTATTAAGTTATCTATATATAAAATTTTAATAAATGAAAAATATACAAAATTTTTAAATATTAAATTAAAAATAATATAAATATTTTTTTAAAAATATGGACGGAGCTAAAATAGACTTAGTTTGACTATTTACACATGCGAGTAGGCTTAATCAAAATTTTAAGCTTAGATTTTGAGCTGGACTTTTACAAACATAGAGTAGGTTAATATTATGCTTTAGCTCGATCTAAACTTGGCTCGGCTCATGAACACCTTTACTCAAAAGTTTCTGCAAGCTTGTGACATACTTTTCTGCTTTGAATTTACTGGTCCATGTTGAAAAATTAAATAAAGTTCCTTCAAGATCCGTAAAGGATATGTATGAGTCAAGGGTCTACAAAGGACTAAAGTGATAAATTGAGAATCACTTCAAAAGATTGGCACAACCAGTGTTTATCTATTACCTTTTTCTTCAAGATTCAATCCAAGGGTACAAATGAAAACCACAAAAAACATCAAAGGGTAGCAACGCAAATCTTATCCTAAATGGAATTAATTAATACACAAAGCTATCATTAGCAATGCTCCCTATATATATACACTAACCTCATTTACGCCAACTACAGCAAACAAAACTATATTCTCCTCCTACACAACATGCTTTGCTTCAACCATTCATCACCTAAGTGTATCCCCAGTACTTGCCGAAGGAAAACACCAGGCCCTGTGCCGATAACCGAGGCTCAACTGAAAGCCACATTCAAGAGTTTCGACGTTAACAAAGACGGTCGTCTCAGCAAAGAAGAGTTGAGGAATGCGTTCGCTAGCTTAGGTGCTTATATTCCACGTTGGAGAGCCAGCCGAGGGCTTTCTCTAGCTGATGGCAACGGAGATGGATATGTAAGTGATGACGAGTTGGATGATCTTGTTAAATATGCCATGAAATATGGTTATACCATTGGATAAATGATTAATATTTGATACACTGATAGTGTATAATTCTATACACATTCAGTTCTTGTAGCTCTAATTTATATAGTGGAAAATAGAAGAGTAGGCTCCTCTGCAGCGTTTGGATGTACATATAATTAAGTCAATATGTAGTAGTTTAATGTATAATAGTAATTTCTCTATATGTTCCTATAACATGTAGAGTGATGTATTTGCAAGTTTTAGGGCTTCCTCTACTCGTATTAAATCCTTTATTGAGTAGAGCGATGTATTTGTAATTTTTAGGACTCCATATATTTCTACTAATAAAGTAAATTATATTACTTGATAGTTTTTTTTTATCATTCATATATCTCTACTAATAGTAAATCTTGTATTGAATTTAATGTCACAAATCGACCACGTGCCAACTAAATTACATAATGACGAATATACTATTACTTTATATAGTAAATTGTATTATTTCAAGGATGTTTAATGTACAATACTCATTTCTCCATCTATTCCTTTAATATGTAGAGGGATGTTTTGCAAGTTTTAGGGCTTCAACTTCTGCTCATATATCTCTACTAATAAAGTAAATTATATTATTTCGAGAGTGTTTTTTTATCATTCATATATCTCTACTAATATTAAATTTGGTATCAAATTTGGTGTCATGAGTCGATCGGATATCAATTCAGTTGAATAATGACGAGTATATCATTACTTTATAAAATAAATTATATTATTTGGAGAGAAGAATAGAAGATTAGGCTCCTCTGCAATGTTTGGATGTATAAGTCAATATGTAGTAGTTTAATGTATTTCAAGTCTTAGGGCATCACTATATAAAGGAGTTAATTACTTACATCTTCTACCTAATTTGTATGTGGCCAAAGCTGTGATGCAATTTTTAATGGCTGAAATATTAATATAATATTTTGTATTCTACCCGTTGAAGAATATAAAATCTTTGGTCAAATTATGATTTCATCCTCGTACTATAATTAATTTGATATTCAATTAATATACTTTAATTTGATATAATTTAATTTTTTACTGTTATTAATATTATGCATTAGTTTAAATCATCAATTCTGTTAAAATTTAATTTTTTGATCATGTGAAATTTCTTTCAAATACCCTTAATTCATTGTGCCATTTTAAAAGGTAAAATTCTTCACTAATTTTCCATTAAAAAACCCAGTTTCATGATTTGAACTATTTTTTATACAAAATTTAAAATTACTTATAGTCTCTCTCAACCCTTAAATAAGAGGATAATGTGCTTTAGCGTACTTAAATCCGCATTCTCTTGCACTGACAATAATACTGATACCAATCGACTATTTTTTTTTTAAATCACACTAGTCTACTTATGAATTTATGCTACATTAAAATAGAAGAATTAAAATCTCTAAATTAAGTATAGTATAGGGATGAAAACAGGAATTTGACACAAATATTTTTCCTTTAGGTTTCGCATGATATAACTGGATTCCGATATGATCTACTACAGAATCTTTCTAATTCAGTTTCTATTGGTAGTTTACAATGTTGAGCAATCTCACCTTATTATGGAAATCCTTATACTAGGAGTTAAATTACATCTTACCCTCTTTACTAAAAAAATGATAAATTATATGTTAAATTAAAGAGTAAATTGGTCTTTTCTATACAAATTTCTAGTATTAAAAACTGCCGTGACAAACATAATAAACAGAGACACATGGTATGCCATGTGTACATCATGTTGACATATAATAACCAATTTTTAATAGTAAAAATGAATCAAATTTTTAACTAAAAGACTAGTTTGCTCTTTGATCTAATATATATAGATTAATCTATCTATTTTTCAGTAAAGAAGGCAAAATAAAATTCGACTCCTAATAAAAAAGCCTCTATGATACTTTTACCTACTTTTACCAAACATGTTAAAATGTTTCTTTGATGCTATTTTAATCTAAGCCATCTAGTCTCATTATTGGCCCATGTAAAGTGGGTTTCTTGACATAATAATTAGGGTAAATTACATTCAAGGTCATTAAATTATTAGTAGGTTTACGTTTTGATCATTAAACTTTAAAAAGTTACAAAATGATTATTAAATTTTTTTAAAGTTTTCATTTAAGTCATTAGGTTAATAAATTTCTTTTTTTATATATATTCGACTAATAAACTCCAAATGACAATTCAACGATAGATACTGGAGGAAAATAATAGCATGTGATTAATTTGAAATAATTTATCACAAGATGCTGTTGGCAGCTTCACCGAAAGTTTTAATTTGTTATGGGTGACAGACAAATGGCAACTCAAATGTAATTATATAAGTAGAAATATGTATAAGATAATCATGCATTAATTTAATCATTATAGATGATTAGAATTGAGATAGTTAAAGGAATCCAGTATTATTAATGATATTTATCCTTTTAAATAAGCATTACTGATTGAAATAATAAAAAGGAATCCGGGCATTATTATTAAATGATATTTATCCTTTTTTAGGTATGATCTTTATCTTTTTTTTTTTTTTTTAAATTTTACAATATGATTTTTTTTAATTATAATATGAAGGTAAAGTCCTAACAACAACGTGATTAGCGCGACTCGAACTCAGATTATACCTAGGACAGTGAACACCTTGACTATCAGGCCAATACACGGGGTTCATGATATTTATCCCTTTAAACAAGCGTAAAATTTGGTTAAAATCAAGTTAATTGAATTAATAAATGTAATGTAATTTGATTAATTTGGTTTCGGTTTAGTTAGGTTAGTTAATATGTTATATTCTCAACTGCATCATGACACGTGGCAAGCTACAAAATCGCTTGAAATTGGGAGGTAACCTGTGAATTCACCATTCTGGGATGACCATCCGGACAACGGAAGGCCTAATCTTCATCAAGAATTTGAGGTTGTTGGCAGTGGCAAAGCCCGGAGAGCTAGCAAGGGCCTCGCTCCCCTTAAAATGGAAAATTTTCTATTTAGGCTCCTTTATAATTTATAAATTTTTAAATTAGTAATGGTAAAATTACACTTTGCCCCCTAAAATGATAAAATTTTAATTTAATCCTTTAAAAATTATAAATATATAGGCTATTAAAATGGCGAAATTGCTTTATCCCATCAAGTTGGACCGAATGACAGGATTTGTCCTGTCACAGACATCCTCATCCCATCAAAAACAACTTTCCCACGCATTCCATAATGATGGCTAGATAACAAGTCTAACACGTTAACATCATCTTACATAAGACCCCTGACTATAAATACCTTCAAAAAGGAAGAAAATTGTTATTGAGATTTGCATTGATTTTGAAATAGGGCATCAACATGCATATTAAAAGTAAATGATAAGTTGTTGGACAAAATCATTGAAGAGAATCATTTCTCAGTTCATTGGTCACTCAAATCAATTATAGATGATATTTTCATACTGAGAGACCAATTTCAATTTCAAGGAATCCAGTTGTCCAAGAAGACGGTGAAACACTTAATTAGATAATACGGACAAGAAGGCAAAATCTTGGCAGAACTTTGACTGTCTTTTTATTTTTGGTCCCTGGAAAAATATGTGTTTAACTACAAAGAGATTGTCTCTCTTAATATGATTAAAAAGGAACCTAACAGAATCCCATGTGTTAGCATGATGGTCAGGGTGTTCACTGTCCCAAATGTAGCCTGAGTTTGAGTCGCGCTAATCACATTGCTGTTAGGACTTTATCCTCCTCTTATAATTCAAAAAAAAAGAAGAAAAAAACCCAAAAATGTAGAATGGCTTTTCCAACAACATAAAGCGAAATATATCATCCACATATAAAGTTGAAAATCACTTATTTTTCTTTGGACACAATCAATCTAAAGCATATATTCAAATTGCCTTGATCTATATACATGTCATCCTACAATAGGTACTGTTCTTTTCCTTTCTTCAAGATTGTTGTAGATTTATATGAATCTAATTACATTCCATTCAACACTTGCCAAACTATAATATTCTAACTTTTTCTTTTTCTCATTTATTCTTCCCCCTTTTATACATATAACAACGTTATTGCTCCTTATATCTTGAATGTTGTGTGAGCTTTAATTATAAAAATATATAAAATTATGTACAGATTAACCAAAAGCTTAAAGCTATTCTTAAAAAACTTTCACGTCATCACTTATAACATCAATTTACGCACACTAATAACACTAAAAAAAGTAAAGATCAGGTCATATTAAACTGGAGAGATTAAATCACAAAGTTTAACATGATATGAGGACTAAAATTAAAATTAGACCATTTGTGTATAGATATCAAATAAATCAAAGGGTACCTATCACATTTTTGGGTCATCTCTTTAAATAATTTTGATATTGGAATTAATTAATACATAAAGCTACACTAGCAATGCTCTTTCTCTCTCTATATATACTCTCAATTATGTAAATTATAGCTGCGTAAGGAAATATATATTCTCTTATTAGAGTTGTGTGATCCAAATTTTTAAAAAATTAAAGATTGATTTTCATAAATAGACCATGGTATCTTTAATATAACATGTTAACAGGTCTAAAAGTTTTCTTCATTAAATTAACAAATCAAATGAGGAAAACAATAAACTATTTCAGTGGCAGTCTACAGTAAACACTACCAAGCACCACTCATCTTTATTCTTCACATCTTGTCTCAACACTTCCGATTGCAATTTTTTGATACCTTGTTAGGCAACTTAAGTTTTAATTTTTTTTAAAAATTTATGAAATATTTATGCGAAACTCTTGTCTAATTTAGAATGAGAATGATGAACCCTAATTAAGTTACCAAGACATTGCAACTTTGACAAGGGTGAAGACAAGGAGGAGGTATCCCCTAAATGGTAAATTAATTATATAGTTGTTTTAAAATTTATAAAATCACAAATTAATAATATGGTAATTTTTTTTTATTTTAGACCTCAAAATTTATTATTCATTTTTGATTTTCTTAAAGCAAATTTTTTTCTTCACCCCGTATTTTAATACTTTCTTTTCCCTGAAAAAGTATGTGTTTAACTACGGTTAATATATTGGGTTCTAAATTTTTTTAGTCCAAATTAGTCCCTAATATTTTTTTTGAAAAATCCTAAAATTTAAATTTTAATACGAGAATAATTGTCAAATTCAAACATTAACTTGAATCAAAAAAATTTCAAACCCCAATATAAAAATTATTACTAAACACAAACCCCAAATATCATCGTTGAAAACTACTGATTCTTCTTTGGACACAATCAATCTAAAGCATATATTCAAATTGCGTTGATCTGTATACATGGCATCCTACAATAGGTACTATCGGGGTTTTTTTTTCAAGATTTTTTTACATTTATATGAATATTAATACATTCCATTCACCACTAGCGAAAATATAATATTCTAACTATTTTCTTTTTCATTTATTCGATATACGTAATAATATGTTTGTTATATAAAATTTTAAAAATAATAAAATTTAATTTAATAAATTTAATAGTTATCGTTTAAGTTAGATTTAAAAGTTTAAATTTTAAAAAATATAAAAATTAAAAATATCATATTATGCATACCCGAAATTGATAACAAAAATTGATTTATTTTGTTTGAAAAAAAATTATCATATATTAACTAAAATTTACTTGGAACAGTGGCCAAAACTTCTATAAAGTACACTTAGTGTATATACATATACACGACATAAAATATCTTCATCCAAAAACAAAATTAAAATTAAAGAGAAAGATTCAAAAATTGTACTTCACTTTAACTAACTAAACCACCGAATCCAACAAAATTTGACATTATCAATTTACATGAATAATTCACTCAATTTTCAAATGAGAATAAGGGTAATTAAAAGGTATTAAATTAAGATAAAAGGAAATTTCATGTGATGGTATGATAGTTAAGGGTATTCATCATCTCAGGTATGGTTTAGGTTCAAGTCACGCTAGTCTCGTTTATTATTTGGGCTTTGCCCTGTTATTGTAATTCACTAATTCAAAAAAAAAATAGCACAAAAGGAAATCATTTACCTTTCTTTTTCCACTTTTTTAAAAGTTAAATTCTTGCTAAAAGAGGTGGGGAAATTCATTATTCTTTTGGAATAAAGAAGCTGAATAAATTTACAAATATATATATATACACAAAAAAAATTGCTTAATCCAATTTTAAAGTGACAATCATATAAAGCTATGTATTTGTTAAGAATAAAATATAGAATTTATGCTGTGTTATTTTCTAGAGCTTTCAATTCATATAATAACGAGGGAAAAATCTTAAAATTACATATGAAATTTGTGATTTAGTGTAATCATATATAAAATTGTGATTGCGGTTCAAATGTATATATAAAATATTAATTTTGATTCAGTTATATTCATTTAAAGAAATAAATATATTAATTTATTTTTATATTGGATAAATATAATTATTTGTGTATGCAGTATATAAACATAAAATGATGTTATATTGGCAATTTTATTAATAATTTGGGAGAATTAGATCAAATTAAATTTTCATCTATAAAATTGCATAAAATCAAAATTCTTATATAAAAGTATAAATTAAATTAAAATTCATGTATAATTTTAAAATTTATCTCTAATAAAGCTAACAAGTGCAATCAATTAAGCTTAACTTTAAATTTTTGTTTTCAACAAACACTTTTATCTCAAAAGTTTCCATAGGTTTTCGGTTTACTCTTTTGCTTTTCAATCAAACACTTCTATCTTAAAAGTTATCTCAAAATTCCTTCAACATTAGTAAAGAATATATCAATGTATGGTCTAAAGGGCTAAAAGTTTTGGCGAATCTACTCAAAAGATTTCACGTTGAATGTTTACCTATTGCTTTTCTTTGAAATTCAATATCTATCTATCAATAGGGCGTAGCCAAAAGAGGTAGGTAAAGGCCAAAGAACTCGACTTCCAACTAAATGGAAAAAAAAAAATCCTTTTGAAAAATTAAAACTACCAATTTAAGCATTGAGTGGGCAAATTCTATTTTTGGCCCTCTTAAAAAATTAACACAAAATTTTTAACTTTCACCACACTATCATAGTTTTTGTTTTGTCTACACTATCATGGTTTGTGTTTTTTATTTTGTTTTCCATTAAAGTAATGGAAATTTTAGTTTTAGTTTCTAGTCATATTTTAGCGTATATATGAGATTTGTCAAGTTAAAAGTGTTGCTAGATCTATTGAAAATCATTCTCGAGGGGCAAGAAAAATCTGATTTGTTATCCTCCTATTGAAAAGGGATAGGGATGACGTGGAATCACAGTTTCATACAATCCATTCTCGCTTATTATGATAGAGCACAATGATGGTGTTTGTAAAATTAAAATCCAAGACGAGGAAGAAAAGGGTAGGCCATTTAAGACTTGCCCTTTTGTGCATCATTGATGATGTAGGTCTCTTAGAAGTGGTTTCTTGGTTAACTGGAATTCATAGTAAAGTTGGCCTTTTGATGGGGGGCTCCGATGCAATTTTCAATGATTTGATCAAGGTGATGCATCTCTTATTTGTTTCTAAATTCTTCCTTGTCAATTTGCCTTTCTCCATTTTTGGGATTATTCTACAAAGATGGCATTTTTGCATCAATTTGTATTGTCTTTGTTATACCCTAACCCAACTTGGACAAGTGCCAGCACAAAGGATGGCTCAACAAGCACCAATGGAAGTCCCTCTGCCTTGTACCCTCTGTGGTGACCATCTGGCTGGTTCTTCATGATCAGCCACCCGCGTATACCACACAATCCACTTTTATCCTCCTAAGGAGACCATTGAAAGACTACCAAGGTATAACAACAACGTATTACCTCAGCAAGGAGAATATTAAAATAGGATTGTCGTAACCATTTTTTGAAAAAACGGGGATTGACTTAAGTTTTGGAAAACGAGAATGAATAAAGGAGTCGCCACTGATCTTTTTTGATGAGGAGTGATCGGGTCACCTTTTAAATTAACCATTTTAATAAAAGTTAAGGTTTACTAAAATGATAAATTTTTTGGTCTACGAAAATCAGAAAATGAGTCCGGGAGTCAGTTACGTATGAGGAAGGATTAGCACCCTCGATACGCCCAAAATTGGTACCTAGTTGATTAATTAATTTCTTAAGATCGAAGATTGAAAACTTTGGAAGACTTTTGTAATGCGATCCTTTTTTGTAAAAAAAACATTAGAGACTTTCTCGCCCCAAAATATGAAACGTCATGTCCAGTAAGTTAGGATGTGACATCTTGAATTTTCGAGAGCGAGCTTGCCTTTCATATAAAATTTGTGTATTTTAATTTATAAAAAGAGTATTCGATCATTCAGAGTAAACGAGAGAAATCGAAACCCAGTAAGTTAGAGCACGTTTTCTCGAACTCTCAAACACCGAATACTGTTTTTATTTTTTAAAATAAGTTCTTATTTCGAGGTGACAAAATGTCATACCCGGTAAGTTAGGGCATAACACCTCGTTTCTTTGAGTATAAGCATTTTCAAAATTCGTATAGCGATTTGAAAGAGTATACCGTTATTTTAGGTTAAATGGGAAAAATCGAAGCCCAGTAAGTTAGGGCACGATTGTCCCGAATTACCAAATACAACATATCACTTTTATGAAAGATTTATTTTAAAGCATCGAGTAAAAAAACATAATGTGATTTATAGGATTATGTCGTTATTTAGATTGAACGAGAGAAATCGAAACCCAGTAAGTTAGGGCACAATTTTCTCGAATTGTCTAAATACGAAACTTGTTTTATTTTAGAAACCACAATTATATGCGCGAGTAAAGGACCAACGTAATCATAATCACATGGTGAAATGAGAAACAAATTGCAGCATTAACATACATAATAATAACAAAGACAATGATATAAAGAATAATAATGATTGAATAATTCTAAATTTGTAGATATATTAAGACATATATAAATAAACAAATAAACATAATGCCTAAAGCGTAATAATAGCTAAAATATGAATGAAGAAGAAACATAAATAACTAGGTAATGAGAAAATAAGTAATAATAATAATAATAATAATAATATATAATAATAATAATAATAATGCAATGATAGTAAAAATAGTGATAACAATAATATGTCAAATAATAAAAATTAATAATAATAATAATTTTGAAAAATAGTAGTGTAATATGATGGTAATAAAGAAGGAATAACAATATGTTGGATAGTAAGCATTAGTAGTGAAATACTAATAACAATATATACTAATAATAGTAATAATATGAAAAATGAGAAATAACAATACACGAATAGTAATGGATTGCTATGATAATGACAATAATAATAATAATATAGTAATGATAATAGTAAGAATATGCAATATATAGTATTAGAGGTAAATACATAGTACATACATATTAGAAATAATCATAATATATAAAACACTATTAATGACTATGTAAATAGATATATAGTAGTAATATATACATGATATAGTTCAAAACACAAACATAAGATGATATGAAAAATAAAAATGTATAAATGATATAGTATTAAGGTATGTGCATAACAATAAAAATTCAATATTAAAAAATATATACACGTAATAAAAATGTATCCGTATTTAAAATATATATATACATAATAAAAATACAATATTTAAAATATTTACATGGTATATGCATAATAATGTTTTGAAAAAGCTATTAATGATATTACATAGATATATATATATATATATATACACATTAAAAATAAATACTGATAATATTAAAAGTATGTACATAATATATATATTAAAACATACACATAATATCTAAATATATACATATATATATATATATATAGTATTTAGAAAAGAAGAAATATACATAATATAATATTGATATGTAAATATGTATGATATGGAGCATAATATATTTAAAGAGTACATAGGTGACATACAAATACATTAATAAAAACAATAATATTAAAACTATTAATAATACTATATAATATATTTAATATACACATATATAAGTATCAAATAAGGATAATAATAATGGGATACTAATAAACAAAAATATAATAATAACAATAATTAAAATATAATAGCATGAATAAAATTAAAATAAGATAATGAGAAAAAGTAAAGGAGGGACGAAAATCGAAGCAAAAACGAATTTTGGGGTGAATTTCAAAGAAAACAAAAAGTAAAACGACCAAATTGCAGCATGCACACAACCTAGTAGTACTGGAAACGCAATATTCCCTCAATCCTAAAACGCAGTGTGTGATTGAGGACCAATTTGAAAAATGGGATACATTCTAGGGCCAAATTAAAAGTAGAAACAACTTGATTGCAGAGACATGAAAAAGCGGAAGGGCTAAATGCGCAAATAGCCCTTCCGCTTAAAAAAACACGCGGATCCTCTTTCCAGGCGGGTCGGGTCACGGGTTCCCTCCCCAAAACGACGTCGTTTTGCGTCTGGGGAGGGAACCCCAAAACGCTGCCGTTCCCTAGGGCTATAAAAGCCAAGTTTTTTTTTAAAACTTTCATTTCTCTAGTGCTGTAGAAAAAAAAAGAGAGAGAGAGCTCTCTTTTCTCTCTGGGCAAGTCCCAGATCCCGGCCAGGAGGGGTCACCGGACGCCGCAGGGTCACCGCCGGCCGCCGTCGCCGGCCACCGTGCGTTTTCTTCCTCTCTTTTTTTGTATTTTTTAGATTTATGAGATATGTATGTATATAAAAGAGAGAAAAAAAATTCGAAAATAGGGTAGTAAAAATAAAATAAGATCACCTTCGTCCTTCGATTGTGGCTTCTGGGATTTTAGCATTCGATTTGATTCTGTTTTCTCTTTGGTGTTACTAGAATTGCTGTTATCTTTTTTAGGAGATTGAATGCTTGATCTATATATATTAAGTTGCGGAGAGTTACAATGGTGTTGAACTTGGCCTTTTATAGCCTATTTTTACAACTTGCCCTCTTTTGACTAACCTGTCTCTTCATCTTTTATTGTTGCAGGCAAACGGTGGTGGAGCAGAGGCCACTTGCAGGAGATGTGACTGGAGCGGTGGGATCAGTGATTTAGGGTTTCAAATTTTGAAACCCTAAATTTTTAGGTTAGATTGGGGTTTGGATAGGTTTTGGCCTGTTTGTTTGGGTTATGTTTATTTGGGCCCAAAATTGGGCTTGTACAAGGATCACACGATGTTGCACTTGACAACAACTAACACGTAATAGACTTACCTGCCACCTAACCGACCACATGAGTAGCCTACCATTTATATTATCAGCGACATGACACTACATGACAAGGGAACCTCCCCTATTTATACCCCAACAATGAGATATCAAATATTCTCTCCCTCCACATATTACACCTGAATACTTAGCACTCTGCGCCCTTCTCCTCCTCTCTTCCCTTTTCAATCCTTTCTTCAGTTCTCTCCATGTCACATGTGAATCGATCTCCAAACAACCACCATCTCCTTTTTGTCTCTTCCCTTGTTGATTCCTTGTATCAATAGTCTTATTTACCATTTGTATAATATGTCATGTCTTTATATTTTTATTGTTCATAATTCTATGATAGTGTTTTATTTTATTCTATCTTTAAGAAAAACAATAGGTAAACGTCCCCCACCTAGTACCTACGTTTAAGCTTATAGCTTATCTCTGTCTTCATCCACCATTAAAAACTACTCTATTTCAAAAAAACAAATCACTACCCAAGAAACAGTTATATGCGATGATGAAGCCCAACAAGAAGAATGGAGGCTCCAATCTCTCGCATCATGACCATAATCTTCTAAAAATAAATTTAACTTCTTAAAAACAATTAAAATTATGTTATATTTAGATAAATAAAAAATCAAACTTCTTAAAGGCAATTAAAATAAAACTTAACAAAATCGATTGAGTTTAGCTCGATAGGCATGGCATTGTTATCAATGTAGGAGAATGTGAGTTCGAACACGCAGAAGCACATTATCCTCCTATTTATAAGTTGGGGAGGAACTATGAGTAATTTTAGACATTATCTCAAAAAGAGTAGATGTTAATAATATTAAAAGATTTAAATGTTCCCAAATTTAATCTTATTTGTATTACTTTTATGGGCCATTTGGGTTTTTAGGCCATAGTACAAAAGATCTTTCTTCAATCTATCATCATCGTTGTCATCTTAAATAAACATTGATTTTTATTTTCAACTTGTTTAATATTTGGGTAAACTACACCATGGTCACTTTTGTTTACCTTAAGTTACATTTTAGTCACTTATATTTGAAATGTTACATTTTTAGCTATTTACGTTATCGTGTTGTAACATTTTAGTCACTGAGCCATTAATTGCCATTAACGGTGTAATGGCAAGCTGACGTGGCACGTTAAATCATCATTTAAAAAAAGGTTAAATTATACAATCAATCCACTTTTTTTTGTTTTGAACAATTTTTTTTCTTTTATGTTCTTTAAATTTTCTTCTTTTTTTTTCTTTATTTTCCATTCTCTTCTGTTTCTTCTTCTATTTTCCTACATTCTCTATTCCTTTTAATATATCAGAAAGTTGGATTGACAATGAATAAAGAAGCAAAAAGCCAAAAGCCATCGTTGCCTGTAAAATGAATATTTTGTTAAATTATTGTTAAAAATGTGCATCAAACTCAAAAAATTCAAATTATAAACAAATATTTTAAAAACCAAATTCATCTAAATTCTCGATTCAACCAATTAAACCATATATATTCAACTCTTCGTAAATGTTATTACCTTTTCTTTCTTTTAATATTCCAACGTCACCTTCATAATTCCACAACCATTACATTTCCTCTACATAGGCAAGCAGCCCATGATATCGACCCTCCACAAAAGAGGTAAGCAACCCATGAAAATATCAAAATAATCAGCACAGCCCCTTCTGCTAGATGGGTCAACAGGTTATTAGTAGGATTGGATAAAATTGGGCTAAAATTTAATAATATTAGCCACAAATTAAAACTATAACCCAAAGAATCAGAAAACCTGGTTTTAGACCATTTTTTTCAATTCAATCGATTTGATTTTCAATTTTATAGGATTCATAATGATTTAATCTAAAATGGTTTAATAGCACTTTCTAGACTAACGAACTAATCGATTTCTAGTTTGATCGACTGATTTAATTTGATTTTAACAACATTGGGTTATCCATAAATAATATAATTGTGATAAAAAAATCAATTGTTTTTTTTATCATTCTATTCATGAATTAATAAAAATAATGGTTTTATGAATTTTTTTTTTTAGTATAATACTTTCATATAATTTTTTATATTGCTAAAACATAAAAAAAATCTTAATTAAAATATAATTGTTCTAATAAAATAAAAAAATAAACATATAATGTTTCATAAATTAAATAAATATAACTTATTTTAATTAGAAAGAGAAAATAAATGCTTACAATTTTAATAAATAGTATCTAATAATTGACAATCAATCTATGATCGATTTGACCTCTGAACTTTAACAAATCTTTCAATGTAATATTTGTTGTTATAGGCCAATTTGGCCCACTTACATTTCCAAACCCATAACCCAATACAACAAACCCAATAACTAAACCTACCCAAACCCATAAAACACCAGCCCAAACCCGAATGGCCCACTAAACCTAACCCTAATCAGCTCCCACTTGCACCTAACCCCGTCCCATCCGGCCACTCGCCCCACCAGCTCTGCCAACACCATTCCCTGGCACCACCGCCCCAATATCTGCAAGAAGAGACAGAAATAATATAAAATGCATGTAAAAGGGTTATATAACCCGATCCAAAAGCGTTGTATGGGGTTCCTGGATTTCTAGTTTGAAAAACATAAGAAATAAGAAAATATTTCAAGTCCAAAGCAATAATAGCAATTCCATCAGTATTTTAGATACAAAAATAGCATCCAAGCAAAGAGAACATCACAGATCAAAAATCAGAAGTTAAAGAAACCAAAAAGGTGATTCTTTTTTTATTTCTATTTCGTTTTTTTTAAAACCTGTTTTAGTCTACCATACATATTAAAATATAGTAAAGTAATAAAATAAAAATAACAAAAAAGAAAAAACTAACCTTTTCGAACTTCCGGCCACCGTGCGCCGGCGCCAGCGACGGGCCGATGATCGGCCGATGACCCTCCTAGTCGGATTCCCTTCTCCTCTCCCCTCTCCCCTCTCTTTTTTCCTTTTTTTCTCTTCTTCTGCTGCAAAATGAAAATTTCAAAAAAATTTTAACTTTTATAGGGGACCAAAAAGCACCGTTTTGGTCCCCCCCCCCCATTTTAAATAAAATGACGTCGTTTTGGCGACCCGACCCGCTCCAGGTCAAGATCCGCGTGTTTTTTTTAGCGGAAGGGCAATTTGCGCATTTATCCCTTCCGCTTTTCTGAGAGTTCGCAATTAAGTTCCTACGATTTTGCAATTTGACCACCTAATTCTCTGAGGTTTTCAATTTAGCCCCGTACCAAGCGCTGCGTTTTAATGACTGGGGATATTGCTATTTTGGTCCTCCCATGTTGCGCGCATATTGCAATCTGGTCCTCTCCTTCTTATTTTCTTTTCAAATCTGCCCCACAACTTTGTTTTTAGTTTAATTTTAATCCTTTTTTCGTTTATTTTCATTTTTTTTATTAAATATCCTTGATATTTTTATATTATTGATATTATTATTATTATTATTATTATATATGTTAGTTTGTACTCTTGTTATATGTGTATACGTATATGTATTTGTATTTAATTTTTTATTTATTTATTTTATTTTAATATTTTTAATGCTACTTGCTTTTATATTTCAATATTATTGTTATCGTTATTATTACCAATATTTATATATGTTTTGTTATATACGTATATATTTTATATATTATGTATATTCTTATTTTTATTATACATATTATGTATATATTAAATATCGTATTATTCATGTATTATATCATATATGCATATATCTTTAATATATATATATAAGTATATCTTTATGTAATATTATTATTATTATTAATATTAATATGTCTTTTACATTGTAATTATATGTATATATATTATGTAAATGTTTAAATATTATATTATATATACGTTTTTATATATATTATGAACATGTATTTTCAATATTATTAGTTAAATTTTTGTATATATTACCCTATGTACATATTTCCATATTATCCCATCTATATATATATATATATATATATATATATATTTTAAATTTCTATTATATGTATATGCTTATTTTTATCATATTGTATATATATTATTATTACATTTGTTTTATTCCTACTACATTTATCATTAATATTTGCACATATATTTTATTCTTGTACACATATTCTATATATATAGTTTTATTTTCATAAATCATTATATTCATTATTATACTTATTATCTCCACTTACTATTTTATTTCAATATTATTATATGTTATTTGGTATACATATATCTTTTATTGTTACTATTTTTGCTATTATTATTAGCATAGGTCAGTTATATATGTGTATTGTATATGTTCATTTTAAATATGTTATGTATGTATATATATTATATACCCATATTATTCCTATTTTATGTACATATTCTTAATGTTATTATTACGTATATACATTCATTGTTTCCATCTCATATTTAATTTTAGTATTAAATTATATCTTTATTGTTTATAATATTATTGTCACACTTATATTTGTTTCAATGCACTTCTAGATCTGTTATTTATTTATCTTTATTTCATGTCAATTTGCTTTACGTTTAAACGAAAATCTTTTTCTAATTAATTTTCAATAAGCGAGGCAACGTACCGATTTAACATTTAAGTCATCGATTTCATCTCTATGTTGGGTGAATATCAATTGACTTGTGTTAAAACGGTATATCTTTCTCAAAAATAAAAAAATAAATAAATAAAATTGAAAATTCTAGTGTTTCAATCGGATCACGATTAAATCTTACATTGAACTCGTATTTTTGAAAATCTAGACAACACGTGTTTGTAAGATACCAATTTTGGACATCGCGAGGGTGCTAATACCTTCCTCGCGCGTAACCGACTCCCGAACCCTACTTTTTCTCTGGATTTTTACGTAGACCTAAACTCAGCCTTCTTTTTGTTTAAAAAATAAATTTATTAGGTGTCCGATCACATCTATAAAAGGATCGGTGGCGACTCCCTTTTATTTCAAAAGTCAAACTTCAATTTTCAAATTTTCACTAAATCGCCACAATTAGCGACCAAGCTAAAAAAAATTTACGTCGCTACATTTGTACTTTAAAAATATTGATTTTGGCATCTCGCGTTTCATCATGTCTGTTAATATATTACTCACTCTTAAAGTTGTTAATGAAATGGCATCTAACCACCAAAAGGGTGACACATTTTGTCGAGTCACATCAAGGGACTAAAAAATAAATATTCTCTAAATTTAAAATTAATCAAAATATAAAAAATACTAAATTGAAAAACTAATGTTATTAGAATGAACAGTCATCGTCCGGTCACCATGTCGATGTTGTCGTTTGAAAATCACATCGGCCTCTTCTCAGATCGCTGGTTGATTCATCTATTGAAACTAACAGAGTTGTGCGCATGACTTATTTAATTTAAGGTCCCTAGGATGATTTGAAATAAATAATTGGACCATGTGTCCTGATGATTCAAAGCTTAACACTATTGATCATAGATACCACATTGATAGATAGACTAAAAGTATAGGTACTAAATTAAAAGATTAGATAAAATACAAAAGCCAAACATGTCATAATCCCTTTATACTCCCATAATACATTAAACATTATTCCTTTATAGATTTATATGAATCTAAATAATATTTGATTTAACACTTACCAAGACTGATATTTATTCCAATTCTTCATCAATTATTCATCCATTCAATGGTGGAAATCAAGGCAAGTGAATTGAAAACTAGAAAAGAAAAAAAAAAGTTGTGATATTTTTTATTTTTTAAGGTATTTATCTGAACGAATTCAATAATTAATCTTCTGCATTCTATAAGCCCATTAAGAGGGTAGATGTTGACCACGAGTTTTAAAGCTGCTCCATACCTAAGTCAAGAATCGAACCCTCGACCACTGATTAAGGTAGGAGGGACCCTTGTTATTTCACCTAGCTTCCATAGTTGGGATTGTGATATTTTGTTTAAAGGGTTCATTCCAAATTTCTATGTGTTGAGTGAGGAATTAATTGCAACTAAATATCAATATGTTATTGTATTAATCTTAAGCTAAAAAAGCTTAATAATTGAACCTTATGTGTTGGCTTGGTAATTAATGTGTTCATCACCTCAAATGTAACTTGAATTTAAGTCGTATTAGTCGCGTTGCTATTTAAAAAAAAATCTTAACAAAATATTCTACTTTTATTTTTAACAAATCTTGCTAGGAATAGTTTTTCTTTTTATTTCTTCCTTGGACATGCTTGTTACAAAAGCTTAAAAGAAAGTTTTTCTTGTTGAGAATCATATGCTACTTGAAAATGGAAGATTTTTTTTTTTTTTTTAAATTGAAAAAATATGTTTGGTAATTAAAATGTTTTGTTTTCAATTATGAAAAGGTAAGAAATAGAATAAAATAAAGGGTAATAGGTTTGATATTTAAAAAGTGTGGAAAAAAATAATATTTTTTTACATTTATATGGGTTAACCATATATGGTATGTTTGAGTAACCATTATAATTAGTGAATCTTACTGAATTACACTCTTCAATTCTCATGAGAATTGGGATGATTACAAACAATTGCAATAAGACTTTTCAATAAAACTCGCATCTGGTTTAACTTTAGGAAGTTAGTTTTATACAACAATAATAATATTTTTATTTTAAGATATATATTTTATTTTTAAAATATAATTATATGTTATTTTACTAGACATGTTTAAGTAATCTGAAAATTTTATTGACGATTGATAATACATCTTGACTTATTATATATTTAACTAAATTATATAATATTTATTATAGATTACTTATACTAATTTTAACTAGATTATATAGCATTTATTATTAATTATTTATACTTGAGTAAAGGATTAATCAATTATTACAATAAGTATATGTTTAATGTTAAAGAGGGATTAGTGCAACAAATATAGAATGCTATAGTTAGTAAATAAAATTGAGGATAATATACAAAGTATTAATGAAATTCATGAATAATTTTATTAACCAATCTGTTTGAAAAATTACAAGTGTACTTAGACGAAAATACTACACTCAGAACATCTGATCCAACAGTTACGATGTGCCGTGGTCGAGAGAAACAGCTCAAAATTGAAATGTAACCATTAACATAGCCAATTGGTTACCTGCGAGGCATCACTCATTTCATAGTACAAGAGATAACTTAAGTTCAACCTCACTCACTCTTATACAACTATAATGAAATAACTCTCCTAGGAAAAGCTTAGCTCAAACTAGTAACACTGTTTAACTACAATACAATTTCCCTCACAATGAACAGAATTGTGAGCTCTATAGCTCCACACTAAAATAGTAAATATAGTCTTCAAGATGTAAGTGTTTATATTCCTTATAAACAAAGCTACTTAGATGGGATAGGTCTCTAGAATTTCACTTCAATTAAATCACTAAACATGAAAAAAAATGTAGAGATATCCACTAAACCACTCGATTATATATCTCATAGACATGACAAGAAAATCAAACTTTTTAAGTTCCTTTACTTAATAGAAAAACTTCCTCAAATATACCACAAATTTTGTTGCACGGAATTCTTCAAAAGGTTAAAAAAATAATTAAAAATGCTAAGAAAGAATAAACAAGTCTTTACACTTTCGTTGCTAAAGTGAACTGCAAAAGAGTGTAATGTGGCACCAACACAACATTCTATTGACTTCCTTTGTCTCACGCATCCTAATTACAGACTAAGATGGTGAATAAAGCAACAAAATGGCTTTGGTTTTGGATGCCTAAATTAAGACATGCATATATATTTTATTTCTTAAGGATTTTATCGGAACGAATTTAGTAATTAATTTTTTGCATTCTGTAAGCTTATTAAGAGGTAGATATTGGTCACGAATTTTAAAATTATTTCATATCTAAAACGAGAATTAAACTCTCGACCATTGATTAAAATAAAAAAATTAATTAAAATATTAAATATAGAATATATCATAAATCTTTCTATTTTTTTGGACCACCAGTGAAAAAACCACGAATCTCTTCAATGATGATAATGATAATAATGAAAGATAAAATCACATTCACGACTTGTGAGTGATGCTAGTCACACACGTCAACATCCGATGTCAAATTTCGAATTTATATGACTCAAAAAATCCTATAAATACTTTTTCATATTATGCTTAACTATAGTCACTTTTTTTTTTTCAAGTGAAAGGTAATTTCTTTTTTTTTTTAAATGAAAATCCAACTTAATTTAAAATTTATTTTCTTGCAAAAATCAGGATAAATTATAAGTTAGGATAATATAAATTTCTACATCTAAATTTGACAATTAAGTCGACTTTACTTTTATAATTTTGACAAATAAATTAATTTAAATAAATATAGTTTTATACTTTAAATAGTAAAAGAAACCTTTGCGCAAACTTAAGAGGGCTAGGCTTGGACTCGAGTCTGAATATTTTTTTAAAAACTAAGTCACAATTTGATCCGATCTAACCCATTAACACATTTAAGTACTATTAAAAATGTGAAGCCGTAATAATAATAACCTTCAAAGTCTAGAAATATCTATTTCTGCCCCTACCCAAAAATATTATATATATATATATATATATATATATCCTGGTATGTAAGAATAAAATTAGGGCCAATTACACTCATGGTTACTCTAAAATAGAGTTTATATTATTTTGGTTACTTTAAATTTTTTTTCTTAATTTTGTCACTCTAAATAAGATAATTATGCAAATTAGTCACTGTTGTTAAAATTTTTGTTTTCTTTTAACGGATTGTTGACATGACACATTGAGTGACTAACACGACATTTTTATTGACTTTTGACTAAAGTTTAGGGACCTCCTTATAATTAGTCTAAAACTTTTTTTGCCTAAATTTTAATCAAAAGTCAGCAAAAAGAATGTCACATGTCGGTTGCTCAATGAGCAAATGTACAATGTCAGCAATCCATTAAAAGAAAACAAAAATTTTAACAACAATGTTAAATTCACACAATTATCTTATTTAGAGTGACTAAATTGAGAAAAAAATTTAAAGTGACCAAAATAAAATAGATCCTATTTTGAAATGACCATAAGTGTAATTTACCTATAATAATTAGTAAGATCAGTATGTTATATTGGAATAATATATATATATATATATATATATATATATATGCATGATCCCCTATAATAAACAGTTGCAAAAGGAAGAGAATAAGAATAAAAAGGGTCAAAAAAAAAAAGAGAGGAGATAACTAAGAATAAAATATAGGAAAAAGTGGTGAACTATGGTCAAGAAATTTCTATATAAATTCATGCCTCTAGTAACATATTTTGATCACATAGCAAACTCAAGTAGTTCTAAACCCTTTAATTTGTCCCCCTTCTCCAACATGCCTCTTTATGTGCCAAAATCCATAAACCTCAGCCTCAATGAAGAGCAATTGAAGGCTGTCTTTAGAAAACACGACGTCAATGGCGATGGTTGTCTAAGTAAGGACGAGTTGATGAAAGTTTTCCGTGAACTCGGATCCCGAAACCCAAGTTGGCGAGTTCGTCGGTCTTTGCGCCATGCCGATGGCAATGGGGACGGAACCATCAGTTTAGATGAACTGGATGAGCTTGTCAAATATGTTGCCAAGCAAGGATATGGCATCAACTAATGTATCTTGTGTGTGTATATGTCGTATAATAAGATGGTTGATCTATAGGAATTAGCTATATATGTATGTATGTATGTATTTGCTTCTTGTTGTTTGCTTGCCTTGCAGCAATTACATATGCTGGAAAAAGGAGGAGTTTCTTTCATTGCAATCCGTATATATAAGATGATTGCAATGATGAATTGCAATCTTTGTTAATGGGTCTTAACTTGTCTCCTTCCATTATTTATTTCCTTTCTGTTTTTTTTCTTTCTTAAACTCGTATTTTAAACTTTAAAATGATTGCTTGAATCAACAAGTGGTTAGAAGGAGTGACAGTGGGCTTCTTTCTCGGGTATTTGGATTAAGTTCGAATCTTAGAATCATCACTGTTGGAAAGACTTTACTTGAATACCACTTTCGGCCAAAACAAAATTAAACTCAAACCATAAAATGGATGAGAACATCTATGGTTATAATTAATAAAATAAAATGATTGCTTGGACCAATATTTTGAACATGATTGAATGAATATACCGAGTTTAGTTAGAATTTTGATTTTTTTTTTAAATATTATGTTAATTAATCCTTGTAGTTTGATAAAATTTGAGATTAAATCATTATAATTAAAAAGTTAAAAATTAAGTCCTCCTACTTTTTTATTTAAAAATCTCAATTCAATCATTAAAATCGTAAGTATTTTTCGTCAAAATTTGTCAATTTAGCATGTTGATTAGGCTACCATTATGTGATGTAGCATATGATTAACGTTAAATAAATATGTTGACAAATTTTAACGGAAATTGCCAATGACAATAATGATTGGACTATAATTTGTGGAATTCTCTTTTCATAGTGAAAAGCATAGTGCAACCGTGGACGTAGGATGTTTTTACCTGAATCATGTAAATTTAGTGTTCTTATTTATTTAGATTAAGGTCTCATTTCCCAAAAATAGTATCAGAGCTTCAAGTTGAAAAGGAGAAGTGAGAACGATAATCGTATAGTATTAACCAAGTAAGAATTGAGAAATTCAAAAGTGTTTATTTTGATTCTTGAAGACGTAGGTGAAGGATTATTTGTATCAAAAGAAGCTACAAGTTTTTATTCGAGATAAAAACTTAAAAAATATTGATCTTGCCCACATGGTCATTACTAAATGGAAAACTCTTATGAACTATTCTTTTGAATTTGGCTAAGAACATTGCGTACAACATCAAGAAGGAAACAAACAACGACTAATCTAATGAAGACAATATCAAACATGTACAAAAAGCCTCATCTACAACGAACAAGATACATCTGATATACCATTTGTTCAACCCAGATGGTCAAAGATACTTCAATTATGGATCATATCAATAAGCTCAATCTAGAGACTGATCCTACTGTGATTTCAGAATTTAGACCAATTTGCTTGGTGAGCTCCCTTTACAAGATAGTATCCAAAGTTTTGTCACGAAGACTAAGGGAGGTTATAGGAGAAATGGTTAGTGTGAATCAATGTACCTTCATTAAGGGTAGGCAAATTTTTTATGGGATCTTAATTGCAAATGAATTTATCCATTCGGTTATAAAGGGAGGTGGATGTGGGGGAAAGCTGATTTTCAAATTAGACTTTTCAAAAGCTTATAACTGTGTTAGATGAGATTTTTTAGAGTTGGTATTAGCCAAAATAGGGTTCGGGGTAAAGTGGAGAAGCTGGATGTTAGAGTGTTTATCTTCGGCAAGAGCAGCAGTCATTATTAATGGGTCATCATTCAACGAATTCAGATTTCGTAGAGGCCTTAGACAGGGAGACCCACTATTTCCATTTTTATTCATCTTAGTGACGAAGGTTCTCCATTTGTCATTGGACAAAGCTATAGAGGAGGGGTTGATTGAAGGGTTTAATAATGTAATTCATGGGATGAAATTTTCTCATCTTCAACTCGCTGATGATCCTATTCTTTTCCTAAAAGCTGATGATAAAAAGGTGACCAATGTAAAGTACATTCTTAGGGTGTTTGAGATTTTTTCGGGGCTGAGCATTAATTTTAACAAATCTTGCTTAGTGGGGTTTGAAGTGAAAGAAGAATTAATGTATAGGTTGGCTGTCATTTGCAAATGCAAAATAGGTGCTCTACTTTTTAATTATTTGGGGATACTATTGAGTTCAAATCCAAAAAGATTATCCACTTGGGAACCGATCATAGACGGAGTCAGAAAGAAGTTATCAGGATGGAAATGTCACACACTCTCATGGGCTGACAGGGTCGTTCTTATTAACGCAGTGTTGTCCTTGTTGCCAATATACTTCATGTCATTGTTCCAAGCACTGGCGACTGTTATTAAAAAAATTGACAAGATTAGAAGGAATTTTCTTTGTGGGAACATGGATGAAAAAAAGTAGATGGCGAGAATTAGATGGGATACTGTTTGTAAACCAAAGTTTAAAGGCGGTGCGGGAGTGGCAAATCTTGGTGTCAAAAATAAAGCTTTATTGGCTAAATGGAGCTAGAGATTCGCGACAGAAAAATAAGAATTATGGAAAAAGGTTATTCTAGCTAAATACGGGTCAAATGTTCGAAGATGGAGTCTTAAGACGACGTACAAAAAAAGACATGTCTGTTGTTTGGAGAGGCATTGTTGAAAATACTAAAGATGAGAAAGTGTCCAAATGGGTGAGATCAGAAGCATTCTTTTGGAAGATAGGAAATGGAAAGTCGAATTTGTTTTGGTGGGACATTTGGTGTGGGGATCGAACTTTGAAAGTGTTGTTTCCAAGGCTTTTTCACCTTGCTAAAAATAAAGTTAGTACAGTAGCTGATTCATTAAGCTATTTAGGGAAAGGGTGCGTGAATTGGGAAGGCTGATTTTTTAGATCTTTGATGGATAGGGAGAATGAGATGTGTAAAGATTTGGTTGATAAGGTGATTGGAACAGTGTTGATTCTGGAAATAGAGGATAGATTATGTTGGTCCAAGGATAAACTCGAGGTGTTCTCGGTTAAAAAATGTTCGGATTTATTGATAATGGATTATGAGGCAGACGTTAATTTTGCTTGTGGTAAAGTTTGGAATATTAAGGTCCCTCCTAGAGTTTGTAGCTTTCTTTGGATGTTAGCTATCGACAGAATTTCGTCTATGGAATTCTGTCCAAAAGAGGTCTGAACATTCAAAATTTTTTGATATTTTGCCATTGGTGCGAAAGAGAGCTGGAAAGTGCATCTATTCTGTTTTTCAAGCGCAGATTTATGGAAGGTTTTTGGGATAAAATATTCAATTGGTGGGATGTTGTATGGAAGTGAGTCGATGGTTTTGTGGAATTCTTTTCATTGTGTTACAATGTGAAATTGGATGAGAGTAAGAAAAGGTTATGGCTAATTTCTATTGTTGCAGCATGCTGGACAATTTGGATTGCAAGAAATGGGCTGGTTTTTTATGGAAGGAGAGTGAATATGGCTAATTTGGCATTTCAATCTAAGATGAGGGCATTATTATGGATTAGACCAAATCATAATGGAATCATGTTACAGGAGAAGTTTTGGTGGTTAGCTCCACAAAGTTGTCGTGTGGTGTCTCACAAATCTAATGTTGTTGTTTCCTTTTGGAGACCACCTCCTTGTGGTTGGTTAAAATTCAATGTATGTGGTATAGCGAAAGAGGACAAGGCTGGGGGTGGAGGAATATTAAGAGATATGGAGGGGATTGCAAGAGGGATTTTCTCTGGTGCTGTTGGTACAAATGTTGCTGAGGAAGCTGAGATTGGAGCGGTGAAGATTGCTCTCGAAATGTTTGCATCTATGAATTGGAAGTCTTCTAATTCTCTGGTTATTGAATTAGGTTCTTCGGTGGTGTTTTCTTGGTGTATCAATAAGGAATTGAGACTTTGGACGCTTAATGAAACTTTTTCAAATATTGAAACTGCTAAATGTAAGATCGGATCCATTGTCTTCTCTTTGGTGTATAGGAATGCAAATGACATGGCGTTCTCATTGGCATTGGCTGGTGTGAATAAGCCACATGTGTTTAAAGCATGGTGGTGATTTTGGCTTAGATTAGTGTTTTCTTGTTGCTGGAACTATGTTTTTTGTTTACCTGCTGTAATTTTCTTGTTTGGATACTGCTTTGTTCTATTTCTGACTACAGAGTAGCTTGAATAAAGTAAAAAAAAAAAAAAAACCAAGTCATCTTACACGTGTGATTGGCTAACTCAAGGTAGATATGATTTGTCAAATTAATGGCTACCCGTTGTCCATATATCACGTACCAACTGAACATTTGAGAATCTTTTTGGAGTGCGTGAAGGTCAAGTCATTTAGCGCATGTGATTGACCGGAATTAATGTCATTAACTTGACAAGACAATCTATTTAATCTTTTTTATACAATATTTAGAATTATCTATAGTTTTTCCTCAATCCTTAAATAGGAGGATAATGTGCTTCAACACACTCAAACCCACATCCTCCTGCACTGACAACAATGCCGATGTCAATTGAAATACCTGTTGGAAAAAATTGTATGTTATGGGAACTTTAAGGCATATTCTCAATAGGTAAAAGTGAAGAGTTGAATCATATTATTATGGTTTCATATTCTACTCCATGAGACATTTACAACGGTATATCATATGCTCAAAATGGTTGAGTGATGAATGAGAAATTGATGCTCAAAGTAAGCTACTTAGAAACATTGTTGAGGAAAAGTAAAAGCTTAGATCCCACATTAGTTAAATACCAAGTGTGAGATGTATTTATATATGTGAACTCTCTTGAAAAGTAATTGAATGACTAAATTTATAACTTTGCTTCACACGCAGGGGGTGTAGGTCCAAACCCAACAGAGTTGGGGCACACCCGTACGACGCGAGCGACTCAAAATGTTTGGGCCTATTCGGCCCAAATGAGCTTGTGATGTTTTAAGCCCAACATGAATTTATTTTCCTCAGCAGACATAATCTGCTTATATTTTTAAATCAAATTATTTTTAAATCTGCCATTTAATTATTTTTGAAAAAAAATAAATCTGCCATTTAATTTTTAAATCAAATTATTTTTTTTTTTGCTCATTAATGGCAGATTTTATGGTTATTTCTAAATTTTACACTACCCTAAATGCCTATAAAAGGCTGTGTACTTAAAAATGCAAAGTTCGTTCGTTGATCGTTGTAGAGGTGCTACTACTTTGATCACTGTTGTTGTTGTATCCTGGGAGACACTCGACCAACGTTTCTCCAAGTACCGTAAAAGCAGCCGAATCTGTCTTAAGGAAATTGTATTTCACAGGCCTCAACGTTTCGTAAAATCTCGTTTCTCCTTTATTTCAACTATTTATTATGTTTTCATTTTATTTTCGTATTTGATAAATTAATTATAAATCATTCTATTTATATTTTATTTCATATGTGTTTATTTATATTTAATTTATTTTATTGGTTATTGTATTTTGTCTAACAATACCCAATAACAGGTATGATTGTCGAATTAATGGCTACCTCTTATATAGATACCGAGATTCTAGAACCTTGTTGGAGTTACTAATTTCTTTGGGTCTGAGACTTATTCTCTTGAATCAATATAATATAGATAAAAATCACAAAATTAGAATGAAATCAACTTTCCATGGTAATTTGAATGCAAGAATATAAAAGTCACCACTGTTCATTAATTTTGTTTCATTGAATCAACACTATTTCAGTGTTAAAAAGTCCACCACGTGCTTATGCATAGAACTGGATTCCTCCCACGAAATGACCTTTGGATTCCCCTTTATTGCTTTTGGGCAAGGTTAAAACATGGGTAAATTTCTTTTCTTTTTTTTTAATTTTCAAATGATATAATTAATTGTAGTTGGCTTATTGATATGATTTTTAATATGAATTTATGAAGAGATTTACAACAACATTATTGATTACAAACAAAAAATTTGACAATATATACATTAAAGAAAAAGAATTGTATGAAACTGTAATTTCACGTCATTATTATCCCTTTCTAATAGGAGAATGACAAATCAAATTTTTCCTCCTGATTTTTAGTATTTTTAGTTTAATTTAAATTTTATTCGAGAGAAAAAAGCTGAAAATCAGGACAAAAAATTTTATTTGTCATTCTCTTATTAAAAACGGATAGAAATAACATAAAATCACAGTTTCATATAATCTTTTCTCATACATTAAATGGGTATTGTATCGGTTAAAGGTCCATTGAATGGTTAATTTTTAAGTTATTCCATTTCTCTACTTTTTTTTGCCTAACCCCTTGCGTCCTTGTCAAAATCCATTGCATATATTCTAGCTTTCTAAATTATTTCCAAGTAGTCTATACTACAATTATAGGTATAGGTACAAATTATAAATAATATATTTGATGAATTAGAATTAAAATCAATTTAATATAAAGTATAATAAATTTAAAAAAGAAATATAATTGAATTAAAATCCACACATGATGAAACTTAAATCTATTCACATTATGAAACTTGGAACATAAACGTTCAAACTTTCTAAATTTAGTTAAAAGTAGATCTATTTACCAAGTCCGATTTAAAAAAAGTTCATACTTAAGCTTAAATTCAGCCAATTCAATGGATATTTTTCTTATTTATATATTATAAAATATTAGTAATATCTTATATTAATAGTTATATATTTTAAAACTAAGCCAAGGACGTTAATGGAGTATTAGCTTAATTAGTATCGGTATTGTTGTCAATACAGAAGGACGTTGGTTCGAATGTACTGAAACACATTATCCGCCTATTTATAAATTGAGGAGGGACTATGAATAGTTCTAAGCATGCTCTCAAAATGAGCTATAATAATATGGACTTAAGTTTAATAATACATACATGCTTTGAAATAAGGGTCGTGTTTCTCAAAATTATTTAATTTTAGTTTTATTAAGAGAGTATATTATACGACTCGACCGAATTACTTTTTCAATTTTTAACTAATTAAATTTAATTACTCTGTACAATTACATTTAAGAGATAATATTTAATGTTGATTGAGTCTTAGTTTGATTATTATAGGTATTGTTGTCATGGCAGGAGGACATAGGTTCGAGTGTGCTAAAGCCTATTATCCTCCTATTTAAGGGTTGGGTTTTTTGGTATAAAAAATAGCATATATGATCAAAACTTATAGTACGGTAATTAAATTTAAGTATAACCATTTGTAATTAAAGATATTTTACATGTTTGAGTAAGTATTGCGATGTCAATTAGATTAAATTCTTTTTAATTCTAGAAAAGGTTAGTATATTATTTGGTACTTGAATTTAGTTTTAATGTTCAATTTGATATCTAAATTTTTTTATTTCAATTTGGTATCTAAGTTTGGCTTTAATGATTAATTTGGTACCCAGACCAAATGATATCATGTAGCCCAGTGAATATTTGACCTGCGTGCTCTAACAAAAATATATAAGTACTTAATTGAGACAAAGAAAAAAACACTAAAATACCAAATCAAACATTGAAGTCAAAATCAAGTACTTAAATGGTTCAAAAGAAACTCAAGTATCAAATAAAAATATTCAAATACCAAAGTGAACATTGAAATTAAATTTAAGTACTAAATTAAGAAGAAGAAAAAATTCAAATACCAAATTAAACATTAAATAGAAGAAAACTTATTGTAGAATCTAATAAAGTGAAAAGAAAGACAGTTGTTTATATTTTAATATTTTGAATAACACGTGAAAAATATGTAGAGTGAAATATGAGATAGCATAAATTGGGGTTGTACTCTTCACGGAACTAAAGGCCATTGTCACCTACTGTGAGCATTGAAAACACATAATTTCTTTTATTACTTTGCTGTGTTGTTATGGCCATCAAGACTTATAAGAGCATCTCCAGGGACGGAAAACGTATGATCATGACAATGGACGAGTTCAAGCAGTGGTTATAAAAGTTCGATGCTGACAACAATGGCCATATCAGCAAAGAAGAGCTCCGCAACGGTATTTACGAGACCGGGGAACGGTTCGCCCGGTGGAAGAGCTGACATGCGATAAAATCCACGGATGTGGAATATTTTGCATCAGCCACATCGTGTGCCCTCAACCCTTATGGATTTGGATTTGCACTCCCTATATGCAAAGAAAAGCATTAGCTTAATCATTCAATAACTCTCAAATGGGTTCTCATTATAATGGGTCAATTTTGGCGTAGCCCTAGTTAAAATAAAAACTAAATAATAAAACAGTCCAATTAATAGTCCATTACATATGACCCAAAACCCAAACCAACCCAAAATTTAAAACCCAATTAAAACCCCCATCAGCCCACTGTCTAAACTAACCCTAGCCCAATTAACACAAAACTAAATAGCAAGCAAAACCCTAGTCCCCAAGGTGCAGCCGCCGCATACCTCTCTGCCCTTGACCGCCGTCACATGCCACTACGCCTCCTTGCACGTGCCCTGGCCGTTCACGTCACCTGCAAAACAAGACTAACACGTGAGCAAAAGAAAAAACAACGAACAAAAGGACAAAAACGATAGCAAACAACCAAGAGAAAAATAATGAAGAAACAGACAAAGAACAAAAATAGAACGAGCATGTATTCGGCTATAAAAGCCATTTTCGCTTCCTTTGTATTTTTTTACGCATATTAAGCAATCAAAAAGCAAAATAGAAGCAAAAAAAAAAAAGTTGATTTCGATTTCCATTTTCGTGTTATTTTCGTTTTTTATATTTTATATTTTTTATTTATATTTATAAATCTATCCTAAACAAAAATAAAAAGAAGAAATTTACCTGGACCGCCTTGGAGTTGCGCCGTCAGAGCCTCATCTCTGTTGACGGAGTCGATTCCAAAAAGGGGGTAAAAAGACCTCCTTCTCTCGTTTTTAGGCTTAAAAGATTGTGGCCCTTGAATGGCTTAAACTGGGACTAGAAAGCCCGGCTCCCACCGCCCATGGTGGCGTCGTGACAACGGCGGCGATGATGGGTTTCAAAACCCTAGCCGCAAAGGGAGAAAGGGAGAGGGAGAGAGAGCAAATAGGCTCTCTATTTTTTTATTTTTTTTTTAAAATGGGGGCTGAAATGAAAGGGAAATAAAAAAAATTGGCTTAAACAGCCCAGCAAAACGTCACCGTTTTGCAAACCCCACCCCCACACCTCAAAACGGCGTCGTTTTAGAGGGGAACCCGCGTGACCCAACTCGCACCCAGCGGAGGATCCGCGCATTTTGACCTAATGATATATTTGCGCATTGGATCCCTCCGCTTTGGTGGTGCGTTTCAATGTGGTCTCGTGTTACCCTTTTTTATTATTTTATTTTTGCCCCATAATTTTGCCTCTGTTTCAATTTGGTCCTAGGGCCATTTAAAGGGGCAGACCCTTGAAACGTTGCGCACAAAGGGCCTGGGACATTTGCTCTTTCGCTCCTTATTCTCTCGCGCGCATTCTAATATAGTCCCTGGCAACTTTCATTTTTTTACGATTTATACCCTGAATTTTGGCCAAATTTTAATCTCATCCTTAGCCTGTTAACTTGTTTATTTATTTCTTTTTCAAAAAACGTTTTGTTATTATTATTTTTTTTTTAAAATTATTATTTTGTATTAAACTGTTTGGTATTTTATATACTATTTATTTTGAACTTCCTTTTACACATTATTTATTTTAAACTATGTTATCTATGTTAAACTCTATGTATATATATCATTTAGTTTAAACTGTTGTATATGTTATTCTAAAATTCGTTAAAAATTTTTAAAACCTTCTAGTTATTTATTCAAATTTTCTTTTATATATATCTATTATCTATTTTAAACTCTCGTATATATCATCCATTTTAAATTTTATATGTTACTTAGTAAACTTTTTTATGTGTTATTTATTTATTTTTTTATTTTTTTAAAAAGGGTTTCATATTGTTTATTTTAAACATTTTTTAAATTTTATTTTGAATTTTTTTATATATTACTCATTTTAAATTGTATTATTTATTTTGAATTGTTTATATGATTTATTTCCTTTTTTATGTGAATATTGAAATGATATATGTTGTATGATTATTGCAATTGTGTGTATTTTAATTTATTTTATTTCGTATATTTATATTTGTTGTTAGTCATTCGTATAATGTTGTGTTCATGTACCATTGTTATAGGCTCATCACTATATTTTATTTCATATCATCGCCTCATGAATCAAGTCTTGTTACATTCATCCAATAAATCGTTTTATTTTAATCCAAACAAATAACGCACGTCGTTTAAATATCGAATTCGCTATTATTCAAAAACAAAAATTTCAAAATAAGGCAATGTTTCGCGTTTTGGAACATCAAGGAATTGTGTCCTAACTTACGGGATTTCGGTTTTCTCGTTGATTCTAAATAGCCAAATATCATTTCGAGCTTTAAAACACATGAAATTGCAATTAAAATTAAAGACAAACTTGCACTCGGGAATTCATAGTATCGTGTCCTAACTTACGGGTTGTGATACTCCGATATCTCAAGACGAGGAAATCTTTAACAATTGTTTTGATTAAATTCAAGCTTTTTAAAACCGACATTAATAAAAATGGATCGTATTTTAAATTCTTTTTAAAATTTTCAAACTTCGACACTAAGACATCGACTAATCAATTAGGTACCAATTTTGGGCGTATCGAGGGTGCTAATCCTTCCTCGTGCGTAACCGACTCCCGAACTCATATTTTGATTTTCGTAGACCAAAAATTATCGTTTTAGTAAATTTTAACTTTTATTAAAATAATTAATTTGAGGTGATCCAATCGTACCTAATAAAAAGGATTGGTGGCGACTCCCGTTTTAATTTTCGCTTTCAAACAAAGTCAATTTCCATTTTCAAAAAAATGGTTTCGACACTCATATATATACATATCTCACACTTGGTATTTAACCAATGTGAGATCTAAGTTTTTTTTTCCTCAACAAATATTCACAAGTTGCTTACTTTGAGCATCACTTTCTTATTCATCACTCATTCATTTTAAACATATGGTATACCGTTGTAAAGGTCTCATGAAATAGAATTTAAAATTATAATTTTATGATTCAACTCTCCACCTTTACCAATCGAGAATATATCTCAAAAGTTTTCAAAAGTTACATTTTTCCAACATGTTTTCTAGATGTGAATTCACCTTCATGGTGGTGCGAATCACATCATGCAGTCTCATAGAAGGATACAAATACTTCACATGCGAACTCAAAATGTGAACTATAATCAAGACCCAATTAGATAATAAAATAACAAATCGATAATGGCAAGTACCCTAACATAACTATATGAATTATGGATTTTTATATAATGCTTTATTGGTTTGTGATTTTATTGAATTTTAGACGGTAAATGTCAAGCTTTATTAAAATTGCTTGTTGCTTCCATCATTATAGTAAAAGAATTGCAATTATTGAACTTTGTTTACTATGGTTGAACTGTGCTCATAATGAGATATTATTCGTTTCATGAGATGAAGATTATCTTCACGGTTTTCAAGGGATTAAAATATAAACTTTTTATTTGTGGGAGAGTATAATTTAATTTTAAATTTTAGGAGGGATTGAAATATAATTTTACCATTAAATTAACTTAAAACTTTGTAAATACTTAAGGGATTAAAGGGAAATTTTTTTATTTCTATTAGCCCTTGCGATATATCCACGGTCCAATATATCTGCTATTTTTTACATAATACTTAGAACTACTTATAGTCTCTCCCCAACCCATAAATAGGAGATAATGCATTTCAGTGCACTCGAACCCACGTCTTCCTATACTAGCAACAATACCCATGTCAATCAAATTAAGACTCAATCAACTATTTTCATTACATGTTCAAGGTTGAAATATATTAATTGTGTTACTCACAATTCAGGCAAAAAAAAAAGTTCTAATTAGCCACAGCAATTAAATTTCATGTAGAGGAAGATTTTAAAGCTATATATTAGATTAATTGGCATTGATTATAGATATAGGTAAATAATGTTTTTTTTTAAAGTGAGATATTATACAATTAAGTTTACTCGAACATGTAATCTTCAAGAGTTTTCAATAATATAAATGTCAATCGAGTTAATATTTGTTAGTATTATATAAATAAAGTTAATTGAGGATTTAAAGAATTAAAAGGTTATTCAATTGTGGTTTTAAAAGAAGATTTTAAAATGTTGGATTTAAATCAGAATCAATAATCACAAATACAGAACTGAATTACTAACTCAATAATTAACTAAACACGAACTAACTATGACCAAAATAAATCTAGAAAAAAAACCCACACATTTACCTCAAGTGAAGCTTGAACCCAAAATCTCTAAAGTTTTCGAAATTTCTACCTTACCAATTGAACCAAGATTGATCAGAGATTATCTCTTAAGAATGGCTACACAAACCAAGCTAAACCTTAATTCCTTGAACCCTCTATTCATGATTGGGGATTGGCCTAATCTTGTCCCTCATTTCTATTATAATATATCATTTAGGCCCGGCCCCCTTCGAGGTTTCCAGTAACATATAGAGCCCACCTACCATTAATCTATTCTAAGCCATCAACGGGTACCTAACTGTTCAATGCATTGGGTACAGCTTCGGGGGTGGCTCAAATATCCCTTTTTTTTAATGACACTTTAAGGCTCTATAGCCTTTGTTTATGCTATAACTTTGAAGGAACAAAAGAATATTAGGCAACGTTTGCAAAAAAGTTACCCCTAAATCTATTTTTATTCAATGCTTTTTAGGGTATTAACAATTGTGTTTAATTATATCCACCACCACAACAACAACAAAAGAAAAAAGACAATTGTGTTTGAAACTTTGGTCAAATTTTGGTTCTAGTCCCTTTCATATGTTCAAATTTGAGAATTAGTCATTACACTTTAATTTAATATAATTAATCCTTTACTTATATAACGTGATTAGTTAGTTTGAATAGATAATAACATTGTAATTATTTTGGATAACATGCAAACATAGATATTTTTTAGAAAAAAAACATTGCTTCCATCACAATAATATCCATGTCATGATGGGTTGGCAAGATTTAAAAAAAAAACCATGTCAACATTTTAATATGAAAAGTAACGGTGTCATCTATTTCAACTAATAAGAGACATTATAAAAGTAGATAATCAAATTATGTCAAATTAAAGTATATAGATCAAAATCTAAATTTAAGCATAAGAAAGGGACCAAAGCCATAATTTGACCCTAAACTTTTAATGCATATGGCTTTTGCTTGAAATACGTGTCTGCATGTTTTAATTAAGCTAAAACCAATCGATTTCTATATTGCATTTGCAAAAAGGACATAGCACAAGGGAATGATATAAATATGTGAAACCTTCAAATATCTTGACATTGGGGAAGTTGGCTAGCTAGCAAGCAAGCAAATTACAGTGTACCACGAAGGGATTTTCTGGGCTTCGATTGTCGGAAATGGCCATTAAAACTCGTACGTACTCCGTCGTCGATGGCAAGCGGGAAATGACGATCGATGAGTTCAAAAGATGGTTAAAGAAATTCGATGATGATAAGGATGGAAGGATTAGCAGAGACGAGCTTGCCGATGCTATACGAGTCTCCCGCGGTGGATGGTTCACTAGGAGGAAGAGCAAGTGTATAATCCGATCGGTGGATGCCAATCGTAATGGCTTTATTGATGATAATGAGATCAAAAACCTTGCGGAATTTGCAGAAAAATACTTGAATGTGAAAATTTTGTATTTGTAAAGTGGTTGTTTGAACCATATCTCTTTATTTGTTCCTTTTTTTTGGGGGGGTCAATCGAACAATGTTAACAATCAGAGTTCATCTAATATCAAACCTCGACATACACATTCATCTTATATTTATGATGTATGTACTTTAGAAAATTGGATTACAAGCTATCTCCTATGAACTAATAAATAATAATGAAGATTTATTTTGTATAAACAAAGGTAAACTTCATCCACCCAACTTTTATTAATTTTTATTTTGGGTACTACAGATAAAAAATTTGCAAAAAGGGCACCGTGTTATAAATCATTTTCTTTTGATTACCTGCCGTTAATTTGGGGTTAGACGATGTTATTGTACATTCATTTTAGTCACCTAACTTTAGTAAATTTTCATTTGGTTCACTCATTTTATACCAATTTAGGATGTTATGAAATAGGTGCACCTTCCTCTATTTTCTTAGTATAAAGTTGTTGCTTAATGTAGAGTCGGTTCATCAATGGCTTCATCATGTATATGCTCTTCAATTGGAGCCAGAAATAGGCGCGGTGGTCTCTTCAGTTAATACTTTATCACTTACACATAGTAGAATAACACTATGTGTTGTCTCTATTATCTCGTTCTTCTATTCTCTCAAGAGTGTGTTTGATAATTTAAGCAATTATTGGTGAAGCAACATTACCCGCATCTTGATGCATTATAGATTGAAGTTATTTTTGCCAATAAATTTTCCTAACTTTGTATTTTGTTGATAACACACTTGCAATTATATCAACGTTTTAAGTGACAACAAAAGCAACAAAAAATAGAACAAGCACAACCGCTTTGCAAATACCATAAAAGCAGTTAAAATGAAACTCTAATACTAATTTATTTAGAATGGATTAAACTAAGTATATCAACATGATCACAAATAAATTTATTAAGAATAAATAAGACACGCAACAACAAATAATGTACAAAAAGAAACTAATAAAAAGGTACAAGGATTTATGTG
Source organism: Gossypium longicalyx (assembly GCA_025698465.1). Lineage (NCBI taxonomy): Eukaryota > Viridiplantae > Streptophyta > Magnoliopsida > Malvales > Malvaceae > Gossypium > Gossypium longicalyx. The sequence goes on along the minus strand of CM047000.1, from coordinate 1,521,785 downwards.
ATTTGACTTTAAAATTTGCGTCCACCGACAAAAACAACAAAAAATTTCACTATAATATAAGTATTTCAACCCTCAAAACACAACCCTAAAAAGTCTACAACTCACATCCAAAAACTATTACACAATCTTTTTGAACACAGACTAATTAATTTTCTCATTCACTCTCTCTTAATGTGTTTCATGGCTAAGAATTAAAACCTATTTATAGTATTTTTCATGGCCTTAAATTCCATAGTAATTTAATATGGATTGACAATTGACACACCAAATAATTGTTGCCACACCAATTTGGTGCCTACAAATCTTAGACATTTTTTTTTTTAATTTTAAGGCTTGTGAATTCAAGCCATGTGTGACATAACCCATATACTTGTTCGACAACATTTTTTTCATTTTAAATTACAGCTATATTAATAGTTCCAATTACAATCAATTATTATAAATATTAAACTGAATAATTAATTAAACACAAGCTAACTAACATACTCAGAATAAACCCACATATAGGAGTAAATGCAAGTGGCAAGCAATGGTTTTGGTCCTTTCAAAATGGTAAAAAAAATTTAAGTCCCTTAAAAAAATTAAAAAATAATAAATTTACATAATGTTAAAATTATCTTTTGACCTTAAAAATTTATAATGTAATTCTAACTCTTAAATTTTATGTTACTTTAATATTTACCCACACATTTATATAAAATGAGACTTGAACGTAAAATATCAAGGCTTAAACATTGTCATTGAATCAATACCTTATTTACCGGATATTATCTCTTAAATATGACTACACTAACTAAGCTAAACCTTAATTCTTTGAACCCACTATTCATGGTTGGCTGTTGGCACAAACTAAGGTTTCCAATAAAATATATAGGGATGGTAAAAATACTCATCACGAATTCTAACTCGACTCGACTTGATATGGTTAGATTTTTTTTTATTTTTTTTAAATCAAATTTTAGTGTTGATTTAATTTTTCAATTAGTTAAATGGGTCAACCTTGAATTTATAATAATAAAAAAACAAAAAAAAAAACCGCCTCATCCTATCTTAAGATAATTACCAAAATACAGTTTTTATATATAATATTAATTTAAAATATATGATAACAAATTTATTTTAATATTAACTCCAACATAATTATATTTAAAAAATAATTAATAGTATAAGATAATAAAAATTAAAAATTATTTATTCTACTTAAATAAAAATATAAAAGAATTAAAAACTATGACATATTGAGTCGAATTAAATCAAAATCGAATATAATTTTAATTTTTCAAGTCAAATTTAGAATGTAATCGAATATAACTTTAATTTTTCACGTCAAATTTAGGATGAATAAATTAATATCTAATTTCGAATTGGACCCCATGCCATCTCTAAATATATAGCCCACTACCATTAATCTATTCTAAGCCATCAAAGGGTACCCAACTGTTAAATGCATTGGGTACAACTTTGGCTATATAAGGGGGCGGCTCAAATATCCCATTTTTTAATGACCCTTTACACCAAAGATTGTATTAACATAATTGCCTAACTTAGTGGCAAACAACTCTACTCAAAATTTTCATATATTAATCACTTGTCGTCTGGTTTCTTGGATTTGAACATGCATCATATAGTTTTAGCACTTCTTTTATGGCCCTATTGCCTTTGTTTATGCTAACTTATGAAGGAACAAATGAATATTAGGCAACGTTTGCAAAAAAAAAGCTACCCATATATCTTCGTCTTTTTTCAATGCTTTTTAGGGTACTAACAATTGTGTTTAATTCTATCCAAAGAAAAAAAAAAACAATTGTGTTTAAAACTTTGGTCAAATTTGGTTTTAGTCCCTTTAATATATTCAACTTTAGAAATTAGTCACTACACTTTAATTTGATGTAATTTGATCATTTACTTCACTTCCATCATAAAAGTATTCGTGTCACAACATGATAAGTTGGCATGATCTTTTTAAGAAAAAAAACCATGTTAACATTTTAATAGATTATGTCAAACTAATACATAGAGACTACTCGATTGAATCTTAGCTCGATTGACATAAGCATTATTGTCAATGCAGGAGAATGTGAGTTCGAGTATGCTGAAGCGTATTATCCTCCTATTTATGGGTCGGGGAGGGGCTATGGGTAATTCTAAGTATTGTATCAAAAGGAGCAGATATAATCAAAATCTATAATGAGATTTTTTTTTTTTTAAAACATAGAGACTAAATCTTAAATTTAAGCATAATAGAAGGAACAAAACTAAAATTTTACCTAATCTTTTAAAGAGTCACGGCTTTTGCATGAAATACGCGTCCGCATGTTTTAATTAAGCTGCTAAAGCCAATCCACTTCTATATTGTATTTGCAAAAGCAAAGCGGAATGGTATAAATATGAGAAGCCTTCAAACTTTTGTACATTGTGGAAGTTGGCTAGATAGCTAGCAAGCAATCAAATTACAGGGTGCGACCAAGGGTTTTCCGGGCTTCGATTATTGGGAATGGCCATTAAAACTCGTACGTACTCTGTCGTTGATGGAAAGCGGGAAATGACGATGGATGAGTTCAAAAGATGGTTAAAGAAATTTGATGATGATAAGGATGGAAGGATTAGCAGAGACGAGCTTGCCGATGCTATACGAGTCTCCCACGGTGGCTGGTTCACTAGGAGGAAGAGCAAGCGTATAATCGGATCGGTGGATGCCGATCGTAATGGCTTCATTGATGATAATGAAATCAAAAACCTTGCGGAATTTGCAGAAAAATACTTGAACATTAAAATTTTGTATTTGTGAAGTGATTATTTGAATCGTATCCCATTATTTATTCCTTTTTGGTTGATCAAACAATGTTAATAATCTGAGTTCTTTTCACAGAAGATAAATCCAATAGATTCAATCATCTTTAAAAGATTGCATTCATCTCAGTATGTACTTCAGAAAATTGGGTTGATTGGATTACAAATCTCCTATGAACTAATAATGAAATTTTATTTTGTAAGAGCAACAAATATATATATAAGCAAAAATTAAAGCTACCCTTTTCTCCCATGAATGTATTCAACTTCACTAACTTAATAAGCAAAATTAAAATGGCTAAAAAATAAATCTTGTATGAAAAGTTTAATCTGCTTGACACAATGTCTAGAACTATTTATAATTCCTCCCCAACTCATAAATAAAAGGATAATGCACATCAGCGCACTGAAACTCACATCCTCCTGTATTGACAACAATGCTTATACTAATCAAGTAAAAACTCAATCGGTGATTAATACTTCGTTAATCTCAGGTAAGTAAAATTGTTTAAGTGTTTAAGAGTAATTTAAGAAATCAAGGGAGGAAAAAAACAATCTTTAAATGCTCATTTTTCAATTAAATGAACTTGAAAATCAAAAATGTCATTCTAGAATCTATATTTATATTAAGCTTCTAACTTAGTTGGTGTCATATATCAATCGGGCACCAGTTCATTTGGAAAAATATTAAAATACCCTTTTATATTTCATATAAAATCAATAACAACTCAACTATAGTAAGATTTGAACTTGTGTCACAATGAATTTTAAATATTGAAGTTTACCATTTCAACCAAATATTCATTTAATTTTTATATAAATTTTTAATAAATATATTTATTAGGTAATCTTTTTTTACTCATTTTGTAAGTGTGCTATAATCTAATTTTTATTTAAGACACTCGTTTTTTCGTGTTGAAAAAGAGGCTGTAATTTGAGGATAGAAGAAGGGATTAAAAATATCAGATTTTACTAATAAATATTGGGTGTAATAATAAAGCACATTGTATTTTTAGGAAAAGAACTTAAGCTCAAACCTTAAAGATGACATTGTTAAAAGAACAACTACAAATCTCAAAATAATATCTTTATAGATTGCCCAAATATGATAAATATTTAATTCTACACTAGAAACACAGATTTTAAACCACAAATTTATGAAATATCAATACCCCTACCAAAGCCATCAAGGGGTACATAGCTTTGGCTCTGATAAAGTGGCTCAAATATCCTTTCTTTAATGCCCTTTTTTTGGCTACCAATGCCAAAGAACATGCATCAAACACTTTTAGTACTTTTTTATGGCTTTTATAGGTTTTGTTTATAATTAAGTTAAGAAGGAATAAAAGTATATTAGGCAAAGTTTGCAAAAAAAAAAAAAAAAAAAAACTATTGATAAATCTATTTCATTAATGTTTCCTATGGTATAAACAATTTTGAGTCTAAAAGTTTGGACAAATTATGGGTTTAGTCCCTCTATTATGCTAATCTAAATAGTTAACACTGCTAACTATTTCGGTTAAAATATTGCAGTAATTTTTTCTTTAAAACACCGTTTTTGTCATAAAAAATCCATGTCAGCATAATGAGTAGGGAGTATTGTTTTTAAGAGAAAACCCATGTCAATATTTTAATAGGAAAAATTAGTGTTACTTATTTCAATTAACTAGTGACATTATAAAAGTAGAATACTAAATTATGCTAAGTTAAAGCATAGAAATTAAATCCCAAATTTATGTATAGTATATGGACCAAAGCAATACAAAAGGTTAATGGTGTTACCTATTTCGATTAATTAGTGACATTGTAAAAGTAGAATGTCAAATTATGTCAAATTAAAGCATAAAAACTAATTCCCAAATTTAAGTATAATAGAGGGATCAAAACTATAATTTAACCTTAAACTTTTAAAGACTTTTGCTTTTGCTTAAAATACGCTTTCGGCATGTTTAAATTAAGCTAAAGCCAATCAGTTTCTATATATTGTATTTGCAAAGGCACAAAACACAAGGGAATGGTATAAATATTAGAAACCTTCAAACATTTGTACATTGGGGAAGTTAGCAAGCAAATTACAGTGTGACGAAGGGATTTTCCGGGCTTCTATTTATCGGAAATGGCCATTAAAACTCCTGCGTACTCCGTTGATGGCAAGCGGGAAATGACGATAGATGAGTTCAAAAGATGGTTAAAGAAATTCGATGATGATAAAGATGGCAGGATTAGCAGAGACGAGCTTGCCGATGCTATACGAGTCTCCAATGGTGGATGGTTCACTAGGAGGAAGAGCAAGCGTATAATCAGATCGGTGGATGCCAATGGTAGTGGCTTCATTGATGATAATGAGATCAAAAACCTTGCGGAATTTGCAGAGAAACACTTGAATGTGAGAATATTGCATTGGTAAAGCGTTCATTTGAATCGTATCCATTTACTTTATTCCATTTTTTTGTTAATCAATGGGAAAATTCCGAGTTCCTTTCATCAGTGTACACAAAGGGTAAATCCAGTAGATTCATTCATCTTTAAATGATAACATTCATCTTAGTATGTACTTGAAGGAATTGGGTTGATTGGATTACAAGCAATCTCCTATGAACTAATAATGAAAGATTTATTTTGTATAAGCAACAAATATATACATAAACAATAATTAAAACCACCCTTTTCTCCCATGAATGTATACATACTGGAAATGTTTGTGGGATCACAATGATTCACTATACAAATTATAAATCAAACTACAATGAAGCCAATATAAAGCTTCAGAGATTCTATAAAAAATTTCAAATAAATTATTTTCGACGACAACCGAGAATTGGCCGAAATCTGCACTTTCGAGAGCAGGGTGAAAGTTCTTCAAGCAGTCATGATTATTTATAACCTGCAATTCGCTACCGTTATCGTGTTATGAACAGTTTATGGTAATAGCTGGTGGTATCTCGGGAAGTACAGGCAAAACCAACATCAAATTTTTATGCCTGGACAGCTCCGGAGTGATCGAAGAAATCATCATCCATCTATCTTGGCGTCTAAATGCTAAAGCAACATACTTGAATGTGAAAATTTTGTATTTGTAAAGTGGTTGTTTGAATCGTATCTCTTTATTTATTCCTTTTTTTTTTTTATTGGGTCTATCGAACAATGTTAACAATCAGAGTTAATCTAATATCAAACATCGGCATACACATTCATCTTATATTTATGATGTATGAACTTTAGAAAATTGGATTACAAGCAATCTCCCATGAACTAATAAATAATAATGAAGATTTATTTTGTATAAACAACAGTAAACTAGCCACCCAATTATCATTAATTTTTATTTTGGGTACCGCAGATAAAAAATTTGCAAAAAGTGCACGCCATTAATTTGGAGTTAGACAATGTTATTGTACATTCATTTTAGTCACCCAATTTTAATAAATTTTCATTTTGTTCACTCGTTTTATACCAATTCAGGGTGTTGTGAAATAAGTATACCTTCCTCTATCTTCTTGGTATAAAGTTGTTGCTTAAGGTAGAGTCGGTTCATCAATGACTTCCTCATGTACTTGCTATTTTATTGGAGCCACAAATAAGCAAGGTGGTCTCTTCAGCTACCCCTTGTAATGCTTTATCACTTACACATAGTAGAATAACACTATGTGTTGTCTCTATTATCTCGTTCTTCTGTTCTTTCAAGAGTGTGTTAGATAATTTAAGCAATCATTGGTGAACCAGCATTACACGCATGTTGATGCATTATAGATTAAAGTTATTTTTGTCAATATATTTTCTCAACTTTGTATTTAGTTGATAACACACTTGCAATTATTGCAACGTTTTAAGTGAAAACAGAAGCAACAAAAAATATCACGAACACAACCGCTTTGCAAATACTATAAAAGCAATTAAAACGAAGCTCAGATACTAATTTATCGAAAATGAATTAAAGCAAGTATATCAATATAACTACAAATAAATTTATTAAGATAAATAAGACTAACAACAAATAATGACAATTGAAACACCAAATATTTATTGCCACACCAATTTGTTGCCTACAAATCTTAGACATTTTTTTTTTAATTTTAAGGCTTGTGAATTCAAGCCATGTGTGACATAACCCATAGACTTGGACAATATTTTTTTTTCATTTCAAATTACAACTATATTAATAGTTACAATTAGAATCAATTATTATAAACTTTAATTTTTCACACCGAGTTTACTATGAATAAATTAATATCTAATTTCGAATGGAGTCCCCCGTGCCATCTCTAAATATATAGTCCACTACCATTAATCTATTCTAAGCCATCAAAGGGTACCCATCTGTTAAATGCATTGGGTACAACTTTGGCTATATAAGGGGGAGGCTCAAATATCCCATTTTTAATGCCCCTTTACACCAAAGATTGTATTAACATAATTGCCTAACTTAGTGGCCGACAACTCTACTCAAAATTTTCATATATTAATCACTTGTCGTCTGGTTCCTTGGATTTGAACATGCATCATATAGTTTTAGCACTTCTTTTATGGCCCTATTGCCTTTGTTTATGCTAACTTATGAAGGAACAAATGAATATTAGGAAACGTTTGCAAAAAAAAGCTACCCATATATCTTCTTCTTTTTTCAATGCTTTTTAGGGTACTAACAATTGTGTTTAATTCTATCCAAAGAAAAAAAAAGAAAAAACAATTGTGTTTAAAACTTTGGTCAAATTTGGTTTTAGTCCCTCTGATATATTCAACTTTGGAAATTAGTCACTACACTTTAATTTGATGTGATTTGATCATTACTTCGCTTCCATCATAAGAATATTCATGTCACAACGTAATGAATTGGCATGATCTTTTTAAGAAAAAAAAATCATGTCAACATTTTAATAGACTACTCGATTGAGTCTTAGCTCGATTGGCATGAGTATTGTTGCCAATATAGGAAGATGTGAGTTCAAGTGCGCTGAAGCGCGTTATCCTCCTAATAATGGTCGGGGGAGACTATGGGTAATTCTAAGTATTGAATCAAAAAGAACAAATATGATCAAAATTTATAATGAGATTATTTTTTTTAAAAATAAAACATAGATACTAAATCTTAAATTTAAGCGAAGAAAACTAAATTTTTACCTAAACTTTTAAAGACTTTTGCTTTTGCTTGAAATACGCGCCCGCATGTTTTAATTTAGCTGCTAAAGCCAATCCACTTCTATATTGTATTTGCAAAAGCACAGTGGAATGGTATAAATATGAGAAGCCTTCAAACGTTTGTACATTGTGGAAGTTGGCTAGATAGCTAGCAAGCAATCAAATTACAGGGTGCGACCAAGGGTTTTCCGGGCTTAGATTATCGGGAATGGCCATTAAAACTCGTACGTACTCTGTCGTCGATGGCAAGCGGGAAATGACGATGGATGAGTTCAAAAGATGGTTAAAGAAATTTGATGATGATAAGGATGGAAGGATTAGCAGAGACGAGCTTGCCGATGCTATACGAGTCTCACGCGGTGGATGGTTCACTGGGAGGAAGAGCAAGCGTATAATCGGATCGGTGGATGCCGATCGTAATGGCTTTATTGATGATAATGAGATCAAAAACCTTGCGGAATTTGCAGAAAAATACTTGAACATTAAAATTTTGTATTTGTAAAGTGATTATTTGAATCGTATCCCTTTATTTATTCCTTTTTGGTTGATCAAACAATGTTAATAATCTGAGTTCTTTTCACAGAAGATAAATCCAATAGATTCAATCATCTTTAAAAGATTGCATTCATCTCAGTATGTACTTCAGAAAATTGGGTTGATTGGATTACAAATCTCCTATGAACCAATAATGAAATGTTATTTTGTAATAGCAACAAATATATAAGATTTGTCAAATTCGAATTGTCTTTATATGATTTTCAACGAGATTAGAAAATAAAGAGATTAAAAGGAATCCAACGAAATACTTTAAATGAAATGGGGTTTAAATGAAATGGGGTTCCCTCGAAAATAAACTCGGAGAAAATAGAGTAGAAATTAATATAATAAAAAAATTCTGATTCTTATAAGGTCATCAAAACAAGATAAGCGAAGAAGCTCAATAAGAAAAAGGGTATGCCTATTTATTTCTGGTTCTAAGAGCAATAGTTCTAGTGGTCGATTCACTTCTTTCAAACAATAATTAAAACTACCCCTTTCTCCCATGAATGTATTCAACTTCATGAGCTTAATCTAGTTGTTTAGACACACAATGTTTAGAATTACCAATAATCCCTTCTCAACCCATAAATAAGAAAATAATGCGCTTCAACACACTTGAACACACATCCTCTTGCACTAGCAACAATGTCCATGCCAATCGAGTCAAGACTCAACTGGCGACTAATACTTAGTTAATCTCAAGTAAGTAAAATTATTCAAGTGTTTAAGAGTAATTTAAGAAATTAAGGGAGGAAAAAAACAACCTTAAAATGCTCAAATTTCAGTTAAATGGACTTGAAAACCGAAAATCTGTCATTCTAGTATCTATACTTATATTAAACTTCTAACTTAGTTGGTGTCATATGTCACTCGGACACCAATTTAATTAGAAAAATATTAAAATATCCTTTTATATACAAAGTAAGTTAAAAAAAAAAGGCTACAATTTGAGGACAGAAGAAGCGTTTAAAAATATCATACTTTACAAATAAGTGATGGGTGCAATAATAAAACACATTGTATTTCTAGAAAAAGAACTCAAGTTCAAATCTTAAAAATAACATTATTAAAAGAACAACTACAAATCCCGAAATAATATCTTTATATGTCGCAAAACAAATATGAAAAATACTTAATTCTACACGAGAAAAACTGAATTTTAAACCACGAATTTATGAAATATCAATAGCACTACCAAAGCCATCAAGGGGTACACAGCTCTGGCTTCTATAAAGTGGCTCAAATATCCTTCCTTTAATGTCCTTTTTTTGGCTACCAATGCCAAAGAACATGCATCAAACACTTTTAGTACTTTTTTATGGCTTTTATAGGTGTTTATAATTAAGTAAAGAAGGAATAAAAGTATATTAGGCAAAGTTTGCAAAAAAAGCTATTGATAAATCTATTTCATTAATGTTTCCTATGGTATAAACAATTTTGAATCTAAAAGTTTGGACAGATTATGGGTTTACTCCCTCTATTATGTTAATTTAAATTCTATTATGTTAATTTAAATAGTTAACACTGTTAACTATCTCGGTTAAAATATTGTAGTAATTTTTTCTTTAAAACACTATTTTTGTCATAAAAAAATCCATGTCAGCATGATGAGTTGGGAGTATTGTTTTTAAGAGAAAACCCAAGTCAATATTTTAATAGGAAAAGTTAGTATTACTTATTTCAACTAGCTAGTGACATTATAAAAGCAATACAAAAGGTTAACGGTGTTACCTATAAGTATAGATAGTAGAATTTATGTATAGTATTTGTACCAAAGCAACACAAAAGGTTAACGGTTTCGATTAATTAATGACATTGTACAAGTAGAATGTCAAACTATATCAGATTAAAGCATAAAAACTAATTCTCAAATTTAAGTATAATAGAGGGATCAAAACTATAATTTAACCTTAAACTTTTAAAGAGTTTTGCTTTTGCTTAAAATACGCTTTCGGCATGTTTAAATTAAGCTAAAGCCAACCAGTTTCTATATATTGTATTTGCAAAGGCACAAAACACAAGGAAATGGTATAAATATTAGAAACCTTCAAACGTTTGTACATTGGGGAAGTTAGCAAGCAAATTACAGTGTGACGAAGGGATTTTCCGGGCTTCTATTTATCGGAAATGGCCATTAAAACTCGTGCGTACTCCGTTGATGGCAAGCGGGAAATGACGATAGATGAGTTCAAAAGATGGTTAAAGAAATTCGATGATGATAAAGATGGCAGGATTAGCAGAGACGAGCTTGCCGATGCTATACGAGTCTCCAATGGTGGATGGTTCACTAGGAGGAAGAGCAAGCGTATAATCAGATCAGTGGATGCCAATGGTAGTGGCTTCATTGATGATAATGAGATCAAAAACCTTGCGGATTTTGCAGAGAAACACTTGAATGTGAGAATATTGCATTTGTAAAGCGTTCATTTGAATCGTATCCATTTACTTTATTCCATTTTTTTGTTAATCAATGGGAAAATTCCGAGTTCCTTTCATCAGTGTACACAAAGGGTAAATCCAGTAGATTCATTCATCTTTAAAAGATAACATTCATCTTAGTATGTACTTGAAAGAATTGGGTTGATTGGATTACAGGCAATCTCCTACGAACTAATAATGAAAGATTTATTTTGTATAAGCAACAAATTTATATATAAACAATAATTAAAACTACCCTTTTCTCCCATGAATGTATACATACTGGAAATGTTTGTGGGATCACAATGATTCACTATACAAATTATAAATCAAACTACAATGAAGCCACTATAAAGCTACAGAGATTCTATAAAAAATTTCAAATAAATTATTTCCGACGACAACTGAGAGTTGACCGAATCTGCACTTTTGAGAGCAGGCTGAAAGTTCTTCAAGCAGTCATGATTATTTATAACCTGTAATTCGCCACCGTTATCATGTTATAAACAGTTTATGATAATAGCTGGTGGTATCTCGGGAAGTACAGGCAAAACCAACATCAAATTTTTTATACCTGGACAGCTCCGGAATGATCGAAGAAATCATCATCCATCTATCTTGGCATCCAAATGCTAAATCAACATACTTTAGCCGACAACTTCATATGTCGAATACAGGAGGTGGCAGTTTCCAGAAATTCCACGAATTGAAATCTTCCTGTAATCGATAGAAGTAAAGAACTTAAGCAACAACCCAGTACCAATAGTCGTTGTGAGATAAATGTAAAAGAAAACGTAGCAAAACCTGCTCGGAGGAGGCCGTCGGTGGAAACATGCCATGAACAAGAGCGTGAAGAGATGTATAAGATTTTGTGTCAACACGACGGTTCACGGCAACCTCACCCTACAAACACAAAACCATTAGAAGAGATAGATTGGGGTAAAAGTATCATGAAAGCTCTTATATTAGAAGTCAAATTGCATTTTGGCTCCTATACTCAAAAAATGGGCAAATCAGTTCATGTACATAAATCACAAAGCAAATTAGTCCTTTTATTAAAAATTCCATCATTTTTATTGTTAAAAACTTGTCCTTGTGTGCCAACATGAGGAGCACACGATATGCCACATGTTACTGTCTGATTATTCTATTAGCCACGCCTTTTTAACAGTACAAAGGGATGAATTTTTAAAAGAAATAACCAATTTGCTATTTGATCTAATTTACAGAGACTAATTTGCCCCTTTTTTAGTAGAAAGAGCAAAATACAATCTAATTTCTACCACGGGCTTCCATAGTACTTTTACCAAAAGCTTAGTGCAGTAACATTAGAAGTATACAGTCGCCTTTCTTTAAGCATGAAAGCGCTAATTAATTACCTTTGGGTTAATAATGAAGATTTTCCCTTTTGGGATTCCGACCTTAACGTAGCTGATTTCATCGGTGTCTCTATTCCCGAAACCAGCATAGAATGGATTGCAATCAGATGGAAACAATGCCTTAATCTCCTGTAAATCAAATATATATAAATATATATATTAAAAAATTAAAATGTTCCGAATTTTGGACTCATAATGAGGAGCTCTTCTAATAACCGAGCAGAGAAACAAACCTCTAAGCAAGCAATCTTGAACTCATGAGGAGCTCTTCTAATAACTGAAAAATAAATAGGATGTTTCAGTTTAAATAATGTGGTTTGAGATATAGATGTGTAATAAACTCTGGTATGCTTGAAGGGTTAAAATCATATGACCCAAACCGGAATAATAACATATTGAATATGAATATGAAGCCCATTTAACTTCATAGGAAGCTTAATTCCTACATGATCGCAGAAACAAAATAAAATAGGACAAGGTTTCATTGAATTTATTGCAGCTCAAAGTGTCATAACAACTAAACTTTTGATTCTTTTTTTCAGGTTATAATTGCAGGTCTCAGTCTCATGCATCAGTTTCTGAAGGTACAGCTATGGCTTGTCGTCTTAGTTATTGCAGAAATGTCATAAATCTATTAAGTCACAGAAATGAAAGAAAGTTACAGTTACCTTCTCGATATAGGGATGGAAAAAGTCCATCAGGGGATATAACAATTGGCCCATCTGGTAATGCCTTACCATCCTATGGATAAAAAATCATGTTTGTCAAAAAGTTTCTCCCTTTTAAGAGCAATGGTCGTAAGTTAACACATAAGGACAACCGGAAACAAGAAATTTATAAAATATTTGAATTTACGGTTCGATAAAAGAAAATCATTAGACTAGCATAGATTACCTGCTTAAGGTTGACTAAAAATTGTCTGGTGATATATGCCTGCGCTATTGCACGTGCACTAAGAAAAAGCAACTGATAACCATTTTCCTGTAATATAGAAGAAGAATTTTGATCCGTTAATGATATTAACATTGTTATTCATATCCATGCATTAGAATCCATTTAAAATATAGCAACGCACTTCTTTCTATGGTATGAAATAAGACAATGGCTGCACATATGCAAGGATCTCCACTAAGACCATATGCATATATAAAGGTTGATACAATCCTACTACACCCCTAACCCCTGGGACCCTTAAATCGAAGGATAATACACGCTTAAGCACGCTTGAACCCATGTCCTCCTAGTTGTTGCAACAACGACAATTAAATTTAGCTAAAGCTCAATCAGCACTAAGACCATATACGGTTCACAAACCAAAGGGATGTTTCTTTTTTTGGTTGTGCAAGGACTAGCAAAACCATGAACTAAGAAATTAAAACAGAAAATGAAGACAACCAACCTTAATAGCTGAAAATAAATGCGCAACACCTGTTTGTGACCAATCTATCCCGACCAAAGGCATGAACTGGCCAAGAACATCTGACCTGTAACCATATATATACAATTAAGGAAGCAAGAAATGACCAAGAAAATCCTTAGCTGCTGCACTTAAGAACTTAGGAAAGAACCAGATTATAAAAGAAACCACTGTAAGAAAATTTCAAGGAGGAATTCAAGATTATATTAAGTCATTCATGAACTTGAGCCAAGATTAAGACTTGCAGACAAAACAAAATATCACTGAAAGTTATCCAAAAGTTTATGTTGAAGCTGCATGTAAGAATAAATTAAATGCCAGTAAATCTAAGAAACATCCTTACTTTGTAATTGTCCCGTCAACGTCTGAGATTACTACACGAGTGTTCCATTTCCACAAATAGATTCTGGCATCAACCTGTTTATTACAAGCTTTTGAGTGAGCACATCCAGGACAACAAGTGATAAATCAGGAATGATCTTAACAACATAAAACTAAATAAGATTTCAGAAAGAATATGTAACTTCAACTAAGGATTCAACAAAAAGGACCTGCTGCTTCCCTAGCATTGGGGTTGAAAACGTGAAGGTTATATGATTCATCCCATCCTTTAGATTCAACGAAGCCAACTGTTCAGAGGTTGGTGTGATTGCCCTGATCATTTTCTTCATCTGCTTGGATTTAAGCAAACTTTTATCATCGTCAATAGCAACGGTAACCTCTGCAGCAATCTCAGCATCCAAATCTCTGGTATCGGCTGGAGCCAGTTGCACAGCCTTCCTAGATCTTGATCTTTTCAAAGAAAAAGGCCAAAGCCTCCAGCTACCACTACGGGAAACATCTTTTGATGGATCCCCTTCAATGGATTTCTCCACTCTGTCAACTGGTATCATGCCTTTGGGTTCAAATATTTTTTCACTTCCAAACACAACCATCCCTAAAATAATAGGTGCTGCTTCATCCCATGGAAAGTAATGACCACCAATTCGAACAACAAGTTTATCATTCTTCACAACAGCAGGACCTAAAGAGCTAATTTTTTTGCTATCCAGTTTTTCAGCATCAAACACTTCACATGCAGCTTCAGCCCCCATCCCTTCATGTAGTAAATGTTTGCAAAGAGATATCTCTGCATAAAGCACAATGGATGTCACTTTCCACAATTTATAGCCTAGAGAGCAGTTACACCAAAAAGACTATTTCTTTTAATGTTTAACCAAAAATCATAACGATTAGTAGGCATGTTGTACTTTAGCATGATAATTAATTTCTTGAGTGCTTTCTATTGTCCTTTTGGGACCAAGAAATCTATTTTAATATAGTACATGTTACCCATGTTCTCTTAAAGATCAAAGAAAAGAAAAACAAAAGGATAATGAATTGCTCTTACCGACAGCAGGATTATAAAGAGTATTTTTCAGTTTCCCTGAAGTCTCGCTCTCATCACTACTAGACCTTTCATGTTCTAATGGCTGTTCCTGATCTGCATCCGACCTTTTACAGCTCATATCATCTTTCGTGCTTGATGTCCACTTCATGGTTCCAGAACTTGAGTCCATAGAATGGCTTACAAGACGATGGTTATTTGCATCAAACTTGGCATCAAGAGACCACATATTAGGAAGTGATTCCACCTGCAACCCATTATTCTCACCAGCTACTCTATGATTTCTAGAAATACTAATAGGATTAGATATAGTCCTTGACTTTCCTACAGAGTCTTCTAGATCATTTGAAGGATTTTCCTGAACAAAATTATCAGGATTTAAATATGATTCGTTATTAACATTACACAAACCATTTCCTTCATTTTCTATACAAGCTGAAGGATGGAGATCTTTATTTACAGAATCTGGCTCACAAAGTTTGAGTTCATCGAGGTCACTAAAAAGGAATTGTTCATCATCAGAACTCTCTGATGGTGGAATACTTCTCTTGGGGTCACGATCATGATAAAAGTTTTGAGAATCATCAACGGACTCCAAAGAACAATGGACAACATCGTCAGTATTTTTCTCATCTTCAGCTTGATCACCCAAATCACTGATGGTGGAAGAGGTGTGAAAGCTATGTAACTTCATTTCTTCTAAACCAATTACAGGGTCAACACTAGCCATTTGAGAGCAGGATTCCGAGACTGTTATTTCCCCTTCAGAATCCAACTCCATGTCCTCCGTTTGCTTAAGAACCGTAACCTGAGTTTAACCATATATTCCATCAGTTTCAGTAACAATTTTTAATTATCAATCAAGAGAATATTATTCAAAGAAAAAGCTTAGGTTCATATAATTTCAAATGTGGTTGCCTTCAAAAGAGCAATGCATCATTAAATAAGGTGCAAAATACACTTAAAATCATATTTGTTTAAAATGTTTCGGCAACTATATTTAACATTTTGAATAAGCGTTTCACCTCTGGCACTAGCGCAGTCGCTGTAACCAGTGTTTCAGCATGAACACGTAATTTCCCATTTCCTACATTGGAAACGCTCATTATTTGATGAGTTTGTTCACTTGAACCATCCGAAGTTATTACCGAGCTCTCTGACATTTTGGAGTAAACAAATGGTTGAAGACTCTCTGGAACAACCTCATTGGAATTCCCGGGGACTGGTAAAACAACATTCATTTCATTACCACTGGGTTCTTCATCAAACCGCTTGTCCGTAAATTCTTCAAAGTTATGTTGACATTGTAGATCAGGACCACTCATGTCTAAGACGGCACCCATGTCGTTCTCATTGTGATCAGAATTTACAACACTTTGGTCATCAATACTTACTGAATTATTGACTATTACTTTGCTTTTATCTTCCATAAAACCTTCACCTAATGATGAGGTTTCATCAAGTTGTTGCTCCACGCCTAGATAAGACACTTTTATGCTAGATTCCTCGACAGAATACTCTACATTCTCAAGGCCGGAATGAGAACTGACCTTTTGTTCGTTGCAGCATTCAGTTTCCTCTAGTAATGTCTGGTGACCAACACCATTTTCCTCATCATGTACTGAAGAGTGAAACTGGTTTTCTTCAACATTATTCTTTCCCTCCTCATCATGTACTGAAGATTGAAACTGGTTTTCATCGCGAGTAATTGGTGTATGCTCTTCGGAGCCTTCATCATCCAATGCATCATTCGTGGAAGGTAATCCAGAACCATTAGTATTTGATCTATTAGATATAAGATTAGTAGACCACTTCACCTCCAACAAGTCAGCAGCAATTTCAGCACGCTCCAACGGATCTAACCTCATTACATCAGCAGCACCTATAGCTTCCTGGTAACCATCCTCCTTCATCGACCTCCGTCCAAAAACAAGTCCAAATATCCGTGACCTCCTAGAAGTAGTCCTAGCCAAAATCTTCCCATTACTCACATCAACTTCACCCGCGGAATTAGACCTATCAGCATCATAGTTACAACTTTTAGACTTCATTGGCATTCTATTACCAGACATAGGCTCATCCGTATCATATCCAGAAGGAAAAGGAAATGGAACACCTTCAGATTCCCCTTCTTCACCATCTACTTCCCTTAAAAAATATGCTTCCCCCTTATGATCAAGAAACATATGGAAATTTGCTTCGATTCCATTAACACAGATACTAACAACCTTTTCCCTTGTCTTTAAAACCCCTTGAAATTTACCAAACCGAACATACCAAGGTGATGTTTTAAAGGTCCCATCAGGTTGTTCAACTACAATTATATCAACAGCACCACCAAAGGGATGAAATGGACCAGACACAGTATAAACACCACGAGATATATAGCTACCTAGTCTCCCCACAGCATACATCCTCTTCCCTTTGAAAATTCTAAAGACACACCCAGATCTTAAACAGTTGAAAATTCAACCATAATTTAAAATCCCAATCCCAAAAGATTGCCTTTTTGTCAATTGGGATTCTTCAAATCTCACTCCAAAAAGTATAGAACTTACAATTCTGCAAATACCCAGATTATAAAACTCAAAATCAATACATAATTCAAGAACCCGATCAATTAAAAAAAATGCTTTTTCTTAGCTAAAGAAAAAATAACGCACCAGTTAGAAAGTTACAAAACTGATGAACAAAGCAATAGCGAGACAATAACGTATAAATTTGGGAATTGTTCAATGCTCAGTGAACTCCACAAAAAAGAAACAAGAAAAACATGAATCAAAACAAACCAAACAAGATTAATAAAATAAAATAAAATAAAAACAGCTGAGAAACTCTGGGTTTTTTTCTATTTTATAGAATATTTCTCAGTTGTAAATTCAAAAAGAAAAAAGAAAAAAGGATTTGAATACTTGATTGAACCAATCAAAATAAAAATAAATAAATGGGGAAAAAAAGAGGACAGTTGATGGAATTAAAGCATATTCGTTCTTTTGACCATTAGAATGTACCCAGAAAGAAACATTTATATCATTAAAAACCCAACAAATAAAAATTTTTAGAAAAATATATATAACAAAAAATTAAAGAAAATGAAACGAACCTGGGAAAATTCAAAGCTTATAGAGTGAGGCTTATGAGCAAAATAGAGAGAGATTTTGTATATTGGGTGTGTACCTCGGAAATGTCGAGACTCGAGTGAGTAAGAAAAAGAAGAGAAGAGATTACGTGTCAGCAGAAAACAGCCAAAGCCCATTTTGCTATTCTAAGTAAAGAGTCAATTTATGGTTTTGGTCCTTCTCTTATGCTCAATTTTTGTACTTAGTCTATATGCTTTCTTTTAAGGGTATACTACACCATTAGTCACTAAACTATGAGTAAATTTTCGTTTCGGTCACTTAACTAAAAAAGTTACAATTTGATCATTGAACTATTTGAAAATTTTCATTTAAGTCATTGTACTGTTAAAATCAATGTTATATGGCTTTTTTTGTTCACACTGTCTGCACCAATCAAAAGTTCTCTTTCTCTTTTTTTTTTATAATTCATTTTTTTTCATGAAACAATTTTAAATGTTAAGAATCTGCAAATCAAATTCAAACAGCTTTTTTCTTTAATCTCCAACACTGACAGTCAATTTAACTTAGATCTAAGGTATGTTCTTCTACTTGTTAATGGATACTAATTTACCATACCGATTGTCAAATCGTTGCTTGAAATTCGTCAACAGAACTTCTAAAAAAAAACTTAATAATCCAGTGACTTAATTAAAAAATTTTAAATAGTTCAGTGGCTTAAATGAAAATTTTTAAATAATTCAGTGACCAAATTATAATTTTTTATTTAAGTGATCAAAACGAAAACTTGCATATTGTTTAGTGACTAATAATGTAGTTTACACTTCTTTTAAGGGGAGAAGAATGGGTGACAGAGTACTCGAACCTTGGTTTATGGTGCCAACAAATAATAATTTTATATGATTTTGTATATCAATCTCTACCCTTTAATCAAGCCTTCTTTTGATTTTATAATATTCGACCGCGCACCAGTGTACGAATTACAAACACTGAGCAGAGAATTAGCACAAAATATTGAGATTTAAAAGCGGTTTTGACAATGACTATGAGTATGACAGATCAGATGTAATATTTATAAGTGTACAATGGAACACTTAGAATATTTCAACAGCCAAACCCAAAAGAGGACAAGTGTACGGAGAACGAACAACGATTAAACATGCAATTAAGAAGCCTAGATAGGTAATAGCTAGGTGTTGTTATATTACAGCAATCCATAAAATGAAGTGAATTAATCTAAATTATATCTAAAAGGACTAGAACTAGAATTTTACCTATTTTTAGCTTGGGTCGTTTTTCTCACTTTTGCAAATGCAATCAAAACAAGAGTCGTCTATTTATTTATTGCTATTAAATTTAAGTCTTTATTCAGACATTTTTTATTTTATTTATTAGGAAACGTAAGTGTGAAGACAGGCTGTACATTTCTGGCTTCTTGACATTGAAATTAATAAATTAATAAAATAAATTTAATAAATAATAAACGAATATTTGAACTTATTTCTCTTATCCAATTGAAACTCAACATTATGCATCAATTAATTAACAAATTAATTAAAAATTTTAACCACTCAATTTGCATTACAATGAATTAAATATATGTACTAAATTAAAAAAATATTATTTTTTAATTTTTAAAAATTGTTAATTATATAATATTTATATATTTATTATTACATAAATTGTTCAAACGTTAAATTGGGTTTGTTTTATTAAATTAATTTGTTAGCAAATTTAATTAAATATATATATAAAAAATGAGATTTAAAAAAACAAACAAAAAAGCGCCGACAAAAATGTTCTAAATTGGATAAATTAAGAATGATAATCTTCTTAAATGATTGGCAGAGAATAGAGACACTAAAACAGCAGGGAAGAGTGATTAAAATTGTTGGCTATTGCTGGCAAACCATTAATTATCATTTTATAATTAATACCCTTTTGTTTGATTTTACTCTTGCTATTGATTTGAAAAGAGTTGAGTTGTGGGGGTTTTGATTAATTTTTTTAAAATTTTTGGGGTTTAATCAAAATTTTTAAAATGTGAAGGGCTTAATAAGATTTTTTTTTTTAATTTTGGCAATTTATTGAATAGTTTTAAATGAGTTATGCTATTATTTGGAGAATATTAAGCCCAACAGAGCACGTCGTATTACTTGAAAAACTCACATGGAAGAGAGACAATTTCTTACTTAAACTCTCTCACTTTTCAGGCCAATCTTCGTATTAATCTCTATATTTTAATTTAATTTTTCTATTCAGTATTATTAATAAGCTCAAAATAACAATTTCATTAATTTTTCTATTTTTTTAAGGAAATTGTTTTTACTATTATTCAATCATATATTTAGAGCAATGTGGAAATTTAATTAAGGCCCTTTTCTCTTAAATAAAATCATCCTTTTTAAGGATAACAACTAGGGATATTATCAAATTGGGCCTATTAATAATGTTATAAAGAAAAAAATCATATCAAATTTGTAGGATTAAATCTTAAATTTTAGTAATAATACAGGGACTAAAACTAGAATTAAACCATATACCTCCAACTGTTTGTGCTAAAATGGAACTGAGCATGAACAACGGTTTGTGTTAGGCGGATCATTGTCTTGTTCTTAGATATTTCAGCTACTTGTCATGGTAAATTTTTTTAGACCAGTAGACAAAGTTGTTGCTGCTCATTGCCAACTACTTTCCGTCCCATGCAAACTACAGTCCGTTTAGTGTATTTTTTTTGTTTCATGTTATAATATTATTATAGTATCTAATTTTACCGTCACCGTTGTTTTTACACTAATGTAGGTAAATGCGTCGTCTATTCAAACTCACCTTAAATATATAATATTAAAAATTATTAAATTATAAAATATATTTTAAATATGGAAATATGAAAATATTTTAAAAAAATTAAAATTTTTAAATAATTTGAAAGTGAAAAAAGGAGGTTGGGGCCTAGAGTACCCCCTTTAGGCCCCTCCTAGCAAGTTAGGTGAATTACAAATACGTCTGCATGTGCACTCATTAGTGGTACGAATAATTTGTTGCTTATAGTCAGTGTACTTGATGTTTTGGTTTGTTTTTATGTTATAATTATATTGAGGTTAAAATATGTTTTATAGTTTTTATATTTTACAAAAGTTGTGGATTTAATATTTATATTTTAATTTGGTTATTTTAGTTTTTGTATTTTTTAAAATTTAGAATTTCAATTCTCACTAATAGCTGTTAAATTCATTAATTAGTTAAATTCTGTTATCTTTAAAAATTGACGAGGCAAACAAATTATCTTTTTTTTCAATACCATTGTAAGTTTGTTAGTTTCATATATCACTCGCTTGGAATTTAGTTAATGGATTAATGATTGTCATTTTTGTCAATATTAAAATTTGAATATTTGAAAAGTATAGGGACTTAGAATGATCCAATTGAAGAATATTGATTAAATCTACGACAGTAAACATAATATAGAACGAGTAACTAAATTTAACCCAACAAATTTAATTGTTACTATTTGAGTTAGAACTAGGATTTCAAAATTCAAAAAAGTATAAAAATTAGTTTTAAAATTTATGGATAATTTTAGTTTAAATAATTTTCGAATTTAGTTATTTGAGTCATTTTGAATTTAAATTGTTTCATATTTGGATTAATTTTATGCTCAAGTCAATTTGGATTTAACACGATTCGAGTAATTTTTTATATTTTTTACTTTTGATAATTTCTTGTCAATTTATTTATTTTTTAAATTGTTAATCTCGCAACTAGTTCGACTTCAACCATAGAGGCTTTTAATACAGTGTTAAAAATCATTTTCTAAGCTGTAAATCCCTATATTTTGAAATGTACTATTTTTTTATATTTATACATTAAGTAATTATCGAGTAGAGCTTGAGTAGCTCAAGCTATCAATTGAGTCGAATTCAGATTTAATAATAATTGACTCGAACAGCTCACGAAATTATTAAATTACATTATTACCCTCAATTTATATATTATTAAACATTAAGCTTAATTATCATGTCAAGCTCGAACTTGAGTACCAAAATTAGTAATTGGCTTAATCAAGCTCAAAATCGAGTAATTCAATCATATCCCAAATTAGGCTCGAGTCTAAAAAACTATATTCAATTGAGTTCAATCCAAGTATCGAATTTCAAATTTCGAGTAACTAAACAGTATTTGGACTCGACTTCAACTAGATTACCCCTTACTTTCAAGTTGGAGAGCAATAAAGAAGAATATTGGTATTGGATGGATACATAAGCGAAGCCCAAGCCCTCTAGTAGCTAGTTGGGTCCTTTTTAACTCCAAACTAGCTTGGGTCATTAAGAAAAAAAAAAGAAAAATTAAAAAATGTATTCAAATTAAGAGTGTTAAATGATTTTTTATATGAAAATTTTATTTTTTAAAAATATATATTATATAAGAGATATTGATTTTTTTATTATTTTTTTTTTAAATTTATCAAATATGATGTCAAAGTCATAAAACAAAATTTATTTTATCAAAATAAATCTCAAAACCGAACCAAATTGAACTGATTAATCATAAAAAATTTAAAAAAATTCAAAAAACGAACCAAACTAAATCGAGTTTAACTCTAATAAAATTCAAAGAAAAAGAAATATTGAATCAAATAATATATTTAGATAAGATAGTTTATTCTAAGCCATTACTTTTGATGTTAACATTATAAACCACAAATGGGAGAGCTTTGGATTATTGTGGATTTTTTTGTATCTTTTGCAACTCAACTCTTTTATCTTTTTTTTCAAATATGTGGTTGATAGCTAATTGTAATTACTTGTTGAGTAGGCCTTGCAATTATGTTAGATGTTTAATCAAATCATCAGTTAAACCCTACCCTTTCCCTTTTCAAACTTTATCATATATATATATATATATATATATATACTAATATTTAAGTTTTTTTATTAAGATGGTATCACGAGCCAATCGAGTATCAATTCAGTGGAGAAATTACCTAAAATCCATTTATTTTACAAAGTAATAGATATTATGATATGATTTAAATCAAAAACACCATAATCTTTAAAATATTAACTTTACGGTTTCAACATTTTTTATATCGATTTGTTATTTATCACACTGTGAGTGTGACATAATAATATATATATACAAAAGCACACAAGTCTTATATATAGTAAGGGAATCACAATTAAAACATTTTACTCTTCTTCTTTTTTTGTTATAGTCGCACTAGAGAAGGTAGGTAAGGACTAAGGACTCTGGTCCCTAAAATGAAAAATATTACATTTTAGTTCTCATAAAAAAATTTAATATAATTTTGATTCCTCTAAAAAATTTTC
The DNA here is from genome assembly GCA_025698465.1 of Gossypium longicalyx. Lineage (NCBI taxonomy): Eukaryota > Viridiplantae > Streptophyta > Magnoliopsida > Malvales > Malvaceae > Gossypium > Gossypium longicalyx. Next base: position 1,498,311 of record CM047000.1, on the reverse strand, counting down.
TCGTTACGCCCATGGATACATCTAATATTATCCTATATATATAAGTGTGTATTGTGTCAATTGGCATAAAAAATGTTGCTAATATAAAAAAATATAAATTCAAGTGCACTAAAATATTTTTATCGTTTTATTTAAAGGTTGAAGATAAATTATAAACATTTGTTCGGATCAATAAAAAATCTTCCATATAATTTTCTCATGACACTAATTTTTTTTTTCATTTTAAAGATGATTGTAAATATGGGATATTGATGTTGGTCCAAATGAAATAGACAGATCATACTTATATATATCACAGAAATCTCAATGTCTCTTTCACTTACCTTATAATTTTGTAACACTCTTTTGCTCTTTAATGTTTCATGTTCATTGAATTATGTATCTCTTATATATATATAAATGCAGCTTCACGACAATATGGATCTTTGAATTTTGTTACAGTAATTAATTTCTCCTTGGTAAGAAACATTAGAGATTGTTCCAATTTTTGGGTTAATCCGATTTTGAATTATTCAAATTTTACCAATTCGATATGATGATAAAAAGTTAATAAATTCAATCTATTCAACATGAATTTAAAATTAGCCTAAACAAAATATAAAATGAACTCGAAATAAGTTAAATTTAAAATAATTCAAATTTAAATAGCTTAATCTGAAACAATGATTGACAAATTTAATGGATTCGATCCGAAATGACTTTAATCCGAAATGATTCAACTATCATCTTCTATCAGGCTGTTTTCCTATTTTTTTCATTGCTGTTTGAGAATAGAGATCCCCATGGGTGAAAGTACCTTCCGCATCCCTTTGTTTTAAAGATTGGATCAAATTAGTATTTTTATTTAATCTTTATACTATTATAAATAATCAAATAAGATCAAATTATAATGAAATTAACATTTATGATCATATCTCATTACTCTTCTCTTCTACAGTTTAATTTTTTTTTATAAAATATTTTAAACATCATAAATCTGCAAAGCAAAATCTAAACAACTTTCTTCTTCGATCTCCAACATTGACCATCAGAACAACTTAGATCTAAAATATGTTCTTCTACTTGTCAATGGATAGTAATCCACCCAGTGGCAGATCGTAAGACTAAATTTTGGGGGCTAGTAAAATTTTCAAATTTAATTTTTTTAAAAAAAATGGGCTAATTAAAATTTTAATTTTTTTTGAAATTAATGAGAATTTTTAAATTTTTAAGGGGGATTAGTTAAAAAAATTTTAAAAATTTAAGGGAGAAAAAAATCAAAATTTCTCAAAATTTTGGACCCTTATAACAGTTTGCCATTGGATCTATTGTACCAATTGTCTAATGATTTAAATGAAAATTATTAAATATTTTAATAATCATTTTATAACTTTTTTAAAATCGAATGACCAAAACATAAATTTACTAATAATTTAATTATGTTAACTTTAATTTCCCCTTAAAAAAAAAAAAAGCACTTCCATAATGCATATATTTGAGTGTGTGGTTGCATCACCAGGCAGATACAAAATATTATATGATCATACAAAAGGAGAGAATTCAGTCAATGGTTACCATCATTACAATCAATCATCCAACTTACATTATTATCAATGCTTTGTTAATGACACTGAAATGAAATCATTTGATATAATATTTCTTTTCAAGAGTTTTATTATAAGTTTTGATCATATTTAATTTTTTTATATAATATTTAAAATTATTTATAATTCTTCTTCAACTCATAAATAAGAGTAAAATGTGTTGTAGTATACTCGAATTTACGTCATCCTGTATTGACAATAATACTCATACTTATCGAATTAAGACTCAATCCGTATTTGATATCATATTTAAGTCTCCTAACATTGTTTGATAAAAAGCATATATAAATTGCACATTGTTGTTGTTGTACTTGGTACTATCAAGTCAATAAAAGCATGTCCCACACCTCTTCCCATAGATACTACCACTTCTTTTTATGGCACTTAAGACCAGCAATGGCTTTTGTTCCCTTTTCATTGGCTTTATTGATTATAAAGCCACACTGTTCTCGCTTTAGCTGCAGATACTAACATGGCCTTTTTACTACTTGTTTCACAATTAAACACTGTTTGATTCATGGGAAAATGCTAAAGAACGATCATTTTTTAAGGAAATAGGAGAAAATGGTAGCTTGGTGGTGAGGAGTTAGATTAGGGCTAAAGCTAGAAACCTATTTTAGAGGTAAGAAATGATTAAATTTTGGGGGTTAAAAAGGGTATTTTTATCATTATATTAATTTATATTTTCTTAAAATTAAAGAGATTAATAGATTATTTTTCATTTTAGTGACTAAATATCATGATTCACACTAACTTACAAGATATTATCCGTTTAACCTATTTGACCTTACAGTTTTATTCACAAAAGATGCCTCGCAAATTGGAGGTAATACAAATAGTTGACCAATTTTAATACACAATTTTAAAAAATAAAATTCAACCTCTAAGATTATGACACATAATTGCATTGTATTTTGTGCAAATATTAAAATGTTAAATATACCCACTATATTATATGAAATGCTATCTACTTAGAACAATTTTCACTTCCATTATTAAGTTAATGCCATTTACATTATTGTCACCAAACATGGAAACAGTAAAAAAAAATAGTTTAAATTTTATTCTAAAACTATTTTCATAATTCATAATTTTCTTTACATTGCTTTTTAATATACAAAAATATAACGGTAAAAGTACTATAAAAGTTTATGTAGTAGGTATTTTATCTTTTTTATTCAAAAAATTGATAAATTAGTCACTGTAGATTAGATTAAAAATAAAATTGATTCTTTTTGTTAAAAATTTCATCCATTTTTACCGTTAAAAACTTAGGTGCGGATAATGGACCTCGTGTAGATATATAGGGACTAGTTTTTAACGGTAGAAATGGATAAATCTTTTTAATAAAAGAATCAATTTACTCTTTAATATAACACATAAAAACTAATTTAACCATTTTTTGAACAAATGATACCAAATGCAAATGCTACTAAAAGAAACCCAAATTTAGCTATAATCTAGCATTGAAGTTTATCTTCCCCCCTAATTGAATTCTTACAATGAGCAATAGCAGCTTGAATTGCAGCCTGCAACTCTTCCATAGTACTATCACTTGTTGTTGAAACAAGAAGACCACTATTTGTAGGTGAGGTCCTCATTGAAACAGGAGCTGATGAACATTGATGATCCCCACTTTTTCTATTCCTCAAAGTACTTAAATTCCCAGAAAATGAATAAGCTTGCCTATGGACATGATAAAGCTCATTATCTCTTTTCTTACCTTTAAAGAACAACAATGGCTTAACCATCTTTAAATACCTTTTCAACACATCACTTACATCAAATCTAATCTTTCTCTTATTGTTTTTCTCTTTGCGATCATCCTCAACGACCCTTTTCTGCTGCCGTTTGTTGAAACTGAACAAAGAGAAAGACTTGGATTTTTTTGACCTTGTTGATTCAGTTTTGTTATTGCCGCCATGGTTGGTACTCTTGATATTGCTGTCACTTTTGCTGGTAGGCACATGAAGGGTGGTGGTGAAGCTGTCTGTGGATGAACGTGGAGAGATTGTAGAAAGGTGAGAAAGGAGATGAAGAGGGAGTAAATGTCCATGGAAGAATATATCATCAGCTGGTGTTAAATCAATGGCGATTGATGATGATGAAGAAGAAGATGGTGGGGTTTTGGCTTTATCTGTATTAATCATCGTGTTGTTGTTCAAAGATATAGCGAAAGAGAATTCATGTGATGGAGATGAAGACGATGATGATGATACCGCCGCCGCCGCCGCTGCTGCCGTTGATGGTTGTTGTTGCCGGTTATCTGTTGTTGATGATGAGCTTTCTTTGGTGTTTTGCTGGTGCTGTTGATGGTGGGAATTATCCATTGTTGCAAAAATTTTAAACTAAAAAAGCTCTCAAAAAGATTAAAACAAAGATATCAGATTCTGATTAAAACAAAGATATCAGATTCTGTATCTGAATCTGAAATGAAAATTTTTGATTCTTTTTTCTCAGCTTTTGTTTATGGAGGGGAAGAGGATATTAGGAGCTAGTGGGAGAGAGAGATTGATAAAATGGAGTTGGGTTTATTGTGTCCTTAGTATAAAAATACAACATATGTTTTTGGTTTATACATGTGAAAGACATGTGAAAGGAGAGTTTTGGGTTTGAATTATTTTCTATTTATTTTTGGGTTTGAATTATTTTCTATTTATTTAAATTTTTTAGATTGGGTTATTTTAATTTTTTATTTAATTTTGATATTTAAAATTTAAATATTCTTTATGTAACTTTCACATTGAGCAAATCATTCTCTTTGGTTAGATTTAATATATCTTTAGTAAAAAATATTATACGTATTCAATTTATACATGTGGATAAGTTTTGAGTTTGAATTATTTTTCGTTGAGCTAGATTTATCCGTTAAATTAGTCAAAATTTTCGGATTGGGTTATTCGAACTTTTTCATTTGATTTTAACATTTAAAATGTAAGTATTTTTTCATATAACACCAAGTATAATAACAAATTATCGTCTTTAGTGCAAAATATCATGTGAAACAAGTTTTAGGTTTAGATAATTTTTTGGTCATTTGGATTTATTGGTATAATTCACACGTTATCGGTAAAAACAAATCATTATCAATACATATATCACAGATGACAACGCTCTTACAATTCGAACCCAAACAATTTTTAAGGAAGATGAACACCCGATCAATGAACCACAATTTGAAATTTATTTAAATGTTTTAAATACGAATGATCTTAGATTCAAATTGTTTCGAGTTTAGTTGGAATAGGAATTGATATATTTGATTTTATTTATACTTGATTGCATTAAGCTTCAAGGGTGGGAAATGGTGTGGTGGCTAATGGCGCACTAAGGAGATTGAGATGAGATGATACATTTAGCAGTATATGGATCAAAAAAGGTTGGTAGGTCCATTGTATAGCTTTTATTTTATTTTATTTTATTTTTTATTTTTAAATTGTTGATGAAAATATTTTTTTCCCTTTTTTTTAGATCACATACATCCAAATTTGCCCACAAACATGCAGATGATGGAATGGCTACTTTATTCCCTCAATATGTGACTTGCTGATTTTATTATGATTTTAGTCTTTTTAGTATGAATTTAACTTTTTTTGTATTTTAATTTGATAGATTCAAATTAATATTATTATCAGTTAATTTGATAGAAAATTTTTCTGGGCAAAATAAAATTGTATGTTTTTATGATAGCAAAATAAAATTTTACCATTTTAATAGCCTATATCTTTATAATTTTTAAAAGATTAGATAATTTTTTTCTCATTTTTAGGGTCAAAGTGTAATTTTACTATATACTAATTTAAAATTTTTAAAATTATAAAAAGACTAAAAGTAAAATTTCCACCCCTTAACTCTACCCCTGTGATTAATATATACAAATAAAATGCTTAAGGCTTATTTTAAAAGGATTTATACATCATTGTCACTTTAATAGCAATATATACGAGTAAATATGTGTCATCATCACTTTAATGGTAACAATTAATAATGTTAATAATTTAAATTTATATCGATTGAGTCTTAGCTTAACTGGAATGTGTATTGTTGTTAATGTAGAAAGATGTGAGTCTGAGTGCATTAAAACGCATTATCTTCCTATTTATGAGTTGACATTATGTCAAAAATAACAGATATGATTAAAATCTATAATAAAATTGTTCAAAAAAAATCTATTTTTTAATAACATTATAAAATTAAATGTTTATTTTCACCAAACTAAACCCTTTTTTATCTTTTCACTCTTACAAGGAATAACCTAATCTACTCTCTCTCTCTCTTTTATTGGAAGTTAACTAAATACGAGAAAGTTTAGGGTTTTTTTATAATTTTTTTGTGGTATTTAGTAGTTATATTAAATCCCGATTAAAGTTAAAAATTAAATTAAATTAGATTTTTAAACAAAAGACAAAATTCTCCTAAATTCTAAACTTGAAACTTTACTTAAAAGAAGTCAAAGTTTTTACTATTCGGCTGCTTTATACGATAAAAAAAAGTTGTTTTTCAATGTGTTCAATCTTGACAAGGAAACAACGTCATTTAAAAAAAAAAGGTCCCTAATCTTTTTCTTTTTTCATCGGAAGAAGTTGGGTTTTTTTCTTAAAAAAGAAATCTTTTAATATTCAATAATTACATTAAACTTTGATATCAAATTGAATCAAATCTCTTAAACCCGAAACTCTTTACCAATCTACTATTGGAGTTTTTGTTTAACATACACAGAAAGAGGTTGTTTTTCAACATGTTCCATCTTGACAAGGAAACAATGTGATTGAAGGAAAAGGTCCGAAGTTGCAACGACCCATGGTGTTAAAGGCACTTTTCTTTTTTAATGTCTTAAAAGTCCCTAGTCTACTTCCATGGTTCAACCAATTTGAAATATACACATTCTTTTTTCTTTTTCTTTATTTTTTTTCATTTTCTCAGTCATAAATTTCTCTTTGAAATGGACCCGATTTGACACACCACCACTTTCAATATTTTAAGTTGATTGATTTTTTATTTTTTTTATGATTATCAATTAATGGTTTGAATTTTCGTGACAGAAATGGATAAGATTTTATTTAAAAGAAAATAATTTAAGGAAAATTTGACTAAGTTTATGTTTTTGATTAATTAATTATTTGAATGTTTTTTTTATTTAAGTTATTGGTTTGTTAAGTTTTTTTAAAAAAAAGATTCGGTTGATGAGTTTCAAGTGATGATTTGACAATCAGTATGATGAAACAGTACCCATCGGTGAATAAAAAAAATACTTTATATCCAAGTTGATCTAACAGCTAGTGTCGGAGATCAAAGGATAATTTTATTTATTTATTTTAGTTTGCAGATTCGTGATGTTAAAGTTGTTTCACGAAAAAGGACTTAATTGTAGAAAAGAATGGGAATGAGAGCTTCCGATTGATGCAAGCGGTGCGAGCAGAGAATGCCATACATCAATGATTTTAATAGTCCAATGACTTAAATGAAAATTATTGAATAAATTTAATGACAATTTTGTAACTCAGGGGCAAAGTCAAAAAAATTTTTAAAGGGGTCGAGATTAAATTATATATTTTTATGAAAGATAAAATGCAATTTCATCATTGTATTGACTTATATCTTTATGGTTTTCAAAAGGACTAAATTAAAATTCTAACATTTAGGAAGACCAAACAATAATTTTACCACATTAATTTAAGATTTTACAATTTGGGGGAGAGGAATAAAGCAACAATTTTCCATTGTAGAGTGAGTCAATTTCCTACTACTCTCCTTCCGTCACTTTTATTGTAATTTTTTGAAGTTAGATGATTAAAATGTAAATTTATTAATAGTTTAATAATTTTAGGTGTAGTTTACGTTTTTATTTTTTCTATATTATCAATTAATGGTTTGAATTTTCATGATAAAATGGAGAAGATTTTGTTTGAGAATTTAATTTAAAAGATAGAATATGGTTTTTGGTCTATGACTAGGTTATAGGTTTAAATGCAAATGATATTCATGGTTAGGATGGAGATGGAACAACCTCCCTACCATGTGGAAAATCAACGATTTTTTTTCTTATTTCTTTGGGTCATAACATCTAGTGTTTTTATCATTAATTAAGTGTTTCTTTTGATGGGCGATGCGTTTATTTATTGTTAGTGTAAAAATAATGATGACAATAAAATTAGATATTATAACGATATTATAATATAAAATAAAAAAATATAATAAACGCACCACACTAAAAATAATCACCTATCAAAAAATGCGTTAGGATTACTTGCAATGAATCAGCTATTAAGGCTAGTTTAGAGCTACGAGCGTGTGATAAGGAAATTGCAAAATCAAGCATTGGTGCATAGGTTGGTTTTCATTCATTAGTCAATTTTTGAATTAGGGATTGTAATACACTGTGTAGATTTGAAATATTTGTAGGTATTTTATTGGGATAAATCTCAAAATTATATATGAATTTTAGTTTAATGTGTAATTTGATACATAAATTTTGATTTTGATCCAATTCTCGTAAATTATTAACACAATTATTGATATAGTATAATTTTATATGTATAGATTACAAACAAAAATAAATAAATTTATGTATTTATCTTTTAAGACTTATATAATTACACCAAATCAAAGTTGATGTATCAAATTAGACATTAAATCAATGTTCATGCATAATTGAGGTTTATCCCTACTTTATTTGGTTTTTGATAATGTTTTGGGAAACTGATTGGTGATTGAACCGGTTAAACCATCGATTTTCGATCTGAGATAATTTAAAATAAAAAATTATTAAAAATTCAAATAATACCAAAAAAAAAACCTATTCAACTAATCTGTACTAATCCATGAGGCACCCGGTTTTATACCTCTCACTAGACCAATACCCCAACCTATCTAATCTAGTTCAAACAATATTGTTTTTCAAAGATTTAGATAATATTAGGGTTCAAATATTCAAATTACTATTCACAATATATCTGAAGCAAACGTGAATATTTACCTTCTGATACCCATCACACAAATCAGCTTTTACTTTTATGAATATGGATTTCTATATAAATTATTCGTATTTGCTTAATTTTTATAAATAACAAATTTAGATATTTAAATTTATTATCCAATAAATAATTTAATTAATTAGGACTCAAATAATATAATGCAAATTCAAAGACAGAAATTGTAAATATCAACCCTAATTAACAAAGTATATATAGATTAAATGTGAGTTTAGATGAATAGTGCATTTACCTATGGTTAATGTAAAAATAACGGTTATGATGAGATTATATGCATGAGACAAAAAGTAAACTAAACACAGCGCACTGCTCTACCCATCCAAACCCATACTAAGTAGGAAAAAAAAAAAACCATGTGAAGATGGGTTTACACATGATCTTGTGACAGTAAGTCTAAACCGTCGGATTAAAATAACAAAGATGGGGTTGATAAGAAAACGATGGAAGCAAAAGAAAAGAGGCATTTGACAGTTTGGTGAGAGATGGTAGACCCACACACACGTGTATATAACAAAGTGGTCCTATTAGGTTTACATTATAGCATTTAGGGTTCTGGGTTTTTGCACCATGGGGGGGAATTTTGTTCATTTTAGTATAGGTCAACATCTCAATCATGGAGGCATTATTTTTTTGGTGGACTGACTCATCTTCTCCACTCAAAAATCTAATAATTCTATTATTTTATTTCTATGTAAAAAGATAAGGTGATGAAGATGAAGAAACAAACAGGATATAAAACAAAGATTTCACGTTCAGAACCCATTTTAAGATCCTTTTTGGTAGGGAAGCTTTTTCTGCTTTCCCCTTTTTCTTCTTTTGTCGTTGGCCACTCAATATCTTATAGACAAACAGTCAACTAGGTCTAGGAGAGATGGAAATATTACAGAACATTCAACTTCAACAAAATTAAATGATAAAACCCCTAAACAATGAGTAAAACTTTCCTAGTGTTCCTATTTTCCTTCCATGGTTGAAAACTACGTTGATCTTTTTATCACTCAATTCGACAACTTATAAATGTTTTTTATATGCGAAGTATTTTGTTTGGACTTTTTTTTTGTTAATCTAATTATAGTTTTAATCTCTTTATTATGTAAAAAAAAAAATTTTAATCCCTTTAATTTGATAACCATCTACTGATAAAGTGTTATTAGTATTCTCTAACACCATTATTATTCTGTAAAACAAAATTAAGTATTTGACAAACTATGTAAATCATGTTAAACATGATCCATGTTCAGAATTTGTGACTACTTTCAATAATGTTATCTCCATTTAAACCTACATTTTCTCTTTGAAAGTGTGCAGTGTATCTTATCACTACACCTAACAATTATTGATTACCGACCTACTAATAACATTATAAAAAGTAAAAGCCAAAATATTCTTAATAAGAGGGATTAATTCTTAATTTTCAGCATAGTAAAAGAACTAAAACAAGAATTAGACCCCCTTTTTTTTTGTTTCTAATGCAATTAACGACGGTGTTTAATCAAAATCCTACTCTTAATCTTAGTTTATTCGATTTAAATAGATTATAATCAATTGATTAGTAATTTTATTTTCTAAAACCAAACTCTACCTAATGTTAACAAAAGTAAGGCAACTTGCCTTTCAAAAAGAACTTCAATGGTACAAGGAAGAGGGTGTGGAAAGCGAGTTCACATGTAAGTTGACTAGAGTCCACATCCTCCAGCCAAGCCGTGTCTACTCGTCCCCACAGCAAAGCTGGTCCCAACTGTAATACATATCTATATCCTCACACACAAGGGGCAAGATCCAGCTACTAGGTTATATCATAAATGCATCAAGACAGTACAGGGATACATATTTACATCAACCAAGAATATATGTATATTTATGGCTAAACGATTAAAAACTAATACTGGAATGGCATTGCTTAAAAGAAATAATAATAATGGAATTTTGCAGAATTTTCTATACCAAAGATTTTTACCTTCCCCAGTTTGTCAAAAGGAAGGAATGAATAACCAATGATACATGAATAAATTTCATTCAGCACGCCCCCCTAACTTTTTCACAAATGAGTATTGAGTACTTATCAAATTCCCTATATTATAAAATTACATTGAAGTCCACTGTCATTTAATGTTAGATCTATGAATTTGGAGCGACTGGTATACGATGGGATGAATAGAGATGGAGAAAAGAATTACCTTCAAGGCATGCTAGTATCCACTGCCGAGTCTATGAAAACCTTCCAGCTATTTTTTTAATTCATTTTTGTCTTCTTACTCCCAAAGCCGGAACTTGAGAGTATAGATTCAAATGGATGCTCGATGCCCACCGATAAGAAATTGAAGGAAGTTACTAGTTTGAGAATGCACTATTTCCCCGTTTATGACCACCGCTGGAACAATTGACAGTGCCCACCAAACCCAACAGTATTTGGAAAGATCTAGCTAGTCACTATCACTACCATGTCTATCTGAAAAAAGGGGAAAAAAAAGGATCAAGGATCTTTACTTTAGCAACATAAATTAGCAATGAAGAACAGATAGGAAGGGAGAGAGGTCTGTCATTACTTCCTGATGGTCTTTTTCCTTCCATGGCTTCTTTCTTCTCATTGCAACTAGAGCAAAGGAATGGACCGTCCCATGGACGTAACTTTACCGGATTAGACGTGCCAACATGAATAGAAATGCCCTCTCCGGGCTTCATCTCCAATTGACAGACTGCACACATGAACAGCTTAAACATGTTGCATAGTGGATATTTAGTGTCCAACCTGCATACAATAGAAGGGTCCTCGTGAGATAAAACTACTTCATCCTCTCGTCATTCATAGCATCCCATGCCCCATGGTACCAATGGACAAGAAAGTTAAAAATGGATTCGATGCTTTATCTGACAATCGATGATCAAATCTAGATTTAAAATAATAATAATAACCTTTCCGAAAGCCAAGCAGATCCCTCCTCAAATAATTCCTCCACCACATCCGGTTCCATGTAATCTTTATCTTGAGAAGATGATCCAGAATTCTTCTTGCGAAACATGGCTTTTAACATACCTTTGACAGGCTTCTTTGGTGGTGGCAGAGCAGCTGGCTTCTCTTGTGGTAAGATATCAACAACAATGCAGGTTGTATCATCTCGAAGACCCTTTGGCTTTACAGCTTCCTGTTCATTAGATACCAAGGAATCAGAATACATGAAGAAATGCAAACTTATACCAACATATTGCTCCCAGCAGCAATAGTTAAAGAGCACAATGTAGACGAGAGAATATCAGTAGTATACTTTCACAATCTGGGCAGCTGCTGCATCTGGAGGCATTCCACGACAACAATCAAGAGCTTCTTCAGCTGTTAAAGCATCCCAAACACCATCACTAGAGATAATCATCCTACCACCAGCCGTAGACAACTGCAGAAAATAGGCTACTTGGTAAAATAAAACAATTAATAACAATCAAGAAAATGTCTTCAAATTTTAGATAAAACACTAACTCGTTCAAACAGACCCTTTTAAAGAAAACTGATTAAGAAAGAAAATTCCAAATGCAAAAGCACTTCAACATGCAAGTATAGGACACATGAGGATACGGATATGAAATTAATGGCTCTACTATGGAGTTAATGATCACAAATTCAGAAATGCTACTGGTTTGGAAGTTCGAGGAACTCCATTACAGCCAAGTACATATCCAATCTCTTAAAACAGTGGCATAAGGGAAAAAATTAACATGTTGTGAAGCAAGATGTATAGAACACAATATTTGGCGCCAATGGCAAACAATAATGGGAGCCTAGCCGCTGCTGCCGCCACCCCCCCCCCAAAAAAAATAAAGAATAAAAAATTAAGATAAAATTAAACTCATAACCATACAACGATAAGAAAAAAAAAATTTTGACTCCTAGTTTCTCACAATAACTTCTCTTATATATTTCAATCTTTTAAATATCTTTGTGATTGTTTTCAATGTTCCTGCTTAATCATTTGAGTTTCCACTTACCAACAGCCTTTACAAAGCCAATTTTTTTGTTAAGAAGCTTTTTTTCAAATATATATTCATATATTCTTGCCTTCATATGGATATCTTAAAAGTTCTGGTTTTTTCTCAAAATTCAGATGTTCTTTTTGATGTCTCTGTTTAGTGCTAGATAAATCAGCTTATCTTAACCGCTTATGAAAAACTTTTCTTTTTACAAAACTTAAAACTAGATACTTTTGCTTATTGAGATTTTATAATGAAGACTAAATTGATAACAGATTTGAAATTTACAAATCGCTAAAACTAATGCATTTAATGAGATTTTTATTTTTTTAATTGATATATTGTTTGCACATATCTTTTATATATACAATTTTGAAGAAATACCAGAAACAAAAATAGAAAAATATATAATTTTAGTTGGCCCTTTCAAATAAAATATCGATATCCAATGCTATTAAGTGCACAAGTTAAATCAAGATATCAGGAAAGGCAAACTAAAAGGTATAAATTACATTATGCAAGTAGATTATGAAAGAGTAAGACAAACCTTTACTTGCTTTACGTATGGAACAGGAACAATGAACTCCCCAACATCCATATCACCAATGGATCGTGAAAGACACAAGCCTCCAGGCCAACATCTCAAAGGACCAATCTGTAAAGACACGTTACCATTAGGTCACCAGCTTCAATCCACACAAATGATCAAATAGAGTTTTCTCCCATACTGAATATATTGAAATTCTCAACAAAGAATCAACTTATCATTGTTTACAAAACATATCAGTATTATGTTTCATATTTCTGCAACAAAACAAGATAGGTACAAAAATGTTGTTTCTAAATACAATTGTTACAGCTAAAATTAGTAAGGTCTACAAAGGGGTCCTCTAATCCACAAAATTATCAAATAAGTTTAATGTCTTTTTGGTGCATTTGTCAAAAGTGTCACACATGCCTGAAACTAGCTTCTGGATTGTGTTTTCTAAGTATTGTGGTTGCACATCCATTCACATAAATGTATCATTGTGTTTTGCTGATGGAAAGAAAAGGCTAACATTCTAGAGAAAATTTGTTAAAGCACAAAAGCATTAAGATGCACAACCGTAGGGGAAGTGGAAATACCTCTGCACCACCACCAGCATTTAACCGACCAACCTCACCCCCACTTGCAGTGATCCGATGCCTCCTAAGAAGATGAAAACAGAAAGTAAGGCCTCAATATTTTGGGGAAAGTTTCAAGATACAGCAAAGACTATGCCATACAGCAAAGACTATGCCAAAGACTTACTCCTCTTCATTGCATTCAAGCCTATGATCAGCGGACAAGTGATATATTCCACCTTCAGCTGATTCAAATATACAGCGGGAATCACCAACAGATGCCACTGTTACGACCCATCCTTCTAATATCACAAAAGTTACAGTAGTTCCTGACGTTTTTGCTGGAAAGAAAACCATAGCATGTCTATCAAATACTAAACATGAGAGAGTGAACTCAAGAAGTTATTACCGAAAACTTTAAAAATTAAAAGCAAAATAAAAAGCTAATAATAATATGTACTATCCACTTTATTGCAATCCCCGCCCAATGAATGGAAGAAACTCCGTGCTTATGTACACGAACTTTTACGGTCAAGTTAAATTATCATAAAAAGTATGGTATAATAATTATTGATGAAACAGCCTGGTGTAACTGTTGGTAGAGCTTGTGAATTATCAAGCTGGACAGTGATCGGTGGTGCCAACTTAACTATACGTAGACCAATGTCATGTTGACATATCCAGACTTTCAGTTAACTATTGAGAAAATAGTCAAAAACCAAAGATCAGAATAATAAGATCATGTGAATATTGAACAAGCTGATCTACAAATAAATATCTGCTAATCTGCTATCCCTTTTTGTTGTATAAGGGAAAGCACTACAGCTCACTGATAGCATCCCAACCAAACAGTGACCCCACTTAACACCTGAGTAACCACAGGTGGCAAAAATCAACTATCACAAAACAATATCTACCAACTTCCGAAAAGCAACTCTTCCTACATATCAGAACGTTTTCTCCAAGGATATTCATAATGATAAATTAGTAAAATTCCATATCTATATGGACATAAAATAGTTAGTTGAGTGAAAAACGATGCTACCTAAGTCTACATTGATATGAGCATAAGTACTACAATAGAGGAGTGCATGAACAACATGCATAAACAGTAGCAGCCACTCCCAAAGAAAGTGCATAACTGTATAGACAAATATTCCTTTTTATCCAAAGGTTATCCTATAAGACATATACTATACACAGATGTGTTGACATAAAAATAAAATAATTCTTACCTCTCTGTTGAAAATCTTTATCTGTTTTAACAAAACCTGCAACCAAAGCTCTCGGAAGGGCAGCAACCCATTCATCTCTATTAAGATCTGCCGGAATGGCACTTAGAACATTGTTAAGAAGATTCTCTTTCGTGTAAATAGCAGCTGCAGATCCATTGTGTCCGTCAAAGAGCTGCCAAAATATTTTTCTTTTAAATAACGTTTAGCAATACCAGCCTATAAAAGTTTATAAATCTTTATATTCCACTGCTGCAAATTACATGCTTTTATGATTAGCGTTGATTTAGGTAGTATGAGAGACCCAAAATCCATACCCCAAAAACCGAGAATGTGGTGAAACCATCTCCTAGCGCTCTTTGGCATTCTGTTTTAAGCAACGTAAAATCTTCACCTTTCTTGCTGTGACTTGCTAGCCCGTGTACAATCTCCGGGTCTTCGATCTTTTCGCTAGCTAATTCACGTTTCAATAAAACCGACAGCGGTACCGTTTGATGCTCACCTCTCGTAGACATTGTTTCCGAATTTTCCAAATCCAAAAAAAACCACGTCAGCAGCTAAAATTCCACCTCAAAAACAATGCCTCTTAACCCTCCATGGATTACACTCAAAGATCCTAAAAGATGCACACGATGCAGGCTTTTCAATAATCAAATCGCGAAATAATCGAAATTAAGATTTGAATCCATCAACAATAATCTGAAACAATTACAATTAAACTACAATGGCTAGGGCAAAAAACATCGAGATCTTCCACACAAAAAAATCCGATTTACATAAAAGTCTGAACGAGTCGATCAGATTCTTCATCGAAAACCGGAATCAATGTAGACATTAAAAAATTACAAAAAAAAAATTCCTATAAATCTGTTAACCATAATAGAAAAGAAAAACAAAACGAATCTTATATATGGATATGAAAAACATAACAAAATTGAATAAACCAAACGAAAAGAGAAACGGAAAATTACAAAGAAATCGATTGATTTGCAAATGGAGGAGGAGATTACGACGCCGAGGAATTGAATTATTCGCTACGATCGAGAGAAATGCAGATCGTGGCGCCTGCAAATAAACAATTTTTTTTTTGTTGATCGATAAAAAAAAAAACTCTTTTTGTGAGAGAGAGGATAAATGAGAAACATAAAGGGGAAAATTTTTAAATAAATAAAGAACAAATCCCCCTTTTTTTACAATGCCCTTTTTTTTGCCTTTCTATAATATCTGACGTGGCAAAAACGGCGGGCTTATGCTTGACTCGGCTGAACGAACCAGAAATAGCCGTTCGTTTTCAAGCCGATGTATGTATTTGACCTTTGGGTCCCACCGTTGGGTGTGTACTGACCGTTGGATTAAGGTTGATTTAGAATCTAAAGATCATAATCAAACGTATTTTCAGTACTATGGCCCACAATGAGATATATTCGTGGGCCACACCTTTACACCCTTTTTTTGGTTTATATAAAGGTCTAATTTTGTTTTATGTCCTCTATTGTGCTGAAATTTAGGATTTAATCCCTCTAGTTTTAACTTTGTATAATTTGGTCAATATAAAGCAATCCCTTTACTTTTCATTTATATAGTTATGGTTATGTGAAAATCCAATCAGTCCTTTTTACATGCCAAATTAAATGTTTAATGTCACTTTTATTTAGTGGAATCAATTAATAATGGTGTCAATTTGGACTTGCTAGTAACATTATAAAAATAAAATATTGTTGAGAATTCAAACTCACAACATGTTCAGTGTTGTGTTCTTGGGGTGTCTATGCTCAATTTTAGTATCAAACTTTTGTTCCCACATCCTTGAAGAGGGCATGAGGATTTTTTTTGGCCGATGAAGAGTGGTTCGCACAAATGAACAATAATGTTCAAATGAGCTACGAGAGATGTTCATTCTATCATAAAGAAGTTCGTATGCATTTGAACAAACTACAGAGGGGGGGAGCCTCACCTATTATGGAAACATCTTACTCATAAATGGCATATGTGCTATATAGGTCATGGGTTCAAACCCCCACCATGAATAAACTCTTCAATGAGGTGCTCATACTCGATGGTCTGTTTAAGCACATACAAAACTTCATAAAAATTTTACAGTAAAGTCAGAATCACTCATGGATCTCAATATTACTACTCAATTGTGTGAACCGTCACCAACAAGGGTTGGATCTGGTGATAAGGCACAATACACTCTCAAGGGAATATGCATGTTTGAACCTTGGAGACAACATTGTTGAGAGGGGTAGTTATAAACCTTAAACATGAAAAGTGAAATGAGCATGAAGAATATAAATAAATAAATAAAAACGTGTGAATCGTCCCCCATTGACCAAAAATGCATCTTCTTACCTAACAGCATAGTGTAAGAAGGATTATGTATCAACAAGGATCAAATTGCTTTAAATTAGAGTAGAAGAGTAAATATTAAATTTTAACATAAGCTAAGGACTAAAGTAAAATTTAAACCCTTTATAGAACAAAGCCGACCACTAGCGATTTGATTTTGATGTGTGTGTTTTTATTAAAAATATTTTGAGTATTAATTTAAGACATGGCTGGCGCTGGTTATGCAAAACGACATGTTGGCGCACGATAGCGAAAACTAAGAAATGACTAAGTCAATTTGTCAATTTCCCCCCAGCTCCCTTACGAGAAAGGAAAAGCGAAGCAAAACATGCAAAAAGGGAAAAACAAAATCAATCAATAATCAATAAATGTTTACTATTTTTAAAAGGGGTTAATATACTATTTGATACTTAAATTTTGAATTTAGTATTCAATTTGGTACATAAAATTTCCATCTTGAAATAATAGTTTAGTTTAAATGTTCAATTTAGTACTCAGACCTAATAGTATCATCTGGCCTAATGATTGTTTAACACGTGCTATAGTAAAAAAAAAACATAAATATTTAATTAGGACTAATGGTGGAATTGAGCTAAGTCAAGTTTGAATATTGGAAAGTTCAAACTCATAAATGACTCTAGATTTGGAGCTGGAGCTCAATCAAACATCAGTTTTTTAAACTCTAGCTTGGCTCGAGCTCATGCTTAATTAAGCTCGTTTGTCAATTTTCATACTGAAGCTCGAGCTCAAGTTCGGCTTGATAATTAACCTTAAAGTTAATAATATATTAAAAGTAATAACATAATTTAATAATATAAAAATATTAAAAATGTAAATGAAAAATGAAAAACTTGATAAGGCTCATCAGCCGTTCAAATTCGACTCGATCTATAACTCGAGATGTTTGGGCTAAATTCAATAATTACCTAATCAAGATCGAGTTTTTTTTAGTCGAACTCAAGTAGTTTGTAAGCACCAATGCCTCATTCACACCTCTAACTAGGAAAAAGAACACTCAGGTACCAAATTGAGCATTAAACCAAATATCAAAGTGAATATTAAAGCCAAATTGAGATACCGAATTAGAATAAAAAAAACCCCTCATGCATCAAATTGAACATTGGAATCAAACTCAATTATTTAAATAGGAGAAAAAAACTCAAGTATCAAATTGAAAAAGCTTAGGTATCAAAGTGGATTTTAAAACTAAACTTAAGTACTAAATTGAAATCCGAAAATTTTAATCAAAAATATTTTTTCGCCGGTTAATGTCACGTAGCTGTGAGATTAATATGGGCCCCATTGACCATGGGCCCACTTAATTTAAGGAACCAAAATTTCTCCGTTTGCCAACCTAACCCTTTGACCTCCATCTGGACTCTGGAGCCATCGAACGACCGCGGAATTCTCGGAGCCAATTGCTCTCTCTATTTAACTATCTCCTCATCCTAACCAATCCCACTCGCACTTAAACCTATACGTCTCGAGTTAATTTTGATTCGGGTGAATTTAAATTTAATAAATTTATATCGGATGTTTAATTTTAGAGTTCAGATCAATTTAGCACTTGAAATATATTAAGATTTCATCATTTCGAGTTTATATTGTATTGAATCCGGATTATTACATCATTAGGATTTATTTTGGGTTCAGGTTAATTTATCGACTTGAATTAAATTAATTTTTTTTTAATTTGAGCTAAAATTGATAGGCTTACATTTATTTATCAAATATTACGTTGATTTTTTTTATATGTTTCAAAAGAATACTAAAATATATATTAAAAAAAAAAGGTTGAGAGAGTCTTAATTTAATTAGTATGGACATTGTTATCAATACAGGAGGATGTGAGTTCGATTGCGCTGAATCGCATTATCCTTTTATTTATGAATTGAGGAATGACACGAGTTGGGTATGTTTTTAATTTTTATATCCAGCAAGTATGTTTTAAAATTCGAATATACTTATTATCCGCCTTAAATTTAAAAATTATTATTTGAATAGAAATCTGAATTAATTAAATTAATCATCAATTATTTTGACTCCACTAAATATCTTTATTTAGTAAGTACAAATTTTTTTATTAGAAAAATCAATAGAATCTTAATCTAATCGATATTGTTGTTATTGCAACAATAAAAAAGACTTGAAATCAAGTGCGTGTAATCACATTTTTCCTTCAAGGGGTTTATAGATAAATATAGATATTGTAAAAAATTTAAAATTAAAAAAATGATAAAAAATTAAAACCTATTATTTAAATAAATAAAATAAATTTAGATATTCATTATCCAAATTTAAACTCGTTACCTTTAAATGTAATATGAATTCGAATAATAAATATGTGAAGATTAAAATATTTAGAATATTTAATTTAATAGTTATCTAAATCCGAATAAAATAAATCAAATATCCACAAATATCGAAATTCGTAAAAGAAGAAGCGCGTGGAAGTGATTTAGAAAGTCCGTTTTCTTGTTATTTAGCATTGTTAATGGATTAAAAGGGGAACATGTTCTATAAGTATATATATATATATATATATATTGCAAGCTGGAAAAAGTGAATGAGTGAAGGGCCAGCTTTTCTGATTGTTTTTGCCTAATCAACGACACAGCTCACCACATCATATTCCATTGCCCCCCAACCCCCAAAAAAATTAAAAGGAATTTTGACTTTGAAGTTTGAGATTTTGACAATTATGTCATGTTTATCCATATTTTTAATTTATAAATGATAGAGTTGTGTGACTAGTACCTCATTTAATTTGGTCTGAAAAGTTCGTGATGTAACTTACTTGTTAATTTATAAAAAGGGTTCTTTAACCTTAAAATAACGTATAGTTAAAAATCTCTTATATTGCTGTTTTTCAACATTAGTGAATTTCTTCTCCTCTGTCTATAATTTTTTTTCGATAAGGATTTTTCACGTAAAATCTACATGTTCTTTTTTTTTTCTTATTGCTTTACGGTCATTCTTACTGTCATTATTGGCATATACTATAACAATAAATTATTAGGATGAGAAAAAAATTGTAAAAGAAAAATTGATTTGAATCGTAGTGTATAATTTCGGTTTAATCTTGTTTAGATTCAGTTATTGTTTAAATGTATTTAATTGGGTTTGATTTTTATCAACAAGTTAAAAAAACATAATTCTACGAACTAAATCGAATTCTATTAAAAAACTTAAACTTAAGATGTTAAAAACTACAGTATTTTGGGTTCAAATTTTATTATGTGTACTTTTTAAAACTTTACATATAAATAAAATGACAAAAATACGATCAAGGTAATACTTGTTATTTAATAAAAAGGAATGGATTTTCAATAATTTCACAAGCAATATACTATTTAATAAAGTATATCAATTTTTTTGTTCGAATTAATACCAAAGTGAGAAAAATATTACACTTTACGTATCAATTTGGACAAAAAAAAGTTTTAGATATGAAAATAGTAAAAGTGATATGCTTCAAAGGATAAATCATGTTTTGAGCCTTTCAAGTTTAAAAACTATAAGATGTAGACCATAAGATGCGGTATGTGGTATGATGATTGCTTACCTTATCCTATAATCATATGGTCAAGGATTCGATCCTCGTTCATGAGAATAAAACACATTTCATGATTAGCCATTTACTTTTTTGAAGAGCATTCACGATGAAAAGATTAATCACTACTATTAACTGTAGATGAAATATATTGCAGGACATTGAGGATTAAATAAATATATAAATATGTACTTTACCAACCATATTGTTTGACATAACTTAAAAGACAACAATAATGGCAGTTGCATAGGACTTGCTTACTTGAAACATAGAATCCAATGCTATATATATATATATATATATATATATATATATTTCATGTTTGAGAATTTTCATTATTCAATATCCGTATTGAATTCGGATTAAATTTAAAATCGAGTTAAGTTGAATTTTTAAATAAAGAATAAAATTCTTTTAATGTTATTTTTTTCATTTACAAAACTCAAACTCGAAATATTGTTTAAGAGATATCTGAATCCTAAATGAAATTGTAGGTTCCAATTAGGGTTGTAAATGAGTCAAGTCGAGATTGAATACTATCAAGCTCGTCTTGAAATCCGAAGCTCAATACTCGATTCGAGCTCGATCAAACATCTATTTTTAAGTTTGAGTTTAACTCGAGATATAATCGAACTAGTTGAGCTCAATTAAGCTCGTTTACCAAATTTTATACTCGAGCTCAACTCCATAATTAAGCTTAGGGTTAAAAATATATGCTAAGAATAATAACATAATTTAATAATATAAAAATATAAAAATATGAAAAAGTCGATAAAACTCGTGTTGCTTCCAACCAATTTAAGTTATCTTGACCGAAAACTCGAATTAATTGAACTTGATTCGATAATTACCAAATTAAATTCGATTTTTTTTTTCAAATTCAACTAAAATGATGTCTTTTATCAAGATTCTATTGTATTGGATATTTCGATTGCAATCATTACCTGCCATAGCATTTGATAAAACTTTAAGAAATTAAGAAATATCAATGATTATCTAACTTTATAAGATACTCCCAACCAAAATGATAACCTAAATCTCATTCTTTTGATTTGAAAAATCTAAAAAATCCGATCGAACCAAACTTACCTACTTAGTAATATCGAAATTTAAGATGAAAGAAAGGTTCCCAAATATAGGAATAAAGATAAATTTAGCCCCTAACGTTTATTCATTTCGTCATCTTGGTCTTTAAGAGTCATTCTGACCCTCAATTTTTAAAATATAGTCAAATTACTTACTTTTGGACAAAAAAAATTATTAAACTATTAAAATTTTAATGGTATTAACGTAACAACTCATGTGGCATTTTACGTATATTTCATTGCTACGATGGATAAATTTTTTTAAAGTTTGTATGAAATTTTTTGAAATTTGATGATTTTTAAATTTTTTTTTTTGATTTTTTATGAATTATACGTGGATTGCCATACAACTAGTCATATTAATGCCGTTAAAATTTTAACAATTCAGTCAAATTTCCGTTTAAAAGCAAGCAATTTAACTAATTTTTTTAAAGTTTAGGGCCAAAATGACCCCAAAAAATAAGGACTAAAATGATAAAATAAGAAATATTAGGGAAAATTTATCGAATACATTTTACTAAATTCGAATCAAAATCTATCAAATGAAAGTAATTACCCCTTTTCTCTCTCTTTTTTGTTTTTTCTTTTTCTATATTTTGTTTTCAAAGTCCATTTTTTTTAACAATAATTAAGCACAATAGTTACAAGTGTTGGCTTCGTGTGAAAAGCCCCAAAGCCCAACCATTTTCCAAATTAAAGTTAAAAAGCAAATAAATTAGGGGATAAATCTTAAGATTATACATTAACTTTGGTTCAATTTACAATTTGGTACATAAATTTTAATTTGAAGCAATTGCACAGATAAAACTTTGATTATGGTTCAAATATACATGATACTTCAATTTTGATTCAATCATACACATTTAAAGAAATAAATATATCTATTTATTTTTATATAGGATAAATATAATTATTTATGTATGCAATATATAAACAAAAAATGATGTTACGTCAATAGTTTTGTTAATAATTTGTGAGAATTAGATCAAATCGAAATTTCATATACAAAATTGTACAAAATCAAAATTTATATATACAATTTCGCATTAAATCTAAATCTATGTGTAGTTTTAAAATTTATCCCGATAAACTATGAATTTGGATGATACTCGGATAAAACGGGACAATTTTTTACTCATCTTGATATGATTAGATTTTTATAGTTCTTTTAATTCGTTTTTATTTAATATTTTAATATTCGAATAAAATATCGAAAACAAAATTCTCAAACTTCAATTTTATCTATCTCAAAGTATTATATATATTTTTATATTATAAATTAAAAAAAACTTGTAATTTTTAAATATAAAATACATAGAAATAGAAGGATAATGCGCTTCAGCGCACTCGAATCCACGTCCTTTTATATTGACAATAATACCCATACCAATCGAGTTAAAACTTTATTAACCAGTTCGATCTAAATCTAATTTCAAAATTTTAACTGAAAATTGTTTTCGCTCTACTCTTAAATTTAATTTAATTTTTTTAATTTTTATAAAATCGGATTGGATCAAAACCCGATATATTCAATTTATTTTATTTACCATCCCTAGATTAAACTTGTTTTGAATCATTAAACATGATCAAATAATAATAGATGAATTTAGATTTATCGAATAGATTTTTTTATGTATCAAAAGAAATTTAGAAAAAAATTCAATTTATTTTTATTATTTTAATAATCTCATTATATATTTTGATCATATCTGTATTTTTTTTAATATAATGTCTATAATTACCCATAGCCTCTTCCTGCACTTAATCCAATATTATTATTTTTGAGTGAATTACAATAACAGAATAAAATCTGAATGACTAGCGTAATTAGAACTCAAAGCACACTTATAATCATCAACACTCTTAACCTTAATGCAATCACATAATTTTCTACATTAATTATGCGTAATTATTAGCAGTTGGCCAGACATCTATACGTGGCCAACCAGATACATGATTGAGCTTTTGTTGAAAATCAATATCGTCAACGTCTATTGTTAGAAAAAAAAAAAAAGTCTGAGAATAAAACATGAAAAATATGAAGACTTACTACAATTTTAGGTACATAATTTGTACTTTATAACCATTATTATCTAAATTTATATATAATTAACTCGATTAAGAATTTATAGATAAACCAAATTATTAAGAAATATTATATTAATAGTGTTTTTTATAGATGTAATTTATATATAAAATTTTAAATTATTTTAGTTTATACGATTTGATATTCGAGTGAAGATTAAGATTAAACTTAGGTTGATAGGATTGAATTTTGATTCGCCTGAAAATTAAGATGTTTAGATATCATATATATATATATATATATATATTTATAAAACTTTTTTATTGAATTGTTATATTAATGGGTTAACTTCTTTTTAGTGAAGATTAAATCCTGACATTATATTAATGAATAAATTTATCATTTCTGTTAAAAATCTCATCCATTTGTACTGTTAAAAACTAGCGTCGTTGACGGAATAATCAAACAGTGACGTGTAGCGTACCACGTATACCCTATGCTGATGCATATGGACCAGTTTTAAGTAGTAAAAATGGATAGAATTTTCAACTCAATGGCCAATATACTATTTAATCAAATGTACAATGTTTAGTTGTTAATAAAATAATTAAAAATCTGATCACAAGTATATATGTAAAAATCAGTATACATAATAAAATTAAAATGTATAAAAATATTAAAATAAAATTTAACTTAGTAGTAAATTAAATATTGTATTAATACAATTGGTTGGGGTTCAAATTTCATAATATGCTTATTTTTATTATTTATTAAATAAAAAATTAAAATATCATTAAATAATATAACTTATTTTAATTATGAAAAGATATTTTCATAATTTTTATAATTGAGTTGGTGATTTCGTAATTTTTCTAACTGAATTGGTGACCTAGTTGAAAATGACACTAACTCAATTAGAAACTTAAATAATAGTATAAATACATAAAAATTATTTATAGCATCATTAAACACGACTAACGAGTATGATTTTTAGATACATTAATTTTTAATTATTTATTTAAAAATTAAATAAAAATATAAAAAAATAAAAATATCGTTAAAATAATAATTATTTAATAAAAGAATATATTAATTATTTCTTCATACACGATCCACTGGCGAGAGTTTTATTAAAGTGTAGATAATCACGTCTATTAAAAAAAAATGTAGAAAAAGGATAAAGTGGGTAAAAAATTTTCTTTTTAAAAACCTAAAATTTGTTGATCAATCAACTGGTAACCCTCAACCAACACCGAATTAATCCCCACTTTTTTAAAAATAAAATAAAATTAATCACCTTTCTTAGTTCTTTGTTATTAACCACAAAAACTGAAACCCTCAAAGGCACGCAATCATAAAGCTGGAAATCAAGTTCACTGCTGTTAAGGGTCTTCCATTTTTCTGTGGTTTAAGGAAAGTTTGGTTGGTTGCTGGGATCTGGTAAAATTTTCCTGTTCAATCGATCTGTTGGGGAGTTGTGGAAATTAGAAAAGGAAAGGGGAAAACAAAAAGGAGAAAGGGATATGGTGGGATGAGGGAAAAATGGCTAGAGAAAGTAGACCCAAAGCTTTGGGTTTCGGGCAGTGCTCGTATAAAAGGATAACACTGACTGTTTGCTTCGTTAACATTGTTATTGCTCTCTTTGTTCTTCGTTCTCTTTATTCTTCGCTCTACATTTATTCAAATAAAGATAATGGCAAGTTTTTAAATTTTATCAGCTTTGCGCAATTTTTTTTGGAGTTTTTTTAAAGAGATTTTGTATTGTTTGGTGTTTTGAATTTCTGGGTTTTTTTTTTTTCTTTTTGTAGTTGTAAAGTATACACCAGATCAGATTAGGAAAATGGACGAATCAGATAAGATTCGAAGAGCTAGTGAACCTATAGAGCTTGTTAAATTGGTATGCAAAAACACCCATATTTCCTCTCCTTTTTTCTTTTTTTTTAATCACATTTTGTTGGTGATAACACTTTTAATTATGGGATTACTATTTGACCTTTATATATAAAGGTTAAGCGAATAAAGCATGAATTTTGGAGTGACGAATCGTTGGCCGAATTGCCACGGGCGGTTAAGCATAAGATAACTGATGAAATCTTACAGAGATTGAGAAGTTTGAGACCAAATGCCAGTATCAGTGACCAGCAAGGTTGGTGTCTTAGTTCCCTTTTTAGTTTTTGATTGTTTTGTTTAATTGTATTACAGTTTTAAAGTTATTGTATTTCTATATGTTCTTATTTAGTAAGTATATAGATTGAACATTTATGATATATCCTATTCAGGAGTGTTAGGTTTAAGTTTAAAGATTGTATCTTTGTATCTTTTAATGAATAAATCAGAGTCTTAAACTGCATCTTATTAAGGAAACTTTTAGATGTGTGATTAGCTGGTTTAGCATGCAGGGCGAAGCCAGAAAATTACCTTTGCCCTGCTAGAGATAACCATAATTTTTTTTTGGGGGGGGGGGGGGAGGAGTACAATTTTACCATTATATTAACTTGTAATTTCATAAATTTCTAAGGGACTAAAATGCATAAACATTGGAGAGGGGGGGGGGGTGTAAGGCCACTGCCTGCCCTCCCTTATCTATTCCCCTGGCAGGAGATATAAGAAATGCTATAATGACATTGAGCTTTTTGAGTATGCAGAGTTAGTTTTATCGATATGTATTGTTAAGTGGTATTATCCCTCATTTGGTAAGTATTAGGTTTCTTGTGGTGTTATATTAAAGTTGCGCTGTTTTACCTATTACAGACTGATTTTAGGTTGGATGCTTAAGACATGGTCTTCATCATCCATTTTTATGCCAAAATAGTGCTTAGTTAGTCCCCTCTTGTTTTAGTTGAAACATTACGACTGCTGGAAAATGAACTTCCAATGGAATTCTGTGATAAATCCTGAAGAAATCCATTTTGAAACTTTATTTCCATCATATGTGATGCGTGTTTGTGATGTTTTCATAAATTGACTACCGTAAAAAGCTTTATAAAATTAGGGAAGTTCAATTCCTAACGCATGTAAGCTTTAGGATTCATGTTGTTTGATTTCCTTAGGCATCGCGTGTTATGCTTTCTCTTCCTTCCTTTCATCTTGCTAAGGTCTCTAATCTTATTGATTCAATATCATCCAATTGTCCCAAGGTGGAAATGCTTTATATTCAATTCATAGCAATTAACAGCATAGATCAGTTCTTTCATATTCATAATCTCCTCGAAGTTAGCTAGCCACTAAATCACAATTTGCAGAACTTTGGTTCATTTGACTGATTGCATTAAGATGAAATGCAACATTTTTTTATCAATGAAAGCATATTATGCATTATGATTCTTGTTTGAAGAAAGCTTTCGATTCATTGGTTAGGATATATTTCTGATAATAAATTTAAAGGAAAAACCCCCGCTTTTTTTGTTGGTGTCCATTAATTTTTGATGAGAAATTATCCTCAAAGAATTTTTTGTAGTACTTGTAAGATATTAGTATATAATGGTCCTCTTATCATATCCTGTTTTTACATTTTGCTACCTTTTTCCCCATTTTTTCTTGTACCTTATTCCTTTATGAAATTTATTGGGTCTGAATATATGATTAAATGATGTTCTATTACCTTTTTATCTCTTGTCAATGTAATCAGTCATGGACTTCTTAGAAATAGATATAATTATTACTTTTAGGTGTCTTTGCATGGTCGCTTATACTGACTTGGATAGCAACTTGTACTTGTCCTTTTGTTTACTTTTCTCTTTGGTGTAGAAAGGACCGTGTTTCTTACTTTTTGATGTTGGTTTTGACTTGTATCTCAATACATGCTCTCCTGCCAACTGTTTAGGAATGTAAAATAGGTAGAAAATTGCTTTAAACCCGAGGGAATAGTCTTAATGAGGCCAAAGTATAATTTATGATGGGAAGTGCAAGTTTCACGGGTTTGACATTGCCCAAATCAAATGTTTATTGGTTTCATTTTTAGCTGGCAATGCTTTTCTGCTGGATGCTGATCAGATATAAGTCTAAAGATTTTTAGTTTTACGAGTTGACAGAAATGGAAGCTTGTATTGCTCTCTGTGTTGCTCTTTCCATATCAACCACAATTTGATAGTAACTAACACGGTTTGGTTATAATTTTTTAGGCATTAGTTACAGGTTATCATACAAGAATTTTCTGTGTGTTAGAAGAGTTAAGTAATCAGCAATGGCATAGGTCCCATGTTTAGGGACGAACTAATCAGCTGTGGCTTTTTTCGGTTTTTTTTTTCATTATAATGTACTATTTTTGTTGATATCGTTCTTGGGTTAACAGAAGCGGTTGAAACCTGGCGCAAGGAGAAACTAAAAGAAGCCAAAACGTTGGCCTTCGGAGGAGAGGGGTTGAATTCAACTCTTTTGCAAGAGGAAGCAGGTAACTTGTAATCTGGACACAGCATGTTTCGGTACTTTTTGTATGTCATTGAGATAAAAGCTTTAACCTTCTTCCTTTTTACAGAATGTTAACTTTACCCGAACATACCATTTTGTAGGGATGTTAGTAAAAGCCTTGGAGTCCAATTGGGCTGCACTATCAGAAGAAATCGGCCTCTGGATACCCACTGAAGTCATTAATCAAGAACATGATGATAAGCCTGAGGGTGTGGAAGATACAGGTAATTGTGCAAAATCGATATATTAATGATATTGAAAGCCTGTCACTAAGGTTTAACTGTTTTATACTGCAGAAGAGGAGGACCAAATTTTAGCTGGGAGGCCGCTTCCACCACAATGCCATGCTGAACTTCACACAGATTATGATGGTGCAGCCGTTAGATGGGGTCTTACCCACCACAAAGAAAGTGCAGCCGATTGCTGCCAAGCTTGTTTAGATCAAGC
Organism: Gossypium longicalyx; assembly: GCA_025698465.1. Taxonomy (NCBI): domain Eukaryota; kingdom Viridiplantae; phylum Streptophyta; class Magnoliopsida; order Malvales; family Malvaceae; genus Gossypium; species Gossypium longicalyx. The sequence continues at coordinate 1,469,573 of CM047000.1, read as the reverse complement.
GAAAAATGCAAAGCCAGGTGAAAAGAAATGCAACATTTGGGTTTATTGTCCATCGGAGAACGGTTGCTATTCCCCAGATATATATCAACACAAACACATGGAATGCTGGCTGAAATTCGTAAGTCTCCTTTTGTATCCATTAAGTTACGGTAAAAGTACCATAGAGGCTTCTGTATCATGAGTCTGATTGCATTTTATTCAAAAAATGGGCAAATTTGCTCCTATACATTAGATCAAAGAGCAACTTAGTCTCTCTTTTTTCTTTTTTTTTTTTTTGTTAAAATTTCATTTATTTAAACTGGCGTGCCAGATCAGTTTTTAACAGTAAAAATAAATTGAAATTTTTAATAGGAACAGTTTGCTCTTTGTTGTAATGTATAGGGATTAATTTGCTATTTTTTCAGTAGAAGAGGCAAAATGCAATTTGACATCGACTACAGGAGGCCTTCATGGTACTTTTACCATCAAGTTACACTTCTTTGCAATGTAAAAGCTAATCCGAATTTTAAACAAAAAATTTGCAGTCAGAGAAGCCAAGATTGAACTTTAAAAACCGATATTCCGAACAATATCGAGACAAACACCCAAAAGCACCTGTTATGGTTCCTTGGGTATCAGGTATTATTAGTGAATGACTGAATTTTTATCAATGGAGACACCGAGAACGGGCAGAGTCAATTCGAGACAACATAAGAGACTCTAGTTCTATTAAAATCTTTTGATGATGGCCCCATTTATCTCTTAGACAAATAGACCTATGGTTATTACAATATAATGTGTTGTCTTTTTGGAACATGGGGGGAAAAATGGAACCTTTTCACCTCCACTTTTGACATGGAAATTCTTTTTGTACCAGTAATGGTGTCTATTGAATGTGGTCTAATTTCCATCTCAAGCAGAATTTGATAAGACTTTTATGAGATGAGAAAGAGACCCTGTTATCGTTCTTAGGTTGAGATTACAATTAAAAGAAATGGAAAAAAATGCCTGCAATGGCAGCATGAATGTGAATGAATTCTTTAGAGCTCTTTGTTTTTGTTTTGTTATTGTTTCCATGGTGTGAGTTTGCAGCATTATTTAAATTTGTGTTGAATCTGAGTAATTATTCTTTAAATTATGATAACACTTATGCAGGCTAAAATTTTAGGGAAAATGGTTGCTCAAGGTAGGCTTTTCACTCACTCCAGTTCACGAGTAAAAATTAGATAAATATTGATAACGGTTGAATCGAATATTTGTACATGATTTGAGACTTGATATACGACATTTAAGAAATTCTTATTTGATCATTTTTTTTTTAAATTAGTCTTTATTTTAGCACTTTCAAAAAGTTTTAACTCGTATATGATCATTTCGAAAATACTGATCTTATGTAAGCAATCTTTAAAAGTTCAAAGTTGAAAAATTAAATATGGTTTTGATTGAAATGGTAAAGTTGAGAAGTAAATGTACGGTCGGTTGGTTGAATCTTATTTTATGGCTCAACATTTTAGTAGATAGTGTTTATCTCGTAATATAATGCATATTCTTATTATTGTGGATTTTTTCTTTTATTATTTTAATTAACTTAATTTTTTTTCAAATAAGATTTAAGTTTGATTTAAAATAAAATTTATAATTATTATATTTACTCTAATGATTTATTTACTAGAAATTGAGATTAAAAAAGTATTAAAGAATGAAATTTGTTTAAGAAAATAATAAAGATAATTTAATAAAATGTGGTTTTAAATTATCTTATATTTGTCAATCAAATATCTCTAAATGTAACATACTGGACATTTCCTTTTGTAATCTTATTATAAAATGTAATTTTATATATTTTTGAACCAAACGAGCCCTAAATGTCATGTTTTGATAGTAGCAAAGGGCAAGTAGTGGCCTTGGCCCTCCAATAAGGGAAAATTTTTTTTAGCTCCTTTAAAATTTATAAAATTATAAATTAATAATAGTGAAAATTCTACTTTTAAGTACCTTAACCCCCAATTTATTATTCAATTTTGGTCCCTTAAACACTATTTTAGCTTTGTTTTCGAGTTCAAATTATGTACTTTTTAAATAAAATTGATATAAAAAGATAAAAATCCACTCAAAATAATGTTTGTTACTTTTGTAAAAAAAACTGAGACGGATAAACTAATAAAATAGAGGACTAAATTTATAAGTTGAGTAAGATACAGGGACTAATTATAAAATTTAAAATAAGGGACGAAATTTATAAGTTGAGTAAAATAAAGATACTAATTATAAAGTTTGACCAGTAATTTCAAGATTGTTTTGAGGACCAAACCAATCAGTCTATCCCAGAAACAAAAAAAAACACAATCAAATTGGTTGTTGGAAACAAATCGATTCGTCGTCTTTTAATCATCACTTAAGTTCAAGTTTAGGAAGTTAGATCATTAGAACTTAAAAAGGGATTTAATTGATTATCACAAACAATTGTTGGGAGAAAAAAATTAAAGTAGAAAATTTTGCTTGCTTCAATAGAAATTTGCTCCAAATCTCGATTCTACAACAACATCGATAAACCCAATTCATTATCGGAGCAAAGAAGCTTTGTTTTTGAATCTTGAAGACGTTTATCATCATTTAAGGTTAGTGTTTTTATTATTTCTGTTTATGTTTTTTTTGGAATGATTTGATTCTAGTTTAAAAGTTGTTCATTTTGTTCCTTTAATCATTAACATGTTCCACAACTTTTCTGGGTTTTGTTTTATAAATGTTAAAGGTTGTTAATTCAGTAATTTAGAGTTGATTAAATCGTTAAATTTTGGTTATAATTAGAGATTTTAGTAAAAAAATGAAATTTTAGTTCGAATGTTGATATTGTTAGTATTTTCTGTTAAAATTTAGTATAAACTATGTGTACTGAGTTTATAATTGTTTGTGTATATGAAGTTGATATGATTGCATGAGCATATTGACGGCGAATTTTGACGGAAAATGGTGAATTTTGATGGAAAATACGAATTTTGACGGAAAATACTTAAAACGAAGCAGATGGGTTCTGGGGAAGGGAACCCTCATTTCAGTGTTTTTGATGGAGTGAAGACTTTCCCATTAACACCCGAAGCTCTCATGGCCGATATCAACACCGCTATCACTAATCTCGAATACGCACGTGCCACGGCTTTCCTTGATTCCCCGTCTTCATCATTGTCGAGAAACAGAAGCCATGATTCATCCGAGTATGATGCTCGGATGGCTGATGAGGCTTATAAAGCCGGTTGTGCCGCATTAGCTGCTGGTAAGCTCGATGAAGCTTTTCATTCTTTGAATGTTTCACTCTCTAAATGTCCGCCCGAGAAAGCCTCTGCTGTTGCTAAGCTTCAGTCTCTTATATCTCTTACTTCTCAACAACTCAACAAATCTCCTGTTTCGGACTAGCCCTGTGTTTGTAGTGTACTTTTTTCTAAATTTGATTATCACCGTTTGAATTGAATATCAGTTAAAGTTATTGAATTATGTTCTCTTTCATATGCTTTTGCTTTGTGATTCTTAGATTAATTACCACTTGGTTTTCAATTTTAAACCATGTTTTGATTAGTAGCTAGGAAAAAAGGAAAGGTGCATCTCAATAGAGATGTTCTAGCTAAATAATAGGTGACACTTAACTTTCATATCCTTTCGAAATTCGGGATGTTGTGTTGATTCCAGTTTAAGTTCCTTCTAGGTTTGCTTATGCAGCATGTTGTCCTCCTGATTGGATTACTTCTACTATATTCTTAGTGAGGTTAGATGGTATCATAGTATGTTCGAGTCAAAGAACTATAAACTATACACTGTGCTAATACCATACAAAAAATGGTAAAAGTACCATGGAGGCCCTTGTACTAGGAGTTCGATTGCATTATGCTCTCTCTACTAAAAAAAAGGGCAAATTAGTCCTTGTACGTTAAATCAAAGAGTAAACTGGTCATTCTGTTAAAAATTCCATCCATTTCTACGGTTAAAAAGTGGTTTTTGTACGTCAGCTTGAGTTACATGTAACTGTTTGGTTATTCCATCAGCTACACCAGTTTTTACTAGTATAAATGGATGAAATTTTTAATAGAAATTGATCAATTTGCTTTTTGAATTAACGTACAAGGACTAATTTGCCTACTTTTTGAGTAAAGAGAGCAAAATGCAATCTAACTCCTAGTATAAGGGCTTCCATGGTACTTTTACCTACAAAAGACCATTTCAAATACTGGCAGTTTTTAGACTTTTTGATACGACTTTCTGTCGTCCAAGGTGGTTTCTTTTACAATATTCTCGGTGAAGTTAGATAGCCTCATTGTTTCTTCAAGTCAAAGAACTGTAAACCATACATTGTGTCAATACCATACAAAAGACCGCCTCGAGGTTTATTCGGGATTTGGATACTGGCGGTCGAGTTAAACTTTTTCAATACAACTTCTGTCATCCAAGGTGGTTACTTTTACAATATTCTCGGTGAAGTTAGATGGCCTCTTGTATGTTCGAGTCAAAGAACTGTAAACTATACATTGCGTCAATACCATACAAAAGACTGTTTCGAGGTTTATTAGGGATTGCATACTAAATCATCGAGTATAGCGAATTCTAACATTTGAACATTCTGTACGATTCATTCATGTTCTAGCTTTTTCTCTTTGGTTCGAAAATTAGGTGGGAAACCAGACAAAAAAGCTTGTCATTATTTCTTGCTTTTGCCTTTTTCCATTCATGAAGTTTGTCTGAGGTTGGAGATTACTTTTTCTTCTTTTCTGACAGATGCAAATGCTATTAGTTGGACTGTCCTATCATATTTCATGATATGATTTAATTGATGATATCACATTTTCCCTTCTAGAAGTATAGTTTTACGGTTTAGGGTTGAATTTCTTAGGGTAAATAATGAGTGTTAGGAACATGAAGCATGGATGTTTATTTGCACCAAAACAGTTGCTCTAGTCGTTTGTTCTTCTGTTTTTTTCATACAATAATTGCCAAGCATGCATGCAAATATTTCACCTGATTTGCTGGTTGTCTATACCCCCGGCTCGGGTAAAAGTATCATGGAGGCCCTTGTATTAGGAGTCAGATTTCATTATGTTCTCTTTACTCAAAAAGGGGTAAATAAATCGGTCCTTCTGTTAACAATTCTATCTATTTTTACGGTTAAAAATTGATCCATGTATGTCAGCATAAGATACATGTGGCACGTTATGTGTAACTGTTTAGTTATTTTGTCAAGAACGTCAGTTTTTAACAGTAGAAATGGATGAAAATTTTTAACAGAAGAACTGATTTGCTCTTTTGATCTAACGTATAAAGACTAATTTAACTGTTTTTGAGTAAAGGGAGCAAAATTCAAATTGACTCCTAATACAAGGGCCCTATAATACTTTTACCCGACTCGTTCTAAAAGAACTCAACTTTAGAGTTCTGTTATGTGTTCGAGGGAAGTTGATACATGAAGCAGATGGATCAATGGAAACTAATGGTTCTTGGTTGAAAGATTTGATAGCTTAGATATTAAGTAATCAATGTATGATATATTTTGGCTTAAGTCTGATAATGTATGGATACTATTTGGATATTCCGATTATTAGTTAAATGTTTATCTTTATCCTTGCAGGCAAGAAAGACCAGTTCTTCGAAAGAGGTGCCATTAAGAATTTCAAAAAGTGATACGATTTGAATTTTAAAATTTAAAAAAATATATAAAGACAATTTTTTAAAAATAGAAGCAGAGGGACTAAATTTTAAATTTACAAAGAGTGCGAATTTAAGGTTAAAAGAAAAAATTGCATATAACAAGTTTTATATACCAATAAAAAACTTGGCTCGATTAAACTATAGCTCACATGATTTGTACCTTGAGCTCATGTTCAAACTCGTTTCATATATAAATTTTATGTTTAGGGTTTATGTTTGTATTATATTAAGAGTAAATTAGTAATTTAATATAAATATATTATAAATAAAAAAGGTATGTTAAGCTCGTGAATTGTTCAAATTGAATATTTAAGGTATTTAAACTCATCTTGTATGTTAGCTTGAGTCGATTTGACAATGACCCAATGGTATACTATTATACAAGCCTAACTCGAAATGTTTAAAACTTGACTTGAAATTTATTATTTGAAAACTCTCTTAGAGCTTGATCAAATACATTATTATAAAAGTCGGAGCTTCGCTCAATAACCTTGTTTATATGATTTATACAAAAATATACTATAAGAAACGCTAGACTAGATTCACCAATTGCTCAAAGTATTAAGGTACTCAAGCTTTAGCTTGCACAATAACTCGAACATGGCTCAATAAATGATCAAATCATATTCAAGTTTTCTCGATTCAAACTTGAATAATTTGTAAGTAGAGGTGTAATTTGGCCGAGCCAAGGTCGAATACTAGTAAACTCGATACTCAGCTTGAACTCAATCAAACATCTATTTTTAAGCTCGAGATTGACTCAAGATATAATCGAACTCAATTAAACTCAGTTTACCAATTTTTGTATTCGAGCTTGGCTCGATAAGAAAATTTAAGGTTAATAATATACGAATTACTTGAAAAAGACAAAATCCTTATTGTCCCGATACAATCCGCCATCGTTTGGTACCAAGTCTCAGTTTTCACCGTGACTTCAGCTTCAGGAAATTACTTGTAAGTAACTCCAAAGGAAACTATTTTATGGAAAAGGCGAAAACAAATTTATAAATTCACTTTGAAGGGTCTCAATGGGGAATTTATTTAATCCCAATTTATTTGTTGATATGTCTTTAGCCCTTTGTGTGTTTTAATTTAACTTAGTCTTTACCCCAAAGGATATAGAATCCCAGTATTTTCAGTAAGCTGTAAAGCCATTATCAACACAAACATCAAAACAAATAAAGGAACTATAACAAGTTGGTTAAATTCTAATTTTGGTCTTTCAACTATGCTCGTTTTTGGAATTTAGCCCGTATACTTCTTTTATGGTGTTCTTATACCTTAATTTGATACCTTTGTTCTTATAATGTCATTAGTTAGTCCAAATAGTTAATATTATTATACTATTTTCGATTAAATTTCGGTATGAAAAAGAGCTTTATAAATATCATATTGACTTTTATAAAAAACATGCTGGATTAACCGAGGCTATTCAAGCAGTCACTAGTCGATTAAATGATATTCCTATAACAACCGAAAAGTTCTAATGATATTATAAAAGTAAAGGATTAAATTATATTAGATTAAAACACAATGAATAAATCCTAAATTTAAGCATAATAGAGGGATAAAAACCCATAATTTGACCACCATATGTCTATAACAATCAATGCTTTTATATTTAACCGGAATAGTTAATCGTGTTAACCATTTCAACTAAGAATCATGTCGAACTAAAGTATAGTAATTAAATCTCAAATTCAACATAATAGAGGGACCAAAACCATAATTTCACCATAAAAGTCTTATAATAATCATTGTTATATAAGAATATGTATAATATAAAGTCAGTATCTTACAAATCAATTTGGCATCTCCAAACATGAGTGTCTTTTACCAAGAAGAGCACTCTCATCATTCTAAGAGATGCAAATTCATAGCTACACTTTTAAAGGAAGCATTTTCCCATTGCCATAGTTTCAATGGTCGGTTTTCGAGTTCGGGTCACGATGACGACGAACACTCAACAAGTGACATCGATGATGAATCCGAGGTACCAACAATTTCCCACTCTTCCTATATGTACGAATGTTCATTTTGTTTTGTTTCGTTTCATTTCTTTCTTTGTTTGTGATATGTTGTTTATAGGTAGTTGTTTCAGAAATCCGGACTCGAGCGATGGAAAAGATGAACAGAAAGACGAGTTCAATGACAGGAAGCTTTTCGTGGGTGTTATCTCCATCGACGGGAGAGATTTACATAAGCTCGAATCATTTTAAAAGAAGAGACAACGATAATGAAGATGATGAATTCTTTTCAGTAGGGAGTTGTTTCTCGTTGTGTTCGAGTGGTGTTAGTAGGGAAGCGTTTATGTCGGCTAAATCAAATTTCTCGCGTTGTTCGAGTTTAAAGAATGTTGATTTCCCAGAGATTTGGAACTTTGATTCAGAGGATTTCCGAAGGCGATCGATCATTAGGGAGTTTTGTCATTGTGAAGGGTGGCCATTTGGGTTATGTAGGAAAGTTGTGTTGTTACCACCTTTGCCTAAATCACCCTCGGAATCTTGGTCTTGGCGTAAAGGGACTAGATTAGCTAAGACTCCATATATTTAAATATGTTACAAGTTTTTATACTTTGATATAATTCTTTTACTTCAAAAAATCTTTTTATCTATAAAGAATTTTAGTCCAATCATTGACATCCATCAATGATTTTAGTGTCAACAATTGGACTAAGAAAAATTATGATACTAAAATAAAATACAAAGACTAATGGTATATTAGTCACTTTTGTTTCGAATTTCTCTTTTTTCTTTCATTTTGACAATGAAAGCCGAATATACATTTAATATGAATATTTTTATATATTGAAGAATTGCACTTTTACATTTATACTTGAGTATTTATATCCTAATAAAAAATATTATTAAGCCTCATTTGCAAATATATGGGGTAAGATAAGGTCGATAGTAGACTGGTTTGAGGATAGAATTATCACTTGAGCTTGAAGATTTACTCAAATTCGAGATAGTTGAAGTTAAAATATTAGATCCAAAAAATGAGTTTAAATAAAAAAAATTAAACCCATTTAAAATATAAGTTAAATCCAAGCTCAAACATTCAAGCTAGCTCAATTTGTTTTCTAAATTTGTAATATACTATATTATGTAATTTATAACATAAAAAATAAATCATTAGTAACATATAATACTAACATGTAAACATTAAATAAAATTGATTACATATGAAAATTCAATAAATGAAAAAAATTAAAATATAAATAATATAATTTTTTAGAAAAAAAAAGTTATATATGCATGGCCAAAATAAATGAGTTAATTAGTTACAAATATGACAAATTTGAGCAAAATTTTAAACCAATATTTTAGATTAAATTAAGTATAAAATGGGTTAACCTAAACCCAACAACCCTTAAGCTGGAGAAAAATTTTCCCATAAAATGCAAAATTTTCCCATAATTTTTTTTTTTCAGAAACATGATTTTACATTTTGATTTATTGTTTTGTTGACAACATAAGCCTTTTTATTTAGCTTTCCAAGCAAACTCCAAGGTTTTCTAGGAGAACAACACCAACTTGTCTCCTACTATTCATAAACATGATCTAAAACAGAACAAAAAAAAGAGTTCACATGAAATGTCTCAACAATTTAGTGCTAAGCTCTTTGTTCCACATAAGATCCAGAGAGTCCAGAGGTTCCAAGAACGGTAATCTGCATCGAAAGCAACCCAAAAAAATATTAGACCGAATTACATTTTTCGTAAGTGCATGATTCATACACCTAAAGTTTGCGTTAAACTGTTTCCGTGACCAGTGACATTGTCAAATATAAAAAAGGCAGCAAAGAAAAACAACGCTGAATGCATATAAGTCTTGGCGGATGAAGATGGATTGGAAAACAGGTTATAGTTTATCCCGGGGTTCAGCCTGGTGTTCTGGAATACCGGACGGTTAAGATGTTAACCATGGTCACAGAAGAACAAATAGCAATTAGCATATACAAGCTGAGGCATCTTAACCTAAATCGTAATTCTCTTGTTTCGTATTAAAACACGAACTACGTGAAAATGATATGAAGTGAATGAATAAACTGTGTTAAAACATGGCCGAGGCAGATCATGCAGTCGTGACTGAATTCATAGATATGTTGCAAATAGTATATAATCTGAGGCATTTTGGCACTTTAACCTAAATCATAATTCTCTTGTTTCGTATTAATACATGAACTACATGAAAAATGATATGAAGTGCATGAATAAACGCTGATCATGCAGTCGTAACTGAATTCATAGATATGCTGCAAATAAGTTTATTACCTTTCCCCACTCAGAGCCTAGGCCACTACATCTCATCTTTAGGTAGATCATCTTTGATCCCAACTCATTCTCTACCTTCTTTCGCAAGTAGGTTTCGTTAGGACCGAATGCATCTAAGTAAGTCGCGTATCGTTGGAACACTGTCTTAAGTGCAGCAGCAAACTCGCTTGATAAAGGTTTTACATTCTACGAAATAAAGGATTCGATTCATCAAATGCCAACAATCAGGCAATAGAAAGAAAAGAAAAGGGAAAAATGAGGTCTTTATATATTATAGTAATACCTCTCCGCTCACTCCGATGCTGTCATCGAGTTCCATTTTCATCGTGATTAGAATACCACCAAACTCTTCAACGGCTTCAGCGGCACGGAAAACATTTCTCAAAGCTTCCTGACCAGCTTTGTCATCGGTATTTTTTGACAAGGCTTTCTTTGCATCTTGTACGACCGAATAGGGAAGCTCATCCCAACTTGCAGCCATTAAGTCCTTGAAAACATTCAGAATCTCAGTGTCATTTATGTCAGGCAAATGAGCTGCATCTTCACTAAAATAGCGGATGCTTCCCGATCTCAACGCAAAGGACAACCTCCCACCTGCATATTTTCACTCGTGAATAAAAATGTGTTGGAACTTGATACAAGTTGGTATTATTACAAGTTACAACATGCTACACAATCCACTAGAAGTTCGTATACATTTAATGCACTCTATTTACAAATCTATACACTGTCTACGTCTAAATTTAATTTCCCTTTATCAAGGTAACAGCATTTGGTTCACTTTCATATATATGGTGTATCAAATACCAGCCCTTAATCGTAAGCAGGTACAAAATATAGTTTCATTAAAGTAGCTGCGTCCTAATATCATACACACAAGTACACATCAAAAACCCATAAATTAGCAGAAAACACCCACAACCTTAAGGAGATTCTAAAGAGCTTAAAAATCCAACCTTCAAGGAGTATAGTTCTGTTGACAGGATTTAGATTGCTCGGGAAAAAGTCTGTGAAATGTCATCCATTGAGGAACGACAGACACCTCAACAGGTCCAGCATTGGGCTCAGAATGTATATGTTCGGTTTTATCCCTGGGTTTTGTCTCCCAAATCCGCTGAGAGCCTGAGTGCGTTCACAGACTGGTTGTGCTGAGAGCCTGCAGTGGTGGCGGTTGCTGCCTCCACCTAGCAAGAAAACTCAACATTTGCAAATCCTACCAAGAGCAAATGTTGAGATTTACTTGATGAGTGAAAGTGCTCCCGCTCTCTTGGCAAACTCAGTCTGTGAACCCGCTTGAACTTTCAATAGACTCGGGAGACAAAACCCAATAATAAAACTGAACATAGACATCCAAGGTCTATGTTAAGAGGTTCTTAGGCCCTCCTCCTCAGGTTCTTGGCACAATCAGCCTCTGAATTCACTCGGACTCTCAGTAGAGTCGGGAGATAAAACCCAGAAATAAAACCGAACATAGACTTAAGGAGTCGGTAGGCCCTCGGCAAATGATACTTCACAGACTTCTCCCCGAACAGTCAAAATCCCTCAACAAGTTCAAATCTCGCAGACGTAAAAAAATAGCTACAAATTTGAAATCCCAAGAAGAAAAAGTCAGCCACGAGCTATATTATTACTAAAACACTAAATCTAAGTCGATAAACTCAGCGATTCCCAATATAATCAAAAAAAGGAGAAAGATAAACTCAGCGATTTCCATTATGATTAAAAAAAAGAGAAATGGGTAATCAAAAAAGAATCCAAAAGAATAGAAAAAAGTACCAGAAGGGGTGTTTCTAGGCGGATTAGGGGCGATAGGCGATGAGATAGAGAAGAAACTCCGGGAAACCAAGTGGCGATTGTGATTGACGGCGGCCGTGACGGCAATGGGGGTAAAACGGGAAGATCTGAAACATGCTGCTCTATAAACGGATCTCAACGCCATCATCTTCTCCATTTTTTTTGAAGCTTTTTCCTTTTTTTTAGTTTTTAATCAAATTGGCAGAGTACAGAGAAAAGCAGAGTCAGCCGAGAATCGAAAGCGTTGTTCGGGAAACTTTGGCAAATCAACGTTTTTAGCAATTTTGGGCTGGGCTTTAGTCTCATCTTAATTAACAGCATTTAGAAAGGCTTAGGGTAAATCACATACAATATCATTAATTTATTAGTAAGTTTATGTTTTGATCATCTAATTTTTAAAAGTTATAAAATGATTACATAAATTATCTGAAATTTTTATTTAATTCATTGAGCTGTTAAAATTGCTACTGTATGGTCATCTTTATTCACACCATATGCAAACTGCATCAATCGAAAACTTTCTATCCCTGATTAAAATCTAAACAACTTTCTTCTCTGATATTTAATAATGACCATCAGATCGACTTGAATTTAACTAATATTTTTATACTCATCGATGGATATTACTCTATCATACCAATCGTTAAATTATCGCTAGAGACTCTAAGGGACTTCAAAAACAAAGACCTTAACAACCCACTAACTTAAATGAAAACGAATAGTTTAATGAGTATTTTATAACATTTTTAAATTAAGTTACCAAAACATAGAGTTAATAATAATTTAATGATACTCAAAATCCGTTCACTTGAGCAAAGCTTGATAATAACCTAATTATATTTGAATTTCTCCAGATCACGAATGTAAGCCCAAAAACATGCAAAACCACTGTTGAAATCAAATTGGACTGGACAATCAAATCAATTAAACCAAAAATCATGAACTGGTCTAAACTGACTTTCTGAGTGAACCATTTGAAACTAGTTAAACCAGACTGAAAAACCGTAGTTAATATTTTTCATTTTTTTATTATAAATTTTTAATAATTTATTTAATTAAACCTAATCCGACTGATTGAGCTGAACCACTGGTCTGGTTTTAAAAAACTTGAGCAATAACTGCAATATGAAGAATCTCAGACAACTACCAGAAGGCAAGTAACAAAAGCTAAACATCTTCACAATCCCACTTACACATCAAAGAGGGGATAACAGAGAGATTAATGAGACAACATGATAGTCCCTTTCAAATTTCACAATACAATGGCAGTTTTTTGACCAACAAGCTATGATAGTTCCTGAATATGAAAAAAGAGTATACAGGTGCTAAAAGAGTTTTAGAACACCACCGTGTCGAGCATAGTTCCCAATGTCTGAACTATGTTTGACGACATCAAGTTCGAGACATGTTCCTCTAAGTGCTTCTTGGCATCTTGTCGGCCGACATTTGCGATTGCCAGCTTCTCAGGAGGTAATTCATCTTCCTCCTGCACTGCCTTATTGTATTTTATAGCTAAATTCAGCATTTCCTGCACATATCAAAATAAACCAACACATACATGGGGGACATCAATATATATACACATACATACAACAGCATAGCTTGGATGATAAAGTCTATTCAATCACCTGAACAGTCTGCTCATTAGTTTTGGAATGAGTATCGAAACGTCTAAGTGTCAGTCCATCTGTCCACTTCTTCTTGTGAAGATTCAACAGCATCTTTTCCTCGAGTTCATTCTTCCTGTAGTTAATGGCTATGGAGTAGTAATGTCTGTTTAGCCCATGTATTAATGCCTGACAAATGAAAATGGTGAGATGAATGAGACTTCACAAGTAAAAGGAGATACATGAAAACCGTAAGACGTATTCATTTGACACTCACTTGAATAGATGGCTTATTAAGATGCCCGAGATTAGATGTTGTCTGACGTGGTTCTTGGCCAAGCATCATGGTTTGTGGGTTGATCAAGCGGAATGCATCAATCACCACTTTCCCTTTAACACTCTGAATTGGGTCCACCACCACTGCTACAGCCCTTTGGTTCAAAGCTTCAAAACTCTGCAAGCAATAAAACATGTTAAATTCCGAGCATGAAAGACTTTGACACGTTTTTTATGTCTTCCCAATGATCAAAGCTTCAAAACTAGGAAAGGTGGAAAAAGAGAGAAGGAACGGGGCAGCAGAGACTGGAGAGTTTACAAAACTATGAATCACAATCAATACAATGCAGCGTCCAAACTGATTGCCTTAAAGGTATCAATTAAGGACTGTGTTATCAAAGCAATACCCATGCCCTTGAACCACCCCACCCCATTACTACCGAAAAGAAAGAATTGAAACGTAGAGGAAAAGAACCCTATAAGACAAATAATATCATGAAACTGAATATAAGAGCTAGATAAGTTGAATTTTTTGTTTCTTTCTAAGAAAAGAATGAAATGATCAATGGGCTGCATCAATGCTAGCACAGATGGAAGATAAAAAAAGCTCATGATCTGACAAGAAAATCTTCTAAGCAACAGTAAAATAGTAAGTGTCCTAGTATGTGTCTAATGCAGCACTATGCAAAAAAGTTTGAACACAACCTGCTGTGTGTTTATGTCAACACCAGAAAGCCAGCAGCCAAATCCAGGATGTGAATGGTACCAACCCACCACCATCTCTGGTCTGCAAGACCAAGCAAAAGGATCAGCTCAATTGAGAGAAACAGGTAATCAAGGAGTGCAAAACCATCAAATCTTGTTAAAAAAGTATTATTTCTTCAAAGCTCAAGTTATTTCCAGTAACAATTATAAGCTAATATGAAAGAAACTCGAGAGTAGCTAATACCTTCCAGTTTGTTTGAGCATATCAAGCATATTTGTTTGAAAAACATGATCCACAGCTTCAACACTGACACCAGTACCACTCTGTGGCATCGCAAAGACATCCACTACACGCACGGTGTACTCATCGACAAACTCTCCCAACATCAAACCCATTACTTCCATGGGAACTCCAGCTCTTCCTATAAAATTTTCACATCAAGCAAAACTCAGAAACAGAATCACAACAAACATCAGGTCTAGGTTATCCTAGACCTAACAATTGGACAGGTCAAATTAATTTTAGGTAGAGTCAATCTGGATCAAGTTAATTCAAGTTTTAAATTGTTCGGATCAGTTCCGAGTTCAGATCACTTCAGGATAAAGTTATTTCTGGTTCGGGTTGTTCATTTTTTATAGTCAAATAACATCAGGTCGGGTTTAGATTCAGGCTTTCACGTTTAGGTCAGGATTTAAAAGTCTAAATTATTCCTAGAATCGAAATTGAAACAGCTCACATGTCTCATAAGCAAGTAAATGAAAGGCAGATCAGAAAATCGAAGTTTTTATTCAATAAAGTAAACCCTAAAACGCAAAAAGCAAAACAGTATAAGCCCATCGATTGTTTCTATTAATTTTCACAACAAAAATATAATGCGGAGAAACCCTAATCACTTAAGCAAGTAAAATCAGCAGAAGAGAATAGGAAGTATGTATATATAAATACACACACACATATAAACAGACAAGGAGAGAGAGAGGGTTACCGTGCTTGAGCATTTTGAGGAGGGCCAAAGAGGAGATGTAGACCTGCTCCGACGAATCGAGAGTCGGCGAATCCGGCGGTGGGTGACCCAACGCGCCACCAGCACCGGCGAACATCCTGTGCAATCGTTCCATACCGGACATCGTCGATCGGAGTTTTTGGGAACTTTTCTTTGGTAGCAAGACAAGTGAGAATTTCTCTGATTTTTTTCTGTCCCTTTAGCTTTGCAGCTCTCTATAAATCCTTATGGGCTGTAAAGGCTAATATATATAGTACGGCTTGTTATGTCGGTCCAGGTCCGGTCCAATTTAAGCAATAGATAGTGGACCTAAGATGGCCCAAAAATTAAATATATGGGCTTCTTTGAGCCCATTAATCAGGGTAGCAATGGAGATTTTTTATTTGTATATATAAAATAATAATAATAACAATAAATTTGGTTCATTCTGATCAAATCGAATCCAAACCTGGTTTAACTTGATTTGATTCTAAAAATTTCGTTCAACTTGAACTCATATTAACTGGAACTTGAAGTTGATTCAAACCTGGAACAATCTAAATTAAAATGACATAAACACAAAATAATTTAAACTCGAACTAACCCAAACAAATAATCCAAAATAATTTAAACTAAAATTGATCATAACTCAAAATTATTCGAACCTGAAATGACTGAGAAACAATAAAACCAAATAACCCAAAATCAATATTACTCAAAACCCAAAACACTTCCAACCCAAATCAAATAAGTGAATAGATGTTGATATATGTTGGTAGCAATATCCTAAACTAAATCATGCATTATCCCACAATTATCCATTTCTTATAGAAAACACTATAATAGGCTATAAATAGATGGTCTTGCAATAGGATTGTGTGATGCTTAGGGTGCATAATTTAATTTGTTTCTCAATATTTTTAAAATTGAATAAATTGATCTTTCTAAAAAAAATAGAGTAATTTAATTCTTTTTAATATTGTAAGTGAGTAATTAAAGACAATTAATTACGATGTTAATGTCTTTTGTTAGTTGTACATACTTTTGATTACTATAACAACAAATTTAGTCCTTAATATTTACATGTTTTGTCAATTTGATTGATTCTAAAAAAAAAAAAAATTTAGCCTCAACATTCACACATGTTGCATACTAAATTTGTTAAATCAGGACCACATTGATAGAATGTCTAAACTTTGAGAGTTGAATTTGTTATTATTGTAGGTCAATTTTGGGCCTATTTTCATAAGACCATTTACATGATCAATAAACCCAAATATTTAAACCACTAACCCAAATACCCCTAAACCCATTTATTAATCAGACCCAAACCCCTAAACCCAAGACCCAATACAACAAACCCAGTTGGCCCATTTACTACCCAAATCCACTAACCCACAAAACCCAAACCCATTACAAAACCCAAATACCCCAAGCCCAATACCTAAACTTAACCTAGCCCAATAACCCAACAAATCAAGAAACCCTAGCCATCTATCCACCTTCCCACTTGCGCCGAACCTACCCACCTGCCCTTTGCCACCACTGACGTCTGCCATGCCCACCTGCTCCACCAGCACCGGCCATACCCTGCAAAACGAGAGGGACACGCAACAGCAACAAAATAGAACAAACATAAAGTGTAAAAAAAGGCTATAAAAGGCCATTCAAAATCGTGTAAAAAGGGGGATTTCGGAATAAAAAAGAGAGAGAATATTTTCAATACATATAAACAGATCCGAGAAAACATAAAGAATATTGAAAACCTCATCAATCCAGCAACCAAAATACACAGACATCGAGTATTCAAGGTGGTTTTTATTTCTATTTTTTTTATTTATTTCATTTTTAAACCTATTTTTCCATTTATATACATATTATAAACTAAAAAATACATAAAAAAATAAAATAAATTTTTTTTAAATTTTTTACCTTCTTCTGGTGGCGGCGTGCCGGTCGCATGTGGTGTCGACGATCGTGATCGGTGGTGGCCTTCCTGGCCGGTAGCCCCCTCTCTTCCTTCTCTCTTCTTTTTTTTTTTTCTTTTCTCCCTTCAAATGATTTTTTTCTGAAAATGGGCCTATTTATAGCCCTCCAAAACGACGTCGTTTTGGGGGCTACACTTAAGCCCCAAAACGACGTCGTTTAAGCCTTACCCGATCCGACCCGGCCCGTCCAGCCTAGGGTCCGAGCTTTTTTTAAGGGAGGGGTTATTTGCGCGTTTAACCCCTCCGCTTTTTTGAAGTTTTGTAATTAAATTTTTCACATTTTCTAATTTGGCCCTAAAGGTTTTAGCGCTTTTCAATTCGGTCCGCAATGATATGCTGTGTTCTAATGGGAAGGATTATTTGCTATTTTGATCCCCCAGGTTGCGCGCGTATCACTTTTTAGTCCTTTTCACTTTGTTTCTTTTTAAAATTGCCCCAAGACTTCGTTTTTGTTCCAAATTTAGTCCTTTTATTAGATTTAAGTTCATTTTCATATCATTTTTATTATTTATTTTCATATTATTATTGTTTTTTATTATTCCTCTTATTATATATCATCAATGTATTATCATTATAGCTAATATTATTATTTCTAATATATATGTGTATGACGTACATATTTTTTTAATATTATAATGTATTTATGCAATATTATTTATAAGTTTTTATATTAATAGTTTTTATATATATTAGGTATATATTATGTATTTATTCTAGTACTATATCATATACATACCCTTTTTATATTATTATACATATATGTTATTAATATCATACTTTTGTTGTTATGTATATATTTTAATATTGATAATTATAAATATTTTATAATATTGTATGCATATTTCTAATACCATGGTATATTCTCCAACGTCATTATTATTTATGTATATATGCGTATTTATGTATCATATGAATATTTTTATTTATCATTTCTAATATATATTTACCATATATGTTTTATCTCATATATTTCTCTTACTTATTTTTTATTATTTCATGTACATATTTTTTATATCATCTTTATTATTATTATTAATCTTAGTATATGTATTATGTATGTATATATTTTTAGTATATATATGTAGGTATATCTCTATATAATGTTAGTATTGTTATTAATATTATTATGTTTTCTTTCAACATTATAATTATGTATGTATATATTATATAAGTGTTTTAACATTATATTGGATACGTATTTCATTATCTGTATATATGTATATATAGTAGTTTTCATTATTTTATTTCAATATTTTGTATTATCTGTTTCTTTTTCTTTTATAATATTATTGTACATATTGATTTATATATCTCTTATGTGTGTATATTTTTTAATATTTATTTTATACATATGTAAATATTACATATATATATATATATTATAACATTACAAGTTATGTTTTTACTATTCTACATATATATTTCAAATACTATAATATATCTTTAACATTATTACTACCTATATATATATATATATGTTATTTGGTGTACATATATCTTTATTGTTTTTAATATTATTGTCACACTTATATTTGTTTCAATATATTTCTAGTTCTGTCTTTCATTTATTTTTATTTCATATCAATTTGCTTTGCATTATTTCGAAAATTTTATTCTCATTTTCTAATTCACTTCAATAAGCAAGGCAACGTACCGATGTAACACCAAGTCGCCGATTTCATCGCTATGATGGGTGAAAATTAATCGACTCGTGTTAAAACGGAACGTCCTTCTCAAAAGAAACCGAAAAAACTAAAATTTCTTGTCTTTTCAATCATGTCATGATTAAATATTATTTTGAACTCGTATTTTTGAAAATCAAGACAACACGTGTTTAACAAGATACCAATTTTGGGCGTCGCCAGGGTGCTAATACCTTCCTCGCGCGTAACCGACTCCTGGACCCTATTTTACTCTGATTTTAACGTAGACCTAAACTCGGCCTTCTCTGTTTTAAAAATACATTTATTAGGTGTCCGATCACACCTGTAAAAAGGATCGGTGGCGACTCCCCTCTTTATTTCCGTTTTTTCAATTTACGTTTCAAAAAAATCAAACTTCAGTTTTTCAAATTTTCAATAAATCGCCACAATTAGCGACCGAAAGCAAAATTTTACGTCGCTACAGTTATTATACCAATCAAAATTACGTACAATTAGCGGAAAATGTTAACTTTGAGACTAATTGTCCTTAATTGCTCATCTTCTAAATTGATAGGGATTAAATTGCTCTAATTTTTTTAGAGAGATCAAGTTGCTCAATATCGAAATTGAGAGGAATTGGAAATGTGTTTTTGCCTCTCTTTTTTCCCTTCAGCATAAAAAGTGAGTGGGGAAGAGTTGTAGGAAATGTGAGATTTAGTGTAGTGAAATTCTTCTCTAGGCAAGGTTCCACAAGCGTGATTAAGTCTGAATTGCGATAACAACTATTTGTATTTTAGATTTTTGTTCTTGCTATGTTTGCATGTTAGTATATCATTTGGTATACCCATATTTCTTGGCACACTTCACTACCAATATCACATTTTCACAAGGTTTGCATTATTTATTTATTTATTTAGAAGAGTTTACAAGTATGATTACATGGATAAGTATAACACAAATCACATTTAATATATGCTCGATCAGCTAGAATTAGAAGAGACCTAATACAAATACGATGAACTGGAAACCAAAATAAATTCAAACAAACCCACACATGGTGGGACTCAAACTTAGAATAATCTAACGAAAAACCTACACATAATATTTCCAGTATATATATCTTTTTGGTATAATCACAAGTTCCTTGTTTAGGGATAAATCTCAAAACTATACATGAATTATGGTTTAATGTGCAATTATATACATTAACTTTGATTTTGTGCAGTTTTATACATGAAATTTTGATTTGATCATATTCTTGTAAATTATTAACACAATTATTAATATAACATCATTTTATGTTTTTATATTACATACATGAATAATTATATTTATCCACTATTAAAATAAATTGATATATTTATTTCTTTGAATGTGCATGATTAAATCAAAATTAAAGTTTCAAGTATATATTTGAACCATAATTAGAGTTTTATGTGTATAATTGCACCAAATTAAAATTCATATATATACATTAAATCAAAATTTATATATAATTTTGAGATTTATCCCTTTATTTTACTATCTAAGACTAGTCATATTCGAGTTAGAAGCGAAATTTAAATAAAACCCTTCTAAAATGGCAACTCCAAAATTTACAATTCCACGTGATAAAACTCAAATCCGATGCATAAAACCCAAGAAATGTCAACTTTCCCAACACTATCAGAGTATTAAAGATTGATATGTCACTATTTCCTCGAATATTCCTTGAACTTCTTGATTTTTTTTAATATATCGTAATCAATCATTTTTTAACCAAATTGGTAGTAGATAATTATGTATATAAATAAACACAAATATATGATGGCTGTTAATAAATTATAGTTAAAGTTTATTAAATTATTAATAAATTTACATTTTGGTCATTTAATTTTAAAAAGTTATAAAATAGTTACTAAATTATTTAAAAGTTTTCGTTTAATTTAGTAGGCTGTTAAAATCGCTGTTGTATAACATTCTCTATTCGCATTGCTTGTACAAACCGAAAGCTCTCCTTACCTTTTTCTCCTATAGTTCAGTTTTTTTTTTTCATGAAACAACTTAAATGTCATAAATTTACGAACTAAAATCTAAACAACTTTTTTTTCCTATCTCCGACATTGACCTTCAGATCGATTTGAATCTAAGCTATGTTATTTTACTCTTTGATGGGTATTGATCCACCACATTAATCGTCAAATCGTTGCTTAAACTTAATAACTCAATGACTTAAATAAATTTTTTTGAATAATTTAATGACCATTTTATAATTTTTTAAAATTGAATGACTAAAATATAAATTTATTAATAATTTTATAATTTTAAGTATAATTTATAGAGATAAAATCCAAAAATGAATGGGTATGGATTCTTAAAACCCATGACCAATTAACTCGTCAAAAGACTTTAATTATTTGGAATAGGTGGGTAGCTATCATAATCATTGACCAAAGTTGACGAGTAGATACTAAACACAGCAACAAAATTCCAAAGGGTCAAAATTTGAGAACCAAAAATTAAATTTATTTAATTTGTCATATTTGAGTTTTCAATACATGCGAGTCGGATTGAGTTTATGTTAGGTTTATATATACTATTAATACACCTTATGTTTGCTTAAGTTTGATCAAATCTGAAATATGATCCTCAAATTTTGTCAAAACTCATCTATATTTATAAATGGCTAACTCAATCTTGTTTTAAGCTCACCCATGTTATTATTATTTTTTAATTCTTTAAAAAATTATATTAGTTTTAATTTAATATTTTATTTTTTTTCCATCTATTAAAAATTTAAGCATAGATAACAATTTTTAACGTTTACATTATATTATTAAATATTGATTTTATTTGTTCTAAATTACATAATACATAAAAATAAAATAAATATATATTACAAAGTAGAAAATGCAACGCACCAGGCTAAGCTCGAACCTTGAATTTTGGAGCCCAAACTTGGCTTATATTTTAAATGAGCTTAATTATTTACCAACACTTGTTTTTCAAGTCTTATACTTTTGTCTAAATCCTCCTATATTTCAAACAAGCTCTGGACTTGGACGAATATATAAGCCATTGAACATGTCTACTCTCTAGTCTTACCAGGCACATCTTCCATGTGTAGATTTTGTTCGGTTATATTCTAATTTGATTCTATTTTATAATTGATCATATGGTTAAAAATATCATGGAAGTCACTGTACTAGGAGTTAAATTGTATTTTTCTCTCTTTACTTAAAAAATGGGCAAATTAGTCCCTTTATGTTAGATTAAAGAGCAAACTAATCATTTCTGTTAAAAATTTTATTCATTTCCACTGTTAAAAGCTAGCATGGCAGATGAAGTAATTAGACAACTACACATGGCGTGTCGCGTGTACCTCATTCTAGCATACATGGACTAGTTTTTAACAATAAAAATAGATGAAATTTTAAATAGAAAGATCATATTGCTCTTTGATCTAACGTACAAGGACTAATTTACCCATTTTTTGAGTAGAGGAGACAAAATACAATTTGATTTTTAGTACAAAAACCTCCATAGTATTTTTACTTTAATCAGGCATGTATTTGTATTTCGATGTAAACTCAAAACAAATAGATGAAATTAAATGAGACATAGATTAAATTAGCACATTGAAATGTTATTATTCTTGTTGAAATACATTCAATCCAAAGTAAATCAATAAAGTTCCAATAGCAATGAATTACAAAACATCATCCCATTTGGGATTTTTATTAAATCATGGAATTATTTGTGCTTACAATATAAAGAAACCACTAAATTTTAACTTCAACTTCATATTTATGTGCTTCAGCCTTCCCTTGGGGTGACCTAAGATGCCGACGGTGTCTCTCTTGGGACAGTAGTTTCGCAAACCTACAATTATAAACATCAAATTTTTTTTTCTAATTAAATACATTATGAAATTTGGTTGGAATTGAAAAATAAATTTTTGAAAAATCAATCAATAATTTTATTAGTCTTAATTTATAATATTATTGAGTATTTTTCTCTATCCCTTTAAGACGTGGTGTTTGTATATTTATATGATATGGGTACTGTTAATTGATATGACATATTAGGTAGGTTTCATGCATACAAAACATATATCCTACTCTAGACCTAACACGTGTTTGTACAGTCTCATGCATATGTAACTTTGCAGGAGAGCAAGCTCGACTTACGAGCTCAACCCGCAAGCTCAATAGAATCTGACCCAAACTTATTCAAGTTTTTAAGTCGGTAATGATAATTATCCTAACAAACATATAGAAAAATTTTCATTTTCGGGGCCAAAGCCCTTGCGCTCCCCTTAGTTTCGTCCTTGAATGAATGCAAAGTTTGTAGTGTTTAATTCCTCTCTCTCTCTCTCTCTCTCTCTCTCTCTCTCTCTCTCTCTCTCTCTCTCTCTCTCTCTCTCTCTCTCTCTCTCTCTCTCTCTCTCTCTCTCTCTCTCTCTCTCTCTCTCTCTCTCTCTCTCTCTCTCTCTCTCTCTCAATATATATATGCATGCATGTATGTATACCTTTTAAGGGCTTCTTCATTAGTTTC
This sequence comes from Gossypium longicalyx, assembly GCA_025698465.1. Classification (NCBI taxonomy): domain Eukaryota; kingdom Viridiplantae; phylum Streptophyta; class Magnoliopsida; order Malvales; family Malvaceae; genus Gossypium; species Gossypium longicalyx. The sequence continues at coordinate 1,446,098 of CM047000.1, read as the reverse complement.
TTCTTTGAAAGGCTCAAAAAGGCCGGTTTCCAAATTAACCCTAGAAACTTGCTTCTTCAACAGTCCCTCACCGACTGTCACCAGTTCATTCAAATTATTCGCCGTCGCTATGTCAACGGATGATACATCCCCAGTTAATCCGTCATCCTACATACCATTCAACGATGTTAATAATCAGCAAATCAAAACTCAATTACCAGGAAATTGTTGTCAAGGGTACACACAAACTTCAATTAAGAACGCTAGCAAGGGTGGGGTAGAAAATTTAGGGGGTAAAATGAATTATAAAAAATGCAATTTTACCATTATATTAACTTATTATTTTATACATTTAGAAGGAGCAAACTATAATTTTACCATTCTTGAGAGCTACCCCTCAAGAAAAAACTTCACAATTTATTTATTTAGAATTATGTATTTATATAAACACAAAAATTATATATACTAGATTATAAAATCAAAATAATGTGTAAAACTAAATAAAATTTTGGCTAAAATGGTAAAATTAAAATCTAACATTCTAATATTTTAGGCTGAAATTTCAACATAAACATATAAACAAATAATAAATACCGTCGTAATAATATAATTTATTTTGTAAAAAGAATATATTTTAAGTTATTTCCCAATTGAGTTAGTATTTATCGATTTGTAACATTAACCCAGTCAAGAATTTTAAGTATAGTATATAGTGCAATGTCATATATGAACTTTGAATTTATACGATTTTTTATAAATGAGATTTTGATTTGATTTAATTTTTACAAATCACTAACAACATTATCAAATTAGCATCATTTTAAGTTGATATATTGCATATATAAACAATTATAATAATCCAATATAAAAATAAATATATGTATCCATTTCTTTAAATGTATACTATTGAATCAAAATCAAAGGTTTTATATATACATATAGCCCACAATATTTAAGTTTCATATGTATGCACCAAATTAAAATTCATGTATCAAATTGTAAATCTGACCAAAGTTTGTGTATAAATTTGGTATTTATTTGAATGAAAAAACTAACAAACATTTTCCGAGTAGGCAAATGCATGCATTAAATTACCTGGATACGAAGGTATTTATCTGAGTGAAGAGCTTCAAATACTACAGAAAGGTGAAGGTCTACCATGTCTCCACTAGCTTGAGTAAATACATCCACCAACGGCGTCGAACCACCGCTGGTTAGCCACCCTAACAAACCCCATTTCGCCGACTGTTTAGCATTGTATCTCTTTTCGTCTTTTCTAGAGCCAGTCCCCAATGAAATAACCAGAAATTTCCCATAATCCATGGGTTTCGTTGGAAAAAAATCAGGGTTTCCCTTAATGATCTCCTTGCTCACTTCCCCCATTGCCACTAAAGTCTGAAAAATAAAAGGGGCTAAATCCAAAATATACATTTATACAAACATAAGTATAATTTGTAAAAACAGCTCTCCCATCTCTCTCAATTTCAATATTGAGAAAATTGATCTCTCTTGAAAAAATCGAAGTGGTTTAGTTCCTATCAATTTTGAAAGTGAACAACTAAAGACAATTAATCGGTGTTAACATTTTCCACCAATTATACATAATTTTGATTGGTATGATAATAAATTTAGCCCTTTAGATATTCTATCAATTTGAGGCTAAATCTGTTGAATCTTTTAGAATCAAGATCAAATTGACAAAATATGTAAAAATCGATGATTAAATTTATTATTATACCAATAATATATATATGGACAATTGACGGAAAACATTAATGTTGCGGTTAATTGTTCTTAATTGCTTACTTTTAAAACTGGCAGGGATTAAATTACTTCAATTTTTTTGGAAGGGGCCAGAGAGGTATTTTTACTATTTCTTTTAGTAAGGACTAAATTGTAAAATTTGGAAAAGTACAAGGCCATGACAGTATATTTGACCATGTAATTAAACAGATATCAATTTAGAAAATGCATACGGGGTTATTTGCAGCCACACCACCATCAATGAGGTTATATTCTCGCACGTCCCCGTTGTCGGTTTGGATTTTAAAGTAATGGGCAGGGAGATATGTTGGTGCAGCTGAGGTTGCTACGCATATGTCTGAAAGAAAGGCATCCAAAGTAGGTTTTTTCTTCACCTGCATGTTGAAACACAACATAATAAGACAAATCATACATCTATCTATCTATCTATCTATATATATTGTTGAAGGGAAGTTGCCTCCAAGAAATCTTCGAAGTGCTATTAGTTTGGAGTCGTTGAAGCTTCTAATAGGTTGGTATTGTCTCCAGGTTGAGTTAAGATATTGTTTCCCAACTCTGTGGAGAGCCTGAACTAATAAAAAAGCTACTTGGGTCATGGGTTTATAAAACGGGAGCATTTCGTTGGGTTAGACCGTGATGCACAATCACTTACCCAAGAAAATGGTGATTATTTGCCTATGGTAAGGCAAACCCAAACCTATAAGATATAGGTCACTAGAGGGGAGAGATGATACCACTTGATCTAGCTACTATCACGCAGAAAGATCTTGCTCAGTCAACTTCAAATGTGACCTTGCCAAACGTTGCATAGCAATGCATGCGTGACCTTTACATGCCCCACACATGTTTCACAGTGCTATATAAGCCTTTCCCTATGGCTTAGTTAGGGGATTCCTTCTTTCTCTCAACACTAGCAATAAGAGCATTCTCCCCCATCTCTTATAAAAACACTTGTGATTCTTGACCTCTGGGTGAACTGCCATCAACCACCAAACCCGTATTATCCTATATCAATATATATATATATATATGTGTATGTGTATGTTTATATAAGAACCTGATAGCTTGAAAAAATGGCTGGCTGGAGATGCTTGATATCAAATGTTGGGATAACAACGTTAGTTAATGTCTGGTGCAACCTTGTTTCTCCTAGCTTGTCTTTAACAATGTTATGTAAGAACTTGCCATCATATTTTGGTCCCGATAGAGCTTTGATAACTTTTGTTGTTCGAGAAAACAATGGACATCTGGTAATAAAATAAAAACGTTACTTAATATTACATAATAATAACATACTGTTGAATCATAATTTGGTGGGTAAAAGTACTATGGAGGTCTATATATTAGAATTTAAAATGTATTTTGCGCTTTCTATTAAAAAAAATGGAGAAATTAGCCTCTTACATTGATAAAAGAGTAAGTTGGTTTTTCTGTAAAAAAATTATCTATTTCTATTGTTAAAAACTAGTCTATATATATATTAGCCCGAGGTAGTCTGATTGTTTTGTTAATCACGTCAGTTTTATCCGTACAAATGAATAAAAAATTTAACAAAAAAATTAATTTACTTTTTTCTCTAATGTATAAAAACTAATTTAATAATTTTTAAATAAAACAACAAAATGCAACAAAACTCAAAGATGTACTGTACCCTGGTTGAGGAAATATGTTAGGACAATTAGTTAGGTAAAAGTCTTTAATGTCTTTGGCAGCAAATAATGGTCGATTCTTTTCGTTCGGACAAGTTAGCATGGCTGTCACCAAGCCGCCGGTGCTGGTCCCTGCTATCACATCGAAGTAATCTGCTAGTCTTGCATCTTCACCGTCCAGTTCCTATGTAAAAACACAAAACGTAAAATCTTTACTTAGTGATAAGCAAAAGGCCACGAATGTACTTCGTAAATTTATGACAAAAGGACCATTCGATTACGAATTTGCACCTAAAAACTCGGTTCAATTAATAAAATTTGACTTAGTAATTAAAATTTAATAACATCAACTTCATTAAATTAATAACTTGGACTTTGTCAACTAAAATTTAAAATTTCTCCAAACCTAAATGACCGGAATAAGTAATTTTGTATAACTTGAATAAGAAATTTGAAGTGGCTAGAGTGTGAAATGATCATCTAAACCTAAAATGACTTACTCCTAAAACGACTTAGAACCAAAACAACTTAAACCAAATACAATACAAAACCAATCTAACTAGGAATAAAGCCAACATAATAAAAAATGATCAAATGATAAATTTTTGAAAGAGCCAAAGGATTTTTTTTATTTATTACTATTTCTATGTATGAAGTATTGTTGAGGGGCGACTCCTTCGGCCGATCAAACCCCCAATAGTGGTAAGGTATTGTCTTCGTATCGAGATTTTGTTTCCCTCCTTAACTGAGAGTCATGTACGGTTCATAAAGGGGAACATCTCAGTTTAGGTTTTGTCTCCATCCAAGGCTCAAGCAGTACTATACTTGCAAGTTTGTGAGCTATATGCCTTAAGTTGGTAGTTCAAGTCTCCCTGCACACACAGGTGACCTACATAATGACACCTCTCCTCTGAGCCTTATAAGTCGTATCTCCACCAATCAAAGTGCTCTCCCCTTGTGAACCATACATGGCTCTCAATGAAGGAGGGAGATAAAACCCGGAAACGAGGAGATTTTAAAGACTTCTCTTAAAAGAATCCTCCCCACCTAGAATAAGTATAAAAAAATTTTAATAGGGGAGAAGGCCTCGGAGTCCTGACCAACCTCCATAGCTACGTCCCTAAACTCGAACCTCCCAATTGATACGTACGAAATATAGTGTATATATATATATACACACACTGTGCCATTGTGTGCATGAACATACATATTATAGAAACCAAATGTACGTACGTACCTGAAGTTGAGATTCTAAGAAACCAAGTATGGTTCCAGGGATGATCCCTCTTATTCCACCACCATCAATGCTAAGTATGGTGATTAAATCTCCATATGTAGGAGCTTGTAATTGTTCCTTTACACCCTCCATATCCATATATCTATATCTATCTGTATATATATAGAATCTAAATGGTATTTGTGATAGTAGTTGTGTGCTATAAAGGGGAAGCTTGATAAACCTTAAAAGAGCTTTGATATTTGGTCGAGTATATAATGATTTCTACTTGGGTATTTATAGCCACATATTGATCCTATCCATAATAGTACCATGTGTGGGAAAATTGTATCAAATTTGACCAAATTTTCTACTTATCTTTTAATGGGATATTAATGGTAAATTTGAAAGAAAATCTAAGAATGCATTAAGTTTGTAGCATTAACCATGGTTTTTTTTTTTTTAATTAAAAATTCGTTTTCCTTTTGGAGAATTGTTGGTTAGACCAAGTCTCTAGAGAATTGTAGGTACGAAAATGTTAGTTGATTCATTGAAGATTTATAACCTAACTGCTAAGCACTTTCATAAGTTCACGGGGGGTTAGGGGAGGGGCAAATTTAGGAACTTTTTGGGGGTCGGAATTGAATTATAAATTTTTGAGATGTCAAAATGTAATTTTATTATCTATTAATTTAAAATTTCATTATTTTTAAAAGCACTAAAATGATTTTATTCTATTTTTAGACACTAAAATGTAAATTTTACTATTTATAAAAAAAAACTGAAAGGTGAATTTTCCATTTTAAGAGGACTTCGCCTGTCCCCTAGATTTGAAATATTCATTCTTTATGTGTGCCAATTTTTTTATATCATATCTAATATTAGAATGTCTAAGTACATTGTGACATATTTTGTGTTATTTTAAATAAAATATATATTTATTGTGTGTATAACAAAAAGTTTTATCATTTTTTCGAGACTAGATGTGTTCATGGATTGAATCGAGTTGGGTTTAGACATGATATTAATACACTGTATGTTTGCTCAAACTTGACTTGAAAAAATAAAAAATAAAAAATATTTATGTTATTTTTAATTTTTAATTTTATATATTTTTAATTTATTAAAATTTTATATATAGTCGTTTACAATTTCTTTTAAAAAAAGTTCAAGTTGAGTTGGACTCGAGCCTTGAATATTCAAGTCTGAACTAGACTCATATTTTAAACCATCCCAAATACGAGTAGACCTTAACCTAACCCATAAACATATCATGCTCTAAACAAACGATGAAATTAAATGGCGTAGATTTAATTGGGACAATGAAATATTATGATTATACGGATACAATTCAAAGAAAATGAGTAGAGTTCCAATAGCAAGGAATTACAAGTTATGATCCCATTTTGGGATTTTTATTAAATCACAAAGGTATTTGTACTTTAAGGTATAAATATGTATTCTTTTATTGAGAGTGCAATTTACTTCTTAGGTAAAAACTACAAATTTTTAACGTCACTTTTATGTGTTTCAGCCTTCTGTTGAAGTGGTTTAAGATGTCGTTTCTGTCTCTCTTCGGACAGTAATTTTGCAAACCTACAAACATCAAATTTTCTCTAAATAAATACATTATGAAATCAGAGATGAAGTAAAACTAAAAAATTATTGGGACCAAAATGTAAATTTATGGGGGTGGGGGGAATTCCTATATATTACCTTTTAAGGGCTATTTCGTTAGTCTCTTCAGTAACAGGCTTGAACTTGCCGGTTACCAAGTCAACCCTAGAAACTTGATCCCTCAACAGTTTCTCGCCGACTTTGACCAATTCATCCAAATTTGTCCCCGTGGCTATGTCAACAGATGATACATCCCCCTTTAGTTTGTCATCCTACGTACAATTCAATGATGATAACAATCAGTAGATTAAAACATTGTTACCCGGAATCGTCGTCTCCTTAATGATTTTCGAACTGGTGCACAATTTCAATTAGGGAATGCTAGCAAGGGTGGGGTAGAAAATTTTTGGTGTCTGAAATTGAATTTTAAACTTTAGAAGGAAGAAATTTAATTTTACGATTATATTAACTAACAATTTTATAAATTTAAAAAAAAAAAGTTATTTAAGTCATTTTTTCATGATTATTTGAATCGGCCTCAAATCGATTGGATCGTGAACCAATTAGGGTACTACTAGTCAGAAGAAAGGCTTTAGATGAGTGAGTTGGGAACCTGTACAGATTGATTGGATTGGACTTAAAACCGATTGAACCGAATGTTTAATTTTTTAATGATTTATTAAATTGAACTAGAAAGACTGATGAATCAATAGCTCGACCGATTCGAACTAAACAGATTAATGAACTAACTTGATACCAATTGACTCATAACACTAATTTAACGAGAGGCTTTAAGTATAATATAAGTAGATAAGTTTTAGAAGAAAATTGTTCAACATTTTCAATAAATCATATTTTGTTCCTTTTAAATGAATCGAGAATACTATCTCTACCTAACTACATTTCATATAAGTAGTTTCCATTATAATTTTCATCCTTCGTACCAAATTCATTTGCATTCTCGGAACATTGGATAAAAAAAACCCAGCACAATTGTTAGGTATAATGATAAGTCATATTGCACTTTTAAGGAGAGAACTAGGTTCAATTCTTGAAGATGACATTGTTAGAAAGGGCAACTATGAACCTTAAACATGAATCGTAAAATGGACATGAAACATAAAAAAGGTTAAAATATGCCTGTAGTCCTTGTACTTGTCTTTCCAAGAATTTAGTCCGTTTACCTTTTAGATTTTAAAATTTAGGTCCAACTGTTAATATTGTTAAATATTTTTGTTAAAGTCGGGTTAATTACAACATCATTTTTAAAATTACATAATGAGTAGTTTTTTTTTTATTTCAAAATGTCACAACAACAAATTTAACAAAAAAAGTATTAATGTTAACAGTTGGACCTAAATTTTAAAATAGTAGAAGGATTAAGTTTCTAGAAATACAAGTATAGGGATTAAATTCCTAATTTTCAAAAAGTATAGGAATTATAGGCACATTTTAACCAAAATATTTTTCAAATTAAGTGCGAATGCATGCATTAAATTACCTGGATTCGAAGGTATTTATCTGAGTGGTCAAGAGCTTTAAATAAAACAGAAAGGTGAAGGTCGACCATGTCTCCACTGGCTTGAGTAAAAACTTCCACTAACGGCGTCGAACCACCGCTGGTTAACCACCCTAACATACCCCATTCGGCCGCCTGTTTAGCACTGTATTTCGTTGTGGTTTTTGCCTCAGAGCTAGAGCCAGTCCCCAACGAAATAACCAGAAATTTACTATAGTCTATGGCTTCAGTACACGGCTTGGAATTATCGTTTTTGTTTTCTTGGGTACCCAAATCAACGTTTTTGTCAATAATATCCCTGCTCACTTCCCCCATAGCCAGTAAAGTCTGAAAAAAAAATGCAAATTAAGGACAAAATTGTAAATTTGGTAAAATTACAAGGACATTACTGCATATTTGACCGTATAATTGAATAAGTGTTATCATTTTGAGAATGCATACTGGGTTATTTGCAGCCACACCACCATCAATGAGGTTATATTCTCTTTCCTCTTTTTCGATGCGTACTGGGTTATTTGCAGCCACACCACCATCAATGAGGTTATTTTCTCTTTCCTCTTTGTCGATGCAGACTGGGTTATTTGCAGCCACACCACCATCAATGAGGTTATTTTCTCTTTTTTTCCTTTTGTAGACTATGGTTTTAAAGTAATGAGCAGGGAGATATGTTGGTGCAGCTGAGGTTGCTATGCATATGTCTGAGAGTAAGGCATTCAAAGTAGGGTCTTTTTTCACCTGCATGTTCAAACACGACATGATAAGACAAACCATACATATATGCATATACATATACATACATATGTATATGTATATGTATATGTATATGTATATGTATATGTATATGTATATGTATATGTATATATATATGTATATGTATATGTGGGAACCTGAAAGCTTGAAAAGATGACTGGCTGGAGAAGCTTGATATCAAATGTTGGGATAACAACATTAGTTAATGTCTCATTCAACCTTTTCCCTTCTAGTTTTTTTTTAGTGATGTAATGTAAGTACTTGCCATCATATCTTGGTCCTGATAGAGCTTTGAGAACTTTTGTTGTTTGAGAAAACAATGGACATCTAGTAGTAAAAATAAAAATGTTACTTAATTTTATGTGATAAAATACTGTTAGAATCATTATTTTGGTGGTAAAAGCATCATGGAGGTGTTTAACTAGGAGTTGGATTGCATTTTGCTCTTTTTACTCAAAAAAATTAAGTAAGTTCGTCCTATATATTAGATCAAAGAGTAAACCGGTCTTTCTGTTAAAAATCTTATCCATTCTTACTATTAAAAACTGATCTTGTACATTAGCATGAGGTATACGTGGCATGCCACCTTTTACTCCCTAGCTATTCTGTCTGTCATACCAGTTTTTAACAATACAAATAGATGAAATTTTTAACAAAAAAAATTAATTCACTCTTTGATTTAACATACAGAGACTAATTTACTTATTTTTTAATAGAGTGAACAAAATACAATTTAATTTTTAGTAAAATAATCTCTATTTTACTGCTAAAAAAGTGTACTGTACCCTGGTTGAGGGAATATTTTAGGACAATTAGTTAAGTAAAAGTCTTTGATGTCTTTGGCAGCAAATAATGGTCGGTTCTTGTCGTTTGGACAAGTTAGCATGGCTGTCACCAAGCCGCCGGTGCTGGTCCCTGCTATCACATCGAAGTAATCTGCTAGTCTTGCATCTTCACCGTCCAGTTTCTATGTAATAACACAAAACATAAAATCTGTACTTAGTGATAAGCAAAAGGTCAATGTACGTATGTTAGTCTATGTCAATTTGCTTTGTATATATTAGAACTTTCTACTTTTATTGGGAGAGAAATTTACTCTTTTTTATAAAGTTTTTTAAGTATGGTTTGTTTGTAACGACAAATCCATCAACAGATCAGTATGTTCCTAGTCAAAGTTTTATCTTCAATTCTATAAAGAATTTGAATGCCTAAGATTGCCGGAAGAAATGATAAATTGATAGAGTGAGAGCGTCTCATAGGGACTGTAAATGGTGCACGACTACCTACCAAAGAAAATGTGAGCATAGGGCTTATAGGTAATCTTCAGGAGCACATGATACTATACTTTATCTAGCTCCTACTCTGTGAACCTGTCACCTCTTTGCAGAGTGGGGAGACAACCTTGACAATGGACAATACCACAACCAGTTGAGAGGTCCATTGACCTTTCCTCAACAAACTTGAACATGTTCAACTCGAATTTAAAATTGACTCAAAGCCGAAATGACCAAAACAAGTAACCTTAGATAACTTGACAAATAACTAGAAGCGATCAAAAAATAAAATGATTTGAACTTTAAATAATTTGATCTGAAAACCCTAATAATCAAACTCAAATGACGAGGGTACTAGTCAGCCTCTTTAGCTCCCTAAACTTGACCCATATTAATAAGACTAAAATATAGCACATAGTATATGTATGTATATATATATATATACAGACACGCTTGTGTGCATGCATGTATATTATAGTGACAGAGTGTACGTACGTACCTGAAGTTCAGATTCTAAGAAACCAAGTATAATTCCAGGGATGATCCCTCTTATTCCACCACCATCAATGCTAAGTACGGTGGTTAAATTTCTATATATAGGAGCTTGTAATTGTTCCTTTACACCCTCCATATATATATATATAATCTAAATGGTATTTGTGATTTAAAGGGAAGTTTGATAAAACCTTAAAGAGCTTTGATATTGGTCGAGTTTATATTGATTTCTACTTGGGTATTTATACTCACATTGATCCTATCCTTAATGGTACTATATGTGGAAAAATTGCATCAAATTTGACCAAACTTTATACTTTTCTTTTAATGGTATGTCAATGGAGCATTTGAAAAAAATAAAATATAAGTGTATTAAGTTTGTAGCATTAATCGAAGGGTTTTGTTTGGTTTTTACTTTTCTTTTTGGAGAATTGTTGGTTAGACCAAGTTCCTAGAGAATGGTAGATACGAAATTTAAGAGTTAGGTGGTCCATTGAAGATCTATAACCTAACTTCTAAGCACTTATTTACCATTTTTTAGGTTTTATTCATGATTTCACCCTTCCCTTAAACTATACATATCTTTTCACTTTGGTATGTAAATTTTTCTATCCTATTTTGTTACTTGCATGATTGTTTTTGTTCCATTTTACCTTAAAAATTATCGACATCCAATAAAAACGTGACATGTCTTGGGTCAATTGAGATGAAAATGATAATTCAAGTATCAAAGTAGGACAAAAAAGTTTAGAAACCAAAATGAAAAAACAAATATAATTCAGGTATTGATATGGCCCTTAAACTATACATTTTTTTTTTCAATTTGGTACTTAAACTTTTATTGTCCTACTTTTGTATTCGAATTATCCTTTTCTTCTTAGTTTACCCAAAAAAAAATTGCGGACATCCAATTAGAATGTGATGTCGCGTTCTAATCGGCAACTTTTTATTGTTTTTGGGTAAATTGAGGAGAAAGTAATAATTTGAGTACCAAAGTGAGACAAAAATAATTTAAATACCAAAATGAAAAAAAGGGTATAGTTCAAAAGTCAAATCGTGAATTAAACTTTTTTTCAAAAAAAGGTTTAAATGCATTCAAACTCATGATTTTCAAGCAGCTCAGGAAGAAGTGTGATACGGTAATAAGGGGTAATTAATGATATGAAACATTATCTACTTTCTAACTTTCAATTATATGTTTCTTGCAATCCATTTCTTTAAGATATATTAGATCTAAATATTATGTAAATCAAATCTTTCAAATCATAAACAATTATTTTAAGATCTTTAGAATAATGACTTTCACAAGCTCAAGAACTCGATAAATTGATTTCTCTCTCTTAATCTTTTCCCTTAATTAGACAAATCTTAAGTGATGGAGGTTATAATTTTTAATGCGTTTATGCACGTGTAACCCTAATAGGTAAAGAAAAGATCAATTTATAATAATCAACTTTTAATCCAGTACGTCTATCAAGTAACCAAATGAATAGATAAAATTTAACATCTATTCAAAGTAAAAGTCTTTATCTCCTTAAAATTAAGCCACATGATTTTAGAATTTATTATATCACATAATTAGGATACAATCTTACCAATTTTTTCTTTTCCAATTATATTATTGAGCAGACATTTGTATGTCCAAGTGGTGTGTAAAGCAGCTTTAGTGGACTGGGTTCATGCTCTTTCTATTGGATTATTTGGTGTTTGATTCTACAATGGTGGGGTTTGATTTGATTATTCAATGGCAGGATGCCATCTTTTAGAGGTACAATGAGGAAGAGATGATTGGTGGTTGTGGGTGTTACAATGTCAACAAGTTGGCTTATGAGAAATGAAAAAGTGTTTGGTAATAAAGAGTAAAAAGGGATACGTAGCTTTTGTTTCTACTTCAAATTTAGAAAGTTTTGATTTTAATAATGGTTTTCACTAATAGTGAATTCACACTCTAATTTAGATAATAAAAAAAATTCAGGTCCCAATATAAAAATAACTGTTAATTTCAATGCTTAATTTGAATAAATAAAATTCGGATTTCAATGTGAAAATAGTTATCAAACTTAGGTCCCCAAAAGTTATTTAACCCTTTTAATCCCCCCATAAAACGTACATTGTAAAGTTTTAATTTAATGGCAAAATTACATTTTGACTCTCCTAAAATTTAAAATTCAATTATGCTATCTCCAAAAGCAAAAAGTTTATAGTTTAAGGGTAAACTATATTAGTGGTCACCCAACTATGATTTTTTCTATTTTGCTCACCTAATTATGAAAAGTTACAAAATAGTCAATCAACTATTCAATTTTGTCTTTCTTTATCACCCAACTATCTTATATCTTTTTAGGTCTTTCTGTTTTTATGTTAGTCAGTTGATGACATAAAAAAGAAGAAGACAAAATCGAATTGTTCGGTGACTATTTTACAACTTTTCACAATTGAGTAGCTAAAAAAGAAATTTATTAATACTTAAATGATCATTTTATAATTTTTTATAATTAAGTAATAAAAAAAACTACAATTAAATAACCTCTAATGTAATTAATTTACTCATAATTTAATCGCTTAAAAATTATAAAATTTTACATTAACATAATAATAATTTTATATCTTTTAATTTTCTTAAAAATTTATAATTTAAATCCCACCCCTAAAAAAAAAAATTCTCGTATCGCTCCTGCGTAAAAGCATTACAACACATTCAAAAGTTGAAGCTGATATCATCCTTTCATACGTATGATGCTGACGGCAGATGTGAGGTACTCAAGATGGAGAAATAATGGACCTCACATAACAATTACAACTATGGATAGGATGGATAATATTTTTGGAATCGAATTACTAGTTAAATTAGTCATATCATCAGTTTTTTTATTTAAATAGTTCGTTTGATTTAAAATAAATAAATTATTAAAAATTATAAAATTATAAAATTTTATTAAATATTTATAATAAAATTCGATTCAACCTCCCTGTATCGATTTATAATTCTTTTTTGATCGATATCTCGATTGATTCCCAATTCAACTAATTCGACCCATCAGTCTCATCAAAACTTTTAAAATAATCTTGATTAGAGTTGTTCATGAGTTAAGTGATCATTACGAATTCAAATTATTTCAAACTTTGATCACTCTGAATGTTAATTATTTTGAGTTACTTATTCGAATCATTTCAAATTCATGTTGTTCAAAAGCTCTAAAAATATGAACAATGTTTTCAAGAAAAACCGAAAGTTAACTTATGAATTATAGATTATATTTAAAAATTTTAAAAATAATATTTATTTATTAGAAGTATATTAAAACCTACTATAACTTATCTTAAAATCGACTTTACCAACTGAATCGACTTGATAAAACCGGCTCGATTGAATAGCACCAGTTAAGTCGGTTTCAACCAGAGGCGAATTTAAGGGGTAGGCAAGAGCCTTAGCCCCCCACCCCAAAAAATATTCAATTTAGTCCTTTCTTGAATAATGAAATTTTAAATTAATATAATAGTAAAATTACACTTCGATCCTTTAAAAAAAATTAAAAAAATCTATTTAATCCCTTTAAAAGTGATGAAATCATAAATTAATAAAAGATAAAATTATTTTTTGATCTCAAAAAATTATAATTTAATTCCAGCCCAACTAAAAAATATTCTAGAATCTCTATGTACTCAAAGAATCTTTAACCCGATTCTTACATTCGAATATGTGTCTGACACGAATATAAACACAGGTAATTAAAATAAAAAAATCGGAACAACGTAAATAAACCCTGACATTTCAATGATGATAGCCATTTAAACACCACCACTAACAACCCATAATGCAATGAAACTACAATCTAAGTGATGTTAAAAGCACCAAGAATCAACTATTAATTGACCCATTACTTGATGCAAAATCCTGATTATCTGTTTGCTTAATAATAAATCGATCAACAATCCTCACAGTATTCAGTGGATCTTGATGACTTACAGATGCACTCCACTTGCTAGGATGTTTTATCCGGTGGCTCCACTGTTGCGGCTGTTTCGCCTCTCCGTCCCAATCGGGATCTAACTTCCATTCCCTTGGAACCTGCACGTCAAATGGACGAGTGTCCAAATGTATATATTCGAAGTGTGTGTGATCAATCAGTTCAATCAGTTCAACTTACAAATGAACTTAGCCGACCTTTCAGAAATAAAAACCGATGGCCGAACTGACTTTAAAGAAAAACCGCAATAACAAAACTGACTTAATTCAATAGGTTCGATCTATTGACCACCTTAACAGAAAAATAAGGAATATTAATGGATTTTGTTATTTTATATTTGGATTTGGGGAATATTATAATGGATTTAGGCTATGTTAATGCAACTTAAGTGTGAGTATAGGATATGAGCATATATCCGACACGGATATGATTAAGTTTTCCTAAGTTTTTTCCATGTATTTGAAAGATCCTTGTAAATCATATCTTCATATCCATGTATCAGACACGAGTACTTCAAGAAAACAAAAGAGTGCAAGCAACATAGGATTTGTGTTTGGGGAATATAAAGTCAGTTAACAAATACCCTAAACTAATCCAGAAACCGAAACCAAATTAACCAAATTGCCTGGATTCGGTCAGTTAACTTGGTTTTAACCAAAATCCATCTGAACTGCTAAAATCGTTGAGAGAAAACAGATAGTTGTGTTCTTAACATGCAGCTAAAAGGAAAAAGGCAATTTCAAATGTCGACGAGAAACCTAAAGAAAAAAGATGGTAACAAGTGAATAAATATTGGCTTCTTACCTTATCGATTGCAAGAGTGAAAACCTCGAGATCACCATCACGGTTAATGTGGAATCGTGTAAATGACTTGTAATTAGCAATTCTAAGAGAGGAGAATGCTTCATCAAAGTGTATATGAAGCCAGTTAATGCAAATATACAAGTAGCTTCCAAACACCAATGAAACCACGGGGGTCGAGAAAACCCAGAAGTAAAGGAAGACAGAAGCATAATATATAATAGCACCTCCGCGGGATAGTGACTGTATTCCGTACTTGCAAATATTGCTCCGAGTGACAGCAATTACCTGGCAGGCAATTTTTTTCCATCAATATTGACAAGTGAAAAGTTGGTAAAAGTACCATGGAGGCCCCATGCTCTGAGTCAAATTGCATTTTACCCCCTTTACATGAATCTTTGTAAGTTTGATTAAAGTGCAAATTGGTCATTTCTATTAAAAATTTTATCCATTTCTATCATTAAAAACTGGTTTGGTTGACAAAATAACCAAAGCAGCCACATGTACCTTATTTTGACATACAAGTACCGATTTTTAGCCATAGAAATGGATGGATTTTTTAACAGAAGAATTAGTTTGCTCTTTCATCTAAACGTACGGGGACTAATTTGCCCATTTTTTGAGTAGATGGTGCAAAATGCAATCTGACTCTTAATACAATGGCCTCCATGGTACTTTTATCGTGAAAGTTATCACATTTCCCAAACAAGGAGAGGTTTCTTACCTCAGGAACATCAAATGCAGACATAAGATATTTGATACATGCTGGATAAAGGCCAAATGTCCATTGCTCTATACGTGCTCGAAGACCAGTAGGATCTGGAAAATGTTCAGTTTCCACCGATTGGTACCATTGGTACAAAGAGTGGTAACCTGAACACAGTAACTAATCGTCATTAACTTCAATTAAAAAGTCAGCATGAATAAAGTCATCACGAAACTATCACGTATTAACAATCCTACGATAGCAGAACAGGTGATTAGAATGTAACTCACCAGAAGTAGCTAGCAGTTTATGCCGGATACATGTCTCCAGACCTAGTTCCAAGAGCAGCATGAGAATAAGGGCTGAAGCTAGATGTGCAGAAACATGAAGAATTCCAATTATTGCACGTTTCTTGAGAGCCAACTTGGAAGGAACAAATGTGAATGCCAACATCAACAATAGCACCACACCAGCCAACGATACAAAAGAATGATCCAGCATGTATACAAAAGAATTCCACACTGTGCCAAAGAAACTCCTAAGATGACCAGAAAATGAATCATCTTGCAATATGTGATCGAGCTGACACTAGAAAAAGAGGGAAACAGATTAGTCGGTAGAACATTACAATATTACATGAAACTTTCTAAGAGAGAGAAGGGGATCACAGCCAATAATCAGGTCATTTTAGGTTCAATGAGAGTTAAAGTTAGAAAAACCGAGTCAAACGTAACGAACTTCAAAGGATTTAAAAGAAATATACCTGTGGAAATATAGAAAAAACCAATATGAAGTATATAATACCACCAATGAAATCAAACTGCCAGTTCATCTTACGAAACTTCAAGATATTTCCTAATGCAATCTGCATCAAGTTACAGTCCCAATTCGAGTGAGAACTTAGAGAACAAGACAAATGGATTCAAAGCAATAGAAAAGAAATGGAAAAGTACCCTGCTTGAATCATCAAAAGAAGGATAAGCAGCTTTGCACTCGTATGTTTTCCCATAAAATTGGCTAAAATTACTAAACACGTGAGTAGGGTGTAAAAATGCACCTCCGCACCCATTTACAAGAAGATGCTGCACATGAACTGGACCTTCTGAAGGAACACATGAATGACGCATATAATGATGCAGGTCCCCAGCAATTCGAAGTTTACACCTTCCTTTTAAGTAATCACATATCAGGTGTGAGACATTCTCGCCCGAAACATTATTCCAGTACCAATCAAGAAGCCAGTGTGGTTCATGGGTCATAATGATCACAGAATCATTTTCACCAACCTGAAAGGAAAATGTAGGGTTCAACCAGCATAACGTATGAATCGCAGTATGCCTTATGCCTTAGGCGTCAAAATCAAAATGCATCATACAGGACTTGGAAAGAAAACTAGAATTATAGCAATGTGAAATCTTTGGAATGCATTAATGCATGACATTACTATGAAACCATAAAAGATAGATGAGTCTTCCATTAGGTTAAAATACACTCCCTCCTTCACTTAGGTGTACTTTCGGTAAAAGAACCATGGAGGCCGTTTTACTAGGAGTTGGATTGCATTTTACTCCCTTTACTAAAAAAATGGGCAAATTAGTCCCTATACATTAAATCAAAGAGCAAACTGATCTTTCTGTTAGTAAGTCCTGACAATTTTTGTCTTTAAAAACTGATCCTTATATGTCAACATAAGGACATGTGGCACTATCTGATTATTCTATCAACCACACCAGTTTTTAATAGTAAAGATGGATGAAATATTTAACTGAAAGGACCAATTTGCTCTTTGATCTAATGTACAGGGACTAATTTGCCCATTTTTTGAGTAGAGGGGGCAAAATGTAATCTAACTTCTACTACAAGGGCTTCTATAGTACTTTTACAGTATATTTTCTCGTAGCAAACATAACAGAAAGGGATAGATCTTAGAAGTAACGATACCTTGGTCTTTACTAATTCAGAAAAGAACTGGAACTGGTATACATCAATGTCAGCATGGAGTGATAAATCGAGACCAAATACCCACCATCTTTTTGGGAGCTGCAAAGCAAAGTAACTCTTCTTTTGTGGCATAAACCAGCCACCCAACCAGCTCTTGTGGCATATATACCTCATAAAAGTATTAAGTCCATCGAACCAATCTGTAAAGTCAGAAGTATAATTCCATTGCACTAGGTTGAATCTTTAGATAGCAATAATAATAGTGAACTTCTTTATTAACAAATACATGAGAACAAATTCTTTGAATTTTTCTCACATGAGAAAAATAGATCACTGAAGATAAATTTTGCGTTAAAAAGTACAACCTACCATGATTTCCAGGAATGATAAAACACTGGGGTCCATTGTATTCCTTGAGTTCAGAAACCCCTTCAGGTAATTCAGGCTTGTTTACAGCAATGTGATCGGGTTTGTACCAAGGTGGAGGCTGGAGAGCATATTGAAAAGGACAAAAGAGGCGCCTTTCATACGTAAACCTTGATGGATTAGGATACCTACAAGCAACCAGGTTATGAGCGATAACTAGTACTATGAGAGTACTTTATGACCAAATCATCAACCAAAAATTCAAACAGCTATGTTAAAGGTTCTAGCTTCACGAATAATAAACAATCAATATGAAAGTACTAACTTACGCAAGATCTCCTCCAATAAGTAGCAGGTCCCCGCGTGGCAGCGCAAGTAGAGAATCATCTTTAGTAACCTGTATGGAAGGCTGAGCAAGTAGCCGAGCCACAGCATATGACGAGTTTCCACCATCACCGGTATCAGCCATGAAATCAAACCATAGATCCTCCCTTTCACTCAAATGATCATAAAAAAGATCATACTGTTGAGCTCCTTCATGGACCCTGCTCATTGAAGCCTGACAAAAGGCATAAAGGGGGATAGAAAGTCATTTATTGATGGAATATTTATCAGGAGATTTATCCTTACAAAACAAAAAAGGAAAATACATCAATGCATAAATTATCAAATTTTAAAACTCTACCTGCATCATGCGCATGTCAAACCGGCCAACAAACACAGTTACTGATACTAAGAGGTCAAAAACAGTCTTGAACAAGTCAGCTGATGTTCTGCAGAGTTTGTGATAAGCATACTTAAGTTAAAAAGATTGAAACCTTTTCACTCCTACCACATGGTGAAGCAAAAGGTAAAAGACAAAGAAATATTAAATATTTACCCTGAATACCAAGGAACCATATCTAAGAAATCTGGTTTCATCTGATTCTTTTTCAGCTTCTCATATTCTTCAACAGACAAAGGGTGAGTAAGAGCCCACCTGAATTTGATGTAGAACAACAAAAATTTAAGATAAATAGTAAAGATCAAGGCATGTAGAAACAAAGTGTACCTCAATCCTATAAAATATATATATCTTAGACTCAGAAACTAATAAGATTGATCTAAATGATAGATAATCAAGAAACTGGGAAATGATCATCAATAGAATAATCATGAATGTTCACTGTCCAGTGCCACTGCTATGAAAATGAACCTCAATTAAAGAATACCTAGTAATCTAAACAGTGGATCTCATGCAAGATATATTACAATTCTCATTCAAGAACATGCAACAAATACAAATGGTTCACACATTTTGGAACAAGCTAATATACTGCTACCCACCCTGTTGACCTTTCCACTACATAATTGGCAATGTAAAGGCCAATAAATGTAGCCCACAGTGAGTATATAGGAGAAATTTCATCTGAAGGACCCGAACATGAACCACTGCAAGCTATCTGCAAATAAAATATCAAGAGAAAAATATGTAGTAAGGATTAAAAACAACAAAACACACCATAAGAATACCCGTAGAGTGATACAGGCAATATAAATCTTGTATTCAGTAAGAGCCGTACCTCACCATAAATAACCCACTTCGACAAAAGTGGATAATCACTTGCAGAGCCAACTGGAGCAAACCAAGATGAGCAAACTTGGTCTTTCAACTCGTTCATACGAAGAAAATTTGCAAGCCATGTGTTTCTCTCACCTTTTTCCCAAAACCAATTAGAATTTTTTCGTACAGAAGGTTTCTGCTTTAACATTGCTCGGTTGCCGCAATGACTATAAAATACACAGCAGGCTATACTAATAACCTACAAAGGGCAAGAGAAGAAAATACCTATAAGCAACAGCATCACACGAAAGGTAAAACCTGCAGTCTAAAGAAAAAACCATCATTTGCATCTTCAACACTTACAGCGCAATTCTGGACAACAGTCAAAATTTCCGGCCTCCTTCCAGCCACACGAGAAATAAGACCAAGATACCACAGACCAAAGAATATAATGTGGAAGACAAGGAGAAAGAGAATAGAAGAGAGATATATTGACAAAAACAAAGACAAATTCATCCTCATGTCCACTCCCATTGACTGAAAACTCGGAAGATGATACACGGCTGCAACTAAAATCCACGCTATGTACCTGTGAATTTAAGTTTTATGAAGCCACAAATAAGCCATGGCTGCTCATTATCATCCAACTGAATATCATTTTGCAACATGATTAATGAAGGCATCAGATTAGAACACTCACCATCGACTGAAATTTGAATAACTTGGCTTGATAGTCTTCCCAATAAACGGAGAAGAAAAGAAATAAAAGAATCCAAGTAAACAGGCATACATAGACCACCATTTGATATTATTATCCAACTTTTCTATCAAAGTATGCATGTTATCTGATGAGATAAAGAACAAACAACCCACAACTACTGCAATTATTGCATGACGCGAATGTTCATGCGGATAAGGGTATTTATGAGTTAAAATCGTCCGAACCCTCTCCATTCTGGGTAATAATCCAGCTGAACACTTATCAGAACCCATTTCTCAAGAATTATTTAGCTTAATTCAATGTCTCACAAATTGCACCCACATTTCCCCCACAAAGGAAGTTGAAAACCATAGACATGACCTGCTCCAGGTTCCTCATAACAATACTGTATAAAGCCTTAAACTGAAAGGAAAAAAGAAAAAAAAAACATAAAATTTAGTGAATTTCTAAATTAGAATATGTAACAAAAACAGAAAAGACTACTAGATTTTAATAAGAAACTTTTAGTTTCCAAAGTAATTAACAATCTAACGATCCAACAAAATCAAATGAACCATTTCCATCAAGCTAAAATGTTCTATAAAAAGAAAAAAGGGGCTAACTAATCCAACACGCAAAAACCACATTGATTATAAAGTTAAAACTGTAATCTTCTACTTCAAAATCATTAATTAACGTAAACCCAAAATTAAAATTCTAGTTGTCTAACTATTTCCTATTTTCCTCTGCGATAAAAAATGCCACTAGGGTTTTTCGTTTTCGCTTCAAATTATATTAAAAATAATAACAATAACAATTCATTATTACAAAGTTTTTAAATCATTCGATAACAATCAGAAAAAAAAAAAAAAAACAGAAAACAACCAAAGGGTCTTTGATCATTTGAAATTTTTAAAATAAAAAGTTCAATAGAGATAGGAAGGGTACCTGAAGAGAGAAAAGAAAGGATGCATGTAGAAGCAGTTGATAATGGCAATGGCATATTCTCTTTCACATCTCCAATTAGTTGGAGAGTTTTTAATTATTGTTATTAAAGAGGGAGTGATGTTGAAAATGAATTTTTTAAGTTCAGGATTTGTGATGATTGAATAGAAAACCGTTTGATTTGGGGGCAGATTGCTTGAAGGTTAAAGAGAGTTGAGAATCCGACAAGTGGAAGACGAGCTACTGGTGCGAAATGTTTTTAGAACTCAACCCCTCTTCGAACCGGTAATCTCATCCGTCCGATATTCGTATCAATTCTCGATTCAATTGATTTAATATAGTTCTCCTATTAAATATTTAGATCAATTTTTCTATTCGATAAATCGATTTGATCCAATTCAAATATTATCGCTGAAGTGTCCATTTGAATTAAATTAGACTTTTTATTATATTTATAATTAATTTATATTTTTTTCTTATGTAAAAATAAATATTTTATATTAAAATTAAAGCTATTTTCACATAATTTTAGTAACAATATATTGACCAAATATGATAAATTATAAATATAAATCTTAAAATTATACATGAATTTTAATTTAATATGCAACTGTATCCAAGAACTTTAATTTAGTGCAATTATACACGTGAAATTCTAATTGTAGTTGAAATATATATTTGAAACTTTAATTTTAATTTAATCATATGCATTTACAAATTATTTATGTATGCAATAGATAAACATAAAATTATGTTTTATCAATAATTGTGTTAATAATTTACAAGAATTGAATTAAATCGAAGTTTCATATCTAGTTGATTGAATTTTAGCTTGATTAGCATGTACATTGTTGCCAATGCAGGAAGACGTGAGTTTGAGTGTGCTAAAATGCATTATTTTTCTATTTATGGGCTGAAGAGAGACTATGGGTAGTTTTAATACTTATGTCAAAAAGTTTGCATAGATTGCACGAATAAGCAAACAAGTTTTGCAATTGATGCAGGTTCATCCAGTTCATCAATATCTGCAAGTGGATATAATTTTAAAATCTTCAAACTTTTGAAATTTAGTCATTATGCTTCTACTTTCATGAATTTAATCTTTTTACTTATTTGATTTGAAAAATAAATTCCAATTATTAATATTGTTTATAGATTTTCGTTAAATTTGAACACGTGGCATTTAATTATAACACATATTCAAATTTAACAAAAAGGGTTTAAAGATATTATCAATTGAATTTTTATTTTCAAATTAGACAAGTAAGTGATTAATTTTTAAAAAAAAATTAAAAGTAGAGATACTAAATTTCAAAAGCAGTAAAAGTACAGGGAGTGTAGACATAATTAAACCAATAGAAATTCCCAATATTCAACAATGAAAGGAAAAAGTAAAAGGTCAAAATCCGTTGTTAATCATTCTACTTTTATAGAATTAGTCCCTATAATTTAAAAGTTAAGAATTAAATCCTCATACTTTTTCGATTTAAAAATCCTAGTTCAATCATTAACATTGTTAGTATTTGTTGTTAACTTTATATATTTATTTTTCTTCAATCATAAGGGTAACCTAATCAATATGCCAATTTGACAAATTTTGATGGAAAATACTAATGATGTTACATGTTGGACTGAGGTTTTTAAAGCGAAAAAGTTAGAGGACTTAAATTTTAACTTTTTAAATATAGGGATTAAATCTTAAAATTTATCAAAGTATAGTACCCGACAATATATTTAACCAAAAAAAAAAAGAAGCTAACTAGTTGAAGATAAACATACACAAGATGGGTCAATTGGTCCTCCATATGAGCCTAATGGTCTACTTTTTTGGGCCAAAGCTAATGAACTCTGCTTTGAACAAAGCAGGCCCATGAATCGGTTGCAAGGAACCCATCTGGTTTACATCCATTATCATATATAAATTTGTTTAAAGTTTGGGTTAATATTTGATATTTAAGTACTATCGAATATGTCGGTTAAGCTATCAACAAATGTTAAGTGCAATGGTAAGGTATATTCCACTTTTAAGGAGAAAACGTTGTTCTGAATATTAAAAATAATATTAATGGTAAAGGCAACCACAAATCTCAAACATGAATCGTAAAATAGACATAAAAAATATTTAAAAAAAATGCTCCTATCAAGCTTTAGATTTGTTGGTACTATTGCTTTACAAGTTCAAGCACACTTAAGTGTGTTTTTCCCTCCGTTTTAAGGGTTGAGGCCGATTGGGATTCAATTTTGTTGGTATCGTTACTATTGCAATAATGAGGTGGGCGTGGGTTTAAGTTCATGGAAGTATGTTTTTTCTTTGATTTAAAAGTTGAAGTCAATTGAGATTTACCTCTGTTGGCACCATTGCTATTGCAACAACAAGGCGGGCATGAATTTGACTGCGCGTAAGTGCGTATTTCTTCTAATTTAATGGTCGAAAAGAGGTTATGGGTATAAAGAAAATATATGTGGATTGAGCTTTAACTTTATTAATACTGTTACTATTGTAATAATGAAGAAGACGTGAACTAAGAACACTTTTTCTGAAATCTATATAATTGAAAATCACGTCAAACAAGCACTTTAAATTATAAATTGCAATCAAGTGAGCCTTTGGAGTAATTATTTTTTTCATGGAAGTCCCTGATCATTTGTTAAATGTTCATGTGAATATATTGTATTTATAATAGTAAATTTAAATAATAAAAAAATCTTGCTTCACTGTTTTCCCAATTAATTTCAAACCCACATTCATTTTCCATTATGATCTTCTCCACTAAATTTTCCTATAAACCCCATTTCCAAGTACACCATAACCATCAAGTCCAATTCATAGATTCATAGATTCCTTTGACTTACCAAGATTATGACAACATGTTCAATGGCTAGGATTTGACGGCTGGTTAAAGAGAAAAAAAGCTCAATTCTCCATCCCATGCTCATCGCTTAATAGTCACAACTAGACCTAATAATTCAGCGAATTTCATTTATTTTAGATTCGGATTAATTTGAGCTTGAGTTGAGTTTCAGGTTCGAACAATTATGATTTCAATTGTTTTGAGTTTGAATTGAATTAGAGATGAAAATAGATAGTGCAGATTCGAATATTTGTGGATATTTAATTTATTTTTTGAGGAATTTTGAATATTGTAGATTTGAATAATATATAGATTCGAATATTTTAATTACTATCTGCAATAAATTCAAAGTAGATATGGATATTAACCTTTAGTTATCCATTACCCAATTCCGATTTACTTTTGTGAATTCAAATATTGCGGATAATGAATTTAGATTCAGATATCCATATCAATTATCATATTTACTTTTTTTAAGTGGTTGTTTAAAAAATATTTTATTAAATGCAGATATTTAGCGAGTTTGAATATTTGATGAAAATTTAATCAGTTCTGATTTAGATAGTGATGGTTGGATTTAATGCAAATAATAAATGGATTTGAATGTTTAAGCAGATTGTGTATTCGAATTTTACAATAACGACATATATTCGTAGGGTTGTAAACGAATAGAACATTTGATGAACAACTTGATTTTTGTTAACTTGAATTTTGTTCGTTTATGTTTATTTTATCAAGTTAAATAAATGAATATGAACAAGTTTTTAAGACTCGTTTATTAAATTAACTGAATATGAACAAAGTTTATTTAAGTTAATTTTTGTTCATGGAAAACTTGTTTATGCTGGTTTATTATTTAATTATTATATATTAATAAAATTTATTATTGTTTATGTGTTTATTTTATTTATAATATAATTATTAATACTTGTATTTGATTATTTTACATCTCGAAAATAATATATATGCTCATTTACTATTTGTTTATCATTCATGAATATTGTTTATAAACATATTTAATTATATGTTTATGTACATGTTCATTTAATGTTCACGAACATATTCATTTAACTTAAATAAACAGACATGAACATACATATTTGAAACAAGCGAACAAAAACATATATCAAACATACATAATTTGAAATTCTTAACGATCACGAATCAAACACGATAAGCTTAAAAAATAAATGAACACGCATGAACCAAAGGTTTCGATAGTTCAAACTCGGTTCATTTACAAGTCCTATATGTCAAATTCACTATCGTTTCTATTTTGAGTTAAGTCATTCAGATTTGCCAGTCAAATTTTTCAAGTCAAATCATCTCAGGTTTAAGTCATTTTAAGGTTACTTATTTGAGTAACTTCAAATTTGAGTTATTAAAGTTTTGAATCGATTTTGAATTTAAAATGAATAGGTTCAAGTTATCAAAATTTTATTATCAATGGACTCGAGTCAAATTTTGTAAAAGTATCATGAAAGCCTTTATACTAAGAGTCAAATTGCATTTTGTCCCCTCTACTCAAAAAATGAGCAAACTAGTCCCTATACATTAGATCAGAGAGCAAACTACTCATTTTTGTTAAAAAAATTATCCATTTTTACTATTAAAAAATGGCGTGACTGATAAAACAACCAGATAATTATTCATGTCACGTGTATCTTATATTGGCGTACAAGGACCAATTTTTAAAAATTGAAATGAATAATTTTTTTAATAGAATGACCACTTTACTCTTCAATTTAACGTACATGGACTAATTTATCAATTTTTTTTAAATAAAAGAGACAAAATGCAATCTGACCCTAATACAAAGACCTCTATGATACTTTTATCGATCAAATTCAAATTAATTGAATGGAATTTTCAAGATGCAATGAACTAATGGGAACCCATTTCTCCATTATCAAAACCTAGCTTATTGGGAAAATAACAGCTTCCTCAACTCGAGGAACCAACCATGCTTTAGCCATGCTTTAGACACCGGCCAGTACCTCTCCCCCATTCCCTTCTAGTGGAAAGCTCATAGCACACTATACAAACATCATTAGCTTCATTTGACTTCAATATCCTTCATTATGGGTCCTTTTGGATTTCTATGGGAGCACAATGGTTCATGCACGTTTTTTACTTTTAATGGTAAAAGCTTTGAAATTGCATTGTGGTCTCCTATCGCTACTCGCAAGTGCTTTGTAAAATAATTGTATTTTGGGGTACTTTTATACAATATAGTCGATAAAAGTATCATTGAGGTCCTTATATTAAAAGTTAGATTGTATTTTACTTCTTCGACTTAAAAAATGGACAAACTAATCCTGATATATTCGATCAAATAGTAAACTAGTTATTTTGTTAAAAATTACATCCAATTCTACTGTTAAAAACTGATCTCTCTATGTCAAAATGATATACATGTTGCATATATATCACGTGTAATTGTCTGGTTATTCTGTTAACTACGCCAATTTTTAACAGAAAGAACTTGTTTACTGATTTAACATACAAAGATTAATTTACCCACTATAGTCCTTTGAATTTTAGATACAAATTTGGTTTTTGATGCTCTAGCTTGGCTGCATACTTTGCTGCTATACTCTGTTGACTACAATGAAAATTCTAGTTTTTTTTCTTGTTGATTAATTTTACTTATGCTTTTCGTTCCTATAATAATAATAATAATTATAATTTTAAAATAATTATTTTAAGTTTTTATTTTATATGGATTTTATTTTATTACATTCATTGCACTGATGGTATCTTTCCTAAGATAGGCATCAACCTTGTACTTTGATGAGATACTCATAAGAGAATTCCACTCAATCTTTTCTCTCTCAAAATCCTCCGAATTCATCTTAATCAATTTGATTATAGAACGTCAACAACTTGAATTCATTTAACACAACTTAAATTGATCTGAAAAACTAACTAAAATTTAAAATGATCTAAATTTAAATAACTCGAATAAGTAATTTGAAATAATCTAAACATGAACCGATCATAACTTGAAATGTTCAAAATCTTATTGACCCAAATAAAAAAAACTTCAACTTCAAAACCAAACCCAACTCCAAAATTGAATTGAATCAAAATGACAAAAAAAAAATTAAAAACTCAAATTAGTCTGATTCATATTAACTTAATTCAACCCAAATCGAGAATAATCCAAACTAGAATAATCCAAACAGTAACCCGAAATGGTATGAACCTAAGTCGACCAAAACTTGAAATGATCTGAATTCCTATTGACTTGAACCAAAAAAATTCAAACTCAAATCATAATCCAAAATTGACCCGAATCAAAATCACACCAAAAAAGATTCTCCAAGCAGCCGTCGCAACCACACAAAATCCTCCTTAGATTCTTATCATACCAATTGACACATATTGCACAAATATAGGCTGTACTAGCTTGTCACGCAACTAAGGTTATTAACATTAAAATAGTAACAAACAACAAGGACGAAAATGAAAATTATATAGCGGTAGAAAAAAATTAAAATACCACATGGTATTTCAACCATCAAATGTTGAGCTTGGTATCCTCTCAAGTCAAACAAGGTATGTGATGATTCTTTTTGAAATTTTAAGAATGGTAGAGAATTCATTTTATTCAAGTTTGGAAAGATTTTTGAGGGGCACAAGGAACATTGGAAGACAACTTGGTTTTCCACTTCATGTTCTTTGGGAACAAAAGGCAAACAGGTTGGTACCATTTTTGATACTTGTTTTTTATATGTTTCCCTTTGCTATATTTATGCTAGGAATCTTTTGATATGAGCCAAGTTAATGTTCATTCTTTCTCTTCTTGATTTTGGTTAATGAATCGAATGCATATGTGTAATTCTTAATAGAAATGAAAGAAGAATGGTGAATATGGGAAGCTAGAAAAAAAATTTTGGAGGGTTGAAATTAAATTATGAAATTTTATGAGAGTTAAAAAGTAATTTCTTTTCATTGCAAACTTATAATTTTACAATATTAAGAAAGATTAAATCGTAATTTTATCATTTTAGGAGGGTTAAAATATAATTTTATCATGTATTGACTTATAAAATTTCTAAATTTTAAAAGGGCTATAGCCTAGGGCAAGCGCAAATGAGGGGTAGGCAGTGACCTTGGTCTTCCTAAAAATAATAGATTTGTCATTTAGTCTCTTAAAATTTATGATATTATATATTAATATAATGGTAAAATTACACTCTGACCTTTAAAAATATTTTTTTGGCTTTATCCCTGGTTATAGCATAATTTGGAGGCCTTCACCCTCGAATACAGGTTGGTTCATAATTTGAGTTTTACCAACAATCTCATTTGATGAGAAATTAATATGTATCGCTTTTAGCTCTTTATGAGATCGATGTCATGCTCCAACCCTAGATTAGGGTAGCCTTTTGTTCCCTAATTTTTTATTGACGGAAAAAGGAAAGATAACTATGGCTTGGATTATTTTATTTCGGGCCCATGTCAGTTTAGTTAAGGCAAGTCAAGCTTGTTAGTCGATTTTTTTTTTTGTGTTCATGTCATTTTATGTTTAGATCAATTTCGAGTCAAGTTATTTTCAATTTAGAGTTGGACTAATTCATATTATTGAGTTTGTGAGGAGCATAACCAAAGAGGGGAAAACCCTGGATAAAGTGGCTTTATTGCAATTTCACCCCTAATATTGTTTTGTAATCCAATTTAATCTTTTTAGTATGAAATTTATAAGTTTAACCCAACAATTTATATTCTTATCTTACTCCCCTAAAATAAAAATTTCCTTTGTATGATAAAATCAAATTGGATCGAGCTCGGATTTGGAATAATCAAAGTCTATATCTAGCCACCACGTGATACGTAATGCATGAACGGTGTACATTCCAAGAACTTTTGAAGGTAGAGATTCAATGAAGCAAAATTGAACCCAAAAAAAGTCTACATGTTGCTTTTATACCAAAAAAAAAAAAGTCTCATTCATCTTAGCAAATGCGTGAAGTTACCACCTCCACCATACATATACGATGTTTTCAAATATAAAGAAACAATGGGGAACAGATAGTTGCATGGCAAAAAAAAAGCACACTTCAAGATTTTTTCAACACAACATTGGACTATACTGAAACATGTCCTGTCATAATGGAATTCAATAGGGGACATCCATTAATCAACCAGGCTCCACAATGGTAGCTTCTGATAGTTCTATAAATACCCATTTCCCAAAGCATTAAGGCCATATCTCAACTTCTTTTATTTGTTTTTCTGTATTCCATTGTTAGGTTTTTACAGTTATTGAATATTTTAGTTCCCATGGCTAAAAACAATATCCTTTTTGTTGGTGCTCTTCTCTTTGTGTTGTTGTTTGCTTATGGAGTTTCATTTAGTGAGGAAAGGGTTTTGAAAGCTGATCATTATGAAGCATTTGTTGCAGACAATGTTGGTACGGAGTATGATACCGATGATTTCCGGCCGACAACTCCCGGTCATAGCCCTGGCGCCGGTCATTCTACTGGACCAAACAGCGATGATCGTAACTAGGTCTATCGCCTATCATATAAATTTATAGTTGATGCATAGATTGTCAGTATTAAATATAAACCTTTTATTATATATATTTGGACGATGTAGGATAACGTGACGTCTCATGTGTACTCGTCTTTAATAATTGTTATGTTATAGTTGATAATTAGGCTTGTAATGTATTAAGTATACCAAAAAAATGCATCTCATTTATTAGTTAATAAAAGTAAATTTGGTTTTATTTATATTTTTATGTCAATTTAAATATTACTAAGTTCAGGGTTTGGACCGAGACCTTAAATTTTTAAGATTTCAATTTTAGTCTTTATTGGTACTTCATTTTTTTTGTATTATTATTTAAACTCATACTATTTCTGAAAAAAGTGAACACCTGACTAATAGATCACAACTTGAGGTTCATTAGTACTTCATTTTTAATTATGTGGTATCATATGATTCATTGATAATGTCAGGGTGTAGATAAAAGGGGCAAGTATTGGCGCTGGCCCTCCCAAAATGATAAATGTGCCTTTTAGTCCTTTTAAAATTTATGAAATTATAACTTAATATAATGGTAAAATTACATTTTAACTCTTCAAAAATTTAGAATTTATCTCTAACTTTTAAAGTAATTTTCTGAATTTGGCATTGGATAAGAAGGTATACAATTATACTACATAAAATGTTTCACAATCTTTTCATCAATTTGAGACATAATAATAATTATTATATGTTGGATTTTTTTTTAAATTATTAAATGTTTTTTATATAATAAAAATTATTAAATGTTGGCATGTATATGGATCAATGAATATGTGAGTAAGTTTATTTCGGATTTGACAAATAGGCCCAAAAGTGTTATCATTGGGCTGCCTTTCTTGTGTTTTGATTCATGTCCTAAAACAGAACATGTTCTAATAACATGCCAAGTTGTATTCGAGCCAAAAAAGAATTGTCAAGTTGCACAAATCAAGGGGTTAATTTCACTTAGAATCCCTAAATTATGACTAAGATTTTAAATTAGTTCGAAAACTTCCAAATACTTTGATTAATTTTTCAAAGTTATATCAATTAAATCCTTTAGTTGAAATTTATAGTCAGCTTGGGTGTTAAAATGATAGTTTGGATTTTAGGTTGGACATTAAAAAATATGAATCAAAATTTAAATATATGTATGTATCGCATTGAATGGATCTCACGTCAAGGTTTTCAGAATTGGATCGGTAGTTGAATTGGTTAGACATCTGATTCTTGGCTCAACTGGCTCAATCGATTTGTCAGGTTCAATTAAATAAATTATTAAAAATATTTAAAAAATAGAAACACAATTTAACTGGATTGATCGTCTAGTTTAACCAGTTCACGAGTCAAATGGATCCTACTCCTCATTCCAGATCGATAGTCTAACCAATTTTTGATCCAATTGACTGATTTTTTATATGATGAATCAATTTTCGATTTGACCAATCAATCCGATTTTGAAAATAATGTCTGACGTGCTAAAAAACAACCAATATCATAAATAATTAGAAAGATTATTCATTTTCTTCAAAATATTAGATCCAATTGCTCATGCGGTAGTCACAAATTTATTTATAATTAGATTAACATATATTTAATTTTAGGAATTTAACTTTATATCCAAACCAAACAAATAGAGGGATTAAATTATTAAAAATAAAAATAAAGAACTAAATTTCAAATTTTAAATAGTTCAGGGACTGAGACACAATTATACCTAAATTAAATCCTCAAAATCCTAAAAAGGAGAAAAAGGTTAAAAAGAATGCAGCTGGCGGCGGATTCAGGGTAGGAGATAGAGACCCACATAAACAGTATCACGTGCATGTCACCACTACAACATGTCAAAATCCAACGGTTAATATTAAACTATATCTTCACTCATCTAACGATCGATTAATCTCCACGTTTCATGTTCCCCGTCACCCTTCGCTTAAGTCCTCTGCTTATAGTTTTAAGTGCTTTAGAAATTAGACCCTAGCCGTACCTTTTTTTCTCCCTGAAAATACTCAGATTTAGCTTTAAAGAAAAAAGAACAGAAATTTATTTCAAAAAAAAAAGAAAAAAGAAAAAAGAAAAAGAAATTAGATTCAAATTCAATCTTTAATAAACATTCAAAATCTTTTTTGAAAATTTAATTATCTAATTGTATTTTTTTAATTAATAGCAATAAAAAAGAGATAAGGATGCAGCAAAACGGTGGTTCGGATTCACAAACGGAACAGAATCAACGGCCTCAACAACAGCAACCGCCGCCGCAACCGCATCCACAGTGGGTGGCTATGCAGTATCCTCCGACTGCTGCGGCGGCTATGGTAATGCAGCATCAAATGATGCAACCGCAACACTTTGTTGCGCCGCCACCTCCTCCGCCTCAACACTACGTGCCTTATCATCATCAGTATCATCACCACGGTCACGCGCCGTCGCAGCAGCAGCAGCAAGGATCTGGTGGTGGCGGCGAGAATAAGACCGTTTGGGTTGGTGATTTGCATCATTGGATGGATGAGAACTATCTTCATAGCTGTTTCGCTTCTACTGGCGAGGTTGAAACTTGATACGAATTCCTCTTAATTATATTGATTTGTTTTTAAAAAAATTAGATTCTTAGTTTTAATTGAATGATTGGCTTTGAATATGTTTATATTTCATTAATTATTGAAATTATATTTGTTGTGGTTTCTGCAATTATGGCACTGTCAATCGATTGATATGCTTGTGTGACTTGTGTGTATGTAAATGCACGTGAGAATATTATCACAGCACTTATTTAGTACTATTTATGGAAATTATTCAAATTAAATGCATCTTCATTGACTACTATTTGATGAAAATAGTAATCTTACGAGTATTGTTATAGGGTATTTGTAGCAAAAAGATGGGGTTGTGTATCTATGTCAGTGTTATTGGTCTTGGTATGTAGCTCTCGTGGTTGTATATATAGAATCAAATACTATGAATGGGA
Source organism: Gossypium longicalyx (assembly GCA_025698465.1). Lineage (NCBI taxonomy): Eukaryota > Viridiplantae > Streptophyta > Magnoliopsida > Malvales > Malvaceae > Gossypium > Gossypium longicalyx. The sequence continues at coordinate 1,413,528 of CM047000.1, read as the reverse complement.
TGAGTATGAACCAGTAAACTGGGTGTAGTCAATTATTGATTTTGCTATTTGAGGCATTTAAAGAAAATACGATACAACAAAAAGTTATTTAACTAGAGCCTGAAACAAGTTTGGAATTTGACTTTCTTGGTTGAAGATATTGTTTGGAATGTTAAAAAGCTGTTTACAACATATATTATGAATGTTGAGGTTAAATTACATGTTAAATTCAAAATATCTTGACTTTTTGGCCTATGTTGATCTATGCAATATGTTCAGTACATTTGGCTTAAATGTAAGGTTTGCATATTGTGATAGAGCCTTTGCTTATATTTAAACCAAGTATGATTGATTTTAGAAGGCAGAGGATCAGGAAATATAGAAATCTGATTTAAGGGTTCTAGTTGCTTGTCTAATAATTGATATTTGGAATTTATTTGAGCAGATTGTGTCCATTAAGGTCATTCGCAATAAGCAAACTGGTTTATCAGAAGGATATGGATTTGTGGAATTTTTTTCACATGCAACGGCAGAGAAAGTTCTTCAAAATTATAGTGGCATGTTGATGCCTAATACAGAACAACCATTCCGCCTGAATTGGGCTACTTTTAGCACAGGAGAGAAGCGCTCAGAAAATGGTCCTGATCTTTCTATTTTTGTAGGAGATTTAGCTGCAGATGTTACTGATAGCCTATTGCATGAAACTTTTGCTAGTAAATATCCTTCTGTTAAAGCTGCAAAAGTTGTAATTGATGCTAATACTGGTCGATCAAAGGGTTATGGTTTTGTGAGGTTTGGGGATGATACTGAAAGGTCCCAAGCCATGACTGAAATGAATGGTGCATATTGTTCAAGCAGGCCCATGCGTATTGGTGCTGCAACTCCCAGGAAGTCATCAGGGTATCAACAGCAATATTCTTCACAGGGTATTTGATTATTTAACGTGCTTTTTCTTTATTTGTTCTGTTTAAGCTTTAAAGGATTGGTACATATTAAAAATTGAGTTAAGGAGCTACCTTTATTGCTACAAGTGCTTATCTTTTTACATTTTGTTTCTTGCTGCTTGCATTTCTTTGTTTTTTTTTCTTTGAGGATGCTTTGTAGTTGTAGATGTAAAAAGTTTATCTCGAGTCTTGCCTCACCTTGCCCTTTCATATTTGGTGCTGCTTCCCTTACTTTGACTTAAAATTTCAAACCTAGCAGATCAGTGATTTCTTCTGAGACACTTTATGATTTATCTAAGCTGCCTTTCTTTTGGTTAGTAGATTTTGTTGACTTCAAATCGTAGCTTTTTGGGGCAATAAAATGCTACTTTTCTGTTTGTTTTTAGTGTAATAAAGTTCTTACATATCCCGCTTTTCCTTTTCTGTTGGGCAACTTGGTTTAGTATGGGTTTGGATGGGCGGCGCGTTTACCTGCTGTTAGTGTAAAAACAGCGGTGGTGGTGAAATTAGATACTGTAGTGATACTGTAGCATGAGACAAAAAGTAAGTTAAATGCACCGCACCGCACTGCCCATCCAAACTCACACTAGCCTCTTTTGATGGGGTTTATGCCTTCCTAACATATCTATTTGTAAGTACCTTTTTTCATGCAATATAAAATAGCATCATCAGTGACCACAGCTGAATTTCAAGGGTCACGATTTTTGTTTTCTTTTATGAGCAATAAAATAGTATAGGAATTGTTCAAAGTTGCTCAGCTATTTTGTATGTTGCTTTCAGTAAGGACTAGTTTGTTGTTGGTTTAGAAGACATATAAAGGTTATTATAGCGACTTGATTTTTTTTTTAAATCGGAACCATCATAGATTTGTATTCTATGAGAGAAGCTAATTGGGCTATCTCAAATTTTGATAGATAATGTGTGATTGACAAATTCCATTATTGTTTCATGACCGTAACATACTTTTAGTTGAATTGTGTCTAATAATGAATCTTTAACTTCTTTCATTCCTTTTTCTTTTCATTTTGTTTAATAGAAAAGTTGACTTTTGTGGCAATTTCATGATTGGCATTATAAAATAATGTGAGTGCTCAGATAATTGCCGACTCCAGATGCTTATTTACCTGGTTTTATAATTGCATCCTTGCAAACCTTTTGTTGTTCATTCTCGCCCCATCTATTTTCGACCACTGAAGGCAAATTTAACCGTTACAGTATAAAAGCCTTTAGGATTTTGCTTGATACATTCACGTTCTTTTTTTTCTTGGAAGGTGGCTATGCATCAAATGGTGCTTCAACCCAGTCTGATGGAGATTCTTCAAATACAACAGTAAGTTTTTAAGCTTCTTTTGGCTTTAACTCTTAGGAGGACCAAAATCTGTACCTCCTTTGGCTAATCAAAATTTATTACAGATCTTTGTTGGAGGGCTTGACCCTAATGTGACCGAGGAAGATCTCAGGCAACCTTTCTCTCAGTATGGTGAATTAGTCTCTGTTAAAATACCTGTTGGAAAAGGATGTGGGTTTGTACGATTTGCCAACAGGTGAAGTTTTGGCTATATTTTTTTGCTTTTGCCTATAGAAGACTACTATATTAAAGGTGTGATCTAGTTACTGTTGAGTCTCTAACAGGACCAATGCTGAGGAGGCATTACAGAAGTTGAATGAAACGAATATCGGCAAGCAAACAGTGCGTCTCTCTTGGGGTCGCAATCCAGCAAATAAACAGGTCTCTATTCTCTATCCAGTTCCCCTTTCACCATTAAGAAAGGGTTAAAGTACCTAGGAGGTCCGAGTATTATATGGACCGGATCAAATTAGTCTCTTTATTATTAAATGGATTAATGTAGTCTCTATACTGTTAAAAATAATCAAATAATTGCAAATTGTATCAAAGCTAACATTTATTGTTTAGAAAATATCTTGAATTTTTTTTTCAATTGCAAACAATTGCAAATAGAAGATTTCATTTACAGAACCATGAAAACTTTAAAAATACTCTCTGTTAAACAATAAATTATATTTTTTGAAGCAGTAAATGTTAATTTTATTCTAGCTTGGTCTTATTTGATTCTTTTTAATAGTACAAATTGAGGGACCTCTCAAATACATTCACCTTAAGAAAGCTATGGTGAATAATTCCTAACCTATTATTTTGTGATATTGCAGTTTAGGGCTGATTACGGTAACCAGTGGGGTGGAGCTTACTATGGAGGGCAGGTCTACGATGGTTACGGCTATGCTTTGCCACCACCAAATGGCTTAGGCATGTACGCGGCTGCAGCCACCGCATATGGGGCTTATCCGATCTACGGCAGTCATCAGCAGCAGGTAAGCTAAAATAATAACAGCAGGAGAGATGTTATAGCTCTACTTAGACACTTGAACTAGAAAAAAAAAGAGGGGTAAAGGGGGACTGGCTTGTTAGTTGTTACTCCATAGCTCTCTCTGGGTTGTGTAGAATTCTTACATAAATCCCTCCAAATATGGAGTGGAACTGAATTTTGACCCCTTTTTTTAAGTAGTTTTGTTTTTTTAGGGATTGGATTCATTATTTAATTTTATGTGTTTAGTTAAAAAGGGAAACTTGGTGATTGGGATATATGAATTGGCTGACGTGTGTGGTAGTGTGCTTGATGAATAATTTAAGTTTTATTCATAAATAAGAATTTGTTCCTTTCATTTGCTTCTTGTTATTCATATTTTCACTCCAGTTGGAACATGGAACACCATTTTTGGTAACTTGGATTGCATTTAAGATATATTATAGTTATCTGAACTGGATTGGTTTGACCAGGAACTGGTTAGAATACCGGTCCAGAAAAAGGCTTTAGATTGGTAGAGCTGCGAATCGGTATGGACCAGTTGAATCATTTTTAATATTTTTACAAATTTTTATGGTTTATTTAATCAGATCTTCCAAATCGGTTAGATCAATTAAAGAATATATATTTTTATGTAAATTATCATGTTAAAGAATATGTTTTTACATTAGTATCAGCGTTTTCCTTTATTTCATTTTTATGTAGTATCGACTATTATATTTAATTTTGGGTGACATTACTTTGAATGTTTATTTCTTCTTCTTCTTCCTCTTGGTTTTTAATTTTTTTTAAATTATTTAATAAAATTAGAATATTGATTCAGTTATGCTAATTAAATTTTTTAACTAGTAAATCAAAAATCAAATTAAATTAAACACATTTAAATTATAATGGAACCGATTTTAAAAAATCAAATTAAACTCAAATTTTTTTTTCTCCATTTTTTTCTGTTTTATCTCATTTAAAAATAGACTTGATGGTTGCCAATGTAAGAATGTTCAATCGAATGAATTGACTCGCACTCGTTAGTTATTTCAATTTTGAATTTAGTCGAAGCTATTCTAATAATATATATATATAATAAAGTGGGAAAATAATTTTGGTTTGCGAAACAAATATTTGATTAATTTGATAAAGCGTCAAACACATTTCATTGGCGCCATTTTTGCCTATTCGTCCACCATCTTCTTCTTTTTCTCTGCAACTTTACACTTTCAGAGCCGATCTCTTTTCTCTCCTTCCATGCTCGGAGCTTCTTTGATTTCATTTTCGTCGGCTTCGCAAGTGATCCAGCATTGTTAACATTGAAGTAGCTGCAAAAATGCACAAAGCTCATTCAATCTCTTGTTTAAACTCTCATCTCTTTGGTACTCTCTTCTTTTAGATCCTTTCAATCTGCATTTTCTTTGAAAGATGACACATTAAGATTTAAGATCGCTTAAATGTTATCATATTGTTTTATCAATTTCTCTTCTTTGTGATCTGTTTGTCTGTAAAACAATTCCAGGCAAAAGCGGATATGGTCCATGTGCTGGAATAGCTCAGTTACGATGTATCTGCGGGGATAGCTCAGTTGGGAGAGCGTCAGACTGAAGATCTGAAGGTCGCGTGTTCGATCCACGCTCACCGCATTATAATTTTTGTTTTGCCAAACAAGTATTTAGATGATTAACTGGGTAAGGTGCCAAACAAACAGCGCCCCTCTTCCTCCGCTGCCATGTTTCTTCTTCTCTGCAACTCCACACTTTATAGCTGACTCTCTTTCTCTACTTCCATGATCGGAGCTTCTTTGCCTTCGTTTTTTGTCGTCTTCTCAAGCTTATCAACCCATTGAGGCTCTGGAACTCGCACCTCTTACGTACTCTCTTCGCTTTTTTTTTTTTAAATCCTTCCGATTTTGTCAACCTATCTAAATTTCTAGGTGATAGAAAAATCTAATCAGCTACGATCGATTATTAAAATCTAACAATATTATAAGGTTAAATGAAAATTTGGCATTCAATGTATCTACGGTATGATCTGTATCAATCTAAATTGGAATCGAGTTAGTCTGTACAATAGTTTTAGTCAAGGAAGAAGGAAACTGAATTTAGCATACCATTGGAGAAACTGCAAATAAGTTTATACCAGCAAAAATGGTTTTAACACATATATGGTGGATAGCTCAGTTGGCAGAGCATCAGATAAAAGATTTGAAGGTCGCGATCAATTTTTTTCTCGTTAATATTGCTTTAAATATGCTATTTACGAGTCGAATTGATTTTGGATCTGCTTTGGACTCTCAATATTCTCCTCAATTATGTTGCTTGATATTCATATTTTCACACTAGTTGGCAGACCATTTTGGTAACTTGGATTGCTTTTAAGCTTGTTGATGCAAAGATCAGACAAGCGGAAGTTATAGTAGTGTTGGTCGATTTACTTCGTTTAAGATGGCGCAGAGAGCCGATTGGCTTAGCAGTGAATAATGAAAGGCGTAAACTCTCTCGTGGAGAGTTACGGAGAAAGATGAAGCTTGCCAATTTCGTATTGACGAGGAGTTATAAGACCTCTTGTATATGAGTGAGGCGTTAATTGAGATACATTGTTTGCTCAATTTAAAATTAAAATATAAATACACTCATATTTTTAGTAAATAGGTGAAGAGTTGGTGAGAAGGACAATTATTAAATTACACATGTTTAGTTAGTACGGTTGAAAGCGTATGAATATGCTAATTTGCAATATCTATTTTGGGTTGTTTGATTTGTAACTTTGTAATTTTATGCCGCATTATTAATTTTATTCTAAATTTTAGGACTTTAATTTGGATTTGATTTTTTTTAAGATAAAAATGTTGATGTGACATAAAATTATTGGTTAAGTATCTTAATAGGTTAGAAGCAATTCTTTCATTAAATTTAGTGAACAGTTTCCTCTTAGGGTGTTTATTGTATTTTTTTTTGTTGAATTTAGTTAAGTGCATTAAAAGGGTAGAAATTGTTCTAATAAATTTAGTGAACAGCTTGAACTGTTTGCTTTATAACTTTGTTGAATTTAGTTAAGTGTCTTAAGAGGTTAGAAGCAATTCTTCTATTAAACTTAGCGGTGCTTCTATTGCATTTAAGTTGTATGTTTGTTTTGGGTATGGTTATTTAAATTGAATCTGTTGGGATTCGAAATCAGTTAGGGTACCGGTTCAGAAAAATGTTTTAGATTAGTAGATTTGTGAATTAGTATAGATTGATAGAAAATCAGTGGTTGAACCAATTTTTAATATTTTTTATATAGTTTTACAAAATTTTTAATGAATTATTTTATTGAATTGTTCACACTAATCAAACTAATGAACCGGTGATCTGATCAGTTTTTTTGCCTACATATTATAAGTTAAATTAACATGTTAATATTTTGTGTTACATAGGTTGGAATATGTTTGTACATTGGTACTTGTTCGGATTTAATTTTTATATTTTTGAATTTTAATATAATCATCTAAGATTTAAAAAAAGTAGCTAATAATAAAACGGATATTTAATTGATTAAATGCATAAGGCGCCGAACACATTTCAATGGCGCCATTTTCTCCAGTTCCTCCCGCCATGTTCTTCTTCCTTCTCTTCTAATCTGCAACTTCATACTTCAAAAAAGCTGATCTCTCTCCTTCCATGATCGGAGCTTCATTGCATTCATTTTCGTTATCTTCGCAAGTGATCCAGCATTGTTAACACTACAAATCTTGAAGTAGCCGCAAAAATGCTCATTCACGTTCTCTGGTTTAAACTCTTAGGTACTCTCTTTGATTTCTTTTCTTTTTGTTTTTCATCTCCTTTAAATCATTCCAATTTTATCGATGTCTCTGTTGTGTGTTTGATCAAAATTTACTGTATTTTCCATTTTTATTTTCTTTTACAATTTTACCGATGAGTTGAATCGATTTTCGATGGGTTTTGTATTTTTAATATATTTTCTCGATAACATTAGCCATTTTTAAATCGAATTGATTTTAGATCTTTGAATTTCCCTTATGAGTTGAATAAATTTTGAATTTTCAATCTTTTTTCTTGATAATATTGCTTTAATTATGCTATTTACCAATCAAATTGATTTTGGATCTGCTTTAAATTTCTCTTGCTTTTACTATTTCACTTATAAGTTGAATTTATTTTGAATCGATTTAGATTTTTCAATTTTTTTCTCAATAATTTGATAAGGCGCCAAACACATTTCAATGGCGCCACTTTCTCCTGTTCCTCCATCATGTTCTTTTTCTCTTCAACTTCAAAAAAGCCGATCTCTTTCTCTCCTTCTATTACCGGAACTTCTTTGCTTTCATTTTCGTTGTCTTCGCAAGTGATCCAGCATTGTTAACACTACAAATCTTGAAGTCGCCATCGTCTCCAAAGAACGAATCAAATCGCTTTGAGGTACTCTCTTTGATTTCTTTTAAATCCTTCAATTTTTATCCATCTTTCTATTTTTTTAGACAAAGATAATGCATTAAGATTGCTTTAATGTTCTATCATATTGTTTTGTGTTATCAATGTCTCTACGTTGTGATTTTGGATCACTCTAATTTGAAAATCGAGGTAGTCTGTACAATAGTTCTAGGGAGATTGAACTTAGGAGAAAACCTGCAAATAAGATTTAAAGCTGTAAAATTGAACAGTAGGCATCTGCGGGGATAGCTCAGTTGGGAGAGCGTCAGACTGAAGATCTGAAGGTCACGTGTTCGATCCACGTTCACCGCATTTTTTATTTTTTTTAATCGAGTCAATTGAGGTCAGGCTTGAGTTTTTTGGGGGGCTCGGTTCATAGAATTAATTAAGGTTTGTAAATTTTTAAATTTTAACATTTTGAGTTTGAATCATTTAGGCTGAAGGCTTGTTTTTTTTTTTTATATAATTTATTACGATTTGGTATCATTCTTTAGTTTTAGTCACGTGTTCGATCTAGTTCATTGCATTTTTTATTTTTTGGATCGGATTAATTGGGATCAGGGCAGCTCTAAGACTTGAGTATTCTTTTTTGGATTGAGTCAATTGGGGTCACACAATAGGTTTAAGGCTTGAAAAAATTTTTTGGGCCGGTTCATAGAATTAATTAAGGATTTTAAATTTTCAAAGTTTTAACATTTTGTGTTTGAATCATTTAGGTTCAAAGGGTTTTTCTTTTTATAATTTATTTCTTTATTTTTAGTCACTTTAGGATTTTTTTTTGTCCAACACTTTATAATTGAATCAATTCCAAGTTACATTGGTTTTGTATTGAGTCAATTGGGATTTTAAAACTTTCATGTTATAGTGGTTTTGAGTTTGAATTGTAAGGTTAAGTTTCTCTTTTTTGGGTTAATATTTAGTTCACTCTTTGAACATTTTCAAAAGCTTAAATTTATATTTTGTCATCCAAATTGATACTTTCGGATTAATATTGTTAGTTTGTGTTGATGTAACACGAATAATTAATTTAATGGTAATGTGTCAATCTCTCAATATACTATATAATGAGCATAAATTAAAATATATATATTTAAAAGTAGCTAAATTAATTAAAAAGTATAAATTTTTTTCAGGTTCATTTTTAATGTGAAAAAAATTATATATATATTTTTTAATCTGTATATTTTTAAAGTTTTCTTTTTTTTTTTGAAGATTTTGAAATTTATATGTGGTACGTTAGTATAAACTAACGGTGTTAGTGTAGAATAGACCTGGTCATGAGTTAGTTTACTCACCCAGGATCAAAGGGCCGCATGAAAAATTGGAGAGTTTGGATAAAAATACGAGACTCAAAATATTTATTATATTTATGGTAGTGTTTTTAATATAAATACTTTTCAATGTATTTTTAATATGTTAGAAAAAAATTTATTTTAGCGTTTTTTAGTGCATTTAGTGTACTATATATTTTTTAAAATTTTATTTTTAAATAAAAATTAATCTAAAAAATTAAATATGTACAGATTGGGTTGGCACTGGGTTTACTTTTCTTAAATTGGATCGGACATATGCAAAAATATAAACTCATTTTTCGAGTCGGGACAAGCTTAAAAAATTAGTCTAGATACCTTGTATGGACGGACCCATGAGCAAATATACCAACCTATATTACTGAATACAAATTCATATACTATTTAAATATTTTTAGAGGTGTTCGAACAGAAAACTACATATTATCTATATTTTCAGTTCATTACGAGTTAAATCATTTTTTTTTTGTCATTTTAAATTTGGATATTTGAAGTTGCTTTTTCGAATTTTTTAGTTTCTATCTAATTGTTCAATCTTGTTTAGGTTGAAGTAAATTTGGATTAAGTTGATAAATTCAGATTAAGAATTTTTTGAGGTAAAATCAAATTATATTAGATTCAAATGGCGCTACTTTCTCCTCTTCCTCCGCCGCCATGTGTCTTCTCCCTCTTCATCTCTGCAACTCCACACTTCATAGCCGGTTCTCTTTCTCTGCTTCCATGATCGGAGCTTTCTTTGCCTTCGTCTCCGTTGCCTTAGCAAGTTCTGGTTTGAACTTTCATCTCTTAGGTACTCTCTTCTTTGAATTTTTTTTTTTTAATTTCTTTTAAATCCTTTCAATTTTTATCAACCTCCCTAAATTTCTAGGTGATAGGAAAAATTTAATCAGCTACGATCCACTGTAAAATCTAATAATATGATAATGTTGTTAAATGAAAATTAGTCTGTAGATAAATTGTAGTCAGAGCAGATGAAAATTTGAATTTAGCATCTCATTGGAGAAATTGCAAATAGGATTTAAATTTTCAAAAGCTGTAGCATTCATCTGCGGGGATAGCTCAGTTGGGAGAGCGTCAGACTGAAGATCTGAAGGTCGCGTGTTCGACCGCATGGCTTAAGGCTTTAAGCTTATTTGTGTTGCTTCATTGAGTCAATTTGGGTTATAAATTTTTCCGGCTTGATTATTTTTTTGGATATCTTTATTGTTTTTATTGGTTTCAGATTATGGTAGATTTAAGGCTTGAGCTTTTTTTTTGGTTCATCGAGTCAATTGGGGTAATGATATTTTTAAATTTTGTTTTAATCACTTTGTATCATTTTTAATTAAATTAATTTTAGATCGAGTTTTTAAAAATTTAAAATTTTAATTTTTTTGAGTTTGGATTATTCAAATTTTAGATTTGATTTTTTATTATTATAAGTTTATATCATTTTAGGTTATTTATTTAAATTATTTTAGATTTAAATTGTTTGAAATTCAAGTGAATTTGAGTTTAGATAAATCTAAATTTAAGTTAAATAAATTCAGATTATGAATTTTTTATAGTAAAATCAGATTAAAATAAATTTGATTTTGAATTAATTGAATTGAATTATGTAGATAGATTAAAATTTACTGTGATATTAATTATTTTAAATAATCACACTATAAAAATAAAATATCTAAGTTATATTAAATTAAAATACATAAATTAAATTCTAAATTTAAGCATCATATTGCATCAAAATATGAATTTCAGCGATTGTTTAAAGAGAAAAACTGAACGGCTCGCGGTAGATTTTCTGTTGAAGCGGGAAAATATTTAATTGGTTAATTGGGCAGAAGGCTCCAATCGCATTTCGATGGCGCTACTTTCTCCTCTTCCTCCGCCGTGTTCTTCTTCTCCTCGATGGCAACTCCACACTTCACGGCCGATCTCTTCCTCTCCTTCCATGATAGGATCTCCTTCGCCCTCGTCTTATTCGCTCTATACATTTCAATGGCGCTACTTTCTCCTCTTCCTCCGCCGTGTTCTTCTTCTCGGCGGCAACTCCACACTTCATGGTTGATCTCTTTCTCTCCTTCCATGATCGGATCTCCTTTGCCTTCGTCTTAGTCAATCTTCGCAAGTGATTCAGCATGTCATTGACTTCAAATCCTAAACCAGTCGTCACCGAAAGAACGAAGGAAAAGACGCAAAAATGCTCGTCGACAGTTTTGGTTTGAACTCTCATCGCTTTCCTTTTCTATTCTTTGATGGTAAAATCGTGTTCTAAATGTCATATATCTGAATTTGAAAAAAATTATAATTTAATTTCTGCCTCTTAATATGGAAAATTTTGACTTCGATCCTGAATATTAAGATTGATTATCGTATTTTTGTGTTGTTTTATATAATTGATTTGTGATAATAATATTTATGATGTTGTGAAGTGAAAATCTGGCATCAATATTTTACAGTGTGATCTGTATCACTCATAAATTGAAGTCGAGTCCAGCTTTAGTCTGTAGAACACTTAGACCCAGCTTTAGTCTGTAGAACACTTAGACCTGTATTAAGTGTTATAGCTATGGTTTCGAATGGTAGACATTTAGGTATACATTGGAGGGAGTGAAGATACATATATTTTTTAAAGCACAGTCTAAAAATGCATCAGCGGGGATAGCTCAGTTGGGAGAGCGTCAGACTGAAGATCTGAAGGTCGCGTGTTCGATCCACGCTCACCGCATTTTTATCTAATTTTGAAGATTATATTCTTTTAGTTAAGCTCAGTTGGGTTTGGTTATCGAGTAAATATACATTTTGGTATTTAAATTTTAAATAAGTTTATTTTATTTAAATTAGTATTTGAATTTAACTTTTTGATCTAAATTAGCACATATATTAAATGATTTATTTGAATCTATTTGAACTATGAAGCTAAGTTCATATACCTAATTAAACCAAAAAAAAATTTTAACTACCAAATTAAACTTTGAGGTCAAGTCTTTAGTACTTAATTGAACCTTGAAGTCAAGTTTAAGTATCGAAAAAGTATATTTACCCTTTGTTTTCTTAATTGAAAAACAACAATCTTCCCTCATTGATGATTTCAATGCAAAGATTATATCTAACTTTGCTCTCATTGGAGTACAAAATGGGTGGTAAATAAAACAAGGAAAAAAGAAGAAGAAAGCAACATTTTTCTTTTGGAAATCCTTTAATGTTTAGGATTAGATGTTATGAATCTAAAATGCTCATGTGAAGTGGAGGAGTGAGTGGCAAACTAGTTCTGGGTGTTGGTTCTTCTTAGGCAAAACCAAGAAAATAACAAGATACAAGCTAAACCTAGCTTTGTAGTTGTTTTACTTGTGCCATGAAACAGAACTAGAAAATAAGATTGTTAAAATAAAGTTTAGGTATATTGATAAAATATAATAAAATGTGATTAACTAAAACATGTTTTAATAAATTAAATAGACATGCTGGTTGAGTTTTAGCTCGATTGGTATGGATATTGTTGCCAATACAGAAGAACGTGGGTTCAAGTGTGTTGAAGCAAATTATCCTCCTATTGATAGGTTGGAGAGAGGCTATGAGTAGTTCTAGGCATTGTTCCAAAAAAATTTTGATAAGAAAAAATAACAAATAACACGATAACAAACATTACACTAAAAACATTATTATTTTTACTTTTCTTTGTTTAAATTTTTTTACTTTTTCGTTGAACTTTTTAGTTTAATTTTAGTTTTTTTTTCAAATACTTTAGTTTTGATACTTTTTACACCTATTATAAAAATATTTATAAATCGGTTAATTTTTTTATATTGGTCTTATGCTGGACCTATCTCTAATATATTCAACTTAATTAATCAATAACCAAAATTTTTAAAAACCTTCAATTGATCCATAACTGAATTAGATTTGTTAACCAACCGATTAACTGAATTAATTTGGCTTGATTGGTTAATTCTGTTAAAACTAAAATATGCACACCCTTAACTCCAAAACACAATGCTAAAATACTCCATTGTGGGTCATTAAGGGTTTTGGTTATTTCATATTTAGATAATTTCGAATTACTTGTTAGTTTATTTTAAGTTTCGATTCATATTATTTTAAATTTGAGTTAATTTATGTATGAGCCAATTTAAGTTTAACCTTTTGCCTATGACTTTTTATCATCAAATTGATAAAATCAAATTTAGATAAAACTCACAGATCTAATGAAGACTTATGAATGTCTTTTGCAATGATGATATTTCTAGGGACAAAGTTGGGGTTGTGTAAAAGCAATCATACTTAAACTTTACTTTGAGCCCCAACCCAATGTGGCTTTTGGTTCATGCCACTTAATAAAAGATATATACCTTTTTTCACTTAGTTGCTTTTGCCCTTTTTTTTTATGAGGATATGGATTATTGTATCAACCCCCATTGCCAATTTGCTCATCCAATTTTTCTATTTTGGCTTGACTCTCCTACTTGAAAACCTAAAAGACTCCAAAAACCCATGGGAATGGGACTGATTTGTAGCTTCCATAGACAGTAGGACCCCTTACCTTTGATGCCTATGGCTTTTTGATCTTTGATGTCTTCCATACTCAAGACATTGTTGATTATGATCTATTCCCTTTCACATTCACACTAATTCCTATATGCCTAATGATTTGCTTGAAGTATTGGTTAACTTGAATCATCACTAATTTCACATTTTAGGGTTTACATTATCTTTTCCTTAATGTTGAAATTAATGATCATTAAGCTCAAATGGTAATATATTCTTACAAGCGCAAATATGAGTTATGCTTAGTGGATGAGGTGCTCTCACTTGATACAGCTAGAGATGATAAGAAGGCCAGGTGGAGTTATTTTTTTTGTCTATCTTGGCCTCTACAGATTTATCCTCAACATAACCAAATCCGACTAGAAATTAAATATTAATTTACCCACCTTGAAAAATCAAAGATATACTCAACTCTAACTTGATATACCATAATTTTTAACTTTTTAATTTTTTTATTAATAATAATATTTTTTTTTATTTTTAATGATACTATTAATTCTTTTATAGGTATAGTTATGCTAGAGAAATACTAATATAAATTTTATTATATATATTTTAAACTAATATTATATGTAAAGGGTGTTTTGGTAAATATCTTAGGGCGAGGTGGATTCTCTCTAAACCTGACTTGACCCAATTAATTAAAGAATTAGACCTAACCCAAAATCAAATTCCAAAAAAAAAATTGACCCTATTGGATCGAGTTGAGTCAGAACTCGCAAAGTCTAAGTTTTTTTGCCATCCCTAGATACAACCTTTAAAAGCACAAATAATACTTCAAAGACTTCTCTATGAAAAAGTTCTCAAGGTTAAAATGGAATATATATATATATATATATATACCTTGAGAATACAATACCGTTTATATTATTGAATTCGTTAGTTTTCAACACTTCACAAACTTCTCTTAAAAGAGTCGGAAATCCCTCAACAAAACTAATTGATAACTCTTTGAATTTTCTAACATTCAATTTTACATCTTTGCTTCAAATTATGATAATATATATATATATATATATATATACACACATAAGATGGCAGCTTTGGTGAAAGAAGTACAATGATTTTGAGGAGCATGACAAATGATGTTATTTCATTTCACAAAGAAAAGGTGCCCACATGTCCACATTGACTAAGTTTTAGAGCCCTGTATAAGTTGTATATAGGCATATGTGTTGGTAGGGTATTATGGTCTTGGACCATCATTTCCTTTATTTCTTGACCTTGTTTGAAGCCCTACTAATACAGGACCAGACCAATGGCAAAAAATTGATGGGGATGTAGTGAATAGTCACATTGTTGATTACACCTATTAATGATTCCCCTTGTCTCTCAATCTATTTACTTATATTTCTCTTTTGGGGGCTCAATCATGGACCTACCTTTTTGGACTTCCATTTCACGCGTTTTCCATAAATTGTTTGAGCTTTTTATTAGATATATACATTCTTACCTTATCCCAAAACTTTGATTTCATTAATACCGATTTAAATTTAATTCAATATGATTTGGGTATTTAATTCATCTAATTCAAACTCGAAATTTATATGACCTTGAAAAGATCAAAACACGAAAAATAAATCTAAAATTCGAATGAAATAAACCCAAAATTGATCGTACCCAAAATCAACTTGATCCACCAATTGACCTGTCTACTTTTTAGACTTCCATTTCACGCTTTTTTTCATAACTTGTTTGAACTTTTTATTAGATCTATAGATTCTTACCTTATCCCAAAAGCTTGATTTCATTCATTCCAACTTAAATTTGATTCAATCTACTTCAAACTCGAAATTTATATGAACTTAAAATGATTAAAACAAAAAAAAAATGAATTTCAAATTCGAATGAAATGAACCCGAAATGACCAAAATCCAAAATTGACTCAAAAACCTTGAATTAATCTTATCCTAATTGATCGGACCCAAAACCAACTTGATCCACCAATTGACGTGTCTACTTTTTACATATTGTTTCAATTAACTAAATATGTAAATTTTTAATCTAAGTGGGGTTTTAGTCCTTCTACCATGTTGAAATTTGAAATTTAATCCTTTTACTTTAATTTGACATAATTGGACTTCTCTACTTTTATTAATAGATGTAAAATTGTTGACATTGCTAATGGTTGTCATTAAAATGATAATGCAATCCTTTTTATTGATAACTCTCTTACAGTAAAGATAGTCCGGACAACTATTTTTACAAAAAGAAAATCCACGTCATCACTTTAAAACAGTAGTTAACAGCGTTATTAATTTAGACCTATTAATAACATTATGAAAGTTGACTTTGTATCTTAAAAACATTATAAAAGTAATATATATATATATATAATTAAAGTATAAGGATTAAATCTCAAAATTAGACCTAAAATTTTAATGGATGATTATCCAACATTGTTAATCGAATAATTACAAACACTCATATATATATATATATATATATATATATGGAAAGGAGAGGATGGTAAATTGGTAGGCCCCAATATGTTTGTTTATAATGAAAAAAGAAGTAATGTTTGGTAACAAATTCATCCAATGATGCTAAAGAAGAAGTTGTTTCATCTTTTTCATGTTTCCACTATGGCCCCCTTTGATCCAATTCCTTTGTCATTTACAACTTTGCTCCTAACAACAATTAACAATGGCATGATTAATTAATAATTAATGAAAAGATTTTTTTAAAAATATTTAATTAATAAGTGGATAATCTATAAGTTTGTGGACATTAATAATAATAATAATCAATAATTGTGATTTCTTTGAGATTGTTGAATTGATAATCTAATTTATTATCTTTGTTTTTATTGTTGTATTATGGAGATATGATCTAAACCCCATTAGTTTCATCAAATATTTATAACATAATCACAAATTTTAATTTTGATTAGATTTCTTGAGATTGACATCTCATCATTTGAGAGATTAGTTAATTAGCTAATCAAGTTGAGTCAAATTACTGTTCGATTTTAGAATATTTTAATGTGTTTAAATCGGGTTTAGTTTAATCTAATAACATCACAATCATCTATCTCTTCATTCTTGAAAAGTTTATCTTTAAAATATAAGGGTTTTTGTTTTTTAGCAGTCATTGTCTTTTTAGAAACATCCTCACCGTTCACTTGATCGTCATCTCAAAGACTAAGGGCATAGATAAAGGACAGGTGTTGGCATTTTGCCCCTAAAGATGGTAAAACAATTTTCTAACTTCGTCCCTATTGAAGACGCACCTTTGTCGTCACCCTTCCCTCTTTGCAAGGATCAGGTGGTTACCCTTGAGCGCCAGAATGAGACATTGACAACAGAGGTGGCGACAATGGCTCTATCCCTCTAAAGTTTATGTTTTAGTCCCTTAAAAAGTTATAAAATATATGATAAAATTATATTTTAACCTCTTAAAATAACAAAATTTAATTAAACTCTTTTAAAAAATAAAATATTATAAGCTAATGTAACGGTAAATTTACATTTTAATTCTCACGCAAATTTATAATTTAATTCTAATCTCCATCTAACCTTATTGAATTATTTTAATTGACATATTTTTAAAAGCATGTAACTATGAATGAGCTGTTTATACAACCATTTTAGTCGAACATCTTTTAACACATGTATGGTTGGTAACTTATTAAGCACGTTACCATATTTTTACATTAATTATTAACTCAATACATAATGGTTTAAAATGTACTACAATCTAATCATTATATCATTCAACAAAAATAGTTAATGTTTCTAATTGACTTATAACTCGATTGATATAGATATTTTGTCAATATAGAATGATGTAGGTTTGAGCGCGTTAAAATACATTATCCTCTTATTTATGAGTTGAGGAGGAGCTATGGGTAATTCTAGATATTGTGTCAAAACGAGCAGATATGATCAAAACTTATAATAAGATTGTTTAAAAAGAAACAATAATAATTATTTTCAAAGAAAAAATTAGTTAATGAAAAAAGTTTCTGCCAAACTATAATAAATATTGGGTTATTTTCTAATGTCACATATATATATATATATATTATGTATAAAAAAATATTGATTAAATTTAGTGTTAGTAACAATTTATTTAAAAATTAAAGAAATAACAAAGTTCCATAAAATAGGGAAATTAACATTAATAATTTTTTTTGTTAAAATACATTTAAAAATAATTTATTTTAATTTTTAAATTTAGAATATTAGAATATTTTATTAAAACTGAAATTACATTTTATACTCTCTCTTTTTTTTTTAAAGAACATTTATACTCATTTTTAAATTACATTTCTTTAAGTTAATTACATGAAATAAAAAATATTTAATAAATTAAAAATCAATAAATATACAAAATTAAATACGACGTATGTTACATTAAAAACTAATTTAATCGTTAATGAATTTTTAATTTTTATTAGACATTAAAATGCAATAAGAAAACTATATATATTTTTTGAATAATTTTATAGCAGATTCTAATCATATCTGTTTTTTTTTTTTGTGTACAATATCTAATCCTTCCCCAACTGATTAATAGAAGGATAATACATTTCAGTGCACTCGAACTGACATCCTCTTACATTGACAACAATACCCATACTAATTAAACTAAGACACAATCAACAAAACTACAATTTTATTTTAATTTCACTAATCATTTTCATAATCTATCATTCCATTTTATTATAACTTATTCCAAAATATTTTTTATAATTATTATATATATATAGATATAAAAGTTGTCGCTTTAATTGTCCAAACCCAATTGGCTTGTTCGTAGTAGGTCTATTATTAACCTCAGTAGTCAATTAACAATGATAAAATCATCTTCTCAAAGAATAAAAATAAAAATTAATAATTTTATTATAATTATTATAATAAAAAAAACCCATTATTTAAAAAAAATGTGAAGAATTGACTGAATTCCCAACAGCTAATAATGATAACAAATTAAATTAAATTAAAACGTATTAATTAATTATTTTAGTTTAATAGTCGCCATCACATATGCTCATGGGTGGTGCGTCCTTTTCATTTATACATATCACAAAATCAAATTTAAAAAAAAATAAAATCAAACCTATATTGTAATTTTATTATGCCGAGTGAGTCTTATCTCAATTGACATTGATATTATTATTATTATTATGTAAAAGTACGTGAGTTTGAGCGCGTTGAAACGTATTGTATTAATCATCCCAATGTTAATCATGAAACAAGAAAAATCTATAATAAAAAAAAGGTTTAGTTATGCATTTAATCCCTTTATTATCTTGAAAATTGAGATTTTAATCTTTTTATTTTAATTTTTTTTGTCGAAACTAAGGTTTCTACTTCTGGTAGCAATAACTAATTCCCTCGCTATAAATGCTCTTCGAAGAAGTAAACAATTGGCTACAAAATGTGTTTCATTTCATGAGTGGGATCAAATCAAACCTTTGACCATATGATTAAAGGATGGAGTGAACAACTACTATGTCACACCTTGACATAATTTGGTCACACTTTACTTTTTATAATTTTATTAGTAGGTCCAAATTAATAATATTATTAATTGTTTTCGTTAAAGTGATAATATGATTTTTTTTTAATATTAAACATTCTATGACATATAAATTTATTGTTTATTGAACACAATTTGATTGGATTTTTGCGTGACCCTAATTTTGTGACCAAATAAAAGTGTTATTAGCTTAATCTATTAATAACATTATTAAAAAGCAAACGAATCAAATTATGCCAGGTTGAAATAGACGGATTAAACCATAAGTTTTAGCAAAGTAGAGCGACTAAAACCATAATTAGACCAAATAAATCTAATTAGAGTCAATGCAGTTTTCTTAAAAGGAAATATATAGCTCAAATGTAGTTTGTATTTTTCTTTAAAAAGTATAGGTTTTATTCAAAAATAAAAATATATAGGTCAATTGTATTTCCTAAAGTATTGTGTTTTTCTTTTTTGGGGAAATTCTAAAATTTACCCAAAATACAAGGTGGTACAATTTCTAATAATTTATTGCATCAATATTATTAATGTTTTACATTAATAATAACATATTATAAGTATTTTTTTTTTAAAAATGTTTAGTTGGCAAACATGTGGTTTGTGCAGCTTTTCCCTACAAAATTCAATCCATAAATTACTTTCCAATTCTTTAAAAAAAAAGACCAACATTCAATAACCCATCATTATATTCATTACCATATGTATATATATATATAATAACCCAACATGTGATTTTTTTTTTACATTTAATGTGACAGTTGATCTAATAGTAATTTGATGATTAAATTGAAAAAAGTTGAAGTTTAGATACCCAATTTAGAATTTAACCCAAAATTTAAGAATCTCGTGTGAAATTTAGTCCTTGAATTTGGTAACCTTTTTCCAACTTAGTCCCTCAGCTTTTTTGTTTATATTAATCTTGAAACTTGACAATTTTTCCAAATTTTGATCCATGTGATGACATGGCTCTCTTATATTTTACCACATCATCACCTAAAATTTATATTTTTTATAGAAAAATTTAATTAATCATGTGACATAATCTCAAAGTGTCATATCATTTTATGGACCAAAATTGTGAAAGTTTCCAAATTTAGGGACCAAATTAAAAAAAATATTATTGAGTAATTTGTTTGTTGTGTCCCATTAGAGGGGACAACCGAATCTTTATATACACAACTACTGTTCATAAAATTAGCGCTCTTAACAGACTCTATACATGCTGGATACGTGTTCTGCTATGAGCTGTCTACTAGA
Source organism: Gossypium longicalyx (assembly GCA_025698465.1). Classification (NCBI taxonomy): domain Eukaryota; kingdom Viridiplantae; phylum Streptophyta; class Magnoliopsida; order Malvales; family Malvaceae; genus Gossypium; species Gossypium longicalyx. The sequence continues at coordinate 1,393,279 of CM047000.1, read as the reverse complement.
CACTCTTTGGGCTCCTGCAAGCTCCCCTTGCAAACTCCTCTTGTCTTGTACGAGCTAGGTCTGCAAGCTTCCTTGCGAACACTCTTTGCGAGCTTCATTCTGCAAGGTTTGCATGTATACCACTGGTGGGCCTTATCTGGGTCACGGTAGGCAACCCGAACCTTATCTGGTTTTCAGGTCGCTAAACATAAATACCTAATAAATGTTCCCTTATCCCAAAACTAAATAAAAGTTGAATAAGGGGGACCTTATAGGTAAAAAAGCCATAACCGAAGAATATATTATCATTATTTAGTATTTAACAGTTAGAAAAGTGAAAAAGAAAAAAATAAAATAAAAGACTCACGTTGATTCATGATGACACAGGCAAGTGAGTGTTTCTTCTTCATGGAGTTAATGTACGGCTCTATCTTGTTTCCAAGATACCCCCCCCCTTTTTTTTTAACTCTCTTTGCTTCAACTTTAAAATTCATACATAGAAACATTCTTTCCTTTGTTTCTTTTTAGAATTTGTTGTTTTTCATTTTGATTCTTCCATTGATGAAAGCTGTTTCATTTAGAACTTTTACTTGGTATTGAAACCCTTTTAAGTGGTCTGAATCTGTTGGTGAATTATTGAATTTGCTAAATTGTTGTCGTTTATATGAAGTTTTTCTGAATTTGGGTGCTTTCTTTTTATTGTTGCAGATAAGGTGTTTGAGTGTTGAAAAATATGAATACCAAAGCCAAGAAAGTTCCATTGAAGCATGAAAAAGTAAATTTTCAAGCATTTTAATCCAATGGTTAAACTGGGATTTTTGTGGAATTCCAAATTTTCCAGGAAAATGTGAATTTTCTAGGCTTAAACAAAGCTGACTGTTTGCTTTTTTTTTCTCTTTGAAGGAGAAAGCAGATTTGCAGGGTACCAAGTCAATGGTTACTACAAAGGCAATGAAAAACAAACGAGCTTCGATCAATGAGAGAAAAATGGCCCTTCAACAAGATGTATATACATTTTCTTATCTCATCTTCTCAGGAAAATTTACAATTAGGACTTGATTGTATTGAAAATTTGAAAGCTATTTCAATCTTTTTTTTTTATCAGGTTGATAAATTGAAGAAGAAGCTTAGACAAGAAGAGAATATTCATAGAGCTTTAGAGAGAGCTTTTAATAGACCTTTGGGAGCTTTACCTCGTCTTCCTCCATATCTTCCTCCTTCAGTTAGTAAATTCACCATTGTTGCTTCCTTTAAAAACTTCACATATTGGTGAATGACATTGTTGATTCTGATTTTTGTAGACATTGGAGCTTTTGGCTGAAGTGGCAGTACTCGAAGAAGAGATCGTTCGGCTCGAAGAACAGGTCGTACACTTCCGACAAGACTTATATCGAGAAGCTGTTTATACATCATCGTCGAAAAGGAACATGGAAAGTTCAGTTGATTTGAATGAACCTTGTTTGGATAATCCTAAACATCAGCAACCGAAAACTTTAACTCGATGCACATCGATGGCAAGTTATTCACGATCCTTTTCGGGTTAGTTTTTTCGGGTTTTTTTTCTGATGAGTCACGCCAATGCCATTAGCATATTTGATCATCCATTGTTATTTTTCAGACGATAAAAGAGGAAAAGAGAATCAGTCTTTGACTAATTCCACAAAGAGCAATAAGGGACCTCTTTTGAAGAGACCTTTGATCGATTCGAAGTCATCGGAGAAGCGTTTAGATCCTCAAAAGTTGCAGGTACGAAACCGGTTTCTTTTGATTCAAGTTATTGTAATTGCAGCTAGGTGTGGATGACTTGTTTTACACTTTCAGATAGAATGTAGAGTGAGAGACCAAAGCAATGCAGAAACACGAAATATAAGCATCCCCGATGAGAGACCGTCGGGAGACGATGGACCGAATAAAGTTTCGGAGGACCTTATAAGATGTTTATCCAGCATTTTCTTAAGAATGAACTCAATAAAGAAAACTTTTCATTCATTATCAATGTTGGGGTCTCAAGAAACCGGATTTCGTGATCCTTACGGTATTTGTTCGGATTATGGAAAGAGAGATATTGGACCATATAAGCATTTTGTTTCGATCAGTGATGACTCGATCAATCTAAATCGAACATCGAATTCTTTATTTCTGTTGCATAGATTGAAGTAAGTCATATGTTATTACATTTAGTTTCTTTGTTCATTTGATGTTTTTATAAACAATGTTGATAGTTTTTTGTGTTTGTATTTCACAGACTCCTCCTTGCAAGATTGGCCTCATTGGACTTGCAAAACCTTAACCATCAAGAAAAGCTTGCATTTTGGATAAATATTTATAATTCTTGCATGATGAATGTATGTGAACCTTGATCATCATGATGGTACTTTTTATCTTTTATTGAAATTTAGTTTATGCCATCATGTGGAATTCACTTATTTCTTGATGTTGATTTCAGGCTTTCTTAGAACAAGGAGAACCAGAAAGTCCAGAAATGGTTGTGGAACTGATGAGAAAGGTAAGGATGTCCCAAAACCACATTATTTGGGGGTAAAAGTACCATAAAGGCCCTTATACTAGAAATTGAATTGTATTTTGTCTATTCTACTCAAATAATAGGTAAATTAGCCCTCTACATTAGATAACAGAAAAAAAAGTGATTCTTCTGTTAAAAGTTTCATCCATATTTACTACTAAAAACTATTCCCTTCACTATCTGGTTATTTCATCAATAACGACAATTTTTAATAATACAAATTGATAAAAAAATTAATAAAAAAATTTATTTTACTTTTTGATTTAACGATCAGAAATTAATTATCTAGTAAAAAAAAAGCAAAATAGAATACTACTTGTCCTAAACAACAATTCAATCGCATGTTTTTATGTAACAGGCAACCATAAATGTTGGGGGACACCTGTTGAATGCAATAACTATAGAACATTTCATTCTCAGATTGCCTTACCGCTCAAAATTTGTAAGTGGTACCTCATTCCAATTTGTTTTACAAACTTCAATAATCTCATCTTATTTCAGCTTGATAATGAAGTTTTCCATTATATTTTGTACTTGAATTTTGATATAGGCTTTTCCAAAGGGTACCAAAAATGATGAAATGACAGCCAGGGGCATGTCCGGATTGGAATTATCTGAACCATTGGTGACATTTGCCCTTGCATGTGGAAGCTGGTCCTCTCCTGCTGTAAGTTCGCAACTCTTGTATTGCAAAACACTTTCAGTGGTCCTTGGTACTTTGATAGTTGATTCTATGTATCAGTATCACCTAGTTTTAATGCCATTGCCATTGTTTCCTTCTTTCTTTATTTTGACTCCAAAGCACTTTACCGATGGTAAAAGTACTATGAAAGCCTTTATATTAAAAGTTGATTGCATTTTGCTCCTTCCACTTAAAAAATAGGCGAATTAATCTAAATACATTAGATCAAAGAGCAAACGGATCATTCCATTAAAAATTTTCATTTCTATGGTTAAAAACTAATCTTTCTACGTTAGAATAAGATACACGTGAGACACCACATGTAATTGTGTAGTTATTCTATTAACCATGTCACTTTTTAATAGTGAAAATGGATAAAAATTTTAATAGAAAGGGTTAATTTGCTCTTTGATCTAACATACGATGACTAATTTGCCCATTCTTAAGTAGAGGGTGCAAAATGCATTCCGTCTCCTAATAAAGGCCTCCATGGTACTTTTACAGTCTTTTGATTGTGACATAATACCAATTTTTTCAATTCAATTGCATGAAGGTTCGAGTTTTTACCGCTTCTCAAGTTGAAAACGAGTTGGAAGTGGCAAAGAGAGAGTACTTGCAGGCTGCAGTTGGGATTTCATCAACAAAGTTTGCAATCCCAAAGCTATTAGATTGGTACTTGCTTGACTTTGCTAAGGACTTAGATTCATTGCTTGATTGGATTTGCCTTCAATTACCTAATGAACTAGGAAAAGAAGCAATTAAATATCTAGAAAGAGCTCAAGGTGAGTCTCTTGTAAAGTTTGTTCAAATTATACCTTATGAGTTCAACTTTAGGTACCTTTTATGCACATAAAATATATCTTTTTGGCATTCACTTGGAACTTGTTGAAGGGTATCACCCTTTGTATAGTCTTAGATCAAATACCAAGTATAGAGTAATTGGAAAGTAGTTGTGAAAAGAATGTTCATCAGGGTTTCTACATGTAATTTTAATAAATACTTCTATCTATGGATAATTATCTGGCACACGTGCGCGCATATATATATTCAAGTTTTAAGTTGTATTCATTGAAAATGAGTTAAACCATCGAAGAAAAGTAGGTGTAAGCATTATCAGCATAATTAATTGTCTAGAATGTTTAGGGCTAGTGAGCATTTATGTCTCTTTTGAAAGAAGAAACTGAACTGGAATTCTAGCATACATTAATGGTGAATGTACTTTGTTGAAATTTGAACTTATTTGATTTTTTCAATAATATAGAGACTAATCTGATCTAGTCCCTAAAATGCAGGGACCTTCCAGATACTTTAACCCATTATTAAGCCTTTGCATTCAAGGAAAGCTACTGATACCTGATGCAGGTTAACCTTGTTGATATCCAAAACCTATCCCTTATGGTCCATAAGAAGCAGGCAACCTAAAAACCCTTTTCTAGGCTAGACCATTATGATCTGTTTGGACAACCATTGAAGGTCAATACCAATTTGGCAAAAGAGCAAATACCATATAGAAACTAATAGTAAAAGGGCTCAACAATCCACGTTTGATACATTAATTCATATTTGTAGCTTACATAAGGAGTAAAAGTAGCAAGGAAACCCTTATACTAAAAGTCAGATTGTATTTTATCTTTTCTACTAAAAAAAATGAGCAAACTAATCTCTAAACATTAAATCAAAAAACAAATCAATCCATTATGTTAAAAATTTCCTTCATTTGTATTGTTAAAAACTGACACAACTAAAAGAATAACAAGACAGTGACATGTAAAGTGCCACATGTACCTCTTGATGTATAGAGACAAGTTTTTAACAGTAAAAATGTATAAAAATTTTAACACAAAGACCAATTTGCTCTTTGGTCAAATGTATTGAGATTAATTCCCTTATGTATTAGAAAAAATTGACAAAATGCAATCCAACCCGACTCTTAATACAAAGGCTTCTATGATACTTTTACCCTTAGGCATTTTGGTGTGAATATGACAAAGCTAGTTTAGAGCTTTAATTATCATGGTTCAATAAAGTAGTGCTGTCCCAACTGTTAGAGGCTGATAGGATCAAAAGTTTTGTCTTGGGCTCAAAACAATTAAATGTCAAAATAAGGTGGTCCTGATTTATAAAGCCTATGTGGGGCAAAGAACATTCAAGCTTTTGCAAAGTGGGCATATAACTAAAGCTATTAAAGCAATGAAGCCTTCAGTTTTCTCATGGTGGTTCTGGTACATTTAATACTTTATCCATTCACCCATGTTACCTTCTGCTATGCTGTGACGAAAATGAAAATGTACTTAAAGTCATTGCCATGAGGACCATGGTGGTGGCCGTAAATAATAAATGATCGTTTTGAGAACTTAGAGATATGAAAATGACCCTTGAAAATGACCCTTCTTATTTATAGAAAAACGTTATGGTTATCAGGCTACTTTTTCGGGTTTACAGTGATGAAAAGAGTTTTACGTGTTCTAAGTGCAGACTCTAGTAATCGAGCTACCTGAAAACTATAAAACAGTAATATGTTACAAGTAGTTCGTTCGTAAGTGACCTCCATGAACTAAAAGACTTATCTTGGTGCTCAGTCGAAGTTGTCTACTTTGATCGGTGTAATGGGATCGGCAACATTGAAGCGTCCTATCAACCGTGCAAAAAACACCATTTGTTGTTCTATCGTGAATTTAATGTTCTCAGCCTGTTTAAGTACGGTATCACAAGGATCGATCATATTTCGGTATGATGAAAATTCGAAGTATATATATAAGAGTGGGATGTATATATACCTTGCGGAAACCATGCTGTTCGCCTTCATACTCGACAAGAGCAACAGGCAAACCCTTTTCCTTCAATGCCTTGTAGATTTTACGAGCTTGATCCGGGGGTACAACCTGTGACACGTAAAGGTTATTCAAAATACTGAAGTCTGCTTGAATTGCAATAACAATTTTCAAAGACAAATTTGAAGTGACGAAGGGGTAAAAATACCATGGAGGCTCCCGACTAAGAGTAAGATTGCATTTTGCCCCCTCTACTCAAAAAATACAAAATAGTCCTTGTACATTAGATCAATGAGTAAACTGGTCCTTTCTGCTAAAAATTTCATCCATTTGTACAATTAAAAACTGGCATATGACAGAATAACCAGACAATGACTAGTTTTTAATAGTAGAAATGGATGAAATTTTATCAAAAGGGCCAGTTTTCTCTTTGATCTAACATACAGAGACTAATTTGACCATTTTTTCAATAGAGGGCAAAATGCAATCAGATTTCTGGATAGAGGCCTCCATGGTACTTCTACAAACTCAAGTCTTAACTAATAACCCCTTGATCTTCACTATTATGTACCAAAAAAGAGTTTTAGAAGAAAATTTATGTACCTTGTCTTCGAGTCCCTGAAAGAGAATGATGGGACAAGAAAATTTATCTACAAAATTGATGGGTGATCGATCAAAGAAAGCCTTATCGTCTCCTGCAAATGGCAAGGGATATGATAAACAACTAAAAGGATAAAAATTTAAAATCAAACTAGTGATTGGTTGACTTTTTCTAATTACCAACGAGTTTATCAAGATAATGGGATTCGAATTTATGTGTCTCGGCCTTCAACAAGTTTAAGTCAGCTACCTGTTCAGAAAAGAATTATACCATATAAAACTGTCGGTTTTCAGTTTCGTGCTTCTAAGATTCAAGATATATGCATACAGCGCCAAAATACAAAAGAGAAGGGTATTTCGGTGGACTCTTAATTGAAAATAATGAGAAATAAATTACCCCATAGAGGGAAGCTCCAGCCTTGAATGTATCTCTGAAAGCAAGGGCCGCTAAGGTTGTGTACCCACCAGCAGAGCCTCCTGTTATACAAAGTCGTTCCTTATCTGCCTTCCCATTCTCCAACTAGAGAAAAGAAACATGCATTATCATGACAGAGCAGTATTGTATACGATATATCTCCATTCATTAGAATTTTGGGAATAATTGAACAAATTACCAAAAATTTAGCACAGCTACAACAGTCATCAACATCGACAATTCCCCAACGGTCCAAAAGTCGTTCACGAAATTCTCTTCCATAACCTACAAAATTGTGTCGTGTAATCCAAACAAAGCACCATACTTAATCAGATATAAACCAAAAATGGATGTGTCTGCATGTTAGGCAAGGAGAACAAACCTGTGCTTCCACCATAGTTAACATCCACAAATGCCCAACCTCGGCTAGTCCAGTACTGGATGCTTAGATTCAAAATTCCACGAGTTTCAGCAGTAGGTCCTCCTGCCATATATTTCGTAACATATACGTCATAATGCAATCAAATATGGAAAGAATTTAGGTAAAAGTATCATAGAGGCCCCTGTACTAGGAGCCAAATTGCATTTTGCCTATTCTACTCAAAAAAATGGGCAAATTAGTCCCTGTGTCTGTACATTAGATCAAAGTGCAAATTAGTTATTTCTGTTAAAATTTTCATCTATTTGTACTATTAAAAACTAGTGTGCCTGGCAGAAAAACCAAATAGTGACACGTGAAGTGCCACATGTACATTATACTGACATACAAAGACCAATTTTTAACATTAAAAATGGATGAAATTTTTAACAAGATGACCAATTTGCTCTTTGATCTAACGTACAAAGACTAATTTGCCCATTTTTTAGTAGAGTGAGTAAAATGCAATTTGACACCTTTTACAAGGTCTTTTGCGGCACTTTTACCAAAGAACTTGCTAATGCACGGGGGACAACACTCATTAAGTGAAGGGGCATTTAACCAGTTTTCAAGATAAGCAAATATCATACCGTGACTTTTCAACAGCAATGGCGGCTTTTCTTCCTGGCTAGCTTGATAAAGCGGATTAGTTGGCGGATAATAGTAAGCATAGGCATTTTGACCAGGAACCACTGTCGGAAATTCAATTAACTCCGGCTGACTGAAGTAAGACTCATACTTTAAACAATCTGACGAAGACGACCAACAAATCTTGAAATCAACTACTTTACAGCCATCTAGAGCCACCTTCAACGACAACAAAAGAATGTTAAGACCATAATCAAAAGATCTCTACATGTAGAAGAAGAGGGCAACCTTACCTTAGCCACTGATGAAGGATGAACCGCAGAGGCTCCCTCGACATACAGATAATCATTCCATGAAGCCTGCAAATGAAAAAGCATATCTTTAAAAGAACGTCATTATAATTTCCTACCTACAAATAAATCTGGGGTTTTGAAAGTACAATATTGTCTATATCCGTGAAAGGAATATCGAGCAGTGAAAATGAACCCTGAACATCGTCCAAAATTCCAAGATACGACTTCCCATTCTGCCTGCATTCAGACATTGAAGGTATCAATCAACAAAAAACTAGAAACATGTTCTTTTTTCTCTTTCCAACAAAGATCTTATTTGTATATCAAAGTATGTTGGGTAGTAATTTTCTCGGAATTACCTATAAGTGCAAGCAACTAAGGTTTTTCCAGCCTCGTTCTTGATGAACTCGTAAGAATTCATCCCAAAAATCCATAATGGTCTTGCAAATTCAGCATTCAAAGGATAAAGTGGAAGCACCTCGTTCTTAGATTCAACCTGTTCCAAGAGATGATAAAAGGTGATTAATTTTGATAGACACTCTTAAGGTTGGATAAATGCACAAACAAGTACTATAATGCAGAAAACCTTGACAAACCACCTTGGAGGGAGAAAAGAGAATGGGAAAAAAATGGCATAATATCAAATCTAGCCCTTAATGCTTATATCTTTCTGTCAATTTGGCATTTTTTTCTTTTTTCTTTTTTCTTTTTTTGTAAATGTTAAATTAGGCCTTCAACCTTTTAAAAATAGTAAAATTTGACCATCAACCTTTTGAAAAAAAGAGTTGAATTGATTTTTTTAATGAAAATACTGACTAAAATGTTAAATTTTTACACATAGCAGTCCGTGTGGCAATCTACGTGTACTTCATGTTAATATTTTTTATTTTTAAGAACTTATAATTCTTTTTCAATTTGATTTATTTGTTACGTTTAGAATTTTAAAATTATTTGTTGAGAGTGACATATACGACAAATAGTGTCATGTCAGCACGAATTACATGTAAATTGCCACACAGGTTGTCATGCCAACTTCATTAAAAACTTGATGTTTTAGTCAATATTTCTGTTAAAGAACAGCAATTTGACACTTTCCTAAAAGGTTAATAATCAAATTTAGCTCAGAAAAAAAGGAATAAGCGTCAAATTAGTGGAAAAATGAAAATTTTTAAAGCTAAATTTATCATTATGCCAAAAAAAATTAATGAAACTGATCTTATAATACTAATTAGAACTATTACAAGCAATCAACAAAAAGGAACTTACCCATTTATAGAGATTCCAAAATCCATTTTTTCTATCTGTAATGAAAAATAGTTCTCCTGCACAAATTCAAAAATATTTTAATATTTCACTGATAAATTATTAAACAACTGATACATGAATCGTCACTTACCTATAAGATAAGAAAATATCAAAAAGAGAGAAGAACATCGAATTAATTGGCCTAAACCAGGCAGAAATGACCTTTTTTTTTTTTTGGGGGGGGGGGGCGGACTTTTCCCAATAACACAGATGTTAAAGAACATACCGTTTCATTCATGAAAACTCCAAAATGTTTACGTAAGTATCATGAAAGCCTAGATTTCATATTTAGAATTGTTCACAAAATAAGAAAATTATCACAGAATACCTGTAGGGGACCACTTCGGTTCAGTAGGAGACTCCACGATTTTAGGATCATAACCAGCTACACAAACACGATTGTGTATGTCTCTGCGTGACATACCAATCCATAGTTATCAATATATATATAATATCAAAGATGAACAGATTCAACAATCAATAACATGGTAAAAGTACCATGGATACCATGGAGGCCCTTGTAGTAGGAGTCAGATTGCATTTTGCTCCCTTTAATAAAAAAAAGGGACAAAGAGCAAATTGATCCTATTAAAAATTTCATCCATTTCTACTGTTAAAAAATTGGTCTTGTACATAGCATGACGTATACATGGCATCACTATCTAGTTATTACATCAGACACATCAATTTTTAACAGTAAAAATAAATGAATTTTTTAAAAGAAAGGATGCTCTTTTATCTAATGTACAAAGGCCTCTATGGTACTTTTACTTCTATAACAACTAAGCTTTCAATTTAAACAAGGAATGTTATACGAAACAAAAAGAATTCCAAAGATGAGCTATGTGACCACTGAAAGAATTCAACTCACCCATTCTCGGAAATATAGCCAACCCAGAGCTCCGATTTATCCCATGGCATGTTAGGATGACTCCATTCAATCCATGCCATCCTTTCACCTTTCGAGTCCAATCGAGGGAAAGCATAGAAATCATTGCCACTCACTAATACATTTGGTTCTGAAAGTCGACAAAAGGAAACAAAATTCATTTCTTGTAAACATACGAAACAACAAACAATAACAGATAACGTTAACATCATATGCAACATAATTTACAAAGAAGATAAGTTGCATTTCTAGAGAAAGTACCTTGGATATTCCCGTCAAGCGGCACTGCTACAATTGTTGTGGTTGAATTTGTACTACTTACACGGCGATCTGTGATAGATAAGATTGAATCAATAAAAAGGGACAATTCAAAAACCCATTAACTCTAGAGAAAAGGAACATACAAAACAAAGTGACTAACCTTCCATTACGGTGATATAACGATTAAACCTTGAATCAAAAACCCCATCGGCATAACTTATAACTGGTCCTCCATAATCTGGAGTGATTGGCACTGGACAAGAACCTGCTCTGCCATCCACTGGAATCAGTTAATTAAAGCCAATAAAAAAGCTTAACTTTTAGGATAAACTACCAGATAGTCACCCAGTTCGAGGGTGTTATTATTTTGGTCACCGGTTTTGATTGGTATAATAACAAATTTAGACCCTAACATTTCCAATTTGGTACTAATTCTAAAAATTCAACAAATTCAACACTCTAAACTTACAAATTCTATCAATTTAATCCTAATCCTAACTTTTTAAGGTGAAAACACAGTAAAAGTATGAACCTTTGGAACTGGTTGATTGCTGATACAATCTCTGATCTTTATAGTTTGAGAAAATCACGGTATCCCCAGAAATCCTAAACGCTCCTCCTCCATACTCTTGAGCCAACGTCCGTACAGCAAACTCCGGTGGAGTAATATCAATCGGTTCATCTCCATCTTCCTTAACAAGAACCACCCGCCTTTTCCAAAAAAAAAAAAAAGGCAAAACTCATAATCGATATCAAAATAGATATTATATAAGCGATTCAAAAAACATTGAAATTACCCAGATTCAGAAGGTCGTGACTCAAGCCAAAAGAGGTGACCCTGAGGGTCAACGGCGGTGCCACCGAGCCGTTTAGATGAACCCGAAACGACGTCGGCTGTGATGGGTGATTTCCATGAACCGTACGGTGCTATTACTTTGCTGTTTTGAGAAGAAGACATTGTTTTGAAACTGCGGGGTGGATTCTTTTTTTGAGTAGCGGTGGTGAAGATGATTCTTTTAGTGAAATAGCGAGAAATTATGAGAGCGGTAGTGAATGGAGGTAGTGAAGTAATAGTGAAAGTGGCTAACCGAGAGACGCTCGAAATAGCCATTGAAGAATTTGATAGTGGATCAGGTGTAAACAGGTGTATTTTATGTAGGATTGAGTTCTTGTCATCGTGGAATCATCCATACCGTTGGATTTTCGGAAATCAATGGCTCTTGATGTGTATATCTATAATATTTTAAATATATCAACAAAATTATGAAATACAAATATTAATATTTAAAATAAATAAAATTATAAACAAGATTTTACAAATTTAATATTTAATTAAATTTAAATATTTTATTTTTATTTGTTATAATTAACATAAAATAATATTTTTTATTTAAAATATCAAATATAATTAAAATATATTAATTTATCAATTCAAATATTATAATAAAAATTTCAAATCGCCATTTTTAATATATTCAAACTATAATATAATTTTACTTTATATGATTAATGCAACTTAATATTATTCAAAATAATAATTAATTAATATAAATAATTTAATATTAATTAAATGATAAGTTATTGAGATATTTAGAATTTTATTCAATAATAACTTTATTTTACCTTAATAAAATTAGCATATTTTTTTAAAAATAAAATTAGCACAACTGCATCAAATTTTAATTAGTAGTTGTAATTATAATTATAGTTAAATTTTTCGTTATATTTTATACTTACATTCTATTCGAATAATAACTCTATTTTAAAATTAAAACAATATTTTTATTTAATAATTATAAATTAAATTATAATTATTTTTAAATATATAATTCTCACAACTCCAACTTTTAATAAATTATAATTAATTTTTAATGAATAATTATTGCAACCTCTATTTTACTTCAACTTTTTTTATTTTTAAATATGAATTTAGTAATACGATGAAAAATAAAAAGTATTCTCATCAGTTCAAATGTTATTTTTAGATTTGTGCTTATATATATTAATGATATGTATGAGGTATATAATATGAGTAATTTAAATAAAATGGTCCAAACCCGTTTTCAATATTAAGTCTCAACGATTCTTAAAACAGACACCATTGATTCGAGATTAAGTCTCGATGACTCTTAAAAAAAATTGCCTTCTTCCAAGATCAAGTCAAACAACCCTTGGATCGAAGCTCTAACTGAAGAGAATAATCAAATGAATTTTCTTTGTAAAAAAAATCCACAAATTGTAACCTCCTTTTGAATTGATTCCAAATTTTTAAGACTTTTGACTTAAAATACGTGAATACATATAATATTATAGATTTAATTTTTATGTATTATAAATTATTATAGATTTAACTCTATAATACTTTTTACTTCATAAATTCTAAAGATACATTTTTTAAAACGAATTATTTCTTATAAAATATTTATTTTGACACTGTAAAATGATTAAATAAAACCCTTTTAATTAAGTTTAAATCATCATAATTTACCCCGATTTTCTCTGCCTAAGATTTTGGTGCCCAGCTGGAAATATCACAGGCCCACCTAAAACTCCAAAAAAAAAAAATCCTAAATGTCTGTGGGTCTGAAACGTGTACGGTAGAGATGCAATCATGATATCAATCCCCGGTTCACATTGCTAGACTCCAATTTATCATTATCCTTTTTTTCGCTACCGCGTGCATCGTACTCCCTAATTAAGCCACCCCCTTGGCCCTTAAATTTAGCCGTAACACCAATTTTATTAAAAAAATACTGATTAATTGATTTATACTGATTTTCGATTTAATTGGTTTAAAATCTTTTCTTGAATTGATATTTTGACAGACTTTCATTTTAATCGATTCGACCGATCGATCTGATTCAATTCAAATATCATTTATGGACTTTTTTTAGTGTAATTAGATAAATACGGATAATCGGTTAACCAATAAGTGTTGAGTGCAACATTAAAACATATTACCTTTTTAGAAAAAGAGCTCAAGTTGAATCCTCGTAAAAAAATATTATTGGCAATAGTAACCATAAACCCTAAAAGGATTAGTCTTCGTAAATTATAAAACAAACATAAAAAAATCCAATTAATAGTTACACATTTTTGTTTGCCCAATTGTTGATTTTGTAATTTTTTAAAATTATGTCATTAATTATTGTAAGAATTATTCATTACAATTACTGAATTAAATAATTAATTTAGTAAATTAATTCACCTCACTTAATTTACATAAATGAGACTCGAATTTGAACGTTGAAGTTTCCGAAGTACTTAATAGTAAAATATTGTGATTATTCTCTTTTGTTATGCATATATCACATATAATATATAGTTTTGGAAGGGATAATTATTCTTTTAGTCCCTATTCTATTATGAAACTTGATATTTAATCTCTTTACTAAAATTTGACATATATAATTTAGTTCTACATTTTTATAATGTTATTAACAGGTCCAATTAATAATATCATTGGTTATTTTTGTTAAAGTGATTATTTGAAATTTTTATCAAAATAAATTTTAGCCTTAAATCGACTTATAAATATATATATTAGTTAAACATGATTGATTAAATTTTCACTTGACTCTAATTAGATGTCAAATTAATGTAGGTGATTAAGCCCTAAATTTCAGTGTAGTGGAGGGACTAAAATCATAAATAAATATTCTAAATTTGATGGCAATGACGAAGGGAGTAAGGCACGCGCTCCGTAGTGGAGAGTGAAACGAGAGAGTTGTTGGATAAAAAAATAGACCAAAAGTCAAAGGGATTCAACTCGATTCGTGTGAGATTCTTACAGGCTGGAAGTGGGGCCCGTCCTATGTGGAGACCTGTCTCTTTTTAGTATTTAACAGTGTTCCCTTCCTTTTGTATTTTTTAAAAAATATAATAATTGATTTTTTTTGTTTATTTGTTATATAATTAATTAATTAATTAATTAAACTCAAAAGAAATATTTTTAGGTCAAACTACATCAACTATCACTAATTTTCACTAAATTATTAGTAAATTTTCATTTTAGTTACTTAACTTCAAAAATTTATAAAATGGTCATTAAACTATTCAAAAGTTTTTATGTAAGTCACTAGGTTGTTAAAATTGTTGTTGTATGACATTATCTATACGCACCGCCTATACTAATTGAAAGCTCTTATTCCCCTTTTATTTTATAGTTTTGTATTTTTTTTATGGAACAACTTTGAACGTCATGAATCTACAAGCAAAATCCAAACAATTCCTTTTTTTTTTATCTTCGCCACTGGCTGTCAAATCTATTTGGATCTAAAATATGTTCTTCTACTTGTTAATGGTCTTGATCTATCATATCGATCATCGGCTTGTCGCATGGAGCTCATTAGGCAGAATTTAATATTAATAATAAAAACATTAATAGCCTAGTGCCTTAAATGAGATATTTTGAATAGTTCAGTGGCTTAAATGAAATTTTTCAAGTAGTTCAATGACCATTTTGTACTTTTTGAAATTGAGTGATCAAAATGTAAACTCACTAATGACTTAGTGACATTTGTTGTAGTTTACTCTAAACTTAAATTATTTGTTTTTTAAATGTAAATTCACTAATTCATTCAATGAATGGAACCATACAATTCAGAGAAAAAAATGGCAAACACTCGTCGTAGATAGTGAAGGATAAGCTCTACCAACACAACAAAAGCTTTAGCCTCAACATTAATAGAACATTATGACACGTTAACAGTTGGCTTTGTCACAACTCAAGCATGACATATCTGGAGTGATTGCAAGCACTTAATGTGATAAGAAAATCAGCCTCGGATGTCCAAAGCGGCGAGCAAAAATCGACAAAAGAATCAAGCATTCACCAAACTAAGGAGGACGACAACAAAATCATCTCTAAAATCACTTGTAAAACTAATATTACATGCATAAGAAATACTAAAAAACGAGCTACAATAGCAGATAAAAATTTCTAAAACTGAAGACTTATTAAACAATAGAAAAATAAACAAAAAACATATAAAACTTAGACAACACGGGTCCAAATCTACATGTGAAATTATTTATTATTTTAAAATACTCTCAAAAATAGAAACATATTAAGAAGTTGACGAAGAGTAACCCACTTTTCAATAAAAACTACTGATGACTGGTAGAGTTTTAGCGAATGACAAATACTGTTATCTGTCCATCATAACTTGTGAAAACAACAAAGATATTGACAAAATAAATCTGCAAACTGAAAAGAGAAAAATTATGTATAGTGAATGAAAAGAGAAAAAAAAAATGATGGGAGAGAGAAAAGGCAGGCGATAGCCAACCCGAAAGCTAACACTGCTACTAGATAAAACAAAATATATGAAATAAACTACTTGGAGGAAAAAAAAAAGAGAAAATAAACGAAATATTTTTAAAAACATTATACGGTAATAATATCAGATATTTACGGCAAGTTGAATGAGAGCCGTTGATTTGAGTGACAATGGATTTGGACTTACAGCTGTAAATCTGCTGCGGTCAAAACTAAAGTAGTTGAAAAAGTAGGAGGGTGGGAGGCCCCACTTTCCGTTTTAAAACGTTTTGTTATAATGTTAAGTGTTAAACAGCTCTGCCTTTCCTGTCGTCTACGAGAATGATTTTTATTATGTTTTTTTTCATCCTTTGGTTTCCCTTTAATTCCAATAACACCCTTACTTTGACTAAATTGAAAATTTTTAATTTTTCCACCCATTTCACTAAATATTTGCTCCATACATTTAAAATTTTAAATTAACCGGTGGTAAGAAATTTAATACCTCTTAAGTTATGTCTCGAACTTAGAGTTTCGTGGTAAAAACATCATAAAGATCCCTATATTAAGAGTTGGATTATATTTTGCCTCATTTACTCAAAAAATAGGCAAATTAGTTATTGCACGTCATCACTTAATAGGAGAGACAAACGGAATTTTTAATAGAAGGACCTTCTTACTATTTGATCTAATGTACAAGGAATAATTTGTCCATTTTTTAAGTAGAAGGGACAAAATACAATCTAACTCTTAATATAAAGGTCTTTATGATATTTTTACGGAATTTTATAAATAAAAAAAATCATTGTAAGAGCTTGTCTCTCAAAATGGGATTCGATTAGCTCAACTTTAGGCTTAGTCGAAGCCGTTGAGGCTACCAAACATCGACAATCTCATACAAGGAAAAAAACCAAATTAACATTAACAATCCTTTAGATAATTTCTTATCACATTTTTTTCACAACAATGTCAAACATCTATAAAATTTTAAAACCATAGTTTTTTCTTTCACCATGCTTTTAAATCACATTTTTTTCAACCTAAACTTTTCTTAAACTTACATTTTCACAACAATGTATTTCATTTGGAGTTAGTCGACTCCTCAACAAGTATGGTATTATTTTTGGAGGTTTTGTCTCTCAACTTTACCGAAAGCCTAAATGCTTGAAAAGATAATCAAAGATACGACAAGCTCATATATAGAGAGTGTTATGTTGGGTACCTAAGAAAATGAATCATACGCAATATGTATAGTTGATCTTGAACCTATGCCCTATAGGATATAAGACACTTATAGGTGAAAATGTTATTACTTGAGCTAGCCAACACAAGTAATCTCCACGGAAACAAAAAAGGAACAATTGAGGTATAATCCTCATTCGAGTTCAATATAACTATCGAATACCCAAAGATATTAAAAATATAGGGGAAATTACATTTAAGGTCACTAAACTAATTGTAAGTGTACGTTTTGATCACTCAATTTCAAAAAGTTACAAAATGGTCACTGAGCTATTTAAAGGTTTTCATTTGAGTTAGGGGCGACATTAGAGGGGGCTAGTAGGGGCCCTGACCCCTCTAAAATGAGAAATTTTGATTTTTAGCTTTTTATAATTTATAAAAATTTTAAGTTAGTATAGGTAAAATTGTACATTGGCCCCTTGAAATTGACAAAATTTTGATTTAGTCCTTTAAAACATATAAACATGTAGGCTATTAAAATGGAAAATTTGCATTTTAACTCTCATAAAAATATAAAATTTAATTCTGCCCCTCTAAAAATAATTTTTTACTTTGCCCCTGATTTAAGTCACTGGGTTGTTAAAATCATTAATGTATAGCCTTATTTGTTCACACTGCCTACACCAACTAAAACCTCTTCTTCCCTTTCTCTTTTACAATTCAATTTTCTTCATGAAACAACTTTGAATGTCATGAATCTGTAAACCAAAATATAAACAACTTTCTTCTTTGATCTTCGACACTAGTAGCTAGATTAACTTGGACCTAATATATGTTATTCTACTCATTGATGGGTACTAATCCACTTTATCAATTGTTGAATTGTCACATGGAATTTGCTAGCCAAATTTTTAAAAGAACTTAACAATCTAATGACTTAAATAAAAAAAACTTCCGCATAATTTGGTGACTTAAATGAAAACTTTCTAATAGTTCAACGATGAAAACGTAAACTCGTGATAAGGTTATTTTCTGTCAAAATTCTCTACATTCCAAATGAGAAAGAAATTGAATTTTGGACCCATATTGGTAAAATTAACAAATAAGGACAAAACAGAATGACAAGACAGATATTTTACAAAACAAAATAAAAATGTCAACAAATAAAACCTAGGGCCAAAGGGTACTCATCTACTAGACAAAACCTTCCTTAGATCCCCCCCCCACCAAATTTACAAAAAAGAGCCATATAACCCTATTTCCTGGAAGTACCCATTCTCTACTTGCCTTACTACATTCATGCACCATTTCCTTTCAAAATCTCCATCTTTAACTTAAAAAAATCCACTTCAAATTCCCCATAATCTTCATTACCAACTTTCATTAGCAATGAATGGGTGTTCATCATCAACATCATCATCCGATACATCCTCATCGGAGTCATCAAGGATCAAAGGTCCATGGAGTGCTGAAGAAGATCGGGTTTTAACTCGTCTTGTTGAACGATACGGTGCTCGGAACTGGTCATTGATAAGCCGATACATAAAGGGTCGCTCAGGGAAATCGTGTAGGTTACGGTGGTGTAATCAGCTCAGTCCTGATGTTGAACACCGTCCATTTACAAAAGCGGAGGATGAGACTATATTGGCTGCTCACGGTGTTTATGGTAATCGGTGGGCTACTATTGCTAAGTTGTTGCCGGGGAGGACGGATAATGCTGTAAAGAATCATTGGAACTCGACGTTGAAGAGGAGAGCAAGGGAGCAAAAAAAGGAACAGAAGGGATCTGTGGTGGTGGATGAGGAGGAGGTGTTGACGGCGTTGACTCTTGCGCCGCCGGGGAGTGGTGGGGGGTTGACGGTGGAGGGGAGGAGAGAAGAGGGAGTAACGGCAGAGTTTTGGGATGCGATGAAGGGTGTGATTGCTAGCGAAGTTAGAGAGTATATGAGCTCTACATTATCAAGTAACACATCGAAGCTTCATTGATGAAAAGAAAGGTGAATTTTCTTGATAGGTCCTTATGTTATAGGAATTCAATCAAATTAGTCCTTATGCTATTAAATGAATTAATTTAGTCTTTGTACTTTTAAAAGAATCAAATAATCTTAAATTGAAATATAGTTAACCTTTATTGTTTAACAAAGTTGATAATTGTAAAGTTTTTTTTTTTTACAGTTTTGTAAATTAAATCTGTTGTTTGGAATTGAATTTTAATTGAAAAATAATAATTTTTAAGATATTTTTTTATAATTTTGTTAAAATTTGAACTTGTTTGATTCTTTTTAATAGTATAGGGACAAAATCAATTCATTTAATAATAGAGAGACTGATTTAATACAATTCCTATAATACAGGGACCTTTCAATTACTTTGATAAAAAAATTTATTTATGTATTCTATTGGGGTTATAAATTTGTATTTGATGTTAATATGGTGGATTTTGTTTGTTTTTTTTTTTTGTACTTTAAAATGGCAAAAAGGAGAGAGGTGATTTTAAGATTTTTATGAAATTAATATGCTTTAGTTTAAATTTTTTTTTATATGATATCTAAAACTATCGATAACCCCTTCCCAACTCTTAAATAGGAGGATAATATGCTTCAGCATACTCGAACCTATATCCTCCTATACTTATAAAAATATCGATACCAATCGAGCTTAAGTAATTTTTAATTAGTTAATAAGTGGTTTGAAATTTTGAAAAAGATTCGGGGCAAAACAATGAGAATTTCTCCTTATTCTAGGAGATTTTGTTCGGACAATATTGATTTTCATGATAAGTACGAAAGTAGGGTTCACGTGCATACAAAGGTTTATTCATAATTTGGTCCTTAGAATTATACTTTTGATTTTCATATTAATTTGTAAATGATCAATTTTGATACTTTAAATATGACTTTTGACCAAAAAGGACTTTAAGGACCAATTTAAAAATTTGAGTATATTCCATGTTCAATTTACAAACAAAATCATATATATACTTTACTTTCGTTTTATTTGTTTGAAATAATATTAAAAAAATTTATAATTTAAAATTGACGATTGAGTCTTAGCTTAATCGATATTGGTATTGTTGCTAGTGCAAGAGAACGTGGGTTCGAGTGCGTTGAAGCGCATTATCCTTATATTTAAGGGTTGGGGAGGGGTTATTAACAGTTCTAAACACTGCATTAAAAAAAAACAGATATGATAATAACGTATAACGAAATTAATTCAAAAAGATAAGTACAAAATAAACATATTAAAAAGTATTGAACATCTTACAACTTTTTTTATATTTTGAAGTTTGAGATTTAATTTATGTAATTAAAAAGTTAAATAATTTTATAATTCAAAAATTTTAATTTAGTATTTTTTTTCAGAATTTGTTTATCTTGAATTTATAATAATTTGTTTTTTTTTTTTTTAAAATGACATGATTGTATGAATGTTATTGAGGGATTCCTCAACGGTTTAGTATTGTTTTCAATGGAAGATTGACTCTCGACTTTTTGGAGAGCTTGAGCGCTTGAGGCTACTTGAAAACCACCTTTCAAGGAATAAGGCATAGGTTTAAACCTTACTAAGTGCAAATGCCCACATTTCTTTGGAAGGTGACAAGGTGATCAAGCACCACGCACAGTTCAGCTTGACAAGATGCTCCTTCTCTATTGAATCCACGTCCTTTTAAGCAGTCTTAAGCACTCAGGTGCTCCATAAAGTTAGGAGACAAATCCTCACTAGAAACAATACCAATCCGTTAAGAGGTTTATCAGCTCTTGATAGACAACAATTTGAGGACTTTTCTAAAAAGAATCTTATCTTTTCTCAACAAATGTAAAATTTCAATAGAAAACACGGATGATATTTACTATAGATGGGAAAGATAGAATGATTTATTTTTCCATCATCAAGTTGGAGGCCTAGGTTTGATACTTCGACAGCTATGGTAAATCAAGTTGTTTTATTGTAAGAATTTTGTAGTGATCTTTGTTTCAAAAGACAAAACAAACTACTAGTGAAATTTACTTATGTTTTTTTGCTCCAAGAACAAAATCCAACTTGTATTATTTTGTCTCAAACTGGAAATAGCTGTCAACCAAAAGGAATTTTTTTTATCAAACACTTTGTTTGGGGTGAAAGGAGAAAGAATTTAGGGTTAAAGTTTTGTTAATAGAAAAAATAAAAATTGGAGAAAACTTTTTTCAATTTAACTCGATTTAATTTTGAAACTGTTGAAATTTGATGTTGTTATTAGTTATTAAAAGATCTTTTTCTCTGCTATTCAAAAGCTTAAACAAGAAATTAAAACAAAAAACAATCATTACACTTGTTGGATCGAGTGGTAAAAATGTTAATATCTCTTGAATAAGATTTCGGGTTTGAATATTCAAAGTCGAAAAAAAACAAAAGCATTAAAGAGAGGGGAGCATTTGCAATAAAGCTAACATGTATTGTGTAAAATCCATCTTAAAAATTATTTTTCCAATTACAGTTTAATTTAAAATAAAAAATTTCATTATTTTCTATTTAGTTGAAAATAGATTCAATTAATCAATCAAAGCACTGTCCCACTTTAGAGCATTAACTTTTGGGGTTTTATATCATCTTAGATATGAGGCATGCATGTTTGAAAGGTTCAAAATGTTGATTTGATGAATATTTTTTAATTTCGAGGAATTGAGATGATAAGGTTTGAATTACTTTATAGATTTATTGGTCCGTATTAGATGAAGAGATTTTTTTAAAAAAAAGTAAATATTTATATTGGAATAAAATAATTGTGATAAATGTTTGTTTCGCTTCGTCTATTAGACTTTCAGGATTAATATTATGCTCCTTAGAATATCCTTTGTATTTGTTTTATATTTGTAATACATATACTTGTTATATCATTATAAAATCATTTATAGATTAGACATGTTTATAGGTTGAATAACTCACTTGTTCGACCCAATTTCAATTTGAATAATAAAAAATATTTTTTAAATTTAAATATAAAAAATATATAAAATGTCAATTAAAAATATATATTTAATATTTTATTAATTTTTAAATAATAAAACAAATTTTTTTGGAGCTTGAAAAATTTTGTGGAACTGAGACTCCTACATTTCTCATAAACACTTCCATTAGAGACCTTACTGAATAGCCTCTTGGCACAGTAATAAGGAAATTTGAACTTTTATGAGAGTTTATAACATTTTAACTATATAAAATATTAGATTTTTTTTTTAATTCTATAAGATTTTATAATATGTATTTTATTTAATCTTGTATAATGTAAGAAATTATTTAATATTTTATGATGGGTTAGTAAGAGTCGAATTTTTCATTTTTTCGAGGTCAAATTCAAATATTAAAATTTTAAATAAAATTGAGGTTTGGGGAGCAAAAGTTCATCTCATGCAACTCTGTTACTATTGCGCCTAGTTGTTCGGATTTAAGTTCACGTCAAAGCAAAATTTACATAAAATTGTGTCTATAACTTATCAATTTTGACCCGAACTCAAGAATTCAATTTGATCAATCAGAATCCAAACTTAAATACCTAACTCAACTCAAATTTACCATAGACAATTAACAACTCAAGTTGATTCAATTCATATTAAAATTAATCCAAATTCGAAATCATCGAAACTCAAAATAATCCATAAAATACGAAAACAAGAACTCAAATTCAACAGAGAAGAAAACTAATAGAAAACTACTAAAAATGTATGGTTAAGATGGAAAAAGATATATATATATATATATATATATATGTACTCCTTATGCATATATGATTGCATTCAACAAGGAAAAAGAAACTCAATTCCTTTTGCTTAACAAAAAAAACATACACCAATACTTCACCACTTATAAAGTACATTAATATAAAGCAAAAAAAAAAAATGCATACTAAACATACAACAATTTTATTCCCAATATTGATAAAAACCCTTAATTTATTATATATATTCAATCATGGTTGATATATCATCCTCTCCCCAATGATTGAAACATGCTAATAAAAGACACAATAATATCTATCCATATATATCAAATGGTATTCTTTTTTAAAAACGTGGCCAAGGGACAATAACCATCTTCATCAACCCTTCTTTACAATCATTAGCTTCACCAGAAGCAAAATAGAAAACCCTCCATTGATTCAGCACAAATTCGAACCCATCACCGTTCACTTGTGTTGGATTAGCCAATAGCTTTGCTTTGCTGAAATCGCAGGTCGAGTAACTCCACAAGTTTGGCAGCAAGTAAAGACTGTGTGGTGGGGTGCTGTTTTCGTATTTGAACACTGTGCGGCAGCAAGTAGACAAATGGTTAAATAAATAATGGTGTTTAGGGTGTATTCAACGTTGCTTTTGGAGTTTAAAAATAATTTAGAAAGCACTTAGCAAAAGCAGTTTTTAAGTTCACCAACAATGCTAAATTAGCTCTGGTTTTGTATGAAGTACCTAAGGTGTCTTGGAAGTAAAAAGGTGCAGTATTGGCCGCCCATTCGGTGTAATTGTAGCCATAACGCCAGTTTTCAGAGCCTCCGACGATCACCGTCGCAGCTCGAGTGACAGTCAAAATAGAAGCACCTAAAGCAACCAAGAGGATGATTTGTTGAGCACTGAAACCAATTGAAGCCATCTCTCAAGTTGATTTGCTTGGAGGGAAATAAAAAACTTGCTAGGTAATTGAAATGATGACAATGGGAGAAGGGAGTTAAAACCTTATATATATATATAGGAAAGACATGCATGACAATGGGATCCTCATCTAGAATCAAATATATATATATATGTATATATATTCTTTTCTCATTAGCTAAATTACCTTAATATCACCTACATGAAACGGTCCAATAGAACATTGTGTAAAATTGTCATTGAAATGAGTTGAAGAACAGCATTTTAGTCATAAAAAATTGGGTGGAAATCCAATAGTTTGAAACAAAAATTGGGATATGATTAGGGGGTCCTTTAGGTCATCAAAATACAATTGTGGGTTAGTTAGATGATTTTTTTTTCAATGTTGAAGACTTAATTGTCAAATGATGGCATTTTCTCCTAACTTTCATTTATTTGGAGTTGGATGTTAACTAAATGCCTTTTAACTTTTATTTATTTATCTCTAAAGTCAAAAACCGACTTTAGTCTATTTCAATTACAAGATTGATTAATGATCTTTGGTCTAATTTTTATTTTAGTCCTTTTACTGCGTTCAAATTTGAGATTTAATCTTTTCATTTTAATTTGACAAAATTTAACAAGTCTATTTAGAACTTTATTAAACGTGATAATACAATTAATTATTGTCTTTAAAGTGATGAGTTGAAGTCAGTTAAGAGTAAATGCTCTCTTATGGAGGATTCGTATGAGGTTATGGAGTCATTTAGTTATAGTTGAGTCTTGGTGCAAATAAAATTACATTAACAACTAATATTTAGACGTAGTTACAAGATTTTCGAAGAAAAAAATTTAAATTTTATATTATTTCTATCTTTAAAATTCAAATTAACCCCATAAATTATAACTTATCAAAATGTTTATTAGGTCATCGAACTTTGAGTAAATGGGCTTTTAGAATGATTTAAGTATTGGGTCAATCCCGGTGGATTAAACTAAACCCATTTTTTTCGACCATTTATGCACAGGTCGAGGCATGAAACTTTATCCCCTTTGTTAAATGAAATAATAACACTTTTAGTCCTTACCATTATCCATAATTCAATTTAAATTATTTTAAAGCCCTCCAAAAAAAATCACAATTTTATTTTAGCCTCTCACTACTAAATTCCATGCCTTACCACATGAAAATCTAATCAAATTAGAGATTTGTTCGGTCTGGTAATGGAAGTTCTAGTTTGGGCTTAAAGGGTTGAACAAAGAAGAGCAAATCCTTACGGCCTAAAAGAAAGGGCTTATCTCACACCAAAGAAATATACCCATGGAAGTCAATAAGACAACTCAGCCCAACAACATGAAGAAATCATTGTTGGCTTATGTTGTCCCCATAGACTACACCATTGTTGTCTTCCTCCTTGCAAATCTTTGGTGACAGAGGAACTGAAGTGTTCAGAGGGGTAACTCTCCTAAAACTCCCTTGTTTTTTTTTTCTTCATATTGGGTTAACAATTTTGGGTTTATTTCCTTATTTCTTATAATTGTGAAAATCAACTACAAATATGATCTTAAATGTTATGTATATTTGTTTTGAATCTAGGGTTCTTACTATATTGTGGAAAAAAAAGGAGGATTTTGGAGGTTATAATTAGACAAGAAGATGAATTCTGGTTCTAAACAAGGTTTGTTTTGTCTAAAATGGCCTTGGGATGTTAATAAACAGTCTAAAAGTTCCAATCTTTGTACCTTTGAAGGTCCTTGGTTATTCAAATCTATGCAAAATCTTGGTTCCTTTGTTCTAAATTCATTCAATTCAGTTTCGGGTTTAAGGTTTAGTAATTTAAACCCTACCCAAATAGCTTTTGGGGTTAGTCAAAATGAGAACCTGAAGTTTAAAAGGAAACCATTGAGTCCTGATGAACAAGGGGAAGCTGAACAGAGGGCTTTTGCATCAGCATTGGCTAGTGGGAAATCGGCTACGGTGATCGAGTTTTACTCGCCAAAATGTAGTTTATGTAATTCCTTGCTTAAGTTTGTCATGGAAGTGGAGAATAGGAACTCGGATTGGTTGAACATTGTCTTGGCTGATGCCGAGAACGAGAAATGGTTGCCTGAGGTAACTTTTTTATCTCCCGGTTTTTTATTATATGTTCGAGATTTGAATACGAAATCGAAATATTGTTTTTGCCTATGATGTATATGCTTGACATGTTTTGCATTTAGTTTTTTGATGGACATGGACTCAGATTACGGATATTGCTATAGGTTGTAATCGGTTGGTATTTAGGGTCAGTATTAGATCATATTTCCTATCCATAGGTCAATCTCTTTTGTTCCTGTTCTGCTTCAATATCAGAATTTCTCGTGATAGTATTGTAGCACTCCTTTTCTTTCCTAGTTTTTGGTGAATGAGGTTCGTTTCCCCCCATTTTATATGGCTTTATATGGACCTAAAAAGACCTCTTAAGTTCGATATTCAGCCCTTTGGCCGTTGCAGTGTTTGAGGTTCTCGGGATATTCTCGGTTTGCTATTTGAAGGAAGTGTGTTTAACAACACGATTTGAGTAGCAAAGTTCAAAGAGACCTCTTTGCATAACTTTCTTGTTATTGCACTTTTTCTTTCTTAAAATCATGTACTTAGTGAACCAAATATATACAGTTTTTATAACCCCTAGCTGCTGTTTCTTGTATGAAACAAAAAAAAAAGTATAGTAGCAGAAATTTTTTTCTTTATTAGATTGATAATGGAAACAACAACATTGCAGAGAGTGTTTATATTTTGGATTTCCACATTTTAACCCAATTGCATTGAGCTTCTTCCAATCCCAGCAAAGAACCCATCTTCTTCGGGTCTCAACTCGCAGACAAAGTCCCATAAGCAATCCTAAGCATTGATGCCCCAAAAGTAATGAACGTAGTCAAGTATGGCAGCCACAATGGCACATCCCACAAGTTTCGCTCTTTCGCTACACCAAATAGGTGCAGTAAAGCCAGACCCGTGGCCATTGGAACTCCCACAGAGGCCAAAATCCTTGCTATCATCCTCTCAAACACTACCTGGGGAACTTCCTCGTCCTCATTGTTGTTGTTGTTGTTTGAGCTTTTTTTGGCAGTGTTTTCTTTCATGGTAGCCCGTGGTGTGCCGGAAAATCCTTCGGCGTTGGCCTGAAGTTTCCGTGTTGATGAGGGTTGGTTTTATTTCTGGGTTTTGATGATTGTAGGAAGGATTGTTGGGGATATTGAATCCCATGAAGAAAGCTTTGGAAGGTATTGTAAGTTATACTAGTGAAGTGCAGAATGAAGATAATATTTTTCTTTCAAAATTATATAGTAATCTTATATCAATGTAAAATTAATATGATATATTTGAATAATTTTTTTATGGCACAATATTTTATTAAATTATAATATTTTTATTCAAATATAATTAAATTGTATTAATATAAAATTTTAAATTTAAACCCAAAATATAAAAATTTATATTTTAAAATAAAAATGTTATCTTCATTCTTCAACAAATGTAAAATCTAAAATGGAAATATCTCATACTAAAATTATTGGAGAAAGCACTGCCATTCAAAGTTTTGGATAAGATAATTAAGTTATAAGAACATGGAACATTGCTTGGTGGAAAGGAACCTGACAGAAACAATGAAGAGTACACTCTCACTAGAAACCCAGCACTTTTACCTTCCAAAGCTTTCTTCATGGGATTCAATATCGCCAACAATCCTCCCTACAATCATCAAAACCCAGAAACAAAACCAACCCTCATCAACATGGAAACTTCAAGCCAACGCCAAAGGATTTTCCAGCACACCACAGGCTAACGGGGAAGAAAATGCTGCCAAAAAAGGCTCAAACAACAACAAGAAGAAGAATGAGGACGAGGAAATTCCCCAGGTAGTGTTTGAGAGGATGATAGCAAGGATTTTGGTCTCTGTGGCAGTTCCAATGGCGACGGGTCTGGCTTTACTGCACCTATTTGGTGTAGCGAAAGAGCAAAACTTATGGGATGCGCCTTTGTGGCTGCCATTCTTGACTACATTAATTACTTTTGGGGCATCCACGCTTGGGATTGCTTATGGGACTTTGTCTGCGAGTTGGGACCCGAAGAAGAAGGGTTCTTTGCTGGGACTGGAAGAAGCTCAACGCAATTGGGTTGAAATGTGGAAAGAAGAAAATAATGGGCAGTGGTGATTGGTGCTGTGCTCATCACACATTGGATCAACATCAAGCCGATTGCCTCTAGTAGTAGTAGGTGTCATATTTACGGCTTTTAATGTACAACCCAATCTCTTTTCTTTCTGGTGCCTAAAAGGAAACACTCTCTGCAATGTTGTTGTTTTCATTATCTATCTAATAAAGAAAAAATTCTGCTACTGTACTTTATGTTTCATACAAGAAACAGCAGCTAGGGGTTGTAAAAACTGTATATATAAGTTCGGGTTGATTACTTACAGATATTTGTTTTCATATAGCTTCTCCATTACGACATCAAGTATGTTCCTTGCTTTGTGCTGTTGGACAAAAACGGATTGGCACTGGCAAAGACCGGTATCCCAAGTAGTCGACTCCATGTAATCGCAGGCCTCTCTCATCTTCTCAAGATAAAGCGTCCTACATCCGATGGGTAGCTCTTGCCCGCATCAATGAAAGTATTTTTAGTCTCGTATTTACAGTGCCTTAGTCCTTTACATGAAGTGTTAGAAACCAACATGTTAACTACTGTTATCCATGATGCAATTCTGACTACTGTCTGTATGTTCATAATCAATGTATGTAACAAAATTTTCCTACGTTGTCCCCCCGACATTTGAGAAGATAAGTAGGAATGAGGACATGCTGTTATTTGTGTACTGTATGATCTGTTTCGGTATTTGCTTAACCGAATATTCCGATGAACAAGATCCCCCTTTAACCGCGACTCATGCCATGTTCGGCACTAGGGACCTGCAGGGCTTCACTCTCGTTTTGATAGAGATAAATATAGTGAACTTTTTACCTGGTGTATGTGAGTTCTTGGTTTTCATGATATTTGATGTTGGGTGTAAAAATATTATGGTGGTCCTTACACTAAGAATTAGATTACATTTTAATTTTTCTACTAAAAAAAAGATAAATTAGTCCTTATACGATGATAAAAAAATAAATTAATTTATCTGTTAAAAATTAGTCTATACTCGTTAGCATGAGATACACATAATTATCTAGTTATTTTTTTAACTATACTAGTTTTTGATAATAAAAATAAATGAAATTTTTAGTGGAAATGGCTAATTTGCTCTTGTATTAAACCTTATTAGAGGTCGGATTTAGCTTGATTTTGCAATAATTAGGGGGTTTAATATATGGTTAGGGGAGGGTCTTGAACAAAATAAAATAAAGATTTGGCAAACATTTTCAAATGAAAAATAAAGTTCCATAACCTACAAACCATAATCATCTCCAATTGAGCTTGAAGCTCATAATAAAAACTAGCAATGCCAACAATAAAAATGTTACAAAGTTGACAAAAATCTAGCAAAAAAAGGACATAAATTACAAGACAAGAACAACCCATGTTTTAAGAATCAATGTCAAGTGGTGGGGTTTTGTGGAGATTGATCTTCTTGCTGTGGTGGCTGTTGTTGAATTGGTGGTGTTAAAACGGAGGTAGCTGGCGGTGGTGGTGGGGGCGGAGGAGGGTAAACCCTACCGTCGATGCAAGAAGAACACTTTGTTTCGATCCAAGTTTCAATGTCGAAATGACCCAAACCCATGATTTTCCGGCCCGTACATAGACGTCCGATCATGCCGGCGATAATGCCTAAGATTATGATAACTAAAAGTACACCTATAAGAGGAGGAAGGGAAGGATGGGTGGTGGTTTGAGAGTTGTGATATGGCTGCTGGTCAGGTACGGTCACCGTCGGCGGCGGTGGTGGTGGCTGCTGGGTTACCGTCATTGACATTTTAGTGGTGACCCAGAACCGGAAAATGATTGATGGTGGTGCTTGTAATGCAGAAATGAAGAAGAAAGAGAGCAATTGAACAATGTGAAAGAAAAAGAAAGTGAAGAAAGGGAGATTCTTTATATAATTGTGAAGAACATACAAAAACAGTTGTAACTTTATCACTTAAAAAGAAGCTTAAATATCATGAGTTTTTTAATTTTTTTTTCATGGAATGTTTTTTTTTTCCGGACATTCTTCTGATATTCACATTGAGTCTCGATTAAATTGAGATTTAAGTTAAATCAGACCCCTAAGTAAATTTTAAAATTATTTTCTCCTCTGAACCCAAAATACAATGTTTTCAAAAACGGATGGATGGTTGAGCTGTTTAGACCACTGGTTCGTCAATTTTACTAATTTGAAATGTTTAATTAAATAAATTATTAAAATTTAAAAAAATTAGAAATCACCTCAAATCATTAGCTTAATAGATTTTTTTAATTGGATTCAATTGATTCGTCCTGACACCCGATTGTTCAGGTCCATTTTAGATAAACAAGTTAAGACATTACTTAGAGATCCTTCCCATTTAACCTAACATAGGGATTGAATTATCAGTGAAAATACTTGACATGCCCACTATACAGGGGTTGAATTAAATTACCACATTTACTATTTAATAGTTCAATTTAATCCCTTTTACTATTAAAGAAAATTAATTAAAGTCATTTTAGCAAAGTCAATATTTATTGTTTAAAAAAAATGTTGTTTACTATTTTATAGAGTTCACATCTTTAAAGTTATTATCAGTGGCGAAATCATAAAGTTTTTTTTTAGTGGAGTTGAAATTAAATTGTAAATTTTACGATAATAAAAATGTAATTTCATCATATTAATAGCCTCTATCTTTATAATTTTTAAAGGATTAAATCAAATTTATACCATTATTGGGGGTCAAAGTATAATTTTACCTTTATTAATTTAAAATTTTAAAAATTTCAAAATGCCTAAATAAAAATTTTTCCATTTTAGGGGATCAGGGCCCTGCTAGCCTCCCTGGTTTCTCCCCAAACTATTATGATTTTAAAAATA
Source organism: Gossypium longicalyx (assembly GCA_025698465.1). Lineage (NCBI taxonomy): Eukaryota > Viridiplantae > Streptophyta > Magnoliopsida > Malvales > Malvaceae > Gossypium > Gossypium longicalyx. The sequence goes on along the minus strand of CM047000.1, from coordinate 1,362,491 downwards.
AAATATTTTGTTTAGAGTTAAACTGTAAAATAAATTTAATATTATTTCTTAAACAATAATTATTAAAATTTAATCTTATTTAATTCTTTTTAATAATATAAAGATTAATTTAATCTTATTCCTGTAATAACAGGACCTACCAAGTACTTTCACCCTAAAATATTTTAAAATATAATGATTAATTTGATTCAGTCTTTACAATAAAAGAATCTACAAGTACTTTCCTATGAATTATGCCAAATTATAGTGATTAAACCTCGAATTTAAGCATAAAAGGACTGAAATCACAATTTGACCCATATGAAAAGATTGATGGCCATGATTCAAATGAAAGATTTGAGTGAATGAAACATCATAGATCAGCTCTCTACTGAGTACTACTGCCTACTGGTGACCAATGGAAAAGATGGGTAGTTTCAGTAAAAGGACAAAGGAAAGGGCAAAATGTAATCAGAAAAAGGTAGTGGGGAATCTATGGGACTATGTCTAGGGTAAGGTTTAAGAAAAAATAAGAAAAAAAAAAAAAAAGTGGAAAAGCCTTTTTCCTTGAGAAGCCATTTTCAATTTTTATATCATTTCAAAGTTTTGGATTATTTTAAATTTAGATTATTTCGGATTTAAGTTATTTTAATTTTAGGTTTATCAAAAAGTTTTTAAAATTAAATTTTTTGAGGGTTTAAATTATTTCAAACTTTTATTATTAGGGTTTGACACTCAAGTTTAAATTACTCAATTTATAATAGATTTTATATTTTTACTATGTTTTTAAATGTGAAGCTACCATATATCATCATTGTTATTGGTCGTCAGTGCCACCTCAATGTGTTTTAATAGTGTTAATCATATACTTAAAAAAAGTACAAAATTAACTTACAGTTTCTAAATTTAAATATCAGTTAAGTTTTTAAAAAAAATTAGGGACCTAGTAGAAAATTTAGCCAAGATATACAACCTTTGCAACACGTCAAGGGACAATTAAGAAGAGGCTAAATTAGCATTGGTGCAGGCTATTTTCCAACATCTGAAAAAGGGGTTTATAGTGCATGCTAATACGTGGTCAGAAACCTGTAATAAATAAAGCCAAAGAAATAACTGATTAGATGCTTTGTTTCAACCAATAAAAACATGAATTTAATCAGAATTTCTTTTTTATTTCTCTATATATCTACCTAAGCAAGTTCGGTAATTAATATTCTACATTTTCTAAATTTATTAAAAGATAGATGTTAACCACGAGTTTTAAAGTTACTCTATATCTAATGAAAGGATTGAACTTTTGACCATTAATTAAGGTAGGAGAGACCTTTATTTTCTTTCTTTTTTTTTGATATAAGAGAGACCCTTATTTTCAATGATGAGAATTGGGATTTGATCCTTTAATTTGACATATGTTAGTCTATCTATTTTTATAATGTTATCTGGTATATCAAATTTGATACATGACAACGTGGAATTTTTGTTACTATTAGTCGATTACATGGTCGACAACACATCGAAATCTTATATGTATGCTAAACGTCAATGTGCACCCACTAATAACATTATAAAAATAGAGGGTCCAAATCAAATGACCCTCAAACTATAACCCACTTGGCTACTTTTTTTTTTGTCAAAATCGATATCTAAACTACCAATATTGTCTTATTTTATCCCAAAACACAATGGTAACCAGTAATTACCTAATGTTAGACACTTTTTTGGATAAAATGAGTCAAAATTGATAGTTTAGGTATTGCTTTTAACCCCATAAAAACTTGGTAAAAAGACCTCTTTAGTCCCTCTCGATTTTGAAATTGAGCATATTGGTTCCCTCAAAAAATTAGAGCAATTTAATCCTTATCAATTTTGAAAGTGAGCAACTATAAGGATAATTCATCACTGTGTTAATGCCATTCATCAATTGTACTTAATTCTACTTGACATAGTGTCAAATTAGCCTTCAATGTTTACATATTTTGTTATTTTGGCTTTAATTCTAAAAAATCAATTGATCCAACCTTAACATTTACATAAATGTTGTGGGATAATTTTGTTAAATTAGGCAAAATTAACAGAATACGTAACCTTTGAGGGCTAAATTTTTTATTATACCAATCAAAATCATGTACAGTTGGTTGCTCACTTTTGAAATTAACGAGATTAAATTGCTTTGATTTTTTTTAGAGAGACTGATTTGCTCAATTTCAAACGAGAGAGATTGGAAAGGCCTTTTTACCAAAAAAAAACTTTAGTTTGGGAAAAGCAGTACAGTTGGGGGGGGGGCAATTTTGTAGTTAACCCTCTAATCCAAATTATGTCAAACTAAAATAGGGGAGGATCAAGTCACAAAATTCATCATATTAAAAGGACTAAAACCAAATTAAACCAAAAACTTCAAAACCCATTTTTCTAAAAAGGTTATTGCAGGTCATAATTGTGGGACCTGAGTTTCACAGTTATAGTAGCTTAACCTAAAAAAAAAAACCTGTAATAATGGAGTCAAAGCATATATATATATATTACAATAATAAGTGCTGAATATTTATAACTTGTTTTTACCTCATTCATAAACATTTACACCAATGACCAAACCCTACTTCATAGTAATCCCCACCTCTCATTCTCTTTAAAAACCAATCAATTTTCAAAACCTATTTGCAGAAAAATTCTTACCAATTTTGTGTTTTTTTAAGCAAAACATTGAATGGTGTCTGGTCATAGGTTTGTAAATTTAAAATCTCTTAAGAATTGCAGATACCATTTTGTAAATAAACGACAAAACTGCCCAATTTGCATCTTCAATATCATCTGTCTATATATATATATATATATGCTGTAAGAGAAAATCACATGCACATGCATTTCAATGTATTTGGAATTTTTGTTCGTTGTTATGCATCTTAAATTCATCTTCAAGGGCAAAGTTGGTGATTTTAGTATTAGGGGTCGAGATGAAATTGTAAAATTTTTGGAGGTTTAAAAAAAAGTTGGTGTTGAAAGGACTTTAATTAAATTATTGGTTTTTGAGAGGGACTAGATATGAAAATTTCCATTTAATCAATAGGCTTAAGTTTTATTATTAAGTTTTTGGAAGAGTTAAAAATGCAATTGTTGTATTGAACTAAGGGGCCAAATGTTTCAATTGTTCGGAAAAGATTGTTGGCATAACGATAAATTTAACCGTTAATGTTTGCATATTTTGTCAATTTAGTACTTTATAAAGTTAAATTTAACTATTAACTTTTTAAAAAATCAAATCATTTCTTAACGGAAATGTTAAAAAATATTATTTGTTTAGTGATATTGGCATGACAACCAACATGATAGTCTACATATATTTCATGTTGACATGACGTAATAGATAATTTCAAAATAATAAAAATATTTTTTTAAAAATATGAAATATACGTAGATTATCATGTGAACTACCATATTTAAAATTCTAACATTTCAGTTAATATTTTCATTGAAAACCAATAATCGACTATTTTTGGAAAGTTAATAATCGTATTTGACTCTTTTTAAAAGATCAAGGACTGAATCAACTAAAATAAATAAATGCAGGTCTTAATTTATCATTATAACAAAACTCTTTTAAAGAGAGTAATAACAAGATTAGGTAAAAATATGTCAACAGTCCCTATATTAGGTAAAAACATAAATTGTTAAAAAAGTCCCCGTATTATGCACATATTTTTATAATTCAACAACATTAAACTTTTTTTCTTTTAAATGTGTAGAAAATGTCCTACCCATATAAAAATTGTTAAATTGTATATATCACATCATCAAATGTTAAAAAAAAAAAAAGAAAAAAAAAACTTTAAATGTGACTAGAAAGTAAAACTATCAAATTATAAATAATAAAGAGACTGAATCGCCAAAATTATATTGTACAGGGGCCTTCTATAAAATTTGACCAATATTATTTGCTAAAGAGTTCAGTAGGATAAATATTGCTTTAACCAGTTCCCTGTTTCTTTTTCCAAGCCAACTTCATCTACATTCACTACTCTACATACCTTGAAAAACCGACACGACATTCACCGGTGCTGATCACCGGTCTACAAGAACCAATTTAACCTGAGCCGCATGCATATGGAACACAAAATATGCCCTGTATTTTGTAGGTAATATAAAATAATGCTTTAGAGAAACCGGGTCGGAATGTATTCATTTATTCTTAACGGATAACTGTAGAATTCCTCGGTTCGAGAATCGCCTTTGCTGTGTTGGAACGGTTTCCACCACGGGATTCCTCTATCGTCCACCTGTTTTGCTTCTAATGTGTTATCGAGCACAGTCCCAACGATTATGGCCACGGTTGCAGGTGATGAAAAGAAGGTGTTCAATATACTGTTAAACTGCATGTGTTTGGAAAATTAGAATCGAGTGAATATCGGACCAGTGAAACAAAGAAGATATCGGGAAGACTTACCCATCCGGCATTTGTTCTTACGGGTCCATGACCGTCACCGGTTGTGTTCATTACAAAGTATTGAGGAATCGATAACCCGAGGAATAGAGACACACCTAAAACATAGATGTTTCTCATGGAATTACTATTTGCAAACTGTATGAATGTGATCCCACAAGCAGCTGCATCAAGAGGGAAAAACGGGGCACGGAATTCCCGATTAAAGAAAAAATGAAATATCGAGATACAAGAAGTATCATTAGTATCAAGTTACTTACCGACAATACCCAATAAAATGCAATATATGGCTGCAAATATCGGTAACGGGATAGAGGCGAAGAATGCGCCGAATTTCCCTGGAAGAATGTATGGCGACACGATAAATATAACACAAAATTTTCAATACGACTAAAGAGAAAGTACTAGAACTAACCAAAGATGGAGAAGAATATCATAAAACCGGTGGAAATCTGTACCACCCTTCTGCTTCCTATATGTGTAAGTCCGAGAAGGCCGACATTTTCACTGCAATATCATTTAGAAAAGATGCGGAAATAAATTTTTTTAAGTATATTGTTGTCTATCGGTAACGGCATTTTACGGTTAATAATTATATAAAGAACGGATTTTTTTTCCTTACACAGATGCGGTAGTACCAACGAGTGAACCAAAAAGTCCCTCGAGTAACATACCGATGCCCTACATTTACGAGCAAGACGAGTAAGTAATCTTCACTGATGAAAAAATAAAATCATGCGATTCACTGATGAAAAAATAATATCATGCGATACACGATAAGTTAAGAAAAAAATGACACGATAATCTAGGAAAAGACCTGTAAGCCAATACTTCTGCTGAGGACATGTGCCGGAGGGGCTGTGGCACCAGAAAGCCGAGCTGCTGCAAAAAAGGTTGCAGTTGACTGCATTGAAAGTCGAAGAAAGTTCAATTACCGACCAGTTTCTATACTAAAGCATCAATTGGATCAAGCGAAACTGAAACATTAAACTTAGAAAATAAAATCACTAAATAGATAGTGACTATGCCTCGGCAGACGAAACGAGTGCAGCACCGATCATCCCAAACACATGGCTAGCTCTGAATATAGGAGTGCCCCATTGAAATGGGTACGGGATTTTAATCCTAGAAACAATGACATTAAATAAGGTGTTATAAAGAGGGTTTTTGCAAAACCGATTAGAACGCGATTAAGCAAGCAGAACAGCACGTTATGACCATACCAAGGAGCAGAAGACATTAGGTAAGATCGATCCGTGCGGCAACTCAGTTTGGTAGCAGTCTTAACGTTGTTGTAAGCACCAGACACGGTTAGGATAGCAGCAAAAGCCCACACAATTCCAACGCAAATAAGCAAGGCAAACCTCTCGAGTATTAGATGGGCTCTCGAGTGGACACGCTTCAGGTACTGCAGCAAACAAGTACAATAGTCAAATCAACGAAAAAGACTGTCGGCTCGAAACGATGTTATTCTAGGAGTAGCTTACGTGCCTGTTGAGAAATAATCAGTAGAATAAGCATAGGCAGGCCGATTTCCACGCAGTTACCAAGCTGTATCATACATTAATTGCATTATTTATATCAGCATATTATTGGTCCCAACCAAGCATTAAAGTGTTCGAAGAAAAATTACCAATGGGAAGCCTCGTGCAAAGAGACCGAGACCAACGAGACAAACAACCGGTACCATGACTATGGGAGTAAAGAACCTAGAGAGAATCATGTTCAAGTAAAAACGAGATGTAAGCAATAAATAATATAGGTCTTATGAATTTATACTCGAAACTAAATACACCATTACCTTGTTAGCTCGCCCCATGCCCTACTGTACCCGAGGATGATATTAACAAAGGAAGCAACTATTAGTGATCCCTGAATGGTTCTTATACCGCGAACAAACCGCTACAAGCAAGCAAACAAGCACCCGAGTCAGTCATTTATACGTTACTGTTAGCAGAGGCGAATCTGAAGGAGAGGGGCAGGCAGGGGAAAATGAAAAAAATTCAATTCAGTCCTCTTATAAATAGATAAAACTATAAATTAATATATAGTGAAATTGCACTTCGACCCCCCCAAATGAAAATTTTTCAATTCAGTCCTCTTATAAATAAAGAAATTATAAACTAACATATAGTAAAATTGCACTTTCGCCCCCCTAAAAATGAAAAAAATTCTGTTTAGTCCCTTCAAAATGATGAAATTATAAATTAATACATAATGAACTTATATTTTGATCTATGGAAAATTATAATTAAATTTCAGCCCCTACTAAAAAAATTCTGGATTCGCCTTTGACTATTAGTTCAACTTATATATATCCTACTAAAGTGTATACATACATCATGCTCAGTTCCGAAGGCCTCATCGGTATAATCGTTGATTATAGACAACAACGGCAAGGTATAAGCAAACGATACACCCATCACCGTGGGAAGTCTCGAGCCAATAAGCGTTTGAAGTAACGTATTAATGCCTGACATAAACAGCAATACTTGAATAACCCGAGCTTTATCACCCTATTCATAACACAATGCGAGGGTTTTAGAGGTTAAACATGCATCAATTCCGTTTTTCAAGTATCGAAATTATACAGTTTTATATAACATACATGATTACCACCCATACGAGGCACCATAGTACTTGCAATTAACACCGTTGTACCAAGATTCACAATGAAGTGTTGGAATGCCAATAAAAGTGCTTGAGCTGTTCAACAACAACCAAGATAAAAGTGTCACACACACACACATATATATATATACATGGTAAAAGTATCATGGAGGCCTTGTACGATGAGTCAAATTGCATTTTACCCTCTTGACTCAAAAAATGAGCAAATTAGTCCCTGTACATGAGATCAAAGAACAAACTGGTCTTATTTGTTAAAATTTTTATTCATTTCTACAGTTACACGTAGTCTGTTTATTCTGTCAGGCATGCCAATTTTTAACCGTAGAAATGATTGAAACTTTTAACAAAAAGACCAGTTTACAGGGACTAACTTGTTTATCTTTCGAGTGAAAGATGTAAAATGCAATCTGACTCCGACTTCTGCCATACATACAGAAAAATTTATTGATTCTTAAAGGGATCTATTTGATTCTGTAATTTCACCATCAAAGGACTAACATGCAAAAGAAAAAAAAAACTGGATATACCAAATAAAAAGCAAGCAACTTTAAGCATAAAATCTTAAACTTTTTACAAAAAGGGAACTAACGCCAAGAAGGATTGGAGTGGATGCAGTATTGAAGTTGATGAAGTTGTTCAGCTGGAGTCCAAGTAGGTCCCCTTGAAAGAGCGAAATTAGGAGGAGGAGGAGCCGGCGGAGCAACCACTTGTGGCGGCGGTGGTTGGTGGTGCTGATGATTCTCCGTTTCACCCATTTTTTAAAACTTTTTTCAATTACCCTTTTCAGCTATTTGTAATCTTCTTTTTGTTCAGATTCCTAACAAATAAAAAATAAAGGTTTGAACTTTGAAAGTGTTCTTCCAAGTAACTTTTATATTCTCTTTTCAGAACTGACAATAAATCACCGACGAAAAAAATAATAAATAAATAAGAACATAAATACATAGATTATGAATAAAGAAAATACCTTCTGTATAGCTTCGATGATGGGAAAATATTAAAGAACAAAAAGAAAGTTCATTGAGCTCAAAATTATTTTTTTATTAAAAATTGAATCTTTTTTTTTTTGGAGACAAATTAAAAATGAAATCTTTTGAAATATATAGAGATAAGAGAGAAGAGGATGAAATGAAGAAAAAGCTAAAAAAAGTGAGTTTGGATTACGTTATGTTTATGATTTGTCGTATTTCGTAAAGAATATAATACTCAATTCTTTTAAAGAATTTTGTGTAAATTTTAAATTCGTCCCTGAATTTCATCTGTTTTCAAATATGAGTAAAATTTTAATTAGATCTTTCTTGTGGCGCAGCCTGAAATTTTTTTGGGGCCGGAATTAAATTGTATATTTTTATGATAGTAAAAATTTAATTTCATTATTTTAATAGCCAAAATCTTTATAATTTTTAAAAGGTTAAATCAAATTTTTATCATTTTTGAGAGGCTAAAGTGTAATTTTACCATCACTAGTTTAAAATTTTATAAATTATAAAGGGCTTAAATTAAAATTTTACCATTTTAGGGGGACATACTACACTCTACCACTGGATCTTTCTATCAACTTGGATGATAAATTTTGTATGAGCTAATATAATATTTGGTATTTGAATTTAGTTTCGATGTTCAATTTAGTATTCACAATCAAATTAATATTTGACACTTATACTCTAATAAAAAAGCATGACAAAAAATAAAGCGAGGGTGCTAAATTAAACATTGAAGCTAGTCTTGAGTACTTAAATGGGATAAGGAAAAACTCAAGTATCAAATTTAAAAAATTTACGTATTGAATGGAACATTGAAACCAAACCCAGGTACCAAATAGTATATTAATTCATGTCACATGTATAAAACACATGAATAAAATTTTAAACACGGGTGTATTTACTGTATGAATAACCTAAATATGATACGTTTAGAAAATAGCTCTTCTAAATTGTCTGGACAACAATACACTCGTGTTTTCAATTTTATCTTTATATTTTAAATACCTCAGCATGATCTGAACTAACATTTAATGCTTAAATTGATGGAATATCTACTTGATACGATATTGATACTTTGAGGATTTAATTAGAATATTTTGAGTTTTAGAGAGATCAAATTAAAATTGAGACAATAGTTTGAGGATGTGGTAATGAAATTAACCTTTTTTGTGGAGGGTGTAAAATTAAATAATGTGGAAACCGGGAATGGGCAAAGCGCGTGGGGACTCTGTTTTTCAGTTTTTCTTACAGTAGATTAGATGATGTTCGAGAATCTTACGATGTTGGCTTTTGTCGAATTTAGCTTTCAATTTCGTTGAAAATAACATTTATGCCATGCGGGCATTTGAAATTTCAGTTATTATTTCCTAAAAATAAATTTATCTTATTTATCAATTTAGTCCCTTTTTTTTTTAAGATCACTTTATCCTTTAAATTTTAATTAAATTATTTTATTTTAAACAAAAATAATAATTAAACCATTAAATTTTTAATAGCATTAGCATGATAGCATGCATAGTGTATATGTGAATTATGATACGTGTTTGCTACGTTAGTGTCTAATTAACTTTTACAGCTAAAATTTAAAACGTTAAGAATCAAAATAATAAAAATAATTAGGGTGAAAATAATAAAAGAAATAAGTGATAAGTGCTAAATTTACTTTTAATCCTTTTTAATATAGAACCTTTTTTTTTTGTTAATGTCCTTTTCATTTTAAGAAAATAAGATAATTTATAATCACGGAGTTTGATGATATAACAAAAGTCTATCCTATCTTGATCAGTAGTTGAAAGTTTAATTCTTACTTTAGATATAGAGTAGCTTTAAAACACGTGGTTAGCGTCTACTTCTTTAATGAACCTATCAAATGCAAAAAATTAATCATTGGACTCGCTCCAGTGAATAGCTTAGATCAACAAAATAATAATAATAATAATAATTTGGAAAATAGAAATGGGATTGTTGATTGATGGGTATGTTGTCAGCCCATGGTTTTATGTGGATTGTAGTGAAACCTTTGAATCTAATTCCCTTTTTAAGGTTAGACTTTATTTGACTTGTATAATTTTTTTTTAAAATTGATATTTAAATATTAAATTATTTTAATTACATCTTTAAATTATCGAGATTATAACAATTATATTTTTTATTATTAAAATCGTTATTTTAATTGTTAAATGACATATCAGATTTTATGTTACGTAATTTAAAACGAAAATTTTAAGAAAAATGAATATTTTTAGAAATGGGTGTTTTGAAATTCTTAATTTTGAGATTTTCAATATTTGTTTAGAAATTTTATCATTCAATTTTTTTTTCAATTTTACTTTATTTTTATTTTTATTTAAATTTAGCTTTCTTTGAATTTACCCAATAAAATTTCTTTTGATTGCATTGTTGACTATATATTAGATAAGTTGAAAAACAAAAAAGACACTTAAAAGTTAAAAAGCACTTTTATAAAACCCTAACCTACCTAATGATGGTCCACTTATCTTTAACTTTGAGTTTATTCATCTAATTAAGAGAAAAATTTTAAAGTGAAATTTTTAAAGGTTAAATTCTACTATTAGTCTCTATATTTTACAAAAGTTATGGAATTAATCATATACTTTAATTTTGTCATTTTTAGTCCCTATACTTTTTTAATTTTAAAATGTCAGTCTTCATCAAGCGATAACTACTAAATTCATTTAGTTATGATCTATTATTTCTAAAATCTGACGCGGCAAATATATTATCGTATATATAATTTTATATATATAATCTATGTATTATATATACACAGTAGAATTATATATAGCAAAATTATGTTAATGAATAAATTATAAATACTTCTATAATATTAAATTGAAAAAGCATAGTAAAAAAGTCATAATTTTTTTTAGACTAGAATTAAGTTACATATTTTTATGAGAGCTCAAATATAATTTTACAATTTTACTAATTTATATCTTTATGATTTTGTAAAATGACTAAATTAAAAATTTCCATCTTTGAGAGATTAAAGTACAATTTTATCATATAGTAAGTTATAATTTTGTAAATTTTCAAGAGCCAAAAAAGTAATTTCACATTTTAAGGGGTTAGGCACTTGCTAACCACTCGACACCACCTTGGGTTGTTCATGTGCTAGGTCAAGCTAGGTTTAAAGCAACCTATGCATGTTATTAGCACACTTCATACTTGTTGAAGCCTGACCTGACTCAAAATACGATCCTCAATTCAAGCTTGCACATATTATTTTTAGCGTTTTTATTTGAAAATTGTTGTTGTTAATTTGATATTTAAAAATTTAATGTGTATTTTTATTTTATTAAAAATTAAATATAACATATATTCTAATATTTAGATTAAATTGTCATTACATATTATTATAAATTTAATTTTTTTATATGAAATAAATTACATAATTAGAAAATGGGTCAAATCATGTTTAAGCATTGAATGTCGGAACTCAAGCACAATCCATATTTTAAATTGATTAATTTTTTTTATTTAAACCCACTAATATATTTGTTTAAATCCCCCGAAATCAGACAGATTTCAAACTTTGACGGATAATTTTACTTTTGAATAAATCTAATATAGAAAAAGTACAATAATTACATATATAACTAATATTTTGAAATTTATACGTAAACACGAGACAAAAAATGATTAAAACAATTTTTGTCCCGCTCTATTTTCATCCCTTATAATATTCAATTATTAAATAAAATGAATATTCTTTTTTTTTTTCATTTAAGCCATTAAAATGGAATTATAGAGCAATCCTAGAATAGTATTAAGAGACAAAGCACCGACTAACAGATCAGATCACCTCCCCACTTATACCAGCTTTTAACTCTTTCAATAATTGCATGCATTTTCCCTTAAAACTTTTTAGCCCTATGTAATATGAACACAAACACTAAGTTTAAGATTTATGGGGTCTCATCATCAACCTTATCAACTTTCTAATTTTCAACTCATTCATTCATGATTTACATTTGTTTATAGAATTCGCTAGAATTTGATCATAGATGCAATGATAATGCATATCGCAAAAATGGGAGATTCGGGTTTGAATTTTAGACATGATATTATTGAGGGAAGTAACCACAAAACCCAAACAGAAGCTGTAAAACAGATATAAAAAATTCTAGAAAAAAAATTATATATATTAAATAGATTATGCTACGCCTATGAGTGAGTAAAATTCGATTTGATTCGAAAAACTCGATACAAAATTTAAAGTTTGAATTAAATAATTTGAGTTAATCAAGTTATTCGGATCAACTCGAACAAAAAAAATCAAAATTTTCGGTTTAACTCGAATATAAATTACACAATTCGAGTTATCCAAAAATCTGAATAAGAAAAAGTAAAACTACGTCGTTCTGATAAATGCTTACATTTTCTAGAGTTAAAAAGTCAAAACCATTAAGTTAGAAGGTAAAATTGCGTCGTTTTGATAAATGCTTATCCATCAACCTTACTTATATAATTAAATAATTAGTTCATGTAAATGTAATATTGAGTATAAATAGTAAGATTCGTTAACTCATTTTGACTCAATTCGAAAAAAAAATTCAAACTGAATTCAGTTGCTAAAATAGGATTCGTCAACTCGATTAACTCAAAAAAATTCATCTCAATTTGACTCAACTCGACTCGACTCGATCGAATGCTCACCATTAATTAGAACAGGGAGATTCGAGGTTAAGATTACAAGTTGGACTACAAAGAAATTGAGTTTTAGATTCAAAACTTTTGATGCAAGCATTTCATTCTATGTAAAGCAATTCTGAGGAAGATATGTATTCCTAAAAGGGAAAGTGGGCTTAGAATGAAGGACCTTGAGTGTTGAAATCAAGCTTGCATTATGGAACATTTTGGTTGGAAAGTGGGCTTGAGTAAAATGGAAGGAAAGTCACCATATTTAAAGTTGGTTTAGTTAAGTTTTGTTATTAGTTTTATGTAGGTGTAAAGTTGTAAATTTAATCTATATTATCTAATTTTATTATTTTTCGCAAGTACGGCATGATCCCCTAAAATTGAATATTTATATTTCAATTCCTTCGAAAGTTATAAATTTATATGTTAATATGGTAAAATTATATTTTATGGTCGAGAACAACAACCGTTAAATCCATTAACTAGTTTTTTTTGGTAATAATATGTAAACATAATAAATTGACATGACATTACACAAGTGTAAATATGGTCGGCACATAAAATTTAAAAAAAATTTAATTTAATAAATTTAACTAAAATTTTAAAAAATATAAATATTAAAATTGAACCTATTAAAATACATGAATTAAATTTATAATTTATACGTAATACAAAAGTCTGACAGCAAAATTTAACCTAAGTAAAACATCTCACCTTATTTTAAAATTAAATATATATAATAGTTGACTCAAGTCGTTGACTTTGAGTTAGGCAAACAGGGCTTTCAAAAACTGCCCTCGTGTAATTTTTTTTTTAAATAATTTAGATATATCATGTTTTATAAAAATAAATTATTTATAAATATATAAAAATAATATTGTGGTAAGAATATGCATAAAATAATCTCTCTAATCGATAGGTGGGAGATGCATGCGGCTAAACTGCAATTACACGTGAAATTTCCAGTTTTCCATGTGTATAAGCATGCCCTCACAACGGTGTGTGGTCAACAAGAAAATATGACCTTATTAAAATAATAAAAAAAGTATAAATATTTATTTGGATGTCTAATTTTATAAATAAAAAAATTATTTTTTTTTTAGTTTTTAATTTGTGTTTTTTTTGTTAAATTATCTTAAAATAGACGAAAAATTGAATGTTTGTTAACTTTATTGATATGATATATACATGGATTGTCAAGTGAATGTTAAATCAGTAATTACTTAATTTTTTAAAATTAAAAAATCAAAAAATTTATAAAAAGTATAAATATATATTAGTATTTTTAATTTTTAAAATTTTAATTAATTGCTAACGCACTAATTTTTTATCATTTTAAGGTGATTTGACAAATAATACAAGTTTAAGAACAAAAAGTGATGAAAATTAAATGAAAGACTAATAAATTTTTTTTATAAAATTAAGAGTGTCAAAAGAATTATTATGCCTAATAAAAATATTTAAGTTGAAGATTTATGTAGGTTCTTAATTTTAATTTTAATTTGGTATTAGGTAGGTGATGTCGAAATATATTTTAATTATCAATAATGTATTGATTGTAACTACGAAATATAATTGTATCTTGAAAAGATAATATAATAATAAACCACGAAAATTAGACAAGATGGACAAGTTTTTTCTATTTTTTCAAGTTATTTTGAGTACATCAAATTTTCAAAATCAGGTCAAATTTAACAAATATAAAATTTTATTCAATAATAATAAACATAAAATTAAATCTGAATGTTTCATCTAACACTTAAACTGAAAATGCAAAGAACAATGAAAAACAGAAGAAGAACCAGAATTATACACACACTTGAATGAATTGCATTAGGAAAATGAAAGTTTCAAACAATGGAACATGCAGAAGCATGAAACAACCAAGTGCCAACACCAATACATATGAATATTAGAAAAAGATAATTCAGATTCAAAAGATCTCAAAGCATGGTTGTAATACAATTTAACAGCCTCCTCTTTCCACTGTCAACACCTCATTTGCTTGATTCAAAAGTTCCTCTTTTTTCCAGCCATGATATCTGATGTAATCCACCTGCTACATGTTTACACAATCCTTGTATATCTGTCTTATCAACCAACCTTGAAAGATCTCTTCAATTCAACCATTTTCGTAAGGGCAGCCCCCACTTTCTAGCATGAAATAAGCAACATAAAAAAGCTTTTTTCAGGAAACAGAGATGAACCCGGATTTTTTCTTTTCTTGATTCTGCCGAATCTGGCCTATTCCGTGTCTGATGGGTATTCGAAGATGCTCGATATGAGCCAAGTAAGTACCGAGTCTTTTTAAAGTTATCTCAGATGTCAAGAAACTGCTACAGCATCTTTCCCAACATGTGTATAATGTATGGTATCTGAAACTTTGGATGGAGGCCAATAGCGGAATACTGATCTCCCGATAATGTTATCGATAGGAAGCGGGCCCCTGTGGAAGAAGATAATTCAAAACATGACATTATAATCCTTCCCAACGCATTGCTGAAACTAAATGGTTATTAGTGGTAAGAAATGTTAGGATTACCAATCATGGGAATCGAAACTTTTGTTACGATTATCTCCCAGCACGAAAACATAACCTTCTGGCACAACCTGCGGAAGCCAGCCACACACAAGAGACCATAAAACACTGTTTAACCAACGGCATTAACTCGAGGACTGTGTAACAAAACCATGACAAAGAACAAGAGAAACATATGGATATGAATAATTTGTGCAATATACAATCATAAGTGAGAAACTAACCAATGGTTCCATTTCGTAACCCAAAGGCTCTAGAACAAAATCTTCATCTTGTTCAATACCATTTATCAACAGTTTCCCATCACGAGCCTATTAGAAAATCATTAACAATCATGCATTTTGCAGATATGGGATAAAGGGCAAAAAGTGAAATAAATGAAGAGGGACAAAGAGATCTTATATGTTAAAGAGAATGAATTTCAAAGATCTTAATAAAGAGCTTACTTCGATGCAGTCCCCGGCCTTTGCAACTATCCTTTTTATAAACACATCACCTGAACTGTACCCGATTTCCTACATATTGAAGTAAACACTGTCACCAATTATAATCTATAAAATGATGCAAGGGAAATGCAAAAGCAATGGGTTAAGCATATAAACCGATTTAACTAGATTTAGTTGATTAAGGAGTTCGGTTTAACTAGATTTAGTCAGTCAATTTTCACTTTTGAAACTTAAGCTAAACCGAAAGCCAGTACCTATATCCATCCTGACCCAAATAGTCTATTGGTTCAATCAATTTTAAGATGATAATAAGCAATCCTAATCTATAAGATGATGCAAGGGAAGTGCAAAAGAAAAGGTTAAGCATATAAACCAAATTGAGCCAAACCAATTTGACCACAAATTTCAATTTTATCAGTTTTCGGTTTAGTCGATGAAGGAGTTCGGTTCAAGCAGATTTAGTCGGTAGATTAAACCAAAAGCCGATACCTATATCCATCCTGACTCATATAGTCTATCGGTTTTAAGATAATTATAGGATTATCGGGCGAAGCTCATTACTACAAATTCTACAAATTATAAGGCAATGAATTTTCAGATTTTGAGACGTACCTGCAAAACGGGAGGTGCCGTGAATATGACAATATCTGAAACTTCAGGTTCTCTAAAGAAATATGAAACCTGTTCATAATTGAAAACGAAACAAAATTAAGCATACAATCTTTAATTTTAGTGTTCTATAGAAGTGATTTTGGAGAAAAGGAGATACTTTCTCAGCCAAAATGCGGTCACCAACATCCAGTGTAGGGTACATAGAAGATGAAGGAATCGATCTTGGCTCAGCTAAAGATGATCGGAAAAGTATACTAACGGTGACGGCAGTGAAAGCTGCCTTGGCATCTTTGGAGCATGAATTTAACATCTTCGTAATCCAACTGGATTTGGGATCTAATTCCAAGGTTAAGCTTTGATTACCATCGTCGTTTGTTCCTCCTTTATCCACCTCGGTACTCTCCGGTCCGACCGGAGGGGATTCGTTACACTGCAGCCATTTGGAACCTTGAAGGAAAGGGATAATTGAAGCGGCTTTGAATGGTAAGATTCCCACACTGGTAGATGAGGAATAAGAGCTGTAAGCCGTTGACTTCATTAACGAGAACAAAGCAGCGACGATTGGGTTATTGTAACCGTCTTTGAGCAATTCAGCAGCTAGGGTCGAACACATGGTCGACCGCGGGCGGCGGAGGTCGGCTGCGGCGGTGGCGTGGTAGGTACGAGGAGGGGATGGGTCGACGTCGGATTTTTGTTTGGGGGAAAGGAAACGAGACCGGAGCCAGCATTCGTGGACTGACCGGGAAGGGCAAGAACCGAGACGGGAACCGGCGGTGGAGGCTAAGTTTTGGGCGACGTAGCCGGAGAAACTGACGGTGAAACGGATAGCCATATTGATGAATTGGATAAAGTAGAACAATAAGTGGTACAGATTGGGTTCGGAAACTAATGGGTTTGATTTTAAAAACCCTAAAAGCAAATGAAAGCCATTTTCGAGGATGGAATTAGTGAAAGAGAGACGAGAACGGGGAATTGAGGAGTTTGATTAGGCCAAGGGATGAGAAACGGAAGCCGTTTTTTGAAATTGGGTGCGTTCTCGGGCGAGCGGGTGGAGAGTGCGGCGTTTCGGCGGCGGCGTCGGCGGCGGCGGCGGCGGCGACGAAGACGAGATTTAGGATGTTTGGGAGGGGAAACTTCAATAACGTCTAAAAGGAGAACAGGTTAGGGGTTTATAAGAGACGGCGAGTTCTTTTTACACTTCAATAGTGGACAGAGTTTTTTGCCATATTTACGAAATTGCCCAATTTATCATTTTTAAAAAGGGATTTCTTTTTGTCATCGGCCGGTGGTCGGACCGACCAAGTCGTGCCACCAGCATTCGGTTCCAACGGTTTGATTGATTATTTTGATTTAATTAAAAAAATTATTAAAACTTCATAAAAATAAAAAACTCGATTTAATCAGTCTATATTAGTTAATCAATTCAACCTCTATTTTTCGGGCTGATATACCAACCAATCCTCAATCCAAAAATCTTGCTCGGGTTGGTATTATTTTTATAATAATTATGACGATACATATTAGCATGTTTGATTGTTGGTATTAATCTTGTATAATTTTTTTTTTCCTATACTCACAAAACGAGTGTAATGTAATTTAGTTTTTTTATTAGATAATTATTTAATACATTGACGGTAGAATTTTTTTAGTTACTACGAATAAGTATACTAGTTTTTCTTAATTAATGTTTATAAATTTGAGGGGATTCAATGTTAAGTAGAGTTTCAACTCTAAATTCGAAGTCAATTTAGATTTAATACCATCAAAATTTTCAGAGATATTTTAAAAGTTACTTATAAGTTGGAGAATATTACACGTTTAAGCGTGCTTGATCTCAAGACTCTTCATATTGTTGTAACAATGATGATGTCAACCGAATTAAAACTAAGTCAACTCATAAACAAGTTATTTGTCACTAAATCGATAATTTATTTAGAATCAGGACCAATTAGTGGAATATGTAAATGTTGAGAACTAAATTTATTTAATTTTTTAAATTTAAGACCAAATTGATAAATGTATAAATAGTGAGGACTAGATTTACTTTAGAAAATTAATGAAAGATTAAAAAAATACAAAAATAAAGGATATGGTTGCTTTGTGGTTTGATTGTGTAAATTTGTAGCAAGATGTAGGGTAGTTTTGTATTTTCTCTTTCTATTACTTATATTGACTTTGAATACCAATGGGCATTTTCGGGTTTTCATTTTCCTTTTTTTCTCGGAATAACACTAATGGGAAAGACGTGGCGGCTTCTTGGAAGATTCCTTCCTCAAAACAAATCTCATTTCTAATAGTCAACTATTGGGTAAATTTAAAAAATTACAAAATTATTATTAAATTTTTTAAAAATTTTCATTTAAGTCACTGAATTATTAAAATAATTATCATTTGGTTTTCTCTATTCACATCATTTGTACCAATCGAAAGTTATTATTTTCCTTCTCTTCTATATTTCAGTGTTTTTTTATGACATATCTTTGAATGTCAGCTGTCTTCTTCGATCTTCAACATTGACTGTCAGATCAACTTGGATTCAATGTGTGTTATTCTACTTGTCAATGGATACTGATTCATAGTATCAATCGTCAAATTGTCACTTGAAGCTCGCTAGCCAGACTTAAAATATATATAATAGCCCAATGTTTGAATAAAAAAAATTCGAATACTTTAGTGATCATTTTGTAACTTTTTGAAATTGAACGGTCAAAACTTAAATTTATCAATAATTTAGTGACATTGTATGTAGTTTACCCAAAAAATAACTAAAAACATAAAAGAAAAGTACAAAACAATTAAATTTTTTATATTTTAAACATTAATTAGATTAAATACATATTTAGCCCTTGGAATATGCCATTCTTTATATATAAATACCTCAAAATAAAAACTCTCAATTAACAAATGGGATGACAATAACTTGAGATGTTGAAGAGAAGAGAAGGTGTATTGAGAAATTGGATGAAATTGCAAAGTATAAAAAAGAAACGGGAGTGTTTGGATATATTATAAAAAAATTGTTCTAGCGAACACTCACTTTTTAGTGAGTGACGTAAGCGCATACATCAGCCATAAATAAGTTGACCACATAAAGTTTGACTTGTCTTAATGGCTCAACAATAATTACTATTTAATAATATTCCTTTTCTATTAAGGTTAGTTAATAATATTGTTAATAATATTTTATTAATAATATTATTAACTAAGGAATCTTAAAATTTTATTTTACGTTTTTCAAATTAAAATCAACTCAAATGAATCGTATTTAATAATTGTACATGAAATTCAAATTCTTTAATGCAGTATTTTAGTTTCTACCATTTTTTCACTTTAATTCTTATTTTTTTTTACTTCAATCAAAACTTTAAAAAGTATATTTTTTAGGTGATTAAAATTAAAGCAACTTAAAAGTTGGGTGACCAAAACGAAAGTGTGAACATGATATGACATGTACAAGTTAACTATAGTTAGGGAAGGATTTAACGATTTGATGACTAAAATAAAAACGTCCTAAAAGTTGAGTAACGAAATTGCAAAGATTTCTTTTTGATTACTCAAAATGAAAATACCCTAAAAGTTTGATGGTCAACTAAAAATTTACCCCCAAAAAATAATTTTATCATACCATATCACAATACATCATATTTTAATCTTTAAGTGAGGCTCGAACTTAAATACTTAAAATCTCAATCATTCCAAATGCAGTTAAAGGTTTATTGTACATCATTTGTTGAATTTTTTTTTTTTAGCATATTGGTTTAAGTTGATAAGTCAAAAATTGAACACAATTTGATTGTAGTTTATTGGGTTATTATAATTATCGATATTATTATGGATTCTGATCATATTTGCTTCTTCTTTTTTTACATAATACTTGAAACTACTAATAGTCTCACCTCAACCCATACATAAGAAACTAAAGCACTTCAGTGTACTCGAGCCTACGTCTTCCTGTATTGACAATAATATTTATACCAATCGAATTAAGATTCAATCGAATTCATTGTTTGATGTTTTTAATATCATTAATTTAGTTAGAAATCCATACTTGATGGATCACCAACCATTTTATTCTTTAATGTCTTTTAACTACTAATAATTTAATACTAATATCAACTTTAAAAGCATTTATTATTCACCTATCAAGAAATGTTAATAATACTATTGAACACTTCAATAGAATCTTTGACCAGCTTTTAGTAATTAAAAATATTTATATTTAACTAAATAAAAAATATAAAATAATATTCAGAGTAAAACAATTTTTTAAAATTAAATAAACAATACTTTCATATTTATACATTATGATACAATATTTGATAATTGTGAATGCTTCACATGGTTGTATTCAGAAAGGTAGAGGTGAAGTGAGAAAATTTTTTGGGTAAAAATGTAATTTTATTTTATATTAATTTAAAATTTTATAAATTTTAAATGATTAAAATTTAAATTTTTTATTTTAAGGGAATGGGCTCTTGCGAACTCCTTATTATGGATATTGGATTCAAATAGAGGTGACTTGGTACGATTAGCTTAGAAGATTGATATTGAAATCACGTGATACGATACAAAGAGATTGTAGTCATTCGAAGGTTAATGAAACAAAGTTATGTTATATATGATATTGTTTAAGTAAGCTTCATTTGACTAAATGAATATGAACTTTATTTATCGCGAGGATGAATTATTGAATAGGTATAAACAATACACAAATTTAAGGGTGAGCAAAACTCAATTCGTCTTGAAAAATAGAAAAAAATAAATTGAGTTATTCGAGTTCGAGTCAAGTTAAATTTTACAATTCAAATAACAAATTGGTGTAAATACCCTTTTGGTCCCTATCAATTTTGAAAAATGAGCAAATTGATCTCTCTTTCAACAAAAATTACAAAATAAATTTTAAAATTAAAAATATTTATAAAAAAATCAAAATTTATATTTTTAAAAAATTAGAAAAATAAAAAAATCTAAAGAATATATAAAGAAAATTAAAACTTTAAAAAATTTCTAAAACAATAAATATGGTAACCTAAATAAATTAATTAATAATTCAAGTTTACCATCCTAAAGTCTTTTATCATTATTATTATTATTTTGCTTTGAATTTTTTTTTCAAATATATAAGGTTTCAAATTTACATGCTCTAAATGAAATTAGTTATATTGTAACAAGATTTTAATTTGACATTTTTAATTTTTTAATTCAACTCAAATAATTTCACTCAATTTGACTGAACTTGAATTTTATTTCACTTGACTCGATTCGAAAAAATTCAAATCGAGTTAGGATGATAAAATATGACTCGTTAACTCGAAATTTTTTTTCTTCAATTGAATTTAATTTAATGGAACACTCAAAAATTTTTTTTTAAAATAATATTGGTTCATGAATAATCTATTTGACATATTGATATGACATATGAATAATTTTCATTTTTTCTCTCTCAAAATTAACAAGGAATATTCAAATTTACCAAGCATTGTCAAAGTTGAAAATGGATATAATTTATTTGACAATTCTAAAGCAAATAGTATGGATTGGGATTTGACTTAGACAGTGTTAAAATGCAAAATGGATTTAAAGTACATAACAATGTCCAAAAAAAAAATGTAGCAAAAGTCAAATAGCAAGCATCTTTCAATATGTTTGTCATCCTATTATAACAAAGTCAAATGCTACCCACTAATATTTTAAGCTATTCGAGTTTGATTTTTATTAAGAAGTTTGTTATTTTCAATTTGATTTTTTTTTAATTTGGATAGTTAAATTATACAAATTATTTACATGAATTCGCGCAATCATGCAGGTGAATTCATATTTAAAGACACGTGAACTGGCCTTAATCACTTACAATAATCATAACAAAATTCTACGTTATCCTAAAACTATTAACTTCGATATGAATGTAAACTAGACTCAATTTGATTTAATTAATAAAATAATAATCTAAATTCATTTGACTTAAATTCGAAAATACTCATGTGTTGGACTAATGATTAAGAAGTTCGCCGTCCCAAATATAATCTGAATTCGAGTTGTGCTAATCACGTTATTATTAAAATTTTACCATTCTCTTATAATCCACTAAAAAAATATTTATATGGTATATAAATTCATTTACTATGTGACAAAATTTTTAAAAAAATTGGATGATTGCTAATAAGGCTAATATGCGCATGCTTACCATAAAAACATAATTAAGCATGCTGTTTTACAATAATTAGTAGTGCTCTACTCTTATGGTAATAAATTTAAGGATAATTTTTTTTTTTGATTTTTAGCCCAAAAAAAATGTTTTTTTAACAGTGGTCACGCGCGGTGATGTAATTATCAAAAGGGTAAGACATTTTTGGAGCAACGCCACGCGAGAAGGTGGCACGTGGTTATGTCGGTAAAATCTGACAGCTTTGGTCTCGTATTCCCAGTTTTTTGTTTTTTCAAAGTTACCGTCACACAAAACATCGATGACTGTGCTCAGTAAATAGACCACTTTCCACTTCCTCACGCGCTCTTCGAGAACCATAAATGATTTATAAATTGTATGAAAATCCTTTTTCTTTTTATGATGAAAGTAATAATTATTTCAAAGAAAATCGTTTTTGAGATTTAATTTTTTGTATTTTAATTTTAAAATAATTTTATTTACAAATTAATTTAAATAGTTAATATAATTAATTATTTAATTAAAATATTACGTGATTATATATAATTTGAAAGTAAATTTATAAATTTAAAAAATAGAGAGATTAAATTCTTAAATATAAAAGTAAGATTAAATTTAAATATACGAAGTGTAGAGGCTTAGAGTTACAATTGTTTGAACCAGTCAGGGTATCAATTTGATAAAGGCATCAGACCAATTGACTCGCAAACTAATACGTATCAGTTGAATCAATCTAAAAAATTGATTGAATTGATTTTTTATTTTTTAAATATTTTTTTCTTAATGATTTATTCAAACAAACTACATGAGCCAGTGGCTTGACCAATTCGACTATCGATTTAATTTTAAAAATTTTGCTTAATTATTACATAAATATGAAAATAATTTGTCATAACATAAACAACTTTTTCCCAATTGTTAATATGATTTTAAAAAAATAATTTTAAGTATTTGGTTAATATATATATTTATTGTCACTCCAACATAATTAATCAGATTTTCAAATGATTTTGATTATGTGATTGAATAATAATAATAATAATAATAATAATAATAATAATAAATCCTTGTTATTAATTTTCTAAGAGTAACTAATAGTGATATTAATTTAAACATATTAATAATATAATTTTAATAAATATATATTTTTAAAGAATTTATATGTAAAAGTATAGTATAGATTACAAGTAATATATATTCCATCAACTAAAATTAAAATTAACTCAACATAAAATCACTTTAAACTAAAAATCAAAATATATCCAAATCTAAACTAAAAAAAACTAAATAGAACGTTCATGTACTGAGACTTAAAATCAAAATAATTTAAGAAAGAATACAAAAATGACATATTATGTATGAAGGGATTCAAATTTGATATTCAAAATCTCAAGTATTGATTCGATAGATTAGACACGAATTAGGTCAGACTTAAACAAAAATTTATAAATTAATTTAAATAATAAAAGATATTTTGGAATAAGACGTGTGGAAAATGAGTGTGGTAAATTAAGCAAAAGACAGTGATTTTGTTAGTTAAAACTGGAAATGATTTTAGGACAAGAGAATTTGTATCTTAGTTAAAACATACAGTGTCGTTTGCTTACAACTTGTGAACTTAAAAAAGGCTGCGACATTGCTACCCCAAATAGAATTGGTCAAATTCTGTTATTAGACCCTGTATTTTGTATGAATTATGGATTTAATATCTATACTTTAATTTGATCATTTTCAGTCCTGTACTTTTAGAATTTGAAAATTTTAGTCTTAACCAAATGATAATTGTTAAATTCATTAAGTTAAATGCTGTTATTGTTAAAATTTGATCTGTCAAATATATTATCATTTGTGTAGTACTAAGTCAGTTTGTTAGTTTCGCATATATTACTAAAAAAAAATCAATTAATAGATTTAAGGATCGCCATTTACATTAAGACTAAAATTTTAAAATTAAAGAATTATAGCCACTTAGAATAATCTAATTGGTGAATGTAGATTAAATCTAAAACTTTAAGCATAATATAGGACTAATAACATAATTTAACCAAACAAATTTAGTTGTTACCATTGAATTACTAAAATTGATCAAATTAAAATACAGGTACTGAATCCACAATTTTCACAAAATACAGGGTCTGATAGCAGAATTTGACCAATAGAATTTCACGCGTAGCCTAAGTTGCCTCAAAGTTTTAAGACAAAGTTACTTTCTTTTGTAACGCGCCCCGACATCGCGTGATTCTTCCCTGTCCCACCACAACCGTAATACGCGGGTACCAACACCATTGGACCCCTACAATATTTTTCTATAGGTCCCTATACTTTTCATAAATTTATAATTTAGTCTATATATTTTTATTTTTTAAAATTTAATATTAAATTTTAATATTTTAAATACAATTGTTAACTTTTAATTTTATTTTTGTTAAATTGGTTGATGACATTTTAAAATATTTGTTAATTCAATTAAAAAATATGTGTAATAAAATTAAATTTAACAAAATAATTTAAATAATATTAGTAATTAAATAAAATTTTGATATTTAAAATGTAACAAAAATTAATTTTGGAAAAATAAATAAATAAATAATTTTTTAAATTTACGAAAAATTATTTAACCTGAAAATAAATTAATATTTAATTATCATGTTACTTGCAGTCAACCCATCAGTCAAAGTCATACACGCCAGCATCACCATATGATTCCATTTATCACCTAGATTTTATACAAAAGCTACATCACAACCGTTCATTATTCCATCATTTCGATCAACGGCCATGATTAAAAATATTTTATTCCTTTTTATTTTCAGTTTTAGCCAATTTTATTTCACGTACTATAAAAATCCGACGAACAAAACACCAACTCCCCCACTTCACCTTCTCACTCACAGTCATGGAAGAGAGACCGGAAACGGAGTTAATATCGATTCCGGCGACACCACGTGTATCGACGCCGGAGATACAAACGCCGTCAGGTCAAAGGTCACCGCGACCAGCTTCAAAAGAGACGAAATCATCAGCATGGACACCGACGTCGTTTATTTCACCAAGGTTTTTAAGTCCAATCGGAACGCCGATGAAAAGGGTTTTAATCAACATGAAAGGTTATTTAGAAGAAGTGGGTCACCTTACTAAGCTTAACCCACAAGATGCTTGGCTTCCTATTACCGAATCTCGTAATGGGAATGCTCATTATGCTGCGTTTCATAATCTAAATGCCGGTGTTGGGTTTCAAGCTCTGGTTTTGCCTGTTGCTTTTGCGTTTTTGGGATGGTATCAATATCTTTAAATCTTTTTGCTTTAAGATTATATATACTGGCAATGGCAATGACAATGGCGATGTTATAGGATTTTTTCAGCTATGTTTCTTGCTTGTTTATCTCTATTTCTTGCATTAATATCTGTCACTCTTTTTCTGCTTTGGAATCTCTTGTATTTGACTAAATGTTTATGTGGGATTGTGGGGTGGTCGTAAATTATCCTTTATTATTATCTTTTCTATAGTTTATCATAGATTTGAATTGAAAGTAGCATTAACGTAGAGGATAAGATCTAGTGGTCCGGTTTAGTGTTAAGTCACGTTGCATTCCAAAGTAGACAACACATGTTAAACGATATTGTTGGGAGAGGAATTGAGCACGGAAGATTAAGGAAAGGGTTAAATCACTTTCTTTTCTGTTCAAGTTATTCCATGGACTTAGTAATTGATTCCGTATTAGGGTTTAATTTTTTTATTTTATTTAAGGTAGTCATTGAACTTAGCAGTCGTTTCACTGGTATAAGTTAATTCTTTAATTTGACAATTGTTTTCGGCTTAACTTTTTTAATCCAATTTAACTCCTTAAAAACCCAAAAGTTCAAGCTTTAACGTGGGAGCAATTGTCAAGTTCAAGCCCTAATATGAGAGCAAACGCCAAGTTCAGGGACTAATTTGGATAAAAAAAAGTTTAAGCTCCAATGTAAGGACAATTACCTAATTTAGGTTCCAATATGATAATAATTATGGTTCAAAGATTAAGTTGTAGGAAAAAAAATCAGGACCTAATGTGAAAGTTATTTCTAAATTTATTCTCCAAATAGTGATTTAAACCTTAAAAATTATATGGTCCACTTATTGTTTTCTGGTTCTTTTTGTGTGATTAAGCTGTGGGGTAGGGGCCTGCAAGGCGCTTCATTTTTTATTATTACTATTTGTGTTGTTCATTATTATGATCCATGATGTTCCATTGCTCATGATTTTGTACACCATCATATCAGCTGATAAGCATTGTTTCAAAAAAATAAACTATGCTGTCCTGCCATTGTGGTGGGTTGGACTGAAATTAATTTTCATTGGATTCTTTTTTGAGGGAACAGAGATTCTTCCCTTGTCCAATATTTTGCAGATATGTAATAATTGTAACAGCAACTTGATTTGTTTTGTTTGTATAGGAGTTGGGGTATATTGGCTTTAACCATAGCATATTGTTGGCAACTTTACACTTTATGGATTCTAGTTCAATTACATGAAGCTGTACCAGGAAAGAGGTACAATAGATATGTTGAGCTTGCACAAGCAGCTTTTGGTAAGAACATTAAGCTTAAAAAAACATGTCTTTAATGTTGTTATGTTACTCGGACACGGATGTAATGTGTAATGTTCTTTTTGTTGTAGGAGAAAGGTTAGGTGTTTGGCTTGCTTTATTCCCAACTGTTTATTTATCAGCAGGAACTGCAACAGCTTTGATTTTAATTGGAGGGGAAACTATGAAACTGTTCTTTCAAATCGTTTGCGGGCCACTTTGTACGTCGAATCCTTTAACGACGGTGGAGTGGTATTTGGTGTTCACTTCGTTGTGCATTGTCTTGTCTCAACTACCTAATCTTAATTCAATCGCGGGTCTTTCTTTAGTCGGAGCCGTGACGGCTATTACGTATTCGACTATGGTTTGGGTGCTTTCTGTTAGCCAAGAAAGGCCGCCAATGATCTCTTATGAACCTCTCTCGTTGCCATCTTCTGCCGCTGCTTTCTTCTCGGTAATGAATGCGCTTGGAATCGTAGCGTTTGCATTCCGTGGCCATAACTTAGTCTTAGAGATTCAGGTATATGCACAATGTGTTACTCGTTTTTACTTTTTACCAATAGTTCTTTTGTGTTCAACATGTTTTCGATATCGTTTCAGGCAACAATGCCATCGACGTTTAAACATCCGGCTCATGTTCCGATGTGGAGAGGAGCCAAGGTTGCTTATTTCTTCATTGCAATGTGCATTTTCCCTGTTGCCATTGGAGGTTTTTGGGCTTACGGTAACCTTGTAAGTAACTAACTCGGACTCTTTTTTTTTTTTTTTTTTTTTTGTCATGAAAAGTATAATTGCAATTTTAACCCTCAATATTTATAAATTATGTCAATTTAGTCTTGAATCTACAAAAAGATTAACCCTTAACATTTACACATTATTTAATTTGGTCTTTTTTTTATTGTAGTTTTATTTTTCTTTGTAATATTGACTGTTAGTTTTAAAAGAATGAGGAAAAAATAAAAATTAAGATATTGGATTTTTGGGTTTTTCTATTTTTGTATATTTTCAATAAATTTTAGCTAACAAATTTTTTTTAAAGAAACGCAAAATTGAAAAAAAAATCAAATTGCACAATGTGTAAATATTGAGGGTTAAAATTTTTTTTAGAATTAAGACTAAATTGACACCATTTATAAACATTGAAGGTCAAAATTGCTATTATGTCAATTTTAAAAGCTATAATCATTAGCTCAACTTGTGGATGGCCATTTTGTAACTTTTCATATTCGGGTGATCAGAAAAAGAAATTTACTACTAGTTGAATGACTACTAGTGTAGTTTATTTTTTTTCGATACCTAGAGGTAATGCCATTCTGTATGTCGGTTCAGATGCCATCGGGAGGGATTTTAAACGCACTTTATGGATTCCACAGTCACGACATTCCAAGAGGTCTTCTCGCCCTAGCTTTCCTCCTAGTAGTATTCAATTGTCTAAGCAGTTTCCAAATATATTCAATGCCGGTTTTCGATAGCTTTGAAGCTGGATACACAAGTCGTACAAACCGCCCTTGTTCAATCTGGGTTCGGTCCGGTTTTCGAGTTTTCTACGGATTCGTCAACTTCTTCATAGGAGTAGCATTGCCGTTCCTTTCGAGTCTGGCCGGACTATTAGGAGGACTAACGCTCCCGGTTACGTTCGCGTACCCGTGTTTCATGTGGGTTCTAATAAAAAGACCGACTAAATATAGCTTCAATTGGTATTTCAATTGGATACTTGGTTGGCTTGGTATTGCTTTTAGCTTAGCTTTCTCCATTGGTGGTGTTTGGAGCATAGTGAATGATGGTCTTAAACTGAAATTCTTCAAACCTAATTAAAAAACAAAGTCTTTTTGGATGTTTGCTTGTTTGTCAAGAAACATGTTTTGAATGTTTGGATGTTTGAAATTAATGTTGTTGAGGGTGTAATATTTTTCAAGTGTCTTAAAATTCTGTGTAAAGTATTAAGTTGGGTTTATTTTATATATACAATATATGTATTCCTTTTTTCATTAAATCAGATAAATGTAGAATGTTGTATGGTTAAATGTAATGAGAAAATTAATCTCGTACGTTAGATTAAAGAGTAAATTTATTTATTTTTGTTAAAAATTTTGTTTCTTTGTACAATTAAAAACTGGTGTAATTAATAGAATAATAAACCAATAACACTTAATTTTTAACGATAGAAATGAATAAAATCTTTAATAAAATAATCGATTTATTTTTTATTTTAACATGTAAAGATTAATTTATTTTTATTAAATAAAAAATAAAATATAATTTAATTTTAATACAAGAGCCACATGAAAGTATGCCATTTTTATGAGGTTAATAGACCCGTGAACTGCGGGTAACATGTTAGAATGCGCATGCAACAGACATGCGTGATCAGTAGTGTTTCATTGTGACTGTCCTGCTACTGTTCTTATGTATGATCACATTATAGATGATGGAAAATGATGAATCTACTTGAAAAAGTTGCATCAATGATTTAAGGCATGTTTTAACTTGAAAAAAAGGCATGTTAAAGTTTTTCATAAACTTAGATTTTCTAAAATTTATCATAAATATTTTAAAAAGAGTCGAATTATTATTTTATTAAAAATATAATTTAAAATTTTAAACACAGCAATTCATATTATAATTCATATATAATTCATTTTTGTTTTTTAATATTTTTATATTATTTGTTAATGTGATATATAAGACAAATAATGTTATATTAACATAAAGTATATATGGATTGCCACGCAGGGTTTCCATATCATCTTTAAAAATTAATGTTTTAGATAGCATTTTCGTTAAAAAATCGATTTGACTCTTTTTAAAAGGTTAATAATTTAGTTAAAAAATTTGACAAAAGATATAAATATTAAGGGATAAGCTTATTGTTATGCCTAAAATTTTTAAAAATTGTGAGTATGGATTATTTAGGTTTAGTGTCAGTTTTGGTTTTGGATTGTTCTAAGCTCAAATTATTTTGAGATTAGATCTTTTAAGTTCAAATCATTTTGATTTTGGGTTCGAGTCAATTTTAATTTAAGTTTTTTCAGGTCAAAGTTATTTAGATTTAAATCATTCGAGGTTTAGGTTATTCATACTTGTCGGTTGAATTGTTTTGGGTTTAGATAATTTTGGATTTTTTTTATTCAAATTTTTTTTATTTAATTTTGACATTCGAGTTCGGGTTATTTCAAATTACTTATTCAAATCAATTCAAATTTAGATTATTTTAAATTTAATTATTTCAAATAAAAAAAAACATTTTTGAGTTTGGATTGCTTCAAATTATTAAAATTAAGCAAATTTAGGGATGGCAATGGATGAAGCAAATTCAGATGTTTGTGGATATCCAACTTGTTTCTTTTTGCATATCAAATGTATTCAAATTAAGATATTTTAATTACCATATGCAACAAAATTCAAAGCAAATCTAGATATTAATTATCAAATATCAATTATTCAAATCTAATTATTATCTACTTAATTTTTTAAAATTTTATTTTAAAAAATATTTATATACTTAAATAGGTTAGACCATCAGTTCATCGGTATGTTCCGTTCAGATTATTCATTTAAATAAATAATAAAAAAACATTTAACAATAATAAAAGCCACTTCAATTGATTTAGTCTCCCAAGCAAATAATTAGAACAAACCAAAAAACTAGAATGAATGCATTATTTTTCCCGTAAATTTGATTTCAATTCTAGCATTGATTGCAACCCCATAATCCAATGATGATGCATCAAAGCAAACCTGTATAGACTTTCATATTTATCTATATATATAGCTCAAGTTCTAATTGTTCCACTGCAATGTTCAAAGCCTGTAAGAGATCTAACATTCATAGTTTCTAGTTTCTTGGTTTCAAGACAGCAAGCAATGGATGCAGTTTCTGTGAGGTAAGGCCGACGGTGTCGACTTTCTCCTCTTCGCCGTCTTTCAGTTGCCACTCGAATTCCTGCACCAATCTACCTATTGCCCCACAAGCTAACAACATTGCTTGAAGTGAACCGGCACACGCCCTTTTCCCGGCTCCGAACGCCATTGTCTTTTGCAAATCCAATGGGTCGTATTTCTCGTCGAGGAACCTTTCCGGGTTCCATTCTTCGGGGTTTTCCCAATAGTTCTTGTTCATGTTACAACCATAGATGTTAACAGCAATCTGTTCAAAAAATGTATGTTAATACCAAGGCCAGGGAACAAATTCTCCGCCGTATGACTGACTGGCGAGTTTAAAGAGGCAGAAAAGAAACTAACCTCACTTCCTGCTGGTATATGATACCCTCCAATTTGTGTGTCTTCGTGCACGTATCGTAACGGAACTAATGGCGCCGGACTATGTTTCCGAAGAGTTTCATGAAAAACGGCGTCCAAGTATCGGATTTGTGAGAAGTTTTCTTCTTTAACCTTGTTGGAACCGCATACTTTTTGGAGTTCGTGATAAAGACGGTCCTATTTAAGATACAAGAAAATTTCGGAATCGGAGATTGAGCGGATTAGTATAAAGTAATGAAAAACGAACCTGTCGGGTCGTATCTTTTGCAAGTTGATACATTGCCCATTCTGTTGTGACTAAAGTCGTATCCGCTGTTTCAATGATTGTCTCCCACAACAACATCGCTAATTGGTCCATTGTAAGTGTCTTTGCTTCGGATAATAAGTAATCAAGGTAACAATTTACTTCCTGGATCATAGTTGGTATTAGAGATTAAATCTCGAATTTGAACATGGTAAAGGAAATCGAAATTACCTCCCCTGCATCGATTCGTTTCATTTGGTCTTTGATCAAAGCATTCATTAATGCCATTCTTCGGAAATGTTTTTGTTGGATATTCATTTCGAAACTTTTGTTCGGAATCCATCTCAAGTATGGGAAGAAATCACGCCAATCTACATCGATAGCGCCTTCCATCATGTCCATGACCAAAACTTTATGTATCTCTTTCCTCGACAACGTACCGATCTCCTCAACGTAAATCGACTCCACGTCTTTACCTAAAGCTTGTTTCATTGCTAATCCGAAAAGTTCGGACTCGAATACTTCCCTGAAGTTGATAGGTCTTATAGGATCTTTCTTCAACGTATCGTGCAATTTGCTCGATATGTTCTCGATCATGGTTTCTCGGTGGTGACGGTGTCGTCTCTAAGGTAATACCGAAGAGTAAAAAAACAATAATTGCAATCGAAAACAAAAAACAAAAACGAGTAATTCGAGTAAACCTGAGCGTTTGAACCCAAAGTATTTGCTAGTAAACAACGTTTAGCGAGCTTGTGAAACTCGTCGTAGTCGCTTGTCGCGACCATACATTTATCGAATGTGAGGATCTTCAAGGCATTTGATAGCTTTCTTGTTGAAATGGATGAAAATCTGGTCACCATGGCCTGTAAGGGACGAATATTAGTAAATCAAATGATAAGTCGAAATATTTAAAATCAAACTTTATTTATAATGATGCATAAAATTATAGACCCTCATTACATTGGACTCCGGAAAACTAGTTAATTTTGAGAATAAAAAAATATTTTTTATTGACTTAAATGAGATAAAAGGAGTCAAATTACATTTTACTTTCTTTATTAAAAAACTAAATATTTTTAACAGAATTTAATTTAATGTATAGAGATTTACTTATCGATTTTTTGAGTAAAATGTAACTTTTTAAAATCAATTGTGAAAGATTGTATGTAACTTTACTTTTGGAATTTTTTTTGAATAATGCGCTTTTTGGCACTCAAACTCACGATCTCCTGTCCTGGCAACAATATTAATGCCAATTGAACTAAGGCTGAATTAAATTTGAGTATTTTAATATCAACTCTTTTTAATTTTTTATTTAATTAGGAGGAATTATATGCTGTCATAAAATGTATTGTCTTTTTTTTTTAATATTACCATAAAATTGCTGGTTTTAATTATTTTTAAAATTTTAATTTAATTCATTCAAATAAAGACTTAACTCGAACTCAATTTGAAATGATTTGAGTACGAAACAATTTAAACTTTGAAAAATTCAATTCAATTGTCGAATTAGAATGAAAAGCAGATCATCTTGAAAATTTTTAATTGGCAAACTCAAATAATACAAATCTAAATTCAACCCTACAAATGACCGAATAATTCAAATCTGAAATACTCAAATACGAAACTAAAACGAATTTTGGTCCAAATATCTATAAAAAAATTATGAAACCCAATTTAATTTGAATAAAAAATTAATAACTCAAATTTTGAAAATGATTTGAATTTAAAATAACTTCAATATAAAACAATCTAAACTTTAAATAAATTAAAGTCAAAATTATCTAAACTCGAATTAATTTAACACTAGAATTGAAAGCACTAAATAATCTAACTCAGACAACTCGAATCTCAAATGACTCGAATACAGATCGAAATTTATAAATAATCAAAACTTGAAATAATCTGAATTTGAAACTAAACCAACCTTGATCAAAATATTCAAGGAACCCAAAGATTAAAAGCACAGTAAGGAAGAAGATAAAAGTGCGAACCTCTTTGGCCGTCTCCGGCGAATTGATGACGATAACGGTCGAAGCTCCAGTTCTGATAGAATAAACCGGTCCATGTGTCTCTGCCCATTTCGTAAACGTCTTGTGAGGCTTCTTCTCTTTCAACTGCAGCAAGTTTCCGATGATCGGCAACCCTGGCACCTCTGCAACAACAACAAAACAGCAATCCCAGCAAGAACTTATTTTTAAAAAAAATTTGAGGGTTCAATAATATATATATATATATGATGGTCTGTATGTATATATATACCAGGGACGGTTGGGAGGGTGTTGGATCCCATTTTTCGATCGGAAGGAAGGAACCTTTTAAGGAAAAAGAAGAAGATGAAGAAAGGTATGGCGGCGACGGCGACGGAGTTGAGAGAAGGTAGCATAATATTTAGTTTAAAGTACTGAGTATTGATGAAACCAGTCATGGTGGTGAACTTTATAGAAATGGACAACTTCACAGGCTTTTTTTATTTTATTTTATTTTACTCCTTTTTAAGAAAGTTGGGAGTAAATTGTGTTAGATTGTATTTTACTCCTTATGTTAAAAAAATAAGTAAATTAATTTATGTATTTTAAATAAAAGAATAAATTGATTATTTCTATTGAAAAATTTATTCATTTTTATTATTAAAAATTGACGGATTGATAGAATAATTAAATAGTTACACATGGTGTGCTATGTGCATCTCATGCTGACATACATGAACTAATTTTTAATAGTAAAAATGGATGAAATTTTTAACAGAAATATCAGTTTACTTTTTGATCTGATGTACAGAGACTAATTGGTTCACTTTTTAGTAGAGGGGACAAAATGCAATTTGACTTATATTATAAAGGTCTCCATGGTAATTTTATCGATAGTTGTATGAAATATACATGAAAGTTGAGGGAAAATTAGGGTTAATTTCATCAAGCATGTTTGAAGTTATGATTTGGGTTTTAAATTAATCTTCAATTTGAAAAAAGAATTTGAAAAAAAAAAGTAATTGACTTTTTAAAATATTAATTAAGTCTTTCTGTCAGTTTAATCATCCGCTCAAGCGTTAAATTGTTAAAATCTATATATTTTGAGCAAATTTTGATTTTCATAGATTTTATATAAAATGTAAAAGACAAAAATAGGCTCATAATTATATTTATTACATTATAAAGGAATTGATCTTTTGGTTATTTCTAAGCTGACATTAACTCAAAAAAGGGCTTAAATATAGTACAAAATAGATTAGATTTATTTTTTTAACACCTTAGATCCAATTTGTACATATGATAAGTATAGTCGTGTATAAAATTCGATTAATGTGTTTTACAGTGCACTACGTGTCATATTTGAGCTAATATTTAATATCTGAACTATATATCAGGTGTATGATATTAATAATTAAAAGACTCAATCGAAAAATTTTTAAATTAGAGGACCAATTAAAATCTAAATTAGAAAGAATATGGTGATTATGGCTAAGATATTAATAACATTAAAAGCATTTTCTAATTTTGTTTTTTTCCCCTAAACTTTGCCTTGCTGTCTGAATTAATTAAAATTAAAATTTTGTTTATACAAATTTAATAACAAAATTGAATTTATTATCATTTAAAATTGTAAATATAGTTTTAAAATATTAAATCAATAAATTTATTTTTTCCCTTATTTATCATTCTAAATAATTAATGAATTTTATCCAAATTTAGTATTTTACTATTTTGAGCAAATGTAACTTATTTTGGTCTAAATAAATTAATTAATGGTGAGCAAGCTAAAATCTTCAAGTATGGACCTAATCTCATAAATAACAAAATGCCAGGGACTGAATCCGAAAATAGTATATTATTCATTATCCCAAATGCTCACCAACATTTTCTATCTGGACATGTCTCACCATGACGATGCCCATAGACACTCTTTATATGTATATACATATAGTGACAAATTGGATGCTGGGAAAATTTTGGAATCTTATATATAGTTAGATGCTTTTATGTATCTTGTGACTGGAATTTTGTCATTGGGAAGTAATCAAATGAATAAAATATACAATTTTCTTAATTTAGGGAATCTTCGAGTAATATTGGATTTGAGATTAATTTTTATCGGGTCTAAAACCATCAACATAAAATTTTCTCAACGAATATACTTTTCGAAGTTTAAACTGGTGTTTTCATCCTTATAGAGGTGACGCTACTGCCATCTCGACTAATAGCTTGTTGGTTATATAGTTATTTACGAGGATTCGGATAAAAATATAAAATATAAAAATTAAATTTGTAAAAAAATTAGTCGAACTTTAATTTTTCAATTTTCGTAAAAGATAAAAATAGATGAAATTCATAATTATTTCTATACTAATGTATTAATGTCACTGTTTTTATTAAACAAAATGAAACGTGGTTAATGTATTATAGGGATTCAATCAAATTAGTTTATTTATTTATTAAATAAATTAATTTAATCCATATACTGTTAAAAAGAATCAAATAAATCTAAATCGTAATAAAGTTAACATTTATTGTATAAAACATGTCTTGAAAATTATTCTTTTCAATTGCAGTTTGATTCCAAACAAAAAAAATTTATTTACTGAGCAATAAAAACTTTAAAAATGTTAACTCCGTTATATATTTTAAAATAGTAAATGTTAACTCTATTCAATTCAGCTCTATTTGATTCTTTTTAACAGTACAAGAACTAAATTGATCCATATAATAATAAAGAGGTTAATTTAATTTAGTCTTTATAATTGAGAGACCTTTTCGATACATTCGCCAATGAAAAATTATAGTAATTAATGACATAGAAGTATATAACAGTTATATAAATTAGGACTTAAAAGAGTAATAAACTATGTTGGATTAAATAAATAATTTAAATATCACAAAAATTTAAAAATAGAGAAAATCAGTTTAATCTGTTTTAATAAGTTTTTTAATCTGATTCAACCTATTTATATAAGTATAGATTAATTATTCAATTATTTATTAAAAGAGGGCTTTTAAGTAATTTATTAATCGAGTTAGTGATGAGTTGACTAGCGACACCAATTTAACAAGATAATTTATATAAGTATAGATATTAAATTTTTATTTTTATTTTTGCATAATGATAAATTTAGTATTTAATGTTTACTTCTATTTCTTTTTTCTTTTTTTTTTTCAATTTGACCTTTATTCTTTCTTTGAAATAAATCTAGTCATCAACGTTTAAAAAAAAGTCAAATTACTTCCTTTTAACGAAAATGTTGACTAAAATATTAATTTTTTAATGATGTTAACGTGGCAACCTGCACGGAAGTCCAAGTATAATTCATGCTAACATAACACTATTTGTCTTATATAGCCACATCAACAAATGATTTAAAAATAAAAATAAAGTTTATAAAAAAATAAAGAACACGTGAATTGTCATATTGGTTGCTATATGTAAAAAATTAATATTATAGGTAGTATTTTCATCAATCTGGCTCGTTTTGAAAGGCTGATGGTCAAAATCAATTATTTTTAAAAGATTGACGTAAAATTTAATTAAAAAATAAGGACCAAATTAATAAAATATGTAAACATTAAGGGTTAAATTTATGTTCACGCTTTTTTTATTTATAAAAAATTATTGGGTGATTGAATTGGATGAGGCCCAAGCACATAGGCTCAGGGCTTGTGGCTAAGACATTCAATAGGTTGGGTTTGGCTTGTTTGTTTATTTACTTGAATGTAGCCCAAACAATTTGGATTCAGAGTCTAGAGAAATAGAAATACTGCTATAGTTTTAGTTCTACTAAAATTTGACTCAACTCGAAAATTCGATGTGATGGATTCAAATTTAATTCAATTTGATTTGATCATAAAAAATAATTATTTAAATTTATTTAATTTAAATTTAAAAATAATTAAAAACCGTAATAATCTAAATTTAGAATAAGCCCAATTTAAAATAATGGGCAAGTAAGTTTTCTTTTTATTAATTTCTCGATACTTCATCAGTTCTAATCTTAAATTCTAAACTTGTATACTACTGTTGTTTTAGAAATTTCAGATAATAACTAGTTCAAATGTTAAAAGGTTCAAAGAAAATTTCAAACATGACATCATCGATAACAGATAGAACGAATTTTATTTACTTTTTGATCTAACGGTTGAGAGTATTATGTTGTTAAGAAGTTATATTTCATGCAAAGTTATCTAAAGCATACAAGTAAGAAATTTTCAGTTCTGAAAAACCCAAGCATTTTCTTTTCTTTTCTTTTTTTTTTAATTTTCTTTTGGCACATTGGAATTTTCACTTTTTGTCTTTTGGACCCTTTGATATTGGGAAATTTTCAGACCAGTTAACATTATTTTATACTTTTTTCGTTTCTACCATTTTTTTTGGTTTTGTTTTCTTCTCTGTTTCTCATTGCAAGTTGTTGTTTTGTCTGAATCCTGGAACTTTGTTTCTTAAAAACACTGAGATTTGTAGGGTTTTTTTTTATTTAAATAATGAAAATTAAAAATAAAGAAAAGTGACCCACTATCCAAAGCAACATGTCCCAATATTTTGTAATTTTTTTTTTGAAATAAACAATATTTTGTAATTAAAATGGATCAAGAAGAAGAATCATATGATTATAATAAAGAAGTGTAGAAGATAACAGAGGGTTCCAACTATGATCAAAATTTGTCTCAATAATTGGTTTCTTCAACGCATCAATTATGTCTTTTTTCCTGTCTTTATTTCTTCCATTGTTTATTAAATTCAAGGGTTTAATTATATCATATGTTTATATGTTTAATTGACAGACAAAATCAGAAGGGAAAATCATATTAAATTGAAGGGTTAAGCGTGGATTCGACCTTTATTCATTTCTCATCGTTATTGTTTTAATAATTAAGAGGATGTGTGGATTATGTTTTAATTTGATTAGTGTCGATATTATTGTCCGTGTAGAAGAGCGTGAATTTGAGTGCGTTGAAACACGTTATCCTCTTATTTAATAATTATGATGAACTATGGTTAGTTCTAAATTTTGTATCAAAAAGAACAAAAAGAACCTATAATAAAATTAATATTAAAAAAAATCAATATGTTAATCATATGTATCCGAATTTAAGGTTAAAATAGTCTAACTTTATAACACATTATTCAATTTTTTAAAGTATTTATATCATATTAATAATTTTTTTTATCAATCTAACTGTTAATTCGAAACTTATATATTAGTTCGAATATGACATAACATATTTAAAAAGTTTTATTAGTAAATTGGTGCTATTAAACTATACCCTAATTCACAAAATGATTTTTAAAGTTTTTTTTTGTCAAATTCGTCTTAAATTATTATTATTTTCCTATTTTATCGTGATATCAACTAATAAGAATATGACAAATGTTACCATTTTTATTGGATGCCAAATACTTTTTTTTGGTAAAATGGATAAAATTGATGGTTTAAGATTATTATTGACTCCTCCATAAATGGTAAACTATATCACAAGTCACTCAACCATAAGTCTTCTTTTTTTCATCCAACTATGAATTTTTTGAATTTGTCACCTAACTATGGATTTGTTTCTTTTTTTTATCCATTTCCGTTAATTGCACTATGGCTCATAGTTTGACGACAAAAAAAAAAAAAGAAGACCCATAGTTAAGTGACCTATGATGTAGTTTACCCCTAAAAAATACTATGAAAATTAAGATATAGTTTAGGAACCAATTTACTTACAAAATTTGTTTAAAACAAACGAATTAAATTTTAAATATGTTTGTATAGATCATACGAACAATTTAGATTTTTTTTGAATAATCTCATTATAGGTTCTGATCATATCAGCTCTTTTTGACATAATGCCTAAAACTACCCATAGTCTCTCCCCAAACCATAAATAAGAAGATAATACGCTTTAGCGCACTCGAACCGACGTCCTCCTGCATTGATAACAATACTTATGCTAATTAAACTAAGACTCAATCGACATTTAGATCTAATGTATTAAAAGAAGAAAAGAAATAAAACTCTTAAATTTTAATAATATTTTCTTTAATATATCATATCCAATTTTTCCATATACTAATGTTTTGAAATTTAAAAAAATTAAACCCTAACATTCAATAGCTAATCTTTACGAGGTTTCTGGGATTGCCATTTTCTTGAAAGGTAATTGGAGCTGGTAAGATCATGATTTTGCAAAAGGAAATGGCCAAAACATAAAAAATAAATTAAAAAAAAAAAAACATAGCAATGTAAGTGTTGTAATAAAGAAAGAAATGGAAAAGACAGCACCAACCAACATTTGCATGGCTGTCTGTCTCATCTCGATAATTAAAGAAACCAACTTTAAAGAGCCTCAGCATCATCCCCAATGGCATGGATATTGATGAACTTTATGCCCCCAAAAGATTTAAAAAATTCATATATGAAATGGACATTATAGGGAAAGTGATTCAACTAAAACAAATTTTCAACCCCTCCATTGCTCATTTTCTTACAAATTTTAAACATACACACCTCTATCTAGCATTGGAAAAGTATAAATATAATACAAAATTTTGATTTGATTTTGTTAGAGTTGTGACCCAAATATCATCTTGATTCGGTTTGAAATTTTTAAAGTGCAGCTCATTTGATAAAGAAATAAAATAAAGAGGTGAAATAGGGGATTTGTGAGGGTGAAGAACTGAGGGTCGAACAAATCATGCCGCACAATTTGAATTTGTACAAGTCTATACTTTTTCTATTAGATATTGATTATAACAAGGTTGTTTAACCCTTAAAATGTGTTTAGTCGAAAACCTATTGTATTGTGGTTTTTCAACATTAGTAAATTTCTCATCCTCTACCTGTGGTTTTCCCGATAAGGATTTTCCACGTAAAATCTTTATCAATGTATAATATAACAAATTTATATGAACGTAAATTAGAGTTAACCCGATATGAACTTAAATATACATATTTATTTATTTATTTCATTTAACTCAAACTTAAATTGATCTAAAACCAAATTAATCTAAACATAAAATAACTTAAACTCAAAATGATATCAACTTCTAACTGGAGTGAAGTAGAGGCGTAGACAAGGGAGGCAATGACCTTGACCCTTAAAATGGTAAAATTGCCTTCTAACCCCTTAAAATTTTTAAAAATTAGATGTTAGTATAATGGAAAATTTACATTTTACCCCTTAAAAATTATGATGTATCTTTGATCCCTCATAAAGCAATTTATAACCATTTTAAGCCTAGTTATATTTTCGATTGGTCGGTTTCTTTTCTTCTTTTCCTTTTTTGGCTTGTTTCTTTGTTATTTTCTTCTTTTTTTTGTTTGTCTATATTCCTTTTGTTTCTACTTTAATATCATTATTCAAATATTTGTCTAAATACTTTAAAGAGGGATTATATTGTTAGATAAATTCAAATTAGGAATTGTGTGATTGGGAGTTGAGATGAAATTAAAAACTTTTTTGGGGCCAAGCTAAAGTATTTGTTGTAAAATAACTTAATTGAAAACTTTTAACTTTTAAAAAAGGTCAAAATGTAATTTTTTATTAAACAAATAGGCTAAAGGGATTAAATTATACTAGATTATGGCACATCTTGTGTGCGAAAAAAATATGTAAAAAATATATTTATAAAAAAATATGGTAAATTAGTTCTTGTACATTAGATCAGAAAGCAAATTAGTCTTTCTGTTAAAAAATTCTATCCATTTTCACTGTTAAAAATTGGTCCCTATACATCAAAATAAGGTACACGCGACAC
Organism: Gossypium longicalyx; assembly: GCA_025698465.1. Lineage (NCBI taxonomy): Eukaryota > Viridiplantae > Streptophyta > Magnoliopsida > Malvales > Malvaceae > Gossypium > Gossypium longicalyx. The sequence goes on along the minus strand of CM047000.1, from coordinate 1,321,243 downwards.
ACCACGTGTAACTGTCTGATTATTTTATTAATCATACCAGTTTTTAACAGTAGAAATCGATGAAGTTTTTCACAGAAAGGTCCAGTTTACTTTTTAATTTAATGTATATGGACTAATTTATATTTTTCTATAAAAAATAAAATATAATTTAATTCTTAATATAGGGACCTCTATAATAATTTTACCACAAAAGAAAACAAAAGAATCTAGATTTTGGAAATGATGATAAAACATTGAGAAAAAAAGAAAACATTAAAAGCCAAACAAACTTCAATGTTAAATGTTTGTTGGAGATTAACATAGATTTAGGGTTTAATTAATTGCATTGAAAAAAAAAAAAAAAGATGACTGAAAATTTCGAGGTCATTAATAAAGATAAATCCTTTGACAAAGAGGAAAAGTAAAAGCTTAATACTTTAAAGTTGGAAACTTTAATGTGTGAGTTTCAAAAATTTTTGTAGCTCAAAAATTGTTGATTTGGCTCATTTCACCTTTCAAAACTAATGGGTAACTTTTGAAATTATGAAAATCCTATTAGATAAATCAATGGTTAATTGATGAGAAAAAGTAGTTAATTATCAACTCTTTACATAAATGGATTAAATCTCAAACTTTGTTGAAGTATATGGGCTGATTACAAATCTCTACTATTATTAAATGTATACTACAACTTTAAATAAATTTTAACACGGACAAGACTGAAATTAAAATAGCGAAAAACGTACGTTTATCTTTCAACTAATTCAATAAATTTTAACATCAAATAAAGAGAGCACGAAATAGAATGAGTTTGTGTAAGAGAAGACACATTTTTTCTCTTTTTCAATCATTGATTGAACAAATTCAAGATTACAGGTACATATTCAGAGTTCTTGACATAGCTTCATCTAATAGTTTCAAGTTGTTCATTTTTATTTTTTAACCACAACCCTGGGTTTAAAATAGATCGTATTAGAATAAGATTCTATATTAGACGACATCATATTTTTTATATAATTTTTTTTTCACAGGAGTGTCAACAGGAGTGAAATTAGGGGCTGACAAGGGCCTCAGCCTCCTAAACTAGAAAGATTTTCATTTAGGCCCTTTAAATTCTTTAAAAATTATAAAGATATAAGCTATTAAAATGATTAAATTACATTTTTACTATCATAAAAATTTTAATTTAATTTCGACCTCTAAATTCTTTTTTGATTTCAACCCTAAGTGTCAAATCATCTTAATCTTAAGAAATGAAAGTAAATGAGATACCAATTAATAACTTAAATTTCTATTGCTATACTTATAACCTTTAATCTCTAAAATAAATGACATTAACTGTTTAAACACGTTTAAATTTAATAAATGACATTAACTGTTTAAACACGTTTAAATTTACATCCTCTAAATTATTACAATAAAAACAATATCAATAATATTAAGATATCTAAAAATATATTATTTAGTTCAATACCTACATTCATAAACTCTTAGACTTTTAAATCGTAAAAAATACGTATTTAAACACATTTAAACTCACATTATCAACCGTTGAAATGTTTGATTTTCCATATTCCAAAGAACCAAAGGTCAACGACAGAGGTTAGTCACGTGGTTTGAACTTTGAAGTTCTCGAAATCTAACACATCCTTAAAAGTTTTGATTGTGTTCATTGTTTGGTCAATAGATGTTTATACCCAAATTATCTCATCATCAAATAGTCTATTATGATAAAATAAATAAATGATACCTTTAAAATAAATATTATTGTTTTATAAATAAAATAAATTTTAGGTAATTTCTTAATATTAATTTCATTATAAATTTTTATTATATCTGTTCTTTTTTTTTGTGAAAAAGAAATTATAAATCAAATATCAAATATTAAAAAAAACTCAACACATAGTTCTTATCAACCAACCACAAATTCGGTTCTCTATCCCGACTAAGCTTGACTATCCTGTATGTAATTCTATTCTCTTCTTTAGGAATATGTTGAAGATTTCAGTGACTCGGAAGCTTCAAAAACAAAAGAATTCTTCCAACCAAAGCAAAATTAGAGCCCATACGAACTCTTTCTTGAATTAGGTTAACAGTTTCAATATTATTATTTTTATACAATATCTAGATCTATGTATAGCTTCTCTTCAACCCATAAATAAAAGAATGTTACGCTTCAAAACACTCAAACCTACGTCTTTCTGTGTTGACAACAATACCGACGTCAATCGAACTAAGACTCAATCGACTTTAATATATAATTTATAGATATAAATATTTATAAATAACATCATATAATTTTTTGTATAATAATAAGATATTAAATAAAAAAAATCATAATTTAATGTGACAAAATGTGGAAAAGGAATTAAATGAATAGTGTCTATTTTCCAATATTCTTCCAAAAAAATTGGTTGGAATCCTAAGTGATAAAAATCACAGTTGGAACTCAAAATGACATTCCTACCCTTTTATTTATTTATAGAAATTGGCTATAAACATTATTAGTTAGGTAAAAATTGGAGGAATGGTGGGCCAATGATTCAATCTAAATTCTAAATCATGTTTCCTAGTTTCCCTTTAAAAGAAAAATAATACTAACAACAACTTTGAATTATTGCATGATGCATGATTGGATGGGGTACTTACATTACATGTCACATTCAAAAATATGTGACACTTCAATGATTTCAACTTATTTTATTGAAGATTATCGAGTCAAAATTCGAGTTTAAGTATTGTAGATTAAAAAAAAAGGTAGGAAGATCATTTTACAGCTTGACTCGACCTGATTTTGAATATAATCAAAATTCAGTGTGATTAAGTAAACCATCAAGTGTGTTTAGTTTAAGAAATGTAAAATTCTTTTGGTAATACGATTTCGAGAATATAAGATTACAAGATAGAAGATCATATATGTTACATTATGCTATTTGGTTCGTTTGGTTGGAGTTTGATATTTGGGAGACGGATGTAAGATTACTTATAAATCATATTTTAGTAAATCGTCATTGTTATAGAATTTTTTTTAACAAGTTTAATTATTTTAATATTTTTTAGCTTTAAACTCAATTTTTATACAATTATGATAAATTATGATAATTTTTATTACAATTTTGTAGTTAATAACTCATATAATAATTTATAGTTATAATTAATATATTAAGAAATAAATATAATAACTATAATTTAAAATGACCTCTATTGTGTTTCATTTTTAAAATTTTTTTTTATTATTTTTAACAATATAAATAAAAAATTAATTAAAATAATGAAATCAAATGATTAATTTATTCAAAATTTACTCATAATATAAGATAATGGAGGTAAAAGTATTATAGAAACCCTTATATGTTAGATTAAAGGTAGTAGCAGGGGCTGGTAGGGACTCCGTCCCTAAAGTTGGAAATTTGAATTTTAGACCTTTAAAATTTATAAAGTTTTAAATTAGTAAATAATAAAATTACATATTGGCTCCCAAAAATGAGAATTTTGATTTAATCTTTTAAAAAATTATAAAGATATAAGTTATTAAAATGATGAAATTGTATTTTAACTCTCATAAAATTATACAACTTAATTTTACCCTCCCCTAATTTTTTAGTTTCGCCCTTGCCCTAAACGTCAACATGAGTTATACATGACACATTAGATGTCGTTATTTCTATTTTTAACAATACAAATAAATAATTTTTTTAACAAAAAAATTAATTTACTTTTTAATCTGACCGTATAATAATTAATTTTTCGTTTTTGAGTAGAATTATGAGAGGAAATGTTATAAGCAACCATGGCATCATTTCAACTCGAATCTTTTCTGTTTTTATCATTGATTTTTCCATATTTGTCAAAAAGATTTAAAGCCAAGAGTTTGACTAAAAAAACTAAGCAAAGAACAGTGTAAGGAGTTTTTTAAAATATTTTATTGAATGAGGGGTAAATATGGTACACAAAAAAAGCAAGGTTGTAATAATAATGGTGGGCAGAGGAAGAAAGGTAGCAGCAAACAGCATTCAATGCAGACATGTTTGTATTAACTGCCATTAGTAAATGTAGGAATTGATTGGTCTCAAAGGATTCACCTTTTTCCTTTATAAAAATTTTATTGAAAAAAGAAAAAACCCCATTTTCTTCCCATTCTTCTTCATTGTGTTTTCTCCTTTGATGTCTTCAAATCTGGGTTTTGTATCTTTGGGGGGGTTAAGTTGAATTTGAATTGAAAGTTAAGGGTTCTTATTCTAAAGATTATGAAAGCTAAAGCTTCTTTTTTTTTTTATTTGTTTAATTCTTATCTTTGCTTTTTATTCCTTTTGATCTTATTAAAGCTCTGAGTGTTCAACAATCTTTGTTTTTTTGAATGTTTTTAGGCAATAAAGTAAAGGGCTTTAGAAAAAAAAAAGTTAAAGCTTGAATCTTGAAAACCAAAAAACATAAACCCCATTTGAATGTTCGGTTCTTTGAATTAAACTGCCCAAGAAAAGTTTGGTTCTTGTGAAAAAAGAAGAAGCAACCATTCATGCATTTTTCACTATGGAAACCAATATCTCATTGTGCAGCTTTAATAGCAGAGAAGAAGAAGAAGAAGAAGACCAAAAGAAGAAACAATGGTGGTGGTTCTAGTTTATCAGTCCTTCGTCAATTACAAGAAAATAAGCTTAAAGAAGCACTTGAAGAAGCATCTGAAGATGGGTCACTTTCAAAATCACAAAACATTGATCCATCATCATTAAATCAAGATGGTTCTAATGGACGGTCAAGATCATTAGCTAGACTTCGTGCTCAAAATGAGTTCTTGAATGCTACTTCTCTTGTTGCAGACCGTATTTTTTGTTCACAAGATTCAATTCCAAGCTTCAATGATGCTTTTTCAAAGTTCATTACAGTGTACCCTAAGTTTCAGGGTACTGAAAAAGTTGATCATTTGAGAATGGAAGAATATTGTCACTTGTCTGAATCTTCAGTTAAGGTATGTCTTGATTATTGTGGTTTTGGTTTGTTTTCTTATAACCAAACACAACTGAATTGGGATTCAACTATGTTTAATTTGTCTGAAGTGACTGCAAATTTGAGTAATCATGCTTTATATGGTGGTGCTGAGATTGGTACTATGGAACATGATATAAAGACTAGGATTTTGGAGCATTTGAACATACCTTGTAATGAATATGGTCTTGTTTTTACTGTTAGTAGAGGGTCTGCTTTTAAATTGCTGGCTGAAGTTTATCCTTTTCAGACAAATAAGAAACTTTTGACCATGTTTGATCATGAAAGTCAATCTGTAATTTGGATGGCTCAATGTGCTAAAGAGAAAGGTGCTAAGGTTTACAATGCTTGGTTTAAATGGCCTTCATTGAAGCTATGTTCTAGGGAGTTAAGGAAGCAAATTTCAAATAAGAAAAAGAGGAAGAAAGGGCATGCTAATGGTCTTTTCGTGTTTCCGGTTCAATCTAGAGTGACGGGTGCGAAGTATTCGTATCAGTGGATGGCACTTGCTCAACAAAACCATTGGCATACGTTGCTTGATGCCGGTTCCTTAGGTCCTAAAGATATGGATTCGCTTGGTTTGTCGTTGTTTAGGCCAGACTTTATTATCACTTCGTTTTATAGGTTGTTTGGTTATGATCCGACGGGTTTCGGTTGTCTTTTGATTAAGAAATCTGTGATGGCGAGCTTGCAGATACCGTATGGACATACCGGGTCTGGTATGGTGAAGATATTACCAGTTTATCCGCAGTATTTGAGTGATTCTATTGACGGACTTGATGTTTTAGTTGGACTTGATGATGAAAGAGGTAAACATGAGGAAGAAGGGTTGCCGGAGAGGAATGGTGGGTCTCAAATGCCGGCTTTTTCGGGTGTTTTTACTTCGAATCAAGTTAGGGATGTGTTTGAAACTGAGATGGATCATGATAATAGCTCGGATAGAGACGGAGCAAGTACTATTTTTGAGGAAGCTGAGAATCTTTCGGTTGGTGATCTTATGAAAAGTCCGATTTTTAGTGAAGATGAATCGTTGGACAATTCGTATTGGATTGATTTGGGGCAGAGTCCGTTAGGGTCTGATAATTCCGGTCAACTAACCAGATTGAAAACAGATTCGACCCTACTACCGTCGTGGTTTTCCGGGAAGAGAAACAATAAGAGATTGTCTCCGATAATGACTTCGAAATTGTCTACGAGTCCGGTTTGTGATGACAGGAAAATAAACATGAGATCGCGAGGTGATACAGTGTTATCTTTTGATGCAGCTGTATTGTCCGTGTCACATGAGCCAGACCAAATTACGGAGATCCCTGAAGAGCAGCCTGCTGAAATGGACCCTGCTTCAGGAGATGATGGGAAGCATAAAGATTCTCAGTACGGGGAGATTGAAGAAGAATCCGGCATCAGTGTTGAGTCGGAGCTAGTTAATTCTACCCTGAGTTCTAAGGTAAATGGATTCAAACCGAAGAATGGTATGTTCGAGAAGGAAAGTGCTATTAGGAGAGAGACTGAGGGTGAGTTTAGACTGTTGGGTGGGAGAGAAGGGAGCAGGTTCGCCAATGGTAGACTTTTCGGTTTTGATGATGATGACCAAGTGGCAAGCTTGGGTCGCAAGGTATCTTTTAGCATGGAAGACAGCAGTATTGAAATTCCGAGCCGGTTGGAGCCTGGTGAAGTTTCGTTGACTACCTTGCCTGATGATGAATCCGGTACTGATGAAGACTACGATTATGATGACCAAGAGTGCAGTAGAAAGGAACCTGAGATCATTTGCCGGCACCTCGACCACGTCAACATGTTGGGTCTAAACAAAACGACTCTTAGACTACGTTACCTGATCAACTGGCTCGTTACGTCTTTACTTCAACTTCGGTTACCTAGTTCAGATGAAAGCAAGGGAGTCCATCTCGTGCAAATATATGGCCCAAAGATCAAATACGAAAGAGGTGCAGCCGTAGCCTTCAACGTGCGTGACAGCAATGGAGGACGACTAATTGACCCGGAAATCGTTCAGCAGCTAGCTGAGAAGAGCGGTATTTCCCTTGGCATCGGTATACTCAGTCACGTACGAGTTGTGGACAACGTGAAGCAACAATGCAAGGAACTCGAGCTCGAAGATTCAGCCCTTTGTCAACCAATGGCTAATAATTGCCGAGACGGAAAAAGCTTATTCTTTCGAGTTAAAGTAATTACAGCATCACTCGGTTTCCTAACCAACTTTGAAGATGTTTACAAGACATGGGCTTTTGTGGCTAAGTTTCTTAATCCATCATTCATCGAAGAAAACGATTTATCCGCGATATCTGAAGGTTCAGGAACATAAGTCCAAGAGGATTTGCTCTCGTAAAACCGAGGTGTGTCTTTTGTTTTTCGCCTTTTTCGGGTGTTTTTAATCATGGGTTTTTTTAGTGTAATGTAGAGTTTGGTTTACAATTGGCATGTTAGCTTAAGAGTCAAGTAATTTGTAATGCAAAATAGAATTGAGAAAAAAAAAAAAGAGGGATTTTCAAGACACAAAAATATAGTTTGATGATGAACTTGAAATTCATGCATATCTATGATCATATTTTTTTCATTATGGTGACCTTATTTTTGTATGATAATTGTGTGGGATTGTGAGTTAGGTATGTGGGTTTTGTTGACTCATCACATGACTTAAATTAGTAAATGGTATATTTTGTCAACAAAATTTAGTATTTTCCAATCCTAGTCCCTGTTTTTTTAATCTACCATTTTTGTCCCTTTTATACTAAGTTCAATGATGTTTTATAGGTAAAAGGTAAAGTCACTGTCATATGCAAGAAATTTGACATTGGGTATAAGGAGAAGTCCTTTATCTTGGGGGGGGGGGGATTGGGTGTTTATATGTGCCATTGAACTTACAATAAGCTTTGCTTGAAATAATTTCAATATATGATTCAAATTCAATTAAGTTTCTTCTCTTTTTACTGATTTTTTTGGTTGGTCCAAAACAATTGAAAGTAAATTAAATAGATAAAAGTATCGTAGAGGCCCTCGTACTAAGAGTTAGATTGCATTTTATCTCCTTTACTTAAAAAAAAGACAAATTCATTTTTGTATATTAGATCAAAGAGCAAACTAGTCCTGTTAAAAATTTCGTTCATTTTTGTTGCTAAAAACTGAGCATTGTACGTCAGCATGAGGTACACATAGCATGCCATGTGTCGTAGTTTGATTAGCATGCCAAATTTTAACAATAAAAATGAATAGAATTTTAACAAAAAGGATCAATTCGCTTTTTAATCTAATACTTAAGGACCAATTTACTAATTTTTTAAATAAAGGGAACAGAAAGCAACTCTTTCATAGTACTTTTACTAATGGAATATGACTTCCAATAATGACTAAGAATTGAGCTAATAAAATACTCGGCTCTTGGCCTAATGCTATCAGATGGGGTAGTCTTGTTTGTGGTGTAAGTTGGTAATAATTTGTTTCTGTTACGGGTGTACGAGTCAATTGTAAATATATAAAAAATAATTATATAATTTTAATAATAAATCATTACAAATACAGAATAAAATAATAACTATAATTAAAATAAATCTAAAAGAGAATTTATGTATTCACATTTGATCCACCCTCAAAATAAACCCAAGGAAACATTGATATTCCTTAAGATTTTAAGTTCGTGTCTTGTAGACGAAGAAAACAAGATTGGAAGAGTTTTTATCTTCTGTTAAGCATCTAATCTAATTAGGATCCAATATAATTACCGATTATAATTTTTTTTAAAAAGAAACTGAAAAAAGAAAAATACTAATATTCATTTTTTATAGGATTAAAAATAGTTATTTCTCATAATTTTTTTTTATGTTAGTTTGGTTTTTGAGTTTAGGTTATTTTGAAATTAGATAATTTCAAATTTGATATTTAAGTTTAGGTTTTTTCAAATTACTTTTGCAGTTTATTTTGGTTGTGGGTTTAGTTATTTTCATGTTACGATCATTTTTTGTTTGGATAATTTCTAGGTCAAATATATGAGGACTCGAGTTGGAGAAGTTTTTATTAATTGATTTTATAGTTAAATTGAATTGAATTAAATTTAAATTTTAATTAATCGAATTGGATTTTTTGTGGTAAAAGTACTATGGAGACCTTTATATTAGGGGTCAAATTGCATTTTGTCCTTCCACTAAAAAAATGAGTAAATTTCCATCCATTTTTTCTGTTAAAAACTGATTCCTATATGTCAGTATAAGGTACACATGACACGTCACTTGTAGTCTGGTTATTCTATTAGTTACACCAATTTTTAATAGAATGAATAGATGTAATTTTTAACAGAAAAGATCAGTTTATTCTTTAATTTAACGTAAAAGAACTAATTTATCTATTTTTTAAATAAAAAAGACAACATAAAATCTAACTCCTAACACAAAAATCTTCATAATACTTTTGTTCCATTTAAAGGGCCCATCATATTCTCATCTCATGTTTTGGCAGCCAACCAAAATCCAACATACCTTATCCAAAATCACTCCCTACATACGCCACACTATCTTTTTCTTCCCTCTCCTCTATCTCCAACATCCTACACAATCCAACTCACCAGAAAAGGTTATAGCTTTGTGAACATGGCAACAAGTACTTCGGCTGTTGTCGCTCCACCCACGGTCATCGCGTCGGTGGTGAATTACGGCAGCAAAGCTCGAAAAACAACACCCAAAGTGTTTTACATTGGTGGAATGAGTTGCTATGGTGGATTGAAAGCACATAACAACGTGGTTTCACTTGGGATGCCGGTGAGTACCGAGAAGTGGTTTGCTAATGTTGTTAGCAACTTGAAAGGGAATGACAAAGGAAGAAAGGGTGGTGGTGGTTTATCGTCGACGTGCAATGAAGCGGCTGAGATATTCAAGATTGCGGCTATAATGAATGGACTCGTTTTGGTGGGGGTTGCAGTTGGGTTTGTTCTTTTGCGTATTGAAGCATGGCTAGAGGAATCCGAGGAGTGAGCACAACCCCTTGTTTTTCCTTTTCTTTTAGGTCCTTGGTGTAATGTTGATGTGAATTTTTGCTGGTTTGTGTGATCAAAATAATTGCAAGTTTTCAATAACTTGCAATGGAGCTAATCAATTTTGAAATAAATAAAATAAATTAATTATTGTAAGTACTAAATTGAATAATAAAAAAACCTTTTAAAAAAACATCTGTACAACCAAGAGAATTTAGTACCATAGCATTGAATGTACATTTCAATGTATTATATTGAGTTATTAAATTATGTTATTAGACCTTTTATTTTGATTAAGTTTGGATTTATTTATATTTTAATTTAGTCGTTTTCAATTCCTATATTCTTGGAATTTTAAAATTAATCCTAATCAAATAATACCAATAAATTCATTAAGTTAAGCTTGTTATTTTCAAAATTTAATGCGTTAAACATATTAATCACATGTGTAATACTATGTCAGCGTGTCGTCTCCACCTATTAAAAACATAAAAAAGAAAAAAAAATTGATTAATAGATTTAATAACTATTGTTTACATTAAGACTAAAATTTCGAAATATTATGTTCAATACTATGTCAGCGTGTCGTCTCCACCTATTAAAAACAAAAAAAAAAGAAAAAAAATTGATTAATAGATTTAATAACTATTGTTTACATTAAGACTAAAATTTCGAAATATTATGTTCCAAAAAATGAACTAAATCTCTAACTTTACACACAGTACAAAATCAATAGTAAAATTTAACCAATCGTTTTTAATTGCCACTGTTTGGTTAGAATTAAATTTTCAAAATTTGAAAAGTGCACGAAATAAAAAAACATTATAAAATGTTTCTCGCTTCGTCCCTGCATACTGGTACGATACCAACAACCCCATATATGTATGTAAAGAAGATCCAATCCATCATACAAAACATGTAAATTTCCAAATTAATGCCAACATTTTTATGTGATGCAAAAGGTCATTGAAGAATGAGGTATAAAACAATAATGCTTCCAAATTCTACATCCAAAATCTTTTTTTTTTCTCTAATTTTTCTAGAGATACAAAATCTGAGTTTTTCTGCCATTGGCAAAAATCTTACAGATTGATGTTAAGATAGTTCCAAGAGTACATCAAAGATGATTGAAAAATTGATAGGCAATAAAATCTCTTTCAAACATCAAGTGGAGGGTATAAACTGTGCTCCTCATGAAGAGGGCCTTTGGCATGCAGAAAACAATTGCCAACTAATGAAAGCCATACACAAAGACGTGAACAATTCGAAGCCTACCACCTTCGGGAAGTGCCATCCCAATCCTTGCCTTAGATAGCTGCCGAGATTTAACCAACCAAAAAACGAAAAATTATCATCTAGTATTCATTGCAAAGGCGGCCATGTATAGAGAAAATGATGTCATGGAGAAAGTTAAAACAGACCTTGTAATGGATGGCATGGTAGCAACGATTCCGGCACATGCGTATATTATGGGAATCAAAGTCTTGGGCTTGTTTTTGCGAAGCCACATTAAAGATCCCAATGCAGCAAGAGATATACTTAACACCTGAATTGATAAAAGGATAGAGATAAATTCTAGCCGTTACATGGTCGTTTTTTTCTAATTTGTGAAAGCACTTAGAAACAAACTACTGGTATAACATCGAGAATGCCGACAAGCTGGTCACAAAAGAAATGTTCCAATCATTGAAGAAATATACATACCAAATTAGCATTTGCTTCCAAGCCTTGTAGAATGAAATCCCAAGTGAATTCTAGTCCTCTAGCTCCCACCCAAAGGGGTGCCAATCTATGTAGAACCGAATCAGCAAATGCCCATCCTATCAACATAAAAGAAAGAAGCCATAGTGCTCAAGAATTAAGAAAAGTGAAAAGAACCATAATATACATGCTATGTCGCTAAGACACTTCATTCTTCTTGAAATACCCATGTTCAACATATGAATGTGGGATATAAGCTTAGAGGATGCTCCAAATACATAGAAAAACTTAGAAAATACGTTGGATAGATGCAAAACTTAGAAAAATCTAAGCACATCTGTATCTGATGCAACCCATATTCAGCACTCACACCTGAGTTCGAGTAAACAGAGCATTTCATTGCCACATTTTCAAATATAAGTTCATTCATCTACTAGTAAGACCAAATTTCAAAGATTCACATTATTTTCAAGTAAGATGACCGAGTCAATCTCACTCACCAAGTCCAACAGCTTGAAATTTATGATTTTGAGAGATGTTCCTATGAGTCAACTGTGTTAAGGCAAAATAAAGTCCAGCAACATCTATAAAACCAATCACTGCCTTCAAAAGTTCCTGAAAATATGAAAACAACACAAATTGTTGATAAGTTGAAATTCATACATTGTTTCCAAAAAAAGACTCAGTACTACTACATGGCACACGCTACATCCGTAACATACATCATGCAACTATAAATAAAAAAGCGGTACTAATTTTCAAAATATTTTCTAACTTTAGAATATGATTATCTTCAACTACATCACAAAAAAATAATCCGCCCAATATCTACGTTCTTCCATGTAAATTCCGATTTAAGAACTAAAGAAACAGGAGTACCTGGTACGGATCGAAGCCGTCATTCTCAGAAACCTTCAAAAAAGTTGCGAGACAAACAAGCTGCCACCATATTAAAGCCAAAAGAAAAAAACAAATTAACAATCCAAATAGAGTGACGAGAAACACAAGAGTAAAGATTTTTAGCACGTACTCACCTTTACCAAAGCAGTTCCAAGATAAACAAGGGCAGCTTTAACAGAAGTACCAAGAGTATCATACTCCGATCTACATAAACATGATTTACTATTAAATACACTGATTCATAAATTAACATCGCCATAATTATAGTAGAAAATAACAAATTCCTTCAACATAATATTTTTCAGCATTTTAATCAAACTAATTAAACATTTCGCTCTAGATCTTAGTTCATTTTAGCAATTACTACTTAACAGTGGAATTTTTTTTAAAGAAACATTTTTTATCGAAACAGCTTCTGTTTTTCGTTCAAATTTTGAATTGAACACCAGATCGGTATTAATTTATTATTAAATTACAAAAATTAAACGATATTAAAAGAATGTTTTAATCGATTAACAAATCACAAAAATTACATGAAAATGAGGCAAAAAAAGAGAGGAAGAAGGGGCATTACAAGGGAGTGGCGGAGTAGTAGACGACGTGAGGACCGAAAGTGAGGATCGCACAGTTGAAGAAGTGAAACATCGTCATTTTTCTTCGTATTTTTTGGCCCCAATTTTCGATCTGAATCTGCGATGAGCAGATGATTTTGTTTTGTTTAATTGTTTCTGTTTAGGGCCTTCAATAAGCCCTGAAAATACCGATTAGTATATCATGGGCAATGGGCCTTTGGGACTACAAATTTTATGTGTGCTTTAACTTTTTCGGGTGAATTCATCTAAAGTCACTGAATTATTAGTATGTTTACATTTTGGTCACTCAACTTCAAAAAGTTACAAAATAGTCACTGAACTATTCAAAAGTTTTCATTTAAGTCACTGGATTGTTAAGTCTAGTTGGCGAGCTTTGAGCTACGATTCAGCAGTTGGTGCAATGGAACAATACCCATCAACAAGTAGTAGAACATATCACAAATCCAAGCCGATCTGATGGTTGGTGTTGAAGATTGAAGAAGAAAGCGGTTTGGATTTTGGTTCGCATATTTGTGATGTTCAAAGTTGTCTCATGAAACAAAAAACTAAATTGTAGAAGAGGAGGTGAAGTTTACCCTTTCAATTGGTGTTAATAGTGAGAATGGAGAAGGCTATACAATGGCGATTTTAACAACTCAGTGACTTAAATGAAATTTTCCGTATAGCTTGATGACTATTTTGTAACTTTTTTAAAATTGACTGACTAAAGTGTAAATTTACTAATAGTTTAATAACTTTAATATACTTTACCTTAAATTTTTACACCCATTGTGTTAGCTAAAAGTTATTTTCTAAGGTTTACATGCATTAATTTACAAGTCTAATATATAATATGGAGAATTAGTTACTAGGCTCGTTTTGGTAAATACTTAAAAAAGAAAAAAGAGATTACGTATCCTAAACTTTATTTTAGTTTTTTAAAATAAGTTCTTTAATTTAATTATTTTTCACTCTTCAATTTAATAAATTTTAATGAATGAAGATTAACAATATCTACATGGTTAAAATTGGAATTTTATCATACATAAATATTATATGTAGATTCTCTCAATTATTTTGGATTTAAGTCTTATAATATGTGAGATATGTTCATATTAGATTTGTACACGGATCAAATTGGGTCGGACTTATACAAAATCTTCACATTAATTTTCTTTGCCCAAACCAAACTCAGCCCACCAATATTTTAATATAATCTATCTAATATTACATAATTGACTACAATTATTTTATTAGATTAAAAATTTAAGTTTTAAGATTAATGAGTTTTGGACTTTGGGTTGGGTACTTGAGTTTGGGTTTATTAAATCATATTTATAAATAGTGTTAATTTCATCAAATTGTTTTAATTACATCCTTAAACTATTGATGTTATATCAATTAGGTCATTCTGTCACTAAAATCCTTAATTTAATTATTAAATGACATGACTGACATTATGTGACATGATTTAAAATGAAAATTTTAAGAAAAAAATGAATATTGTAAATTGATGTTTTAGAAATCTTTGTTTTAAGGTTTTTGAAGCATTTACAGAAGCTTTATTGTTCATATATTCTTTTTCAATTTTACTTTATTTTTAGTTGTTACGTTTAAAAGTTATGGGATAATGTTCCATTTCTTTAAATTTCTCATTTTAAATTTAGCTATATAGGATTTGATGTGTCATTTAACAGTTTTAATAACAAAAGGACTTAATTGATATAACATTGATAGTTTGGAATGTAATTAGAATATTTTAAAGTTTGAGGATGTTTAGTACAATTAGCTCTTATAAATATATAATAAATATAATTATTATATCTCGGGTTGGGGCAAGCCTAATAATTATGCCCAAGGCCTGACCCAAATAAACATGGACCTCAAATTTTACCCAATCCTATTTTTCAAGCCTAATTTTTTTTTTTTAAACCTTCCTAAGCCTTCAAGCTTGAGCAATTAACCTAATCCATAAGCAAGTGTAGTCTAAATTTATTTTAGTCTAAGTCTAAATATATTCCAATTTTCAGTCCGATATACTTTTTCTTTTTTATCATACAATCAATCAAACTATTGATTTAGAAGCAAAATACATTAAATTTAGAGATCAAATATGAATAACCCAATTCCCATTACATTATAAAAAAATTTGCGCGAAATTTGAATGTGCCAACTTATAATACAACATCGTGAAACACAAATCAGATCAGATTTGAGTTTTGAATACTGAAAATCAAATTCGATATATATTCTAAACACTCCAATTTCTTTTTAACTACCAAAATTAATTATTTGAATTTAATATTTTGGTCCTAAACCTTTGAAATATCATGTGATTTAATGAGATTGTAATTTTAACCATATATGTTTGTGCTTGATCACCTCCTCCTTCTTCCAAAGCTACATTTGGATTTAATCTGTTTAATTGGATTTTAGCAATTTATTTTCATATTTGATTTTTTCCTCCCAAAGCGACAAATATAAAACAATGAAATGAATGAAATCCCAAATGAAAGCCTCAGTCGGCCGGCCGGTTGGCCTGATATTTTAAAATGCCGCAATTGGCGGTCGGCAGCAGATCCCGCTTACTAAATTAGAGAAAATTTGATCATTCAAAATTCAGCACTCTTTATTATTTACTATTTTATGTCATTTCATGATGATTATTTCACAAAGGGAGATAATGTTGCATTAAGCAACAAAAATAAGCAGCATATGGAGTAGTTTGTTTTGGTCAAATTCTTAATTTGGTCCTTCTTTTATACTTAAATTTGATATTTAGTATCTATGTTTTACTTTGATATAATTTGACCTCTATTTTTTTTTATAAAAATCATTCTTTAGTCCAAATAGTTAATAAGTTAAAATATTTATATAATTTTCTTCTTAAAAACACCCTTTCAATAAAAAAAAAAAACGTCATTATGATGAGTTAGAAGATGTCTTTTGAAGAAAAGTCCATGATGGAATCTATCTATCTGTTTGTACTATTATTATGTCATTAATTGAGTTGGTGTCATGAGTTAATTACACATCAATTTGATTTTTTTTTTGCTAGAAAGAGAATTTTTTAATATAAGATCTATTAAAATGTGCTGAGAGTTGCTGAGTAGCACTTGGTAGTGTCAACTACATACCGCTACTGAGTTGGTTAAATACTTGCCTTATTTGATTTCGTAATTTAACAAAGAAAATCTTTGGACCTGTTTGTGTGTTATTTTATTGGAGATATTTGGTCTATTTAAGGAAAACCAATCCTTGGTATATAGAGATTGGATTTGATACGTGTGAATCAAATCAACCCTTAGAATATTGAAGATCGATGAAGATTATGTAGCTTGATTGTACTTTTATTTTTGATATTGTAATAACTATTTCCAAGGAGTTATGTTTGAATTCACATAGATTCTATGTCAGCAAGTCAAATATGATATATGCTTCGAGGCTTGTATAGGTTTTGTATGAGAGCTTATTGAGTGCATTCTAATCTGTTCATTAAGGAATTATTTTGTGAAAGAGTGCAAACTGTTAAGTATAAACATTGTTAAGTGTTTACTACCCAAGTTCTCAAGGGGAGGATTTGGAGGTAAGTGTTCTAGTATTTAAATACAAATATGAAATCTTTATACTTGGAGGAAGATGAGTGTGAATCACTTGTTGTATTCGTGATTAATGATAGTGGAATTACACAAAAGGTGAGATCTTTATACATTTTGCCTCATTTACTAAAAAATTGATAAAATAGTTCTTATACATCAAATCAAAGAGTAAACTGATTCTTTTTGTTAAAAATTTCATCTAATTCTACTGCTAAAAACTGGTATAGTTGATGGAATAACCAAACAGTTAAGCGTGGTATGCCAGGTGTACCTCATGTTGGCGTATATGGAACAATTTTTAACAGTAGAAATGGATGAATTTTGTAGCAGAATAACCAATTTACTCTTTGATCTAACATACAAAGGGTAATTTGCTTGGTTTTTTAGTAGAGGAGGTAGAATGCAATCTAACTCCTAGTACAAGGATTTCCATGGTACTTTTACTGGTTCAATTGCTTTAGAGCCCCTTTAAAAATTGTAAGAATATAAGTTATTAGTAAGTTGGTAACATTTTATTTTGGCTCCCAAACATTTATAATTTACTTCTGGCTTTTGAAGGAAAAAAAAAAGGATTTGTCCATGCATACGTGATAAACCGTAATTTATACATATTTTTACATCATGCTTGGCATACTTATGAACAATTTTTCCTTGATTTTAGTGAATTTGATGCTCCTAATCCTTTAATTTCATGTTTTTATACTCAGGAGAGCTTAGGATATCAAAAAAAGCGAGAAACAGGCAAAAAACGGACAAATTGGGCTTAAAACAGTGTTCCATACGGCCTAGGCACTTCCACACGGGTGATCCACACGCCCGTGTGAGGCACACGGGCAGGCCACACGCCCGTGTGTCATGGCTGTGTCGACATTAATCCAAGTCAAAATAGCACACGGTTTGAGCACTTGCACACGGGCGTGGCACACGGTCTTGTCCCTGTCGAGCCCAAGTCTAGTTTTATTAGGAATAGGCCACTTTTGAGGGTTTTTAAGCATTTTAAAGCCTATATAAACACCCTAAAAGAGGATTAAAGGGGACACGGAGAGTAGAAGAAAGAAAATACTGAAGGATAGCCATCAGAATCAGCTCAGAGAGAGGATCTACATTAAGACTGAAAATTTCCATCCAATTTCCAAGAAGTTCCTTGGGTTTCTTTATGTTTTGTTGTTTTCTAAACTTTGAGATGTTTTCTATTATTATTATGAACTAAACTCCCCAAATACCTAAGGGAGATGAAACCTAGGACGAATCTTATTACTCTTTGATTTATATGATAAATACTTGTTCTTATTCTTAATTGTGAGTTTAACTCTTGTTTTAATATTCTAGGATATTAATTCAGGTTTTTGATATGCTTATTCAGTGGAGGAAAAGTCCCTATTTAAGAGTAAATCATTCATAATTAAGTGGAGTTGCATGCAATCCTAGAGATAGGACGACATAAATCTGTCGGATTAGAGTCAAATCTAATAAGGCAATCCATAGAATGAGTTAATACGACAATAGGGGTTTTAATTAGAAAGAGATTTCAATTAATCAACCTAGAGTCAGATGTTTTTAGTCTCGAAAGGGATATTAACATAAATCAGGAATTTCTAAGGAATAAGTCAAGTGAATAAATCGTCTAAGTCAAAGGTAATAAGTGAAGTCTAGGTGAATTCTTTCTTAGGTATTGTCTTCTCCATTGGTTTTTCTAAAGTATTTTTCAACTTTCATCTCTGTCGTAATCTTAGTTAAATTAGAAAATTAGTTTAGTTTAAAAACACCCTTTAATTCTTAGGCTAGATAATAAAAAGATAGTAATTACTAGTACTTTTAGTCCTCGTGGATACGATATTTCTAGTCTCATCATAACTATACTACTGCTCGATAGGTGCGCTTGCCTTAAGTCGAATTTTTAGTTAGTTTCACGACCATCAATACGAATTTGTCCAACTTGAACCAAAAGATGAAGCCAGAATTTTTTTAGGAAAAAATCTCAACTATATAACTTTTGATGGATCAAATTATAATTTTATCATTTTAATAATTTATAATTTTACAATTTTTAAAAGACTTATATTGAAAATTTACCATTTCTGAGGCTAAGGCATTTGCTTCCTTAGCACCATCCCTACTTGAATCCCAATTAATTTTAACTCCATAAATTCAAACTCAAAATTACTCGAATAAAGATTGACAAAGACTCCAAGTTAAAGTCAATAGAATCCAAAATAGAAAGGGTATTTTAGTTCCACATTTGAAAGCTTGACTCAATTAATGTTGGGATGTTTTGATGGAATCTATTGTTGATTAGGTAGTAAATTAAATTAAGTTAAAAATTATTCCCAATGTGAAAATTTTTAATTTTTCTTTTGGCATCATATGGTTTGGTGAATACTGTATTTCGCTTTCTTGAAGTTATTAATAATCACCCAACCAAGTTTGACGGACCAATTAGTAAGCTCACAATGATAGTAACATTCCAATATCATAATTATTCAAATCTAGTTATATATAAAAAATACATAAAAAAATAGGCTTAATATAACATTTGGTACTTCAATTTGACAATTTTTTTCTAATTTGGTTTCTAAATAATTTTTGGCCCAATTTGGCATCTAAGCTTGGCATTTTTTTTCCTAATTTGGTACCTAAGCTTTTTTTTAGGTTCAATTTTGCACCTAAATTTGTTAAATGTTATACAAATTATGCAAAACACTAATGATGTTAAAATGTTTTTTGCTATGCTACAAAGATATTGTAAGTATTAGAGGAAATTCATGTTGAAAAAAATAGATATTGAGCTATGCTTAACGAATTAATATTAAATAAAAAAAGAGTTTAAAAACACAAATTAAAAGAAATTCATTATTTTCGATTAATAAAATAATTAATTAAATAAATAAAACTAAAAGTTATAAAATATATAAAATACAAAAAATATCATATCATCTGTCACATGTCGGCCATAAATTAATTATTTTTGCTACCTCATAAAAAAATAACATTGTTAACATATTGGAGTAATTTGTAAAACGTTTAACAAGTTCAAATATCAAATCAAACAAAGAAAATGATTAGGTACCAAATCAAGAAAATGTGTCAAGTCCAGGTACCAAATATTATATTAAGCCTAAAAAATATAAGGGTAAATTACAATCAAGGTCACTAAATAATTTAGTAAGTTTACATTTTGATCATTAAATTTTAAAAAGTTACAAAATGATCACTAACTATTTGTATGTTTTCATTTAAGTCACTAGACTATTAAGTCTTTTCTTTTAAGTTCGGTCAGCGAGCTTCGAGTGGCGATTTGTCAATTGGTACAATGGAACAGTACTCATCAACGAATAGAAGAACATATCTCAAATCCAAGTTGATTTAATGGTCGGTGCCAGAGATCAAAGCAGAAAGTTGTTTGGATTTTTTATTTGTAGATTGGTGACATTCAAAGCTGTTTCATGAAAAAAAATTAAATTATAGAGGAGGAGGGAAAGTTTACCCTTTCTATTAGTGCTAGAGGTGAGAACGAAGAAGGCCATAAGATGATAATTTTAACAGCCCTATAATTTAAATGAAAAAAGTCGAATAGTTTAATAACCATTTTGTAAAATTTTGAAGTTAAATAACCAAATCATAAACTTTTTAATAATTCAATGGCCATGGATGCAGATTACCCAAAATATAATATAATATATAAGATTTTTCAAGTCTCAAGGTCTGAAATCGTTTTCAATTTTGAGCTCAACAGCTAAAAAAAATTATACTTTAGGTGTTGTGTAGGGTTTGACTTAATTTATCTTTAGTAAATACAATTAATTTTAATTAAAAATGACGTAATTAATGTTTTGTTGTCATTTTCAAAACTCAATTTTTCTTTTTTATGTTTACCTAGGAACTCTCCCCCTTTTAAACCTAACCCTTTGACAAGAAAAAAAAATTTGCCTACGTCCATCTAATATTAATTTCTTTTTTCGATTAATGCAAGTATTGTTATTAATACAGAATGATGTGGGTTTGAGTGCGCTAAAGTACATTATCCTCTCATTTATGAGTTGGGGAGGGATTATAAATAATTATAGGCATTGTATATGATCAGAACCTATAATGAAATTGTTCAAAAAAATATTATTTCTTATAATATTAATAATAATTAAAATTATTTTAATAATATTATTGATGTTTTTTAAATGCTAGTTTTGACCAAGTTGTGTTTTCTACCTAGTTTTACTCATTGATTAATTTACTATGGTTAACTTCTTAATTATAGTTATAGTCCTTTTACTTTCTTTTTCTCATGCATCAATTATTGGTTGCATCATATTGATTTTGGATCAAGTATTCAAAGTTTGAGCCTTGGATCATTTGAGTTTGACACTCAAATTTTTTAAATTGGTTTATTTTAGGTTAATTTTGAGTTACTTAAGTTAATTTTGAGTTTAGATTAAGGGGAATTAAAGAATTTTTTAAAGGGGAATCGAGATAAAGATTATAAAATTTTCAGAAGACCAAAGTTTAAAAAAAATATTAAAAGGGTTTGAATTGAATTATTAGATTTATTGAGGGGTTAAAATATAATTTTACCATTAATAAAAAGCTTAAATTGAATAAATAATTATTTAAAGGGGCTAAAATTAAAATTATTTCAATTAACCAACGGATCAAGTGAGAAGATTTAGATATTTAACTATTAAGAGGGGTTAAAATTAAAATTATTTCATTTAACCAAAGGGGCAAGACTAGTGACTTCACTCCTGATTTTAGGTTCGTTCCTGTTTGAATTGAGCAAATTTGGATTATTAACACTTTTATTGATAAAAGTACAATGGAGGTCCTTGTACTAGGCGTTAAATTATATATTGTCTCATTTTGTCCTTATACATTAGATCAAAAAATAAATTAGTCATTCTATTAAAAATTTCATCCATTTTTATTATTTAAAATTGATCCTTATATGTCAACATAAGGTACAAGTGGCACACCACGTGTAATTGTCTGGCTATTTCGTCACCCACGTTCATTTTTTATTGTAGAAATAGATGAAATTTTCAACGGTAAAGATTACTTTAATATTTGATCTAATGTGTAAAGACTAATATGTCTATTTTTAAATAAAATAGGCAACTACAAGCTGACCCCTGATATAGGGATCTCGGTGACACTTTAAATTCAAATTGAGTCATGATCAATTTTTTAAATTCAAATAAAATTAGATAATTCAAGTCTTTAGTAGTAAAAAAGATTTAAGTTCGAATTTTGAAAATGATAATAATGAAATGAAATAACCATCAACGTAAGAAAATTATTAACCTTCAAAATACGTAAAACAAATATAAAAAAATACATTGATGATAAAATAAACAAATATTGCAGATTGAGACAGAAGAAAATTCTACAGAAACCAACGGGAACGATGTGGGATGGGGAGCCATCCGGATCCAGCTCCCGCCAGGGGTTTTATTTATACATTCACAGTGATTCATGTGATGTAATGTCGTGGAGCACGTCAGCCTAAACGGCGTTGATTTCGGTGATTCCTTCCTTTCTCTTTTGTCCACTTCCTTCCCCAAATTCTCTCTAATTAAACACTGTTGAAGAAGGTGGTGGTAGTGGCCATTATATATATATTTGTACATGCAAATCTCAAAGCAACACATGCCCTATAAACCTAACTCACGAATCACCATGTACAACCTAATATTCTTCCACCAGGAATATACACATCTTTTTCTTTTTAACCTTCAAGAATCAAGACAAAATATGTATGAAACCAAAACTTACCCGTACATTACCATTCACACTTTCATTCAATAGTGATAGCAAGGTTGAGTTGTTATAATTTCGAGTCTCATTTTATATAAAATTTGTGGGTTTTTTTTAATTACTTTATTACTTAATTAGTTTTTCAATTTAGTTTGTTAAGCTAGTTATTGAATGTATTAGAATCGGGTAAAAGTATCATGAAAATTCTTGTACTGGGAGTTAGATTACATTTTGTTCCTCATCTATTTGTAGTGTTAAAAATTGACATGGCTGGCAGAATAACCATATATTAGCACATGGTGTGCCATATGTAACTCATGCTAACATATAGGGACCGATTTTTAACGTACAATGACTGATTTGCTATTTTTTAAGTAGAGAAAACAAAATGTAATTTGACTTCTAACATAAAAACACTCATGATACTTTTACAATCGGAATCGATATAATTTAAAAAAAAAAAACTTACTCGTAGATTGTGTCAATATTAAGTTGACTTTTTAGTGTTACTGGTTAGAAAATCCTAAACATATATTTAGGTATAAAGCTAGGTCATTGAATATTGTTATTATTATTATAATTATTTGTGTCGTGGACAGGCATTTACCAGCAGATGACTTTGGTAATTAGCAAAAGTAATTAACATGTTTGTTCTTGCTTGTTAAGTGGACAAACATCACACCACTAAAATACATATATATATATATATATATATCATTTAAATTACAGGTATCAACTGGAGAAGGTGATCATCCATAAATAAAAAATAAACACTATTACTAAATGAGATCAATTTAAATGGCGTAGTTGTTTTCATATAAGAAAAAAAACCTATAAAACACAAATATTTTTTTTAATCGAATTAATAGTTGAATTATTCAAATCAGTAATTTTATATTCAATTAATTTAATCGTCAATCTAATGATAATCAAATAAATAACAAAAAAATTATGAAAATGGTTCAATCGTTAATTTTTCATCCTGATATCTAATTTTTTACTGGTCCCGATAAGGTCAATTCAACCCTATATTTAAATAAATTTATTAATCAATTTTCAATCTGATTTGATTCAAATAACTTCTATTTTTTATTATTATTGCTTTAAGTTACAAGTATAATTAAAAGTTGCAAGTACAAATATTACATATTCAAAACAATCAGATTGATAACCATAATAATATTTAGATCTAGACCAATAAATCTGGATACATAAAATTTGAACTGAGAACACATAGTGTATATATATATATAGCGAAGTTTAAACTCAAAATTTCAAAATTCTCAAAACCTTAACTTTACCATTAAACCAAGACTTTGTTGATAATGGGTTATTTAAAAAAAAAAAAGAGAGAGTAAAAGTACTATGGAGGCCCTTTTCTAGGAGTCGAATTGCATTTTACTCTCTCTACTCAAAAAATGGGCAAATTATTCCTCATACATTAGATTAAAGAGTAAATTAATCTTCCTATTAAAAACATAATCCATTTTTATTGTTAAAAACTGGTCTTCGTATATTAGAATGAGGAACACATAGAATGTCATGTATAACTTGACTATTTTGTCAGCTACGCTTGTTTTTAACAGTAAAAATGAATAAAATTTTTAATAAAAATAATCAATTTACTTTTTAATTTAGTGTACAGAGATTAATTTATTATTTTTTTATGTAAAAGAAGTAAAATATAATCACACCTAATACAAAAAAATTCCAAATTACTTCTACCAAAAAATTATATCGAAAAACTACATTAAGTTATAGGAAATTGTTCTTATAAGACAAACACATGGAATATGGAATAAAACCCAAGCAATTGAGCCATAGAGAGACATGTTGACCGGATATTAATTAACCTCACTGCAAAAATGCAAACCCTATGAATTCATTAATCCAAAATATAAAAAACCCTTACATCAAGACCAATAATAAAAGACAACGGGAGTTATGTGAGGTGGTGAGTGTCTTTTCTATATTAACTACTAGTCGAGAGTTTGATCTTTACATTGAGTATGAAGCAGTTTTAAAACTCGTGACTAACATCTACCCTTTAATGAGTCTACAGAATACGAAAGATTAATTATCAGACTCGCTATGATAGATACCTTAACAAATAAATAAATAAAAAGACAAATAACAAAGGAATTCAATTACATTCTTAAATTTTAAATAAAACCCAACACAAGCAACCAAAGAAAAAGAAAAAAAAAAGATTATTTTTTTAATTTCCCAAAGAATCTAGAGCGCATCAGCCGCTGACCCTGCATTGCTTCCAAAACTTTTGTTATATATGATTTTAAGCATTTCAAACAAATCTACTTATTTTTTTTCATAATGGTTAAAATACGCGATAGATCCTGTACTCTTCACGAATTTAGAATTTATTCCTTATACTTTTATTTTTAAAAATTTAGTCCCTTTATTTTTTATATTTCAGAATTCAAATCCAATTATTAACACTGTTAAATTTGTTGGTATGGCATTTTAAAATTAAAAAAAATATTCACTTTGAGGCAATGTAAGTACAAAAATGACGTTGTAATAAATGTGAATTTAAGAAAATAATTTTGACAATATTAATAATTAGACCTCGATTTTAAATTTTGAAATATAAATGAGCTAAATTCTTAAAAATAAATTTACAAGGACTAAATTTGAAAATTATGGATGAAATTCTTTAATTAAAAACAAATGGGATTATAGAATAAGGAAGGGAGGTCATTGGAGTTGGAGAATTGAGAATAAATTAAAGGGAAAAATCAGCATATAAAACGGGGGAATTGAAGAAATAAAAGAACCAGAGAAAGAGAACAAAAGAAGGGGTCAAATTACGGTTTTGATACCTATATGATGTTTACATTTGATATTTAGTCCTTGTAGTTTAATTTTAAATAATTCGATGACTTTAGTTTTTATAATGTCGTTAATTAGTCCAAATAGTTAAGTATTTTGATTAAAATGTATGAATTTTCGTGCCAAACACTATCTGCTTGTGGAGTATTTTTTTTATTGCACTGGAATTGCATATAATAAGAGTCATATTTCAAGTTTTGGTCCGTTTTACTAAATTACAGAGAGTAAATCAAGATTTGAATATAGTAAAAGGGACCAAAACTTGAATTTGACCAAAAGAAGAGGTTAAGACCATAATAAGAGTCATGTTGACGCCGAGGAATATGTTTTATATTTTAGGGAATATGAATTTATGGTTGTGGATTTCCACGCGCGGGTGGGGCTCGACAGCATAATTAATTAATTAATTAATTAATTAATTAATGCAAAATTAAAAACAGGAATATTTGGACACGGAGAGGGAATATTGGGGCATCAGCCAAGATTACGCATTCGACAAACGCTACCCCTTTTTATTTCAATCTTTAAGTTTCCCTTCACGTGCTCTCAACGCGCCTTCTATCTATCTTTTTATTCGGTTAATTCTAAAATTGGCCCTTAAACTGTTTTCTTTTTCTTTTCTCAGTTAGGTATATAATGGTTTTTGTTATAATAAACGTTGATAATGGCAGTAGAATGATTGCAAAGCAATAAGAAAGAGGAAAAATAATAAATATAAGGATTTTACATGGAAACTCTTTCGGGGAAAAACTACAGGTAGAGGAGGAGAAATTCATTAATGTTGAAAAACGAATGATACAAGAGGAGTTTCGACTACATCTATTTAAGGGTTGAAAAGCCCTGTTCTAATAAAAGTCAAATAGAAGAAGAGTAGTTCTATATGGATTCAACAACTGATGAGATTCAGGTCACACAATCTCTAATAGTTTTTTTAGTCAAAAGCGGTATATAAATTATCAATTTTGTCTCATTTTACCCAAAAGTGTATGACATATATTACATTCTTATTGATTGGTATCGTGATTTGGGGTAAAATTGATGGTTTAGCTTAGGGGTGTAAACGAGACATTGGTGCTTACAAGTTATTTGAGTTTGACTTGAAAAAAAAAACTCAAATTTGATTTAGTAATTATCGAGTTGAGCTTGAGATCAAGTAGCTTGAGCTACCGTTCGTGCTGAATTTGAGCACTGTGATACTTAATTCGATTGGCTCATGAGCCTAATCGAGGTTTTCATTTTAACATGTTCTTACTCTTATCATATAGAAAGAGCTTAAGTATGAACAAGCTCGAGCATGAATACGAATGAGCTTAATTAAGCTTGAGTATGAAAATTGATAAATAAGTTTAATGGACCTCAAGCTCGAGTAGCTTGATTATGTCTCAAGCTAAACTTGAGCTAAGCAATTGATGTTCGATTGAGTTTGAGTTGAGTATCCAGCCCCGAATTTTTAGTTGAGCTCGAGCTTGCTACTTTTGAAAAAAAAAATTCAGATACCTAAGTGAAAAAAAAGTGATAAAATTTGAGAGCCAATGTTGCATTTAAGCCATTTTTTTCATGTACAACCATATTTACATTTAAAATTTGCAAGGGTTTAATTATTTTTATCCAACAATATCCCCAATTTATTTTACTGAATTCAAAATTTAATTTTCGAATTTAAAAAAAAAATCAAATTTAATGACTCTGTGTGGAAAACTTAATGTGGCCTACCATATAATTCAATGCATATAAGGTACTAAATTGTCAATAATGTACAAGTTATATCTCTCTCTTTCTATTTCCCTTTTTTGGTTTTATTATGTACAAAATTTTTAGAAATCAATGCATTTTATACTACAATTTTATGTATTTTCAATGTTCATTCCAAATTTAGTTAGAATAATAAGTACTGTTTATGCTTTAATACTAGAAAATAGCTATGTTTGAGGTTGATAAATGAGTCAAATCAATTAATGTAGCATTGGCCATGGGGCACATCTTGATATTTTTGTTGGCATTATTCTTCAAACATTAATTTTGTGAAATATGCCCCAATAAATTGGAGTAGACTAAACTCAAATGTAAATTTATCGAAATGGTTTAATTAGTTAAATTTGTTTGGCAAATAAGATTAAATTGATTCGAATTTGAAATTGATTAAAATTCAAATTGATCTAATTTAGATTACCTCAATTTAATTATATGGTTTGAGCTTGTTGGTTAGAGGATTAAAGTGGAAATAAACTAAAGAAAATAGGGTCATAAGGCAATTAACAAATAGTTGCATGTGAATGTGGGACTGGCAGCCCTGGTGTCACCGGACGTTCCGGCCAATCTGTCGACATTGCTCTTCTCCTAAATAGTTATAGTCCCACACTAGGAGACTTCTTCCCACGTGTACAGCTCAACGCTCATTGGGCAATTTGAGTTTTTGCCATACATGCCGAATCGACAATTAGGATAGCAATGGAATGGGGTGATCAAATATCAAATACAAAAAGGACGTCAATGGTCGTGTTTGGTTCAAATATCCGAGAATTTGAATGTGTGTGTGTTTTTTTTTTAAAATATATTAAAGTAGTAAATTTATAAATATAATTGAGAATGTAGCTCAATCCATAGACATGTTGCATTCGTATTTATTTAAACTTATATTAAACTTTTGATTGAGTTGGTGTCACGAGTTAAGCGGGAACTAATGTAGTTGATAAGTTATTAAAATACCCTTTTATATACTGTAAAAACTCAATCACAATAAGATTTGACCCCGTAATACAATGAATTTTAAACATTTAACTTTAACATTTTAACTAAAAATTTATTTGATTTTTAGATTATGGCATGCTCGCATGTGGGTGAATTTTTTTTAATCAAAAGATGCTTTACGAAATTAAATGTTTAAAATTCATTGTGCCATAACTCATGAGCTCAAATCTTGTTGTGATTGAGTTTTTATTGATTTATAAAAATGTGAAAATGGCAAAAATATTATCATAATAATATAACTTATTTTGTACATAAAGAGGCCTCTTAGTAATTTTTAAACTGAATTAGTATTCGGTTGACTTGTGACACCAATTTAATCAGGGGTTTAATCTAAGTATAAACAGAGGCAAAGGCCCCCAAAATTAAAAAAATATTCTGTTTTAGACCCTTAAATTTTATAACTTTCCCCTCTATAAGCCAACACAATGATGATATTGGATTTTAACTCCCATCATCTTATAAAAGAATTTCTGACTTCGTTCGTTCAAATATAATATATATTACATATTTTTTTCACCTCATTGTAGATGTTTCATAAATATAATAAAGAAGGATAAATATGTTTTGGTGTATATAGAAAGGGGATTAATTGATGATTATGGTTATGAGTTTGATTAATTAAGTTTGTGACTTTATTAAATATCAACATCATAGCAGCTTAAGCATAAACATCATGTGTTAGGCAGTAATAACCTTTTCAAAGAAAAAAAAATTAAAAGAATAAATTAAGCCACTAAATAAATGCAGCTATTATCATGTTTTTGAGATAATAATAAAAAAAATGTATTCCAAATATTCCATTGAAAAGGAGAGATAAAAGGGGTTTAATTTTGTTCTCGATCCTTAAATTTTTTGCATATTTAAAATTTAGTCCAATTATTTTTAATCTTAGAATTGTAATCTTTCTACTCTTTTGATTCACAATTGAAATCCAATTAATAACGAGATCAAAGGACTTATGTTAACTTGGATAATGCGACATTTAAAAAGTAATTATTGGCGTGACTAATATTACATGTGTGGAAGTCGTCTTATTTTTTTTCTTTATTTTAAAATTATAATCCAATCATTAACATTATTAGTATATTTCTTTAAATTTTATTAAATTGACATGTCGATTAAGCAACATTCATATGAGATGCCGTAATTCTAGTCAAACTGGCAAATCGTAATGAAAAATATTATTACCGTTAATGATTGGATTAGAATTCATAAATTGTAAAAGGAAGAAAATTTAATTTTTACATATTCAATATGATGTTTTAAGATTCAAAATTTGAATATAGATTGAAAATTCATCACCGCCTGAGCAAATTTTTCATTTTAAAAATGTCACATAATTCAACTTAACAAAATTCATTTGACGCGATTATCAATTAGATTTCAATTATCAAATCAAAACAACAAATTATCTAAATTGCAGAAACGCAAATTAGAAAAATTAAACTTAAATGTCCAAAACGTGCAAGGACTAAAAAACAATTAGACCTCAAAAAGAAAGAGTAAAGAGAGTGACTAAAAATACATTTTCCCATTAAAAATTGAATATTGACCTTTATTTATTTTTTTCTCGAATTCCAACCATTCCTCTGGCAATAGCATAAGTATAAAAACCACCATTATTATACATATATATATTGTGTATATATATATCTTTCTCCATTCAAAAGGGCTCTGATCTTTTTTCTCTGCATCCTTTAAATGCAAAAGTTTCCCTTTTTTACTAACCTTTTCTCTTCAAAACTATCATCCCCATAAAAAATCACTCTCTTTTCCTGCAATCCTTTTTTTTATCAACCCTAGTGTAGATCCTAATAAAAAAGCCTATATTCTCTTGTATAACCAAGCACCATTCATGCAAACTAATCATAAGCCACTCATGATCTAATCAATCCACTTTTTCCCTTTTGTATCTGGGTTTTTTTAGCCTTTCACAATGATGAGAACCACAGCTTTGCCTGATCTATCTTTGCAGATTAGCCCACCATCGGTTAAAGAAATGGCCGATGATGGGTTGTCGATGAAATCTATTTACAGTGATAGGAGTTCAACTACTGATTCTGGGAGCAGTGGGAGTGATTTAAGCCAGGAAAATGGGTACTTCAATAATCCTATAGAGCCTACTTTGAGCTTAGGGTTTGAAATGGTTCATCATCACCATCATCATCATCAGCATCATCAGCATCAATATCAGCCACAAATCTATGGTCGTGATTTCAAGAGAAGTTCAAGAACGAATATCAATGGAGCCAAAAGAAGTATTAGAGCTCCTAGGATGAGATGGACTACAACACTTCATGCTCATTTTGTTCATGCAGTCCAGCTTCTTGGTGGCCATGAAAGTACTATACATATACATATATACACTTCATATATACAATATATCTATTTTTGTTTTGTTTTTTTTCTTACATGTTTTCGGCAACTGAAACAGGAGCAACACCAAAATCTGTCTTAGAGTTGATGAATGTTAAGGATCTAACCCTAGCTCACGTGAAGAGTCACTTGCAGGTGGGCTTTAACTCTGCAATCCTTCAGTTTTTTTTGTATACAATGCCTGTTTTTGCCCATAAATCCCCGAGATATGTGTTTAATTGCGTTTAAATCCATATTTTCTTAATTATCGCAATAAGAATTAAGACTTAATTGAAAATATTATATGAAAATTGTTATTTTTTATGATTTGAGAGTTGTTTTAGCACTTTTATCTTGTTCTATTTTTGTATTTCTATATATGTTTCAATTGTAGTGGGTAAGGGAGAAACAAAGGGAAAGGACAAAAGGGTATCTAAATGGTAATCTTAACAATGCAATTTCCTTTTGCATATTAGTCCTTGGCCAGGATGGCAAGCTTAAGGTTTTAAGATATTAAGCTTTCACCACCTATATAAACGTCGAGTTAACTTTTATTTCTGGTTTTTTCATGCAGATGTATAGAACAGTGAAGAGCACTGACAAAGGATCAGGTAATTGGAAATTTTTTCCAACATTTTTATATCTCTTCAATTATTTTCTTGTTGTCTTCCCCATACACAATTATTACAGATCCATTTTTCATTTGGTACTATTAGACATAGCTTGAGCCTAAAAAATCTAAAATGTGAAATCATTTTTTGCCAACATCACCATTTCAGGACAAATGCAAACAGACATGAACTTGAATCAAAGGTCAGGGATTGTTGATTTGGATGGTAGACTAATATCACCACAACCGACACCACAAAGGACCCAAAGGTGAGGATCATATTAACTTAACGTGTATATACACACACATCCTTGGCCATGGAGAACTGTGTTTGGTCCAACATGTTGTCTGTTCATTGTTTATGGTGTGTAGATAAGGCTAAGTTTATATAGATTTTGATGAAGATGAGGTAATTAATTAAGCTTAGATGTGGAATTAATGTATTAATCCTCATAATCAAAGTCAAGGCTTTTTTGTTCAAATCTCAATGCCATTCTTTGGTTACATTTTACGAAAAGTACCCTAAACGATGAGTTTTGTATAATAATAACAATAATAATATAAAATATGGACTACAATTTTTACTAAATTAATTTTTTATAATATTTTATCTAAAATTTTAAGTGAAATAAAAAATAATAATTTTTAATTAAGACACTATTTTAATAAAATGTTTAATCATATATTTACTAAATGAAATAATCTTTAATAAGTGAAATTATATTTATAAATTTTATTAAAGATACGATTGGAGTTTCGCTGATTAATATTATTATTAATAATTTTTTAAGTTGAATTTTTTAAAATAAACATGATATTAATCTCAAATGTTTTTATAAGTATTTCAAATGTTGTTATAAGTATATAACAGCCAACTCTTAATAACATTTAAAATTTTAACGGTAAAATAAAGCTGTAATAAAGAGAGCCGACTATGTATATAGTCAAATGATCTGTAGAGTGATATTTCATGTTATTAATTAGTGATTTCCTCGTTCTGTAGTGGTTCTTGGCTACCATCATTGGAGATGAATAATTTGAGCATATCAAGCAATGGGAATGGATTGACTTTACACCCAAATGATGCTAAGGTATGATTGCTTCATTGAAAGGAAAAAAATGGAACATTGTGTTAATAATGAATATTAATTTTGTGTGTTTTTCTTTCATAGGTGGATGGAGACAATAAAGTGCTTCATGTGTCAAATCCAGACATGTTGCTTAACCTAGAATTCACCCTTGGAAGGCCAAGCTTTGCTCATGAATCTTCAAATGACTTAACTCTTCTCAAGTGTTAAAAAAAAAACATGTTTTTAATAATAAAAACAAAAGAAAACCAGCAAATATATTGCTTTATTTGTTGTTGTTATTTTGGGGATGAAATATCTAACTTGTATGAATATGAACTAGCCTTGTTCCTGTTCTTTAAATTTTGTCATGCAATGAAAAGAAAAACAACACAAAAGGTGAAGCCCCCTTTTTTTCTTATTCTTGTTTCCATGTATTATTTTATCATTACAATATTAAGAAAGGGGAAAGGAATGTTGAGGTTTGAACCGTATCATTTATCTTTAATCAATATCTTAATAAGTTTTAGCTTGGTTGACAATGATATTGTTGCCAATGTAAGAAGATGTGGATTCGAGTATGTTGAAATATATTTATTCTTTTATTTAAGAGTTGAGAAAGACTTATAGACAAAATTAAGCATTGGACCACCATCAAAATATCAATGACATTATCTTTTAATTTTCTTTGGGTTTGTGGTTTAGATTTTTTTGGGCAGCTGATTTTGTGGGTTATGATCCATTATATGATGAATAACAGTTTGAAGGTACAAAATTTAATAAAGAGACAGGTCCATGCTCCATGCAGAGGGGTCGTGGAGAAATTTTGTAATAATAGCTCTATCCCTATCCTATGTATTAATTAAAGTAACACATATTCAAAAGAAAGTGTGATCATATTCATTTAGGACCCATTTTTTTTTTCTGAATAGTCATGAATCATGATGATTAATTGTTTCTTAAATTTACTACCCTGGGCCAATATATGCAGAGAAGAAACTTAAAAGGGACCACCAAGTTTGGCTGGTTGTTAATTGTTTCAATTCAGACCGATTTAGGCTTTATTTAGTATTGCTATTATAATAGTTTTCGGAGATAAATATAAAAATTATATATGTATTTCGATATAATGTGTAATTTCATACATGAACTTTAATTTTATGTGATTTTATATATGTAATTTTAATTTGATTAAATTTTCACACATCACTAGTAACATTATTGAATTAGCACCAGCACACAAACAATTATATTAATCCAATATGAAAATAAATGTTTGTATTTATTTTTTAAATGTGTAGAATTGAATCAAAATCAAAGTTTTATGTGTACATATGAACCACAATTTAAGTTTCGTGTGTATAATTATACTAAATCAAAATTCATGTATCAAATCACAGATTAAACTAAAGTTGATATATAAATTTGATATTCATCCTTAATTTTCAAGGTTAAAACTAGGTATTCTATCTAAAGCAATGCTAAATGAGTAAAACATTTTAATTTTTGTTGTTAAAATCGTGATTCGATTCCTTGAAATTTCAATCCCTTGCAACACTTTTTCGAGAAGCAATTAAAAGTTTTCAAAACTCTAATCTAAGCGTTAATTTCGCATATACAACTTACCAGGATTTCTTTCTTTTTAGAATCAATAGTTGAATTTTTTCGTCATTATCCATTCCAGAGTTATTAGCATTTATTAAATATGTTTTTATTTAAGGGAAGACTATTGAATCAAATCAAAATGGTTGAGAGGAGGAAAGTTTCCGTTACTTAATTGGAAAGATATGTGACCGCGAAATAGAGATTGACTGAAACGAAATTAATCTGATGATAGCGTTGCGAAAACACTCATTTCTTCCATATTTTGAAACTTAGCTTTACGGAACAACATACAACTATTAAAACATGAAAGAATTGAAATATTAGATCAAAATGCTATATATAAATAATATTTTGTCGGGAAATAAAAGAACATGTCAATTTAAGTGCATATGTCACGAGTCACGGTTCATTCTAATCCCATGACACAAGTAGGTGTTTTGCCCACTTGATTAAGTCATTTTAATATAAAATTTTTAATTTCGCCTCATCTTTTTTAAAATTTTATCTCATACCCACTTGACACAATTCCTAGCTTAATACAGACAAAATACATGTCGGTGAAATGAGGCTGATTTGGTTGAGGTATCCTCTCCAGTATACTTGAGGCCTTAACTTGTTCATGTATTCAAATAAAAAGGCAAATCAAAGATCTTTCGAAAACACAATAGAAACGATGGTTTTTTAAAATCAAAGGGATAATGATAATGTTAATTTGATTAAAGTATGTTGTTGGAGATTCTTTTATTACGAGTTAGATTATTTTTTTATATTTAAAAAATAGATAAATTAATTATTGTACATTAAATTAAAAAGTAAATTAGTCTTTTTGTTAACAACTTCATCTATTTGTATGGTAAAAGATTAGTGTGACTTATGTAATAACTAAATAGTGACACGTAGTATGCCACTTATACCTGACGTACAATGGCCAATTTTTAACAGAATGATCGGGACTAATTCGCCCATTTTAAATAAAGAGGTAAAATATAATCCGACTCCTAATACAAGAATTTTCATAATATTTTTACCTGTTAATATTATAAATGCATTACACTCTTAATCTTAAAAGAAAAAATTCATATTTGAACCATGAAAATAACATTATTTAAAGAGATAATTATAAACCCGAAGCAAAGGTAAAGAATATTACCTAAATACCTTGTACTATATGACAAGAGTGATAAATGGAGGAAACACGCTCAGACTATAAAAAAAGCAAAACCTACAAATTTTCCCCATTTGTTGGTTGTCGTGTAATTGCCCACGCCCTTTTTCTTCATCATCACTGCAATGAAGAAATTGAAAAGCTTCTGGTACTGTTTTTTCTTTGGATATAAGGTGAAGGGTCGCTTTCAATATTTTATTACCCTCCATGACTTTGTACAATTTGCATTTACAAAGGTTAAAAGAAAAAGGCCCGTTAGATCCAATTTCGATTCTGTGTTGAGTATCTATGGTGGGGACTGCAATGCTGAAAAATCAAACATTATTATGGGCCTATTCGACACTGTTTGAAAAATGGGGGGTCCAAAAGATAAAAAGAAATGGTGTTGGAAATTGGGAAATGGTCCTTGTTTTACATCGACAATGATTGCATGGTTGTCTGTTGCGTGGAAACTGTGTGTAGAAGACAGCGTTACGTTTTTACGGACAAAAGCTATAAAAACCATGAATAATTTCATTCCACTGGTACCATGAATAAGTTTTAAGTTGTTGGTTTGAGTTTTTTCATGCGAAAATTAAATTATTTATAGAATTACTATCACATCTTATATTGATGTCTTTTTCTTGAATCTTATAGGTCCGTTATGTTATATACAGAATTATTATCACACCCTATACGGTATTTTAGGTTTCGATAAAGTACGAGAGACAAAACTTTCACTTGACAAACGATATTTTAAGGTGTTCTCTTGCAAAAATCCATCCCTCAAACCAATTTAAAATCTAAACTATAATTTGATTAGCCTTGATTTTGGACTAAACGTTTTCTTCTAGCAGCGCTCACTACGAAATTTCTAGGCTGTTTTTATCATTTCAATCATATCATTCCGTTGAAAATGTTTTGGACAAAATAGTTTTGTAGCCAATGGTCGATTTCTTTCTTTGAAGCTTCTTTTCTTGTCTTAATCTCTTCTGTTTTTTATCCTTTTCATTTTTGTCTTAATCTCTTACTGTTTCCAGACAAATTGAAAAGCCAAATTGAAGTTAGTCTTGTTGTGGCATTCAAATTTCCGAGTCATTTCCCCCTACCGCCAATATCTTAATGTAATGGATAGTTGATATGAACAAGTCTCTCTCTCTCTCTATAGATTGTTCCTAAAGATATGAAGCCCAGATATGTTTTACAGCCCAAGAGAAAAGAATCTTCATAAGTAGATAGTAATGGCGCAATGGGCAATTACTGGGTTTTCCATTAAGAACTGACAATAGTACTTGGCTAGGATAAGATGGTAGGGGCAACAAACGAATAGCACGAGCAACTCTGCCAACTAAGGTTATCGGCCTTGACCAGTCATTAGCAAGGAGTGGCTAAGCCTGTTTGGTTGGGTAAAAAAAAAAAATTGAAAAATAAGAGGAGGGAGTAAAAAAGTGAAAAGAATGATCATGAATCAAAATCAAATTTTTTAAAGTGGAATGATGAGAGGAGAAAAAAATAAGAGAAATCTGAATGTTCGTTAAAAATATATATTTTTTAAATATATTAATTATATTTCTTTTATTTTTTAATTCTATCAAGTAATCTTTTAATTTTTTCATATTTTTTTGCTAGGTACACATATTTTTCATCTTTCTATTTTTTTTTATCTTTTTAATTTTCCATCTTTCTAATTTCCTTTTTAATCTACTAAGCAAAGCCTTAAAATCTTCTTTAGTCTCTTATTTGACTTACGCATAGGGTAGGGTGCCACGACACATAGGGAGTAAAATTCCTTAATGTTACTAACTTCTAGGCCTAAGAGTACTACTAGGACTTAAATTCTTATTAAATAATTATTTTATGTACTCTGAGTTAAAGTAAAACTCTTGCAATATTTCCTCTATAAATATTATATGGTACATTGTCGAAATTTAGTGAAAGAAATTATTTGAGTTACTTTTCTTTAAGCTCAAATAAATTATATTTTTCTTGAGCTTTGTTTCTAGATTTATGAGATTACAATTGTAATCATCTAAAGACTGTAATTCAAATTTATAAGTTGGTTTTCAGTCTTGAATCCTACATATAATGGTAGTAGGCATCCCTTGAAAAGTTTTGGGATTTCATCTTGTGTTCGGTTTTTTGAGTTAAAGCTCACTCTCTAAACATCTAAGGTTTCGAGAATAACAGAAAAGATCATTTGATTGAAAACTTGAAGGATTTAAACTCTAGTTTTAGTCTATTGACAAATCTGAGTACTTTCTTAGAAGTCCTTGCAATTTCATCATCTCCCCAACCTTGGGGCACAAATACTTAGTTTTATTAGATTTATTACGGTAGATATCACGATAAAAGTTGGTTTTAGTAAAATTTCTAAACACTTTTTTCCAATAAGAGATTACTAGTGCCAATTGCAATTGTCACATGCAGCATTAGTTGCAACTTAAGAAATATATAGCATGTTATTGTAACTTGCCTTATTTGATTGATATGTTTTGATCAGAATTGTTTAGATTTTTAATGAATGATTTAATGAATGATTTATTGGAGGAGATATTCACATTGATTGCATTTCAAACAAGTCACTTTATATTTATTAATAGATAGCTTGTTTAGTTTAGAAATGCTTATTAATAAATGACTTGTTCAGAGAAGAATTGATTTGTAGTGCCAAATTGTGCAAGTAAACTATATTGTTTGTCAATTTACATCCAAGCTCTTAAGGGAAAAAGACTTAGAGAGAGAGAGAAAGATAGATTTAATTCAAAATATAAAAGTGAGGTTGAAACTTGATGATTGAGTTGAACTTAAATAATAGTTTGTGCTTGTCGATTTTATAGTGGATTTCTCTCGGTTAAATTCTACTATTTATCCCTGTAATTTGCAAAACTTGTGAATTTAGTCTTGTACCTTAATTTGATTAGTTTTAATCTTTAAACTTTTCAAAATTTAAAATTTCAGTCCTCATCAAATAATAATTGTTAAATTCAATAAATTAAGTTATGCTATTTTTAAAATCTGATGCGATAAATATATTATCATATGTGTAATGCCATGTTAGCTTGTTATTTCCAAAGATTACTCATCGAAAATTCAGTTAATGGATGAACAATTATCATTTGCATCAAGATTGAAATTTCAAAATTAAAAAAGTATAGGGACTTAGAATGATCCATTGAGAAAATATGAACTAAAGTTAGAACTGTAGGCATAGTACAAGACTAGTAATTGAATTTTATCAAACAAATTTAATTCCTACTATTTGGGTAAAGATTAAAATTTTAAAATTTGAAAAACACAAGAACTAAAATTGACCAATACCAAAAGTACAAAGACTAAAATTGATTAAATTAAAGTATAAGAGCTAAATCCACAACTTTCACAAAGTACAAAGATTAATAAATTTAACTATTACTCTTTGAATAATGCCACCCAAACGTAAGAAAATTCCAAATCATGTGAACAATTTCTGATGTTCATCTCAATTTTAAAAACTACTGGTAATTTAATCCAATTGCAACTAAACGAATATGTAATCAACAAAATCAACCAACCCCAATATTTATATTAAAAAAAAAAAAACAGCCTTCTTCCTATTACCAAGCACGTTGTCTTGACTCTAACTTGAAACGGTGGGCGTTTCATATATCCTGAGAAAATCATCCGCAGTTTTCACTTCAACTTGTTTACCAACCACTCTTCGTTCAAAAATGCTTGCTGTGGACTGTTTTGAAAGAAATTCAATGTCTATTTCTTTGGGTTGATTCAATTGCAAATAATAAAATATTACAATTTTACATTAATTTTACTTTATTTTATTTACATTATTTTTAATGTAGTATATATTTATACTAATTTTATCAAATTAATAATTAATTAATATATCTGTGTGCTCTTATCTTCTTCTTTCAAACTAAAATTGTTGATAGTGTGACTACACAACTTGAAAAAAAAAAAAACATATTTTTGAATCCTGTGTACAAGTTGATGACTTAAATTGGCTTAAATTGTATATGGGAATTGAATTATACGTGGAGTATTAAAGGATTTGTGTTATATTAAATTTAGATAATTTTTTTATACAATATTTAGAATTACTAGTAATCTTTTTTAACTCTTAAATAGAAAGAGAAATGCGCTTTAACGCGCTTAGATTTACGTCTTCTCAAATTGACAACAATATCGCTTAACTAAGACTTAATTTAGCTAATATATAATATTCTTAACCTATGAATCAAGTGTTTAAGATTCACTCATGCGGCATTGACTTAATATTTTTATTTGTAACAAAAGACTTGACTTATTTTGTTGAAAATTTAATACAAGGATAAATAGTGTTATTTAACCTTTTTTTTTCTTCTTTAAACTGTGGGTTTTTCATTTAAATAAAAATGAAACCATGGTTTTTGGGTTTATTTTGTTTCTAATACCTTATACTAATTTAAGAATGACATTGAAGATTAAAACGAAATTCAAGCCACCATGTATGACCAATTGACTGCCAACCAAGATGTCAAAGGCACTTCACATAAACATAGTTCATTTACTATATGGCAGCCACAAGCCTAAAAGTACTGATGTTTTTCAATTTAGCACTTGTGAAGGGATAGATGAATATAGAATTTAATTAAGGAATGGTTTTCAATTTAGCACTTGTGAAGGGATAGATGAATATAGAAGTTAATTTAGGATTAAGTTTATATATTGTTAGTAAATTATATTATAATAATTAAATTTATTTTTAATTAGATTATAGCATACTTATAAGGTGAGTATTTTTATCATTATGAAATTGAGATCAGTGACATCAAATTTAATATATATATTTTAATTTATTGAAACTGTATGAATTTATACAATATTAACTAAGTTGAAAATATTTTTAATATTTTTACTATTAATTTCAACCTACATCATGCATGCATGCACAAAAATATTCAATATCGGCACACGAAAAATTCATTCAACTTTGGCTAAGCAGCTTGAAATAAAATATAAAATAAAACCTATAATATTCTCCCAACTATATGTTTGTCTTGTTAGACCCACCAAACTATATATATACATGCAAAAACCCAAACTTTCCCATCACACACAAGTTCCCATCACAAACTTAACCAAATTAAAGCTTTGCATAATGGAACTTTTCAATATCCCATATCTTAGTTACTATCTTGTGTTGATTGCCATCACAACATTGTTTTTCTACACTAAGCTCAAAAGATCCAATGGCAAAGCTGCACCGGAAGCAGGTGGTGCATGGCCAATAATCGGTCACCTCCCTTTGCTAGGGAAACCTGTGGCGGCTCATGTAACGTTGGGAGCCTTGGCTGATAAACTTGGACCGGCCTTCATGATTCGGTTAGGTGTTCATCCGGCCTTGGTGGTGAGTTCACGAGAAGTAGCTAAGGAAATATTCACCACCAACGACATGGCCGTTTCATCACGGTCCAAAATG
The DNA here is from genome assembly GCA_025698465.1 of Gossypium longicalyx. Taxonomy (NCBI): domain Eukaryota; kingdom Viridiplantae; phylum Streptophyta; class Magnoliopsida; order Malvales; family Malvaceae; genus Gossypium; species Gossypium longicalyx. The sequence continues at coordinate 1,280,952 of CM047000.1, read as the reverse complement.
GCAGCAGCGGAACACATGGGATACAATTATGCCATGTTTGGGTTCTCTCCTTATGGACAGTATTGGCGTGAAATGCGTAAGATAACAATGTTAGAGGTGTTATCGAACCATAGGATTGATCAGTTGAAAAAAGTTTTTGTATCCGAAATAGAAGGTTCGATAAAAGATCTATACAAGTTTTGGGTTAAGGAAAAGGATGGTGAATCAGGTTTAGCTTTCGTTGAGATGAAGAAACGGTTCTTGGACTTGACGTTGAACGTTATTCTTAGGACCGTTGCTGGGAAGAGGTATTCGGGTGTCGGTAAAGAAGAGCAACAAGTGGTGTCACGTTACCGTAAGGCCTTGAGGGATTTTTTTTACTTGTCGGGTATATTTGTGATAGGCGATGCCATTCCTTTCCTTCGAAAGCTTGATTTGGGGGGATACGAGAAATGGATGAAGAAAACAGCACAAGAGTTGGATGATATCGCCGAGGGATGGTTGAATGATCATAGGAGGGAAGGATATTGGGATGAAAGTAAAAAGGAGAAGGATTTCATGGATGTTATGAACTCTGTTCTTAAAGGTGCTGACCTTGCTGGTTACGATGCCGATACCATAAACAAAGCCACTTCTTTGGTACATTCTTTTCTCTCTTTCTTTCCATTTTCGAATTTAATGTCAATCAAGACTTGAGTATTTAAATATTATTTGTTATGTATTTTTTGAAGCAAATGATTTTAGCTGGAAGTGACACGACAACAGTTACGTTAATCTGGGCACTTTCATTATTGCTAAACAAACCTCATCTACTCAAAAAGGCTCAAGAGGAATTAGACATGCATGTAAGCAAGGACAGGTTCGTGCAAGAATCAGACATAAGTAAATTAGTCTTCATCCAAGCCATAATTAAAGAGACATTGAGAATGTATCCTCCAGCACCATTATCAGCACCCCGTGAACTCAATGAAAGTTGTACCATTGGTGGCTACGAAATCCCCAAAGGCACTCGGCTAATCATCAACCTACATAAGATCCAAAGAGACCCTAAAGTATGGTCTGAACCGTCAGAATTCATGCCAGAGAGATTTCTTACGACATACAAAGATGTTGATGTTAGGGGTCAGCATTTTGAACTGATGCCCTTTGGTAGTGGGAGGAGAAGTTGCCCTGGAACATCTTTTGCACTTCAAATGTTGCATTTGACGTTGTCGAATTTCTTACATGCATTCGAGTTTTCGACACCGGACAAAGGCTTGATCGACTTGACTGGAACTGTTGGATTGACCGACATGAAATCTACACCGCTTGAAACAGTCATCTCACCACGCCTTGCCCCTGAACTTTATACATGATCCATAAATCCTGGGAAGGATAGATAAAATAAAGGGTGAATTCGGATTTTATACCTTTATTGTGTTTACTACGTTGAATTTTGTTATTTGTTAAACGCACCTTTTCCTTTTATTTCTCACACACAATGTAACAATGTTTAAGTAAAATATAAATAATAGAATAAGATTTTATTTTCAAATCATATTTAATTTCCTTTTACATGGCTACCTGCTTCCATTCTCTGCCCCACCCTTGCCCCTTTAATTTCCTTTTAAGTAAAATATATGATTTGAAAATATATGAACTAAATGATAAATGATATAATTTGAAGACGAGTCAGGCTATGCTTGGCTTGAGTGTTGAATATTAAATCTCGAGTTTAGTTCATATTTTAAGCGTGCTTAATTTTTTGTCAAAACTTATTTCTCAATACTAATATTTTTTTCCTAATTTTAATGAAATAATTTTAACAATATAAACAATTGGATATGGATTTTGAAATCTAAAATGTAAGGGGACCAAATTCTTAGAAATAAAAGTATTTAGATAAAATTTCATATTTACAAAGAGTATAGGGACTTGTGGTACATTTTAACAAAAAAATTTTGGATGGAAATTGTACGTGAAACTCTATAAAGTCACGAACTGTTAAGAACTATTGGAAAATGTTTTTTTTAATAATATATATGCATGATTTAATGATGATAAATCAATAGTAAAAGTATCATGGTAGCTCTTATATTAAGAGACGGATTGCATTTCATCCTCACTACTTAAAAATGGGTAAGTTAGTCTTTATATGTTAGCTCAAAGAGCAAACTATTTTTTTTTTTAAATTCTATCCAATTCTACTATTAAAAATTAGTCAGAATTAAATACATGTGACACGTCATGTGAAACTGGCTGGAGATTCTATTAGCCACGTCAAGTTTTAATAATAAAAATGAATAAAATTTTTAATAAAAAAATCAATTTCCTATTTGAATTAATATATAAGAATTAATTTAATTATTTTTAAATAAAAAATAAAATAAAATATAACTTTTAATACAATAATCTCCATGATACTTTTACTTAAATTACTAAAAGATTAATTGCCTCTATAATAATCAGCATCTTCTCTTCTCTGTTGATTTTTTTTCTGCTAAGAGGAAAAGATCAAATTTTGGGTTTTCTTTCTACGGCTTCAAAGTTCCAATTTCAGTAACGTAGGTTAGTGAAATACCAATATAGGATGGTTATGTCAATCAATAACCGTGATGCAATGAGTAAGTACAGCAGGAGCCAAACGTTCATATTGGTAAACATAGATTGTTAGTGATAGAATTAGACACCAAAAATTTAATGTTGGATATATCATTAAGGAAATATTATGTTTATACCCTATTATTCCACTTTCGATTATTCATGAAGTTATTGAAGACTGCACTATTAATAGATGTCATGTTTCAGCTGGTATTTGTCATTAAAATTCCATCTAACAATACACTCGATATGTCTGAAGTAGTCGAATTAACAAGTCCTAAAACAACTCCATTAGAAATTCATTTAACTCCCCGCGTTCCTAAATATGTTTTCCAATTCTAGTATTATTACTATTTATTATATTTTTCTTTTGTTAGTATATTGCTTATTTATCAAACTATTATTATATACACTATCAAATATAAATATTTGAGCTACTTGGAATTGGTGTTGATTTTGTTAATTTAATATTTTTATTTATTTTTGAATAAAAAATTTTAGTCTAAATATGCATTATCAATAGTTGTGTTGAAAGAATATCAACATACTAAAGAATCAGTGAGAACGAAAGTTGATTGGAACCTTACCCCGGCATTGGTGGATATGAATGTACTACTAAAGCATCAGGTTGGAGGTGTTTATTGGGCACTTTTAAGAAAAATATATAATTTTAGTTAAATGATAAATTTAGAGTTGTTATGCCTCCACCCCTTAGATATACTCCTCATGAAAGCTCCACCTATTATTTGGATATATATTTTTGGAATACTCTTCAACCTAACAATCATATTAGTTTATGTGAACTCCGCTAATGAATACTCACTATTTATTTTTATTATTGTATTTTGTTTAAAGTGATTGAAAGCACGTTCAATCATCACTCTAACTAAATTTATAATGGCAGGTCATTTGACTCATTATTTCTAACTTGTTAATAGGGACGTGACGTGTGATATTGAGATTGTAGCTAACAGTATAAAAGCTCTCAAATCTGACTAGAAAAAGGGACTTGTTTTCTACTCAACGAGGTAAACCGTTTAATTACATAGTCATTTTCATCTTATCAAATTCAATCATTAATAATTGATACAATAAATGTAGACTCACTCCTATCATAATATTTCTTCAATGACTAACCTAAAAACTAACATCCCTACTAACCAAGCTCAAAACCAAACGTAAAATTTAATGGTTGAATTGTTAAAATATTAATCATATAAAAAATTATATAAAATATAATATCAATGTAATTTTTTCAGAAAAGAGTTCCTTTATATGTAATTTTATTTTCCTATAAAAATTAATTAAAGTCAAGCTTAATTTTATTATATTAATAATAATTTTTTATTTTTATTTTTAAAAATATTTAAAAATAATATAAAATAATATAATTTTTAATATTATTAAACATACGTATTTAATTATCTATATCTAATCATAATAATTTAATAAATTATTATTTTAATAAATTATTTAATATTTCAATGTTATTTTAATAATAAAATTTTGAAAATAATAATTTTAAATAATTTGAAAAAATTCAATATTAATATTTTGACAATAAATATTTATTAAATTATAAATATATTAATGATAAATTTTTTGTAGTATAAAGTTTAAAATATGACATAAGTCCATGTACTCTTCAAAAATTTAAAATTTCGTCCCTGTACTTTTATTTTCTAGAATTTAGTCTCTCTACTATTTAGATTTAAAAATCAAGTCTAACTGTTAATATTGTTTAATTCTTTTTGTCAATTTTATCGATGTCAAATTTTTAAACAAAAAATACTCACTTAGTAGTCATGTAACTAAAAGAATGACATTATAATTAATCTGAATTTAATAAAATATTTTTAGTAATAGTAATAACAGTCGAACTTGAATTTGATATCTAAAAAGTAGGCTGGACTAAATAATATAATTTTGTAATATCTAAAACGCAAAAATAAAATAAAATTTTTGTAAAAAATTTAAACATAATTTGAGTAAATGAATAAACAAATCTATTATTTAAGTTATTTTAGATATTTAGTTAGCCAGAGATGGTGGTGGCATGTGTGTGGAATGTGAAGGAAAAGTGGTTTGCCCAAGTATGTTGGTCAATTTAATGGTAAAGACATGAATGGCCCTTGCACGATATCAAATCCACTGGACCCTTGATCAGTCCATATCAAGGAGATGTAAAGTATCGCACTATATGTCAAATCAAGTCCAGCTCTTAATGACGTTTTGATTGATCAGTGTTTTTAGAACAAGAAAAATGGAGAGAAAATTGATAATGGAAATGGATTGATCATTGATGTATGATTTGGGGTGACGAGGGGAGAAGGCTACTTCACTTTACATCAAAAAGATCACGATCTTTGTTCATCATAAACAAAATATAGACCATAGATTTAGCTAATAATAAATTACAATTTCTTAAAACAATTGTAAATCCATCTCCCTCAACTTAATTAATCGCTATGGATTCATTTCATTCAAGCCCAACACCTTCAACCCTTGTGATAATTGCTTTTCCATTACTGCTAGTCTTTCTTTTCTTTTTCCTATGGATATCAAAATCTAACCCTACAAATATAAACAATGGGAAACTAGCACCAGAAGCGGGTGGAGCATGGCCTATTATTGGCCATCTCCGCCTCCTAAGAGGGCCAAGTATTAAATTAGACAATGTGAATTAAAATTTGATTTGAAAGTAAATGCTTTTATCGTATGTGTCACTAAACAAAGCTTTCTACATTAGCATGTAACTTGTTAGATGGAGCTTTCTAGCAGGCAGGAGCTTGAGCTTGACCCCCACTTGGCTAAAGGGTATAGCATGTAACATCGGCTTCCTAACCAATCCTGCTTTCTCCAATACATTAACCCAACAAAAGACTCCCTATTGACATGATCAAATTTCGCGAAAAATCACAATAATGCAATGATCAATTAGTTCTCTCCAAAGTAAATTTTAATTTCATTTAGGTCTTCCCAATACAAAGTTTTTGGTTTTGTTCCCAAAATTAAATTCTTTCAGAATAGTTTTGGAAAATCTTCAAACCTCTTTTGTATATATTTATAGGAGAGATCCATTTACATCGGTACAAAATTAATGTCATTTGACATCTTTTTGTAATTTTTTATATTATTTATATTTTAGAAATTTAATTATCAGGGGCGAATCTAGGGGTCTGGTAAGGGCTTCAGCCCCTTCTAAAATGTAAAATTACTATTTAGGCCATTGAGATTTTTAAAAAATTTTAAATTAGTAAAGATAAAATTACACTTTGTCCCCCTAAAATTATAAAAATTTAATTTGATCCTTTAAAAATTATAAAGATATAGACTATAAAAAGTTAAAATTTCGTTCGGCCCCCTACAAAATTGTTTTGGTTTTGCCCCTCCCAACTGTTGAATTTATGAAGTCATTTTAACTTGATATGCATTTAAATTTCTGAATCTATTTGATATCTTTTTTATATTGATATAAAATATTATCTATATTAATATATATTTAGTGGTCGAAAGATTTTTACATAAAACTTATAGAAAATTTTAATTTATGCTAAATTTGATATACATGATCTACATAAATGAAATATAAAATTATACATGATCTACATAAATGGAATATAAAATTCAACGGTTGAATTATTAAGATATTAATTGTGTAAAAAATTATAAAAAGTATAATATCACTATAATTTTTTTTTTGATAAATTATAAATAGCACGACTCAAATCCAAATCTCACAGCAGTATACACCATTAACCATTAAACCAATACATAGAGTTCAATATTATTAAAATTTTATACTAATATAAATGTATCATTTCCCTATATTTAATGATGATGATAATAGACAAGAATATTAATTTCGTGGAAAACAATAAGTGAACCAGTTTCCTTTTTCATGTTCTTTTTTGTTTGGAAATAAAAATGTGTTCCACGAAGATTACCAGGTTGATTTTTGTAAAGTAGAAAATAACTTTTACGAAAAAATAGTTTACGAAAAAAAGTGTTTGTTTGATGGAAAGTAATTTGGTTTAATAGAAAATAAGTTATTTTTACTGTAAAATGATATAATATTTTGAAAAGTGTAAGTCATTTTTCGAAAAAGAATTACTTTACAGATAATTTAATTTTCATATAAAAATTAACTTTAAGTCAAGCTTAATATTATTATATTAATAATATTTTTTTTATTTTTAAATATATTTAAATAAATAAAAGATTAATATAAAAGATTATAATTTTTAATATTATTAAACATACATATTTAATTATCTATATCTAATCATATAATAAATTATTATTTTAATAAATTATTTAATATTTTAATTTTATTTTAATAATAAATTTTGAAAATAATATTTAAATAATTTCATATATTATTGAAAAAATTCAATATTGATATTTTGATAATAAATATTTAATACAATTATAAATATATTAATAATAAATGTTTTGTAGTATAAAGTTTAAAATATGTTATAAGTCTATGTACTCTTCACAAATTTGGAATTATAAAGTTTAAATATTTAGTCCCTCTACTCTTCAGATCTGAAAATCAAGTCAAATTGTTAACATTATTTCAATTTTTTTGTTAATTTTGTTTATTTCAAATTTTTAAACAAAAAATATTCACTTGGTAGTCATTTAACTAGAAAACGATATTATAATTAACTTGAATTTAATAAAATATTTTTAATAATAGTAACTGTTGAACCTGAATTTGATATCTAAAAAGTAGGACTAAATATTCAAAGATAAAAGGAAATGGAGTAAATAATATAATTTTATAATATGAATCCACAAATCTATTATTTATGTTATTTTAGATATTTAGTTAGCCAGAGATGGTAGTGGATCGTCAAGGAAAAGTGGTTTGCAATATTTGTCTTTGGTAAAATGGGCTTACATGCTTTTTTCCTTCCTCTTCCTAGCCGTATCGATAGAGTTCAACTCCCAGTCTCAGGTCAAATGCAGAAGAGACACTTCGTACCTCGGGTCGTATGGAAAGGAGTAATTTATTAATTGTCCCTAGAGTATTAATTAGATTTCAAATTAGTCTCTAAATTTTAAAATATTTTAATTGAATTCTTAAAATATTGGTATTGAACAAATCATATCATTACCTCAACTTAACCGCTAATTTAGATGTTGAATAATAGTTTGAATTTGACATAGAGTATATTCAAATTACGCGCAACAAATTATAAACATGTGTAAACTTATCACATAAACATGTTGGATATGAAAAATAAACAATATAAAAGAATTTAGAAGGGTAAAATTTTAATTTGTTATTGTTTGTGTTCTAGCTTAATAATTGAGTAATATTATATATTTAATTTGATGTATTTATTTATAAACAAATCATTGCAATATATGAAAAAACGTAAAATATATATTTATAGATATAAAACAAATTCAATTAAACTATGAAGATATAAGAGAATCTTAAATGTATTAATTAAAAATAATTTTTATGAAATATTTTTAGAAAAATTACTAAATAATATAAAATATTTTATACTAATTTATTTAAACACCATAAAAAATTATTTTTTTATAAAAATATTGAAAATCATTTTTTGAAAATCATTTTGAAGAAAATAAAAGGAGCCAAGATTGGAATTCGTATAAACCTGTCGCCTTTCTTCACATCGCAGTACTTCGTTGATTTTCTTATATGGCTTCAAAATTCCAATATCAGTAACGTAAGTTAGTGAAGGATCAATATACGACAATTACGTCAACAACAGAATAATGCACATATAAGCATTATATGTATCTTAGATTGAAAATAGAAATTTGGCGATGGATTATTCCCATTCACTCACAGCAACTTCAGCTGTTGCAATCATTGCTTTTCCACTACTATTTCTTTTCTCTTTTCTATTGATATCAAGGAGAAGCACAAACTCGAAGAAAACAGCACCAGAAGCTGGTGCAGCATGGCCCATTATTGGTCATCTACGCCTCTTAGGAGGGTCACAACCACCTCACATAAGCTTGGCTAACATGGCTGACAAATATGGAAGAATCTTCAGTATCAAGTTGGGTGTGCATAGAGCTTTGGTGGTGAGCGATTGGGAGATTGCGAAAGAATGTCTCACCGTAAATGATAAAGCGTTTGCCTCTCGTCCAAAACTTGCAAACTCGGAACTTTTGGGTTACAACAGAGCCATGTTAGGCTTTGCACCATATGGACCTTATTGGCGTCAAATACGCAAGGTTGCCGCTATTAAGCTCCTCTCAAATCACCGACTCGAATTACTTAAACATGTAAGGGAATCCGAGGTGAAGACATCTCTGCAACAGTTGTACCAGCTGTGGAACAAGAAGAGAAGTGCTAACTCCGATAAAGTATTGGTGGAGATGAACGGATGGTTCAAAGAAGTTACTCTGAACGTGATTATGAGGATGATTGTAGGGAAGCGAATTCCAAATTCCAGTGAAGGAGGTGAAAACTTGAAATGGAGGAAATCGATGGATGACTTCTTTGTACTAACTGGAAAGTTCTTAATATCAGATGCTTTGCCGTTTCTGAGATTCCTGGACATAGGTGGAGACATCAAGTTCATGAAGAAGACAGCGAAAGAATTGGACCAAGTTGTGGAGGGATGGCTACGAGAGCACAAGCAGAAGAGAGCTGAAAATAAGGCAAATGGTGAGGAAGATTTCATGGGAGTGATGCTGTCTATTCTCAGTGATGGGGAGGAACACCGTGCTGATACAATCAACAAAGCCACTTGTCTCGTACGTGCATATCTCTTAACCAAATATATTGTGATTAATGGCAATTTTTTTTGGTCAAGATTGCTATTAATAACATACATAAGTTGGAAATGCCGTTATTTCATTGTTGATCTTTTCATGGTATTTGATGTAACAGGGATTAGTCTTAGCCGGGGAGGATACCACATCCATCACATTGACATGGGCCTTATCTTTGCTACTCAATAATCGTGACAAATTGAGAAAAGTCCAACAAGAACTAGATGTCCACATTGGTAAGGATAGACTACTTCTAACCGAATCAGACACAAAAAACTTAGTGTACCTTCAATACATCATTAAAGAAACTCTACGCCTATATCCTCCTGTTCCGCTCTCTGTGATCCATGAAGCCATTGAAGACTGCACGGTTAATGGATACCATGTTTCAGCGGGCACCTGGCTTATTATGAATCTTCATAAGATTCATCATGATCCACTTATATGGGCAAACCCTTTTGAATTTCAACCCGAAAGATTTATAACTACCCACAAAGACATTGATGTGAGGGGACAGAATTTTGAACTAGTTCCATTTGGAAGTGGTAGAAGAATGTGCCCCGGAGTTTCATTTGCACTTCAAGCTTTACAGCTTACGTTGGCTAATGTGTTGCATTGGTTTGAGTTTGAAACCCCATCAGGCATAGTAGTCGATATGCGTGAAGGACTTGGGGTAACGAGTTCTAAAGCAACTCCATTAGAAGTTCATATAACTCCTCGCCTTCCAGCTTTTGTTTATAATTCCACTAATTCCATTAGAGCTTACCCTGGGTAATTTACTACATTGGTTCGAGTTTGAAACTCCATCAAACGATCGAGTCGATATGTCTGAAGCAGTCAAATTAATGAGTCCTAAAGCAACTCCATTAAAAGTTTATATAACTCCTCGCATTCCTACTTATGTTTTACCTATAATTATAATAAATAATTTTATAGTATTATTACTATATATATCTTTTTGTTGATTTAATATTTTTATTTATTTATTTATTTTGAATAAATAATTTTATTCAAAACATGCATTATCAATAGTTGTGTTGAAAGAATATTTCAACATACTAAAGCATATGAGAACGAAAGTCGATTGGAACCTTACCCCTATATTGGTGGATATCAATGTACTACTAAAGCATCAAGTTGGAGTTGTTTACTGGGCTCTTCTAAGAAAAATTCCCAGAGTTCATTTTATAAAGATATAATTTTAACTAAATCATAAATTTAGAGTTGTTATGCCTTCACTGCTTGGATAGACTCCTCACGAAAGCTCTACCTATTACTTGGACATATCTTTCGGGAACATTCCTCGACCTAACAGTCATATTAATTCATGTGAGCTCCACTCATTAATCGTCACTACTCATCCTCACTATCGTGTTTCATCTAAAGTTATTGAAAGTACGTCCAATCGCCACCCTACCTAAACCTATGGTGACAAACCATTTGGCCCTATATTCTTGACTTGTTAATAGAGACGTGACATGTGGCATCTCGAGATTGTAGCTAAGAGTTTAAAATCTCTCAAATCTGACTAAAAAAAGGGACTCCCTCTCTCTCTCTGCTCCTTTCATTCCTCATTCAACAACCTAACCAGATATCAACACCATCTTCGTCTAATCACCTCCTATGGTGGTTGTCTGCCTTATACCCTGTAGCGCCCCAAAATTTGTTAATTTCAGATTTTGTAAATTAGACATAAATATTTGTCTGTTTCAGTGGATATGTGTTTTAGGTGTGTGTGGGAGGCCCCAAGTTCAAGCTATGACATTGGCTTAATTTTGGTATTTTTTTTGAATCAAGCCTTATCTCTGGTCAGAAGGCTTCAAATTAATTGTTTTTAAGTTTATAATAGAATGAGCCTGTTGGTCTGATGGTTAAGTTGGGATGTTGGGGGACTTGTGTTCGAATCCTTGCATGAGTAAGGGGGCTGATTTTTGCTGGGTGGATTGTAGGAGTTTCAGTTTAGTCGAAATACTGATGTGGTTATGAGTAGTGGGGATTGCGGGAGTGAAAGTAGGAGAGAATTTAGGGATTTGTGATCAGAATGTTAGTTTCTTGATAATCTTTCTTTCTTTTTCAAAATTTTGGCTGACTCTTAGGGAAAATTACTGACGTTTTCTTCCTTTCCTCCCTTATCCTATATTCGACTTTTGCTCTTCTTTCTTCCATCTTCTCTTTGATTTTGTTTCTTTTGTTGACTTTCACCATCACCTTCGCTAGTTGGATTTCCATCAAACGTATTGATAAGTGGGTTCTCGTGGTTTGTAAGCGTGAATATTAAGTTTTTGATTGGGGTTATTGTCGCTTTGGCAATAGCATATTGCGAGGATCAAGGTTCTTCTCGTGCTGTTTCGTGATCGACTGATTTGAGGTGGTTGGGGTAAGTTTTGTCACTTTAAGGATGAGTATATCTTTTGGGTTTGATTTTAGTTCGATTTCTAAGTATTTAATTCAGTGCTTTATTGGTCGATTATAGGTTCTGAAGTGTTCGGAAATGTTGCTACATCGAAATCGTACCAGGTGTGTAACTGAAAACACAAAAAACGAGGTTTCAACGAAAGCCAAAAACCTCACTGTCGACGCCACACGGGTATATGGCCGCTCGTATGGTAGGTCGTGTTCCATAACACGGGCGTGTGATCAACGAGGCCAGGCTGTGCGCTCAAGACACGACCGTGTGATGGCCAGGTAGGCCGTGTGCGACACACGGGCTAGACTGATTTAGGCCATCTGGGAATTTGGGCCAGGCCGTGTGATCCACATGGGCCAAGGCCGATCTGGGTGTGTGGGCTGTGTGGGCCCATACGGGTAAGCCACATGGGCTTGTGAGCCCATTTATTTGAAATGATTCCTAGGGCTGCACGGGTCGCCCAAGTTGACCGTGAACCTACTGTAGGGTCGGTAAGCGTTACGTAGACCATTGAATGTATGATCTGAGTGTATGTGATGCATGACAAATTATGTATTATTACTGGTATATATATGTTTACGTATGATTGATGGTTACATTCCAGCATGACATATTGTATATTGCATTGCATTGGGTTGTGATGATAATATATTGGAGGAAGTGTACTGAAAGACTTTGAGACTATTATCTGACAGCTCAGCTGCAATATACTGATTATGTTCCGCATTCGATACTACTTGGAGTGTAGGGATAAGTGGGTGTTTTAAACCCCATATGGAGTGTAGTGATGGACGGAGATGGCGTGTAGAGGCTGGTTGGGTAAGACTATATATCTGATACTGTGACTGTGATGGGCTTAGGCCTTAATGCATATCTAATACTGAAACTGAAATGGACTAGGGCCCGAACTACTATTGAAATTGTAATGGGCTTAGGCCCCAGACTGTATTTGACTGTTTACTACTAATTAACTGTATGCATGTTTTATGTGGGGATTACACACTGAGTTTACGTAAACTCACCCCTTTTGTTTAATGTGTATAGGTAATCCTCAGATTTAGACGAATCAGTGGGGCAGAGGACTTAACGGTGACCACATGGGTTATTTTGAAATTGCTTTACATTCCTTTATGGTTTATTTTCTATTTCTGTTGAGATATTTGGTTGTAAATTTGGGACTTTCGGACTGTTTGCTTTTATTTTGGATTTAGACCGTTTTCATGATTTTTTTAAACTGTCAAACTCAACATAAACTCGGTTCTATTAAAAAAATAATGATTTTACTAAACGCAAATAGTTTTCCTCAAATGTCACGGTTTTAAAAACTTCCGCTACAGCAAATATTTTTAAACGATTCAGTAACAAGGAAATAGATTTGAAATGGACGAGATAATTAGTAGCTAATCAACGAATATGTTTTAACTTGATAAATGCGATTTCAATTTCCATTCCATGTGACATTGCCAGATTCGGCCATAACGTTTAGGCTGAGTTTGGGGTGTTACATACCTAATGAGGTGAACCGTCTAATTCCACTGTCATTTTCGTCTTATCAAATCCAAGCCTTAACAATTGGTATAGTAAGTGTGGACTCACTCTTATCGTGATATTTCTCTAATACCAAACTCAAAACCAAATCTAAAATGTTATCCAAACTCAACCAAATCAATACGAAAACTACTACTATCATCCTTACAACTATTATGCTAAACTATATTCGTGTCAACAAAGATCTTATAAAGCCTACCCAAACTAGTAAATTAGACAATTTGAATTAAAAGTTGATTTGAAATTAAATGCTTTTATCTTATGTATCATTAAACGGAGCTTTCTACATTAGCATGTAGCTTGTTAGATGGAGCTTTCTAGCAGGCAGGGGCTTGAGCTTGACCCCCACTTGGCTAAAGGGTATAGTACCCTTTTCAATCCATTTGAAAATTAATTCTTAAATATTATTCTTAAAATTAGTCTACAAGTTTATTTCACTCAAAAAAAAAAATTGTTAGAAAATAAAAAGTATAGGGACTAGTTTTAACAAATGGTAAACATAGAAATGAAAAAAAAAAGAAAAAATAAAATAACATAAAAGAAAAAATTAAATTGCTCAAAATGAAAAAATATGGGGATCGATTCTAGAAATTAACCTAAAATTTTTATTTGTAATGAGATTTAATGTGTCACATCAGCTTACCATTACATCGTTAATGACAATCAACGGCTCAGTGACTAAAATGTTACAGTGCAATAACTTAAGTGATTAAAATGTAATACCCCGAAATTTTTATAGTAAGATATTATCTTTGATATAGTAAAATAAGGAAATAAAATGACAAAAAGGGAAATTTTGAGTTATGACAACATAGAGAAGTAAATTATGATATCTTGATTCAGGAAATGACTAAATTGTAAAAGTGAAAAAAGTTTTGTGGCCCAAGAGTAAATACTCAAAATTTGAGGGATTAAAGTGTAAATATAAAAAATTTGAAGGACTAATAGTGCAAATATTTTAAGAGTGAAATGATCTATAAACCAAGGAAAATTGATGAATTAGGACCAAATTAAATAGGTGAAGAATAATGAAGGACTAAATTACAATTTTACCAAAATTAAATAATGACTTAATGATGGAATTTTAAAAGATCATGAGGGCTGTACAGGCCCGTTTGGTCCCTAGCCCAAAACTCAATAACCCCAAACAGACCCGAATAGCCCACTAAATTAAAACCCATTTCTATAACCCCCTCAAGCCCAAACAAAACAGAAGCCCTACCCAAACCTAAGCCCGATACCTAAAATGAAACTAAAAACCCTAGCCGTTCGGTCAAACCCTCCTTTGCCCCACTTGCTTGGCCACCGCCTCTGCTCCCACCGACGGGTCAAATCCACCACCACAGCCTGCAAACATTAATAGGAATAGACATAAAGCAGAAATAAAAAGCATGTAATGGCTATTTAAAGCCAAATCAAAAAACCATTCGGTACATTCGGCACTGGAGAGAAATAAAAAAGAACAGATTAAAACACAAGCATAGAACCACAGTAAAAATAGAAGGGAGTTCAACGATTTCGAATCAAGGTTTATCTATCTTCCTTTTTTTATCTTTTTCGAACCTATATACACATTTTTCGCCGTTTTGTATTTTAAAAAAGGGCACATGCATACATATTTATAGACAAAAAAAATAATACAAAAATCTTACCTTTTTTACGATTTTCGGCCACCGTGTACGGTGGCCGTGCGCATGCGGAGGGGCGCATGTCGTCGATCCAGGCGGTGACCGGAGACCGGGGCCAAAGTTTGAGAGGGGGAGAGGTTTGAAGGTTTTTTTTTTAAGGAGAAGGTGAAAATGAAAAAAAAGAAAAAAAATATGGCTTATATAGGCAGGCAAAACGCACCGTTTTGCCCAGCCCCCCTTAAAACACTGAAACGACGTCGTTTAGACAATGACCCGATGACCCGACCCGCCTATACACAGGATCCGCGTGTTTTTGGTTTCTGGGATATTTATACGCGAGGTCTTCCGCTTTTTTGGTAATTTGCGATTAATTTCCTTTTAATTCCTAATTTTGGCCCAGGAGATTACTTTGGTTTTCGATTTGGTCCCCCTTTTAAATGCGCATTTTAGGGGGTGGGGGTTATTTCCCATTTTAGGCCCCCTATGCTTTTGAGATTTTAAATCGGTCCCATTCTTCTTGGTTTATTTTCAAATTGGCCCCGAATTCTTTTTTCTGAGTTCAATTTAGTCCCTAGTTTGGTCATTTAGCTCCTTTATTATTAAATTAATTAATTCTATTTTCTTTTATTATTATTTATTTACTATTATATATATATATATATATATTTTTTTTTTACTTTCATTTCCACTTTGTTATTGCACTATCGTTATTATTTTCCATATCATTACCATTAAAGTTACGTTTCCTTTCTATACCTATTTACTTTTATTTGTTTTTATATATTTTTATATTATTGAATCATTCATTTTAGGCTGTCATTGTTACAATAGTTATTATTATTACTTTCATTGTTATGTTTGTTTTTGTTTTATTACTAATATTATTATTAACATTATTATTATTAATTTTGTTTACTACTATTACCCCTATTATATATTATTATTTTTTTATTGCGCTATCATTATTTCTCTCTTTACTCACTAATATTATTGATATGAGCATATTTTAAATGTATTATTATTATCATTATTATTATTATTATATATAATACATGTTTTATTATATATGTATATACATACATATTTGTATATATAGTATTATTATTTTCTTCACTTTAATATTATTATCCTCCTCGTCATCTTTGTAATTACTATTACCATTGTATTATGATTATTATTAATTTCACCTTTTTATTATTTACCTATTATGTTTCTTATCTATTTATATTCTTAGTACTATATTATATTTATTACTTATTAGCATTATATTATTACTATTACTATCATTAGCATTTGCATTTTTAAACAACACTTATATGTATGTATTATGTTTTAAATACTATTTTTAATACCATACATGTTGTGTATACATTTCTCTTAATAAAAGTTATATTTTGTATATATTTTCATATATATCATGTATACACGTTTTAATATTATATCTCTACATATATATATATTATGTATATACATTTTTAATACTATATATATATATTTTTTATTTTTTATTATCTCTATTATTAGGTATATATTTTAATCCATACACATATATATTTATGTATTGTCATTATTTTATATATATATATATATATATATATGGTTACATTTTCGACAAATATAGTATATATATATTCTTTTTTTTTTTATACATTTTACATTTATGTATGTTCCTCACCTTTTCATATTTACATTCTTACTATTATTAGCATGTTCAAATATCTTATGTATTGTTATCATTTTATACTATCATTATTTATGTTATTACCATTATTATCGTTCTCGTTTCATTGTTATTTGTATTTTGTCATGTTTTGTTTATTTATTTTGTTTATTTATTTACCTACGTATTTGTTCAATTCATGTCCCTCGCGTATTTGTTTATATTTACACATTACTAGCATTGCAATTATTCCATCTCTTATAATTGTTCATATTATTTTGACACGGTCGCACCTATTATGTTATACATATTGACACCATAATTTACTTTCATGTTTTACTATAAATCTCACTATGTTTTTTATTCGATGCCTTAAAATCATTCTTTCATAAAAGTTATATTCCATATTTGGTAATTCGAGACAATCGTGCCCTAACTTACTGGGTTTCGGTTCTTCTCATTTTACCTAAATAACGGAATATTCTTTCAAATCACAATTCGAGTTTAAAACATGTTTATTTTCAGAGATACGAGGTGTGGTGCCCTAACTTACCGGGTATGACATTTTGTTACCTCGAAATAAGATCTTTTCGCAAATAAAGGCAATATTTGGTATTTGGGAATTCGAAGAAACGTGCCCTAACTTACTGGGTTTCGATTTTCCTCGTTCATCCTCACTAACCGAATATCCTTTGTAAAAGGAGTTAAAATACATTAATTTTAAATAAAAGGCAAGCTCAGTCTCAAGGTCCGAGGTGTCATGTCCTAACTTACTGGGTATGATATTTTATTACTTCGAGATGAGAGAGTCTTTAACATCAGTTATTTTATTCGATCATTTTTAAATCAGCATTTTTATAAGGAGGGATCGTATTTCAAAGACTTTCAAGTTTTCAATCTTCGACACTCAGACATTAATTAATCAACTAGGTACCAATTTTTGGGCGTATCGAGGGTGCTAATCCTTCCTCGTGCGTAACCGACTCCCGAACCTGTTTTCTTGATTTGCGTGGACCAAAATCGTTGTTTAAATAAATCAAACCATTTATAAAAAAAAAACAACCACTTTTACGAGGTGACCCGATCGCACCTCATCAAAAAGGATTGGTGGCGACTCCTCTATTCATTTTCAAAATCAAAGTCGATTCCCGTTTTTCCAAAAAATGGTTACGACAAGGGCAAAATGGTCAATTGAAAAGAGAGAGAATTCTAGAAGGCAATCATGATGCTTGAGATATTTTGATATTTTATAATTATTTAATTAGATAAATATTATTTTATTAATATTTTAATAAGATATTTTATTATTATTTTATTAGTATATAAAGAAAGAAAGATGAGGAATTCTCATCCATCTTTCCCATGCAAAACCAACGTGAGAAGAAGAAGAAGAAAAGAAGTTTTCATTTCTTTACAATTTGGTCATTCTACCAAAAATTTACCATTTTCACCCAAAAATTAAAAGAATTTCCATAGCTACCAAGAGAGAAAAATGTTAAGGAGACTATGGGAAGTTAGAATATCAAGTTGGATTCAAGAAATGAAAGCTGAAGGAGAGAGAAAATCAAGATGAAGATTGAAATCAATAGAACAAGGTAAGAACATCATGATTTCAATATATTTTTAAGTTTGATATTATTGAAAAAGCATGAGATTGATGTTAATGTAGAGTTTCCTTACATATGGTCCTATGTTATTGATATATTAGTGAAGAGAAAATAAGAGAAAGTAATGAGAAATAGTGTAGAGAAAGAAAATAAGGGTGTTATAAACATGGTAATTAATATTTTGCACTAAAACAGTTTTAGGCAGCAGCAATAGTCCGACTTTAAAAATCCACCAAAAATAGTGGAAATTGATTTAGAGACTGAATAAAATATGAAATTAAATTTTATTGGGCCTAGTTTTTCATAGAAGAAACAGTATAAGCAATGAAATTGTAAATTGTGAGATATAACAAATTTAGTTAGACAACGTCAGAATGATTTCAGGTTCCCGTGTTATGACTTTGGAAAATCATAAAAAATTGGGGAAAAATAATTAGGTTCTTAAAGTTATATGTTTAAAAATTTGAATGAGTCTATTTTTAATAGAAACAGACGAGAACATCATATGAATCTTGTACAATGGGATAATTAATTTTTAGTAAAGAAGGGTCAGAATTATCAGACAACAGAATGAGGGTGAATTTAAAGAATAAACTGTACTTATTGGCTAAACCAAAAATTCTGAAAATTTTATGGTAAGAAGACACGTAAGTCTAGTTTTATGAAAAATTAGCGTATCTTAATTTCGAGTTTTGTAGCTCAAGATATATATAATTTAGTGACTATGATGCAAATGAATAGTTTTGAATATACATATAAGTAAATAGTGAAATTATTGATAATGTTACTTGTAGCATGTTATATAAGTTAAGGATGTGGAATGGAGAGGAGGAGGATGAAAATAAATATATGAATTTTCAGCTAGCAAGGATTTTGTTGGGTTTTTCACACAGGAAGCAAAACAGAACCAAATTATTCGGATGAAATATGAAGCTCTTACTGAAGCTAGAGCAACAAAGTAATAATTCCGGATAAAGTATGAAGTAAGTTTGAGATTCAAGGACTTGAGAGTTGCAACCAAATAAACAGAAGCAAAATGGATGAAAAACTGAGAAAAGTATTTCATCCGGGTAACATACATACTGCTGGTTGTTGCCACCTTTAATAGGTTTACATTTAAAATGGATAATCTGTATGTTTTAGATTCAGGGACTAAATTGAATAAAAGAAAAATTATAGGGGCAATTTTGTAAAAATGCCAAAAATGACCAAAATGAAATAAATGAATTGTTTTATTGATTAAATTAATATATTTAATGAAATTATTAATTTGGATCAAGATTGGGTGAAAATCGAGGAAAATAAAAATTTTACCAAAATGCCCCTAAACTTAATATTTCTGCAATTTCGCCAGGTAAGTTCGTATAACTTGAATTATATTCTTAAATGCTTGAAATGTATGTTATTGATTTGAATAATTTGAATTTTCATTGTATGAAAATTGATAAAACATTGATATATTTGATAAAAAAGGGGAAGAAATCCCAGTTGAATGGAAAGAAAATTCGATGGATCTTTGAAAAGGAATTGACGGTAAAAAGGATATAGCCTGGACGGGTGATCCTATATATCAGCCCTCCCGAAGAATACATGTAAAATGGATTTAGCCCGGACGGGTAATCCGAATTGGGGTCTGAATTTAGCCTGAACTGGTAATTCAGATCCAAGCTCATTAGAGTAATTGTCGTTGCAGGGGATTTAGCTTGGACTGGTGATCCCGACAATACTCTATGAGTTTATATTACAGGGGATTTAGCCTGGACTAGTAATCCCACTGTAAGGATGAGGTTCACGGGAGTGTGCTTTCTAAAATGAAATGTGTAAGATCATGGTTGAAAGATACCATGACAACATGATATGAAATGTGTAAGACCATGGTTGAAAGATACCATGGTAACATGACATGAAATGTATAAGACCATGGTTGAAAGATACCATGACAACATGACATGAAATGTGTAAGACCATGGTTGAAAGATAACATGGCAACCTGATATTTAATGTGTAAGACCATGGTTGAAAGATACCATGGCAACATGACATGAATTGAATAAGACCTTGGTTGAAAGATACCATGGCAACATGACGGGAAATGAATAAGATTATGGTTGAAAGATACCATGGCAACATAACAGAAAATGAGCAAGACCATAGTTGAAAGACACTATGGCATCATGTTGAAGATAAATAAGATCGTGGATGTCTGTTGAACAACTAATATTCAGGTAATATGTACCAGATGACGAATGGTTATATGAATTGGTTATACAAAATGGTTGTGTGAAATGTTTACATGAATTGGTCATATGGAAATATATGTACAAAATAGTTGTATGAAATAATTAAGAAGGTAGATAAATGAAATAAGTATGGGTACATGGAATTTAATTTATGTTAAGTTTAATATGAACTATTACCGAAATAAATATACATAAGATACAAGGAAATTATAGTGCATGAAATACTGATATAACGAAACGAATGATATATGCTTATGAAGAAACGGTAAGAGAATAATATGTTTCGTGACATGTACATATATGATTATCTTTGATATGTTGATACAAGGAAATTATGTAAGTTGAGACTATTATTAAACTCAAGTGTGATATGTCGAGAAAATAGGTATATCAATGTTAAAATTATATGAAATATGTACAAGTATACTAACAATGTTGTTGTTTGATACTTAGATAAGTGCCAAACTATTGATTGAACGGTAATATGTTTATTTATTTGATGTATTGAATCGGTAAGTATTTAATTGAAATTTTTGTTAAATGATATGTAAATCCTATTATTGCCCCGAAATCCTGTTTCGACAACGGATACGGGTTAGGGGTGTTACATAAAATGTAACCTAAAGTAAACAAAAAATGACTATTTTAGTAGTTTACTCATAATATTACTTATTTTAATTACGGAATGACATTCCTATAATTTCCTAACCAACTTAGTGCCCTGTTGACTCATACACCAACTCGATTCGGAGTTTAATAATAGTATAAATATACAATTGATGGAACTAATGGAGTGTGCATAATAAAATTAAAATATATACAAATATCAAAATAAAATTTTAGTTGAGTGGTAAATTAAATGTTTTACTAATGTAATCAGTGTGAGTTTGAATCCCATAATATCCATATTTTTATCGGTTGTTTTACGTAAAAAGATTAAATGATGCATCGTTGAGAGCACCAAAAATATCCTATCCCTATAAAATAATGAAAATAATAGTACAAGGGAAGTATGGTCAAATCCTCAGGGACTGGATTTGCACAACTTATTGTTCCTCGAGATCCCGGACAGAGTCGTGCCCAAGAAAAACTGTGTACTTGGGAAAAAATAAAAAAATAGAATTAAAAGTTTGATTGAATTGAAATTGAGAAAATTAAAATTAAAAATTGTAAAGATATACAGAGTTGAGGAAAAAGAGTTTTTTTATGGAGAAATTCCAGCCTCCGGTTGTCTCGATCTGCCTTGGGTTCAATCTTAGGCTTTTAGGTGATCCTTCTCGAACAGAATAAGCCAGTTATAGTGGAAGAGTACGCCTATGACCATCAGCTCCACTTAGATTTTAAACTTACGATTTAGAGGAACCTGACTTTAGCCAACCGTCGCTTTTGTGGGATCATCTTACACTAGATCATCACTTCTCAATGGCGAATGCCACGCTATTTTGTCTCTTGGGCTCGACAACCACTGACACAATAAGCTAACAAACCGACTGTGCAACCTTCCCAAAACATACAAAGTGACCGTTCTTTGTACAAGTTAAAAATATCACCTTTGAAGGGACATAGACGTAGCCCCGTAATGCGGAGAAATGATGAATACTCTTTAAGAAGGCTAAGTGCGGATTCTAAACCTAATGAACCCTTTTTGGAGAATTTCGACAACTTCTAGCTAGATAAATTTAGTGGCTCATGCTTTTTGGGAAAAAAAGAAATAAACGTAATGAAAATGGAATTTTTATTAAATAATATTAAATGAACAAAGGATAAGCTTTTTGGGAGAGGGAGTGTTTACAAAAAAGATGAGTGAAATTTGTGTCACTCTATATTTTATTTATAGTACTAGGAAACCTAGTCTAATCCTAATTAAATTCTAAAAGATAAATACAAATAAATAAAGATAATTAAAGATAAAAGAAGATAAAAGCTAAAATTAAATCTAAATAATAATTTTTAACAATTATCCTAATAAAATTAAAAAATTAAGGCTCCGTTTGTCTCACTGAAAATCTGTGTAAAATATTTTCTGTTGTTTGGTAGATTTCTTAAAAATATTTTATAAAAGTTGTTTTCAATTAAACAAACATATATTTAAGATTTTCTTATTTTTTTCATTGTTTAATTGAATTTATTTTTATCTATAATTTTATATTTTTACATTTTTTGCATATATTAAAAATATTATGTTAAATTCAGATTCATTGCAACGTCATTTTCTAATTACATGATTACTAAGTGAGTATTTTTTATTTAAAAATGTGACATCAACGAAATTGACAAAAAAAATTAACGATGTCAACAATTAGACTTGATTTTCAAATTTGAAAAGTAAATGGACTAAATTCTTGAAAATAAAAGTATAAAGATTAAATTACAAATCTGTGAAGTGTACATAGACTTATGACATATTTTAACCTTTATACTACAAAACATTTATTATTAATATATTTATAATTATAATAAATATTTATTATTAAAATTTTAATATTGAATATTTCAATAATATGTGAATAATATTATTTAAAATTATTATTTTTAAAATTTATTTTTAAAATAAAAATAAAATATTAAAATAATTTATTAAAATAATAAATTATATTTATTATATTAATAATTTATTATATGACTAAATATAAATAATTAAATATGTATGTTTAATAATATTGAAAAATATAATATTTTAAATATTTTTAAAAATAAAAAAAATTTATTATCAATATAATAATATTAAGCTTGATTTAAGTTAATTTTTATATAAAAATAAAATTATCTATATTTGAACTATTTTCCGAAAAATGACTTACGTTTTTTAAGAGGGTAAGTCATTTTACAGGAAAAATGGCTTATTTTACCTTGACCTATAAGTCATTTTCTGTTGACCAAACTATTTTCTATGAAACAAACATAGGAAAATGCAAAAAAATATTTTCCGTAAACCTTTTACATGTAAATAAACGGACCCTAAATAGAGTATTGTGTTTATAAAATATCTTCTTTGCACTTTTGCCCCCAAGTCTTTCACACTTTACATTTTTGGCACCACTTCCTTCCTACTTCACATGCTAGCACATTTTATCTTTAAATTCACGCTTTTTGCACCCAAATTTCCTTTTGTCTTTAATTTAGTCCCTACAAGATAAAAAACCATAAATAGCTCAAATTAATAGGATCATTCTCTAAATAAATGTGTAATTAATACATAAAAATATGTCATTCTAGAATAAATACCCTCATATTTTAATTAGGAATTGATGTCTAATTAACTCGTGACACCAACTCGATAAAAATCTTAAATAATAATATAAATTTAATTAATTATTATATAAATTAACTCAATATAAAACAGTTAAAAATCAGAAAATATTCGAATTTAGATAAAAAAAAGAATAGAAAAATCCAAGATAATTTCAAAAATAATCCAACGCATGTGGATAGGATGTTTTAAAGTACCAAAACTTTAATATTTCCGAACACTGCCGAGCTTCAATTGGCTATGTATACTATTGTTGGTCAAAAGTAGAAAACGTGGGTGGATTTTGCGTGATACTTCAACATATGTAAGGGATTGAGCAATCTTACAATTATATCAACATTTAGCTAAATTACGTTATTAATCTTTATATCATGAATTTAATTTATTTAATTTTAATTTGTATATTTTTTAATTTTAAAATTTTAGTTCTCATCCAACAACATTCATTAAGTTAAATTTTACTATTTTTAAAATTTGATGCGAAAAACATATTACCATATATGGAACTCCATGTTGTTTTATTATTTCTAAATATTAGTTACTAAAAATTCAGTTAATGGATTAATGACGGTCATTTACGTCAAGAATTAAATTTTAATTTTCAAAAAGTACAAGGACTTAGAATGATCTAATTGGAGAATATGGACTAAACTTACAATCGTACACATAATACAAGACTAATAATTGAATTTAAACAAACGGATTTAACTACTATTTATTGGGGTTAAGACTAGAATTTTAAAATTAAAAAAAATATGAGACTAGAATTCACCAATTCAAAAAGTATAATGATCAAAATTGATCAAATTAAAATGTAAGGGTTAAATCTATAACTTTTACAAAGTAGATAGACTAATAACAAAATTTAACCTTAATTAAAGAAATTATTGTTCCTAGAGTGTGGGGGAATATATATATATATATTTGGGTAGATAGCAAGTCACAGTTTTCATTTTTAGGCACCAAAATTAAAAAAGTTACAACTTTGGCACTACTAATTTATTACAACTTTGGCACTACTAATTTATCTTTTTCATTTTGTTTTTTAGAATTAATTTTTAGAAATTAAATGACAAAAAAAAAAAAAAAAACAAGAACACTTGTTAATGAAGGTACTGTGTTGACATCCCCTAGCCCTTTAAATCCAACTCCCTCATCTCTGTTACTCACATTCCATTTCTTATCTTAATATTAAAGTGGGAATCTGGCGATTGATTATTTCCATTCACTCACAGCAACTTTAACTGTTAGGATCCACCCGATTAAACAACAAGTAAGAAAAAATAGTGGAATAAATTGAGAAATTGAACACACAAATTTAACGTGGAAAAGCCCCTCCAAAGAGGATAAAAAACCACGGGCAAAGATAATTTTACTATAATGGCAAAAGAACAAAGAGTACAAAAGATATAGATAAAAAACTAAACCCCGAAAAACCTGAAAACTAAGAACCCACAAAACGTAACCACAAAATTCTCTAAATGTGTTATGAGTTCTAATCTCTAATGGGTGTAATTTCTAAGGTTGTAAAAGAGCCTATTTATAGGCTAAATTCATAAGTCAAATAAAAATAAATAATCTAAACTAACCAGTGTTTGATTGAAACAAGTAAATAGAGTTTAACTGAAAGATTATTTTTCAAATTTGACTGAAAATAGGAGTCATATTTAATAAATCTCCACCTTGACTCATATTTCCACAACGCCATCTTTGCCAAAGCCCGCTACGAGCCTATCTTGAACTATGTAGGGAGTTAACTGAGTCGAATTTGTGCTTAGAAACTGGAAGACTTCTAGCCTTCGACTTGTACACTGCCAAATCAAAACTAACCCTGGTCCGATTTTCACGAACACAGTGCCCTAACTTTTCAAAACCTGCATCCAAAAGAGAACCTCTCTTCAACAAAACGGTCATACCTTTTTCCCTCCTATGACCAAGTTGCCTCTGCTCCAAACAAGTTGACTTCAACTCTCAAGTAGCAGACGAGGACGCCCGATTTCACCTGGTCATCGTATAACCTTCCAGAATATAAAGACTGCTGGTTCTTTTACCTTTTAACAAAACGAGAGCTCCACGAGATACTTTAATGCTGCTCGACTCGATGTTGATTTTGCATCCTTTTAAGTCTAAAATACTTAAGGAGATGAGATTCTTTCGTAAATCAGGTACATACCTGACATCTGAGAGTGTCTTAATCGTCCCATCGTACATCTTAATTTTAACAGTACCAATACCAATTACCTTACTAGATGAATCGTTTCCCATGCGCACAACTCCACCTTCAACTGAACTGTATGTGGAGAACCATTCTCTATTGGGACACATGCGGAAAGAACATCCCGAATCTAGGATCCACTCGGACGTGAGCTTAGAGTTATCGCTCGTTGACACTAACAAGAAATCATCACCGTTTTCATCGACCAAATTAGCTCCAGCTACATGTTCCTCGTTACTCTCAGTAGTTCTTTTATTTCACAGTTTATAACAATTTGCTTTGACGTGACCTAACTTTTTACATTAGCGACACCCTTTGTCTCGTTTCTTTGATGATACCAAAATGGAAGCTTGCCTATCTGTCTTGCTATCCAAATGAAGCTCATTGTCGAGTTTGTCTCTACTCAACAAATGACCCTTCACATCTTCGAACGAGAGTTTGTCTTTGCCATAAATCAGGGTCTCCCTGAAAGACTTGTATGAAGGGGGTAAAGAGCACAATAATAGCATAGCCTGATCTTCATCGTCAATATGAAGCTCAACATTATTTAAATCATTTAAATGAGTAATAAATTGACTGATGTGATCTCTAAGAAGCTCACCTTCGTTCATGCGAAACATAAATAGACGTTGTTTCAACACTAAACGATTAGCCAGAGACTTAGTCGCATAAAGAGTTTCTAACCTTTTCCACAAGGCGGATGAGGTCTTCTCCATCAATACCTCCTGCAATATCGTATTCACGAGGCACAACTGGATTGCAGACAAAGCCTTTTCATCAAGCTCTTCCCATTCTGTTTTATTTAGATTCTCAGGCTTTTTCCCAGTAACAACCTTTTTCAAACCAGATTGAACTAGAATTGCCATCATCCGAACTTGCCACAAATTGAAATTTGTTTCACCATCGAACTTTTCAATTTCAAATCTTGTTGCTGCCATCTTTGAACGGGCTGATTTATGAAAATTGAACTAGCTCTGATACCACTTGTTAGGATCCACCCGATTAAACAACAAGTAAGAAAAAATAGCGGAATAAATTGAGAAATTGAACACACAAATTTAACGTGGAAAAACCCCTCCAAAGAGGATAAAAAACCACGAGCAATGATAATTTTACTATAATGGCAAAAGAACAAAGAGTACAAAAGATGGAGATAAAAAACTAAACCCCGAAAAACCTGAAAACTAAGAACCCACAAAACGTAAACACAAAATTCTCTAAATGTGTTATGAGTTCTAATCTCTAATGGGTGTAATTTCTAAGGTTGTAAAAGAGCCTATTTATAGGCTAAATTCATAAGTCAAATAATAATAAATAATCTAAACTAACCAGTGTTTGATTGAAACAAGTAAACAGAGTTTAACTGAAAGATTATTTTTCAAATTTGACTGAAAATAGGAGTCATATTTAACATCAACTGTTGCAATCGTTGCTTTTCCACAACTACTTCTTTTCTCTTTTCTGTCGATCTCAAGAAGAAATACAAACTAAAAAAAAAAAAACAGCATCAAAAGCTGGTGGAGCATGGCCTATTATTGGTCATCTCTGCCTCTTAGGAGGGCCACAACCACCTCACATAAGCTTGGCTAACATGGATGACAAATATGGAAGAATGTTTACTATCAAGTTGGGTGTGCATAGAGCTTTGGTGGTGAGAGATTGGGAGATTGCTAAAGAATGTCTCACCATACATGATAAAGCGTTTGCCTCTCGTCCAAAACTTGCAAGCTCGAAACTTTTGGGTTACAACAGAGCCATGTTTGGCTTTGCACAATATGGACCTTATTGGCGTCAAATGCGCAAGATTGCCACTATTGAGCTCCTTTCAAATCACCGAATCGTATTACTTAAACATTTAAGGGAATCCGAGGTGAAAACATCTTTGCAACAGTTGTACCAGCTGTGGAACAAGAAGAGAAGTACTAACTCCAATAAAGTATTGGTGGAGATGAAGGGATGGTTCAAATAAGTTACTCTGAACGTGATTATGAGGATTATTGTAGGGAAGTGAATTCCAAATTCCAGTGAAGGAGGTGAAAACTTGAAATGGAAGAAATCGATGGATTACTTATTTGTACTAAGTGGAAAGTTATTAATATCAGATGCTTTACCGTTCTGAGATGGTTGAGACATAGGTGGAGACATGAAGTGCATGAAGAAGACAGCGAAAGTATTCGACCAAGTTGTGTAGGAATGGTTATGAGAGCACAAGCAGAAGAGAGCTGAAAATAAGGCAAATGGTGAGGTAGATTTCATGGGAGTGATGCTGTCTATTCTTAGTGATGAGAAGGAACACCATGCTGATACAATCAACAAAGCCACTTGTCTCGTACGTGCATCTTTTAACCGTTTTTGTCAAGATTTCTATTAGTAACATACATAAGTTGGAAATGCTATTATTTGATTGTTGATCTTTTCATGGTATATGATTTAACAGGCCCTTGTCTTAGGCGAGGAGGATACTACATCGATCACATTGACATGGACCTTATCTCTGGATGTCCACGTTGGTAAGGATAGACTACTAGTGACTAAATCAAACACAAAAAATTTAGTCTACCTTTCAATCCATCATTAAGTAAACTCTACGCCTCTATCTTTCTGTTCCGCTCCCCCTAATCCATGAAGCTATTAAAGACTACACAGTTAATGAATCTTCATAATATTCATCATGATCCACTTATTGGGCAAACCCTTTTGAATTTCAGCTTGAAAGATTTATGACTACCCACAAAGACATTGATGTAAGGAGACAAAATTTTGAACTGGTTCCATTTGGAAGTGGTAGAAGAATGTGCCCTGGAGTTTTATTTGCACTTCAGATTTTGTCATTTACACTGGCTAATGTGTTAAATTGGTTTGATTTTGAGACTCCACCAATGAAACTGTTGATATGTGTAAAGCACTTGGAATATCGAGTTCTAAAGCAACTTTATTAGAAATTTATATAACCCCTCGTCTTCCTTTTTATTATTATTTATGATTCCATTAACTAATTGATATTTTAATTTTATTATAAAATGAGTAGAATTCAATAAATTTCTATGGTACTATACTTGTCATGTAATAATACCATATGCAACTTTTGGTATTTTAACTTTCTTTAAAAAAAAAATAGAATTCAATAAATTTCAAATATTTCATTCTTTCTTTCATGAAAATTAATTCTTTTAAAATTCGTGATAACCATTTTTATAATATTCTCTCTAAAATTCGAATTTAAAATTTTCATTTAGGAATGTATTATGTCTTATAATTTTTTTTTCGTCCTTTAATGCTGAGTTTAGTAGAGTATTGATTGCTTTACTCCCAAATATTGATCGACCACAGTGCCCTTTTCAATTTCGGTCAATTAATTTGCATAACACTCTAAATTATTGTGAGTCATATTACACAGTTTTTAAATAATTGGATTTTTTTTTATCTAGTGTATTTACATTATGTAAAAATGGTAAATGCATAATAAAAACTTTTAATGAATGGTCAAAAGAAACAAAAGAGAAGTAGATTGCACGAACTGCAATATGCAATAAATGTATCTTTTTGAGAAGGCAACATAAGATTAATTTAATTTATTTCTATTATTGATCAGACTCTCTCTATCTGTGATGCAATGTTTTATTGCTTAGGTTGCATTGAGGTACATGTGGAATGCATTTTGATTGCTTTTGTAGGAGTGTTTATTGATATTTTGCTTTGTCTTTTTACACTCTTGTGGAACGGATTTTATAGGTTGCTTGAGGTGAATGATTGTAATATTAAGAGTATTTTATTGAGACTGCAATTATCCATTGTACTTTAGCAATAGGGTTCTAAATCTATTGCTAAATAAAAACATTTACTGATTAAGATTCTGCAGAGTAAAATTGATGAATCCAAACTGCGTTGACAAACATCACGATTTGAACTTTTGAATAGTAGTAGAGAAAATTAATTATTTAAACGTTTGAAAAAGTACAAGTATCTTCTTGGAAGAGTATTATCATTTAGACTCTTTCTAAACCTAATAACACCAACTTATGATATTAACTCGATCAGAAATTTAAATAATAATATAAATTTAATTAATTATAATCAAAATTAACTCAATATAAAACCGTTAAAAATAAGAAAATATCCAAAAAAAAAAAAATCCAAGATAATTTCAAAAAAAATCCCACGCATGTTGATAGGATGTTTTAAAGTCCCAAAACTTTAATATTTCCGAACACTGCCAAGCTTCAATTGGCTATGCATTCTATTGTTTGTCAAAAGTAGGAAACATGGGTGCCAATATACTTTTCTTTGTCAAAAGTAGAAAACGTGGGTGGATTGAGCAATCTTACAATTATACCTACGTCATAGTTAAATTTTACTATTAATCTCTATACGAAATTAATTTTTATATTTAATTTTGATCATTTTTAGTTCATGTACTTTTTAATTTTAAAATTTTAGTCATCATCAAACGATAATTATCACCTTCATTAAATTAAGTTATGTTATTTTTAAAATTTAATGCAAAAAATTTATTACTATATTATTATTTTGAAATATTACTTACTAAATATCCAGTTAATGGATTAATGACTGTCATTTACTTCAAGAATGTAATTTCAAAATTAAAAAAGTACAGGGACTTAGAATGATTTAATTGGAGAATATGGATTAAATCTACAATTGCACACATAATACAAGACTAATAGTTGAATTAAACCAAACGGATTTACATACTATTACTGAGGTTAGGACTAGAATTTCAAAATTAAAAAAAGTTAACTAGAATTCACCAATTCAAAAAGTACAATGATCAAAATTGATCAAATAAAGGGTATGGATTAAATCTATAACTTTTACAAAGTATAGGGACTAATAACAAAATTTAACCTTAATTAAAGAAATTATTGTTACTAGAGTGTGGCGGAATATTTTTTTTTGGGTAGACTGCACAATTGGTCACCCAAGTTCCATAATTTTTCATTTTGGGCACCAAAAATAAAAAATTTGCAACTTAGGCACTGCTGTTACATGCTTTTATCATTTTAGTCACTGTCATTATATCCTTTTATCATTTTAGCAACTCACCTTTAATTTTCCATTAAATATATTCATTTTAGTTACCCAAATTTAGAAAGTTTTCATTTTGGTCACTCATTTTATCTTTTTAATTTCTTTTAATTTTTTATTTTTTAAGGATCAATTTTAATTTTTTTTTCAGTAAAGGAGAAAAACTGAAAATTTAGAGGAAAATTCAGGTTAGAAATTCCTTTATTTTTTCTTTTTAGAATTAATTTCAGTTTTTTTCTCAATAAAAAGGAAGGGAAAAGCCTAAGATTTTATAGGGAATTACCTAGGTTTTTATAGAAAAAATACTTTAGTTTTTACTGGAAAAATTAATTTATCTTTTTTATTTTTCTTTTTAGAATTAATTTTAGTTTTTCTCAATAAAAGGAAACACCTAGAGTTTTATAGGAAATTACTTGAGTTCTTATTAAAGTTGGGTGACTAAAAATGAGAATATTTAATAGAAAATTAATGGTGGGTGACTAAAATGATATAAAAGTATGTAACGATAGTGACTAAAATGATAAAAGTATATAATGACAGTACCTAAATTGAAAACTTTTAAACTTTGGTGCCCAAAATGAATACTTATAAAAGTTGAGTGACCAACTGAGTATATTTAATGACAAATTAACGGTGGGTGACTAAAATGATAAAAAAGTATGTAACGATAGTGACTAAAATGATAAAAATATATAACAACAGTACCTAAATTGTAATCTTTTAAATTTGGTGCCCAAAATGAATATCTATAAAAGTTGAGTGACCAACAGTGTGGTTTACCCTTTTCTTTATTTTTGCATATCTATTTTATTGTCTTTATTTGAGATTTGTAATTATTTTTCTTTAATAATATTCGTCTTAATCAAGGTTTAAACTCTGTTTTCTTCTTTAATAGTATAACGTATCTTACCACTACACCTAATACTTGTTAGTGATGAAATGAAAAAATAGATATGAAAATTATATATATTTTTAAATCAATCCATAAAAATAAATTTTATTATAAGATAAACATAAAATTATTTATTTTAAATAATTTATTGTATACTGACAAAATTTACTTGTACCACATTATTTGCAATTTTAAACTTAAAGCTTAAAAACACACAAAAAAAAAAAAAACAGAACACTTGTTTGAATGCAAGTGGATGAAGAAGTTGACAATGTACGAGCTGCTATGACATGCACATTCCTTGTCCAATAAATCAAGCTCCCTCATCTCTGCTACTCACCTTCCATTTCATATCTTAATCCCAAAGAGGGAATCTGGCGATGGATTATCTCCATTCACTCACAGCAACTTCAACTGTTGCAATCATTGCTTTTCCACTACTTTTTCTTTTCTCTTTTCTATGGATCTCAAGAAGAAACACAAACTCGAAGAAAACAGCACCAGAAGCTGGTGAGGCATGGCCTATTATTGGTCATCTCCGCCTCTTAGGAGGGTCACAACCACCTCACATAAGCTTGGCTAACATGGCTGACAAATATGGAAGAATCTTCAGTATCAGGTTGGGTTTGCATAGAGCTTTGGTGGTGAGCAATTGGGAGATTGCGAAAGAATGTCTCACCATAAATGATAAAGCATTCGCCTCTCGTCCAAAGCTTGCATGCTCGGAAATTATGGCTTACAACAGTGCCATGATTGGCTTTGCGCCATATGGACCTTATTGGCGTCAAGTGCGTAAGATTGTCACTATTGAGCTCCTCTCAAATCACCGACTTGAATTGCTTAAACCTGTGAGGGAATCCGAGGTGAAGACATCTATGCAACAGTTGTACCAGCTGTGGACCAAGAAGAGAAGTGCTAACTCCGATAAAGTATTGGTGGAGATGAAGGGATGGTTCAAAGAAGTTACTCTGAACGTGATTATGAGGATGATTGTAGGGAAGCGAATTCCAAATTCCAGTGAAGGAGGTGAAAACTTGAAATGGAGGAAATCGATGGATGACTTTTTTGTAATAACTGGAAAGTTCTTAATATCAGATGCTTTGCCGTTTCTGAGATTCCTGGACATAGGTGGAGACATCAAGTTCATGAAGAAGACAGCGAAAGAATTGGATCAAGTTGTGGAGGGATGGCTACGAGAGCACAAGCAGAAGAGAGCTGAAAATACGGCAAATAGTGAGGAAGATTTCATGGGAGTGATGCTGTCTATTCTCAGTGGTGCGGAGGTACTCCATGCTGATACAATCAATAAAGCCAACAGTCTCGTACGTGCATCTCTCTTAACCAAACTGATTGCCATTAATAACATACAGAAGTTGGAAATGCTATTAATTCATTGTTGATCTTTTTATGGTATTTGATCTAACAGGCTATCATCTTAGCGGCGGCGGATACAACGTCAGTTACTCTGACATGGGCTTTGTCTCTGTTACTCAATAATCGTGACACATTAAGTAAGGTCCAACAAGAACTAGATGTTAAGGTTGGTAAGGATAGGTTGGTAGTGACGGAATCTGACACCAAAAGTTTAGTGTACCTTCAATCTATTATTAAGGAAACACTACGCTTATACCTTGCTGGTCCACTATCCTTAATCCATGAAGCCATTGAAGACTGCACAGTTAATGGATATCATGTTTCAGCTGGCACTTGGCTTATTATGAATCTTTATAAGATTCATCGTGATCCACTTATATGGGCAAATCCCTCTAAATTTCAACCTGAAAGATTTATGACCACACATAAAGATGTTGATGTGAGGGGACAAAATTTTGAACTGATTCCATTTGGAAGTGGTAGAAGAA
This sequence comes from Gossypium longicalyx, assembly GCA_025698465.1. NCBI lineage: Eukaryota > Viridiplantae > Streptophyta > Magnoliopsida > Malvales > Malvaceae > Gossypium > Gossypium longicalyx. The sequence continues at coordinate 1,247,267 of CM047000.1, read as the reverse complement.
TGTGTCCCGGACTTTCATTTGCGCTTCAAAATTTGTCACTTATACTAGCTAATGTATTACATTGGTTTGAGTTTGAGACCTCGTTAGATGAAGCCGTTGATATGCGTGAAGCACCTGGCCTAACGAGTTCTAAAGCAACTCCATTAGAAGTTTATGTAACTCCCCGCCTTCATGCTTTTGTTTACAATTCCTCCAACTAATTGGTATTTTAATTTTATTATAAAAATGAGTAGATTTCAATAAATTTCTAAGATATCATATGTCATGTATTTATACTATAGGCAACGTTTAGTATTTGTTGTAGGCCAATTTTGGCCCGTTTACATCCAAACCTAAAACTAACAACCCAAACATCAAACCCATTTTATAACCCACACACAATTTAAACCCATTTACAACTAAAAACCTAATTACAAAATCAGACCCCTGCCCAAATAAATAACTTAAACCCAACTACCCAAACCCAAAATAAAAAACCCTAAGCCCACTAAACCAGCCCAAGACCTTAACACACAAAACAAATCAGAAAAAAACCCTAGCCCCCCTAGCCGCCGCCTCTGTCCCATCGCCCATGCCTCTGCCACCACCTGCCCACTGCAGCACCGGCCACCAACTCGGGTCACTCCACCGCCTCTGCACCTGCAACCATCAAAGTGAAAGGACAGAAAGTAGAAGTAAAATTTTTTTTGTAAAAGGCTATAAAAGCCATCAAAAGACAGTTAATAAGGGGGACGAAATTTTTTTTTGAGGAATGAAAACAGTAGATTCGGCCATTTTAATATCAAGCAATAGACTTCAGATCACCAAAGCAGAGAGTAACACCAAAGTAGAAGATAACCAAAAGTAAGAATAAAATCAACAGAAACAACAGAAGGTGGTTTAGATCATTTTCTTCTTTTTTTTCTTCTTTCGAAATTTCCTTTTTTTTTCTTTTTCGTTTTCTATTTTATTTTTATTTTTTTCTCTCTTTTTATGTACATACACATATATTATTTAAAATAAAAAATACAAAAAAAATATAAAAAAGGTTACCTTTTGAACGGTGGCCGGCGCCGACGCCGGTGACGGTGGACGACGGTTGGGTTGAGGCCGGATTTCCCACCGAAAATCGCCCCCAACTCCCTCTCTCCTTTTTTTTTCTTTTTCCTTTCTGCTGCAAATGAATTTTTGAAAAAAATTGGCCTTTTATAGCCTCCTAAAACGACGTCGTTTTGAGGGCTGCTCTTTAATCCCAAAACGACGTCGTTTTGCCATAGCCCGACCCGATCTGACCCGCTCCGGCCTAGGATCCGCTTGTTTTCTAACGGAAGGGCTAATTGCGTTTTTAGCCCTTCCGCTTTTTCCAATACTTCGCAATTAAGTTTTTATGGAATTTTAATTTGGCCCCATAATTTTTCGCGGTTTTCAATTTAACCCTCACTGATACGCTGCGTTTTGATGGGAAGGAGTAATTGCTATTTTGGTCCTCCTAGATTACGCGCGTGTTGCATTCTGGTCCTTTTTCTTTATTTCTTTTTAAAATCGCCCCAAAACTTCGTTTTTGTTTCAAATTTAGTCCTTTTTTTTTTCAGATTTAAGTTTATTTTCATATTATCTTTGCTATTTTATTTTATTTAATATTACTTATATTATTCTCACGATTATCATTCTTATTATTACTGTTATTTTTTATTCCTTTTATTATTTATTATCAATATGTCATTGCTATAGCTACTACTATTATTTCTAATATATATATATATATATATATATATATTACGTACATATGTTTAATATTATAATATATTTATGTGATATTATTAATAAGTTGTTTTTTAACATTATTAATATTTATATTATGTATATATTATGTAAATATTCTAATACTATATATATATATATATATATATATATTTTATTATTATTATGTATATATATTTTTAATATCATATCTTTATATATTGTTATGTATATACTTTAATATTATTAGTTATATATCTTTTATACTATTGTACATATATTTCTAATATTATATTGTATATTCTGACACCATTATTTTTATATATATACATACTTATGTAGCATGTGAATAGTTTTTATACTATTATCATTTCTAATATAGGTATATATTGCATATTATATATATATATATATATATATTATGTACATATTTTTAATGTTTTCATTTGTATATTTCTTATACTATTCTATGTTCGTATTTTGATCATCTTATGTACGTATTCTTAAATACTATGTTATATATATAAATAATATAAATTTTTAATACCATATTATGTATATATTATGGTTATATCTATTTTTATCCCTATTATGTTTATTGTTAATACTAGTACATATATTTTATTATATGAGTATATATATACCTTTATATATAGTATTATTTTCATACATCATCATACTTATTATTATATCCATTATTTTCACTATTATCACTTATTTTATTTTAATAGTATTATGTGTTATTTGGTGTGCATACATCTTATTATCATTGTTAGTATATGTTCCATTATATAATATATATATGTATGTGTTTATGCAATATTATTAATAATTGTTTTGTAACATTATTATTATCATTCCTAATATGTATATCTATTTTTATTACTATATTATGTACATACTTTTAATATTATTATGTATCTGTTTTCAACATACATGTACATATTCATGTAGTATTATTAGTATATATTTGTTTTTGTTATTAGTATTTCTAATACATATCATATATATTCATTTTAATATTATGTATATATATATATATTATGTATGTATTTAATATTATTACGTATACACTTTTCATTTCTATCATTATATACTTTAATGAACATACATATAGCACTATTAGTATTTTTAATATCACGTTCACGTCACTTCACTCATTATTATATGTTTGCAAATATGTTCGTCTCTATTTCGTATTTAATATTTTTGTTATCATGTTTAATATCGCATACATTGTTATTGTTTTTAATATTATTGTCATATTTATTATTTACTTCGGTATATTTCTAACTTTTTTATCTTTGATTCTCGCCCATTTTATATCGTTTTGCTGTACACTACTTTAAAGATTTTTATTCATGTTCTTTATTAATTTCAATAAATAAGGCAATGAACCGATTTAACATTTAGTCATCGATTTCACCGCTATGTTGGGTGAAACTCGTTGGCTAGTGTTAAAACGGGACACCCTTCTCAAAAAACCAAAAAATTAAAAATTCTCGTGTTTTAATCGGATCACGATTAAATGCTACATTGAACTCGTATTTTTAAAAATCAAGACGACGCATGTTTAACGAGATACCAATTTTGGGCGTCGCGAGGATGCTAATACCTTCCTCGTGCGTAACCGACTCCCGAACCCTATTTTTTCTCTGGCTTTTGACGTAGACCTAAATTCGGCCTTCATTTTTGTTCAAAGAATAAATTTTCTTTTCTAAAAAGATAATTTATTAGGTGTCCGATCACACTTAAAAAGATCGGTGGCGACTCCTTTTTTTTTTAATAAAATCAAAAGTCGGTTTTCAAATTTTCAAGAAATCGCCTCAATTAGCGACCAAAGCAAAATTTTTGCGTCGCTACAGTATTTTAACTTTATTTTAAAAATAAGCAAAATCCATAAATTTCTAAGGTGTCATACTTGCCATTTAATTATGTTATAGTTTAACAGGAATTAATCTTTTCGGAGTTAATGGTTGCTCCTAATAATATTTGTAGCAACGTAAAATTTTTTTGCTTTGGTCGCTAGTTGAGGCGATGATTTGAAAAATTTGAAAATGGAATTTCAGTTTTATTAAAAAGGGGAGTCGCCACCGATCCTTTTTCCTAGGTGTGATCGGACACCGAATAAATCCTCTTTTTTTAAAAGAAAATTTATTTTTTAAACAAAAAGAAGGCCAAATTTAGGTCTACATCAAAAACCAAAGTAAAGTTGGATTCAGGAGTCTGTTACATGCGAGGAAGGTATTAGCACCCTCGCGACGCCCAAAATTGGTATCTTTATTAAACAGGTGTTGGCTTGATTTTCAAAAATACGAATTCGATTTGACATTTAATCGTGATCCGATTGAAAATGAGAATTTTTAGTTTTCAATTTTTTTTAGAAGGGTGTCCCGTTTTTAACACGAGCCGCCAAATTTCACCCAACATAGCGATGAAATCGATGACTTAATGTTAAACCAGTTCATTGCCTTATTTATTGAAATTAGTAAAAAACATGAATAAAAATCTTTAAAGTAGTGAACAACAAAATGATATAAAATGGGCGGGAAACAAAAAATAAAAGAGTTAGAAATACATTGAAGCAAATAATAAATATGACAATAATATTAAAAACAATGACAGTATATGCGATATTAAACATGATAATAATGGTATTAAACACTAAATAGAGACGAACATATATATAAACATATAATAATAAGTGAAGTGACGTAAACATAATATTAAAAATACTAATAGTGCTATATATATATATTAAAGTATATACGTAATAATAGGAATGAAAAGTGTATACATAATAATACTAAATATATATACATAATATATATAAAATGAACATATTGGAAGTACTAATAACATAATATATATATATATATATATATATCAATAATACTACATAAATATGTACATATATATTAAAATAAATACATAATAATATTAAAAGTATATACATAAAATAGTGTTAAAAATACATACATAATATAGTTATTAAAATATAGATATAGATATATATATATATATATATATATTAGAAATAATAATAATGTTACAAAACAATTATTAATAATACTGCATAAACATATACATATATATATTAAAGATACATACATATATAATAATCATATATATAATAATAATAATAATAATAATAATAATAATAATAATAATAATAATAATAATAATAATAATAATAATAATAATAATAATAATAATAATAATAATAATAATAATAATAATAATAATAAGATGTATCTACACCAAATAACACATAATAATATTAAAATAAAATAATAAGTGACAATAGTGAAAATAGTAGGTATAATAATAAATATAACGATATATGAAAATAAGACTATATATATAAAAGTATATATATACCCATATAATAAAATATATGTACTAATATTAATAATAAATATAATAGGGATAAAATAAATATAATAATATATACATAATATGGTATTAAAAATATATATACATATATAACATAGTATTCAAGAATATGTACATGATATGATATAAAAACATATACATGGAATAGTAAAAGAAATATATAACAAATAACATTAAAAATATATATAATATATATAAAATATATACAATATATACATATATTTAGAAATGATAATAATATATATAAAAAAACTATTCATACGCTACATAAATACGCATATATATAAAAATAATAATGGTGTTAGAAATATACAATATAGTATTAGAAATATACATACAATAGTATAAAAGATATATAACTAATAATATTAAAATATATACATAATATTATAAAAAATAATATTAAAAACATATATACATAACATATATGAAATATATATATATATATATAATATAATATTAAAATATTTACATAATATATACATATCGTAAATAATAATGTTAAAAACACCTATTAATAATATTACATAAATATATACCTATATATATATTAAAGATATATACTTATATATATAATAAAACATATACTAATAATAATAATAATAATAATAATAATAATAAGGATAATACAAAAATATATACATGAAATAGTATAAAAATATATAACTAATAATATTAAAAAAATATGTACATGAGATAACATAAAAATATATATGAATAGTATGATATTTAAAAATATATACATAAGATAAAGTTACAAATAATATATAAAAATATATACATAATATCTATTAAAAGAATATACACATAATATATATGCATATAAAAAAATAATAATAATATTTAAAAAAATAATTATTAATAATGTTACATAAAAGTGTATATATATGCATGTTAAAAATATTCATTAAAGCTAAAACTAATACTAATAATAGTAAAAAAACTAATAATATAATATAATATAAAATAAAAATAAAGAAATAATAATAATACGAAGATTAATAATAGTAATAGTAACAATAATGATAATATATATGTACATGAATAGTACTAATAATAATAATACTAAAATAATTAATTTTATTAATAAAGTATTTAAAAAAGGATTGAATCGAATTAAAAATAAAAGGCTTGGGGCGAAATTGAAATAAAAAGAAGGGAAGGGGACCTATTTCAACGCGCACAAATAGTGGAGGGACTAAAAACGAAATGAATCCCTCCACCCAAAACGCGCAGCAGCATTGAGGACCAAATTGGAAAGCGCAACAAATTATAGGGCCAAATTAAAATACATAAAAAAAACCTGATTGAAAATCATAGAAAAAGCGGAAGGACCGCGCGCGCAATTAGCCCCTAAGAGCAAAAACACGTGGATCCTGAGTGGGTTGGGTCGGGTCGACCCGATCTAGGGCAAAACGAAGTCGTTTTGGGGTTAAAAAGCAGCCCCCAAAACGATGTCGTTTTGGGAGGCTATAAAAGGCCAATTTTTTTTTTTTAAAAAATTCATTTGCAGCAAAGTGGAAGAAAAAAAAAAGGAAGAGATGGGAGAGGGAGCTGGGGTAGATTTCCGGCCATAGGGCCGGTCACCGTCCGGTCGCCGGACCGCCGCCGACAGTCGTATACACTAAAATTTTTTTAAAAATAAATAGAGAAAAAAAACGATGAAATCACCTTCAGGTTTCTAGTTTCGACTGTTAATGCTTTGGTTCTCTGATTTGGATTGATTTTCTTGCTTCATCTACTTTTTTTTTTTGAAATAATATATGTATGTATTGAGAAAAAATCCCCCCGTTACAAAGTTTTAAATCGGCCTTTTAAAGCCCTTACAAAATGGTCATATTTCTGCTATTTGGCTGCGTGTTTGCTTCCTTTCTCTGTCTTTTCTTGTTTTAATGTTTGCAGGTGCGGTGGGTGGAGGACATGATCGGTGGGGCGGTGCTGCAGGGTCGTCAGAGGCAAGTGGGGAGGCTGATTTAGCTAGGTGGTTAGGGTTTCGGGATTGGGCTTGGTTATTGGGCTCCGAGTATGGGTTTGATTAGTGTTGGGCTAAGGGTGTAAAATGGGTCTGTTGGGTAGGTTTAGGTTTTATTTTTTTGTTCAAAATTGGGCCTCAACAGCTGCCCCTCTTTGCTCATTGTCGTGTAACGGGAATGGAGCAAAGACCTTAAAAGGGCCAATTTTGGCCGGTCTCGCCGAGTCTTGACTTCTTTGATGCTCCTCTTCTTTAGGCAGCCTCATTCTAGTGCACTGTATCTTATGGCTTTGATCTATCTCACCGCAACTTCAGAGATATGACTCGTAGCTTCACTTTGCTCGCTTCTTTAGGGGTCTGAGGTTCTTAGCCTCGATCTGCTTCACTGTTCCACTGCAACTTCAGGGAGATAAGGTCTAATATCTTTGGTCCGCTCTACTACACTGTCAGGGTTCTGCTACAACTTCATGGAGATAAGACTTGTAATTTCAACCGGTTCCACTGCAACTTCAGGGAGGCAAAATCTATATATTCGATTAGCTCTAATCTTTATTCTTTATTGAAAAACAAACATCGAAAATAGCTCAGCATACAAACTGACATTCAACTCATCTCTCGGATTATGAGTTAATTTTTGAAAAAAGTAAAAAATTAAAAATACCTCAGTGTGTAACCTGAGGCTCAACTCACCTCTCGCAATGAGTTGATTTTTGAAAAAACATAAATTGAAAATACCTCAGCGTGTGTCTCGAGGCTCAACTCACCTATCGTAATATGAGTTGATAGAAACTAAAAATACCTCAACGTGTGACCCGAGGCTCAACTCACCTCTCGCAATATGAGTTGATTTTTTGAAAAATAGGAACTAAAAATACCTCAGTGTGTCCTGAGGCTCAACTCACCTCTCGCAATATGAGTTGATTTTTGAAAGACAGAAATTGAAAATACCTCAACGTGTCTTGAGGCTCAACTCACTTCTCGCAATATGAGTTGATTTTTGAAACAGAAATAAAGACATCAGAATACCAAAACCTGTCATCCGGTGGAACTCAGGTGTCTTTTCCTTTGGTTCAGTACAGCTATCATCACATCCTCTTACTCTACTAGAGTTACCTGTATATGTCATTGATGATGTTATCATGATATGCACATGTTTGTCTTAAATGCCTTTATGCCTACATGATTATGTTATGTGCTTTGGGTTTATTCGTTATGATTTTTGTGATGATCTGCATTCTTTGCCTCAATCTTTGACTTTCTTTTCATGCCTTGTACCCGTCCTCAAGCTTTACGAGTAATCTGTGTTTCTCAGATTGCACTCTTTTGCCCCCGGTTGAACTTTGTCCTTGTTTTGAGGCTTTTGCACTTATCAAATTCTTATCCGGGTAATGCTTAACATTTTTTTTGTTCAGAGTATGTCATTTTACTATTTATTATTTAAATAAACCACACAATGAGATGCATGAAAATGGTCAGGTAGGTACAAAAGAGATACCTCCATTTATTTATTTCAAAGGTGGCAAACAAAGAAAGTTAACCCAGAATAGTAAAAAGTGTAATAAAAAGAAAGGGATCGCATTCAACTGATACAAATGCTCTAGATATTCAACGCATGAACTCTTCCACGTTCTTCAATCAAGAATATTTTCGAGCATGGCTTCTTGCGTAAAAGATTTCGAGCTGCTGAAAATGCTTCAAATACTGTAGTCTTGCTGCTTGACCCACCGTTCAACCGCATTGCTCTTTGAGCCCGGGTTTGCTTCATTAGAATGCCCTTTCGGGTTTTCATCCTAATCTTTTGTGTTAATCAAGATGCCTCTTTTGGGTTTTCATCTTGATCCCCCCCTTTTTTTTAAGGCATAATATTTCTTCACAGCATCTGAATTCACTAGATTAGGTAACTCCTTCCCATCTATCTCAGTGAGAATCAAAGCTCTACCTGAGAAAGCCTTCTTCACGACGTATGGTCCTTCCCAATTTGGTGCCCATTTTCCTCGCAGGTCTTTTTGTATTGGGAGAATCTTTCTCAGCACGAGTTCTCCTTCGTGGAATTCTCTTGGTCGTACTTTATTGTCATGGGCCGCGATCATTTTCTTCTGGTACATTTGTCCGTGACAAATTGCCTTTAAACATTTTTCTTCGATGAGGTTTAACTAGTCATATCGAGCTTGAACCCATTTTGCTTCCTCTAATTTCGACTCCATTAAGACTCGTAGATAAGGGATCTCAACTTTGAAAGGTAGCACAGCTTCCATTTCATAGACCAGAGAGAAAGGAGTTGCTCCCGTAGATGTCCGTACAGATGTGCGATATGCATACAAAGCAAATGGTAGCTTCTCGTGCAAGTCTTTATATGTCTCGATCATTTTTCCAATAATCTTCTTAATATTCTTGTTAGCCACTTCAACAGCTCCGTTCATTTTCGGGCGATAGGGTGATGAGTTATGATGCTTTATTTGAAATTGCTCACACACTTCCTTCATCATTTTGTTGTTCAGATTCAAGGCGTTATCTGAAATGATTCTTTCAGGCAAACCATATCGACAAATGATTTCCTTTTTCAAGAACCTGCAAACTACAGTCTTCGTCACATTGGGAAACGAATCGGCTTCTATCCATTTTGTGAAGTAATCAATAACCACAAAAATGAATCGGTGTCCATTATAAGCTTTTGGGAAGCGGCTTCTATCCATTTTGTGAAGTAATCAATAACCACAAAAATGAATCGGTGTCCATTAGAAGCTTTTGGGGAAATTGGCCCTATAACATCCATGCCTCACATAGAAAAAGGCCACGGAGAGGTCATGACATGCAGGGGCAAAGAGGCTACATGAATCTTATCGCCATAAATTGACATTTGTGGCATTTTCTTACAAAACTAATGCAGTCGCTTTCCATCGTCAACCAATAGTAATCGAGTCTCATAATCTTCCTGGCCATAGTGAAACCATTGGCATGTGTCCCACAAATTTCTTCATGGACATCTTCAAGTATTTTTCTGGCTTCAACAGCATCTACGCATCTCAAGAGCACTTGATCTTTTCCTTTTTTTGTACAGAATGTCCCCATCAAGAACAAATCCTATTGCCATTCTTCTGATTGTTCTTTTATCATTCTCATTTGCTTTTTCGGGATACTTTTGGTTCTTGACATATTCTAAGATATCATGGAACCATGGCCGTCCATCTGGCTCTTTCTCAATGCTGAAACAATGTGCAGGGACTTCATATATACTCATTTGGAGAGGCATTATTTCTGTTTCTCTGTTCGCTTTGAACATTGAGGCCAAAGTGGCCAGGGCATCAGCCAATTGGTTTTCTTCTCGTGAAAAATAATTAAAAGTTACTTATTGGAGTTCTTTAATCAGTTTTACCACTAGATCACTGTATTTAACCAATTTTGGATCCCTCACTTCCCAATCTCCACGGATTTGGTAAATCACCAACGCTGAGTCTCTGTATACCTCTAAAATTTTGACGTTTCGTTCAATTGCTACACGAAGTCCCATGATACAAGCCTCATATTCCGCTATGTTATTGGTACAGAAGAAGTTTAATCTGGCAGTGAATGGATAATGGTTCCCTTCTGGTGATATTAAGACTGCTCCAATCCCATGCCCCAATGCATTTGACGCGCCATCAAAACTCATCTTCCATGACTTTTCTTTTGATGACTCGCATTCTTTTCCCGTAATGCACATCAAGTCTTCATATGAGAAATTAAATCTCAATGGCTCGTATTCCTCCATTGTTCGAGTTGCTAAGAAATCAGCGATTGCACTCCCTTTTATAGACTTTTGCCTCACATAAACGATGTCATATTCTGATAGTAGGATTTGCCATCGTGCCATTCTTCCTGAGAGTGCAGGTGATTCCGTCATGTACTTTATTGGGTCCAGCTTTGAAATTAACCATGTCGTATGATACAACATATATTCTCTGAGCCTCCAAACTACCCAAACCAAAGCGCAACAGAATTTTTCAATTGACGAGTACTTTGCCTCATACTCTGTGAACTTTTTGCTGAGGTAGTAAATCGCATTTTCTCTTTTCCCTGACTCATCATGTTGCCCTAGTACGCAACCCATTGAATTTTCGAACATAGTCAGATACAATATTAACGGTCTTTCTAGAGTTGGCGGTACTAGTACCGGCAGACTAGACAAATACTGTTTTATCTTGTTAAAAGCCATTTGGCACTCCTCGTTCCATTCTCCCGGATTATGTTTTCGAAGGAGTCAAAAAATTGGGTCACACTGGTTAGTATGTTGAGCAATGAATCGAGCGATGTAGTTTAACCTCCTTAAAAATCCTCTGACTTTTTTTTGCGTGTGCGGATGTGGTAGTTCTTGTATGGCTTTTATCTTATCTGGATCAACTTCAATGCCTCTCTCACTGACAATGAAGCCTAACAATTTTCCCGAGGTAGCCTCAAACGTACACTTGGCTGGATTAAGCCTCAGTTGGAACTTTCTCAATCTTTCGAACAACTTCCTGAGGTTGCCTACATGCTCTCTTTCCCCCTTGGATTTGGTGATCATATCATCGACGTAGACTTCTATTTCTTTGTGCATCATGTTATGAAACAACATCACCATGGCCCTCTGATATGTTGCCCCAACGTTCTTTATTCCAAACGGCATGACTTTATAACAGAATGTTCCCCACATCGTTACAAAAGTAGTTTTCTCCATATCCTCAGGAGCCATCTTTATCTGATTATAACCCGAGAATCCATCCATGAACGAAAACAATAAATGTTTGGCTGTGTTATCCACCAATGTATCGATGTGTGGCAAAGGAAAATTATCTTTAGGACTTGCTCGATTCAGATCGCGATAATCCACACACATTCGTACCTTGCCATCTTTCTTCGGTACTGGGACTATGTTAGCTACCCATTGTGGGTACTTGGAGACTTGTAGAAAGCCAGCATCGAATTGTTTCTTGATTTCTTCTTTTATTTTTAACAGCATTTCAAGTCTCATTCGTCTTAGCTTCTGTTGAATGGGTTTGCATTCTGGTTTCAGTGGGAGTCTATGGACCACTACATCCTCATCCAATCTTGGCATATCCTGATACGACCATGCAAATACATCTTTGTACTCATGAAGCAAAGCGATCAAATCATGTTTGGTGTTATCTGAAATAGAGGTTTCAATCTTCACTTCTTGCCTCTTTTCTTCATTTCCCAGGTTTACTATCTCAACAGATTCTTGATGAGATAGAATCTGTTTATCTTCTTATTCTACCATTCTTAGTAAGTCAGGAGACGAGACATAGTCTTCAATATTTTCCTTAGCTTCGAACTCTCCTAAACAAATAGCCTTCTCGAAATCAATTTCAAGATTTGTAACGGGTTTGTTCATATCGTTGATATCTGAGTACCTGAAAGTTGAATGGAAAAGAAAACTATAGAGGAGCATCAAAGTATTGGGACCAACGAGCATAATGGCATGATGTGAGATATATGCAATGACAGTGCTGTGAGAAGAGGGAAAAATTATGAGAATGAAAAGACCATGACAAAATGCATCTATATTAATGTTCATTTAAATGATAAAGAGCAAATCATAAGCTCTTACAAAAGAATCCCTACTATTACTTAGGGACACACAAAAAGAAGAGTGTTAACATTGAGCATTACTCTGGAGAAGACTTAGAAACTACAAGGAGATCAACAGTAGTCCAATTGTTCAAAACGAATGTAGGAGGACAAGGGCGTATCGTTGAAACATCCTTAATTACATCACTTCTTTTGTCAATGACATTTATACTGACATTCTGAAGACCCCTTTCAATTAATAACAGCGTCCTTCGTGGATTATCTTGCCCGGGGTATATCATTCCTGCAGATGTAAATGTTTTTGATAATGGAGGGTACGTTATGGGCTTCAATTCTAATTCTCGGCCTAAGGTTCTTGCAATCCGCCTTTCTCGATCTTTCTGCAACTATTTTCTTTTTTGTCGCATATCTGGCTGGAACCCTAAACCATATCGAGCCTTATGAGGCACTGGTTTTAGAGTTCTAACTATCCCTTACTGATATCTTCCCAAACCTTTCCTCGCTCGGGCTCCCTTTCCCATAGTCAGCTTAATCTCCATCTTGGTATTCCTTGACAACTTGGGCACGGGAATTTTATTTCCTTCAGCAACGAACGTAGCATTGATGAATTCGAAGGAACGAAAAGAACATTCTACTGTATCCTTGCTTACTTCGAGGTATGGTGTATCAGCAGAGATAGATGCGACAATATCTTCTTCACCCACGACAGTGATCAAAAGACCATCCATGATAAACTTCACTTTTTGATGGAGAGATGAAGGAACTATCCCAGCAGAGTGGATCCAAGGCCTTCCTAAAAGGCAATTATATGAAGGAATGGTATCTATGACCTGAAACTCGATGTCATATATATAGGGACCCACTTCTAGAGGAATTTTGATTTTTCCCATAACTTCTCGTCTTGTCCCATTGAATGCTCTTACTGTGGAATGACAAGGCCTTAGATAAGACAAATTAATTGGAATTCTAGAAAGTGTGGCCAAAGGCATGACATTGAGTGCAGACCCATTATCAATGAGTACATTCGGTATTATGTAACCCTTACAACGGGTTATGATGTGCAATACTTTTACGGAGCCCCTACCATTTGGCGGTATTTCTTCATCACTGAAAGAAACAAAATTATCTGCGTTCAGGTTATTCACCCACCTATTAAACTTTTCGACAGATATATTGCTTGCCACGTAAGTTTGATTTAACACTTTCAGCAAAGCATTCCGATGTGGTTCTGAATTCAACAGTGGGGATAATACTGAGATTCGTGCCGGTTGTTTCCTTAACTGTTCCACGACGTTATATTCACTATGCTTGATGAACTTCAAGAATTCATGTGCTTCCTCTTCATTCACAGGCCTTTTAACTTCTTGTTCAGACGGAGTCTCAAGTTCGACCTCGGTCTCATACATCGGTGCCTTTCCTTTTTGGTTCGAGTCACTCGACTTTTTTGTTGGTTCAACCATTTTAGAATAGCATCTCCCGCTGCGAGTAAAATGTCCTACTTCACCAACATTTCCAGTCACGGCTTTGAATTTTTCACCTTCAGGTGTGATAATGTTGACATCGTATTTCCATGGTACTGCCTTGTTGCCTTTGTAAGGGAAATAAGATGGTACTTCAATTATCATTTTCGGTTTTACTTGTTCCTTTTTTGCATCGTAACAAATCACCAATGGTCGATCGGCGCTATAAGGGAAACTTGATGATTGATTGTCAGAAGCGCATACTTCTCTCTCATCGGCCTCTTTGTTAAAGATCCCAATCTCCTTGTTGCCCATCATGTCTTGAAGTAACTTCCTAAATTCCTCACAAGACTGAATGTCATGCCCTTCAATACCATGGAAGTCACAAAAGCAGTGTCCTTTTATACTTCTTTCTTTAAAGATTTTGTAGGGGCGACAGAACAGCCCCTTTTCAACCATCACCTTCCATATCTTCTGTAAAGGTGTCTTTATTTCAGAAACGCAGCTTTTGGTTCGCCACTTGCCTTCCTCGGTCACCGCGCTCACATTCCCTTCAGTATGGTTAGGGAGCAGGTTTCCAGTTGTATTGCTAGTATCATCAAATTGTAAGATGTATGCATCAATGAGGCCTTGAACCCCTTTTTTTAAATGTTAGACAATTTTCTGTAGAATGCCCCTGGTTTCCGGCGTGGTACATGCAACTGACATTAGGATCGTACCATTTTGGGTATGGAGGCTTCAAGGGTGCCATATAATGTGGGGATATTAATTGTTTTTCCAACAGTTTTGGGTACAGCTCTCCATATGACACGGGAATTGGGGTAAACTAAGGTTTCTCAGGATTGGATCTTGTCGGTCTTTGTTCATCTTTAGGTTGGCTTTGAGCTGGCATGATATTCTGTGGGAACATAGTAACTGGTCTTTGGTTATTTGTGGCGTAGACGGGGTAAGAAGGGTAATGAGGTGGTGCTTGATAGTAAGGGCTTTGAGGAGGATAATAGAAGTTTGGAGGTGGGCGATATCGAGGTCGTGACTGGGTTGGATACAGATTAAGAGTGTAGTGATTCTCAGTTCCCACCATATAGGCTTCTGCCTCTTTTTTCTTTACAGGTGCTGCCCTTTTCGAGCTCTAGGAACCTTTCATTCTTCCACTTTTGATGGCATTTTCTATAAGTTCCCCGGATATTACAATATCTGCGAAGTCTTTCGTGGCACTTCCTACCAACTTATCATAAAACGGTGCTTTCAAAGTGTTGATGAAGAGGACCGTTATTTCAGTTTTAGTTAATGGGGGTTCTACTTGGGCCGAAATATCCCTCCATCTTTGCGCGTATTGCCTAAAAGTCTCCGTTGGCTTCTTTTCCATTATCTGCAAAGTTAGTCGATCAGGCACCATGTCGGATACATGCTTGTATTGTTTGCAAAATACTGATGCCAAGTCTTTCCATGATCGGGTCCTTTCTCTACTAAGTTGATTATACCATCGAAGGGCTGATCCGACCAAGCTATATTGGAAACAGTGTATTAGCAATTTATCTTCATTCACGTAACCAGTCATCTTTTGGCAGAACATGATAAGATGCGCTTTTGGACATCTCGTGCCATCATATTTTTCAAAATCTGGTATTTTGAATTTCAGAGGTAGAACCAGATTGGGCACCAAACTGAGCTCTTTAGCACTCAATGCAGAGAAGGCTTCAGTACCTTCTATCGCTTTGAGTCTTTCTTCCAAACTCCTATTCTTATCCTGAACATCATGATCATCCATTTTCAACCTGGCTATTTCTAATGGATCATCCAAATCTGGAACATTGGGATCGGCAGGATTAGCTCCGGGGTTCGATACGAATATACCTTGCCCTAGATGAGCAGGGGGTACGGGTCATTGCTCCAAGCTTGCAGGTTCTCCTCGAGGACATTCCCTTTGCATTACCTGTGCACGAGGTGGAGTAAATCCTGGGGGATAGAGCGGATCCTGATCATGATTAGTTCTTGGCTGAGGTTCCATAGTGTCAGGGCTCTGCATAGGTCCTTTTCCTTTGACCAAAACTGTCATCATCTCCATCATTTTGGCCATCTGATCTCTTTGCTCGAGCGATTCCTCTCGAGATCTTAAATCAAATCTCTTGCTTCCTGTTGTGACTTGGTCAACTACTCTTGCAATTCTCTTTGGGTCCTTTCCATCCTTTCAATTCTCTCATTGAACTCGACTTCCATAATTCTAGCTTTTCGGCTCGTCCTATAAGAATGGCGTAATTCCAGACTTGTAGTGTCGCAACTGCGGATTATACGATTTTAGCCTCAGTGAATGATTATGGAGATATGTACATGCAATGAATAGATGAATGAATAAATGTCAAATAAATGTTGAATGAATGGCGAATGAATGTTAGTCATGAATAAATATGCAAGAATTTGGTGTTGATTTCAAGATAGCCCCATACTTAGGCATTTCATTTATCAAAAGAGTCTATTACAAAACATTTCGCTAATTTTTTTGATTCAACAGTTACACAAATTTCCTAGCTACATCGCCTTGTTTCTTCACTCGCTCTAAGAACTCTGACATGTTTGATCTTTGGCTCGGAGGGAATTGGCAACTGAGAGCTTCGGCTTCATTTGATAATTGCACAACTTGCATAGCTGCCTTGCGAATTTTATTGATCAAAAAGTTGAGTTGCATTTCTTTTTCTTGGAGAGCTCTCTCATAAGTGCAAGTATCTCTGTCGTACTGACTATTCTTTTCTTCCAGGGCTTTTAGGAGATTATCCAACTGTTGCTGTTGAGCTTGCAGTGTATTTTCTAGATCTTGTATTTTCTTTCTTAGCTCTTGACGTTAGGACTGACTAGTCACAAATTCTGCAGTCACAGTTTCATACTCAGCATTCTTCTTTCTTAACTCCATCATAGCACGCGCAGCTTTTTCCTCTTCTTTCTTTGCTTTCCCTTTCCAGAATTCTATCCCACCTTTGATGTTGCTTAGCTCTTCTTTCCATTCTGCCAACGATTTTCCCAACCTACTATTTTTTATAGTGTTTCATAATTTCTTATTTTCCAAATGAAGGTCCTTTAAGTCATTTCTCACGATCTCAGCTTCTCTTTGGATTTTCACGGTTTGGGACTTTTCAATCTGAACATCGATCTTTAGCTGGTAGTTTTCCTCTTGAAGAGAGCTGATCTCCCGTAACAACTTAGCCTTTTCACGTTCAAATTCGTGTCTTGTTACTTCCAGCTCGGATGGCATCTCTTCTGAGAAAGGATTCTGGAAAGTGTAATTCGTCGATGAGACTTGTTGATTATTCACTCGTCGTTTTCTCCATATATCATAATCTTGAGTGATAGTATCAGCATAGAGAGCTAACTCCATTAGGTGAATTTCTTTCCAAGCCTTTGCAGTATCGTGGACTCTTTTCATGTAACCTTCACCTGTAAAGGCAAACTCTGACGTGCCAACCCTCCGGTAGCAGGTATGAACTGTCGTGAAGCAAACTGCCTTTGAACCATTAATGGAGCATATCCAACCCCTCCCCATAATTCGAGTAAAGGCACCTAATCTTGGCTTCCGAATTTATATATCAGAACTGAAGGACGAATCCATGGTGCTCTCCAGGTTATCTCTTTAGCGTGAAGGTTTTGAAAAAACGAAACCTAGTGCTGCTCGGTGACATATTTCGGCCAATCTTTCTCGAAGTAAGCCTTTAATGGGGTGAGTGTTTTTGAGAACATGTGGAAAGGTGTGCGCTCTACTTTCCAGAAATGGCTCAGAATCCAGACATTAAGCAACTGCGCGCATCCAATAAAACGTCCTTCCCCTTTTCTCCTACAACTACTCAGAGATCTAAAAGTCTCAGCCAAGATAGTGGGGACGGGGTTGATCCCTTGCCCCAAACTTTTGAAGAAATCCACTACCGCGACTTCTATATGCCCCAAAACCTTTGGGAAGACGATCAATCTGTAAATGGCCAAAGCAAACAGATCCATTCTCTTCGCAATATCTGGATGGTTTTGAACTAAGTCTCGCAGAGAAAATCACGGAACACAACTGACTTCATTCTTTTTCTTTATCTGTTTTTCAGCCCATATATCGGTCGTTCCAGTAAACGTCACTAGCTTTTTCTTGAAGGTCATTGGCTTAGGCTCTTTCACATATATCATGTTGAATTGTACATTGTCAACACGAAGCAAAGCAGCATATTCTTCTATGTTCGGAGTCATATCTTCCTGATTAAAAGTAAAGTACTGGTAAGCTAGGTCCTAGAATCGAACCATGGCTTGAATCAACTATTCGTCTATGTTGATGGCGATCAAGTGAGCTATGTCCCCGTATTTTTTAGTAAAGATGCCCCTAATGCCCGAATCCCACTATTTCCAAATCCGAGTCAAATCCTCGAGGTTATTCTGACGAACATTTGTAGTTACTTGCTCGGGAAGATTGGAGATACATCCTTCCATTAAACTGTCCCCTTTTGCCTTTTGAATTTTCAAATACCAGTCTCGGACCACAACATTTTTCTCGGTTACTTGCGTAATTGAATCCTCCATCAGAAACCCGTTTTTGGCAACCAATCTCTAATAAACACCTTCCTAATCAATATGTCTATGATGCATGATGAAAAATAAAAATAAAGACAAACAACTTTGGTTAGTAATCATTATAAATATGAACAGAGAAAAAACTATGGAGAATCTAACAAATTAAGTTACACGGTCCAAAAGACTCGATTCCTTTGTGAAGTAAAAATGTAAAAGGACGGAGGTTCTTATTTTGGTGTTTCTCCCGTGTACTTATTAAGGTAAGAGGCGTTTCTCCCGTGTACTTATTTTGGTGACTATTAACAGACGGAGGTTCGGCATGGCTCTAATTAGGTGGCTAATATGGTTTACTATATGCGGTTTCGGTTCTAGACAGGTACTCGAATTGTTCGTACTATCGTCTACTAAGACTAGTACAAAGCCTCGGTCGTAGCCCATCACAAGCTCACGAGTTCAATTCAAGGGATTACATTTACTTATGCCTATGCGGAGGGACAAGTTAACTCACGAAAGCATAAGTCATATGTAACCCGGAAGTATTGTAACGCCCCATACCCGAGACCGTTGCCGGAGTCGAACACGAGGTGTTAACAGACTTAATTAATTGCTTAAACAGCTCAAACAATTTAATTTTAGAAATTCCAGACAAGCTGGCTAACTGCATCATAATCGCTTAAAAATTCATATCTCGAGTTCTGAAACTCAAAATCCAATTCCGTAAATTTTCCCTGAAACTAGACTCATATATCTATTTACTAATTTTTTTATAGAATTTTTGGCTAGGCCAATTAGTACAGTTTATTAGTTAAAGTCTCCCCTGTTTCAGGGTTCGACTGCTCTGACCTCTGTGTATTACGAATCAGATATCTCTCTGTACAAAATTTCAATGACTATGAAGTTTGTTTCTCTTAAAACTAGACTCAATAAGAAACATTTACATATAAATTATGACTTCTAATTATTTTTATACAATTTATGGTGAATTTCTAAAGTCAGAACAGGGGATCCGAAAATCGCTCTGGCCCTGTTTCACAAAAATTTAAACATCTCATAAAATATAACTCATATACCTGTTTCGTTTCTTCCATATGAAAATAGACTCATAATTATTCAATTCCATATTTTATTCATCATCTAATTATATCTCTACTATTTTTAATGATTTTTAAAATTCACGTCACTACTGCTATCTGAATCTATTTTATGGTAAATTTTACCTATTTCATGGTTTCCATGGATTAACTAGCAATTTGACATACATAACACTAAATATGATCATAATTAGCCATTCCAATGGCTAATCATTACCAAGCATTTTTATACTACTCAATAACCATATCATAAGACCATATATACAAAATGATTATAATGCTATACATGCCATACTCAAAATATACAAGCCATTATGCCAAGATGGTATACGGATAGTGTGAGCGTGCCTCCGACCGTCCCGATTTTACGAGCTGGCTTGTCAACACTACAAGGAATGAAAAGGAGGGAGTAAGCATAAATGCTTAGTAAGTTCACATGCAGCAAGTAACATAACCATATAAGCAAACATAAAACATCATTTGCATAATCATCACCATATTGTTGTTATATCGATTTTTCAACCCGAGGGTTAAGTACATACCTGTTCAAAGTATCCATTTCACAACACTTACCAATACGTCCCTTTCATCTTAAGTATTCCTCCATTTGAGTAGAACTTTACCCGTTGAACACATCGGAATATAATTCGGATACATGGAAAGTTTGCACATAAGTGCCACATATGTATCCAAGCTACTATGTAACCCACCCATAAGCGAACTCAGACTCAACTCAACGAGCTCGGGCGTTCGCATCCATAAGTGAACTCGGACTCAACTCAACAAGCTCGGATGCCTAGTTACATTTCACGAACTCGGACTCAACTCAACGAGTTCGGACATTCGCATCCATAAGTGAACTCGGACTCAACTCAACGAGTTCGGATGCCCAAATATCCCAGTGAGATGTCACTTGTATCCTAATCCATTCCTAAGGTTCAACGGGACTTTTTTCTCAATCATGTGTCTCAACCATCTTCTACGGAATACCGATATCGATACTCGATAGTATTTCACATTTTCCAAGTATATCACATAATTTGACATATTATCAAACAATTATCACGAGTATAATATTTCATAATAATTATCATATCATTTAAATATTTCATAATAATTATCATATCATTTAGATAATATAAAAACATTTAAAATAATAACTATGTTACCAACATTTACATATGAACTTACCTAGTATGCGAAAATGGCTACTTTTACCATTTCGTCCACAACTTGGTATTTTCCCTATTTTAGCCCGAATTTCAGTTGTCCTTGCTCTATAATTTAAAATATAGTCTAATTAGGACTCACATTATTCAAATTGACCCAAAATCATATTTTGGAAAATTACAATTTCGCCCCTAAACTTTTGCATATTTACACTTTTGCCCCAAAGCTCGTAAATTAAACTTCAGCCTATTTTCTTATGTTTTATGACATTCTGATCATTTTCCCTTCTATGGAAACATCAAATTCTCACTCTAACATGTACTTATGACTATTAGGTATTTTTACAGATTAAGCCCTTTGCTCGCTTTTTCACTTAAAACCGAGTAGCACAAGTTGTCTAACATAATTTAAAACCTCATATTCTATCATAAAACACCAAAATACACAAATTTCACCTATGGGTATTTTTCCAAATATAAACCCTGAGTTAAATTATTGCTAGCATAAGCTAAATCGAAGCTCTAGGGACTCCAAAAACGTAAAGAACTTGAAAAACGGGGCTAGAATGGACTTACAATCGAGCTTGGAAGATTGAAAAACCATAGCCATGGTTTCTCCTTGCTATATTCGGCCATGGGGTTGAAGATGAGCAAAATTGGCTTTTAATTTTGTATTTTAATTCATTTTACCCCTAAATGACCAAAATGCCCTTACTACTAAACTCTCCAAAAATTCCATCCATGTCCAATTTTTGTCTATAAATTTAGAAATTGGTAAAATTGCTATTTAAGACCTCCTAATTAATATTTCAAAACAATTTCATACTAGAAACTTCTAGAATGCAAGTTTTGCAAATTATTCGATTTAGTCCCTAATTTCAATTTAAGCACTTTAGGCATAGGATTTCATCACAAAATTTTCACACAATCATGCAATCATATCATAAACATCAAAATAATTATAAAAATAATTATTTCTATCTCGGATTTTTTGGTCACGAAACCACTATTCCGATTAGGCCCTAATTCGGGATATTACAAGTATTCACTAGCCTGTGCGGAGGGACGAGTTAACTCACGAAGGCATAGCGTTTACTTTCACTTAAACGGATGGAGCCCGGGTAGAGAGCTCATGTTATGCAAAGATGCAAGTGCACGGTGTGTGGGGAGAAACTCACAAACCTTTACGTTTTATTTAAAAACTAAACTAAAAAACTAAAACCATAAAACTTAGAGCTGAAAAACAACAAGATAAAACAAGTTAGAAGAATATTTACAACATGATGCAAGTGCATGACTTTTCAAAAACACAATTTTGGGATCACGACTAAATATTAATTTGAACAAGGAATTTTTGAAATTTTGACAACACTCGTTTAATTCTAGACTCGACTCTCAAAATCTGTCCCCAGTGGAGTCGCCAGCTGTAGCGACATAAAATTTTTTTGCTTTGGTCGCTAGTTGAGGCGATGATTTGAAAAATTTGAAAATGGAATTTCAGTTTTATTAAAAAGGGGAGTCGCCACCGATCCATTTTCCTAGGTGTGATCGGACACCGAATAAATCCTCTTTTTTTAAAAGAAAATTTATTTTTTAAACAAAAAGTAGGCCAAATTTAGGTCTACGTCAAAAACCAAAGTAAAGTTGGGTTCGGGAGTCTGTTACGTACGAGGAAGGTATTAGCACCCTCACGATGCCCAAAATTGGTATCTTTATTAAACAGGTGTTGGCTTGATTTTCAAAAATACGAATTCGATTTGACATTTAATCGTGATCCGATTGAAAATGAAAATTTTTAGTTTTCGATTTTTTTAGAAGGGTGTCCCGTTTTTAACACGAGCCGATAAATTTCACCCAACATAGCGATGAAATCGATGACTTAATGTTAAACCGGTTCATTGCCTTATTTATTGAAATTAGTAAAAAACATGAATAAAAATCTTTAAAGTAGTGAACAGCAAAATGATATAAAATGGGCGAGAAACAAAAAATAAAAGAGTTAGAAATACATTGAAGCAAATAATAAATATGACAATAATATTAAAAATAATGACAGTATATGCGATATTAAACATGATAATAATGGTATTAAACACTAAATAGAGACGAACATATATATAAACATATAATAATAAGTGAAGTGACGTAAACATAATATTAAAAATACTAATAGTGCTATATATATATATTAAAGTATATACGTAATAATAAGAATGAAAAGTGTATACATAATAATACTAAATATATATACACATAATATATATATATATATAAACATAATATATATAAAATGAACATATTGGAAGTACTAATAACATAAAAAATATATATATCAATAATACTACATAAATATGTACATATATATTAAAATAAATACATAATAATATTAAAAGTATATACATAAAATAGTGTTAAAAATACATACATAATATAGTTATTAAAATATATATATATATATATATTAGAAATAATAATAATGTTACAAAACAATTATTAATAATATTGCATAAACATATACATATATATGTTAAAGATACATACATATATAAACTAATAATAATAATAATAATAATAATAATAATAATAATAATAATAATAATAATAATAATAATAATAATAATAATAATAAGATGTATCTACACCAAATAACACATAATAATATTAAAATAAAGTTTCTTTCGAGAGAGTAAAACAACCCTAGTAGCCAAGAGTGCTCTCCTTGGTATCCTGGCGAAAACAGTGGCTGCTGCGGCCTGGGATGACGGAAAGAGGTGGCAACGAAGGTTTTGGGGGAGACGAGATTTCCCTATTGGCTAAAGAACTTATTCAACTATCAGTTAAAAGTTCCAGGGTGGAACCACATGACAAGCCTACCCTAATATGCACGATCTGGACACAAAAGTACTACAATCCAGACAGCTTCAAGGCACAGATGAAAAGTATTTGGAAGACAAAGAAAATATTTGACATCCAATCGGCAGGTGAGAATCTTTTCTTAATTATTTTTGAATCTGAGGATGATTTAGAAGTTGTTATGGAAGGTCAGCCTCGGTTATTCCGGAAAAACTTAGTTATTCTTGATCGGCTAATTAAACCAATAGAACGAGATCAGATCTGACTTACTTCAATCCCGTTTTGGATCAAAATTTCCCCGTGTCCACTAGAATTTGATAAGAAGGATCTCTTTCATGCTATAGGTGCTACTTTTGGAGGAGTTCTTAGATCCAAAATTAATGGTGAGGTTTGCCGGCTTAGAATTAAACTAGTTGTGCAAAAACCCCTTCGTAGGGGTATATTTGTATCATTAGACAGCCAAAGTAGATCTTGGATCCCTTTCAAGTAGAGAGATTATCGAAATTTTGTTTTGGCTGTGGTAGAATGGGACATGGACTTCAAGAATTTTCAGTAATAAAACCTGCAGAAAAAAACAAAGTTAGAGAGGATCCACCTTTCTCCTTGGCACTAAAAGCAGAAATAAATTTAAGGGGAAAATAGAGTCTACAGTTGAATGTTCTTTCAAAAAAGACACAATTAAAACGTTTGTATACAGGAATTATAGAGGAAAATCAAGAGATACAACCACAAGCTGTAGTAGATACAGATCTGGAGCTCGAAACAAAAAAAGATTCTCGGTTGAAGTCAGAAGGAAATATGATAAACATGCAATAGATAGCGAAAATTGTTACAAAAGAGACTGGGAGGAATAACCTCGATGAAAATATGCTGGAGCAGAACAGGAAACCAAGATGGAAAAGAATTGAACCAATGAGAGTGATACAAAAGTATTGTGAAGAAAGCAAACTGAAGAAGAGAAAGCTGAAAGAAATCGAAGTTGATGGTGGTATTAAGGAGCTCCGAGAGGATGTTAATAAAAGGATGAAATACGATGGACAAGTTTTAAGGATGAATGCTGAAATAGACTTGTTGATTGACAACCCCAACCATAATAGATCGGCGGCTGCCAAAGGGCAAGTCGACCTGACGCAATGAAAATTATATGCTGGAATGCCCGTGGTCTGGGGATCCCACGGGCAGTGAAAAGGCTTCGATTTTTGCTGAAGCAACGTAATCCCCAAGTGGTCTTCTTTATGGAGACCAAGGTCAATGAAAAACACATGGAAAAAATTAGGAGAAAGTGTGGCTTCTTGAATGGGATTGGTGTAGGAGCAGTGGGGTCGCATGGAGGGCTATGTCTAGCATGGAAAGAAGAAATTTAGGTTCGTTTAAAGAACTTCTCAATGAATCATATTGATGTGTTAATTAAAGAAGAAAATGCTAGTGTGGAATGGAGATTTACAGGGTTTTATGGATCACCTTATATGCACAACAAAAATACCACATGGAGCTTATTAAGGAATTTGGGCCAGGAGCTGGATTATCCGTGGTTAGTGAGGGGGGATTTTAATGAAATACTGTATTCCTTTGAGAAAAAAAGAGGCCAACCGAGGGAGGAGAGACGAATGATAGCATTTGGCGAGGCTTTAGAAGAATGTCAATTAGTAGATATGGGTTTTACAAGAGTATGGTATACATGGGAGAGAGGGAGCTTACCAGAAACACATATTAGAGAGAGACTGGACAGGGGTGTGGCTAACGAAAAATGGAGAAAACTTTTTCCAAGAGGGAACATACATCATTTAACATCCTCACTTTCAGATCACTGCCCCCTTCTTATCAGCACAACTAATGGAACCAACATTAACAGGTCCCCAAGATTCAGATTTGAGGCATGGTCGACCATGAAGGAATCGATTGAAGAGGAAATTAAGAAATCATGGGAGACATCAAGCGGATCGATTTTTGAAAAATAGAAAGACTACAAATCAGCTTGACAAAATGGGAAACCTCAATAAAGAAGAACCGAGAAGGGTTAAAACAAAAGCTTACGAGGGAGTTAGAAAGATTAATGGAGAAGGAAAATAATGACGATACGCTGGCACAAATAATTGATACGAGAATCAAACTTAATATGGAGATTGATAAAGATGAAATGTACTGGAAACAAAGAGCACGGGCTAATTGGCTCCAACTAGAGGGCAAGAATACGGCATTTTTTCATAAGCATGCCTTAATTCGTAAATGAATCAACACAATACAAAGGTTGGAGACAGATGAAGGCAACGGAATTTTTGAGGAGGCAGAAACCAATGACATAGCTACAAAGTACTTCCAGAATCTATTCTCTTCAAATGGTGTAGGGAATCTATCCTATCTATTAGCAGGTATTGATAATTGTATCTCTTCCGATGACAATGAAGCTCTACTGGCTAAATATACGGTAGAAGAGGTTTTTTCGGCTCTGAAAGGAATGGGACCTTCTAAAGCACCAGGATATGATGGCTTACCGGCACTATTCTTTCAAAAATACTGGCACATTGTGGGGAGAGACGTAGAAAATTTCTGCTTGGGCATATTGAATGAAGGTAGGGATTTTGAACCTTTAAACTTAACCGAGATAGTGCTTATTCCAAAAACTTCCAATGCCAGAAGTCTTGTTCATTTCAGACCCATTAGTCTATGCACAGTTTTATACAAAATTGTAACTAAAACAGTTGCTAATCGTCTTCAAGCATTTATGGAAAAAGGTATTGACAGTGCTCAAAGTGCATTTGTTCCGGGAAGACTAATATCTGATAATGTGCTAATAGTCTATGAAATTATGCATACTCTACGTCGAAAATGAACGGGTAAAAAGGGATTTATGGCAGCAAAACTAGACATGAGTAAAGTCTATGATAAAGTTGAATGGGGTTATTTGGAAGAAGTAATGCTGCATATGGGATTCGCAAAGGAATGCATACTAATCATGAGATGTATTTCAACAGTCTCTTATACAGTCTCCACTAATGGTAGTAGAGGTCGGGTTTTCAGACCTACTAGAAGGGTACGACAAGGTGACCCACTTAGTCACTTTCTTTTTCTAATTTGTAATGAGGGACTTTCATCCCTAATCAGGCTGGCAATACTGGAGGGTGAACTAAAAGGAGTTAAGGCTAGCAGAAGCGGTCCGACAATTTCACACTTATTGCTTACGGATGACTGTATTTTGTTTGGTGAAGCTACAAAGAAAGGAACAGAAACCTTTAAAAACATTTTGAAGGAATATGAGAAGTGTTCCGGCCAATGTGTGAACTTTAGTAAGTCCACGATCTTCTTTAGCTCTAATATAGCAGCAGGAGTTAAAGAAGACATCTCCAACGAAATGGGAGTGAGACAATCAACAAACATGGAAAAATATTTAGGCCTTCCTAATGTGGTAAGAAGATGTAAGAAGGAATCTTTTCAAAATCTGAAGGACAGAATTAAACAGAGAATTAAAAACTGGAGTACACGGTTGCTATCTCAAGGGGGGAAAGAGGTTTTCATTAAATTAGTCCTACAAGCAATTCCAACTTATGCGATGACATGCTTTCTTCTACCAAAATCACTATGTGGGGAGTTTGAAAATATTTTTGCTTGATTCTGGTGACAGAAAGGCCAAGGAAGAAAAGGAATTCACTAGTGTCAATGGAAGGTCATGTGCCGCTCTAAGGAGGAGGGGGGTATGGGTTTTAGAAATATGGCCCAATTTAATATTTCTTTATTAGCCAAGCAAGGATGGAGGCTTATTAATAATCAGGATGCTCTTGTTACGCAAGTATTTAAAGCCAAATATTTTCCGAATGATCATTTTTTAGAGTCTCAATTGGGCAATTCTGGTTCTTATGTGTGGAAAAGTATGTGGGCAGTGAAAGCGACGTTGGTAAAGGGACTATGCTGGAGGGTTGGTATGGGTATGAATATATCTATCAACGATGATGCGTGGATTCCAAATGCAGTTAATTTTAGATTATCTACTGCAATTAATCATATGCGTGATGTTACAGTTAATGAGTTGATTGACAGCAATAGCTTGTGGAAAAGGGAGTTGATAAAGAATACCTTTGCAGAAGAAGATGCTGAAAGAATTCTTCGAACCCCCTTGGCACAAACACCTCATGATGACTTCCTTATCTAGGGGAGTGAATCGTCAAGTGAATTCTCGGTCCGAAGTTCCTATAAACTATTACAGTATACTGATGAAAGTCCTAGAGCTTATGCTTTACAAACCATCTACAGGAATTTCTACAAAAAGCTTTGGACTTTACATATACCAACAAAAATAAAGGTTACAATCTGGAGGCTTTCATGGAACTATCTACCTACAAAAGTAAACATGCAATACAGGAAGCTAACAACCAATACAGGTTGTCCCAGGTGTGGTGAAAAAGCTGAGACAATAGACCACTTATTTCAAGAATGCTCTGTTACAGTGGAAACATGGAAATCATTATCACTACGGCATATTGTAATGATACAGAACATGGACTTTGAACAGTGGCTTCCCTGGGTGTTTAATCAGCTAACCCCTTGTCAATGTTCCCTTTTCTGCTGCGCACTCTGGGCCATATGGGGAGACCGAAACAAAAGAATACATGAGGAGAAAGTTAGTACTGGGACGGACATCGTAAACTTTATCAATAGCTACATCAATGGACTTACTGGTCTCGAAAGAAGGAAGATAGTTAACATAACAAAACCCAGTAGATGGAGACACCCAAATGGCGAGTTCATAAAAATTAACTTTGATGGTGCCTACAAAGAAGGTCAAAATTGTTCGGCTTCAGTTATTGTGGCTCGAGATGTGAATGGGACAGTTCTTCTATCATACTCAGAAATCCACCAAGGTATCGTCTCTGCATTTGCTGCTGAAGCCACAGCCTGTTGGAAAGCGGTACAAATTGGAGTCGAAAAGGGATGGTAGTCAATCATTTTTGAAGGAGATTCCCTCACGGTAATAAAGAAATGCAACACAAAAAGTCAAGATCGGTCACTGATAGGAGCATACATATATGACATCCAACAGAAAATACAGGAATCCATTAATATTAAATTCGAACATATAGGGAGATCTGCTAATACTCTTGCACACATCCTGGCAACAGAAACTCTAAGAAGAAAGGAAGAAATATACCTGGATAAGGCAGTCCCTGAGTATGCTGAAGAACAAATGAGATGGGAATGGGAGTGTGAACCAGATTAGAGAGGTTTTTGGTGGAGAGGAGAGAAGAAGGGGAAGTTTCAAAACAAAAGAAAATGAAAGGTTTGAGCGCAAAAGCTTCCTGATGGAGTGAAATCGTCAAAAGTAATGAAATGATGGATTGATGGGATGACAGATTTCAGAGAACCTGATTGGGCATTGGTTCAGCACAATAAATGCTATTCTAGACTGTTCTATTATAATATCTAGATTTTTACTCTGGTCATTTGATTTCCTTAGGTCCGACTATTGAAGTTTTGTTTTCTATTAGGGGCCTGCTGAAATAGTGGGCTGGTTCTTAGCATAATTAGCTTATATTTGGTTTTTTTGTTTGGTTTACTTTTTTAATTAAGCCCAATCTGGAATAGTTTTCAAAAAAATAATATTAAAATAAAATAATAAGTGACAATAGTGAAAATAGTAGGTATAATAATAAATATAACGATATATGAAAATAAGACTATATATAAAAAGTATATATATACCCATATAATAAAATATATGTACTAATATTAATAATAAATATAATAGGGATAAAATAAATATAATAATATATACATAATATGGTATTAAAAATATATATAATATATATAAAATATATACAATATATACATATATTTAGAAATGATAATAATATATATAAAAAAACTATTCATACGCTACATAAATACGCATATATATATATATAAATAATAATGGTGTTAGAAATATACAATATAGTATTAGAAATATACATACAATAGTATAAAAGATATATAACTAATAATATTAAAATATATACATAATATTATAAAAAATAATATTAAAAACATATATACATAACATATATGAAATATATATATATATAATATAATATTAAAATATTTACATAATATATACATATCAGAAATAATAATGTTAAAAACACCTATTAATAATATTACATAAATATATACCTATATATATATTAAAGATATATACATATATATAATAAAACATATACTAATATTAATAATAATAATAAGGATAATACAAAAATATATACATGAAATAGTATAAAAAAATATATAACTAATAATATTAAAAATATATGTACATGAGATAACATAAAAATATATATGAATAGTATGATATTTAAAAATATATACATAAGATAAAGTTACAAATAATATATAAAAATACATACATAATATCTATTAAAAGAATATACACATAATATATATGCATATAAAAAAATAATAATAATATTTAAAAAATAATTATTAATAAAGTTACATAAAAGTGTATATATATGCATGTTAAAAATATTCATTGAAACTAAAACTAATACTAATAATAGTAAAAAAACTAATAATATAATATAATATAAAATAAAAATAAAGAAATAAAAATAATAATATGAAGATTAATAATAGTAATAGTAACAATAATGATAATATATATGTACATGAATAGTACTAATAATAATAATACTAGAATAATTAATTTTAATAATAAAAATTAAAAAAGGATTGAATCGAATTAAAAATAAAAGGCTTGGGGCGAAATTGAAATAAAAAGAAGGGAAGGGGACCTATTTCAACGGACACAAATAGTGGAGGGACTAAAAACGAAATAAACCCCTCCACCCAAAACCCGCAGCAGCATTGAGGACCAAATTGGAAAGCGCAACAAATTATAGGGCCAAATTAAAATACATAAAAAAAACTGATTGAAAATCATAGAAAAAGCGGAAGGATCGTGCGCGCAATTAGCCCCTAAGAGCAAAAACACGCGGATCCTGAGTGGGTTGGGTCGGGTCGACCCGATCTAGGACAAAACGAAGTCGTTTTGGGGTTAAAAAGTAGCCCCCAAAACGACGTCGTTTTGGGAGGCTATAAAAGGCCAAATTTTTTTAAAAAAATTCATTTGCAGCAAAGTGGAAGAAAAAAAAAAGGAAGAGAGGGGAGAGGGAGTTGGGGGAGATTTCCGGCTATAGGGCCGGTCACCATCCCCATCACCGGACCCATGCATGCATCGTTAAGCGTCGTCGGCCACCGTGTGCGTGATGGTAAAAAAAGGTAATTTTTTTTTATATTTTTTATTTGGCTTAATAATATATATATATTATATATAAAGATATATACTAAATTTTTTTTTAAAATAAATAGAGAAAAAAAACAATGAAATCACCTTCGGGTTTCTAGTTTCGACTGTTAATGCTTTGGTTCTCTAATTTGGATTGATTTTCTTGCTTCATCTACAATTTTTTTTTTGAAATAATATATGTATGTATTGAGAAAAAATCCCCATGTTACAAAGTTTTAAATCGGCCTTTTAAATCCCTTACAAAATTGTCATATTTTTGCTATTTGGTTATGTGTTTGCTTCCTTTCTCTGTCTTTTCTTGTTTTAATGTTTGCAAGTGCGGTAGGTGGAGGACATGACCGGTGGGGTGGTGCTGTAGGGTCGTCAGAGGCAAGTGGGGAGGTTGATTCAGCTAGGTGGTTAGGGTTTCGGGATTGGGCTTGGTTATTGGGCTCCGAGTATGGGTTTGATTAGTGTTGGGCTAAGGGTGTAAAATGAGTCTGTTGGGTAGGTTTAGGTTTTATTTTTTTGTTCAAAATTGGGCCTCAACAATATTGTTTGAAAGATTCAAGCTTAGGTTCTCTTTTAAGAGTGCAATGCGCCTTACAATTACCCCTAGTACGAAGTTTTTTTAAACTAGGGCCCTTAATGTTGAGTTTAGTAGATTCTTGATTGCTTTACTCCCAAAGATTTATTTATAGACCACAGTGTAAGATTTTTTGAGGTTAATATTATGGAGCCAATTAAGTTCAAAACAATGTAGCCCAATTTAAAGGGAATAAAAACTTTACTTTAATAGAAATTAAATCCGTCCTGTTCATTCAATTACTTGATGGATGTATTGTATTAAATGTTGATCATTATAAATTATTTATCCCTCTACCTATTAGGGTTATACACACAAAAGAACAAATAAAAGTTATAGCCTCCATCACTTAAGATTTGTGTAATTGAGGGACAAGATCAAGAGGGAGAAATCAATTTATCAAGTATTCATCTTCGTCAAACCCAATAACTAACTCAAATTCCAGATCAAGTAATTCATAGACTTGTGAAAACCATATTATTCTAAAGATCCTAAAATAATTGTTTATGCAACATTAGGGATTTGGTTGCATAATAAGATTTCCCTTTTCAATTTTGGTCAATTAGTTTGTGCAATGATCTAAATTATTGTGAATCATATTACACTATTTTTGAATCGTTGGATTTTTCAATCTAGTGTATACTGAGTAGAAGCAGTACATGTATAATAAGAACTTTGAATGAATAGACAAAAACATGGAAAGAGAAGTAAATTGCATCGAGTATTATCCGCATTAATTGTATTTTTTTGAGAAGGCAAGAGATGACTTAGGATTAATTTAATTTATTTAGATTATTATTTAGGTTGATTAATAAATTAAATAATTGAGTTAAAAGTGAAAATTTAAATTATGTAGTAATCTTAGCTTAATTCTATTCAAATAATTAAATAAGTTTGCACATAAATTCTAATACGGTAAAGTCGTCTTGATTTTAATGAAATCAGAATTGAGTTGTGTAAATTATTTTGTTAGAAATAATTAATTAAATTAATTTTTAATTAATAATGTTGAGTGTGGGGCAATTGATAGAGAAGGGATTCAAGGTGATGTTTGAAGAGGGAATGTATCTTATCCTTGACTCTAGCGGAAATGAATTATTTAGGATCAAGATGTAGAAGAAGATCTTTTCATTGAATCCACTCGAAGATGAGCAAGTAGCACCCAAGTGTCAGGGAGTAATAACATCAAATCAAATGGACCTCCTGGCTGAGCAAGTTAAGACAATTTTGAAATTGATGACGCAATGTAATGAAAAGAGTTTTGAGCTTGAGATAAAATCGACAGATAATCGTATCCTACAAAACAAGTGTTCAGAGAATAAGGAATTGCATGCAAAGGTAACTCACTTGGCGCAACTGTTGACATCTCTCTAATGATAAACTATTATCTTCTACACATGAAATATCTGAAGAAACTTCATATGTGAAAGAATTGACATCTGTAGATGTTGTTGAATTTAAGAAGTTAGTTGGTGAGGTGATCAAACTTTCGGTGCAAAATGAAAAATTGAAGAAAGAATTATGGACTACGAGAAGATTTATTAATCAAACCATAAATGGTGTTAATCGCAAGTATAATGACAACACAAGACCTTGGAGGAAGGGGCGACTCTTTGGCTACTCTCATTTTTTTCTAGAGCAGCTGATGATGATTTTCAATTGTGGAATTTTGATTTAGATGATCCAAAGATAGAATTGCAGGAAGCTTTTAAAGCTACACTAGCTAAGAAGGAATTTATAGAAGACAATTACTGAAAAAGTTAAAGAAATTGATTTATTGCAAATCAGAGGATCGGATAACATATATATTTACCAAATCTTTTTATGTTTGTCTATTTGAATTTCTTTGCAATAAAATTGATGTCTGCATCATTTGAGTTAGGAGGAGAATGTTAGTGTCTCAAGGGCTGCAAAGTCTTTTATCACTAAAGATGACTAAGTCTAGGGAGATTGTTAGCTAGTTAGTGGGAGTAGGGAGCTAAAATTTACTAAAGTTGGTTACTTGAATCATGTATATAAGGATTGCTTGATTAATGAATTAAATCATCCCTTTCATTCTTACTTTCTATGCTATTGTTAGTTCCACGTTAAACCAACAGATCAAACTGATTGAATCGGGAGATGTTCAACTATTGGTCCATTTTTCAAACATTTTATGTGACACTTTAATGTTATACCATGACGTCCATGAAAATATTGAAAAAAAAAACACAAGAAGTTGGTGGAACATGGCCTATTATTGGCCATTTCTACCTCTTAGGAGGGTCGTAACCACCTCATATAAGTTTGGGTAACCTGGTAGATAAATACGGAGGAATCTTTACCATCAAGTTGGGTGTGCATAGAGCTTTAGTGGTGAGCCATTGGGAGATAGCTAAAGAATGTCTCACCATAAATGATAAAGCGTTTGCCACACGTCCAAAGCTTTCAAGCTTGAAAATTTTAGGTTACAACTGTGCCATGATAGCCTTTGTACTGTATGGACCTTATTGGCATCAAGTGTGCAAATTCGCCATTATTGAGCTCCTCTCAAATCACAGACTCGAAATGCTTAAACCTGTGCGGGAATCCGAGGTGAAAACATCACTGCAACAATTATACCAATTGTGAAATAAGAAGAAAAGTAGCAACTGTAGCAAAGTAATAGTGGAGATTGTAAAAGATGTTACTCTTAACGTGATACTAAGGATTGTTGTAGGGAAGCGAATACCAAATTCATATGAAGGAGATGAAATCGTGAAATGGAAGAAGTCATTGCATGACTTGTTTGAACTAACTGAAGAGTTCGTGGTATCGGATGCCTTGCCGTATCTGAGATTTTTGGACGTTTAGTGGTGACAAAAAGATTATGAAGAAGGTAGCCAAAGAATTGGACCAAGTTGTGGAGGAATGGCTACGAGAGCACAAAGAAAATAGAGCTGAAAATAAGGTAAATAGTGAGGAAGATTTCATGAGGGTGAGGCTATCTATTCTTCGTGATGCAAAGTAGTAGGATGTCGATACCATCAACAAAACCGTCAGTCTGGTACGTACATTTTCTAACCAAATCATTTATTTTTTTTATATTTATATTCATCATTCACCTGAATTCTAATTTCAATCTCATATTAATAGTTTTACGGTAAATGATTTAATAGTAATTTATCTTAGCGGCAGAAGAAACCACATCAATTACAATGACATGGGCTTTATTTTTATTACTCAATAACCGTGAAGCATTGAACAAGGTCAAACAAGAACTAAATATCCATGTTGATAAAGATAGACTCTTAATTATAGAATTAGATACTAAAAACTTAGTGTATCTTCAATCTGTCATTAAAAAAACACTACACTACTCTCTCTAATCCATGAAGCCATTGAAGATTGCCCAGTTTGTGGATACGATATTTCAATTGGCACGTTTTGTTTGCGGTTAAGATTCTAAATTTACTTTGACTAATATGTTGCTTTGGTTTGAGATCGAGAATCTATTAAACGAAGTAATTGATATAAGTGAAGATCCAGGATTAACCAGCCTTAATACAACTCCATAGGAAGTTCCAAATATCTCCACGTGTTCCTACTTTTGTTTACCAATCCAACTATTGTTTGTTGGATTTTAGACCTATATTTAATGAATAATGACATGATTCATATGTAATATTTGGGAAATTCGAAACCTAATATTATAAAATATCTTCGATATCTATTGATGTGGATGATGGGCATCGAAACCACAAAAAATAATTCCTACTAAAATAACTCTAAATAATAGTAAAGAGTGGTAGTAGGGTCAAGTCCACAGGGATTGAATATCATAATCAACTTCCGTGTTCACTTATGAACAAAATATTCATCATGTCAAGGGTCGTGGCAAGAGTCGTGCCCACGACTCCAAACGTACCTGCAACAAAAATAAACAAGTAAATCGAGAGGGTTTGAGAATGTTTAAGAAAGTAAATAATCTAATCAGCTTAATTAAACAATTGATTAATATTGAAAATAAATGTAAATTGGAAATAAATTTAGAATTTTGAAAACAAAAATAATAAGCCTTAGCCTTAGACTCGATAAATTCCGCGTTAAGAATCGATCCCCAAAAAATTAATCTTCTCCTCCAAACGATAAGCTGGTTATAGCAGTTAAGAACGTCCTAACCACCAATTCTTCCTCTCATCTAGTCCCAGTACGACCTGCAAACCAACAATTACCGATTATCTAATTGAGATACACTTGTTCCCGATTCAAGATTCCGGCAGCCTTGCGTTCTGAAGAACCCAACTCGAATCAACGG
Organism: Gossypium longicalyx; assembly: GCA_025698465.1. Taxonomy (NCBI): domain Eukaryota; kingdom Viridiplantae; phylum Streptophyta; class Magnoliopsida; order Malvales; family Malvaceae; genus Gossypium; species Gossypium longicalyx. The sequence goes on along the minus strand of CM047000.1, from coordinate 1,211,395 downwards.
CCTCAACCGCGTGGGTCGTTTAAACCCGATGCTTCTTCCTTGATTTGTTCTCAGAGATCCGAATACAGCACGGTCGACTCATTTCTTCAACTGTCAGCAAACACGACTCCAACCCAACTGCATTTTGGCTTGAAATCGAGTTTAAATTTTAGGGATGATGGTCTATCTCGATACTTAGGAAAAAATGAATACCGTTTGGAAATTTTTAGCACGAATTCGCATCTCACGATTCCCGACCGGAAAGAACACCGGCCTAAGGCTAAGATGAAATTTAGTGAAGCATGAAAGTATTCATGCTTTGTAAACTTTGAAGGGTGGCTTGATGATTATGGTGAAGAATGGGAAAGAAAGGACTTGGAAAGAAATTAACCCAATTTTATAAAGGCAAGAAAAATACAAATGAAAGTAGCAGAATCTCACGCCAATTTAAAAGAGAAAAAAAAAAGTAATTCTATTCTAAATTAAAGTAGGAATACAAAATTAATTGATGATTTCCAAAGAAGACTAAGGCCTATTTATATACACAACATTTACTATTTTTGGCCATAGCTAATTTAACATAAAATCAAAAATAAAATAATAAATAAAATAAATAAAAATAAAATAAGACTTTCTATTTTTAATTTTTTACAAAGTTAAAAATTCTAATGAGTCATTGACTTTCTCCATATGTTTGATTTGGCCTCATTTTGTTGATTTTGTTTTAATTTGGTCCTTTTCTGCTCGTTTTTGTCTCTTAGCGTCCCAATTGCATCACTGACAAGATTAAACATAAAAATACCAATTTAGTAGGAATCAATTCAGAAATAAACAGAATTAAATATAAAATAACATGCAAATTAATATGTTATCGGTGCACTCAACTAATAAACTAATAAACAAAAATCTAACCAAAATTGATTTACACACCAAATCAAAAATCAATTTGAATACTTCCAAAATGACATCGTCACGGATTTGTTTTTGATTAAATTAATGAAATCTATTACTCAGTGGATGAATGTGGTGGGTTTTCTTTAATTGGACCATATGATCGGTTGTAGTGGAAAATTAATGGAATCAATAAAATAAAGGCTTGTATGACATTTTTGTATTGTCCGAAGCCTATTTTGTCATTATGCATATAGTTAATAATAAGATTTAATTGCATTCCATTAAAAATAATTGCATTCCATTCATACCACATCTATTTCTTTTCACTATTATTGTTTTTTGGTGATTAAAATAAATGTTAACTCCATGATAATAGTAGTTATTATGTCCCCTATCATATTTATGGCTAAGATCACAATCACGATCACAACTTCTTTTATTGTTAAAATTAACTTTTAAAATAGAATTTCATAATTTTTCATTAACCATTTCATTATTTTGCACAACCACCAATAATGCTAGTATTTAGTTGAGAAAAAAAAGAAGCTAAATGCTTTAAGTAAAGCAAATAAAGATAAGAAATAAAGAAAATTATCGTTGACTTAACTATGCCGACCTGTCTTGCTTAGTTACATCATCAGCTTTCTTTATTGCTACAAGTAATCAAACTCAATTACTTCAACTTATAAAATATAAGGTGAATCACATCAAGTGATGATACAATTCCGTTCGATTGAATTAATATCATTGGTCGATATACTCAAGTTTTCAACCATGAGAGACAACAAAAAAAGATAGAAAATATATCTTTCCAACCTTAAATTAAAAGAGAAAAATAAAAAAAAGATGCTATCGGTTGAATACACTCTGTTTTCCACAACGAGACACAAAATTTAAAGAGAGAATATATATATTTGAAGATTAGAATTTATTATCGTTTGAACCATTAGTTAAAAAGACAGAAAAGGGCTGCTATCGGTTGAATAAATGGTGAATGATGATACCCCCTGCGGTGACATTAAATTAACCTTATAAATCCAACTCTCTCATCTCTGCTATTGCATATAGATCTTAGATTAAAGGAGGAATCCAACAATGGATTATTTCCATTCAGTCACAGCAACATCAACTGTTGCGATCATTGCTTTTCCACTACTGTTTCTTTTCTCTTTCCTATGGATCTCAAGAAGAAACACAAACTCGAAGAAAACAGCACCAGAAGCTGGTGGAGCATGGCCTATTATTGGTCATCTCCTCCTCTTAGGAGGGCCACAACCACCTCACATATGCTTGGCTAACATGGCTGACAAATATGGAAGAATGTTCACTATCAAGTTGGGTGTGCATAGAGCTTTGGTGGTGAGCGATTGGGAGATTGCTAAAGAATGTCTCACCCTACATGATAAAGCGTTTGCCTCTCGTCCAAAACTTGCAAGCTCGGAACTTTTGTGTTACAACAGAGCTATATTTGGCTTTGCACCATATGGACCTTATTGGCGTCAAATACGCAAGATTGCCACTGTTGAGCTCCTCTCAAATCACCGACTCGAATTGCTTAAACATGTAAGGGAATCCGAGGTGAAGACATCTCTGCAACAGTTGTACCAGCTGTGGACCAAGAAAAGAAGTGCTAACTCCGATAAAGTATTGGTGGAGATGAAGGGATGGTTCAAAGAAGTTACCCTGAACGTGATTATGAGGATGATTGTAGGGAAGCGAATTCCAAATTCCAGTGAAGGAGGTGAGAACTTGAAATGGAAGAAATCGATGGATGACTTCATTGTACTAAGTGGAAAGTTCTTAATATCAGATGCTTTACCGTTTCTGAGATGGTTGGACATAGGTGGAGATATGAAGTGCATGAAGAAGACAGCGAAAGAATTGGACCAAGTTGTGGAGGGATGGCTACGAGAGCACAAGCAGAAGAAAGCTGAAAATAAGGCAAATGGTGAGGAAGATTTCATGGGAGTGATGCTGTCTATTCTCAGTGATGGGGAGGAACACCATGCTGATACAATCAACAAAGCCACTTGTCTCGTATGTGCATATCTCTTAACCAAATAGATTGTTATTAATTACATACATTACATACATCTCTGTTGTTGATATTTTTAGGCCTTAATCAAAACAATAAATTCTTGATATTTTTAGGCCTTAAGTAAAATAATAAATTGGACTCCTTTTAAAAAGAAATTAAAAAATGTAATACAATAAAATTTGAAAAATTTTAAGCTCTAGAAGATGAAACATTTATGGTGAAAAATTGAAAGTTCTAAACATTTAATTAATTTATTTTAGTTTCAAAATTTTATTCCCATAATGAAAGCTGAAAATTTTTTGGGCCCCTTTCAACTTTAGGCTCTGGGTGACTACACTCTCAAGCAACCCCTAGAATCGGGGCTGATGACAAATTTTTTTTTTTTGTCAAGATTGCTATTAATAACATACATAAGATGGAAATGCTATTATTTCATTGTTGATCTTTTCTTGATATATTATCTAACAGGGCCTTGTCTTAGCCGCGGAGGATAGCACAGCCACCACATTGACATGGGCTTTATCTCTGCTACTCAATAATCGTGACAAACTGAGTAAAGTCCAACAAGAACTAGATGTCCACGTTGGTAAGGATAGATTACTTGTGACTGAATCAGATATAAAAAACTTAGTGTACCTTCAATCCATCATTAAGGAAACTCTACGCCTATACCCTCCTGCTCCACTCTCCGTGATCCATGAAGCCATTGAAGACTGCACGGTTAATGGGTACCATGTTTCAACTGGCACCTGGCTTATTATGAATCTTCATAAGATTCATCATGATCCACTTATATGGGCAAACCCTTTTGAATTTCAACCTGAAAGATTTATGACTACCCATAAAGACATTGATGTAAGGGGACAAAATTTTGAATTGGTTCCATTTGGAAGTGGTAGAAGAATGTGCCCTGGAGTTTCATTTGCACTTCAGATTTTGTCGTTTACATTAGCTAATTTGTTGCATTGGTTTCACTTTGAGACTCCATCAAATGAACCTATTGATATGCGTGAAGCATTTGGGATAACGATTTCTAAAGCAACTCCACTAGAAGTTCATATAACTCCTCGCCTTTCTGCTTCTGTTTACGATTTCACTAACTAATTGGTATTTTAATTTTATTATAAAATTCAATAAATTTCTAAGGTACCATACTTGTCATGTAATTATACCATATGCAAGGTTTGGTATTTTAACTTTCTTTTAAAAAATGAGTAGATTTCAATAAATTTCTAAGATGTCATTCTTGCCATGTAATTTTATTATTATTCTATAGAATAATTCTTTCGGGGTTTGCTTTGATTAATTTTATTGTTGTAGGATGATTTATTTTTTCCCTTGGCCGAATGAGAGAAGAAAGAGCAGTGTTTGATGGGAGCAAATCTTATACTTATACTTATCATTTGATTTGATCTTTCTTGGTGGTTAAGTTGAATTGTATTTGCTTATATTTACACAATTCAACAAGTCCAAAATGACAATTTATCTTGCAATATTCACACGTCATGACAGATTTGGTTTTGAAGAAATTAATGAAATCTGTTACCCACGCCATCCATATGGTTCATGACAGATTTGGTTTTGAAGAAATTAATGAAATCTGTTACCCACGCCATCCATATGATCGGATTTCTTTTTTGGGTTGGACCATATGATCGGGTTTGCTATCAGCTTGGGTTACTGAAGCATTGCATTGGCTGAGCTTTGGGGAATTTTTCATGGCTGCTCTATTGCATGGGATGCTTGTCTCAAAGCCGTTTTGATAGAATCGGACTCCGCTACGTCGTTGGCAATGGTTTTTTAGGGAATTAGTAGCTGTCATCCGCTATTCTGCGTTGTCGAAAGTATCAGGGAAGCTGCTCAGGAGAGATATGCCCAAGCGAGGAAAATTTTGTTGTGGATTGATTTGTTGAGAGTTTATTAATAAATAGAGATTTGATTGTTTATAATGAGCCACGGACGAGTATTATCAAACTCTTAATATCCGATCTGGCTGGTGTTGCTTATTTTATCATTACGCACAAAATTAGTTGTATTCCCATTAAAATTATTTGACTACGTTATCGCGCAATGCCAGAGATTATATAATTTTTTATCATTAAATTTAGTAATTAAATTCATTTTTCGTATATCTACCTTTTTTCATTTTGATATTTGAGATTGACAACTATATTCATTCTGGTTCTTAAACTTGGATTCTATCAAGATTTGATAATGTAACCAGTATTCTTAGAACATGATTGAATTGATCAGTTGGACTGATTGGATTGAGAATAGACTAGTATACTGGTCTAAATAAGGGGTTGAATCAACTAAATTAGAAACTGCTTGAAATCAGTAATAATTGAAAACTGTAACAAAAATCAGTAGTTGAACGGGTTGAATTGGTTTAATGAAATTTTTATTTTTTTTATAATTTTTTGATTAATTAATTAATTGTTGTTGATCAAGTAGTTGAAACGATCGAATTGATTGAATTGAGATTCATTAAACCACATGTCCAGTTATTAGAACTTCGTATGTGACACTTTAAGATTGTATCATGCCATCCCCTGAAAATTTGTATAAAGTTTTTAATTTTCAAGTGATGATGTGGTACAATATTAAAGTGTCACTGTAACAACTCAATTTTAAGTGGTGTCAGAAAATGTAGTTTCAGAATCTTATTTCCATAAAACAAGTTTGTAAAGGTAAAATGAGAATATTTATGGAGTTATTATGAAAATAAATTGAAGATCGATTAAGTAATTTAACTGAGAAAATAATTAATTAAAGCTCAAGAATTAAATTATAAAAATCCAATCGCTATTGAGTTTTAATTTAGAAAATGCTTAAGGACCTAGATAGCAATCATCCAAAGCACTAAAATTATTATTTAACCAATTTAAATAGGAGTCAATGGAGAATGATGACTTTCAATAATTATAATCGGTATAGGGTTATAGGTTTAGGGTTATGGGTTATGGGATTGGGGTTTGGGTTCAGGGTAAAAAAATATATTAAAATTATGTATTAATGACATGAAAAAAATTGTTAAAATGTCATTAAATAATTAGAAAAGGACCATGAATAATGTAGTGGGAAGGGTTTATAAAAAGAATTTCTCTATTGATGAGTGTATAATAATAATTTTATGTCTTTAAAATTTGATGATCTGGTATAATTTTATTCTCTATTGATGAGGGTATAATAATAATTAAAATTTTGTCATTTTTAAGGAGGACTAAAGTAGAATTTTATCTTTATTAATTTAAAATTTTAAAAAATTTAAATAAAAAATGTTATATTTTAACCCCTACCATCATGTGGATACGCCCTAGGTGAATTTATTTAAATAATCAATTATTAATATTTTATGTGGTCCCACAAAAATCCCAACATAATTGACCTAATTGAACATATTTTTCTTTTTTTTCTTCTTCACATTGTAATACATTATCGTGTTAAGAGGAAAAATCAAAATTTAAGACATCACTTTATGGCTTCTAATTTCAAATATGAATGCCGTAAGTGCTTGAGTAATCATTATGATTATACCAACAACAATACATTAATTCTTAGCCTATTGCAAATTCTGAAAACATATACATATACATATCATACATGCATACATGGTAACTAGATTATTATTTTTTTTAGTGGAAAGAAATAAAATAATTAACTAAAAAGTTACATATGTACGATTAGAAAAATAACTTCTAGATTGATCTTCCTCTAAAAAATTTCGAATTATAAAAGAAAAAAATTAAAAAATTGTAAATCAACTCTAGAAGTTAAAGCTCCTTTTGCCAAACAGTCATCAACTGCATTCTACTCCTTAGGAATATTGTGCAATTACCACAAGTTCTCCTAAGAAAAAATATTCTGGATACGCCGAATTAAAGTAGAATTCGACGTACTTAAGGAACTCTCTTGAATAACCCGAACAATAACACCTAATAAATTTTTTACTTAATAATAATAAATGTTTATTTAAAATATCTACACCAAATAAATGGTACATGCTGTGGTCACATCTATTGAGTTTTAGATTCAAAGAAAAGCAACAAACGGAAGCAAAAGGAATGAGAAATTGAGAGAACAAGAAGATAATTAGTTTTTTTGATACATTAAATATATATGATATACATAGAGAGCTTACAACAATATTTTTAACTTGTTGAAGTGAACAAACATTAAATTCATCCTAATGATAACCTAGGACCTGTCTAAAACTGGAAAGTACTTGACCAACTTTATCCAGTCAAAAAGTTTCTGTCAAATCACATACAGGTCGTCTGTTACAACAAAACGTACTTCATCCGGATAACATACGTACATTTGCATTTTGCTGTATTTCATCCGGGTAACATACATACAGCTGTTTGTTGCCACCTTTAACACTCCTCATTGGCTACAAAACAGCAGACTCCAATTTGCTTCTTTAAATACTCGAACCTGGTGGCAGCTAACGGCTTGGTCAAAATGTTCGCCAATTGATCTTGTGAGCTACAATGAACAAGGCTAACTCTCTCTCGCTCGCTCACTTTCTAACAAAATGAAATTTGATTTTAAAATGCTTAGTCTTGCCATGGAAGACTGGATTTTTAGCAATAGCCATGCTGATTGATTGTCAACCTTAATTTCAGTAGGCTCAAGTTGCTCTTCATTTAGATCATATAGCAACTTCCTAAGCCAAATGGTTTGATTTATCTTCGCCGCTTGCTGCAATGTACTACTTCAGCAAGCACTTCGGTGTAGATTGGGCAACTCGCTTGTTGCTTCTTTGAACTCACTAAATACTCCTAAGCCAAGTGTGAAGAAGTAACCCGAGGTACTTCTCATGTCATCTGCAGAACCTGCCCAGTCACTGTCTGAATATCCCATAAGTCTAAGCTCATTTTCCTTCTTGAACATGACACCAAGCCTCAAGGTTCCCTTAATGTATCTAAGTACCCTTTTTGCTGCCTTGAAATGAGATATGTCACAATAGTGCATGAATCTAGACAACAAGCTAACAGCATGCATGAGGTCAGGTCTAGTTGCTGTCAAATAGAGCAAACAGCCAACTAAGCTTCTGTACTCCTTCTCATCAACTCTCTCTTGATTTCCAAAACTGGTCAGCTTTTCTCTTTGAGTCATTGATGTGCTCACTGATTTGCAATTTGACATGCAGAACTTGTCTAGGATCTTCAGGGCAAAAGCATACTGGCTAATAAAGATTCCTCGATCATACTAGTTCACTTCCATGCCAAGGAAGTATGTCATGGCTCCCAAGTCAGTCATATCAAACATTTCCTTCATTTGAGTCTTGAAGTTATTGATCAGATCAGTTCTACTTCCAGCCACTAGCAGATCATCTACATAGACTGGAATAATTAACAAAGTTTCATCTTCAGTCTTTTTTACATAGAGTGTTGGTTCACTTAGACTTTTCTCGAACCCAAGTCTGCACAAGTAAGTATCAACTCGATCATACCAGGCTCTAGGTGCCTATTTCAGACCATACAAGGCTTTCTTCAGCCTATAGACTTTGTTCTGTTCTCCTGGAACTTTAAACCCTTCTGGTTGCTCTATGTAAATTTCCTCCTTCAGAAAACCATTCAAAAAAGCTGACTTGACATCCAATTGGTGAATCTTCCACTATTTCTGTGCAGCCAAGGCAAAAAGAAGCTTGATTGTGTCAAGCCTAGCTACTGGAGCAAATGTCTCCATGAAGTCAGTGCCATACTCTTGACTATAGCCCTTTTACCACCAATCTTGCTTTATGTTTGTTTAAAGAGCCATCAGAGTTGAATTTGGCTCTAAAAACCCACTTGACACCTATAACTTTCTTTTGATTTGGCCTATCAACCAAGTCCCAAGTTTCATTCTTTCTGATCATCTCAAGTTCAGCTTCCATTGCCTTCTTCCAGTTTCTGTCCCTTGCAGCTTCTTCATAGCTTGAAGGCTCAACTATGGCTACATTACACCTATGATAGATGTCAGCAATGGTTTTGGTTCCTCTTACAGGAGGATCATCAATGTTTGCACTTTCTGGTTCATTCTCAACTGGCTCTAAACTGATGTCAAGTTGTTCTTCATCAATCTGACTTGCATCTGAACCTTCCCAATTCCAAAACTTTTCCTCATCAAATTTGATGTCCCTGGTCACTACTATCTTCTTTGTTGAGGGATCAGACACTCTATATCCCTTTTTGGTACTGCTGTAGCCAACAAATATGCCAGGGGCAAACCTTCTTTCTAGTTTAGTTCTTCTTTCAGCTGGAATGAGTGCATAGCACATGCATCCAAACACCTTTAGATGGGAAACTGATGGTTTAAGCCCATACCATGCCTCAAAGGGTGTTTTGTCTTTTACTGCTCTTGTTGGAAGCTTATTCAATAGGTAAACTGAGGTGTTGACTGCTTTTGCCCAAAATCTGCTTGGAAGTTTGCTTTGAAACAACAAACATCTGGCCATATTCATCACTGTCCTATTTTTTCTTTCACAAACTCTATTTTGCTATGGAGTATAGACTGTGGTCAGCTGATGATGGATTCCTGCATGCTCACAAAGCTTTTGAAATCTTTCAGATAAGTATCCAGCCCCATTGTCAGTTCTTAATGCCTTGATTTTACAGCCTGTCTAGTTCTCCACTAATGCTTTAAACTTGCTAAAGTTTTCAAATACCTCAGACTTTTGTTTCAAGAAGTAAACCCAACAAAGTCTGGTAAGGTCATCAATGAGCAACACCAAATATTTGTTGTTATTTAAAGAAGGTGACTTCATTAGTCCACAAATATCAGAGTGCACTAATTCAAGCCTTCTCGAGCTCTCCAAGCTTGGTTCACTGGAAATGGCAATCTGGCTTGCTTACCAAACTGACAAACATCACAAACACTGTCACTTGCTTCCACTTTAGACATATCCTCCACCAAGTTCTGTTTTTGTAACAGATCAAGTGATCTGAAGTTAACATGGCCTAATCTTCTGTGCCATAGGCCAGTATTATTAGTCAAGTTTACATAAGCTTTGTTTTCAAGCTTATTAGCATCAAGCATGAAACATTTATCTACCATGCCTACTGTAATCAATTCTTGACCGTGACAGTTCTTTATAACACATGAATCATTTTTGAAAACTAGGGAATACCCTTTTTCAACCAACTGACCAACACTCAGCAGATTCTGATCAATATTAAGCACAAAGAGCACATCTGAAATGATTTTGTTACCTGAACAAGTGCTGACAAAAACACTGTCTCTGCCTTTGGCTTCAATTGGCTCACCATTGCCAATTCTGATTTTTGAGACATAGCTTCTGTCTAGATCCTTGAACAGAATCTCATCACCTGCCATGTGGTGTGAGCAGCCACTATCCACCAACCAATTGCTTCTGACTTTGCTTGAAGATGCAAAGTAGGAAGCTGTGAACACATGCTTCTCCTGAGCTTGAAGGTCTTCAGTAGCTTGAGCTTGAATCTGCTGCTGTGCTGGTGCCTTTGGTTTGTTTTTACAAACTTTCTCAAAATGGACAAACTATTTGCAGCTCCTGCATTGGATGTTTGGCCTAAACCAGTAAAACCTTTCAGAGTGAGTGGTCTTCTTACAATAGACACATGATGGAAACTTTCTCTTGCCTGAATCTCTCCTTGGTTTATCCTTCTTGTCAAGCCAAGACTTCTTACCTTTCTGACTTGTGCTGGAATTTTCTTTGGCCTTTGCTTGGAAGGCTCCTTCAGGATGGTCTTCCTGTCTATTGGCCCTTCTCTGCTCCAAAGCATAAAGGGAGTTCACTAACTCAGAGAAGGAGATGGTTGTCAAGTCCCTTGAGTCCTCAAGTGAAGAGATTTTAGGCTCAAATCTCTCAGGGAGTGTGGTAATAACTTTTTCAACCACCCTGCTATCACTGAAATCCTCACCAAGCAGCCTTATGCTGTTAGCAGTGGCCATAATCCTGTCTGAGTATTGTTTAATACTCTCAGACTCCTTCATCTTCAAGTTTCAAAGTCTCTCCTTAAGTTAATCACTTGTTGCTGTCTAGTTTTATCTGACCCCATGAACTCCTCCTTCAACCTTTCCCATGCTTCCTTAGGTGTGCTGCAGGCCATGATTCGAGTGAAGATTACATCTGTCACTCCATTTTGCAAGCAGGCCAAAGCTTTGTGCTTCTTGGTGCTCTCTTCAGCATGCTGCCTCATTTGAGCAATCGTGGGATTGGCCCTCAATGGAGGTGGTTCGATGTCATTCTCAACTACACTCCACAAGTCTTGAACTTGAAGATAAGTCTTAATCTTGACTACCCAAATGTGGTAGTTCTCTCCAGCAAACACATGTGGTGGTGGTGGTGTAAAGCTCATCTTTGCAGCAAACAAATAGACCAACAAAAAAAAGCTTCTGCTTCTTTTCTCTCAAACACAACCAAGGTCCTCAAAGACTTAGGCTCTTGATACCATTTGTTGAGTTTTAGATTCAAAGAAAAGCAACAAACGGAAGCAAAAGGAATGAGAAATTGAGAGAACAAGAAGATAATCAGTTTTTTGATACATTAAATATATATGATATACATAGAGAGCTTACAACAATATTTTTAACTTGTTGAAGTGAACAAACATTAAATTCATCCTAATGATAACCTAGGACCTGTCTAAAACTGGAAAGTACTTGACCAACTTTATCCATCAAAAGTTTTCACAAATCACATACAGGTCATCTGTTACAACAAAACGTACTTCATCCGGATAACATACGTACATTTGCATTTTGCTGTATTTCATACAGCTGTTTGTTGCCACCTTTAACAACATCCCTTAATCCTATAAATCCTAACCCCCTCATCTCAGCTATTCATTGCTTGAGATTAAAGTGGGAATCCGGCAATGGGTTTTTTCCATTCAGTCACACTAACTTCAACTGTAGCAATAATTGGTTTTCCACTACTATTTCTTTTCTCTTTTCTATGGATCTCAAGAAGAAACACATATTCGAAGAAAACAGCACCAGAAGCTGGTGGAGCATGGCCTATTATTGGCCATCTCTGCCTCTTAGGAAGGCCACAACCACCTCATATAAGCTTGGGTAACCTGGCAGACAAATATGGAGGAATCTTCACCATCAGGTTGGGTGTAAATAGAGCTTTGGTGGTGAGCAATTGGGAGATAGCTAAAGAATGTCTCACCATAAACGATAAAGCGTTTGCCACTCGTCCAAAGCTTGCAAGCTCAGAAATTTTGGGTTACAACTGTGCCATGATAGCCTTTGCGCCGTGTGGACCTTATTGGCGTCAAGTGCAAAATTCGCCACTATTGAGCTCCTCTCAAATTACCGACTCGAATTGCTTAAACCTATGCGGGAATCCGAGGTGAAGGCATCACTGCAACAATTATACCAGCTGTGGAACAAGAAAAAAAAGTAGTAACTGTGGCAAAGTAATGGTGGAGATGAAGAGATGGTTCAGAGATGTTACTCTTAACGTGATACTAAGGATTGTTGTAGGGAAGCGAATACCGAATTCATACAAAAGATGTGAAACCGTGAAATGGAAGAAGTCGTTGGACGACTTGTTTGAACTAACTGGAAAGTTCGTGGTATAGGATGCCTTACCTTATCTGAGATGTTGGACGTTGGTGGCGACAAAAAGCTTATGAAGAAGGTAGCCAAAGAATTGGACCAAGTTGTGGAGGAATGGCTACGAGAGCACAAAGAAAAGAGAGCTGAAAATGAGGCAAACAGTGAGGAAGATTTCATGGGAGTGATGCTATCTATTCTTCGTGATGCAGAGGAGCACGATGCCGATACCATCAACAAAGCCGTCAGTCTCGTACGTACATTTCTTAATCAAATCCTATATTTGTTTGATATTTATATTCATAATTCACCTGAATACCAATTTCACTATGATATTAATAGTTTTACACTAAACGATTTAACAGGCACTTATCTTAGCCGCCGAAGATACCACATCAATTACAATGACGTGGGCTTTATCTTTATTACTCAATAATCGCGATGCATCGAACAAGGTCAAACAAGAACTAGACATCCATGTTGGTAAAGATAGACTCTTAGTTACTAATCAGATATTAAAAACTTAGTGTACCTTCAATCTGTCATTAAAGAAACACTACGTCTCTATCCTGCTGCTCCACTCGCTGTAATCCATGAAGCCGTTGAAGATTGCTCAGTTTATGGATATGATATTTCAACTGGCACTTGGCTTATTCTCAATCTTCAAAAGATGCAACGTGATTCACAAATATGGAAAGATCCTTTAAAATTTCAACCAGAAAGGTTTATGACTACCCATAAAGACATTGATGTAAAGGGACATGGCGTTGAACTTATTCCATTTAGCAGTGGTAGAAGAATGTGCCCTGAAGTTTTGTTTGCGCTCAAGATTCTGGAACTTACTTTAACTAATGTATTGCATTGGTTCGAAATCCAAACTGTATCAAACAAAGTAATTGATATGCGTGAAGGTCCAGGATATACTAGCCCTAAACTAACTCCATTAGAAGTTCAAATATCTCCTCATCTTCCTACTTTTGTTTACCAATCCAGCAATTAATTACTATTGTTTGTTGGATTTTAGACATATGTATTATTATAAAATATCATCGATATCTATGGAATCAACTAATAAACTATAATATAATTCAAACAAAAGTTTAATCAAAATTGATTTGCACACCAAATCAAAAATCAATTTGAACACTTCCAAAATGACAAATTAATCTTGCAATGTTATCAGTCACTTGTCATCACAGCTGTTTTGATTAAATTAATGAACACTGTTACTCTCGAGAACTATGTCGTGGGTCTTTTTTCTAATTTAACCATATGATTGGTTTTAGTGGAGAATGATGGAATCAATAAAATAAAATAAAGGCTTGTATGACATTTTTGTATTTTCGAAGCTTATTCTATCATTATGAATATAGTTAATAATAAAATTTAATTGCATTCTATTAAAAATAATGGATACCTGTTTAAGTAGGTTATCTCAAAATTTCAATTTATTTATTGTTCTATAAAAATGGTATTGGACAAATGGAAATTGAACATTTCCTCATCAAACTTTATAAGATACTAAGGTACTGTATGCTTATTCATACCACATTAATAATAGCAAAAATTTAACGATGGTTGACAAATGAGTTAGATTACTTTTCTCTTTCTTTTCACTATTATTTCGTCTTGATTAAAATAATTGTTAACTCCATGATAATAGTAATTATTACGTATGGCAACCGTGATCATGATCATGGTTTCTTCTATTATTAAAATTACTATGTATTAGTCTATTCACTTTTGTAATGGAGTAAAACAAATGGGACAACTTTCATAAATTTTCATTGACGATTCATTATTTTGCACAACCACCAAAATATATGAGATTTAATTAAAATATTTTTTTATTGTAAGAATATATTAGATGCATGAAAAGTTAAAATTCTTTTTTCTAATAGATTATTATCAACTATCCTTTATCCACAAAAATTTAATTAAAAACTCATCTTGAATATTACATAATTATATTTACTCACAAATTTAAAATTTTGTAATCTTTAGTGCATCCGATTATAACAATCAACATCTTATGTTTACAAGAGCCACGACTGGTTTTTTTTAAGACCAAGGTCTATGGTTGTTGCACATGAGGAAGTTGATCCTGTGAATGTGCATGAGGCGATGAAGCATCCATCTTGGCAGGAAGCTGTGAAGGAGGAATTAGTTGCCCTTCTCAAGAATGGTACTTGGTCTTAGTAAGTGTTTCCCCTAAGGAGAAAGCCTATTGGTTATAAATGGTTGTTCAATATCAAAAGGAACCCCGATGGTTTAATAGCTCGATATAAATCCAGGCTGGTGACAAAGGGATACTCTCAAGTGATAGGCTATGATTATTATGAGACGTTTAGCCCAGTTGTGAGGTCTAGTACTATATGGACTGTTTTGGCTTTTGCAGTTGATCACAACTAGCCATTCAGACAACTAAAGATCAATAATGCATTTCTCAATAATATTTAGCTATAGATATACTCAGTTCTCTGATAAGATTCTATAACCGCCTTGATCTTGTTGTTGGGATTCTTCCTTTTCTTTAGTAATATTATCAGCTTTATTATCCATCATTTAAAGTTCAAATATATTATTGTTAAATAGTTTGTTATTCCTCTATGTATATATAGGTTGGTATTGTTTCACAAGTCAGATATGAATAAAAACCTTCTTCTCTAATTACTTTCTGTTTCTCTCATTCTATATCGTTTTATATGGTATCAGTTGCCTATCTCAAACAAGGTTAGGTTTCGATTCCAATGGCTATTGACAATTCCCTTTCCAACCCTCTTGACCCCAACAATCCCCTCACCATAGTCATAATCCAGAACTTTATCAAACTTAACTCCACCAATTATCTTTCTTGGAAAACCCAAATTGAATCCATCATCATAGGCTATGACCTCTTTAAATTCATTGATCACACATATGCCTGTCCACCAAAAACTATCACTACCAATAACACAACCTCCATCAATCCGGCATATCAGACATGGCTACGACAAGACAAACTCTTGTTTGGTGTATTAGTTGGCACCGTTTCCCAAAACCTTGTACCTCTAGTCTTACGGTGCACAACCTCAGTTGAAACTTAGACGGTCCTCGCCAACACTTATGCTCGTCCATCTCGTGGTCATATCAAACAAATCAAATATAATCTCAAAAACATTTCCAAAGGCTCCCAAACTATCATCGACTATATGCAAGCTATTAAAATCAAAGTCGATGAGCTTGCTACTCTTGGTAAACCGTTAGATGCAAAGGATCTTATTGAAAAAGTCCTAGAAGGGCTTGATGACACCTTCCAACCAGCTATCGATGCTATCAATAGTCGCAACACTACCATCACCTTTGATTAGTTACATGAGAAACTGATCAACAAAGAGCTCGCCTTACACAACTCCTCCTCAAGTGTATCAGTCACCGCCTACTCAACTCACACTCAACGCTTCAATCAGTGGTTTCACTAATCTCCTACGCCATCTGTATCTCAACAGTACAATAGATCTATGCGTCCTTTTTTGGGCAAATGTTAGTGGTGTCGAACTTAGGGGGATGTTGTCACTCAGTGCTCTCTCTTTCGTCAACAGTTCCTGAATGCAGCCGCACTTCCACGTCAGGTCAATTCATCTACATCTCATACGATTCCACCATGGCAACCTCAAGCTCATGTAGCTACCTCCAATTCTTCATCCTCTGATCCCTGGCTACTAGACGGTGGTGTTACACACCACATCACAACCGATCTCCAAAATTTGTCTGTTCACAATTCTTACACTGGCTCGGATGAAGTAATGATTGGTGATGGCTTGGCGTTGCTATTACTCACTCTGGTTCTACCACTCTTCCCACTCCCTTTTACTCATTTACTCTATCTAATGTTCGCTATGCTCTTAATATGAGACGCAATTTAATTTCTGTGTCTCAATTTTGCAAATCGAACAATGTTTCTATTGAATTTTTACCTTCTTCTTTTCTTGTCAAGGATCTATAGATTAGGGCAGTTCTTTTCCAAGGTCAACCTAAACATGGTGTCTATGAGTGGCCCTTAAACTCCACCCCGTTACTTGCTTTCTCTATAATAAAGACAACACCTCCTGTTTGGCATCACTGACTTGGTCACCCATCTCTCTCGACATTCAAGTACATGATTTCCTCTTTTCATTTAGATGTTAACACATCTTCTCTATCAGATACATATTGTAATACTTGTCACTCTAATAAAAATCACAAACTTCCTTTCTCTGCTTCCACCTTATCATCTTCATCCCCTCTTGAAGTAGTTTTTACTAATGTATGGACCTCTCCAATACACTCTGTCGAGACCATTTTCAAATCGAGTTTTGGAAAATGGGAATCGATTTTAAAAAAATGAAAACGGGAGTCGCCACCAATCTTTTTAGGTGTGATTGGATCACCTTTAAAACATTTTATTTTAAAATCATTAGTTTTGGTCCACGAAATAAAAGAACGGTTTTGGGAGTCAGTTACGTACGAGGAAGGATTAGCACCCTCGTAACGCCCAAAAATTGGTACCTAATTGATTATCAAATGTCTTTAATGTCGGAAATTTAAAAAAATTTTAAGATGTAATCCTCTTTAAAATACTTTGATTTTGAAAATTTGGGTTCACTCGTATAAAAACATTGACACTAAGTTAACCTTTTGGAAATCCTTATCTCAAAACGACAAATCGCCACATTCAATAAGTTAGGACACAATGCTTTGAAATTCCAAGACAGTTGCTCGTATTTTGAAAATCTTAAAAACTTAGAAGGGTACTTGACTATTCGGACTCAACGAGAAAAGTTGCAACCCAATAAGTTAGGGCACTACTTTTCTCGAAGCTTTCAAATACTAAGCATTGCCTTTTTTATTTTTATAAAACTTTTAAATATTGTTTTAAATGACCTTTTAGAGTGACAATTCTATATTACGAAACATAGATATTCAAATAGCGTATATTACAAAGTATTATAACACTTTATATAAATGCAATCACTATATAGAGGGTAAAATAGATAATAAAAATAATCATGCTAAGCAAATAGGAATATACCCAAAAGAAAGCATAATAAATGCACTAATTATATACAATATATCATAAATAAAACATTAAATAATATAAAAAACATGGTAAATATTAATGTGTAAAATACGTATGAGTAAAAATAGATGACATGCATAGCAAATGGATAATTAGAATCTACATAAAATATAAAATATACAATCCAATAATTTAATGTACACATGAATGGATTAATAAATGAAATGATGCATATAATACAATATAGCAATGTACATATATAAAAATATGCATTTGAAAGTAAATTATAAAAGTCTAAGATATTACATAACATATGAAATACATAACATAACAATAATACATTAATTCTAAAGTAAAAACAAATATTGTATAATAATAAAAAACATAAGTTTTTAAAAATACATGTATAATATAAACAATTGATAAATAGAATGAGCATATAAAAAAATGTGATATTTAATAATAAATTTAAAATATAATATATAATAAAAAATATATTTATAAGAATAATAATTATAAAAAATATAAAATATATTGGTTTAGAAAAATAATGTATAAAATATCAAGAATTTATATTTATAATGAAATGATTATATAATATATATACATGCATAGAAAATATATATTTGAAAATAAACTATAAAAAAGGTTAAATATTATGATATATAAAATACATAATCATATGTATAAAAGATAGAAAAAAAAACATATTTGAAAAATGAAGAAATTAAAATAAAAAATGGTTGAAAAACTAAGATAGACGAAGAATAAAATAAGAACAAACCATAGAGAGTAAGAACGCAAGAGGGAGAGAAATTTGAATGAATGCTCTCAAGAATTCTTATTGCTTCCCCAAAACTCCAGTCAAGTCCAGTTGTTTTACAATGAGGGGAGAGGCCTCTATTTATAGTTGAGCCTCCCCAAATCCAACGGTACAGATCAATTACATCAACGGTTAAGATTAAAGGATATCTACAAATTAAATCTCCAAGATTACAAAATCATATCTTCTAAGATTATATATCATATCTAAGATTGTATCATATCTAAGATTGCAATCATATCTAAGATTGTATCATATCTAAGATTGCATATCACATCTAAGATTGCATATCTTTGAAGATTATGTTTCCATATACGTTAAGTTTGTAGATGGACCTTCAATCTTTTCAAGTAATGGGCCATTCTGATCGGGCCAAATGATATATTCTGAACTGGGCTCGGAATTTATCATTTTGTGGTATGGACCCGGGCAAAAATGGGGTATTACACACTTTGTTGACAAATTTAAATATTATATAATCTTCGTTGGTCACTTCACCAAATACATATGGTTGTATCCTTTTAAGGCACAAGTATAAGGCCCGTGATACTTTCATCCATTTCAAAGCCGTTGTCGAAAAGTTCTTCTAACACTGAAATTAAAACAATTTATTCAGACAATGATGGTGAATACCAACCTTATATTAAAAGACAAAGACAAAAAGAAAATGCTATCGGTTGAGTAAGTGGTCAATAATGATAGTGTAATAGGCCCATTTCGCCCGAGCCCATACCAAAACCAAAATAAAAAATAATAAAAAATAGAATCATGAACCAAATAAATTAAATGTCCAAGTCCTTTTACAGATAATAAAACCCAACCTAACCATTAAACCCAAACTACCCAACCCAATTACTAAGACCCTAACACAAAGTCCCATTACACCCAAAACCCCTAAACCTAGCCCAATTCATCAACGGGCCCAAAGTAGCCCAATAATGTGAAAGCACCAGAAACCCTAGAGGTTTCTAGAATGCGCTAGTGCTACATCGAGCCCCCACGAACGGCCTCCCCACGAGTAGATTTCTTCTCTGTACGCCTCCACATCAGGATAGAACTTGCAAGAACATAAATGATAATAGAAATAGGCCAGCAGATGCCAGGAGAAATTAAAGTTTTTTTAATTTTATTTAATCTGTAAATCGACTATAAAAGGCCAAGAAATCAGTGTAAAAGGGGGATTAAGGATACAAATCTAAAAATTTTGAATAAAAAATACAACAATTTTTCAAGAAGTGATTTTAAATCTCGTTTTTTCTTTTGATTTTGCTTCTACTTCCTTGATTTATGTATTTGCATGTAAAAAATAATGAAAGGGGAAAGGGAACTCACCTATGGTTCATTGTTGGAGCCTCGACTCCTCCAAGATCAGATCTAAAGGGGGTTGGGTTTACTCTTTTCGTTTTTCTGATGTTGAAAAGCGACTGAGCCTCCGAGTATGGCATGAGCGAAATCGAAAACTCTCCTTGCGCATGAGTGGAATCGAAGACTCTCCTCGCGCATGGTGAATAACCAGATTTAACGGTGGCGTGTGGTGGCTAGGCAGAAAGTTCATGGTTTAGCCGAATGAATAATGAGGGGTTTAGTTTTTTTCCTTTCTTTTGATTTTGTTAAAGTAACTGAATGTTTGATTTTAGGTTTTTTTTAGGCTTGATTTTGTGTTGAATTTGAAACGGTGCCGTGTAGAAGGGGGAAGATCCGCGCGCACCCCAGATCCATGTGCTGAATTCGCGCTCTGGCACTTCGAATGGTAAAATTGTTTGACTAATCCTTCGCCTTCACGCAGACCTTTAAATTGATCCTCATTTACATTTTATTTCGTTTCAAATTTGCCATAGAATTTGCGTGTCTTTGTAGTTTAGTTCGCGCCTAAACGCCATGTTTTAGGATCTGGAATATTTTCAGTTTTGATTCCTAGACATTCGAGTGTATTGCACTTTAGTCATTATTTCAATTTCAATAGTTTTTTTATTTTATTAATTATCCCTCTAGTTTGATTTTATTTCAATTAAGTTTTTTCCATTTCAATTTGTATAATTCATTTTTTTCATCTCTTATTTTTTTATACATTTTAAATCATTTTGATAAATTATTTTGTTTTTATTATAAAAGTATTATTTTAAAATCACCTTTTATATATCATATTGTTTTAAAATTTTGTACAATATTTAATTTAAATTACCTATATATATAATTTATATTAAAATTAGTTTTATTTTATAAACATTATTAATTCTATGTTATTTTATATATATAATTTCTTTCAAATCTGCTTATTTGCATCTCCTTTTAAATTTATTATGTATATAGTTTATTCTTTAAAAAACATATTTTATTATTATTTTGTTATTTAGGATTCTTTCATGTATATATGGTTTTATTATATATTGGCTTGTTATTCTTTTATGTATATTGTTTATTCCTTATTTTTATTATATCTTCATTATATATTGTTTACATCGATTTTTTTATTATTATTGTATGTATATTATCACCTTTAAATAGATATGTATTGTTTTTAAAATATTTTTGTATGATATTTGCTCCAAATTTCTTCTTTCACAATATTTATTTTAATATTCATTTACATATTTTTAAGTTTTATTTTTATATATGTAAACCATTTCAAACTCTAGCCTGCATTATTCATTTGTAAGTTTTTCATATAGTTTTTAAATTGTTGTGTATTATATTGGCTTTCAGTGTCCATATTGCTCTGTATATTATGTGTTGCATTTTATTTTTCATATTATTTTATATATTATTATTGTATATTGTCAATCAGTCTTTTGTACTATTACTTCAATTTCTGTTCATCTATGTTCGAAACTTGTTATATTTTATTCTAATTTATTTTTTGGATGTGAGCTCATTGCTATTGTGTGTATGTTAATTTGTTCTTTCTTGTCCACTTGTATAATATTTCATTTATGTATACTGATCCATGTTTGTAACTTTGATTTTTCTATATTATTGCACCGTGATTCAAATTTCAATGTTTGATTGACAATAGTCATTTTTTATTTCAAGTCAAATAAATGTGTTTTGAGCTAGTTTACAATTGTTTATTTAAAAATTCTAAAATAAGGCAATGTTCAATATTTGGAAATTCGAGAAATCGTGCCCTACCGTGCTGGGTCTCGATTTCTCGTTAGACTAAATAATTGAGTATCCTTTTGTAATTTTTAATATAGAAATATTTGGAAATCGAAAATCAATCAAGTTTTCGAAGGCATAAAGGATCATGTCCTATCGTGCTGGATGTGATCCTGAAACAAGAAAATTTCGGCAACTAACTTGAACCACTCAAATATTTTAAAAAGGAACCATATTTCAAATTTTTTGTAAAAATTTTAGACATAAGGGCAATACTTAATCAATTCGGTATTAATTTTGGGCGTAGTGAGGGTGCTAACCCTTCCTCATACGTAACCGGCTCCCGAATCCATTTTTTTAAATTTACGTAGACCAAAACTGATTTAATAAAATATTTTATTAATTGATCCAATCACACCTAAACATAAAAATTGACGGCGAGTCCACACTTTACCTTAAAAGTCTATCTCCATTTTTTTTCCAAAATAAAAAATAGTTTCGACTGGAGATGGTGTGACGTTACTTAACCCTATAAATCCAACTCCCTCATATAGATCTTTTATGAATTTCCTCGGTCAATGCACTCTGGTTTCCACAACAAGACACAAAATTCAAAGATTGAATATATATATTCTTATCTCTGCCGCTCACTTTCCATTTTTTATCTTAATCTTAAATATATATTCTTATCTCTGCTACTAACTTTCCATTTCTTATCTTAATCTTAAAGTGGGAATCTGGCGATGGATTATTTCCATTCAGTCACGGCAATTCCAACTGTTGCAATCATTGCCTTTCCACTATTGTTTCTTTTCTCTTTCCTATGGATCTCAAGAAGTAACACAAACTCGAAGAAAACAGCACCAGAAGCTGGTGGAGCATGGCCTATTATTGGCCATCTCCGCCTCCTAGGAGGGCCACAACCACCTCACATAAGCTTGGCTAACATGGCTGACAAATATGGAAGAATATTCACTATCAAGTTGGGTGTACAGAGAGCTTTGGTGGTGAGCAATTGGGAGGTTGCGAAAGAATGTCTTACCATAAACGATAAAGCGTTTGCAACTCGTCCAAACCTTGCATGCACGGAGCTTATGGGTTACAACAGAGCCATGATTGGCTTTGCACCATATGGACCTCATTGGCGTCAAATGCGCAAGATTGCCACTATTGAGCTCCTCTCAAATCATCGCCTCAATTTGCTCAAACATATAAGGGAATCCGAGGTGAAGGCATCACTGCAAAAGCTATATCAACTGTGGAACAAGAAGAAAAGTAGTAACAGTGACAAAGTATTGGTGGAGATGAAGAGATGGTTCAGAGATGTTACTCTTAACGTCATTCTAAGGATCGTTGTAGGGAAGCCAATACCGAATTCATACGAAGGAGTTGAAACCGTGAAATGGAAGAAGTCGTTGGACGACTTATTTGAACTAAGTGGAAAGTTCATAATATCAGATGCGCTGCCGTATCTGCGATGGTTGGACATTGCTGGAGACCTGAAGCTCATGAAGAAGGTAGCCAAAGATTTGGACCAAGTTGCGGAGGAATGGTTACGAGAGCACAAGGAAAAGAAAGCTGAAAATGAGGCAAATAGTGAGGAAGATTTCATGGGAGTGCTACTATCTATTCTCAGTGATACAGAGGAGCATGAGGCGGATACCATCAACAAAGCCACCAGTCTCCTACGTTCATTTCTTAATTGAATCTGGAAAAATATGTGTTTGATATTGTTTATACAACGAATGAACAAAAGTAAAGATGGAGGTGCAAAATGAGAGAAAATGATGATCTTTTTTTAGAGGAGAAAATGGAAGCAAAAGGAGTCCTCCCTTGGGTTTAGGATTTCCTTTTATTATATCAGGTCGGATCTTGGGTTGAACCGCGGTTGGGTCATTTTTTATTTTATTATAATTATATAACAGATATTTATATTCATTTTTCATAGGAATTCCAATTTCAATCCGATATTGATACTTTGATGGTAATTGATTTTACAGAATCTTATCTTAGGGGCAGAAGATACCTCGTCGATCACAATGACTTGGGCTTTGTCTTTATTACTCAACAACTGTGATGCGTTGAACAAGGTCAAACAAGAACTAGACATTCATGTTGGCAAGGGTAAACTCCTACTCACTGAATCAGACACCAAAAATTTAGTGTATCTTCAATCTGTGATTAAGGAAACACTACGCCTATATCCTGCTGCTCCACTTAGTGTAACCCATGAAGCTATTGAAGACTGCTCGGTTAGTGGATACCATGTTTCAGCTGGTACTTGGCTTATTCTCAATCTTCAAAAGATACAACGTGACCCACAAATATGGGAAGATCCCTTAGAATTTCGACCAGAAAGATTTATGACTACTCATAAAGACATTGATGTAAGAGGATATGACTTTGAATTAATTCCATTTAGTAGTGGTAGAAGAATGTGCCCTGGATATTTGTTTGCGCTTAAGATTTTGGAGCTTACATTAGCTAATGTGCTACATTGGTTTGAGTTTGAGACTCCTTCAAGTGAAACTGTTGATATGCGTGAATCTCCAGGATTGACGAATCCTAAAGCAACTCCATTGGAAGTTCATATAACTCCTCGCCTTCCTACTTTTGTTTACCAATCTACCAATTAATTGGTATTGTTTGTTGGATTTTAGACGTGTGTTCAATAAAGAGATCTGGAGCACCCAGCATCAGTTTGATAATTATTTTTATTGCTATATTATTTATGTTTACTTTTTTTAATGCAAGTTTACTTTGAATTTCTTCTTGTGATATTTTCTCTAATCAACATAAATTAAACTTTGTTTTCTTGGAACATCGATAGACCTTATTTATAACTTAATTAATTATTTTATCTTAAATTATTTTGATTTCTGTTAATTATTTATTCCGTCCTGTACTTATTTAATCCACTTGCTTGATCATCAAGTTGAATTAATTCGATAATCTTGATTTGTCTTATAAGAGAAAATTAAGGTTGAGATCTCGACTAAATAAATTAAAATTAACTTTAGTAGCACCGAAAAATAAATTGATTTGCAGCAAGGATAAGAATATACTTGATACCCTAATCATCCCAATAGGTTTGATCATAGTGACTTCGCCCACCAACTTATCTAGCATAGGAATATAACTAGTGGGGGAAGAAGGATTTACTTAGCTAGATACTAAAAGAGTGTAGTTAATACCATTGAATCTTGAGTTAGTTCCAAAATCTTAAATTTAATTGAAAAACTTTAAAAAAAATTTCTTTCTAAAACTTCAAATTATACACTAATTTCTTTTAGGATATTTGTACCAGCCCATTTTTACCCGGGCCCGTAAAATAAACCCTAGCCCAACTAATCCTAAAACTTTTCAGCCAACAAACCCTAGCCCCCCCAAGTTCAGTCGCCGTACCAGCATGCCCATCCTTCTGCCGTCTGACACTTCTCAACCACCCGTCCCATCACCTTCGCTGTCACCTGCAAACAAGCAAAGAAGAAAGCAGGAAATGAGCAAAGAACAGTAACGAAAATAAAAACAAGAGGACAATACCAGTGCAAAAATGTAATGCAAAAAGGGCTATAAAAGTCGATCTCTTGTAAACTAAAGGGGGGACTTTTAAAATAAAAAAAGGGGGGATTTTTCTTTCATTTTCGGAATAAGAAAAATACAAAAGGAAATTTGAAACAGAGGTGATTCTCGTTCTCTATTTTCGTTCATTCTTCTACTTTCAAGTCTTTTTTTCTCGTTTAAATATGAAAATAAAAAAAGAGAAGGAAGGACTCACCTAAATCGGTCGATTTGCTCACCGTCGGTGAAGGCCACGCCGGAAAAGGAGAAGAAACCGAGTGTTTCTTTGTTGCTTCGCGGGAACTTGGCTGAGTTTTTTGGGGTTTTGGCCTTGGATCTTTGATCTACGTGTAACGGGCTCGAAAAGGGGGACTTTTGGGCTTCTCTGGCCACCGCGGACGGCGGCGCCGTCACCGACGACAGGTGGCCGCCACGGTGGTCCGGCGACAACCCGATGACCGGAGAAGGGGAAGGGTTGAGAGAGCTAGAGAGAGTTTTTTGTTTTTTTTTTGGAAAGAAAGAGTTGAAATGAAATTTAAAAAAAAAAAGGTTTAAATAGGCCTCCAAAACGACGCCGTTTTAGGTAGGCCTCTCAGGCACCAAAACGACATCGTTTTGGCCAACCCGAATTGCGACCCGACCCGCACACTTAGGATCCACGTGTTTTTGGACTGAGGATCTATTTGCGCCCTCAGTCCCTCCGCTTTTGAGGCCGATTTCAATGTGGTCCCATTCCCCTTTCTTTCCTTTTAATTTCGCCCTTAAAGTTTCATATTTGTTTCGCTTTGATCCTATGTGAAGCACAGCGTTTTGGAGAATGGGAAAATTTCCTTTTTAATCTCCCATGTCCTTCGCGCCTTTTGAATGGGTCCATTCTCTGACTTTTATATTTAAAATTGCCCCAAAATTTCATTTTTGTTTTGAATTTAGTCCCTTTTTTAGATTTAATTTAGTTTATACATTACTTTTACCTTTTTTTATATTATTTATTATTATATTTACCATTATCGTTATTATTATTATTATCAATATATTTTTACTATTATTAGAATTATTTTTTTAGTTTCAATTAATACTTATATATATTTATGTATATTGTCGAAACCATTTTTAAATCGGGTTTGAAAAAAAACGGGGTTCGACTTTGAAAAATGAAAACAGGAGTCGCCACCAATCTTTTTAGGTGTGATTGGATCACCTTTTAAAACATTTTGTTTAAAAATCATTAGTTTCGGTCTACGAAATCAGAAAACGGGTTCGGGAGCCGGTTACGTACAAGGAAGGGTTAGCACCCTCGTAACGCCCAAAAATTGGTACCTAATTGATTATCAAAATGTCTTTAATGTCGGAAATTTTAAAAAATTTAGGATGCAATCCTTTTTTAAATATTTTTTACTTTGAAAATTAGGGTTCACTTGTATCAAATGAATCAAAATATTACATCCAATAAGTTAGGACACAATATTTTTAAGACATTTGACACTAAGTTAGTCCTTTTGGAAATCCCTATCTCGAAACAACGAAACGTCATATCTAGTAAGTTAGGACACAACGCTTTAAAATTCCAAGACAGTTGCTTGCATTTTGAAAACCTTAAAAACTTAGAAGGGTGCTTGATTATTCGAACTCAACGAAGAAGGTTGCAACCTAGTAAGTTAGGGCACTACTTTTCTCGAAACTTCCAGACACCAAGCATCGCCTTTATTTTTTTTTTTTAAACTTTAGAGTCTTGTTTTTAAAATCGGTGCATGAAGGAGCATATACGAGATAACATGTTATAATAATAGGTAGATAAAAGCACAATAGCATAAATATCATACATTAACTAACATATATATATAAGAAATAAAACATGGCAAATTTTAAATAAGTAAAATATACATAAAAAAACAATATATATATTTAAGAAGAATAGGTAAAAACTCATAAACATGTAATTCAACATATATTTAAACATATTAATAAAAAAAAAACAATGCATGATATACAATTTGACACATATATATAAAAAATAATAATAATATGCCAAACACTCAACATTTAATTATGAGACCAACATTTAATATATTGACATAATATATAAAAAAGGGTTGTATATATATATATTAAAATATAAATAGAGTAATTTTTTTAAAAAATGTGTGAATTAAAATCAAAATTTTGGCCATGTAATGATAATATAGTATACATAATAACTTTAGTTTTAGGATTATAATAAAATAAAAATATTATGATATTGTACTATGTAAAATATGAGATAATAAACATATTTAATAATACATGAAAACATAGTAATTAATAATGAATTTTGAAATAGTATAATAATATATAAAATACTAATTTTATAGTTTTTGATAAAAATATACATAGGTTTTAAAAAATATAAAGGAAATAATTAATAAAATATTTAATATCAATTTAATATGAAAATAATAATGTGAATAATAATATACATGAAAAAATGTATAATAGATAATAATAATATGAAATAATATATTGTCAAAATGTAAAATAATATAATAATATAAAAATATAAAAATATTATGTGATAAAAATATAATATAATAAATAATAAGTAATGATATATGTTAAAATATATGTTGATATGATAATAGAAAAATATGAAGTAATATAATATAATAAAATATAAATAAATAATTATAAAATATATATAATACGTATATTCATATTAAAATAAAATAATATATGTATAAAGTTTAAAATAAATAGGTTATAAATAAGTTAAAAGGGATAAAAGGGACTAAAATTGAACATAAATAAAAGTCAGTGGCTAAGTTAATAAAAAAAAAAACTGAGATCGGACCTAATTGAAACGGCCACTAAACCCTAGGGATTCATCGGGAAATTTTCCCTTATCCCTAAACGGCATCGTTTTGTTATAGGCCTTAGAGTGGTTTCTGTTGGGACTAAATTGAAACAGGGATAAAAATTTGGGCCAGATTTAAAGGTAAAATAAACCTAATTTAAAAAAAAATAAAAATGCAGAAGGACTAAAGGGATAAATATCCCAATAGTTAAAAACACGCGGATCCTTCGGGTCGGATCGGGTCGGATTTTAGGTCTTATATAAACCCTTTTAACCCCCGAAAATTCATTTTAAACTATCTCCTTTAAAAAAAAAACCAAAAGCTCTAAAGAGTCCTCTGAGCTCCGGCCAAGGGTCGTCACGGCTCTGGTCATCGGGCCTTCATACGCGCCTTACGCGCCACCGTATACGGTGGCCGGAGGTCCAAAAGTTCCTCCTTTCGCTGGTAAAATCTTCCCCTTTTCTTTTTGTGTTGTTATTTCGTAAAAAAACTTAAAAGAAACAAGAAAACGGTAAGTTTATTTTGATTTAGAAACTGTTATTTAGAAGCGAAATATGAACTGTTGCTTTGTTGTTTTTCGTTATTGTATATGCTTGAAAATGATATAGGAGAGCAAATAAAAAAAACAATTTGATCTTAAAAACGCTGCTGAGATTTTTCTTGTTAATCTCTTTTTCGATGTTTTTATTTCTCTCAATATCTCTCTGTGTTTTTTTTAAAAAAAAAAAGGATCCCTCTTACAGGTTACAAAAGATGGCTTTATAGCTAGTGTTTCATTACATAAGCTGGGATTTCTTTCCATTTCTTGTCTACTGTATCCACCGTATCTTTGACCGTGATCTGTTGAGATTCCTTTGTTTTAGTTTCCTTTTTCTTGCTCTGCTTTTTCGTATCTACTGTGTTTCCTTTTCCATTTTGCAGGTACCCCGAAGATCTCGGTGATGGTCGTGCTGTTCGTGGTGCGATTCAGGGCCGAACGGAGGGACGACCGGTGACCGGGGCACTAGTGGGCATTGAAGGCCCTCGAGACAGCGCATTAATGGCGGCCTCGATTTCGGGGACTGAACAGACGCTCCCCGAATCCTCTAGAACCTATTGCGGCGCTACAGTGTTCAGGAAACCCTAGGGTTTCCTGCTTCCCTTAAGTCCTTTGGGCCTTTTGGGCTGTTTTAAATTTGGGCTAGCCTGGTAGATGGGTTAAAACTGCCGTGTAATGTTTAGTTGGGTTAGCTGTAATTGGGTCACGGGCGTAAGTGGGTTGTTGGGTTTTAAGTATTTGGGCAAGTAGTGTTTAGATATTGGGCTTCGGATGTAAATGGGTACACGGGTAGCGACCGGATTAAATGTTTGGGCTCTGTTGTATTTTGGTGCTTTGTAAATGGACTCTTAATTAATATTTATTTGCCCATTTATTTTCTTCTGTTCAAGCCCGGTCAAATTTGGGCTACTACATAAATATTTATAGTTATTTTTCAATATTATTATTATTCCTAATAAATATATGTATACATATTTAAATACTATATTATACACATCTTTTAATACCATGTTATATACATATTATTATATCTATTTTTACTCTTATTCTATTTGTTATTAATACTAGTATATGTTTCATTACATATGTATATATCTTTTAATATTTATATATATATTTATGTAATATTATTAATAATTGTTTTTTTACGTTATTATCATCTCTAAATATATGTGTATCATATATATATATATATCCTTTAAATATTGTGTTTTTCTATATGTTATGTATATATCTTTAGTACTATATTATATATATTTTTTATTTTTTCATATTACCTTACATATATATATTTTAATAACTATATTATATATATATATATACTATTACTATATCTATTTATGTAGCATTATTAACGGTTATTTTTGTTCCTAGCACATATACTATGTATACATTCTTATTACTATATTATATTTCTTAATATCATATCATGCACATGTTATAATTATTTTTACCTCTATTATACTTATTATTAATATTTGTATATACTTCGTTATACATGTATATATACATATACTTTTCATAAAGTATTATTTTTTATATATAATTATATTTATTATTATACTTATTGTTTTCACTATTGTTGCTTATTATTTTATTTTAATATTATTATTTATATCATTATTATTACTATTAATATTATTATTGCTATACTATCGTTTTTAGTTTTACATAATGCTTGTTTATTTATTGCTAGTTCCTTTTTTAAATTTCAAATATTTTAGCTTAATTATTATTTTCTTTTCTATTTTTATTCGTTCCTTCATTTATTTTATTTCAGCTCTTATTATTATCATTCACATTTGCTTCTATGTTTATTCTGTTATGCTTGTCAATATCGAAATTTGAATTTATTTACGCATTCTTTATTATCTCATTTTATTGCAACTTATGTTATATTAACCTTGCCCTGAAGAAAACAATTTTTTCATAAAAAACGATACTCCGTGTTTGGAATTTACAAAATCGTGCCCTAACTTACTGGGTTTCGATTCTTCTCATTTTACCTAAATAACGGAATATTCTTTTAAAAATCACAATACGAGTTTTGAAATAAATGCTTACTCTCGAAGATACGAGGTGTTGTGCCCTAACTTACTGAATAGGACATCTTGTTATCTCGAGATAAGAGCTTTTGCAAATAAAGGCAATATTCGGTATTAAGAAATTCAAGAAAACGTACTCTAACTTACTGGGTTTCGACTTTTCTCGTTTACCCTAAATAACCGAACATCCTTTTTAAAAAAATTTAAAATACATGAATTTTAAATAAAGGCAAGCTCATTCTCAAAGTTCAAGATGACGTGTCCTAACTTACTGGGCGTGACATTTTATTACTTCGAGATGAGAGAGTCCTAACATCCGTTTTAATTTATTCGATCATTTTTAAATCAGTATTAATACAAAGAGGGATCGTATTTTAAATTCTTTCAAGTTTTCAAATTTTCGACACTAAGACACTAATTAAACAACTAGGTACCAATTTTTGGGCGTATCGAGGGTGCTAATCCTTCCTCGTATGCAAACCGACTCGAACTCATTTTTCGATTTTCGTGAGACGAAAAATTATCGTTTTAGTAAATCTTAACTTTTATTAAAATGATTAATTTGAGGTGACCCGATCACACCTCATCAAAAAGGATTGGTGGTAACTCCTCTATTCGTTTTTATTTTCAAAATCTAAGTCGATTCTCGTTTTTTCAAAAAAATGGTTACGACAATATTCATCATGAAAAAAAATTTATTTTCTCAAATTAACTTATGTATTATTTTAAAAAAAAAATCAAAATACCTTAGAATTACATCAATGGATATTGATTGAGATCCAATCTCACAAGATAATTAATTAAATTAATCAGAATATAATATCCATTTATTTAGATCTAAACTAAATTAATGAAATCTATTACTCAAGAGATCCATATGATCGGATTTTTTTTTAATCACAAACAAATAAATGTTTCATCATTGAATAAAAAATATATTTTGAATAGATAACCAATAGATCTATACATTGAATATTTTCATGGAAAATTCCGAAATTTGTATTATTTTATAGGCATTACAAGAACAAAGCATAAACCAACTTGATTTAGATCCAATCAAATGGTGATGACAGATTATTTAGTGGAAAATGAAAGGAAACAAAAAAAGAAAAAGAAAAAAGAGAGTAAAATAAAGGATTGTATCACATTTCTTCATCACCCCAAGCTTATTTTATCATTATGCATGTATATTTAATAAATAAAATTTAATTTTATTCCATTAAAAACCATAGACTTGTCTTTATGTACGTCATCGCTATTGTGTTTTAGTACGTCATTGCCATCGTGCTTAAGTTGGGTGTGCATAGAGCTTTGGTGGTGAGCAATTGGGAGATAGCTAAAGAATGTCTCACCATGAACGATAAAGCGTTTGCCACTCGTCCAAAGCTTGCAAGCTCGGAACTTTTGGGTTACAACTATGGACCTTATTGGCATCAAGTAGAGGTAAGCATGGGCCGGTCTGGGCCGAGTTCGGGTCGGGTTTGACTAAAAATTTAAGTCCATTTGTTAGGTTCGGGCTCGGCCCGGTCTAAAAAATGAGTTTAAAATTTTGTCCAAGTCCGACCTGGATAAAAATACTAAAATCTATGCCTGACCCGGCCCGTCCATATTAATTTTTATAAAAAATACTAAAAATATCAAAATAAATATTTCCCAACAAATTGAAAATAAATTTTAAAAAAATATGTATACTTAAATAACATTAAGATAGATGCAACTTTACAAGCAAATGTCTCTAAAATAATAACAAATAAAATTAACAAATGTCTTTAAAATAATAACAAAATTAACAATAAAATAAGTTTTATACAATATCCAGACAATAATAACAAAATAGTAGCAACATAATAGTAAAATGGTAGCAAAATAGGTAGAAAATAACAAGAAAATGATATTTAAAAAATCAAATTTTTTTGTCCTTTAGTGAATCCAGGTCGGGTCGGGTTGGATTCGGAAAAAAAATGTCTTACCCGAGGCCCGACCCATTTTTTAAACTGGCATTATTTTTTTGTCTAAATCTATTTTTTGGGCCTATATTTTTGTCCAAACCCTCCCACATTTCGGGCGGGCCTTCGGGCCGGGTGGCTCGACCCATGCTCACCTCTAGCGTTAAGTGTGCAAATTCGCCGCTATTGAGCTCCTCCCAAATTCTCGGCCCGACCCATGTTCACCTCTAGTGTCAAGTGCCCAAAGTCGCCGTTATTGAGCTCCTCTCAAATTACCCACTCGAATTGCTTAAACCTGTGCGGGTAGGGGTGAGCAAAATCCGATTCGATTCGAAAAACTCGATAAAAAATTTAAATTTTGAATTAAATAGTTCGAGTTATTTGAGTTAATCAAGTTATTCGGATCAACTTGAATAAAAAATTAAGTTTTTCAGTTTAACTCAAATATGAATTACACAATTTGAGTTATCCGAAAATCCGAATAAGAAAAGACAAAACTACGTCGTTTTGATAAATGTTTACCTTTTTAAAAGTTAAAATTCAAAAATTAAGTTAAAAGGTAAAATTACGTCGTTTTAATAAATGTTTACCCATTAAGTTAAAATGCAAAATCATTATATTGTTTATGCAGTTAAATAATCTTGTACTTCATCTACTAGTTAAAAAATCGGTCTATCTAAACGCAACATTAAATATAAATAATAGGATTCGTTAACTCGACTCGATTTGACTCGAAATTTTTTGACTCGATTCGATTCGATTCGAAAAAAATCAAATTGAGTTCGGTTGCTAAAATAGGATTTGTTAACTCGACTAACTCGAAAATTTTTGACTCGATTCAATCGAATACTCACCCCTATGTGCGGGTATCTGAGGTAAAGACATCACTGCAACAATATACCAGCTGTGAAACAAGAGGAAAAGTAGTAACTGTGGCAAAGTAATTGTTGGTGTTAAAGAACAAAGAAAGAAAGCAAAACAGACAACTAACAGTATAATGAGTCTGCTCTATATTTTATTTGCTTTCTAATTTTATAATATATACGAGTTGTTTTACAAGAGAATTCAACAAATCCCACTATTATAATCTTGAAATTTGAAATATATTTCTTGTAAAAAAATAAAATAACCAGATATGTCAATTATTACCCAAACACATAAAAAAATTTACCAACTAAGATTGATTTTACTTAAAACAAACACGCACTCATCACTGGTAGCTTATACCAAAATAACTTCATTCTGATTGTGGATGCAGTCAGCACGCACATTTTGCAGATATACTCCCCATTTCTTCAATCCCGCCATATTGAGCACAGTTTCATGTTTCCGCAAATTCGTTCTCACTTGAACAGTCTACCATTTTTGTATCATATGAACTGTCTGCATAATGTCAGTTCACGAGACAATTCCTCAAATAACAATCCACAAATTAATTCGTATTTAGACTGTTTGCTATTTGTGCGAGCTGTTGTATAGTTTACCATCTCTATCAAATGAAGTAATTGATATATGTGAAGGTATTGATATGTATGAAGATTCAAAATTCACTAATCTTAAAATAACTCCATTAAAAGTCTTCCTACTTTTGTTGATGAATCCAACAATTAATTGCTACTGTTTGTTGGATTTTAGATTATATTTAATAAATAATTATATAAGATGTTGAAAAATCGAAACCCCATATTATAAAATATCATCGTTAGGTATTGATGTGAAAATAAACTATAATATAATTCAAACAAAAGTTTAACCAAAATTGATTTACACACCAAATCAAAAATCAATTTGAATCTTCCTAAATGACAAATTTATCCTGCAATATTATCAACCACTTCTCATCACAGTTTTGATTTTTTTTTTTTTTACAATAAAGATAACATTTAAAGGAATAACTTATAAAATATCATAATGAAACATTTTCTACAATTGAAAATTAATACTCGACGTTAAAATTAATATTCACCACTATATTTCTTACCGCAAAAATTGAAACCATTTCATTACCTTTCTCATCTGCCATCGGGAAGACTACGCAATGTGGTTTTCTTAAATGAATGAAATCTATTGCTCACGAGATCCATGTGGTGGGCCTGTTTTTAATTGGACCATATGATCCGTTTTTGTGGAAAATGAATGGAATCAACAAAATAATAGATACCTGTTTAAGTACGTTATCTCGAAATTTCAAACTAATTTTTGTTCTATAAAAAAGGTGCAAATGGAAAGTGAAAAAAATTTAATTTGTTTATATGACGAAGGATGATTGTGTTGGAAGAAAATTACTTGAGAAGATAAGACGATTTGTAAAAGTTTCTTGACAATAACGCGTTAAAAATTATTATTTATTATGTGATTATTTTAAATATTTGACTGATGGAGTGTAATTAACCTTAATTAAAGATATTCAAGAGATAATAATTAATTTTTGTTTTGTCGAACATTCAAATATAAATTGGACTCTACATCATCATTATGATTGTCAAATTGATTTCAACATTTTCTCTTCCGTTTTTTTTAATGAATATTTGATAAAATTTTACAAGATGTTAAAGTGTATGATAGATATGTGGCTGATACTTATTCATATTATGTTAATAGTAAAAATTTTAGCCATTGTTGAAAGATTAATTAGACTACTTTTCTCTTTTTACTGTTCTTTTTTGGGTGATTGAAATAATTGTTAACTCCATAATAATCTATGGTTAAGACGGTGGCCATGACCATGACTACTTCTATTAGTAAAATTACTATGTATTAGGCCATTCACTTTTGGAATGGAGTAGAACAAGTGGGACAACTTTCATAATTTTTCATTAATCATTTTATTTTGCACAATCACTTAGATTTAATGGGAGGTTGAATAAGAGACAACATAAAAAGATAGAATATATATCTTTCGAACCTTATATTAAAAGACAAAAATAAAAAAAAGATACTATCGGTTGAATAAGTGGTCAATAATAATTGGCGATGCTGTGACATTACTTAACCCTATAAATCCAACTCCGTCATATATCTTCTGTTAGTTTCGTCGTTCAATACATATATATATATATATATATTCTTATCTTAATCTTAAAGCGGGAATCTGGCGATGGATTATTTCCATTCAGTCACAGCAACACCAACTGTTGCAATCATTGGCTTTCCACTACTGTTTCTTTTCCCTTTCCAATGGATCTCAAGGAGAAACACAAACTCGAAGAAAACAGCACCAGAAGCTGGTGGAGCATGGCCTATTATTGGTCATCTCCGCCTCTTAGGAGGGCCACAACCACCTCACATAAGCTTGGCTAACATGGCTGACAAATATGGAAGAATGTTCACTATCAAGTTGGGTGTGCACAGAGCTTTGGTGGTGAGCGATTGGGAGAATGCTAAAGAATGTCTCACCACAAATGATAAAGCGTTTGCCTCTCGTCCAAAACTTGCAAACTCGGAACTTTTGGGTTACAACAGAACCATGTTTGGCTTTGCACCGTATGGAGCTTTTTGGCGTCAAATACGCAAGATTGCCACTATTGAGCTCCTCTCAAATCACCGACTCCAATTACTTAAACATGTAAGGGAATCCGAGGTGAAGACATCTCTGCAACAGTTGTACCAGCTGTGGAAGAAGAAGAGAAGTGCTAACTCCGATAAAGTATTGGTGGAGATGAAGGGATGGTTCAAAGAAGTTACTCTGAACGTGATTCTGAGGATGATTGTAGGGAAGCGAATTCCAAATTCCAGTGAAGGAGGTGAACACTCGAAATGGAAGAAGTCGATGGATGACTTCTTTGTACTAAGTGGAAAGTTCTTAATATCAGATGCTTTGCCGTTTCTGAGATGGTTGGACATAGGTGGAGACATGAAGTGCATGAAGAAGACAGCGAAAGAATTGGACCAAGTTGTGCAGGGATGGCTACGAGAGCACAAGCAGAAGAGAGCTGAAAATAAGGCAAATGGTGAGGAAGATTTCATGGGAGTGATGCTGTCTATTCTCAGTGATATTGGGAGGAACACCGTGCTGATACAATCAACAAAGCCACTTGTCTCGTACGTGCATATCTCTTAACCAAATAGATTGTTATTAATGACATATTTAATTTGTTTTTGGTGAAGATTGCTATTAATAACATACATAAGTTGGAAATGCTATTATTTCATTGTTGATCTTTTCATGGTATATGATTTAACAGGGTCTTGTCTTAGCCGCGGAGGATACCACATCAATCACATTGACATGGGTATTATCTTTGCTACTCAATAATCGTGACAAATTGAGTAAAGTCCAACAAGAACTAGATGTTTATATTGGTAAGGATCGATTATTTGTGACCGAATCAGACACAAAAAACTTAGTGTACCTTCAATCCGTCATTAAAGAAACTCTACGCCTATACCCTCCTGTTCCACTCTCCATCCATGAAGCCATTGAAGACTGCACGGTTAATGGATACCATGTTTCAGCTGGCAACTGGCTTATGATGAATGTTTATAAGATTCATCATGATCCACTTATATGGGTAAACCCTTTTGAATTTCAACCTGAAAGATTTATGACTACCCACAAAGACATTGATGTGAAGGGACAGAATTTTGAACTGATTCCATTTGGAAGTGGTAGAAGAATGTGCCCTGGAGTTTCATTTGCACTTCAAATTTTGTTATTTACATTAGCTAATGTATTGCATTGGTTTGAGCTTGAGACTCCATCAAACGAAGCTGTCAATATGCGTGAAGCACTTGCGATAAGAAACTCCATTAGAAGTTCATATAACTCCTCGTCTTCCTATTTTTGTTTACGATTCCACTAAATAATTGATATTTTAATTTTATTATAAAATGAGTTGAATTCAATAAATTTTGTACCATACTTGTCATGTAATTATACCATATGCAAGGTTTTTGTTATCCAATTAATTATGTGAACTTATATTTAAAGTTTATTTTGGTTCAATTAGATTCTTGAACTTGATTTCTTGATTCAAATTGATACCTGTACTTAGTTTTATGGTCCAAATTAAAATATATTTTTAATTAAAATACTTTTTTATTGTAGGAATATATTAGATGCATGAAAAGTTAAAATTCTTTTTTCTAATAGATTATTATCAACTATCCTTTATCCACAAATATTTAATTAAAAACTCATCTTGAATATTACATAATTATATTTACTCACAATTTTAAAATCTTGTAATCTTTAGTGCATCCGATTATAGCAATCAACATCTTATGTTTACAAGAGCCACGACTGGTTTTTTTAAGACCAAGGTTAATGGTTGTTGCACACGAGGAAGTTGATCATGTGAATGTGCATGAGGCGATGAAGCATCCATCTTGGCAAGATGCTCTAAAGGAGGAATTAGATGCCCATCTCAAGAATGGTACTTGGTCTTAGTAAGTGTTTCCCCTAAGGAGAAAGCCTATTGGTTATAAATGGTTGTTCAATATCAAAAGGAACCCCGATGGTTTAATAGCTCGATATAAATCCAGGCTGGTGACAAAGGGATACTCTCAAGTGATAGGCGATGATTATTATGAGACGTTTAGCCCAGTTGTGAGGTCTAGTACTATATGGATTGTTTTGGCTCTTACAGTTGATCACAACTAGCCATTCAGACAACTAAAGATCAATAATGCATTTCTCAATAGTTTTAGCTATCGATATACTCAGTTTTCTGATAAGATTCTATAACCGCCTTGATCTTGTTGTTGGGATTCTTCCTTTTCTTTAGTAATATTATCAGCTTTATTATCCATCATTTAAAGTTCAAATATATTATTTGTAACACCCCCTACCCGTATCCGTCATCGGAATAGAGTACGAGGCATTATCGAGAAGCACGAAACACTTACAGATAATTTAAATACATTTTCATAACAATTTGTTTCGATTTCATACTATTTCATATTTAAGCTTTTTGCACCAAAGTATTTAAGATATCATCTTTATGCAAATAGCACACATGAGGTACATAAATTCCATAATTATGAATGAACACATTTATCAAACATATTCCATGTTTTTATATATATCATAGTTTCATATTTCCATGTATCAATTACCATCACTTCCTCGTATTTTAGACAAATACGTATAACAATTCATAAATATGCAATTCATTAACTCTTCCTACCAATCACGATTTTAAATTGCCAAATCACTTATTGAGCGCAATTTCAATGTTCACTAAAATCTATCGTATAAATTTGGATGTACGTATTCATCAATAAATTCCATGTACAGATATCATCATCTCATATTTCCACATACATTTACTTTCCACATTTATGAATTCAAATAGCATATACAAGACATACCAATGTATTTCAAGCACGTTTTCATGATATTTTGTTTCGAACTCAGATTATTTCATACTAGAAGTTTTCTCATTAACTCATTTGGAATATCAATTCATACGGATAATACACTCAAGGCGTAGAAATATATAATCACAAATGAATTCATTCATCAACCAAGTTTTATGCTCATGTCTCATCAACTCGTATTTCCTTATATCACATAATTCCATGTAATACTTACCAAACTTCTTCAAATTAGTGAACATCTTACGGAATTGAGTACTTCGTTTTCTTGATGCCATAGTTCAACTATGGTCTTACACATCTTCACATAGTGATGCCATAGCCTAGCTATGGTCTTACACATATTCATATATCGATGCCATAGCCCAGCTATGGTCTTACACGAATCACATATCTCACTAATGCCATATCCTAGATATGGTCTTATACAGTAGCATATGTCACACCGATGCCATATCCCAGATATGGTCTTATACGGAAATCACTTGTCACTTGTAGCCGAAGCTACCACTATTCATCGAGCGGTAGCGAGCTACCATTTTTCATCGATCGGTAGGCGGAGCTACCACTTTTCATCGATCGGTGCAGCGAAGCTACCACTTTTCACTGATCAGGTAGCCGAAACTACCACTTTTCACTTTTCATTTGTCATTGATCAGATAAGTGTAGCCGAAGCTATCACTTATCACTTTCACTTGTCCTTGATTAGATAAGTGTAACCGAAGCTATCACTTATCACTTGTTGCCATGGTCCAACCATGGTCTTTTCCTTCAATTCATCTTGTCACTGAACTGAAATGCTCAACTTGATCATTTATTCAATTTTCATGCTTTTACAGTATTCACGGTTTTATCATCAATACATATGAAATAACACCTCATGAAATTCATAAAATTAACAAATAATCACTAAAATTTAGCCATATAAACTCACAAGCTCAATTTTTCTATTATAACGATAATCATAATTTCATAATAAATATTCCAAATAAAACATTATATCATTTCTAATCCAACACTTATCGATTATAATCGGGCTTGTGATCAATTTATACACGAGTCATTCATATATTTTTCCTCCTCCTCCTCTCCATCCACATCCTTGGTATAAATAACACACTTGTAAGCAATGTTATCCATAATTTTCACTAATTACTTAAGTGAATATTCAAGCTATCCACCCGTGTCATAGTCACTAAATTATTTATATCTAAAGCTACGGAACTCCAAATTAAGGTCCGCTAATTTTCCCTGAAACTAGACTCACATATCTTCTTACCATAAAAATTTCATAATTTTTGGTTAGGCCAATTAATACAGTTTATTCATTGAAGTCTCCCCTGTTCTGCTATCTGACAGTTCTGACCCTTCTTCACTAAAAATTAATTATCTCCTCGTACAGGATTCGAATGATGTTCCCGTTTGTTTCTCTTGAAAATAGACTCATTCAAGATTCTAAACATATAAATTTAATCCCATAATTATTTTTATCCAATTTTTTTATGATTTTACAAAGTTAATAGGGGAACCCGAAATCATTCTGACCTTGTCTCACAAAATTTATCATATCTCATGCTTTACAATTTCATTGCTTACATCACTTCTTCTATAAGAAACTAGACTCAATAAGCTTTAATTTCATATTTTATTCATCCTCTAATTCCATTTCTAAAATTTTTGGTGATTTTTCAAAGTTAGACTACTGCTGCTGTCCAAAACAGTTGTAGTGCAAAATGTTAATTTCCATTTTGCCCCAAATTTCACAATTCATACAATTCAGTCCTTGCTCAATTAACCCCTAAATTAAGATAATTTTCTCAATTAATACTTTTACTAGACATTATAAGTTATTTCATAACTATTTAAATTCAGAATTTTCACATAAAACTCTAACTTCAAACTCTTTTACACTTAGGTCCCAAACATTCACTTTCTATTCAATTCTTTCAATAAAATCAACATATAAACAATTTAAAGCTCTAATTACATGCCAAGTCATCATATACTTCCATCACACATTCATAGCAACTTTCAATTTCTTTCATAGAATCAAAAACTAATGAATTCAACAAGTGGACCTAGTTGTAAAAGTCACAAAAACACAAAAATTTTAAGAAATAATCAAGAATTGAACTTACTTGAAGTAAAAATATGAAAAATAAGCTTAGGGGAACTCTTCCATGGCATTTTTTCTGATGAGAATGCAGAAAAATAAAGAGAAATCTAGATAATTCCACTTTAGTCCTAACTTTATCAAGTAAATTTTGCAATTTTCCAATTTTGCCCTTAATTCTCCTTATTTTCTTGCTGATTTCATGCCCTTGCCGTCCAGCCCAAATAGACCTTGGGTCTATTTGCCTTTTAAACCCTCTTTCTTTAATCATTTAAGTTATTTAATCATTTCCCAAAATTTTGCATTTGATACAATTTAGTCCTTTTTGTTCAATTAACTATCAGAACTTTAAAATTTCTTGACGAAACTTTAATACTAACTTATTAACACTCCATAAATATTTATAAAAATATTTATGGCTCGATTTAAAATTTTTGAGGTCTCGATACCTCGTTTTCGATTCTAATTATTTTAGTATTTATTTTTAGTACACTATTCACTATTTCAAAAAATTTCCTAACTTCATATTTAACTTATAATTACTAAATTAATAATATTTCCTACTCATTTGTCGGATTTAGTGATCTCGAATCACTGTTCCGACACCACTAAAAATTAGGTTGTTACAACTCTCCCCCCTTTAGGGATTTTCGTCCCCGAAAATCTTATCAGAAGAAGTTGCTTTCAACACTCATGAAACATTTTTACTAACTTCTCAGAATCACAATTCGGTTTAACCTTGAATATTATTTATTTATTTATTTATTTTTCCAGTCACCTTTGAATTCTAGAATAATTGTTGGAACTTATTGTCAAAATTCTAAATTACCCTCTTAGGAACATATATACTTAATGATCTGTCAAATAAAAATTAAAGTGTACACCTCTTTGAAATGATCATACAGATATTTCTTTGTCAAATGATTAACCATAAACTAAATAACATTTTCTTTTCTGATGTTAATGACAATCCCAATTCGAAATCTATAGCCATTCTATCTCATATCACACTAGTATTATCACTGACTGCAATAATCCTAAATGCTCTTGATGTAGAAACACTTGCTAACAAATAGACATCTGAACTTGAACTCAAAAATATTATATAATGCTTTTGCAATCACTAGCACATCTAACACACAAGAAGATAATAAAGATCTTGATAATTCCTCAGAGAAAGCCAGAAGAAAAACATTGCTTACCGACTCTGGACTTCATCATAACAAAGATAATATATTTCCCGCATGTATAAAATAAAATCATAATCAGTAGAAACGTAAGAGTAGTCTCATATAAATTTTTACCATTGACTTCATTGCAACATATTAGAATAAAATTCTAAAGAGATGAAGAAATACTGATCATAAACCGACCAGACCAACAGGGCTTTCGTCTAACATCATAGTTAGCTAGCATTCTCACAACATAAGAACTCCATCAAAAATTGAACAACCACACACATATATCTGAGGATAAAAGAATATATATAATACCCCAAAAAGATCATCATATTCATTTCAACTATAGCTGTCACACACACAGACATCTTTACTACTCAATTATCATTTCTCTGACTAATTCTATCATCATGAACCCTGCATCATTTCATTCACTAATGAAAACCAATTCGGGAAAAACTTCAGCAAACACATACTTTAGACATCATATCTGAATAAGTCGATTAGCCGAGGTTAACTTTTTATTTAACCGTGACATTACGTAATCTGAATGATCTTTAAAATAATCTGATATCTTTTTTCAAAACTGTATTCACTTGTCAAACTATTTTTAACTCCGTCTGCATTATTAATTATTCCACTTCTATACTCTTTAGTTTCACACTTGTGAATTATTCAACATAATTCTCGTGAATTTTAGTTATACAATACCATATTGATAAGGGGGTGAGGTCGTAAAGCCTTTAACTGGACTCTCATAAATACACACAAATAACTTAGCATTTATCATCAACATCATATCCTTACAATTACATAATTCACTTCAAGCAAATTAACATACATAATTATGTTACACGAACTTTTCAATTATCCTTTTTAAACAAGTGTACTTAAACATATATTCCATGAATTTCGAGTAAGTTTACTCATAGCATTTACTTCATCAAACAAGTTAGGCACATAATATCCTATGAATGTTACACAAACGTAGATGCGCTCATCAAAAGATAAACTTCCATTTCATTTCACTTTTCCCATATTTCTCGATTTATGACTATTTCATTTCGTACCTCATCACATCCATATCATGAACTCTTCATCATACCTTTCCAAGTTTTGACTCATCATAAACACATTCTTACTCAAACACCTCAGTGTCACTTTCAACACTTTATGAAATAGCTCGATTGAAAGTATTTCTATCTATATGTAAAACAAAGATTAGATCGGATCATACACAACACACTATCACAGATTTATATGGCATGAATTTCTAGACACTTTACACATCTTATTCGATCCGAGAATTGGCTAAACCGAAGCTCTGATACCAATAAATGTAACACCCCCTACCCGTATCCGTCGTCGGAATAGAGTACGAGGCATTATCAAGAAGCACGAAACACTTACAGATAATTTAAATACATTTTCATAACAATATGTTTCGATTTCATACTATTTCATATTTAAGCTTTTTGCACCAAAGTATTTAAGATATCATCTTTATGCAAATAGCACACATAAGGTACATAAATTCTATAATTATGAATGAACACATTTATCAAACATATTCCATGTTTTTATATACATCATAGTTTCATATTTCCATGTATCAATTACCATCACTTCCTCGTATTTCAGACAAATACGTATGACAATTCATAAATATGCAATTCATTAACTCTTCCTACCAATCACGATTTTAAATTGCCAAATCACTTATTGAGCGCAATTTCAATGTTCACTAAAATCTATCGTATAAATTTGGATGTACGTATTCATCAATAAATTCCATGTACAGATATCATCATCTCATATTTCCACATACATTTACTTTCCACATTTATGAATTCAAATAGCATATACAAGAAATACCAATGTATTTCAAGCACGTTTTCATGATATTTTGTTTCGAACTCAGATTATTTCATACTAGAAGTTTTCTCATTAACTCATTTGGAATATCAATTCATACGGATAATACACTCAAGGCGTAGAAATATATAATCACAAATGAACTAATTCATCAACCAAGTTTTATGCTCATGTCTCATCAACTCGTATTTCCTTATATCACATAACTCCATGTAATACTTACCAAACTTCTTCAAATTAGTGAACATCTTACGGAATTGAGTACTTTGTTTTCTCGATGCCATAGTTCAACTATGGTCTTACACATCTTCACATAATGATGCCATAGCCCAACTATGGTCTTACACATATTCATATATCGATGCCATAGCCCAGCTATGGTCTTACACGAATCACATATCTCACTGAAGCCATATCCCAGATATGGTCTTATATAGTAGCATATATCACACCGATGCCATATCCCGGATATGGTCTTATACGAAATCACTTGTCACTTGTCACTTGTAGCGAAGCTACCACTATTCATCGATCGGTAGCCGAGCTACCATTTTTCATCGATCGTAGGCCGAGCTACCACTTTTCACTCGATCGGCAGCGAAGCTACCACTTTTCACTGATCAGGTAGCCGAAACTACCACTTTTCACTTTTCATTTGTCATTGATCAGATAAGTGTAGCCGAAGCTATCACTTATCACTTTCACTTGTCCATGATCAGATAAGTGTAATCGAAGCTATCACTTATCACTTGTTGCCATGGTCCAACCATGGTCCAACTATGCTCTTTTCCTTCAATTCATCTTGTCCCTGAACTGAAATGCTCAATTTGATCATTTATTCAATTTTCATGCTTTTACATTATTCACGGTTTTATCATCAGTACATATGAAATAACACCTCATGAAATTCATAAAATTAACAAATAATCACTAAAATTTAGCCATATAAACTCACAAGTTCATTTTTTTTATTATAACGATAATCATAATTTCATAATAAATATTCCAAATAAAACATTATATCATTTCTAATCCAACACTTATCGATTATAATCGGGCATGTGATCAATTTATACACGATTCATTCATATATTTTTCCTCCTCCTCCTCTCCATCCACATCCTTGGTATAAATAACACACTTGTAAGTAACGTTATCCAT
Source organism: Gossypium longicalyx (assembly GCA_025698465.1). Taxonomy (NCBI): domain Eukaryota; kingdom Viridiplantae; phylum Streptophyta; class Magnoliopsida; order Malvales; family Malvaceae; genus Gossypium; species Gossypium longicalyx. The sequence goes on along the minus strand of CM047000.1, from coordinate 1,166,436 downwards.
AATTTTCACTAATTACTTAAGTGAATATTCAAGCTATCCACCCATGTCATAGTCACTAAATTATTTATATCTAAAGCTACGGAACTCCAAATTAAGGTCCGCTAATTTTCCCTAAAACTAGACTCACATATCTTCTTACCATAAAAATTTCATAATTTTTGGTGGGCCAATTAATACAGTTTATTCATTGAAGTCTCCCTTGTTCTGCTGTCTGACAGTTCCGACCCTTCTTCACTAAAAATTAATTATCTCCTCATACAGGATTCGAATGATGTTCCCGTTTGTTTCTCTTGAAAATAGACTCATTCAGGATTCTAAAAATATAAATTTAATCCCATAATTATTTTTATCCAATTTTTTTATGATTTTACAAAGTTAGAACAGGGGAACCCGAAATTATTCTGACCTTGTCTCACAAAATTTATCATATCTCATGCTTTACAATTTCATTGCTTACATCATTTATTCTATAAGAAACTAGACTCAATAAGATTTAATTTCATATTTTATTCATCCTCTAATTCCATTTCTAAAATTTTTAGTGATTTTTCAAAGTTTGACTACTGCTGCTGTCCAAAACAGTTGTAGTGCAAAATGTTAATTTCCATTTTGCCCCAAATTTCACAATTCATACAATTCAGTCATTGCTCAATTAACCCCTAAATTAAGATAATTTTCTCAATTAATACTTTTACTAGACATTATAAGTTATTTCATAACTATTTAAATTCAGAATTTTCACATAAAACTCTAACTTCAAACTCTTTTACACTTAGGTCCCAAACATTCACTTTCTATTCAATTCTTTCAATAAAATCAACATATAAACAATTTAAATCTCTAATTCCATGCCAAATCATCATATAATTCCATCACATATTCATAGAAACTTTCAATTTCTTTCATAGAATCAAAAACTAATGAATTCAACAAGTGGACCTAGTTGTAAAAGTCACAAAAACACAAAAATTTTAAGAAATAATCAAGAATTGAACTTACTTGAAGTAAAAATATGAAAAACCAGCTTAGGGGAACTCTTCCATGGCATTTTTTCTGATGAGAATGCAGAAAAATAAAGAGAAATCTAGATAATTCCACTTTAGTCCTAACTTTATCAAGTAAATTTTGCAATTTTCCAATTTTGCCCTTAATTCTCCTTATTTTCTTGCTGATTTCATGCCCTTGCCGTCCAGCCCAAATAGACCTTGGGTCTATTTGCCTTTTAAACCCTCTTTCTTTTATCATTTAAGCTATTTAATCATTTCCCAAAATTTTGTATTTGATGCAATTTAGTCCTTTTGTTCAATTAACTATCGAACTTTAAAATTTCTTGTGAAACTTTAATACTAACTTATTAACACTCCATAAATATTTATAAAAATATTTATGGCTCGATTTAAAATTTTTGAGGTCTCGATACCTCGTTTTCGATTCTAATTATTTTAGTATTTATTTTTAGTACACTATTCACTATTTCAAAAAATTTCCTAACTTCACATTTAACTTATAATTACTAAATTAATAATATTTCCTACTCATTTTTTGGATTTAGTGATCTCGAATCACTGTTCTGACACCACTAAAAATTAGGTTGTTACATTATTGTTAAATAGTTTGTTATTCCTCTATGTATATATAGGTTGGTATTGTTTGACAAGTCAGATATGAATAAAAACCTTCTTCTCTAAATTAATTTCTGTTTCTCTCGTTTTATATCGTTCTATATGGTATCAGTTGCCTATCTTAAACAAGGTTAGGTTTCGATTCCAATAGCTATTGACAATTCCCTTTCCAACCCTCTTGACCCCAACAATCCCCTCACCATAGTCATAATCCAGAACTCTATCAAACTCAACTCCACCAATTATCTTTCCTGGAAAACCCAAATTGAATCCATCCTCATAGGCTATGACCTCTTTAAATTCATTGATGACACACATGCCTGTCCACCAAAAACTATCATTACCAATAACACAACCTCCATCAATCCGGCATATCAGACATGGCTACGACAAGACAAACTCTTGTTTGGTGTATTAGTTGGCACCGTCTCCCAAAACCTTGTACCTCTAGTCTTACGGTGCACAACCTCAGTTGAAACTTAGACGGTCCTCGCCAGCATTTATGCTCGTCCATCTTGTGGTCATATCAAACAAATCAAATATAATCTCAAAAACATTTCCAAAGGCTCTCAAACTATCATCGACTATATGCAAGCTATTAAAATCAAAGTCGATGAGCTTGCTAATCTTGGTAAACCGTTAGATGTAGAGGATCTTATTGAAATAATTTATATGCTTTAAATCCTTAATGAGTCTAGTTTTAAATGAAATAAACAATAACATTCTTTGAATTCTGTATGAGGAGAAAATTGATTCGTAGTGAAGAGTGGTCAGAACAGTTGAGTAGTGAAATAGGGGTAACTTCAATGAATAAACTGTACTAATTGGATTGACCAAAAATTCTGAAAATTTTATGGTAAGAATATACGTGAATCTAGTTTCAATAAAAATTAACGGTTTGTAATTTGGAGTTCTGTAGCTCCAGAAATAAATAATTTAGCTGCTGGTACTCTGCTAGACAGCTTATTTTGAACCTTGTTATGATTGTAATAGTGAAAGTATGTGTGTGTTTGTGATGGTAATATTCCGGGAACATATTGTGACTTCATTTAAAGTATGATAATGTATTGTTTATTAATATTTACATACTTACTTACTAAGCTATAATGCTTACTCCCTTCCTTTCCTTTTTCCTATAGTGTCTCAGATGTTAGCTCGAGTTGGAGGTCGCCGGAGGTTAAATCACACTATCAAACTATTGATTGATATATAAAGGTTTTAAAGTATTTTTAAGTCTTTGACATGTATGGAGACTCGTTTAATTGTTACTAAGTTGCTAGGAATTGGCCTAAAATACTGACCTATGTTATTTGAAGATCTCTATTGTATAAAGTCATTTAATGTAGATAGTCTTGATTATGTTATTAATTAAATGATGTAATTTATGAATGTGCATGCTTGCCTATGTGTGTGGTTGAATTAAACCATGATATGAGCCTTGTAAGCTCTTTTTAAGGGACAGCTTGAATGTGTTTGAAAAAGTTTTAAATTAGAGTGAAATTATGAATCGATTTTTATACGATGATTAGTGATTAAGTCCGGTAATGCCTCGTACCCTGTTCCGGCGTCGAACACGGGTAAGGGGTTTTACATAGCCTTACACAACTCCTCCTCAAGTGTATCAGTCATCACCTACTCAACTCATACTCAACGCTTCAATCAGCGGTTTCACTAATCTCCTACGCCATCTGTATCTCAACAGTACAACAGATCTATACGTCCTTTTTTGGGCAAATGTCAGTGGTGTCGAACTTAAGGGCATGTTGCCACTCAGTGCTCTCTCTTTCGTCAACAGTTCTTGAATGCAGCCGCACTTTCACGTCAGGTCAATTCATCTACATCTCGTACGCTTCCACCATGGCAACCTCAAGCTCATGTAGCTACCTCCAATTCCTCATCCTCTGATCCTTGGCTACTAGACGGTGGTGCTACACACCACATCACAACCGATCTCCAAAATCTGTCTGTTCACAATTACTACACTGGCTTGGATGAAGTAATGATTGGTGATGGCTTGGCGTTGCTATTACTCACTCTGGTTCTACCACTCTTCCTACTCCCTTTCACTCATTTACTCTATCTAATGTTCTCTATGCTCCTAATATGAGACGCAATTTAATTTATGTGTCTCAATTTTGCAAATCGAACAATGTTTCTATTGAATTCTTACCTTCTTCTTTTCTTGTCAAGGATCTACAGATTGGGGCAGTTCTTTTCCAAGGTCAACCTAAACATGGTGTCTATGAGTGGCCCTTAAACTCCACCCCGTTACTTGCTTTCTCTACAATAAAGACAACACCTCCTGTCTGGCATCACCGACTTGGTCACCCATCTCTCTCGACATTCAAGTACATGATTTCCTCTTTTCATTTAGATGTTAACACCTCTTCTCTGTCAGATACATATTGTAATACTTGTCACTCTAATAAAAGTCACAAACTTCCTTTCTCCGCTTCCACCTTATCATCTTCATCCCCTCTTGAAGCCGATTTTGCTAATGTATGGACTTCTCCAATACACTCTGTTGACAAATTTAAATATTATATAATCTTTGTTGATCACTTCACCAAATACATATGTTGTATCCTTTTAAGGCACAAGTATGAGGCCCGTGATACTTTCATCCATTTCAAAGCCGTTGTCGAAAAGTTCTTCTAACACTGAAATTAAAACAATTTATTCAGACAATGGCGGTGAATACCAACCTTATATTAAAAGACAAAGATAAAAAGAAAATGCTATCGGTTGAGTAAGTGGTCAATAATGATAGGCGACGGTGTGACGTTACTTAACCCTATAAATCCAACTCCCTCATGTAGATCTTTTATGAATTTCCTCGGTCAATGCACTCTGGTTTCCACAACAAGACACAAAATTCAAAGATTGAATATATATATATTCTTATCTCTGCCACTCACTTTCCATTTCTTATCTTAATCTTAAATATATATTCTTATCTCTGCTACTCACTTTCCATTTCTTATCTTAATCTTAAAGTGGGAATCTGGCGATGGATTATTTCCATTGATCACAAACAATTCCAAGCATTGCAATCATTGCCTTTCCACTACTGTTTCTTTTCTCTTTCCTATGGATCTCAAGAAGTAACACAAACTCGAAGAAAACATCACCAGAAGCTGGTGGAGCATGGCCTATTATTGGTCATCTCCGCCTCTTAGGAGGGCCGCAACCACCTCACATAAGCTTGGCTAACATGGCTGACAAATATGGAAGAATGTTCACTATCAAGTTGGGTGTGCATAGAGCTTTGGTGGTGAGCGATTGGGAGATTGCTAAAGAATGTCTCACCACAAATGATAAAGCGTTTGCCTCTCGTCCAAAACTTGCAAACTCGGAACTTTTGGGTTACAACAGAGCCATGATTGGCTTTGCACCCTATGGACCTTATTGGCGTCAAATACGCAAGATTGCCACTATTGAGCTCCTCTCAAATCACCGACTCCAATTACTTAAACATGTAAGGGAATCCGAGGTGAAAACATCTCTCTGCAGTGATTGTACCATTTGTGGAAGAAGAAGAGAAGTGCTAACTCAGATAAAGTATTGGTGGAGATGAAGGGATGGTTCAAAGAAGTTACTCTGAACGTGATTATGATGATGATTGTAGGGAAGCGAATTCTAAATTCCAGTGAAGGAGGTGAACACTTGAAATGGAAGAAGTCGATGGATGACTTCTTTGTACTAAGTGGAAAGTTCTTAATGTCAGATGCTTTGCCGTTTCGAGATGGTTGGACATAGGTGGAGACATGAAGTGCATGAAGAAGGCAGCGCGAAAATTGGACCAAGTTGTGCGGGGATGGCTACGAGAGCACAAGAAGAAGAGAGCTGAAAATAAGGCAAATGGTGAGGAAGATTTCATGGGAGTGATGCTGTCTATTCTCAATGATGGGGAGGAACACCATGCTGATACAATCAACAAAGCCACTTGTCTCGTACGTGCATATCTCTTAACCAAATAGATTGTTATTAATGACATATTTAATTTGTTTTTAGTGAAGATTGCTATTAATAACAAATGCTATTATTTCATTATTGATGTTTTCATGGTATATGATTTAACAGAGTCTTGTCTTAGCCGGGGAGGATACCACATCAATCACATTGACATGGGTATTATCTTTGCTACTCAATAATCGTGATAAATTAAGTAAAGTCCAACAAGAACTAGATGTCCATATTGGTAAGGATAGATTATTTGTGACCGAATCAGACACAAAAAACTTAGTGTACCTTCAATCCGTCATTAAAGAAACTCTACGCCTATACCCTCCTGTTCCACTCTCTGTGATCCATGAAGCCATTGAAGACTGCACGGTTAATGGATACCATGTTTCAGCTGGCACTTGGCTTATTATGAATGTTTATAAGATTCATCATGATCCACTTATATGGGCAAACCCTTTTGAATTTCAACCTGAAAGATTTATGACTACTCACAAAGACATTGATGTGAGGGGACAGAATTTTGAACTGATTCCATTTGGAAGTGGTAGAAGAATGTGCCCTGGAGTTTCATTTGCACTTCAAATTTTGTTATTTACACTGGCTAATGTATTGCATTGGTTTGAGCTTGAGACTCCATCAAACCAAGCTGTCGATATGCGTGAAGCACTTGCGATAACAAATTCTAAAGCAACTCCATTAGAAGTTCATATAACTCTTCGTCTTCCTATTTTTGTTTACGATTCCACTAAATAATTAATATTTTAATTTTATTATAAAATGAGTTGAATTCAATAAATTTTGTACCATACTTGTCATGTAATTATACCATATGCAAGGTTTTTTTTTTTTATCCAATTAAATATGTGAACTTATATTTAAAGTTTATTTTGGTTCAATTAGATTCTTGAACTTGATTTCTTGATTCAAATTGATACCTGTACTTAGTTTTATGGTCCAAATTGGTACATACAGTAAATAATTTATTCAAACCAGTTTGAACTATGAAATTGAGTTTATGTACTAATCTGAACCAAAAATTCAATTGCTCAAGGTACCTAATTGGATAAAAAAAGGTTCAAGTACTAAATTGAATCTGGAAGTCAAATTTAGGTACCCAATTGAACAAAAAAATAAACTTTAATTACCAATTTAAACCTTTAACTCAAATTCAAGTATCAAAATATATATTTACCTTTTTATTTTCAAATATCAATTAAAGATTGTTTCTCTAAAAAATAATTAAAATCAAATAATTCAAAATGATAAAAGACTATATCTTTTCAAATATTTTATTTCTTCACACATTTATTTCCTAGTATGTAGTACAAATGTTAGAAGAATGTAAAATAAAATTAATTGGATGAAAGTAAAATTAAATTAATAAAACTAAGAGGAATGTTAAATGTAATGTGAATAAGAAGAAGTGATGTTGCGATTCTGCTCAATTAAAATTAATTTCTTCATCAATTTACTCAATGAAAGATAACGGAAAAGATTATATATATATAAGGGAAGAGAGAACCTATCCTTGAATGAACAGTGAATGAGCATACTATCTAACTATATATAATAGAGAGAATCATAATTAAACAATAAAAAAAAGAGATACTTCCGTTGAATAAGTAAACAATAATAATAATACTTAATCATATATATACACTTACGTGTGTATATATAATAGAGAAAGAACCATGATAATATTTAACTATATATATAATGGTGAGAAAACTATAAATTCAATGAAAAATATAAATATTTCCATTGTATGAGTAATCAATAATGATTGTTTCTAATCATATATATATATATAATCGAGAAAAAACCATAAATTAAACAATAAAAAGGTAAAACATATTTTCACTAAATAAATAAACATTGATGATTGCACCTAATCATATATATATGTATGTATATAATAGAGAGAACCATAATATTACCTAACCATATATACAATGATGAAAGAACCATAAATTCAACAAAAAAAAAATACTTTCGCTATATAATAATTACTAATCATCGTATCTAACTATATATATAATGGAGAGACAACCATGATAATAATAAAAAAAAAAAAAACCAAAAGAGTCAAACCATATATAATTGAAAGGTAACCATAAAAAAAGACTTTCCCTGTATGAATAGTGAATGACGATAGTACCTACCCCTATAAATCCAACTCCCACATCTTTTCTATTGCATGCAGATCATAGATTTAACTATTGAAGTAGCAATCTAGCAATGGATTATTTCCATTCAGTCACAGCAACTTCTTCAACTGTTGCAATCATTGCTTTTCCCTACTGTTTCTTTTCTCCTTCCTATGGATCTCAAGAGGAAACATAAACTAGAAGAAAACAACACCAGAAGCTGGTGGAGCATGGCCTATTATTGGCCATCTCCGCCTCCTAGGAGGGCCACAACCACCTCACATAAGCTTTGGCTAACATGGCTGACAACTATGGAAGAATCTTCAGTATCAAGTTGGGTGTGCATAGAGCTTTGGTGGTTAACAATTGGGAGATTGCGAAAGAATGTCTTACCATAAACGATAAAGTGTATACAACTCGTCCAAACCTTGCATGCACGGAGCTTATGGGTTACAACCGAGCCATGATTGGTTTTGCATCATATGGACCTTATTGGCGTCAAATGCCCAAGATTTCCACTATTGAGCTCCTCTCAAATCATCGCTTCAATTTGCTCAAACATGTAAGGGAATCCTAGGTGAAGGCATCACTGCAACAACTATATCAACTATGTAACAAGAAGAAAAGTAGTAACAGTGACAAAGTATTGGTGGAGATGAAGAGATGGTTCAGAGATGTTACTCTTAACATCATTCTAATGATCGTTGTAGTGAAGTGAATACCGAATTCATACTAGGGAGTTGAAACCGTGAAATGGCAGAAGTCATTGGATGACTTATTTGAACTAAGTGGAAAGTTCTTAATATCAGATGCGTTGCCATATCTGCGATGGTTGGACATTGGTGGAGACCTGAAGCTCCTAAAGAAGGTAGCCAAAGATTTGGACCAAGTTGCGAAGGAATGGTTACGAGAGCACAAGGAAAATAGAGCTGAAAATGAGGCAAATAGTGAGGAAGATTTCATGGGAGTGCTACTATCTATTCTCAGTGATACAGAGGAGCACGGTGCGGATACCATCAACAAAGCCACAATTCTTGTTCGTTCATTTCTTAACTGAATCTGGAAAAATAAGTGTTTGATATTTATATTCATTTTTCACAGGAATTCCAATTTCAATCCGATATTAATAGTTTGATGGTAACTGATTTAACAGAATCTTATCATAGCAGTGGAACTTGTCAATCACAAACACGTAGGCTTTGTCTTTATTACTCAACAACTGTGATGCATTGAACAAGGTCAAACAAGAACTAGACATTCATGTTAGCAAGGATAGACTCTTACTGACTGAATCAGAGACCAAAAACTTAATGTACATTCAATCTGTGATTAAGGAAACACTACACATATACCTGCTGCTCCACTTAGTGTAATCCATGAAGCTATTGAAGACTGCTCGATTAGTGGATATCATGTTTCAGGTGGTACTTGGTTTATTCTCAATCTTCAAAAGATACAACGTGATCCACAAATATGGGAAGATCCTTTAGAATTTAGATGAGAAAGATTTATGACTACTCATAAAGACACCAATGTAAAAGGACATGACTTTGAACTGATTCCATTTAGTAGTGGTAGAAGAATGTGCCCTAGAGTTTCGATTGAGACACTATCAGGAGAAGCGGTTGATATGCAAAAAGCTCCAGGATTGACTAGCCCTATAGCAACTCCATTGGAAGTTAAAATAACTCTACGCCTTCCTGGCTTTGTTTACCAATTGACCAACCAATTGATATTTTAGGTTGGATTTTTTTTACCAAAATAAACTAATGATTTCAAGTCTCAATGCCTGTTGATATTTCTCATTGAGCAATTATGTTCTCAAGTCTTAATCTAAGTGACCAGTTGAAGGATAGCTTTTCTTATTGAACTTGTGTTTTCAAGTTTGATGGGGTTCTATTATGGATTTGGGGGTGATGTAGGTAGTGGAATTGTATGAAAAAGTTCTACATCTTTAAGCATAACCACATTTAATAGATACCCCTACAAATACCCTGAGTTCCAAAAGAAGAAAAAAGTTGATAGCTACAAGATGTATAGTGTTGAAGGTAAGGTCAAAGGGTCATTGAGGATGAGTTTTAGGTGGCCGAAAGATACGTTCACACAAGCTATTTATGGATGTTGGTGATTGTCGCAGTTTCTGGGCTCTTTTGTTTCTTGTTGCTCTTGTATCGAAGGTATGTGTGAAAAAGAAATTTCTATTTTAAAAGGAAGGTTTTTGATAAAATTCTTGGTGTGGACTAACTTGATGTAAGTTTGGTTAATTCTGCTTTCTTACTTGAAAAAGGTAAGTACATAGTAGGTGTATCTTATTGTTGAAAGTTGGCAACATACCAGCAATATGCAAGTGTCCAAGCAACAATAAAGTAGCATGCATGCAACATGCAAATGTCCATGGTGTATTTCGGTCATTAAACTTTGTAACATGTGACTTATGTTTGATTTGATTATAACTTTTTGCTTAGCTATGGTCAGCCATGTACTTAGCAGTTTTAGTAGGTTTTAGGTTCTCATTAAGCTGATTTTACAGCTTAGTTACTTGCACAAGCAAGATTTATTTTCTTTCAATGTAATAGAACCATATATGTACATGATATTTTGCTTAATAAAGTAATGAGATAAGTCAACTTCTTTTCTCCTTCAACATCCGATTCTTGCTTCTATTTTTCATCTTTCAACACAAATTTCAGTTGTTTTTTATATTTATTTTTGACTTAAAACTCAACACTTAGATTGCATGAGTTACAATTTTCATATGGATTAGTTTTTGAACCCTTTTCTACTAAGCATATAAATGAGGTTTGATCCTCTAAATGGTGTTGCGTTTACAACTTAATGCTGATATTTATCAATTGTAAGAAAGTGAAGTACAAATTAATGAGAAGTACTCAGTCATGTTTTTGTTTATGACATAGTGACCAACCACATCTTAACTAATAGCTGTTGAAGTTGGCCTGCATGCAGCACATGAAGTAGCTAAAGAGCAGACCATGCAACTTAAGTCATGTGGATGAAGTTGAAGATCAAGCTGTTGTAATATTTTCGGATGAAGTACATGCAGCTGTAAAAATATTAAGATGCTATAATATTTCTGGATGAAGTGCATGCAAACATTCTACATCACGTATGTTTGCTGTAATAGCAAGTTTTTTTTAGTTTAGCTGATGTCATTTAATCTAGTTTGTTTTGAACTTAGTTGGTGATGTATTTAATGTGATTAGGTAGTGTTTGAGCTGATAAATCATCTTTGTTAAAGTGTACAAGTTTTTTTTTTCAAGTTCCAATGTATTTAGTGGTAGTAGGTAATGTTTAGGTAATATAAGTGACATTTTGACCAGGTCATGAACTGGTATATGTAATGGCTCGATGCCTTTATTTCAGGTTGTTAATGAAATTATTGAATTTCATCAAAATACTCTCTCTTTTCTTTGTGTTTCATTTTTGCTTTCCAAGCCCGATTCTGTTTATTTTCTCTAGCAAACATACAGCTTTATAGCTCAAGCTTCTGTTAACCTTCATTCATCTTTGTCAAAAAAACCCAACAATTGGTATCAGAGTTTAATTCTTAGTGGACCTGTTATTTCTTCATTCCTTAAAACTATGTCTTCCTCAACTTTTTCACTAACTGCACCACCAGTCTTCAATGGAGAGGGCTACCACATTTGGGTAGTCAAAATAAAGACCTACCTGCAGGTATTCAATTTGTGGGAGGTTGTCAACTCAGATGTTGAACCAGCACCTCTTAGAGCCAATCCAACAGTGGATCAGATTAGACAACATGTAGATGAAAGAACCAAAAGGCACAAAGCCATGTCTTGCATCTAAAACAGTGTGTCTGATATGATTTTCGCAAGAATCATGGCTTGTGAGTCACCAAAACAGGCCTGGGATAAGCTGAAGGAGGAGTTCCAAGGGACTGAAAGAATAATGCAGCAACAGCTACTGAATTTGAGAAGGGATTTTGAAAACTTGAAGATGAAGGAGGAAAAAACAGTAAAGCAATACTCAGACAGAATTATGGCTGCAGTGAATAGCATCAGACTGCTTAGAGAACTGTTTAATGAAGCAAGAATTGTGGAGAAGTTGATCTTAACCTTTCCTAAAAGGTATGACACAAAGATATCATCACTTGAAGACTCGAGGGACCTGACCAGCATCTCATTGACAGAGCTAATCAATGCTTTTTATGCTCAAGAGCAAAGGAGAGCCAGCAGACTGGAGGAGCATCAAGAAGGTGCCTTCCAAGCCAAAAGTAGACCAGCCTTGAGCTCCTCTGCCTACAAGGGGAAAAAAACCTGGAAAGACAAGCCTAGATCAGATGGTGCAAGAAGATATCCACCCTGCCCACACTGTAGAAGGCTAAGTCATCTGGGTAAAGTATGTTGGTTTAGGCCTAATGTGCAGTGCAAATTCTGCATAATGATGGGCCATGCTAAGAAAGTCTGCAAAAAAAAAGGCAAGCAGAGACAAAAACAATCTCAACAGCCAAGAACTGAAGCTCAAGTAGCAGAAGAGGGCAGCAACCAAGAAGAGCAAGTCTTTGTAGTTTCTTGCTCAACTACTAAAGAAAAGGCCACAAAGGGATGGCTGATAGACAATGGTTGCACAAACCACATGACTCATGATGCTGCCATCTTCAAAGTAATTGACAGAAGCTTCAAAATAAAGGTGAAGGTTGGAAATAGACACTTCATCAAAGCTGAAGGCAAATGAGATGTGCTGATTGACACTCCTACAGGTACTAAACTTATTTCAAATGTCCTATTGGTGCCTGAAATTGATAGAAACCTACTCAGTATAGCTCAGTTTCTAGAAAAAGGGATATTATGTGGTGTTCAAAGGCAATGAGTGCTTAATCAGTGATCCAAATGGATCCAAGCTCATGTCAGTAACCATGGCTGACAAAAGCTTTGTTGTGGACTGGAACAAAGGCTTAAACAGTGCCTACACAACTACTTCAGATGAATCCAAGCTATGGCATAAGAGACTTGGTCATGCCAACTACAAATAAATGGCTCAACTATCCAAAGAAGACCTAGTTGAAAACTTTGCTAATTCAGTTAAGAAAGAAGAAGTTTGTGAAGTTTGCCAACTAGGAAAGTAAGTCAGACTTCCATTCCTTTCAAACAAAGCCTGAATAGCTTCTGAATGGTTGCAACTTGTGTACATTGATGTCTGTGGCCCCATGAAGACACTATCTTTAAATGGCAGTGTAACACCCCTTAATCCCAACCGACACCGGAATAGGGTTACGAGGCATTACTAAACTTATACACTAACATTAATACAAAAACTGAGTCATAAATTTTGCATTCCAATTGAAATTCTTGCAAATTTCATCATATAGTCCCTATTATGGGCCTACGGGACCCAGTACATACTTTAGAAGTGATTCGGGACTAAACAGGCAACTTTGGAATTTTTTCCTTGAAGATAGGGGCATATGCCCGTGTGGCCTGGGACATGCCCGTGTGGCCTACCTGTGAGGCTCACATGGCCATAAGGCCAGGCCGTGGGTAGATCTGACTTGCACACACGGTCGTGAGAACAGCCCGTGTGACATAAACAGAGAGCCACACAGCCTGAGCACACTCCCATGTGACTTGGCCGTGTGAAAACATGATTTTTGACCATTTTTAAGCTATTTTTACAAGCTAAACACATCCATTACATGCCCAAACATTTACTAATAGTTCTTAAATCAAATATCATTCATTATGCCATTTAAACTTAGCAAATATTCATTCATTCTCTTCAACACCTCTTAAGGATTATATACCACAATTTATTTCAAAATTATACTACATTATCATACTAATCAAACTCATATAAGTTTAACTTCCAAAATATGCATATTTCATTCTATACTTCAACAACTTTCATGTTTACTCACTATCATGTACAAAATAACACCTTAACCACCTAGGTACATGCCATTTTACCAAAACAAAAGTATTCACCACTTTGAGTCCGGGATTGGCTTGGATGCTGAGTCCTTAGCTTTCTTTCGTACCTAATCCTGCGCACGGAAACAAACCGTACGCTGAGTATTCACTCAATGGTATTTCTATAAGCTAATACTTAAAACAATAATAAGCTATATATGTGTATTGTGACTCAAAACTTTCACTTTCATAATCTTAATAGCTTAGTCACTTACCTTTAGCTTATAACTCTTAAATATGATTTAACAATTCTTTATATACATTTCATATCATTCGATGTCTTTCAACGATCGTTTAACAATCACAGTCACAGTCACATATTCAATAGCAGTCGATCTTTAATACTTCATTTACCCCTATTAACATAACTTGGACCTGGACGGATACACGGATCCAACCCACACATCGGAATATCATACAGTGTTTCATCGGCCGAAACCGGAATACACCGTAAGGGTAATAGTAACAGTAACAATAATAGTCATAGTCAGGTACGAAGTACCTCTTCGGAACAAATCTGAAACAGTCACAGTAGTCGACACATATAGTGTCTCATCGACACACAGTCGGAATATCCCTGAACACTTCCAATCCTATGGCATGCCAATTATATCCGACTAGCCCGACACTGTTAATAGGGTATTCAAATCATATCATTATATTATAGAAACAGCAACAGTTCCATTATAGCATTCATTATACATTCTATAATTAAGAATAACAATTACATTGTACTAGACTTTTTAATCATAGTTTATAGAAATACAAACCGAAATTCTCGAGTTTACTCGATATCCTCATTCACCTTCTCCTTTCCCTTTTTCGATGATGTTTCTGGTGCTACGTTGGCTACTTCTGGTGCTACGTTGGCTACAAATTTAACATTTAAAATTATCAATATATGTTATTTAATAACACACTCTTTAATTTTCATGTAACTTTTACTATATTTCCAATTAAGTTCTACCACCATAACCATTCTTTTTCTTCAAATAACCTTATAGTTTTCATTTTATATCTACTTTAAACAAGTTTCAACTCTTAATGTTCAATATAAAACATCAATTCTACAATTTAGACAATTTAGTCCCTACTATAACAAAACTTATATCTCTCTTTATAATTCAATCCTTCTCCCACTTCAAACTTGAATTCCTATAAATTAAACCAATAATTCTTCAATTTATACAACTTAATAAACATCTAAAATTTCACTATCTTGCTAAATTTCAACATAATTCAAGTAGGACTTTGTTCTAGGATTCCAAAAACATGAAAATTACAAGAAAATGGATCAAATTAACTTACCAATTAAGCTTGAAACTCCAAAACCCTAAATTTTCTTTTTCTTTTTCCTTCCATTTTTTCTTCTTTCTTTCCCTGCGATTCGTGCCCTTTTTTTTTCTTTATGTTTTTTCTTTTATTTATTATAACTATTATATTATATTATTATTATTATTATATTTTAATTATAATTATTATTTCTTAAATATTAAGTAAATACATATATATTCATACATTTGTACTAATTCAAATAATACACATGTATTTATACTTACCACACACTTGTCACATAAGGCTTATTTACTAATTTAATCCCTTAAATTTTTTCTATTCTACAATTAAACTTTTACACTTTATTCAATCTAGTCCTTTCACTAAATTAGCCTTAATTCAAGCTAATTCACTTAACCAAAGTCTAATTAACTACACTACTAGCTTCGTAAATATTTCTAATAAATATTTACGAATTCATTTTGTGAAAATTATGACCCGAAAATTCAATTTTCCAATGACCTTAAAATTTGGGTAATTACAGGCAGTAGATATTTCATCTTATTCATTGATGATTACTCAAGGCATTGCTGGGTTTACTTCATCTAGCATAAGTATGAAGTAGCCTCAGTGTTTTGGAAGTTCAAGGCTATAGCAGAAACAGAATCATGATGCAAGCTTAAGACTCTGAGGTCTGATAATGGGACTGAATACACCTCAGCTCAGTTTCAATCCTTTTGTGATGAACCAGGCATCAAACACCAGCTCACCAACACCTACACACCTCAACAGAACGGTGTTAGTGAAAGAAAGAACAGGAGCTTGATGGATATGGCCAGATGTCTATAGTTTGAGAAGAATTTGCCCAAAACCTAGTAGGCTGATGCAGTTAACACTGCTGTATACCTCCAAAATAGGCTCCCAACCAAGGCTTTAGTTCAGAAAACTTCATTTGAAGCTTGGTTTGGGTTCAAACCATCACTGGCTCACTTGAGGGTCTTTGGTTGCATCTGTTATGCACATGTTCCTGCTGTTAGAAGTGACAAGTTGGCCAAGAAAGCTCAACCTGGTATCTTGGTAGGCTATAGCAGTGTCAAGAAGGGCTATAGGATCTTGGATCCTTCATCCAACAAAGTACCTGTGAGCAGAGATGTTGTATTTAATGAAAATCAGCCTGGGATTAGGACAAGAATGAACCAGAGGCTATTGCTGAAGATCTTGTGACAGATCAGATTAAAGCTGATTAAAATGGTCCTGAAATGACCATTGATGATGAACCAGTCAGGGGCACTAGACCATTGGCTGAGATTTATGAAAGAGCTCAAGTGGCTACAGTTGAACCAAGCTGCTATGAAGAGGCTGAAGCTCTCTGGAAACAAGCTATGGTTGATGAAATCAGTATAATTGAGAAGAATCAGACCTGGCAGCTAGTTGAGACACCAACAAACAGGAATATTGGGGTGAAATGGGTGTTTCGAGCCAAGCATAATGCTGATGGAAGCTTGAACAAACTAAAAGCAAGGCTAGTTGTAAAAGGGTTCAGCCAAAATTATGGCATTGACTACTTTGAGACCTTTGCACCAGTAGCTAGGCTTGACACCATAAGGCTACTAGTTGCCTTAGCAGCACAAATACAGTGGAAAATTCATCAGTTTGATGTAAAATCAGCATTCCTCAATGGTTTTCTTGATGAAGAAATCTATGTTAAGCAGCCTGATGGTTTTAAAGTTATTGGCGAAGAGGACAAGTTGTACAAACTAAAGAAAGCTCTATATGGCTTAAAACAGACACCAAGAGATTGGTTTGCAAGGATTGATAGCTACCTAGCTAACTTGGGGTTTGAAAGAAGTATTACCGAGCCTACCCTGTATGTAAAGAAGAATTGTGAGGAAACACAACTCATTGTGTCCTTGTTTGTTGATGATCTACTGGTAACAAGAGGAGATCATACAATGCTGGCTGATTTCAAAGGCAAGATGGAACAAATGTTCGAAATGTCTGATTTAGGAAAAATGACTTACTTCCTTGGCATGGAAGTGTCACAAACTCAGTATGAAATCTTCCTAAGTCAAAAGGCTTTTGCCTCAAAGATTCTGAGCAAATTCTCCATGCAAATTTGCAAAGCAACAAGCACATAGTTGCTGTTGGAGAGAAGCTATCAAATCAATGTGACTTTGAGTAGGTTAGTGAATCAACCTATAGGAGTTTGGTTGGATGTTTGCTATATCTGACTGCCACTAGACTAGACATCATGTTTGTTGTAAGTCTGCTATCAAGATTCATGCATTGCTGCAACAAGAAACACTTGCAAGCTGCCAAAAGAATTCTCAAGTACATCAAAGGTACACTGAGTTTTGGTTTGAAATTTACCAAGGCTGAAAGCATAAAGTTGCTTGGTTATGCTGATAGTGATTAGGTTGGTTTGAATGATGATATGAAGAGTAACTCAGGGCATTTTTTACTCTTGGTTCAGCCATTTTTTGCTAGAGTTCAAAAAAGAAAAATGTTGTTGCTCAGTCAACTACTGAAGCAGACTATGTGGCAGCTGCAAGAGCTGTCAACCAAGCCATTTGGCTAAGAAAAATCATGGTTGATTTAAATCAACACCAAAGGGAAGCAACATAGATCAATTGTGACAATCAATCTGCTGTTTCAATTGCAAAGAATTCAGTGTTCCATGGAAGAACAAAGCACTTCAAGATTAAGTTTCACTTTGTTAGGGAGATGGAACAAGATCGAGAAGTGAAGCTGATTCATTGCAGTTCTGAAGAACAACTTGCTGATATTTTGACTAAGCCCCTTAATGTGTCAGGATTTAAAGATTTAAGAGCCAAAATTGGAGTCTGTAGCATGCAAGCCAAGGAGGAGTGTTGAAGTTGGCCTGCATGTAGCACATGAAGTAGCTAAGGAGCAGACCATGCAGCTCAAGTCATGTGGATAAAGTTGAAGATCAAGCTGCTGTAATATTTCCGGATAAAGTGCATGCAAACATGCTACAGCACGTATGCTTGCTGCAATGGCAAGTTTTTTTTAGCTTGGTTGATGTCATATAATCTAGTTTGTTTTGAACTTAATTGGTGATGTACTTAATGTGATTAGGCAGTGTTTGAGCTGATAAATCAGCTTTGTTAAAGTGTACAAGTTTCATTTTTCAAGTTTCAATGTATTTAGTGGTAATAGGTAATGTTTAGGTAATGTAAGTGACATTTTGACCAGCTCATAAACTGGTATATGTAATGGCTCAATGCCTTTATTTCAGGTTGTTAATGAAATCATTGAATTTCATTAAAATACTCTCTCTCTCTTTGTGTTTCATTTTTACTCTCCAAGCCCGATTCTGTTTATTTTCTCTAGCAAACATACAACATTGCAACCCAAGCTTCTGTTAACCTTCATTTATCTTTGTCAAAAAACCCAACAATAGCTTTATGAGCATGCTTGAACCATATATATTTGATCAGCTTACCAATTTGGTTTGCTTAGATTTCAATGGAGGTAATGTTAATTATTGTTGATATGTATAATTCACTTTTGCTGTGAATTCCCCTTTATTTTATTGCCTAAAACATAACATTCAAGGTAACATAATTTAATTAGCCTTCTTAACTATTCTACAGTGTAATTAGTTTCTTAGTTGCAAAATCAAACACTGGTGCAGAACACTACACCAATGCCACCTCCAGGAGCAGTTAGGGAACAAACACTAGCATTTAGGATATCAGCAGATACATCTACTTTCTTGGGCTGTAAATTCTTGGGAGCTCAAGATACCCTCTATGATCACTTGGGCAGACATTACTATAAAGATTGTTACATTGAAGGTTCCGTGGATTTCATCTTTGGAAATGGTCTCACCCTCTTTGAAGTTAGTAACGTAATCTCTGACTTGTATTAAGCAATTAATCTTATATACATATGTTGATTTGTGGGATGTGTTTATTTCAAGGATGTCACGCACATGCAATAGCGACATTAATAGGAGCCGTGAAATTTTAATATGAATTTTTCTTGCATCTTAAATTTCCTTGAAAAGTATTTTACTTTTGACTAGATTTGAAAGTGTTGGGAAAATTTGTGCCAACAAAAGTTTGCACTTTACTGGCATTTGTGGCCAGCCCGCCGTGAAATTTTACCAGCACGTGCTTAGCCGGCGGTTAAAGAAATGCCAGTAAAATTATTATCGGCCTTTCTCTTACTTTTACCGACAGTTATAAATACCAGTAAAAATGAGTTATTTTGTAGTGACATGCTTTAACACGCTCAAGCACATATTTTTTTTGCATTAACAAAAATATCAATGATAATTAAGTTAAGGTTGAGTCGGCTCAATGAAATTAACGTTTAACCCTTAAAAAGTCAGCAGATTTGATTTTTTTTTTTCTCTTATTACCAAAACTTGTTTGAAACATGGGATAAAATTGGCATATGACACTTAAATAGTACGTTCTGTTATCTTCCTCTCTTAATAATGATATAAAAGGAAATACTGTTATCTATCTTATTTATTTTTGGGTAAATCTATATTTTGGTATCTAAATTTGGTTTCAAGTTTCAAATTGGCACCTAATGTTTTTTTGTCTAATTAAATACGTGAACGTATCTTTAAAGTTCAATTTGGTACTTAAAGTTTATTTTGGTCTAAATAGATATTTGAACTTGGTTTCTTAATTCAAATTGGTATCTACACCAGGTTTTATGGTCCAAATTAGTGCATACACTAAATAATTTATTTGAACTAGTTTGAACTAATTTGAACTACAAAACCAAGTTGATGTATTTGAACAAAAAGGCAATTGCTCAAGCACCTAATTAGATAAAAAAAAGTTTAGATACGAAATTTCAATCTATTTATTGTTCTATAAAAATGGTATTGGACAAATGGAAATTGAACATTTCCTCATCAAACTTTATAAGATACTTTTAATGATGGTTGAAAGATGAGTTAGATTACTTTTCTCATTCTTTTCACTATTATTCGTCTTGATTAAAATAATTGTTAACTCCATGATAATAGTAATTATTACGTATGGCAACCGTGATCATGACCATGGTTTCTTCTATTATTAAAATTACTGTGTATTATTCCATTGACTTTTGCAATGGAGTAAAACAAGTGGATAACTTTTATAATTTTTCATTAACCATTCATTATTTTGTACAACTACCAAAATATATGAGATTTAATGAGAACATTTTTTTAAATCTTTTTCATGATACTACTATTGTAGGAAAATATTAGATGCATGAAAAATTTTAAAAAAAATCTCTAATAGATTACTACCAACTATCATTTGTCCACAAAAATTCAATTGAAAACTTGTTTTGAATATTATAGAATTATATTCACTCACAAATTTAAAATCTTGTAATCTTTACTGCATCTGATTATAACAATCAACATCTTATGTTTACAAGAGCCAAGGCAGGTGTTTTTAAGACTAAGGTGATCTATATGGTTGTTGCACACGAGGAAGTTGATCCTATGAATGTGCATGATGTGATGAAGCATCCATCTTGGCAGAAAGCTGTGAAGGAGGAATTAGATGCTTCTTGGTACTTGGTCTCTGTAAGTGTTTCCCCTAAGGAGAAAGCATATTGGATATAAATGGTTATTTAATATCAAAATGAACCCCGATGGTTCAATAGCTCGATATATATCTAGGTTGGTGACAAAGGATACTCTCAGTAGGCTATGATTATTATGAGACGTTTAGCCCAGTTGTGAGGTCTAGTACTATATGGACTGTTTCTGTTTTGGCTCTTGCGGTTGGTCACAATTAGCCATTCAGACAACTAAACATCAATAATTCATTGCTCAATAGTATTTAGCTGTCGGCATACTCAGTTTTCAACCATGAGAGACAAAATAAAAAGAGAATATATATATCTTTCCAACCTTATATTAAAAGTCAAATAAAAAAAGATGCTATCTGTTGAATAAGTGGTCAATAATGATAGGCGATGCTGTGAGATTATTTAACCCTATAAATCTAACTCCCTCATATAGATCTATGAATACACTCTGTTTTTCACAAGAATTTACTACCTTTTGAACTATAAGTTAAAAGACAAATAGAGATGCTATCGGTTGAATAAATGGTGAATGATGATACCCCCTCCGGCTACGGTGACATTAAATTAACCCTATTAATCCAACTCCCTCATCTCTGCTATTGCATATAGATCTTAGATTAAAGTAAAAAGCTAGAAATGGATTATTTTCATTCAGTCACAGCAACATCAACTGTTGCAATCATTGCTTTTTCACTACTGTTTCTTTTCTCTTTCCTATGGATCTCAAGAAGAAACACAAACTTGAAGAAAACAGCACTAGAAGCTGGTGGAGCATTGCCTATTATTGGCCATCTCCGCCTCTTAGGAGGGCCACAACCACCTCATTTAAGCTTGGGTAACCTTGCTGATAAATATGGAAGAATCTTCACCATCAAGTTGGGTGTGC
Source organism: Gossypium longicalyx (assembly GCA_025698465.1). Classification (NCBI taxonomy): domain Eukaryota; kingdom Viridiplantae; phylum Streptophyta; class Magnoliopsida; order Malvales; family Malvaceae; genus Gossypium; species Gossypium longicalyx. Next base: position 1,145,021 of record CM047000.1, on the reverse strand, counting down.
ACAGAGCTTTGGTGGTGAGCAATTGGGAGATTGCTAAAGAATGCCTCACAATAAACGATAAAGCGTTCGCCGCGCGTCCAAAGCTTACAAGCTCAGAACATTTTGGTTACAACTGTGCCATGATTGGCTTTGCACCATATGGACCTTATTGGCGTCAAGTGCGCAAGTTCTCCACTATTGAGCTCCTCTCAAATCACCGACTCGAATTGCTTAAACATGTAAGGGAATTGGAGGTGAAGACATCCCTACAACAATTATACCAGCTGTGGAACAAGAAGAAAAGTAGTACCTGTGACAAAGTATTGGGGGACATGAAGAGATGGTTCAGAGATGTTACTCTAAACATAATACTAAGGATCGTTGTAAGGAAGCGAATACCGAATTCATATGAAGGAGATAAAACCGTGAAATGGAAGAAGTCGTTAGACGACTTGTTTGAACTAAGTGGGAAGTTCTTAATATCAGATGCGTTGCCTTATATGAGATGGTTGGACATTGGTGGAGACGAAAAGTCTATGAAGAAGGTAGCCAAAGATTTGGACCAAGTTGCGGAGGAATGGTTACAAGAGCACAAGGAAAAAAGAGCTGAAAATGAGAAAAATAGTGAGGAAGATTTCATGAGAGTGCTACTATCTATTCTCAGTGATACAAAGGAGCACGACGCGGATACCATCAATAAAGCCACTAGTCTCGTACGTTCATTTATTAACTGAATCTGGAAAAATAAGTGTTTTATATTTATATTCATTTTTCACATGAATTCCAATTTCAATCTGATATTAATGGTCTGATGGTAAATGATTTAACAGAATCTTATCTTAGCGGCGGAAGATACCTCATCAATCACAATGACATGAGCTTTGTCTTTATTACTCAACAACCGTGATGCATTGAACAAGGTCAAATAAGAACTAGACATTCATGTTGGCAAGGATAGACTCTTACTGATTGAATCAGACACCAAAAACTTAGTGTACCTTTAATCTGTGATTAAAGAAACATTACGCATATACCCTGCTGCTCAACTCAGTGTAATCCATGAAGCTATTGAAGACTGCTCGGTTAGTGGATATCATGTTTCAGCTGGTACTTGGCTTATTCTCAATCTTCAAAAGATACAACGTGATCCACAAATATGGGAAGATCCTTTAGAATTTCGACCAGAAAGATTTATGACTACTCATAAAGACATAGATGTAAAAGAACATGACTTTGAACTGATTTCATTTAGTAGTGGTAGAAGAATGTGCCCTGGAATTTCGTTTGTGCTTAAGATTTTGGAACTTACATTAGCTAATGTGTTGCATTGGTTTGAGATTGAGACACTATCAAGAGAAGCAGTTGATATGGGAGAAGCTCCAAGATTGACAAGCCCTAAAGCAACTCCATTGGAAGTTAAAATAGCTCATTGCCTTCCTGCCTTTGTTTACCAATTGGCCTACTAATTGGTATTGTTGGTTGGATTTTTTTACCAAAATAAACTAATGATTTCAAGTCTCAATGCCTGTTGATTGTAACACCCCTAACCTGTATCCATCGCCGAAATAGAGTTACAGAGCATTACCGAAGTTTATAGATCAATAAACAGATATTCCTTATAATATAACAATCATGTCGGAAACCAATTGAAATTAAACATATTGTCTCTTACACGAGCCCTAGAGACCCAAAACACATATTAGAAACAATTCGAGACTAAATCAGAAACTCAAAGAATTTTTCAGAATTATTCAAAATTTTCAACAATGCAAAGGTCACACGGTCGTGTGGCTAAGCCGTGTGACTTACACTGTAAGGAGACACGCTCGTGTCTCAGGCCGTGTGGGCATTCAAAATTGGGATACACGACCATGTCCAGCCTATGTCCTAACCCGTATAACTCTCTGACTTGGGTCACACGGCCAAGTCACATGCCCGTGTGCTAGACCGTATGAGCATACTGACTTGCGTTCGTAAAAGATACAGGGGACACACGGTCGTGTGACCTAGCCGTGTGTCATACACGGTTTAGACACACACCCGTGTCACTACCTGTGTGGACGAAAATAGGCTATTTTCTAAGCCATATTTCTCACCCAAATTGACATCAACCTAGCCTCAACAATTTGCACATCAACAAGCCATAATGTCTTAAACATGTATTATCACCACCTACAACCAATATGCCCTTAGGCACCTCATATGAAAACTTAAAACATGTTAACCAAGTATCCAAACTTACCTAATTAACCTATCTAACCAAGTTACAAAAGTTCACTTTAACTCAGTTATATACATATATATATCACTTATACTAACATCATACTCATACATTAATTTTATATCAATATGTATGTTGGTTATATAAACAAAATACTATTCATAATATTTCCATAAGCTAAATTTAAATCAAAATAGAACAAAAGCCTATACATGTCATATAAACCGTATTTAATGTTTCAAAAACTATCGAGATAAGCTGGATAGTGTGACTTGAGTGCTGATCCAATTGTCCAATCTCCTGAAAATCTACAAAGGCACTAAAAAATACAAATAAGCTTAATGAAGCTTAGTAAGTTCAACGGTTTAAACAAAAATCTTACTGAACCTACTATAACAAGACAAATAAATAAAATCATTCATGTCAATTCCTTGTCATTTACTGATAATTTCTTGTCATTCATAACTTCTTGATAAATACATCCATTTTCAAATCAATATAAAAATGAATAACATGTCTTTCAAATTCATTAGATAAATCACCTTACTGAAAATTTTCTATTTGAAGAACGACTTATGTATAAGAGTACATCATTAACAGAAGCTCATAAGATATGGTACTCCCAAATACGCCAACAGAAGCTCGAAAGCTAAACAGAAACTCATAAGAGATGAACAGAAGCTCGTAAGAGCTAAGTAGAAACTAATAAGAGTTGAATAGAAGCTCATAAGAGCTGAACAGAAAGTAAAACACAATAGTTCGTAACAAATGCTGAACCCTGGTTTACTTGGGAAAAATGTTGTTGTCTCCTTCCAATACCATTATACACCAAAATACGAATGTACATTCAATTCAATGTTATAATTCCAACAATAGAATAAATAAATTATACCATTCATCAATGTATACAAGATATTAAATTTTTTAACTGTACGAATTTACCTGGACTAAATTGTAGTAATTATAGAAGTTCAGGAACTTTTATGCTATTTTTCCTTTTTCACAAGTATCTACGGAATCTTGATATAAAGCAAAAATATGAAAAACTAGCTTAAGTTGTCTTTTATGTTTGTTTATGGCCGAAATTAGAAGATGAATTGTCTAGAAAACTTTAAATTCAATTTGTTTCATTTTAATTTCTTAAAAATTATAATTTTACCATTAAAGGCTTTATTTTATTTTATTTTTCTTTCATATGCCCACTCAACTCTTCATTTACGTTTATTTATTCCTTAATTCCTTTCTTATTTATTAATTAAACCATTTGATCACTTAATTCTTATAATTAGTAAGTTTTGCACCTTTTTTAATTTAGTTCTTTTTAATTAATTAGCTATTTAAAAGTTAAAATTTTTCAACGAAACTTTAATACTACCTTAATAACACTCTGTAAATATTTATAAAAATATTTATGGCTCGGTTTATAGGAACGAAATCCCGATACCTCACTTTCTAAAACCACTCGACCTAATAAATCATTATAAAACACAAATTACCAATTCAAATACCCTTTTTAAAACCATATTTAATTTATAAATATTAGATAATAATATTTACGAACACACTCGCCAGATTTGGTAGTCTCGAAACTACTGTTTCTAACACTACTTAAAAATTGGGCTATTACATTAATATTTCTAATTGAGCAATTATGTTCTCAATTCTTAATCCAAGTGACCAGATGAAGGATAGCTTTTCTCATTGGACTTTTGTTTTCAAGTTTGAGGGGGGTTTTATTATGGATTTGGGGGTGATGTAGGTAGTGGAATTGTATGAAAAACTTTTGCATCTTTGAGCATAACCACATTTAATAGATACCCTTACAAATACCCTGAGTTCCAAAAGAAGAAAAGGGTTGCTAGCTACAAGATGTATCGTGTCGAAGGTAAGGTCAAAGGGTCATTGAGGATGAGTTTTAGGTGGCCTAAATATACGTTCACACAAGCTGTTTATGGGTGGTGGTGATTGTAGCAGTTTTTGGGCTCTTTTGTTTCTAGTTGCTCTTAGAATTTATCTTGCTTGTATCCAAGGTATGTGTGAAAAAGAAATTTCTATTTTAAAAGGAAGGTTTTTGATAAAATTCTTGATGTGGACTGACTTGATGTAAGTTTGGTTAATTCTGCTCTTACCTGAAAAAGATAAGTACATAGTAGGTGTGTATCTTATATTGCATGAGTTACAATTTTCATACGGATCAGTTTTTGAACCCTTTTCTACTAAGCATATAAAGGAGGTTTGATCCTCTAAATGGTGCTGCGTTTACAACTTAGGGTGTGTTTGTTTGCCAGGAAAACTTTTTTCTAGAAAATGTTTTCCTGATTTTTTTGTGTTTGTTTGACTGAATACATTTTACATGGGGAAAATGTTTTCAAAATCACGGGTAAAATGCCTATGCTTTTAGGGAAAATGTCTTACAGATTTTTTTCAGTAAGATATTTTCCAACTCTCACCAGTCTTTCCCCCTTGCGCCATTCTTCATCTTCCTTCTTCTCCATCTAGGTACTTTCCTCCTACTTCTTCTATTAGGATTTTCGTTGACAATTACCATACTTAATTTCAAAAGGAAAATATACAGATGATTTTATCATTGGTTTGGTCTGTGATATATTTCATCGTGTCAAGCTGTGTATATATATAGAAGCTGAATTTGGGTTTTTGGTGTTTGTTTTAATCTGCAGAATGTACAAAAGGCTTTCTTTGCAATCGGATGTTAAATCCAAAAGCGATAAAACTTAGAATAATGAGAGTTGATTATGGTTTGTTTCTAAGCTCTTTGCTTCCTCTTTGGTTCTTTCACCCAACATTACCAGTCTTTTAATCCCCTTTAAGAAATATGCATTTTGAATTTGAAATGGATTCCCATTTTTTTACCCTGATGATTTACTTGCTTTTTCCTTCTTGCTAGCATGTTACTAGGTATTTAGTTTTTCCTTCTTTTCACAATTTGTTATACTAGGGAATTTACAAAGTTGAATAATGTTTTCCTTCCTGCATTGAGCAAAAGTTTCTATTGGATGTAATGCTCTTTTGTCTTTTATTTTTACATTGTTTATCCCTAAAAGTTTTCGGTTTAAGTAGTAGTATATCTTTGTTCTTGGTCTCGTCATCTTTCAACTAAAGGGTGGCGAAAAAGAATCCTAAACTAATTACTAACATGTTGCCTTGACATTTTTATATTCTAAAATTTTCATCAAGCTCATGAGCAAGTGGTTAGTTTTGTCTTTCAGCAGAACTTCATCTTGAATTCTCATTAGTTTTGAGGAGGTGAATCTTTGTACTTGTGAATAATAGTTTCAGCAGCATCCATTAGCTATCTTTCTTTTTAACATCATAGAATCCTTCTTTCCTTCTAAATAATGTTTGGTTTCTCTTTAGGATTCTAAAGATCTTCGCAAAGATGGTGCCCAGGAAATAATAGAGCGCATTACAAAACTTGTGAGCGATTCTTTAAGCGGTGATGGATCATACAATGTTACTTTATCCACGTAAGATGTTCTCAAGGCCATTGTGATGGCATATCTGAAGGTGGTTGCCAAGGTCGACATTGGGTTTTAGATCCTATAGATGGTACTAAAAGGTGAGTTCTGAAACTTTATATTTAGCATAAGTGATTTTACTTTAGTCATAAAGAAGTTGGTGTCTACTATAATAATGATTCATGTCCACTGAGTGCTTGTTGTTTACGATATGCCTTATCCAACATGAGGTAGTAACTTTTATTTTCGGTCTTTAACTCAGCCATGACTGCTGCAGGGAGATGTTTAGATTTGCTTCCAATCTTCTGTTATTTAGTATAGAAAGATTGATTGGAGAGCAAGAAAAAAATGGGCTACCTAAACAGTACTTCATGCAAGATAAACCACAAGTCTGTCTTGGTTTTGATATATGTTATGTATGGATTTCTTTACAATTTGGTGAAAAAAAAGTAACTGATATTTTTATTTTGTTTTTGCTTATTTCATTTCTGATATCTAAATAATGATCTCTACCTTTTTCCAAATACAAGAAATGGTACTTTATTCTTATTTTTTGTGCTTTTAGACCAACTTGATGACTTTAGCCTATGGTTTTGATGTTTTACATTGTAGTTTTACGAGAGGAGATCGGTATGCAATAGCATTGGCTTTCTTTGGATGGAGGAAAAGTTGTTCAGGGTGTCTTTGGCTTGTCCAAATCTTCCACTAACTTCCCTCAAGGATGTTGGCCAGCATTCTCCAAATAACGAAGTTGGTTGCCTTTTCTTTCTTTGAAGTTGGTGGTGGAACTTATATGCAACCACTTGATGGTTCTTCTACGATGATGAAGGTTATAATGATTTTATAATTTATTATAATTTATTGCTATTAATTTGAGTACGTATTTGCAACTTGTACAATTTTATGGGTTCCAAGTGCAAGTCTTTGTTGAAAATCTGAAGAAGCATCATTCTTTGAGCCATATGAAGCAAACACACTCCATGCATGATTTATCTAGTTTGATTGCCCAAGTACTCCTCCTTTCTCTTTCTCTACATACACACACACACAGAGACACATATAGACCAAAGCACTTGGATAATGCAATGAAAATGTTGAGATGTAAAATGAAACTTGGTGTCAAAGCACCACGGTTAGAATTAGAAGTGATCGAGGCAAAATATGGTGCCCTGTCCGGAGGAGATGGAGCCATATATCTGCGTTTTCCTCACAAAGGGTATCGAGAGAAAATATGGGATCATATTCTTTGGGTGTATTATTGTAATCGGTATGGACCAATTTCACTCCATCATTGGCTTTCTTTCGAAGTGCTAAGGATTAGTTGGGTGACATTGGTTTATTTTTTTCGCCCTTTCACCTGTTTGCAACTCATGATTTGCGAGAAGGTGGGGGTGTGGTCACAGAGATCGCAGGCGCCCTTGGATTTTTTCAGGGGAAAGCATCTTGATGTGGACACAGGCATCATTGTCACTAACCAGAAGTTAATGCCACTACTGTTGAATGCAGTTGAAGAATCCCTGAAAGAGAAAGCTCCATCCTCATGATCTGTTTTAGAGGCAGGCTTCATCCTTTCCTCTTAATTATACACTTGGACAATATTGTTGTTATTATGTGGTGTACTACTAATTATGCATTTGGATAATATTATTAATTTCTAGTATTAATTGTGGTTTGGAAGCTAATTTATAATTATTCAATCCTTGTTTTTATTTTTTTATAACACAATTACAAATAATTTATTTGACTTTGGTTGTTTTTAATTTATGACGGTTAACATTCTAGCTTAATAATTGAGTATTATTATATATTTAATTTGATTTATTTATTTATAAATAAATCATTGCAATATATGTAAAAACAATTTAAAGTATAAATTTATTAAAAAATAATTTAAAATATAAATTTAGTAATATATATAAATTTATTAATATATGTAAAAACAGCTTTTCCAGAAAATATTTTCAGGAAATCTGCCAAACAACAGAAAATATTTTACACAGATTCATCCAAACACTAGAAAAGTAAATCATTTCCAGAAAAATAAATCATTTTCCAGAAATCAGTTTCCGGAAAATATTTTACTAGCAAACAAACGGATTAATGCTGATATTTATCAATTGCAAGAAAGTGAAGTACAAAATAATGAGAAGAACTCAGTCATGTTTTTGTTTATGACATAGTGACCAACCACATCTTAACTAATAGCTTTATGAGCATGCTTGAACCATATATATTTGATCGGCTTACCAATTTAGTTTGCTTAGATTTTAATGGAGGTAATGCTAATTATTGTTGATATGCATAATTCGCTTTTGCTGTGAATTTCCCTTATTTTATTTCCTAAAACGTAACATTCAAGGTAACATAATTTAATTAGTCTTCTTAACTATTCTACAGTTTAATTAGTTTCTTATTTGCAAAATCAAACACTGGTGCAGAACACTACACCAGTGCCACCTCCAGGAGCAGTTGGGGAACAAACACTAGCATTTAGGATATCAGCAGATACAGCTACTTTCTTGGCCTGTAAATTCCTGGGAGCTCAAGACACCCTCTATGATCACTTGGGCAGACATTACTATAAAGATTGTTATATTGAAGGTTCAGTGGATTTCATCTTTGGAAATGGTCTCTCCCGCTTTGAAGTTAGTAACGTAATCTCTGACCTGTATTAAGCAATTAATCTTATATACATATGTTGATTTGTGGAATGTGTTTATTTCAGGGATGTCACGCGCATGCAATAGCGACGATAACAGGAGCCGTAACAGCACAAGTTGTCAAAATTTATAAATTCTTTCTAAGTTTTTAAAATTTTAATATGAATTTTACTTGCATCTTAAATTGCCTGGAAAAGTATTTTACTTTCGACTAGATTTGAAAGTGCTGAGAAAATTTGTGCCAACAAAAGTTTGCACTTTACTGGCACTTTTGGCCAGCCCGCCGGAAAATTTTACCAGCACATGCTTAGCCAGCGGTTAAAGAAATGCCAATAAAATTATTATCGGCCTTTTTCTTACTTTTACCGACGCTTATAAATACCAGTAAAAATGAGTTATTTTGTAGTGACATGCTTTTATAAGCTCAAGCACATGTTCTTTTGCATTAACAAAAATATATCAATGACAATTAAGTTAAGATTGAGTTGGCTCAATGAAATTAACTTTTAACCCCTAAAAAGTCAACAAATTTGATTTTTTACTCCTATACCAAAACTTGTTTGAAACATGGGTTAAAATTGGTATGTGGCACTTAAATAGTTCGTTCTGTTATCTTCCTCTCTCAATAATGATATAAAACGAAAAACAGTTACCTATCTTATTTTTTTTTGGTAAATCTACATTTTGGTATCTAAACTTGGTTTCAAGTTTCAAATTGGGACATAATTTTTTTTTGTCCAATTAAATACGTGAACGTGTCTTTAAAGTTCAATCTGGTACTTAAAGTTTATTTTGGTCTAATTAGACACTTGAACTTGGTTTCTTGGCTCAAATTGGTATATGCACTAGGTTTATGGTCCAAGTAAATAATTTATTTGAACCAGTTTGAACTATCAAACCAAGTTCATGTACTAATTTGAACCAAAAAGTCAATTGCTTAAGTACCTAATTGGATAATAAAAAAGTTTAGGTACCAAATTGAACCTAGAAGCCAAGTTTAGGTACCCAATCAAACAACAAAAAAACGTTAATTACCAATTTGAACCTTGAACCCAAGTTCAGGTACCAAAATGTATATTTACTCTTTATTTTCAAATATCAATTAAAGATTATTTCTCAAAAAAATAAAAAAATAAAATTAAATATTTCAAAATGATCGACTACATCTTTTCAAATATTTTATTTCTTCACACATTTATTTTCTATTATGTAGTACGATTGAAGAAATTAAAATAAAATCAAGTGGATGAAAGTAAAATGAAATTAAGTGCTAAATGTAACGTGAATAAGAAGAAGTGGTGATACAATTCCACTCGATTAAATTAACTTAGTCATCAATATACTCAATTTTCGGCAATAAAAAATAATAGAAAAAATAATATATATATATATATATATAAAAGGGAGAAACAACCATAAATTGAATGATAAAAAATAAAAGTTGATTTCATTCAACGAGTAAACAATGATGATAGTACCTAATCATATATATATATATATATGTATATATATATACATATATATATATATAATAGAGAGAACCATGATAGTACCTAATCATATAGAAGGGAGAGAGCATCATAAAATATTCAACGAAAAAAAATACCTTTATTATTTGAGTAATCAATAATGATTGTACCTAACCTTATATATACATATAAACCTTATATATACACATATATGTATATAATGAAGAGAGAACCATGATAATATCTAATCATATATATATATATATATAATAGAGAGAAAATCATATATTTAACGATAAAAAAAATTGTTTTCGTTGAATGAGTAAACAATGATGATAGTATCTAATTATATATATATAGACGTATATATATGTTTATATAACAGAGAGATAACCATAATAGTATTTAACCATATATGGAGTAAGAACTATAAATTCAATTTCTCTATATGAATAATCAATAATGATAGTACCTAACCATGTCTACATATATATATGTAAGGGAAACAACCATGATAATTCCTAATCATATAAATATATATATATATATATAATGAAGAGAAAACCATAAATTAAACCATAAAAAAAGACTTTCCTGTATGAATAGTCAATGATCTAACCCTATATATCCAACTCCCTATTGCATGCAGATCATAGATTTAACTCCTGAAGTAGCAATCTAGCAATGGATTATTTCCATTCAGTCACAGCAACTTCAACTGTTGCAATCATTGCTTTTCCACTACTGTTTCTTTTCTCTTTCCTATGGATCTCAAGAGGAAACACAAACTCGAAGAAAACAGCACCAGAAGCTGGTGGAGCATGGCCTATTATTGGCCATCTCCGCCTCCTAGGAGGGCCACAACCACCTCACATAAGCTTGGCTAACATGGCTGACAAATATGGAAGAATATTCACTATCAAGTTGGGTGTACAGAGAGCTTTGGTGGTGAGCAATTGGGAGGTTGCGAAAGAATGTCTTACCATAAACGATAAAGCGTTTGCAACTCGTCCAAATCTTGCATGCACGGAGCTTATGGGTTACAACAGAGCCATGATTGGCTTTGCATCATATGGACCTCATTGGCGTCAAATGCGCAAGATTGCCACTATTGAGCTCCTCTCAAATCATCGCCTCAATTTGCTCAAACATGTAAGGGAATACGAGGTGAAGGCATCACTGCAACAGCTATATCAACTATGGAACAAGAAGAAAAGTAGTAACAGTGACAAAGTATTGGTGGAGATGAAGAGATGGTTCAGAGATGTTACTCTTAACGTCATTCTAAGGATCGTTGTAGGGAAGCGAATACCGAATTCATACGAAGGAGTTGAAACCGTGAAATGGAAGAAGTCGTTGGACGACTTATTTGAACTAAGTGGAAAGTTCATAATATCAGATGCGCTGCCGTATCTGCGATGGCTGGACATTGGTGGAGACCTGAAGCTCATGAAGAAGGTAGCCAAAGATTTGGACCAAGTTGCGGAGGAATGGTTACGAGAGCACAAGGAAAAGAGAGCTGAAAATGAGGCAAATAGTGAGGAAGATTTCATGGGAGTGCTACTATCTATTCTCAGTGATACAGAGGAGCATGAGGCGGATACCATCAACAAAGCCACCAGTCTCGTACGTTCATTTCTTAACTGAATAGGGAAAAATATGTGTTTGATATTGTTTATACAACGAATGAACAAAAGTAAAGATGGAGGTGCAAAATGAGAGAAAATGATGATCTTTTTTTAGAGGAGAAAATGGAAGCAAAAAGAGTCCTCCCTTGGTTTAGGATTTCCTTTTATTATATCAGTTCAGATCTTGGGTTGAACCCCCGGTTGGGTCATTTTTTATTTTATTATAATTATATAACAGATATTTATATTCATTTTTTTGTACGAATTCCAATTTCAATCCGATATTAATAGTTTGATGGTAATTGATTTTACAGAATCTTATCTTAGCGGCGGAAGATACCTCGTCGATCACAATGACATGGGCTTTGTCTTTATTACTCAACAACCGTGATGCGTTGAACAAGGTCAAACAAGAACTAGACATTCATGTTGGCAAGGGTAAACTCTTACTCACTGAATCAGACACCAAAAATTTAGTGTATCTTCAATCTGTGATTAAGGAAACACTACGCCTATACCCTGCTGCTCCACTTAGTGTAACCCATGAAGCTATTGAAGATTGCTCGGTTAATGGATACCATGTTTCAGCTGGTACTTGGCTTATTCTCAATCTTCAAAAGATACAACGTGACCCACAAATATGGGAAGATCCCTTAGAATTTCGACCAGAAAGATTTATGACTACTCATAAAGACATTGATGTAAGAGGATATGACTTTGAATTAATTCCATTTAGTAGTGGTAGAAGAATGTGCCCTGGATATTTGTTTGCGCTTAAGATTTTGGAGCTTACATTAGCTAATGTGCTACATTGGTTTGAGTTTGAGACTCCTTCAGGTGAAACTGTTGATATGCGTGAATCTCCAGGATTGACGAATCCTAAAGCAACTCCATTGGAAGTTCACATAACTCCTCGCCTTCCTACTTTTGTTTACCAATCTACCAATTAATTGGTATTGTTTGTTGGATTTTAGACGTGTGTTTAATAAAGAGATCTGGAGCACCCAACATCAGTTTGATAATTATTTTTATCGCTATATTATTTATGTTTACCTTTTTTAATGCAAGTTTACTTTGAAATTCTTCTTGTGATATTTTCTCTAATCAACATAAATTAAACTTTGTTTTCTTGGAACATCGATGGACCTTATTTATAACTTAATTAATTATTTTCTCTTAAATTATTTTGATTTCTGTTAATTATTTATTCCGTCCTGTACTTATTTAATCCACTTGCTTGATCATTAAGTTGAATTAATTCGATAATCTTGATTTGTCTTATAAGAGAAAATTAAGGTTGAGATCTTAACTAAATAAATTAAAATTAACTTTAGTAGCACCGAAAAACGAATTGATTTGCAGCAAGGATAAGAATATACTTGATACCCTAATCAACCCAATAGATTTGATCATAGTGACTTCGCCCACCAACTTATCTAGCATAGGAATATAGCTAGTGGGGGAAGAAGGATTTACTTAACTAGATACTAAAAGAGTGTAGTTAATACCATTAAATCCTGAATTAGTTCCAAAATCTTAAATTTAATTGAAAAACTTTAAAAAGAATTTTCTTTCTAAAACTTCAAATTATACACTAATTTCTTTTATGATATTCATAATGAAAAAAATTATTTTCTCAAATTAACTTATGTATTATTTTTAAAAAAAATCAAAATACCTTAGAATTACATCAATGGATATTGATTGAGATCCAATCTCACAAGATAATTAATTAAATTAATCAGAATATAATATCCATTTATTTAGATCTAAACTAAATTAATGAAATCTATTACTCAAGAGATCCATATGATCGGATTTTTTTTTAATCACAAACAAATAAATGTTTCATCATTGAATAAAAAATATATTTTGAATAGATAACCAATAGATCTATACATTGAATATTTTCATGGAAAATTCCGAAATTTGTATTATTTTATAGGCATTACAAGAACAAAGCATAAACCAACTTGATTTAGATCCAATCAAATGGTGATGACAGATTATTTAGTGGAAAATGAAAGGAAACAAAAAAAGAAAAAGAAAAAAGAGAGTAAAATAAAGGATTGTATCACATTTCTTCATCACCCCAAGCTTATTTTATCATTATGCATGTATATTTAATAAATAAAATTTAATTTTATTCCATTAAAAACCATAGACTTGTCTTTATGTACGTCATCGCTATTGTGTTTTAGTACGTCATTGCCATCGTGCTTAAGTTGGGTGTGCATAGAGCTTTGGTGGTGAGTGTCGTAACCATTTTTTCTGAGAAAACGGGAATCGACTTAGATTTTAGAAATGAAAACGAATAGAAAAGTCGTCACTAATCCTTTTTGATGAGATGTGATCGGGTCACCTCAAATTAATCATTTTAATAAAAGTTAAGATTTACTAAAACGATAATTTTTGGCCTACAAAAATTAGAAAACGAGTTCGGGAGTCAGTTACGCATGAGGAAGGATTAGCACCCTCGATACGCCCAAAAATTGGTACCTAGTTGATTAATTAGTGTCTTAGTGTCGAAAATTTGAAAACTTGAAAGAATTTAAAATATGATCCCTCTTTGTATTAATGCTAATTTAAGAAATGATTGAAAAACGGATATTAAGGACTTTCTCATCTCGAAGTAATAAAATACTATGCCCAGTAAGTTAGGGCACGACATCTCGAATTTTGAGACTGAGCTTGCCTTTTATTTAAAATTAAGGTATTTTAACTTCTTTTAAAAGGATATTCGGTTATTTAGTATAAACGAGAAAAAATTGAAACCCAGTAAGTTAGGGCACGATATCTCGAATTTCCAAATGCCGAATATTGCCTTTGTTAACAAAAATCTTACCCCGAGGTAACAAAATGTCATACCCGGTAAATTAGGGCACAACACCTCGTATCTCTAAGAGTAAGCATTTATTTCAAAACTCGTATTGTGATTTAAAAGAATATTCTGTTATTTGGGTTAGATGAGAAAAATGAAACCAGAAGAAGTTAGAAACACGATTATCTCGAATTACCAAATACAGGATATTGCTTTTATGAAAGAATTGTTTTAGTATATTGAGTAAAAAACGTGATTTATAGTAAAACATAAAAACAAATTAGGGTATTAATATGTATAATAACATAATGATAGGTGTGATAGTGTCAAAAACAATAATATGAGCAATTATAAAAGATGAAACAATAACGAGGCTAAGTATCATATAAATGTAAACACATACGTGAGGAAAATGAAATAATCGAATATGCAAGCAAATAAATAAATACATAAATATAAAAATGACAAAAATAAAATGACAATGATAACGAAAATGATAATAATGATATAAAAGTACCTACATATATGTATTAAGGTACATACATAATAATAGAAGTAATGAGAGATATATAAAAGAAATATATGTATATACATAATAATAATAATACAATATTAAAAGATACATATGCGTAGTATATACAAAAAATGTATACATAATATATATGTTAGGAACAATAATAATAGTAAAAATAACCGTTAAGAATAAATAGGTATAGTAATGGTATATACATAATGTAGTTGTTATTAAAAATATATACGTAAGACAATATGAGAAATAAAAAATACATAAATGGTATAGTATTAAGGTATTAAAAATACAATATTAAAGATATATATATATATATATATATAAAAACGTATATATAATATAGTATCAAAATATTTACACAGTATATACATATTAAAAATAATAATAATGTTAGAAAAACAACCATTAGCAATATTACATAAGTATGTATATATTCATTAAAGATATATAATAAAACACATGCTAATACTAATAATGATAATAAGGGTAATAAAAATATAAACATGAGATGGGATAAATACATATAACTAATAATACTAACGATATACACATAATATATGTAAAGGCATTTACGATATACATATATATTAGAAATGATAATAATGTAGAAAGAACAATTATTAATAACGTTACATAAACATATTTATATGTATTAAAAGATACATACAGATGTGGCGAAACGTATACTAATATTAATAGCGAGTATAATAAGAGTTAACATAGATATAATAATAATGTGTATATAACATGGTATTAAAAGATGTATATAACATAAAATTTAAATATGTGTACATATATTGATTAGGAATAATAATGACATAAAAAAAAACTATGAATATATATACATAAAACATATAAATATGTAAGTATTGATTGAAACTAATAATAATTCTAATAATAATAGTAAAATATAATAATAATAATAATAATAATAATAATAATAATAATAATGATAACAGTAAATGTAATAATAAATAATGTTAAAAATAAAATAATAAAAAAATAAGGTAAAAATAATATAAAAATCAAATTAAATCTAAAAAGGGGACCAAATTTGAAACAAAAACGAAGTTTTGGGGCCAATTTAAAAGGAAATATAAAAAGGGGACCTATTTGAAAACGCGCGTGACTGTTGAGGGCCAAAAGTGAAATAATCCCCGCCCTCCTAAACGACGTCGTTCGAATGGGGGCCAAAATGAAACCAAAATAAATTTTAAGGTAAAATTGAAATAAAAAAAACTTAATTGCGAGATTAGGAAAAAGCGGAGGGGCCAAAAGCGCAAATAACCCCTCCGCTTCAAAAACACGCGGATCCTTCTGTAAAGCGGGTCGGGTCACGGGTTCCCTCCCCAAAACGACGTCGTCTTGCGTCTGGGGAGGGTACCCCAAAACGCTGCCGTTTCGGAGGCTTATAAAAGCCAAAGTTTTTTTTTGAAATTTCATTTTTTCTGAGATTTAGAAAGAAAAAAAGAGAGAGAGAGACGGTTTTTCTCGTTGGAGAAAACCTGGAATTGCCCAGGGAATCCGGCCATCACCCCCGCCGTGGCTCCGCCGTGCCGGCCACCAAAGGTAAAAAATTTTATTTTTTATTATTATTTTTAGATCTAATATATATATATATATATATATATATATATGTATTGCTTACAATAGAATAGAGATTAAATATTCACAGATTCGAAGAAAAAAAAAGTAAAAAAGGAAAAGTAAATAGACCTTTAACTCGATTTTTTGATCTATAGCTTTCTGCGATTTTTAGTATTTGAATCTGTTTTCTATTGATGAAGACTACTGAAGACTTTGTATTTTCAAAGAAGAGAAAATTGCTGGAAAAAAAGAGGATTTTGGCTTTGGCTTTTTAAAGCCAAATTACATGCTTTATTTTACATTATCTGTCTTTTCATTTACTTTGCAGGTGCAAGTGGGCGGTGATGCGACGTGTGGTGTGAGCAGGCAGAGAGAGAGGCGATTGGCCCTGGGCGGTGGTGAACATAGGGGCTAGGGTTTTTTCCTTTTTTCTGATTTTTTAATGTATTGGGCTAGGGTTTTGTAGTTTAAATTGGGCTTAGTGTTTTTAGTGGGTCTATTGGGTAGGTTTAATTTTGCTTTGGGCTTGTTGGGTTTAGCCCGGGTCAAAATGGGCTTGTACAGTGAGCAATTGGGAGATAGCTAAAGAATGTCTCACCATGAACGATAAAGCGTTTGCCACTCGTCCAAAGCTTGCAAGCTCGGAACTTTTGGGTTACAACTATGGACCTTATTGGCATCAAGTAGAGGTAAGCATGGGCCGGTCTGGGCCGAGTTCGGGTCGGGTTTGACTAAAAATTGAAGTCCATTTGTTAGGTTCGGGCTCGACCCGGTTTAAAAAATGAGTTTAAAATTTTATCCAAGTCCGACCCGGATAAAAATACTAAAATCTATGCCCGACCCGGCCCGACCATATTAATTTTTATAAAAAATACTAAAAATATCAAAATAAATATTTCCCAACAAATTGAAAATAATTTTTAAAAAATATGTATACTTAAATAACATTAAGATAGATGCAACTTAACAAGCAAATGTCTCTAAAATAATAACAAAATTAACAAATGTCTTTAAAATAACAACAAAATTAACAATAAAATAAGTTTTATACAATATCCAGACAATAATAACAAAATAGTAGCAACATAATAGTAAAATGGTAGCAAAATAGGTAGAAAATAACAAGAAAATGATATTTAAAAAATCAAATTTTTTTGTCCTTTAGTGAATCCAGATCGGGTCGGGCTAGATTCCAAAAAAAAATGTCTTACCCGAGGCCCGGCCCATTTTTTAATCTGGCCTTATTTTTTTGTCTAAATCCATTTTTTGGGCCTATATTTTTGTCCAAACCCTCCCACATTTCGGGTGGGCCTTCGGGCCACGTGGCTTGACCCATGCTCACCTCTGGCTTTAAGTGCACAAATTCGCCGCTATTGAGCTCCTCCCAAATTCCCGGCCCGACCCATGTTCACCTCTAGCGTCAAGTGCGCAAATTCCCCGTTATTGAGCTCCTCTCAAATTACCGACTCGAATTGCTTAAACCTGTGCGGCCGTATCCGAGGTAAAGACATCACTGCAACAATATACCAGCTGTGAAACAAGAGGAAAAGTAGTAACTGTGGCAAAGTAATTGTTGGTGTTAAAGAACAAAGAAAGAAAGCAAAATAGACAACTAACAGTATAACGAGTCTGCTCTATATTTCATTTGCTTTCTAATTTTGTAATATATACGAGTTGTTTTACAAGAGAATTCAACAAATCCCACTATTATAATCTTGAAATTTGAAATATATTTCTTCTGAAAAAAATAAAATAACCAAATATGTCACTTATTACCAAAACACATAAAAAAATTTACCAACTAAAATTGATTTTACTTAAAACAAACACGCACTCATCACTGGTAGCTTATACCAAAACAACTTCATTCTAATTGTGGATGCAGTCAGCATGCACATTCTGCGGATATACTCCGCATTTCTTCAATCCCGCCATATTGAGCATAGTTTCATGTTTCCGCAAATTCGTTTTCACTTGAACAGTCTGCCATTCTTGTATCATATGAACTGTCTGCATAATGTCAGTTCACGAGACAATTCCTCAAATAACAATCCACAAATTAATTCGTATTTAGACTGTTTGCTATTTGTGCGAGCTGTTGTATAGTTTACCATCTCTATCAAATGAAGTAATTGATATATGTGAAGGTATTGATATGTATGAAGATTCAAAATTCACTAATCTTAAAATAACTCCATTAAAAGTCTTCCTACTTTTGTTGATGAATCCAACAATTAATTGCTACTGTTTGTTGGATTTTAGATTATATTTAATAAATAATTATATAAGATGTTGAAAAATCGAAACCCCATATTATAAAATATCATCGTTAGGTATTGATGTGAAAATAAACTATAATATAATTCAAACAAAAGTTTAACCAAAATTGATTTACACACCAAATCAAAAATCAATTTGAATCTTCCTAAATGACAAATTTATCCTGCAATATTATCAACCACTTCTCATCACAGTTTTGATTTTTTTTTTTTTTTTACAATAAAGATAACATTTAAAGGAATAACTTATAAAATATCATAATGAAACATTTTCTACAATTGAAAATTAATACTCGACGTTAAAATTAATATTCACCACTATATTTCTTACCGCAAAAATTGAAACCATTTCATTACCTTTCTCATCTGCCATCGGGAAGACTACGCAATGTGGTTTTCTTAAATGAATGAAATCTATTGCTCACGAGATCCATGTGGTGGGCCTGTTTTTAATTGGACCATATGATCCGTTTTTGTGGAAAATGAATGGAATCAACAAAATAATAGATACCTGTTTAAGTACGTTATCTCGAAATTTCAAACTAATTTTTGTTCTATAAAAAAGGTATTGGGCAAATGGAAAGTGAAAAAAAATTAATTTGTTTATACGACGAAGGATGATTGTGTTGGAAGAAAATTTACGGATCCAGGAAAAGAAAATTACTTGAGAAGATAAGACGATTTGTAAAAGTTTCTCGAAAAATAATGCGTTAAAATTTATTATTTATTATTTGATTATTTTAAATATTTGATTGTTAGGAGCGTAACTAGCCTTAATTAAAGATATTCAAGAGATAATAATTAATTTTTGTTTTGTCGAACATCGTTATACATCCAAATAAAAATTGGACACTGCATCATCATTATGATTGTCAAATTGGTTTCAACATTTTCTCTTCCTTTTTTTAAATGAATATTTGATAAAATTTTACAAAATGTTAAGGTGTATGATAGATAGCGATTGTTGAAAGATTAATTAGACTACTTTTCTCTTTTTACTGTTCTTTTTTGGGTGATTGAAATAATTGTTAACTCCATAATAATCTATGGTTAGGACCGCCTTGGCCATGACCATGACTACTTCTATTAGTAAAATTACTATGTATTAGGCCATTCACTTTTGGAATGGAGTAGAACAAGTGGGACAACTTTCATAATTTTTCATTAATCATTTTATTTTGCACAATCACTTAGATTTAATGGGAGGTTGAATAAGAGACAACATAAAAAGATAGAATATATATCTTTCGAACCTTATATTTGTTGAGTTTTTTACACAGGAAGAAAAACATATCTAATTCACCCGGGTAAAATATGAACAACTTGTTGAATTTGGAGCAACAAGGTAATAATCCCGGATAAAGTATGAACAAAAATTTCAAGAAAAGAACAGACAGAAGCAAAAGAATGAGGAATTGAGAAAAGAAGAAGATTGTCTTACATTACATTGATACATCAAATATATGATATACATAGAAAGCTTACAACAATATTTTTGACTTGTTGAAGTGAACAAACATTAAATTCATCCTAATGATAACCTAGGACCTGTCTATAACTGGAAAGTACTTGACCAACTTTATCCAGTCAAAAAGTTTTTGTCAAATCATACACAGGTCATCTGTTACAACAAAACGTACTTCATCCAGATAACATACGTACATTTGCATTTTGCTGTATTTCATCCGGGTAACTTACGTACATTTGCATTACTGCTGTTTGTTGCCACCTTTAACACTCCTCCTTGGCTACAAAACAGCAGACTCCTATTTGCTTCTTCAAATACTCGAACCTGGTGGCAGCTAACGGCTTTGTCAAAATGTCTGCTAATTGATCTTGTAAGCTGCAATGAACAAGGCTAACTTTTCCTGTCTGCTCAGCTTCTCTAACAAAATGAAATTTGATTTTAAAATGCTTAGTCTTGCCATGGAAGACTGGATTTTTAGCAATAGCCACTTCTTGATTGATATCAACCTTAATTTCAGTAGGCTCAAGTTGCTCTTCATTTAGATCATATAGCAACTTCCTAAGCCAAATGGCTTGATTTATCTTGTTGTTCTTTGCAATGTACTCGGCTTCAATTTGTAGATTGGGCGATCGTTTGTTGCTTCTTTGAACTCCGGCTAAATACTCTCGAGCCAAGTGTGAAGAAGTAACCCGAGGTGCTTCTCATGTCATCTCTGAACTGCCTTGATCCAACATCTCAATATCCCACAAGTCTAAGCTCATTTTCCTTCTTGAACATGACACCAAGCCTCAAGGTTCCCTTAATGTATCTAAGTACCCTTTTTGTTGCCTTGAAATGAGATATGTCACAACAGTGCATGAATCTAGACAACAAGCTAACAGCATGCATAAAGTCAGGTCTAGTTGCTGTCAAATAGAGCAAACAGCCAACTAAGCTTCTGTACTCCTTCTCATCAACTCTCTCTTGGTTTCCAAAGCTAGTAAGCTTCTCTCCTTGGGCCATTGGTGTGCTCACTGATTTACAATTTGACACGCAGAACTTGTCTAGGATCTTCAGGGCAAAAGCATACTGGCTAATGAAGATTCCTCGATCATACTGGTTCACTTCCATGCCAAGGAAGTATGTCATGGCCCCCAAATCAGTCATATCAAATACCTCTTGCATCTGTGCTTTAAACTCATTGACCAGAACATCCTTGCTTCCCGTCACTAGCAAGTCATCAACATAAATTGAGACAATTAGCAATGTCTCATCCTTGGATTTCTTCACATAGAGGGTTGGCTCACTCAGGCTTTTCTCAAACCCAAGTCTGCACAAGTAAGCATCAACCCTATCATACCATGCTCTAGGTGCTTGTTTCAGTCCATACAGAGCCTTCTTCAGCCTATAGACCTTGTCTTCTTGTCCTTGGACTTGGAAGCCATCGGGTTGCTCTATGTAAATCTCCTCCTTGAGAAAACCATTCAAGAAGGCTGACTTAACATCAAGTTGATGTATCTGCCATTTCTTCTGTACAGCCAAAGCAAACAGTAGCTTGATGGTATCTAATCTTGCAACTGGGGCAAAAGTCTCCTTAAAATCAACTCCATACTGCTGGCAATACCTCTTAACCACCAACCTTGCCTTGTGTTTATTCAATGAGCCATTAGCATTGAATTTTGCTCTAAAAACCCACTTGACACCTATGGCTTTCTTCTGATCTGGCCTATCAACCAAGTCTCAAGTTTCATTCTTTTGAATCATGTCCATTTCAGCTTCCATAGCTTTCTTCCAGTTTCTGTCCCTTGCAGCTTCTTCATAGCTTGAAGGCTCAACTATGGCTACATTACACCTATGGTAGATGTCAGCAATGGTTCTGGTTCCTCTCACAGGAGGATCATCAATATTTGCACTTTCTGGTTTATTCTCAACTGTCTCTAAACTGATGTCAAGTTGTTCTTCATCAATCTGACTTGTATCTAAATCTTCCCAATTCCAAAACTTCTTTTCATCAAATCTGATGTCTCTACTTACCAAAATCTTCCTTGTTGAAGGATCATAGACTCTATAGCCTTTCTTGTCACTGCTATAACCCACAAAAATACAGGGAACAGACCTCTTCTCAAGCTTGGTCCTTCTTTCTGCAGGTACAAGGACATAGCACACACATCCAAAGACTTTTAAATGAGAGATAGATGGTTTGAGTTCATACCATGCTTCAAAAGGTATCTTATCCTTGACAGCATGAGTTGGCAGCTTGTTGAGCAGGTACACCGAGCTATTGACAGCCTCTGCCCAAAATGAGTTTGAAAGCTTACTTTGAAACAGCAAGCACCTGGCCATATCCATTACAGTCATATTCTTCCTTTAACACACTCCATTTTGCTGAGGAGTATAAACTGTGGTTAGCTAATGATGGATCCCTGCATGCTCACAAAGCTTTTGAAATCTTTCAGATAAGTATTCAGCCCCATTGTCAGTTCTCAATACCTTGATTTTATAGCCTGTCTGGTTCTCCACTAATGCTTTAAACTTGCTAAAGGCTTCAAATACCTTAGACTTTTGTTTCAAGGAGTAAACCCAACAAAGTCTGGTAAGGTCATCAATGAACAGCACAAAATATTTGTTGCCATTCAAAGAAGGTGATTTCATTGGTCCACAAATATCAGAGTGCACTAATTCAAGCCTTTCTCGAGCTCTCCAAGCTTGGTTCACTGGAAATGGCAATCTAGCTTGCTTACCAAACTAACAAACATCACAAATACTGTCACTTCTTCCACTTTAGACATATCCTCCACCAAATTCTATTTTTGCAACAGGTCAAATGGTCTAATCTTCTGTGCCATAGGCCAGCATTATCAGTCAAGTTTACATAAGCTTTGTTTTCAAGCTTATTAACATCAAGCATGAAACATTTATCTACCATGCCTACTGTAATCAATTCTTGACCATGACAGTCCTTTATAACACATGAATCATTTTTGAAAACTAGGGAATACCCTTTTTCAACTAACTGACCAACACTCAGTAGATTCTGATCAATATTAGGCACAAAGAGCACATCTGAAATGACTTTGTTACCTGAACAAGTGCTAACAAAAACACTGCCTCTGCCTTTGGCTTCAATCAGCTCACCATTGCCAATTCTGATTTTTGAGACATAGCTTCTGTCTAGATCCTTGAACAGACTCTCATCACCTGCCATGTGGTGTGAGCAGCCACTATCCACCAACCAAATGCTTCTGACTTTGCTTGAAGATGCAAAGAAGGAAGCTGTGAACAAATGCTCCTCCTGAGCTTAAGGTTCTTCAGTAGCTTGAGCTTGAATCTGCTGCTGTGCTGGTGCCTTTGGTTTGTTTTTACAAACTTTCTCAACATGGCCAAACTGTTGTAGCTCCTGCATTGGATGTCTGGCCTAAACCAGCAAAACCTTTCAGAGTGAGTGGTCTTCTTACAATGGACACATGGTGGAAACTTTCTTTTGCCTGAATCTCTCTTTGGCTTATCCCTTTTATCTAGCCAAGGCTTCCTTCCTTTCTGGCTTGTGCTTGAGCTCTCTTTGGCCTTTGCTTGAAAGGCTCCTTCAGGATGGTCTTCCTGCCTATTGGCCATTCTTTGCTCCAAAGCATAAAGGGAGTTCACCAACTCAGACAAGGAGATGGTTGATAAATCCCTCGAGTCCTCCAATGAAGAAATCTTTGATTCAAACTTCTCTGGAAGTGCTGTAATGACCTTTTCAACAACTCTGCTCTCACTGAAATCATCACCAAGGAGCCTAATGTTGTTGACTATGGCCATTATTCTGTCAGAGTACTACTTAATGGTCTCTGACTCTCTCATCTTCAGATTCTTAAAATCCCTCCTAAGATTGATCACTTGTTGCTGTCTTGTTTTATCTGACCCCATGAACTCCTCCTTCAACCTTTCCCATGCTTCCTTACGTGTGCTGCAGGCCATGATTCGAGTGAAGATTACATCTGTCACTCCATTTTGCAAGCAGGCCAAAGCTTTGTGCTTCTTAGTGCTCTCCTCAGCATGCTGCCTCATTTGAGCAATCGTGGGATTGGCCCTCAATGGAGGTGGTTCGATGTCATTCTCAACTACACTCTACAAATCTTGAGCTTGAAGATAAGTCTTCATCTTGACTACCCAAATGTGGTAGTTCTCTCCAGCAAACACAGGTGGTGGTGGTGGTGGTGGTGTAAAGCTCATCTTTGCAGAAAACAAATAGACTTACAAAAAAAAAAGCTTCTGTTTATTTTCTCTCAGACACAACCAAGGTCCTCAAAGACTTAGGCTCTTGATACCATTTGTTAAGTTTTTTACACAGGAAGAAAAACAAATCTAATTCACCCGGGTAAAATATGAACAACATGTTGAATTTGGAGCAACAAGGTAATAATCCCGGATAAAGTATGAATAAAATTTCAAGAAAAGAACAGACAGAAGCAAAAGAATGAGGAATTGAGAAAACAAGAAGATTGTCTTACATTATATTGATACATCAAATATATGATATACATAGAAAGCTTACAACAATATTTTTGACTTGTTGAAGTGAACAAACATTAAATTCATCCTAATGATAACCTAGGACCTGTCTATAACTGGAAAGTACTTGACCAACTTTATCCAGTCAAAAAGTTTTTGTCAAATCATACACAGGTCATCTGTTACAACAAAACGTACTTCATCCGGATAACATACGTACATTTGCATTTTACTGTATTTCATCCAGGTAACTTACGTACATTTGCATTCTGTTTGTTGCCACCTTTAACGATATTAAAAGACAAAAATTAAAAAAAAAGATACTATCGGTTGAGTAAGTCATCAATAATAATTGGCGATTCTGTGACATTACTTAACCCTATAAATCTAACTCTGTCATATATCTTCTGTTAGTTTCGTCGTTCAATATATATATATTCTTATCTTAATCTTAAAGCGAGAATCTGGCGATGGATTATTTCCATTCAGTCACAACAACACCAACTGTTGCAATCATTGGCTTTCCACTACTGTTTCTTTTCTCTTCCTATGGATCTCAAGAAGAAACACAAACTCGAAGAAAATAGCACCAAAAGCCGGTGGAGCATGGCCTATTATTGGTCATCTCCGCCTCTTAGGAGGGCCACAACCACCTCACATAAGCTTGGCTAACATGGCTGACAAATATGGAAGAATGTTCACTATCAAGTTGGGTGTGCACAGAGCTTTAGTGGTGAGCGATTGGGAGATTGCTAAAGAATGTCTCACCACAAATGATAAAGCGTTTGCCTCTCGTCCTAAACTTGCAAACTCGGAACTTTTGGGTTACAACAGAACCATGTTTGGCTTTATACCGTATGGAGCTTTTTGGCGTCAAATACGCAAGATTGCCACTATTGAGCTCCTCTCAAATCACTGACTCCAATTACTTAAACATGTAAGGGAATTTGAGGTGAAGACATCTCTGCAACAGTTGTACCAGCTGTAGAACAAGAAGAGAAGTGCTAACTCCGATAAAGTATTGGTGGAGATGAAGGGATGGTTCAAAGAAGTTACTCTGAACATGATTCTGAGGATGATTGTAGGGAAGCGAATTCCAAATTCCAGTGAAGGAGGTGAACACTCGAAATGGAAGAAGTCGATGGATGACTTCTTTGTACTAAGTGGAAAGTTCTTAATATTAGATGCTTTTTGCCGTTTACGAGATGGTTGGACATAGGTGGAGACATGAAGTGCATGAAGAAGACAGAAAAGAATTGGACCAAGTTGTGCGGGGATGGCTACGAGAGCACAAGCAGAAGAGAGCTGAAAATAGGGCAAATGGTGAGGAAGATTTCATGGGAGTGATGCTGTCTATTCTCAGTGATGGGGAGGAACACCATGCTAATACAATCAACAAAGCCACTTGTCTCGTACGTGCATATCTCTTAACCAAATAGATTGTTATTAATGACATATTTAATTTGTTTTTGGTGAAGATTGCTATTAATAACATACATAAGTTGGAAATGCCATTATTTTATTGTTGATGTTTTCATGGTATATGATCTGACAGGCCTTACTCTTAGCGGCGGAGGATACCACATCAATCACATTGACATGGGTATTATCTCTGCTACTCAATAATCGTGACAAATTGAGTAAAGTCCAACAAGAATTAGACGTCCATGTTGGTAAGGATAGATTACTTGTGGCCGAATCAAACACAAAAAAATTAGTGTACCTTCAATCCATCATTAAGGAAACTCTACGCCTATATCCTCCTCCTCCACTCTCCATGATTCATGAAGTCATGGAAGACTACACGGTTAACGGATACCATGTTTCAGTTGGCACTTGGCTTATTATGAATCTTTATAAGATTCATCATGATCCACTTATATGGGCAAACCCTTTTGAATTTCAACCTAAAAGATTTATAACAACTCACAAAGACATTGATGTGAGGGGACAAAATTTTGGACTGATTCCATTTGAAAGTGGTAGAAGAATGTGTCCTGGAATTTCATTTGCACTTCAAATTTTGTCGTTTACACTGGCTAATCTATTGCATTGGTTTGACTTTAAGACTTCATCAAATGAAGTTGTTGATATGTGTGAAGCACTTGGGCTAACGAATTCTAAAGCAACTCCATTAGAAGTTCATAGAACTCCTCGCCTTCCTGTTTTTGTTTACGATTCCACTAAGTAATTGGTATTTTAATTTTATAATAAAATGAGTAGAATTCAATAAATTTCGTACCATTCTTGTCATGTAATTTTACCATATGCAAGGTTTTTTTATCCAATTAAATACATGAACTTATCTTTAAAGTTTATTTTGGTCCAATTAAATTCTTGAACTTGATTTATTGATTCAAATAGTTACCTTCACTTGGTTTTATGATCCAAATTGATACATACAGTAAATTTATTCGAACCAGTTTGAACTATGAAATTAAGTTCATGTACCAATTTGAACCAAAAAGTCAATTTCAAGGTACCTAATTGGATAAAATAAGTTCAGATACCAAATTGAACCTGGAAATCAAGTTTAGGTACACAATTGAACCAAAAAAAAAAACATTAATTACCAATTTAAACCTTGAAGCTAAATTCAAGCACCAAAATGTATATTTACCTTTTATTTTTAAATAAAAAAATTAAAATCAAATAATTCAAAATGATAAAGACTATATCTTTTCAAATATTTTATTTCTTCACACATTTATTTCCTAGTATGTAGTACAGATGTTAGAAGAATGTAAAATAAAATTAAGTGGATGAAAGTAAAATTAAATTAATAAAACTAAGAGGATGTTAAATGTAATGTGAATAAGAAGAAGTGATGTTGCGATTCTGCTCAATTAAAATTAATTTCCTCAACAATTTCCTCAGTTTTCCGCAATTAAAGATAACGGAAAAGATTTATATATATATATATATATATATATATATATATATATATATAGGAGAGAGAACCTTTCCTTGAATGAATAGTGAATGAGCATACTATCTAACTATATATATAATAGAGAGAATCATAATTAAACGATAAAAAAGATAAAAGATACTTTCGTTGAATAAGTAAACAATGATGATAATACTTAATCATATGTATATATACATACGTGTATATATATAATAGAGAAAGAACCATGATAATACTTAACTATATATATAATGGTGAGAGAACTATAAATTCAATGGAAAATATAAATATTTCCACTATATGAGTAATCAATAATGATTGTTTCTAATAATATATATACATATGTATGTATATAATCGAGAGAGAACCATAGATTAAACGATAAAAAAGATAAAAGATGCTTTCACTGAATGAGTAAACAATAATAATTGTACCTAATTATATATATAATGATGAAAGAATAATAAATTCAATAAAAAAAATTAAATACTTTGATTATATTTGTAATAATCTATTTTCAGTAAAATCAGAATAGTGGTTTCAGGACCACAAATTCGATGTGAAAATATTTATCTTATAACTATTTTAATGTCTACAGTGTGTTAGCAAGGTAGTATAAAAATTTCGCTAAGAAATTTTGAAGTTTCCATGCTTAATTTAGTAAAAAGAACTAAATTGAAAAAGGTGAAAAATTAGAGTTCTATAAGTTAAAGGCACTAAGTGGCTATAGAACTTAAATGTATGAGTACTTGGATGGCAAATAGACCATTTAAGTGATAGTGGACATTTATGGGATTGGTTTATTTGAAATTATTAATGTTTTTAAAGGTCATAATGGTAAATGAGTAATTAAGGTTAAGATTAATAAAACAAAATCTAATTTCTTTCATCCATCTTCAACCTCCACCGAAATTTGAAGGAATGAAAGCCATAACTAGGGCTTGAAGCATTCGGTCTATTATCAAGCTTGCATGTAAGTGAATTTTGTCCCATTTTTAATAATTTCTATGTTTTTGGAGTCGTTGTAGCTTAATCTAGCTAGACCAGGGACTAATTTGTGAAACTGTTAAAGTATTAGGGTTTTACCATTGATAAATGTGTATGTGTTTTGATGTTTGATGATAGAAAATGAATGGTTGTTATTAGATAAACAAGTTTTGTAAAGTAATTTTGGTTGAAAATGCCAAATAGAGATTTATTTGTAAAATGTGAAAATTATGTGGTGAAATGTGTGAAATAATAAAACTTGTGGGCTGTTATGAACATATTTAAAATTCTGTTAGCATGAGTGTGGATTAAATTGCATGAATTTGCATTTTTATGAGCTAGGGACTAAATTGTAAAGAAGTTAAATGTTTAGGGGCAAAATAGTAATTTTTCCATAACATAAATTTTTGGAATTAATTGAATTGAATAAATATTAAAGTGGTTTTGATTATATAGATTAAGAAAAGCCATGTTTGGAATTAGATTGGGGAAAAAACAAAATAGTGGATTGTTTGGTCGAATTTCTCTGTATTAATTCAAGGTAAGTTCGTATGTTAATAAGCATTAAATAATTGTGTGTTAAATGCTTTAATATTGCATTCTTGATGAATATGATTTCACGGATATACTTGACAAAGATTTGACAACGTATGATATCCCGATTGAACCTTAGGAATAGATAAGATACAAATGACATGTCATTAGGGGTTACCGTGTTTTGGGTGCTGGTCCCGTACGTTCTACCGGTGGCTGAGTTTTTCGGCATGTGTTGCAGTTACTCATCAGCTAGTGTGAGCAGCACATGTAGCTACGTCTTGACTGTCAGCTTGTGTGAGCAAACCCAGTGATAGCTCGATAGTGAGCCTCTATATAAGATATGAGATAGAGATGGTTTTGATCATGTATTGGCACTTAATGTGCGAGATTCCTGAGTATCCAATATTATTCCAAATGGTTTAATGGGCACAGTGATATTATGTATAAGTTTGATATGAACCAGTACAGGTATGTACGTGAATCATGTAGAAATTGAATATATGAGATTGGTGATTTCATAATTAACTTTGTTGGTAATTATAAGTTAAGCTAATGACACCACTTTGAATTGCATTATGATTTAAATTACTTGCTTAATTATGGTTGATTGGTAAGTTATATTTGTAGTTATACGAACTTACTAAGCTTAATTGCTTACTTTGTTTATTTTTCCGCATTTTATAGTGATTTGGAAGCTCGCTCGTTTTGGAAGTTGTCGGCGATTGCATCACACTATCGAACTCCTATTTTGGTACTTTTGGACTTAATGTATTTTGGTTATATGACATGTATAGGTCATTTGGCTAGTGAAAGCCTATATGTTTGATTATGTAATTGGCCATTTTAATGTGGTTTGAATTGCTATGGATTGACATGTATATGCATATGTATATGTATATGTATATGTATATGTATATGTATGTGGTTAGCTTTATGATGCATAGAATGTCTTAAAAAAGCCTAGATTTTGATTGTGTAAGTAAAGTTCCATATAGTTGAAATTTGAAATGGTATATAGGTGATAAACGATAATATATACATATTTTTATCCCATGCTTGACATATTTATAGATGACTTTTCCTTGGTTTTAGTGAATTTGATGCTCTTAATCCTTTAATTTCACGTTTTATACTCAGGAGAGGTTAAGATAGCAAAAAGAGTAAGAAACGGGCCAAAAAGGGACAAATTGGGCCTAATTCAGTGCTTCACACGGCCTAGGCACTTCTACATGGGTGATCCACACTCCCGTGTGTGACACACGGGTAGACTACACGCCCGTGTGTCTACCCATGTGTCATGGCCGTGTCGACATTAAACCAAGTCAGAATTGCACACGGCCTGAGCACTTTCACACAGGCGTGGCACAAGGCCGTGTCCCTGTCGAGCCCAAGTCTAATTCTACTTGAAAAAGGCCACTTTTGAGGGTTTTCAAGCATTCTAAAGCCTATATAAACGCCCTAGAAGAGGATTAAAAGGGGACACACAGAGTAGAAGGCAAGGAATACTGAAGGATAGCCATCGGAATCACCTCGGAGGAGGATCTATATCAAGACTGAAAATTTCCATCCAATTTCCTAGAAGTTCTTTGGGTTTCTTTATGTTTTGTTGTTTTCCAATTTTTGAGATGTTTTCCATTATTATGAACTAAACTCCCTAAACACCTAAGGGAGATGAAACCCAAGATGGATCTTATTATTATTTGAGTTATATGATAAATACTTGTGAAATTAACTCTTGCGTTGATATTCCAGGATATTAATTCAAGTTTTTGATGTGCTTATTCAGTGGAGCAAAAGTCCCTGTTTAAGAGTAGATCATTCATAGTTAAGCGGAGTTGCATGCAATCCTAGAGATAGGATGACATAAATCTGCCGAATTAGAGTCAAATCTAATAAGGGAATCCATAGATCGAGTTAATGCGACAATAGGGGTTTTAATTAGAAAGAAATTTCGATTAATTAACCTAGAGTCAGTTTTTTTTAGTCTCGAGAGAGATATTAACATAAATCAGGGATTTCTACGGATTAATTCAAGTGAATAAATCTTCTAATTCAAAGGTAATAAGTGAAGTCTAGGTGGATTCTTCCTTGGGTATTGTCTTCTCCATCGATTTTCCAAAAGTATTTTCCAACTTTAATCTCTGTCGCAATCTTAGTTAATTAGATAATTAGTTTTAGATAAAACATTCTATTAATTTTTAGGCTAGATAATAAAAAGATAGTAATTAGTACTTTTAGTCCTCGTGGATACGATATTTCTGGTCTCACCATAACTATACTACTGTTTGATAGGTGCGCTTGCCTTAGTCAAATTTTTAGTTAGTTTCACGACTATCAAGTTTTTGGCGCCGTTGCCAGGGACTAAGATATTAGGAATGCTTAATTTTTATTACTTTAGTCATTTTTACTTTTATTGCAATTTACTCTTTGTTTTTAGTTTAAATTTTCTTTACTAATTTTTCCTTTCTTTACTTCTGGCAGGTTTTTATAGTTTATGACTAGAAGAAACCCGTCAGGACCTTTACTTTTTGACAGTGAGATCGAGAGCACAGCTCGCAGAAACCGAAAAAAATAAGGTGGAGCTTGTAATACATAGAGGAAGGGTGAGAGGACGATAACCATACCACAACCGAGGGGATGGCTGAAACTCAAAATAATCTGCTACCTCCTGTGGTTGCTGCAAATCCAGTAGATCAGAATCCTGCTCCTCGTACTATGTATGATTATGCTAAACCTAATTTAACAGGGGCTGAATCGAGTATAATTAGACCTGTTGTTGCTGCAAATAATTTTGAACTGAAACCTAACATGATTCAAATGATACAACAATTTGTTCAGTTTGATGGTTTGCAGGACGAAGATCCAAACACTCATTTAGCAAATTTTCTGGAATTCTGCGACACTTTTAAGACCAATGACATTTTTTACGATGCCATTCGCCTTGGGTTATTTCCCTTTTCGTTAAGGAATAAGGCTAAACAGTTGTTGAACTCGTTACCACGAGGGTCAATCACCACTTGGGAACAAATGACCGAAAAATTTTTACTTAAATATTTTTCGCCAGCTAAAACGGCTAAACTGAGGAATGATATCTCTTCTTTTGTGCAGATGGATTTAGAAACTATTTATGGCGCATGGGAGAGATACAATGACTTATTGAGAAGGTGCCCTCACCATGGGTTACCTCTATGGTTGCAGGTTCAGACTTTTTACAACGGTGTGAACCCCTCAACAAGGCAACTTGATCGATGCAGCCACTGGCGGAACTTTAAATAATAAAACACCTGAAGAGGCTTACGAATTTATTGAAGAGATGTCACTGAATAACTATCAGTGGCAAGTCATGAGAATAAAGCCGACAAAAGCAGCCAGTGTTTTCAACCTCGACGCGGTCACTGTGCTATCCAACCAGGTAGAACTTTTAAATAAAAAGATTGATGGTTTGTATAGTTCTACTCAGGTGCATCCAGTGATGAGGTGTGATTCGAATGGAGGAGGAGTACACAACACAGATTATCCATCCTTCAACCCTAGCACCGAGGAGGAAAAAGTCCACTACATGGGTAATAATTCTAGACCCCAAAATAACCCGTATAGTAACACTTATAATGCAGGTTGGAGGAACCATCCCAATTTCTCGTGGGGTGGTCAAGGAAATCAAAGGCCACAACATCCTCCAGGTTTTTAACAACCACCCTACCAACAAGAGAAGAAACCGAACCTTGAGGAGATGCTTACAAAATTCATCTCGGTGTTAGAAACTCATTTTTAGAATACCGAAACAGCGCTTAAAAATCAGCAAGTGTCAATTCAAGGGCTCGAAACTCAAATAGGACAGCTTGCTAAGTTGATCTCTGAATGACCACAAGGTAGCCTACCAAGTAACACTGAAGCTAACCCAAAGGAGTAACTTCATGCCATTACTGTGTACAATGATGAAGGGTTAGTTGAAACTGAATCAAAACCGAGGCAAAATAATGTGAAAGATAAAGGTAAGGATGATGTAAGCAATGGTACATAGAAACCGGTAAGCAAGGAGTATAAACCTCGTGTACCATACCCTAAGGCGACAAGAAAAGACCACATGGATGAACAATTCGGTAAATTCCTTAAATTATTTAAAAAATTACATATTAACTTACTGTTTATTGAAGCCTTTTCGTAGATGACAAACGCAGTTAAATTTTTAAAGGAGCTCTTGGCTAATAAATGAAAGTTAGATGATGCGTCGCACGTGGAATTAAACGCAGTTTGCTCAGCCATTCTATAGAATAAGCTACCCAACAAGTTGAAAGATCCAGAAACCCCTAGGAAGAACGTGATAGAGCCACATTCTAGTCCAGGTGACAAAAATAGAACGAGTCATGAAGAACAAAGACTACAAATTGATGAACTAGATGAATGGCAGACACATGTCAAGGAGAAACCAAAAGTACACGAGGAATCAAAGCAATGCCATGATGAGCGTAGGGATGCAACAAAGCAATTTAAGGTTGGGGATAAAGTATTGTTAGATGAAAAGGTCCCTAAAATTACTACTTCAGCACACGATACAAACAGAGCTTTTCCCTTTACGGTATTGAATATCTTTCCACATGGTATAGTCGAGGTAACACATACTGAATTCGGAACTTTCAAGTTAAATAATACTCGACTCAGTCCTTATTTTGATAAAATTGATAGCAAAGGTGAGGAGTTTCAACTCTTCAATCCACCATGACCACACGAAATTGAGGTAAGTCGAGCTTAGACTTTAAATAAGCGCTTCTCAGGAGGCAACCCGAGCACTAATGCCACTAACTAGTTTATTTTAGCTATTTTTAGTGTTTTTATGCAGGAACAGTAACCCACACGGCCTGGACACACGGGCGTGTCCTTGGCCGTATGGAAACAGGGCTGCAATTCCCTAAAATTGACATGCACACGGCCTACGATAAATCCACACAGGCGTGTTCGAGGCTATGTGAAAATTGGAGCTAAATTTTCAAATTTTTAAACAAGTCAGAGAGTTACACGGGCAAGGTACACGACTGTGTGCTCGGACACACGGGCGTGGGAGAAGCGAACAACGAATAATACGACCGTGTGAACCACACAACTAGGACACACGAGCATGTGATCCTCAGGCCGTGTGACGAATGAACATTAAATTTTTGCGACAAACACGGGTTGAACTCGATCCACACGGGTGTGTGACACGGTCATGTGACACGGCTGTGTGGCCCAATACGGGCCCCACACGATTGTGTCCCCCTTTAAACCCTAAAACCTTAAAATAGTTTGTCTTCTTCTTCTTCCTAACCCCCAAAGTCCCAACCCTAGCCGCCGACTGTCACCAGCCCTCCTACCGACCAACCACCGTCACTCGCCTCACAAACCAACTCTCCTCTCAATCCAACCCCTTTCCCGACCCCTAACCTCATGCACTTTCTTCCCCGACCATTTCTATCCCGACCCTCAACCCCCTCCTTTCCCCATCCCACACCCGTTCCCTCCCCTGCTCACCATCGTTGGCTCGAACCAGTTTTGACTGCACCCCTCCAACAATCGGTACAATATGACGAACACATGAGGCAAGAAAATCGTCGTCCCTGCTTCGAAAAAGCGGAAGGGTTCTGGCGTAACCCCCTCAAGTGCCTCGACCGAAGCTCGTCATCCCCTGCTTCGATTCTCGTCAGGCCCACAAGACGACTCGTTTTAACTTTTGCGCGTGCGACCATTAGGAGTGGGCGGATAATTTGACTGGACCGCATTGGAGCAGGTCGGACTAACTAATGAGGTCTGTGCTTTCATTACGACTGCCCCGTGGGATCAGTTCTTTGCGATTATCGAGCCTACCTATTCAGAGCTTACCTTGGAATTTTGCACTACCTTCCATCTACAACATGTGATGAATACACATGACGAGGTTGGTACTATCATTTTTAGACTTGGTGGACTCGTAAGGCACATGAGTGTACTGGAGTTTGGAGCTACTTTGGGCCTCTACACAGAGAAATTCATGGCTTCCGAAAATTTTTTACAGCTTCACCGTCACATACACTACTCGCCCTCTTACTGTTAGACCGACCTTACGGCGAGTACGGTCCCCTATATGCAAGTAGCTCAAAGGCGACATCTCTTTCTCCGGCTCTACGATACATCCACGCCTTATTAGCTCATACATTAACTGGCAAGAAAAAGAGCACAAGAGTTGTAAGCACTACTGACGCTTACTATCTTTGGAGCATGGCAACTGGTCACATCTTTGATTTGGCATACTTTATAGCACTTACTTTTCACCATCAGACGGACCGTCATAGGAGGGGCTCCATTTGCCTTGGCCCCTACGTGTATCACCTTGCTCGACACTTCGGCCTCTTCGACACTCCAGAGATGTCATCGACACTCATATTAGTAGGCCAGATGTCTCCTCAAGGAATATCTAGTATGATCCACATGAGGATAATAGAGCGATGACGTGGATTCGACCCCCCTCAGTACAGACTCGTCCACTCTGATAACCAAGATGAGCCGGATGACATTACTGATGATGTCCCTCACCCTCACATAGACCCACACCCACCACCATCCTCGAGTCACCGACCTCCTGCTGCTACTTTGACAAATATATCCAAGTGACTCACTCGATTTGAGCAGCAATGTTTTGAGCGATTCGACAGCATCGACGCCACTCTTCGACAGATTTGCCACCACCTCTACATCTCTCCTTCGGCACCGTCGACCCACGAGGCATCCGATAATGAGGACCTTTGAGTCCCTTTATTTATTATTATTTTCATTTTCATTTTCATTTTATTTTACCTTTTATCTATATTTGAAGACTTATATTTTATATTTTGAACAATATTTATTTTTATGGTTTTTATCGAGAAATCCCTTAATTCTCTTCCACAGTTATGTCTATTTTCTTATTAGCACCTCAGAATCATGCCTTTCATTAGCCTTATCTACAACTCTAGCTTTCACTATTCCAAGGATTTCATCCAAAAATTCAGGGCAGTTTTGCTTCTCTCCCTCTCTTCTGATATTATGCTTATATTATTATTATCTATCTTTGTACATTGAGGACAATGTACATCTTAAGTGTAGGGAGGATATTTATGTAATTATCAAAAAATCCCTAAATTTTTATCTAGTTCTCAAATAATTTTCTCATATCATTATTAGAGTGAATTCTTATTGATTTATGATTTTTATTGATATGTTTTGAATTAAATCATAGGTAACTGTGCATTGAGTGTTTAAACTTTAAGACATTAGAGAATCAAGCATGATAAGTTGACTTTTGAGAATTAAAATTGCTAGGTTGTTTCCCTGAATTGAGGTATTATCTTGAAGTTTTGAATTTACAGGATTGACATCAAATACCCATAACTTTCGTAAGATTTTGAGCCTTTTATAGCATATATCTTTCTTGCTCACTGATTGTTTTTATGAGCGTGTCAACATTGATTTGGTATTTTAGAACTTGAATCGATTATACATTTCAAGACCACACTTTTGATTTGATATACTAAAATGATAAAGGCATTTAGGTTTTAACTCATTTACCCCATAAAAAGCCTACCCACATATTTGACCCCTAGTGAACCCTTTTGAGCCTTAACTATTATTTTTTTTATTTTCCCCTTAATATTAACCCACAACTTAACCCTTTTTGATTGTTAAGAATTTCTCCCTTTTCATTGACTCTTTTTTATCGAGATTTGATTTGATTAGTTACCTGATTATTTTCATTTATTCCAGTTGCTGAATTAATTTTTATTATGTGCTTTCCATTATTGTACTTGTTCATATTCTTAAAAAAAATCGTATAGTCATATTCATTCAATTACATATTATTCTAAAGAGCTTGGATAAGTTAAAGTCAGAAAAAGCTCACATCATTAGTCTCGGATAGTTCGAATTCTGGCACTTTTTTGTAATTCAACAATTAGCTTTATTTTTCTAAGTTTGGTAATTTATTTAAATTAATTTCGATTCTAACCCTCTTTTGCAGCCTTTATCCACACTTTTAACCCAAGCCCTATTACAACCCTGTTAAAGACCTTTTGATTTGTGTATAATCTCATTTATAGTGGTAGAGATTTGATTTTCATGCAAGCCTATAGTAATAACTTCTCATGTTTGACTATTGAGTGCTTAATTATTGAACCTTAAACACTTTTAGTGATTTGAGTGAATCATTAGTGAGGATGTCAACCTTCTCAATTTGGAATTAAAGGTGATTACTTAGATAAAGGGGGATACCTATGATTTTATGATTGAAATGCTCAATTTGGATTGTTTGAAACTTTAATGTTCTTTTAGTTAAGCTCTTAACGTATGATTACTTGTGAATTATTTCGAACATTATTGATGAGAATTATAAGTTAAGAAGAATTTATTTTAATTGAGAGTTGAGGATTTTGCTTGAGGACAAGCAAATGCTTAAGTGTGGGGATATTTGATAAACCATAATATATACATATTTTTACCCCATGCTTGGCATATTTATGGATGATTTTTCCTTGGTTTTAGTGAATTTGATGCTCCTAATCCTTTAATTTCATGTTTTATACTCAGGAGTGCTTAGGATAGCAAAAAAAGTAAGAAACGGGCCAAAACCGGACAAATTGAGCTTAATTTAGTGTTTCACACGGCCTAGGCACTTCCACACGGGTGATCCACACGCCCGTGTGTCATGGCCGTGTCGACATTAGGCCAAGTCAGAATTGCACACGGCCTGAGCACTTTCACACAGGCGTGGCACACGGCCATGTCTCTGTCGAGATTAAAGTCTAATTCTACTATAAAAAAGGCCACTTTTAAGGGTTTTAAAACATTTTAAAGCCTATATAAATACTCTAGAAGATGATTAAAAGGGGACACACAGAGTAGAAGGCAGGGAATACTGAAGGATAGCCATCGGAATCACCTCGGAGGAGGATCTACATCAAGATTGAAGATTTCCATCCAATTTCCTAGAAGTTCTTTAGGTTTCTTTATGTTTTGTTGTTTTCCAATTTTTAAGATGTTTTCCATTATTATGAACTAAACTCCCTAAATACCTAAGGGAGATGAAACCTAAGACGGATCTTATTATTATTTGAATTATATGATAAATACTTGTTCTTATTCTTAATTGTGAAATTAACTCTTACGTTGATATTCCATGATATTAATTTATGTTTTTGTTGTGCTTATTCAGTGGAGCAAAAGTCCCTATTTAAGAGTAGATCATTCATAATTAAGCGGAGTTGCATGCAATACTAGAGATAGGACGACATAAATATGCCGAATTAGAGTCAAATCTAATAAGAGAATCCATAAATCGAGTTAAGGCGACAATAGGGGTTTTAATTAGAAAGAGATTTTGATTAATCAACCTAGAGTCAGTTGTTTTTAGTCTCGAGAGAGATATTAACATAAATCAGGGATTTCTACGGATTAAGTCAAATGAATAGATCTTCTATTTCAAAGGTAATAAGTGAAGTCTAAATGGATTTTTCCTTGGGTATTGTCTTCTCCATCGGTTTTCCAAAAGTATTTTCCAACTTTAATCTCTGTCGCAATCTTAGTTAATTAGGTAATTAGTTTCAGATAAAACATTCTCTTAATTTTTAGGCTAGATAATAAAAAGATAGTAATTACTGGTACTTTCAGTTCTCGTGGATACGATATTTCTGGTCTCACCATAACTATACTATTGTTCAATAGGTGTGCTTGCCTTAGTCAAATTTTTAGTTAGCTTCACGACCATCAATAGGTTATGTGTTAGGCACAAAAATGAATTTATGTACTTGACCATTTAGGTGAATTTTTTAAAGTGATATTGGTATATTTTTGAATGGTAAATTGTGATGCTTATGAGCATTATGGTTGTTGGTATTGATATTGAATGATCTGGACTTGGTTGAGATTGGTTTGAATGTCTATTGATGATATGGTTATATGCTATTTGGTATGTGTAGGTTAGTACCACTTTGGGTGAGAAATAAGGCTTGAAAAATGGCCTATTTTTGTCAACACGAGTAGAGACACGGGCGTATGTCTTAGCCGTGTGTGACACACGGCCAGGTGGCACAGCCGTGTGTCCCCTAATACTTCTTTAGAAATCAAGTCAGTAGTTTCACACATCCTAGCACATGGGCGTGTTGCTTGGTCGTGTGGTATAAGTCAATATACCCTCAAGTTTTTACATGGTCTAGCACACGGCCTGGCACATAGGTGTGTGAGGCCACTTCAAAGGGTACACGGCCTGGCACATGGGCGTGTGGTCTGGCTGGGTGACCCAAGTCAGTGAATTACACGGGGTCAGACACGGGTTAGGACACGGCCATGTGATCCCATTTCGAATGTCCACATGGCCTGTGACACGAGTGTGTCTCTTGGTCGTGTGAGGTACACGGCTTGGCCACACGGGCGTGTGTCCCCTACACTTTGAAAATTTTCCACGTTTTTCTAAAAATTTCTTAAGTATTTGATTTGGTCTTAAACCACTTTTAATGTTTGTTTTAAACCCCAAGGGCTCGTGTTAGGGACTATATGACTGAATTTGAATGAATTTTGTTTGGATATGAGAAATAAATATGAAATGTATGATTATTTAAAAGATAAGTCCAGTAATACTCTGTAACCCTATTCTGACGACGGATACAAACTGGGGGTGTTACAATATTAGTGATTAATAATCATTGTATCTAACTATATATATAATAGAGAGACAACCATGATAGTGGAAACATAAATTAAACGATAATAAAAAGACTTTCCTGTGTATATAATGGAGAGACAACAATGATAGTCAAACCATATATAATGGAAAGATAACCATAAAAAAAAAGACTTTCCCTGTATGAATAGTGAATGATTATAGTACCTAACCCTATAAATCCAACTCCCACATCTTTTCTATTGCATGCAAATCATAGATTTAACTACTGAAGTAACAATCTAGCAATGGATAATTTCTATTCAGTCACACCAACTTCAGCTGTTGCAATCATTGCTTTTCCTCTACTGTTTCTTTTCTTCTTCCTATAGATATCGAGGAAACACAAACTCGATCGAAGAAAACAGCACCAGAAGCTGGTGGAGCATGGCCTATTATTGGCCATCTCCGCCTCCTAGGAGGGCCACAACCACCTCACATAAGCTCTGGCTAACATGGCTGACAAATATGGAAGAATCTTCAGTATCAAGTTGGATGTGCATAGAACTTTGGTGGTAAACAATTGGGAGATTGCGAAAGAATGTCTTACCATAAACGATAAAGTGTTTGCAACTCGTCCAAACCTTGCATGCACGGAGCTTATGGGTTACAACAGAGCCATGATTGGTTTTGCACCATATGGACCTTATTGGCGTCAAATGCGCAAGATTTTCACTATTGAGCTCCTCTCAAAGCATCGCCTCAATTTGCTCAAACATATAAGGGAATCCAAGGTGAAGACATCACTGCAACAGCTATATCAACTATGGAACAAGAAGAAAAGTAGTAACAGTGACAAAGTATTGGTGGAGATGAAGAGATGGTTCAGAGATGTTACTCTTAACGTCATTCTAAGAATCGTTGTAAGGAAGCGAATACCGAATTCATACGAAGAAGTTGAAACTGTGAAATGGAAGAAGGCGTTGAACGACTTATTTGAACAAAGTGGAAAGTTCATAATATCAGATGCGCTGCTGTATCTGTGATGGTTGAACATTGGTGGAGACCTGAAGCTCATGAAGTAGGTAGCTAGAGATTTGGTCTGTTCAAGATGTGTTAGTGGCTACGAACGTTGTGGAAGGGACTCAGTTACCGTTGACGGACGGGGCCTTTCGTGGTGGTCGCCCCCTGGTCGTGGTCGTGGCCGAAGCTTTCGTCCTCGCATCCAATGTTAGATCTGCAGTCGATTTGGTCATCTCGCGCAGCGGTGTTACTACCGCTATCATCGTGAGGGGCAGCCGTCGTTGGAAGCACGAGTACTGGAAGGGAGCCATGGTGGTTTTGCGTTTGGTGAGAACAGGGAAGAGTTTGGACGTGAGAACCGAATCCCTATGTATGGTCAAAATTAGGGGTTCTCTGGTCAACATTGGAGGCCTCAAATTCGGCCGAATGAAGTTTTTAATGACCTTTCATCACGTGGGCCATCTGCAGGTTATAAAAGTAATGGATTTAATCCATTTAATCAAGATGGTAATGGGCAGAATGATGGTGCTGGCCCAAATTTAAATTCTGGCTCTTATGAACGTAATGATTTTGGCATTGGACGGCGTTCCCTTGACTCACAATTTGGTTGTGATACTTTGGGCCACCCGTATGGTGGGCTGGCTTCTAGACATTGTGGGCCCAGTGGGTCAGTTCGGTCCCGTTCGAATGATGACCATATTTTGCCGGAGCCTTCTGCTAACTGTGTCAATGTTGCCCGATCTTGGCAGGCTGTTCATGAGGCTCCGTGGCATACTAAACCGCGTGCTCGTGTGTTTAGTGTGGATTCTTCTTCGTATGATTCGTCTCAATTTGTTGGGATTCCTCCCCGGCTTCCTGAGTTGCATGCTTCGGGTTATTTTGATGCTACAACTTATGATTCCAATTTTAATACCACTGACTCGTATGTTCCTTTGCCAGTAGGAAGTACGTCATGGTGCCCAGACTCAGGGGCAACTCATCATGTTTGTCGAGACACTTCGGATCTACATGGTTCCACTCCATACTCTGGTAAGTCATCTCTTTTGATGGGTAATGGAGTATCTACTGATATTTTATCTATTGGAAGTGCGGTCATACCTACGAAGCAGAAATTACTACATCTTTCCAATGTGCTCTGTATGCCCAGTATTCGAAAGAATTTGCTATCTGTATCTAAATTTGCTACTGATAACAATGTTTTCTATGAATTTCACCCATCGTATTGTGTGATTAAGGACATCTAGACACGGGAAATCTTAATGCGGGGCCAAGTTCGTGATGGGCTCTATCATTTCTCGGCTGGTTCAGATAGTGTGTTATCTTCTGTTCCCACTGCTGCTCACGTTTGCTCTTCCGTTGATGATGTGTTTAGTTTGTGGCATAAAAGGCTGGGTCATCCGGCGGATAATATTGTAAAAAATGTTCTTACAAGTTGTCAGATTTCTTTCAATAAAAATTGTCTTGATGGTGTTTGTGTAGCTTGTTAGAAAGGTAAATCACATAAGGTACCTTTTTCACCTTCTAGCACTAAATATGTTGATTTGTTTGAAATGGTTGTTTCAGATTTGTGAGGCCCAGCTACTGTTCCATGTGAAGGAAATTTGTACTATGTGTCCTTTATTGACATGACTAGTCGTTTTACCTGGATCTACTTGATCAGTCGAAAATTTCAAGCTTTAGAGTGCTTTGGTCAGTTTCAGAAGATGGTTTCCACTCAGTTTGGGAAGCATATTAAGCAATTTCAAAGTGACTGGGGAGGTGAGTTTCGTAAGTTCTCCTCCGTTTTAGCTAGTCAGGGAATTATTCATTGCGTCTCTTGCCCTCACACATCTGAACAGAATGGTGTTGCTGAGCGTAAACACAGACATGTCGTGGAGACTGGTCTCACTCTTCTGGCTCAGGCTCATTTACCGATGGATTATTGGGGTTATGCGTTTTGTAGTGCGGTGCATCTCATTAATCGATTGCCTACTTCGGTCCTTGACGGGAAGACCTCATTTCAAAGTCTATTTGGTCATGCACCAGCTTATGATCATCTCCGTGTGTTTAGATGTTGTTGTTTTCCGTATTTACGACCGTTTGGTAAACACAAGCTTGAATTTCAGTCTCAGCCATCTACATTTCTGGGGTATAGCTCGCGTCATAAAGGTTATTTCTGTCTAACGCCCGATGGGAAAATCATTGTTTCTCGACATGTTGTGTTTGATGAGAATCGATTTCTATTTCTGATTTCTCCTACAAGTACCAAGTTGCCTTTGAATACCACTACGTATGTGCCAGTGGTTCGGTCTACTTACCTCATGCGGTTCGTCCGGATCCTGTCTCTGCTACTGAGGACTCTATAAATCATTCTGGTCATAATGGTACCAGAACTCAGCCTGTTTCCTCTGATATGTATAGTGCTCATTCAAGACCTATTGTCCAAGAGGAGGTTCCATCTAATGTACGATCTGTTGTTCAAGAGGAGGTTTCATCTACTGCAACTTTTCCTCTTGAGCCTCCTACTATTCCTCCTGTCTCGCCTACTAATACTCATGCCATGGTGACCAGGTCTAAAGCTGGAATATTTAAACCCAAAGCCTTGTGTGCGAATAAAGTTGAGGTAGAGCCATGTTCTGTCAAAGAAGCACTTGATCATCCAGACTGGCGACTAGCTGTTCAAGCTGAGTTTGATGCTTTACTGGCTAACTCAACCTGGGAGCTGTGTCCCCTCCCTCCTGGTCGGAAAGCTATCGGTTGTAAGTGGTTGTTTAGGATCAAGAAGAATCCTGATGGGACGATTAACCGGCACAAGGCATACTTAGTCGCCAAGGGGTGTTCTCAGGTACCTG
Organism: Gossypium longicalyx; assembly: GCA_025698465.1. Classification (NCBI taxonomy): domain Eukaryota; kingdom Viridiplantae; phylum Streptophyta; class Magnoliopsida; order Malvales; family Malvaceae; genus Gossypium; species Gossypium longicalyx. The sequence goes on along the minus strand of CM047000.1, from coordinate 1,101,509 downwards.
ACTGCGATTTTAAGGAAACGTTCAGTCCGGTAGTCAAGCCTGCTACCATTCGAACCATCCTGTCGGTTGCCGTGACCAAGGGGTGGTCTTTACGGCAGGTTGATGTCAATAATGCCTTTTTGAATGGAGATTTAACCGATGAGGTGTTTATGCAGCAACCTCCAGGTTTTGAGCAATCTGGTCCAACCGGTGAAAAGTTAGTATGTCAATTGACTAAAGCTTTATATGGATTACGGCAAGCTCCTCGTGCCTAGTTTGACAAATTGAAACAGTTTCTTATTTCTACTGGGTTTCAGTTATCAAAATCAGATGCCTCACTGTTTGTCCGCTCATCTTCTGATCATACTCTCTATGTTCTTGTCTATGTGGATGATATAGTTATCACTGGTAACTCGTCTGATATGATAAATTTCTTTGTTCAGCAGCTTCACAACAAGTTTGCTCTAAAGGATATGGGTGAGTTGCATTATTTTTTGGGTATTGAGGTCAGTCGGTCATCCTCAGGTAGTCTTCATTTGTGCCAGCGCAAATACATTCGTGAGCTGCTTGCTCGAAGTTCTATGACTAATGTCAAAAGTGTTCCTACACCAATGGTAACTTCTTCTTTGTTATCAAAAGATGAGGGTGAACCTCTTGCACGATCCCCACCGAATATCGTAGTATTGCTGGAGCTCTTCAGTATATCGTTTTGACAAGGCCAGATATTGCTTATGCTGTTAATCGAGTGTGTCAGTTCATGTATGCTCCCACTTCTCTACACATTATAGTGTTAAAACGAATTTTACGATATTTGTATAGTACTCTTTCTCATGGTTTATTGTTTCAGAGATATGACCGACTGTCTTTGGTCGGTTATGCTGATGCGAATTGGGGACTTGATTTTGATGATCGTCGGTCTACTACGGGATATTGTGTGTATTTTGGACACACACCTATTTCTTGGTGTTCCAAGAAACAACAAGTTGCTTCTCGCTCTACAGCAGAGGCTGAATATCGGAGTTTAGCAGCCACCGCTAGTGATGTTACGTGGCTAGTCTCGTTGTTAACAGAGTTACATCTCCAGTCAATTGATCCTCCGATGATATGGTGTGATAATTCTAGTGCTGTTGCTGTTACGGCTAACCCCGTTCTGCACTCTAAGTTCAAACATATTGAACTTGATCTGTTTTTTGTTCGCGAGAAAGTGGCTAGTGGTGAGTTGGTTGTTGGCGAAGTTCCTGCCTGTGATCAAGTAGCCGATGTTCTCACTAAGTCGTTGTCTGTTTCGGCGTTTACCCATTTTCGTCATCTTCTTAGGGTCGTCCCCATCGAGGAAGCTAGGTGAATGTTATAGACTGAGGTTTACGCATGTGATTAATGTGTGGATTAGGTTGTTAGGCAGTTAGTGAGCTGGTAATTTGTTAAAGGGTCTCTCAAGTGTATATATACATGTAGTTGGGCACTATTCAAAGTAAGCAAAGTTTAATGAAATCTGAATAAAGATTATTTTCTATTTCTCTGTAATCATTTGGTAAATAAATTCACTAGTTTACCAGGTTCTCATCAGGACCAAGTTGCGGAGGAATGGTTACGAGAGCACAAGGAAAAGTGAGCTGAAAATGAGGCAAATAGTTAATATATCTCCTCGCCTTCCTAATTTTGTTTATTAATTCCATTAGCTAATTAGGTTGTTTATAAATTTCTACATCGTACAAAAATTGCCCTTTGGACAATAAAAAAATAATTATCATGTAGGTCAGTTTGGATCTAAATTTTCATTCAGTTAGCACTCTTTTTCTTTTGTATTTTCTGCATTATTATATATACGTTTTGAAGATTTCCTTTATATCATGATTTAGGATGACGTGGTTTTGATACAACAATTTTATATGTGTTATGTTTTAATAGCTTTTATTTTCACGTCATTTTTTAATTAAAAAAATAAATTCACATGTTTGATTTTATTTAAAAAGACTTCATATCTTAAAGTTATTTAGAGATTATTTTGTAGCGTGGCTTATAAAGAGATTGTGAACCAATATTGTGGCACGTTGACTCTAAATGTTAACTAGCATGTCATCGATTCACAATCTCTATATATAAAATAAAAAAAATCTTTTAAATAATATATAGTATTTTTTATCAACTACTAAATTCATCAACTATTTACTCAAATTCCAAATGAAAAAATACAATTTTCTAATCAAATATTCAAATTTTTATTGGAAACCTAACTTTGTAAAAATTTTTTAAAAAAGTTATTTGTTAAAAATTTATAAAATTTATAATGCCAAAAAAATAATTTTTATGAGTTTTAAATAATTAATATGATTTTTAATAATTTTCTATGATTTTCAACGTATCTATTTATAAACCCCTAACAACTGTGCAGATAAGCAAAACATCTATCACCTGAGTTATGGCATAACGGAGCTAAACAGAAAAACAGAAACAGATATTGCAGCAACCCAAAAGCTGAAGATTAGCCATGCACTTGCATATCTTCTTTCTGTCCCTTTTTGTCAGCATTCTAGCTCTTCTCCCCCTATCTCCAAGAAGAAGTTTCCAAATTTCGGATCAAATCAGCAAGCCGAGCCTTCTGAGTATGCAAGCGTTGGATGTCAATGTTAATAGTATCAATTTCTTGCCACATGTTTTTGGTCGTAAATCATGAGAGTAAACCTAAATAAGTTATTTATGTCCTCACGCATATACATATACTTATTTAACCTCACTTTTGCACTTAAAAACGAAAATTTAGATTATAAAATAAGTAAACACTTTTTTACTTAATGCACTAACAATTACAAATTCCTTAATAAATAAATAAGTATTATAACCCATAGTATAAAACCTATACAAGTCTCATATACATCTCAGAAATTAAAGGTCTGGGAAATAGTCTCCTTTTTATTACTATTAATGATAAATGTGGCTCATTAGAACTTTTATTTTAAAAACTATGAAATAAAAGTTTAATATACGTAAAAGAGTATACAACCTTCCATTGTAAGTTGTCTCATTAAAAACTTTTACCATGAAAATTTAGTAAGACAATGCTTTCATTAAAGGAAAAGAGTACTGTCGTAACCATTTTTTGAAAAAAAGGGAATCGACTTAAATTTTGAAAATAAAAATGAATAGAGGAGTCGCCACCAATCTTTTTTGATAAGTTGTGATCGGGTCACCTCGTAAAAGTGGTTGTTTTTAATAAATGGTTTGATTTATTTTAAACAACGATTTTGGTCCACGCAAACCAAGAAAACAGGTTCGGGAGTCGGTTACGCACGAGGAAGGATTAGCACCCTCGATACGCCCAAAATTGGTACCTAGTTGATTAATTAGTGTCTTAGTGTCAAAGATTTGAAAACTTGAAAAAATTTAAAATACGATCCCTCTTTGTATTAATACTGATTTAAAAATGATCGAATAAATTAAAACGAATGTTAAGGATTCTCTTATCTCGAAGTACTAAAATATCATGCCTAGTAAGTTAGGACATGACATCTCGAACTTTGAGACAAAGCTTACCTTTTATTTGAAATTCATGTACTTTGACCCCTTTTTTAAGAAGGGTATTCGACTATTTAGTGTAAACGAGGAAAATCGAAACCCAGTAAGTTAGGGTACGACATCTCGAATTTTCAAATGCCGAATATTGCCTTTGTTAGCAAAAATCTTATATCGAGATAGCAAAATGTCATACCCGGTAAGTTAGGGCACGACACCTTGTGTCTTCGAGAATAAGTATTTTTTCAAAACTTGTATTGTGGTTTAAAAGAGTATTCCGTTATTTAGATTTAAATGAGAAAAATCGAAACCCAGTAAGTTAGGGCACGATTGTCTTGAATTTACCAAATACGGAATATCATTTTTATGAAAGGATTATTTTAAGGTATCGAGTAAAAAATATAATGAGAAAAATATAAAAACAAATTATGGTATTAATAATAACGTATAATAATGGGTGACAATAATGAGCATTTATAAGAAAATGACATAAGAGCATGGTTAGTAATATGTAGATATAAACAAATGCGTGAAGAAAATGAAATGATCGAACGCATAAGTAAATTAATACAAATAAAATGAATAAAACATGGCAAAATAAAAACGGCAATGATAACGAAAATGATAATAATAATAATAATAATAATAATAATAATAATAATAATAATAATAATAATAATAGTATAAAACGATAATAATACATATGGTATTTAAACATTATAATAATAGTCATAATAAGAACATTAATATTAATAATAATAATAATGATAATGGGAATAGAAAATAAATAAAAATAATATAATATAATGATAATAATAAAAGTAAAAGTGACGGCAATAACAATAGTAATAGTAAATAACAATAATAACAATAATGCAAATAATGAAGGATCTAAGGTTTAAAATTATTTACAAAGATATAAATAAATAAATGATGAAATGATAATAATAAGAGTAGTGATATATAAACAAAATAAGTGTGCTAAAATATTTATGTATATATATATATATATATATATTAAAAGGATGTACGTATGACATACGAATGTATTAACAAAACAATAATATCAAGAACTAATAATAATATATAAGTATATACATATATATATATATGTTAAAGATATATACATAATATAATAAAACATATGCTAATATTAATTAAAAATATGTATATAATATAGTATCTGAATATGTATACATAAAATGTATATTAGGAATAATAATAATATATAAAACTATAAATATATATAAAAAATACATATGTGTATAAGTATTAATTGAAACAAAAAGAATAATTCTAATATAGTAAAAATATGCTAATAATAATAATAATAACGATAATAGTAAATGGAATAATAAATAATATTAAAAATGAAATAAAAATAGTAAAATAATATAAAAAAAACTAAAACTGGAAAAAGGATTAAATTCGAAACAAGAATGAAGTTTTGGGGTCAATTTAAAAGGAAATATAAAAGAGGGGACCCATTTGAACGCGCGTGCAACTGCGAAGGGCCAAAAAGGCAATTTGCCCGAGCCCTGACGTCGCTGAAGGGAGGACCAAATCGTAAAACGCGATAAATTTCAGGGCCAATTTAAAAGAAATAAAAAAACCTGATTGCAAAATGTATAAAAAGCGGAAGGACCGCGCGCGCAATTAGACCATTATGCAAAAACACGTGGATCTTGAGGCGGGTCGGGTCGGACGGATCGGGTCGCATCAAAACGACGTCGTTTTGGGGCTAAAAGGCAGCCCCCAAAACGACGTCGTTTTGGGAGGCTATAAAAGGGCCATTTTCAGCAAAAAAATCATTTGTGCAGCTGAAGGAAAAAAAAAGAGAGAGGAGAGGGGAGGGTGCTATTTCCGGCCGCAGGGCCGGTCACCATCCGGTCGCGGTAAAATCCCAGAAGGTATATTTTTCTTCTCTTTTTTATATTTTTTAGTTATATTTGTATTTAAATAGCTTAAAAAGGAAAATCGAAAGGTATATATGCATAAACAGTTTCGAAAAGAAAAAAAATGAAAATAAAAGAGAAAAAAAAAACTATGACCTTAACACGTTCGAACTTTTCCTTTTTCTTTCTTCGTCTGCTTGTTGCTCTTTGTTGATTATTTTGTATGTTTGAATCTATATTTCTTATGTATTTTTGAAAGAAAAAAAAAATCCCACCCTACAATGGTTTTGGATTCGGCTTTAAATAGCCGTTTACATGTCTCTCTTCTTGCTTTCTGTCTATTGCGTTTAATGCTTGCAAGTGCAGCTTGGGCGGTGGAGGCAGATGCCACTTACACTGGCAATGTGACGGGAGGCGGTGGGATTAGGTGATTTAGGGTTTCAGATTCTGAAACCCTAAATTTGGGCTAGTTGGGTCAATTTGGGGTTGGGGTCTGTTTGGAGTCATTTGGGCTGGCAAATTGGGCTTGTACAGCTGCCCCTCTTTGCTCGTTGTCGTGTAACGAGAATAGAGTAAAGACTTTCAAGAAAGACCAATTTGCTCGGTCACCGAGTCTTGACATCTTTAGTACTCTTATTCTTCATGTAGCTTCGGCTCGTCACTTTACTCCGCTCCACTGCAACTTCAGAGAAGTGAGATTTGCTATCTTCAGTCTGCTCCGCTTGCAGCTTTAGGGAGATAAGACTTGTAACTTCAATCTGTTCCGCTGAAACTTCAAGGAGATCTGCTGTGGCTTCGAGCCACTCTAACGCCATTTCCGGGAGAATGGGTTCATAGCTTCGATCTGTTTCCCTACTACTTAGGGTGATGAGATCTTCAAATCTTTAGCCTGTTACCCTATTGCTTAGGGTTTAAGGCCCATGCGTCGTTGAACTACTCCACTAATTCTTAGGGATACAAGATCTATAATCTTCAGCCTGCTACCCTATTGCTTAGGGGGTTAAGGCTCATCACATTCGATCTGTTTCCCTACTGCTTAGGGGTTTAAGGCCTATCACCTTCGATCTGTTTCCCTACTGCTTAGGGGGTTGAGATCTAAAAATTTAGCCTGTTACCCTACTGCTTAGGGGTTTAACGTCTTCGACTTGCTCCACTACTGCTTAGGGAGATAAGATCTACCATTTGGTCTGTTACCCTACTGCTTAGGGGGTCAAGACCTTGTGAATTCTTAGCCTGTTACCCTACTGTTTAGGGAGTTAAGGCTTGCTACCTTCGATCTGTTTCCCTACTGCTTAGGGGGTTAAGATCTGAAAATTCAGTCTGTTACCCTACTACTTAGGGGTTTAAGACCTGTAAATTAACCGATTCCACTGCACCGTCCTCTTAGGAACACGATCTGTAAAATCAGTTTCATGTATCTATGTTTATGCCAAATAATTAGGATGCTATGATTGAAATGAATCAAATGCTCCTAACTAAATGTGATGCTTATGTCAAATAACTAGGATGCTATGATCGAAATGAATCAAATGCTCCTAAATAGGTGTGTCACGAATGATCTATGAATGCACAAGTGCAGCATGTTATGAGAATGAATCCTGGGTTGTCATTGCTAGTTGTTCGTTAAGGTTCGATCATTAACGGTGCCCTGTCTTCTTGTTCAGCTTAGATCTTTGAACAGGAAACCCGAAGAGGTAGTCTCAATTTAAACTATTTCTTCTCAAATGTTTCCAATCTTTAAGTTTGGTTAGCTCTAAATAATAGCCCTGTTTCAGGTTCCTATACTATTTAGAAACTTTAAGAGTAATATGCAGAACTCTTTTTGCGGAAATGACTTTAGTCCATTAATCATCATTTCAATGCAAAATGCTTGGAAAAGATCATAACAATGACAGGAATGAAATTTGACAGAAACAAAATTTGAAGGGAATAGATTAATCACAGACAACAAACATTTCTGGAATATAAAATGAATAAAAAGAAAATAGGTGCCCCATATATCGCAGCGTGAGCTTCTCCGTACGAACTTCTTGAGGACTCCCTTTTTGCCCAAAACGTGTTTAGGGGGTCTAGAGTACTCTTGTAGATGCCCCAAGATGTAACATCTCTCCTCCTTGTTAATTTAGGTATCATAAGACCACCGCATGCCCCACCTTTGATCAATATTTGAATCGCCCTTTACGGGTTTTCGATTCAAAATCCCTTTGGTCTCAAGGTGCCCTTTGCGAGTTTTCACCTTGGCCTCTCTTTTTTTTTAGGCGAAGTATTTCTTAACCGAATCTGAATTCACAGGATTGGGTAAAGTCTTGCCATCCATTTCAGCCAATATCAATGCTCCCCCAAAAAAGACCTTTTTTACCACATAAGGTCCTTCCCAATTCGGCATCCATTTTCCTCTGAAATCCTTTTGTATGGGCAGGATCTTTTTCAATACTAGGTCTCCTTCGTGGAACTCTCTTGGACGAACCTTTTTGTTGTAGGCTCGCATCATTTGCTTTTGGTACATCTGACCATGACGGATAGCCTTTAGCCTCTTTTCTTCAATCAGATTCAACTGATCGTATCATGACTGGATCCATTCTGCTTCATCCAACTTTACTTCTGACAAAACTCTGAGGGATGGAATCTCAACCTCGATAGGTAAAACCGCCTCCATTCCATAGACCAATGAGAAAGGCGTTGTCCCGGTGGAAGTCCTAACAGACGTTCGATAAGCATAGAGGGCAAATGGTAGCTTTTCATGCCAGTCTTTATAAGTTTCAGTCATTTTCCCCACAATCTTCTTAATGTTTTTATTAGCTGCCTCAACCGCACCGTTCATCTTCGGACGATATGGTGACGAGTTGTGGTGTTTGATCTTGAATTGGTTGCAGACATCCTCTATTGTGCTGTTGTTCAAATTCAATGCGTTGTCCGATATGATCCTTTCTGGCATTCCATACCGACAAATGATTTCCTTTTTCAGGAACTTGCTAACTGCCGATTTAGTAACATTGGCATATGAAGCAGCTTCTACCCATTTTGTGAAATAGTCAATAACCACGAAGATGAACCGATGCCCATTTGAAGCTTTTGGCAAAATTGGCCCAATCACATCCATGCCCCACATCGAGAAAGGCCATGGTGAAGTCATGACATGCAGGGGTGAATGAGGCACATTAACCTTGTCTCCATAGATTTGGCATTTATGACATCTTTTGGCGTAGTTAATACAATCTCCTTCCATGGTGGACCAATAATAACCAAACCTCATAATTTGCCTGGCCATTGTAAAGCCATTAGCATGTGTCCTACAGACGCCCTCGTGGACTTCTTCCAAGACTTTCTTGGCCTTAATAGCGTCTACACATCTTAACAGTACTTGATCCTTTCTTCTTTTGTATAGGATCTCCCCGTCCAAGACGTAGTCATTGGCCAGTCTTCTCAACGTTCTTTTGTTGTTCTCAATAGCCTGGTCGGGGTACTCATGATTCTTCACATATCGCAGGATATCGTGGTACCAAGGGTGATCATCATTTTCTTCTTCTTTTTCGAGGTTGTAACAATGAGCCGGAGCCTCGTAAATGCTCATTTGGATTGATTTCACATCCCTTTGCCTATTCACCTTGATCATAGAAGCTAAAGTTACCAGGGCGTCAGCCATCTGATTTTCTTCTTGTGGGAGATAGCAGAAGACGATGTCATCAAACTCTTTAATTAATTCAATGATCAGCCTTCGATAATTGATCAACTTGGGGTCTCTCGTCTCCCATTCACCTTTGAGTTGATAAATCACTAGGGCAGAATCTCCGTATACCTCTAACACATTGATTTTATGCTCTATGGCCGCGCGAATTCCCATGATGCATGCTTCGTATTCTGCCATATTGTTCATGCAATCAAAATCCAATTTACTAGTGAAGGGATAATGATCTCCGTTCGGGGATACCAGAACTGCCCCGATTCCGTTACCCACAGCATTTGATGCTCCGTCAAAGTTTAGCTTCCAAAGATAATCTTCTTGGGGGTCTTCTTCAGTGGTCGCTATGTACATTAGATCTTCATTTGGGAAGTTGAACTTTAAGTGCTTGTAGTCCTCTAGGGCTCTACTGGCTAGAAAATCTACTATCGCACTTCCTTTTACAGCTTCTGGTTAACGTAGACTATATCGAATTCAGAAAGTAGAATTTGCCATCGGGCCATTCTCTTATTCAAAGCAGTCGACTCCATCAAGTACTTCAGAGGGTCTATTTTAGAGATTAGCCAAGTTGTGTGGTACAACATGTATTATCTCAATCTTCGAGTTGTCCAGATTAGGGCACAACACAACTTTTCAATTGGCTAGTATCTTGTTTCACACTCAGTGAACTTCTTACTGAGGTAATATATCGCTCTTTCTTTCCTTCCTGACTCATCGTGCTGGCCAAGCACACATCCCATAGAATTTCAAACACCGTTAAATACAGTATCAATGGCTTGTCTGGACTAGGTGGTGTCAACACTGGGGCATTAGACAAATATTGCTTAACCTTGTCGAAAGTCTTCTGGCACTCCTCGTACCAAACACCAGGGTTGTGTTTCTTAAGTAGACGGAATATGGGGTCACATTTCTCGGTTAGTTGTGAAATAAACCGAGCGATGTAATTTAATCTTCCTAGGAATCCTCGAACTTCCTTTTGAGTACGCGGTGGTGGTAACTCTTGTATGGCTTTGACCTTATCTGGGTCAATCTCAATCCCTTTTTCACTAACTATGAATCCTAGCAGTTTTCCTGACCTAGCCTCGAAGGTACACTTTGCTGGATTGAGTTTCAGCTGAAATTTCCTCAACCTCAAAAATAATTTCCTCAAGACTAGCACATGCTCTTCTTCTATCCGAGATTTGGCGATCATGTCGTCAACATAGACTTCAATTTCTTTGTGCATCATATCATGGAACAAGGTTACCATGGCCCTCTGATACGTTACTCCCGCATTTTTCAGTCCGAACGGCATCACCTTATAGCAAAATGTTCCCCACATGGTTACGAATATGGTCTTATTCATGTCCTCAAGATGCATCTTTATCTGATTGTACCCTGAGAAACCATCCATGAAGGAAAAAAGTGAGTACCCTGCCGTATTGTCCACTAGAGTATCGATGTGAGGCAACGGGAAGTTATCCTTCGGGCTGGCTTTGTTCAAGCCCCTATAATCTACACACATCCGTACTTTTCCATCTTTCTTAGGGATGGGGACAATATTGGCTACCCATTCCGAGTACTTAACTACTTGTAAGAAACCAGCATCGAATTGCTTCTTGACCTCCTTTTTTATTTTCAACAAAACATTGGGCCGCATCCTTCGAAGCTTTTGTTGAACTGACTTGCATTCTTCTTTGATAGGGATTTTATGTACCACGATGTCAGTACTTAGCCCAGGCATGTCTTGATACGACCATGCAAAGACATCCTTGAACTCTTGGAGTAACTCAATAAGGTCCCGTTTTGTCTCTATGGTAATGCAGGCTCCGATCTTTACTTCTTTCTTTTCTAGTTCATCTCCCAAGTTTACGACTTCTACTGTCTCTTTGTGGGGTAAAATCTGTTTCTCCTCTTGTTCTACCATCTTTAACAAATCAGGGGATAAGTCACAGTCTCTGTCATCCCCAAAGTCCTGAGATCCCTCTAGACACATATCCCGCTCAAAAGGAGACTCTGAGTTAGTAACAACGTCGCTCATATCGTTGATATCTGGAGACCTGTTGTAGGTGTGAAGAAAGATACAAAGAACAAGATAATCTAAGAACAATGATATGTATGGTATGATTATGAATGAAAGAATAAAAGAATATTTGGAATAAGACAAAATGATGCATTTCATTGAAATAACAATTTTGAACATAAGCCTATTTCACAAAAAGGGACTCTTATTACTCCTAGGCCCAGAGTAATAAGTGTGTTTTGAATATTACTCTGTGTTAGTTCTAAAGACTACAGGAATCTCTTCCGCAGTCCAATTATTCAGAACACTTCCTGGCTCATAGGGGCAAATGCCCGATAAATTTTCTACTCCAGTTCCTTCTTCGTATGTGGCATTAATGTCCAAATTCTCCATCATTCTTTTCGCGATTTCCTTTCCCGACGTGCCCCTCTCAGGGTGAATGATTCCTCTAGACACAAAAGTCTTCGAAATATGGGGGAAGATTATTGGTTCCCATTCGATTTCTCCCTCACTCAATCGTGCTCTCCTTCTCTGTTGCTTCTTCTCTAGCTTCTTCTTTCTTTGTTTCGCGTCTGGCTTAAATCTTAGCCCAAAACGGTCTTGTTTGTCCTTCATCATCGGTGCATTACTCCTTCCTTGGAGGTATCTCCCGAGTCCTTTTCCGGGTAAGGCCCATTTTCTAATAGTTAGCCGTAGTCCCATTCTTGTAGTCTCAGATAACCTGGGCCTCGGAATCTTGTTTCTTTTGGTAATGAATGTCGCGTTCACGAACTCTAAAGATCGAAAAGATCATTCAATTGCTTCATCATTTGCCTCTAGGTATGAGGCGTCATTGGTTATTGCTGCGATGATGTCTTCTTCAGCTTTTATAGTCACCAATCGACCTTCCGTTATAAATTTGAGCTTTTGATGTAACGATGACGGCACTGCCCCCGCTGAGTGAATCCATGGTCTTCCCAACAGGCAATTATACGAAGGCTTAATGTCCATGACCTGGAACTCTATCGCGTACGTACTCGGCCCGATTAAGAGGGGTATTTCAATTCTCCCTATTACCTTCCTTTCCGTGCCATCAAATGCTCTCACTACATTTTGGCATGTCTTCATATAAGAACTATCCACTAGCAACCTATTCAGTGTAGATAGGGGTAGGACATTTAGTGCAGACCCATTGTCAATCAATACCCCTGGTAAAGTGTACCCTTTACAGCGAGTCGTGATGTGTAAAGCTTTAGTAGATCCTCGGCCCCCTGGCGGTACTTCATCGTCATTAAAGAATATGAAGTTGTCTGCACTTATATTGTTGACTAAGTGGTCCAGTTTGTTTACAGAGATATCATTAGCAACATAAGTTTCATTCAGCACCTTCATTAATGCGTTGCGATGGGTTTCTGAGCTTAAGAGTAAGGCCAGTACCGATATATGAGCTGCTGCTTGTGCAGCTGTTCCACGACACTGTATTCACTGTGCTTTAAAAATTTTAAGAATTCCTTTGCTTCTTTTTCAGTCACTGATTCATTAACAGTTGGTTCAGGTCCCGCCGGCTTCTCTTTCTTTTGCTCAATTGCTAATGATTTTCCTTTAGCCTGTTCGACTTTTGTATTTAGGGTATAACGCCTTCTACTGCACGTATAAAAACCCTCGTCTTGACTTTCCTCTGATGCATTAATCAGGATTTCCTCTCCCGGGATTGTCACATTGTAACTATAGTTCCACGGTACCCTTTGTAAGGGAAAGCAACGGGCTTCTGGATTATAACCTTGGGCGTAACTTGTGCCCCGGCTTCATTCATTCTCGGACGTGATATGATAACCACTGGGTGGTTGACTTTGTAAACATCATTCGTCGACCCTTCTTCGGAGGCACACACATCTGTTTCTTCTAGGTTCTCGACATATTCGAAGAATTCCAGCTCCTTATTATCCATCAACCCTTGTAACAAAGCCCTGAATTCACTGCATTTCTGAATCTCGTGAACCTCTTGATCATGGAACTCGCAATAATTCTTTGCTTCTCGGGGTCTGACCCTTGAATTCTGTGTTATCAACCCTCTTTCCACAATTTTCTTCCATACTTCTTTCAGCGGGGTTTTTACTTTTGCAATATTCATCTTAATTTCTTTCCCCGAACTCTCGATTATCGTATTTATCCCCTTATCCCCATGGTTGGGTAATGGATTCTCTGCACTAGATGTATCATCAAATTTCACGATGCCCATGTTGATGAGTCTTTCAACTAATTTCTTGAAAGTGGTGTAATTTTCTATCGAGTGTCCTGTGGCTCCCGCATGGTATTTGCATTGGGCATTTGCGTTGTACCATTTGGGGTATGGAGGTTGCATTGGTTTTAGATAGAAAGGAGACATGACATGTGCATCGAATAAACTTTGGTATAACTCCTTGTATGTCATTGGAATGGGCATAAATTGGAGTTTCTCCCTATTTTGCCTTGTATTAGGCTCTTGTCTAGGTGGGCCCTGCTGACCAGGGATTGTCGACCTTGGTTGGCTTACGGTGATCGATTCTGAATATGAGCTCACATTATTCACCTCGTGCTCTTTCCTTCTCGGTGCTAACCTCTTGGTGCTTTCTCCAGCCTCTATTTTCCCACATCTTATCGCATTTTCTATCATTTCTCTAGACATTACTATGTTTGAAAAGCTTTTGGTCGCGCTACCCAGCATATGGTTAATGAAAGGCGCCTTCAGGGTATTGATAAAGAGCATAGTAGTTTCCTTTTCCAACAGAGGGGGTTGGACTTGTGTGGCCACCTCTCTCCATCGTTGGGCATACTGCCTAAAGCTTTCGTTATGCTTTTTCTCCATATTCTGTAAAGTGATTCTATCAGGGGCTATGTCTGTCACATAACCGTACTGCTTCATGAAGAATTGTGCTAAATCTTTCCATGAACTGATTTGAGTGTGACTCAGTTGGTTGTACCATCTAGAAGCAGCCCCAACTAGACTTTCTTGGAAGCAGTGAATTAATAGTTGGTCATTATTAACATGGCCTGCCATTCGTCTCCAGAACATAGTGATGTGAGCTTCGGGACAGCTAGTCCCGTTGTACTTCTCAAATTCTGAAATTTTAAACTTGGGAGGAGTACCAGGTCCAGAACCAAACTTACTTCTTTAGCATCAATTCCACCACGATAGTCGGTGCTTTCCATTTCTTTAAATTTTTATTCTAACCATCTACACCTTTCTTCAAGCTCTTTCGGGAGTTCTACCCTTGTCTTCTCTATTTCTGTTACTTCATCGAGATTGAAGACCACTGGGTTAGTCGGGTTATCCCCTGGATTGGAGCCCAAGCCAGTCTGATAATTCATCGGTACTAAGACACCGGCCTGAAATGGTTGGGGCCTAATTGTGACCGATGGCCTTCTTGGGTACATATCAGGTTGTGTCTGAACGTCCACTGGGGTAAAACCCAGAGGGTAGGTAGGATCTTCATTATCATCTTCCACATTGATCAATGGGCTTTTCCCTTTTTCTAATCCGCCAGCCAATAGACGTGTTAATTGGTCCATCATACTTTTCTAGGACTCCAGCATCTGGTCCCTCACATCTTGCTGGATTTTGGCCAGCTGTTCTTGCATACGTGCCTGTAGTTGATCCTGTATCTCTTTTTGCATCTGTTCCAATCTCTCTAACCTTTGGTCCATTGCTCTTGTTTTTCCTCTTGTACCGTAACGATGTTCCAGGGTAACTGTCATGATTTTCAGGGTTTTGTAAGTTTTAGTGCGTGTGATGCAATGCTGATGCATGAATGCAATGAATGCAAAAAAACGTTGATTCCAATTCGATTTCATTAGAGTAACTTTTCTAGAAAACAAGTTTCTTTACATAAAATAGATTACATATAAGGCTTGGCCCTGATACTTAAGGCCTTGACCTGCCTAAGAAGCCAAGCTAGCTCTCGGCCTCGGTCCGATTCAGACTCGTATTTTAAACTTAGTACATCGGCCTGTACTGCTAATGTTTGCAAGTGATCAGCTACTTCTCGCACTTGAGTCAAAGTTTCGCCCATGACGTAGTCCCTGTTCCGGACCTGATCTTGAGATTGAAGAAGTTGCTCCTTCCATCGCTCGTCATTTACCTCGAGGAGTTCAATCTGAAGTTCACAATTTTGCAGCGCTGTTTTAAGTTCTTCTATATTCTCTTTTAATTATTCAATTCTGTTCTGACTAGCTTTCAACTCGATTACAGAGTTACGCATACGATACTGATACAAGGCCCTCTCTAACTCTGATACCCGGATCTTTAACCTCTCCTTCTCGTTCTGGCTTTCTACCAAACTTCTTTTCAGAGCACCTTCTCGAGCTTGGACATCCCGAAATTTTTCTTCCCATTGGTTGGCTTTTCTTTTCTCTTCTTTGACTTCCTGTCACCACTGTTAAGATGTTTTTCCTAACCCAGCGATTTTCATTGACCTACGCAGCTTCTTGTAATCCGTCCAAATCCTCTTCAGCCTTGTTTTTTCCTTTTCTGAGTCTTTCGGCTTCTAGTTTCTGGACATCGACATCTAATCCCAGCTGTATTTTTTCTTCCTCCAATTGCTCGATCCTCTTTTCTAATTCCAGACTCTTTCTCTCGAAATCTTGCCTGATGATTTCTAGCTCAGATGAGATTACTTTCAAGTGTTCTTCCATCGACCGAGGATTCTCTTGATCTAACGTAGGGATGTTGTCGTTAATCCTCTAATTCCACCACCGGTCATACTCAGGGGTAGTCATGGGATTGGCAGTAAACTTTTTCATTCTACGAGTCTGGTTCTAAGCATTTGATATCTTGCGAAATTTTTTTTTGTAATTATTCCTCGTGAATACGAACTCACACTGAGCCAACCCGTGTGTCGGTGGCGTAAACTGTCTGGATCTGTACTGTCTTAATGCAAGCAGAGGAGCATACCCGACGGCTCCCCATACTCCTAACAAGGGAACCCAATTGAAGTCTCCGCATCGATACAAGATTTCATCAGGAACCATCCACTGGGCTCTCCATTCAACGTCTTCTTCTTGCAAATTTTGAAGAACCATCATCCAATTTTCTTCTGTAATATCATCTCGCCTTGGTGTAGCTACTAACTCTTTCAGTGGAGAGTAATTTTCAGAGAAGATACGATACGAGACCTTTTCTACTTTTCAAAAATGACTGTGGAACCAGGATAGCAAGAGCTATGCACATCCAATAAATCTTTCGACAAGCATTCAATGACCTAAAAGTTTCAGCCAAGATTGCGGGTACAGGTGTGGTCCCTTTACCAAGCCTGTCAAAAAGATCAGAGACCGCCTCGTCTATATGCCCCAAAGCTTTGGGGAAGATAACCAGACCGTAAATGCTCAGGGCGAAGACATCTACCCTTTTCTTCACATCGAGGTGCGCTAAGATTAGATCTCTCAGGTTCTTCCAAGAAATGCATTTACAATCTCCTTTTTGTTTGATCCGGGTTGTGACCCACTGTTCGCTCATCCCTGTGATGTTCATCAGCTTTTTTGAAAAGGCTGGGACATTGGCAGGTCTGGAATAAATTCTGTCAACCTGAATCTTCGGGCAATGGAGCAAGGCCGTGTACTCTTCTATAGTAGGTACCAAATCTACCCTCCCGAAAGTGAAGCAACTGTAAGCAGAATTCCAATATTGGGCAAGGGCTCGAAACAGGTGTTCATCTACCTTGACATCGAGCAGATAAGGTAAATCCCCGTAATGATCATAGAATAGTTGTTTGGCCTCGTCATCCCACTGACTCCAAATTTCTTTCATCTCTTGGAGATTATTCTGAGTTACGCTGATTCGAGTAAAATCCCACAACTCTGACACGTACCCCTCGTAATACTGTCACCTTTCTCTTGTTGCATTGTCTTAGCCCATATCCGGACAGCCGCGTTGTCCTCTACTTTATCAAAAAACCCCTTTTCCATGATAAGCTATCTACTTAGAAACCGAATGTGAATCAACACCTTTTGTGATGAAAATGCCATGCAAATACAATCGAAGCAAAACACAGCAAGTCAGTATCTCATACGCAGTTTAAAGCAAACAAAGAATAATAAATATAGCACTTGCTCAGGTAACCACTAGGGTTTCGGAGTGGCTATCCTAGGGTGGGCTCTTAAGGCTCGCTACATGGGGTTCGGTTCTAGAGTAAAGGTACCTGAACCAGCGAATTCCTCGATCTTTACCCATTATAGGCTTATACAGACCGAGTTCAGTTCAGGGGAATACATTTCCCTATGGCTACACGGAGATGAAAATCTCACAAAGACATAGGTACGGATGTATCCCGAAAGCCATCCACTATCCTGCACGGAGGTGAAAACCTCATGGAGTAGTTTCTCACTCCCACTTAGAAGGGTGCGACCACAGAGGTCATGCAATGCAATATGCAAAACTATTTAAAGACACAGACCAACGCAACAGGTATTATATCATAAACCACAAAAATAGCTGATGGAATGCAATAAAAGGATCGTATTTCAAAACAAAATTTCCAATTTTCGATAAAAAGACAAAAGTTAATCAACTTGTGGCTTGACTCTCTTATTTGGTCCCTAGTGGAGTCGCCAAGCTGTCGTAACCATTTTTTGAAAAAAAAGGAATCGACTTAAATTTTGAAAATGAAAATTAATAGAGGAATCGCCACCAATCTTTTTTGATAAGGTGTGATCGGGTCACCTCGTAAAAGTGGTTGTTTTTAATAAATGGTTTGATTTATTTTAAACAACGATTTTGGTCCACGCAAACCAAGAAAATAGGTTCGGGAGTTGGTTACGCACGAGGAAGGATTAGTACCCTCGACACGCCCAAAATTGGTATCTAGTTGATTAATTAGTGTCTTAGTGTCAAAGATTTGAAAACTTGAAAAAATTTAAAATACGATCCCTCTTTGTATTAATACTGATTTAAAAATGATCGAATAAATTAAAATGAATGTTAAGGATTCTCTTATCTCGAAGTACTAAAATATCATGCCCAGTAAGTTAGGACATGACATCTCGAACTTTGAGACTGAGCTTACCTTTTATTTGAAATTCATGTACTTTGACCTCCTTTTTAAGAAGGGTATTCGACTATTTAGTGTAAACGAGGAAAATCGAAACCCAGTAAGTTAGGGTACGACATCTCGAATTTCCAAATGCCGAATATTGTCTTGTTAGCAAAAATCTTATCTCGAGATAGCAAAATGTCATACCCGGTAAGTTAGGGCACGACACCTCGTGTCTCCGAGAATAAGTATTTTTTCAAAACTTGTATTGTGGTTTAAAAGAGTATTCCGTTATTTAGATTTAAATGAGAAAAATCGAAACCTAGTAAGTTAGGGCACGATTGTCTCGAATTTACCAAATACGGAATATCATTTTTATGAAAGGATTATTTTAAGGTATCGAGTAAAAAATATAATGAGAAAAATATAAAAACAAATTATGGTATTAATAATAACGTATAATAATGGGTGACAATAATGAGCATTTATAAGAAAATGACATAAGAGCATGGTTAGTAATTTGTAGATATAAACAAATGCGTGAAGAAAATGAAATGATCGAACGCATAAGTAAATTAATACAAATAAAATGAACAAAACATGGCAAAATAAAAATGGCAATAATAATAATAATAATAATAATAATAATAATAATATAAATAATAATAGTATAAAACGATAATAATACATATGGTATTTAAACATTATAATAATAGTCATAATAACAATATTAGTATTAATAATAATAATAATGATAATGGGAATAGAAAATAAATAAAAATAATATAATATAATGATAATAATAAAAGTAAAAGTGACGGCAATAACAATAGTAATAGTAAATAACAATAATAACAATAATGCAAATAATGAAGGATCTAAGGTTTGAAATTATTTACAAAGATATAAATAAATAAATGATGAAATGATAATAATAAGAGTAGTGATATATAAACAAAATAAGTGGGCTAAAATATTTATGTATATATATAATATATATAAATATATAATAAAAAGAGGGTATACACGATAGAATATTAATAATCATGTGCATAATATGGAGTGTAATATATATATATATATTAAAAGGATGTACGTATGACATACGAATGTATTAACAAAACAATAATATCAACAACTAATAATAATATATAAGTATATACACATATATATATATATATGTTAAAGATATATACATAATATAATAAAACATATGCTAATATTAATTAAAAATATGTATATAATATAGTATCTGAATATGTATACATAAAATGTATATTAGGAATAACAATAATATATAAAACTATAAATATATATAAAAAATACATATGTGTATAAGTATTAATTGAAACAAAAAGAATAATTCTAATATAGTAAAAATATGCTAATAATAATAATAATAATAACGATAATAGTAAATGGAATAATAAATAATATTAAAAATGAAATAAAAAATAGTAAAATAATATAAAAAAAACAAACTAAAACTGGAAAAAGGACTAAATTCGAAACAACAATGAAGTTTTGGGGTCAATTTAAAAGGAAATATAAAAGAGGGGACCCATTTGAAAGCGCGTGCAACTGCGGAGGGCCAAAAAGGCAATTTGCCCGAGCCCTTAAAACGACGTCGCTGAAGGAAGGACCAAATCGCAAAACGCGATAAATTTCAAGGCCAATTTAAAAGAAATAAAAAACCTGATTGCAAAATGTATAAAAAGCGGAAGGACCGCGCGCGCAATTAGACCATTATGCAAAAACACGCGGATCTTGAGGCGGGTCGGGTCGGAAGGATCGGATCGCATCAAAACGACGTCGTTTTGGGGCTAAAAGGCAGCCCCCAAAACGACATCGTTTTGGGAGGCTATAAAAGGGCCATTTTCAGCAAAAAAAAATCATTTGTGCAGCTGAAGGAAAAAAAAAAGAGAGAGGAGAGGGGAGGGTGCGATTTCCGGCCGCAGGGCCGGTCACCGTCTGGTCGCGGTGGCCGGAAATCCCAGAAGGTATATTTTTCTGCTCTTTTTTATATTTTTTAGTTATATTTGTATTTAAATAGCTTAAAAAGGAAAATCGAAAGGTATATATGCATAAACAGTTTCAAAAAGAAAAAAAGGAAAATAAAAGAGAAAAAAAAAACTATGACCTTAACATGTTCGAACTTTTCCTTTTTCATTCTTCGTCTGCTTGTTGCTCTTTGTTGATTATTTTGTATGTTTGAATCTATATTTCTTATGTATTTTTGAAAGAAAAAAAAAATCCCACCCTACAATGGTTTTGGATTCGGCTTTAAATAGCCATTTACATGTCTCTCTTCTTGCTTTCTGTCTATTGCGTTTAATGCTTGCAGGTGCAGCTTAGGTGGTGGAGGCAGATGCCACTTGCACTGGCGATGTGACGGGAGGCGGTGGGATTAGGTGATTTAGGGTTTTAGATTCTGAAACCCTAAATCTAGGCTAGTTGGGTCAGTTTGGGGTTGGGGTCTGCTTGGGGTCATTTGGGCTGGCAAATTGGGCTTGTACAAGTACATGATGTTTTGGACTTCCCTTATTCACAATATCACCGAACGTCTTTAGGTCGGTACATTCCATTTTTATATATTAACCTTTCAAATATTACAAATGATATGTCTTGGTAAACACATCTACTAACTTATCACTAGAGTTAAGGTAAATTTTATTTAATTCTTATTTTTTCAGTTAATATTTAAATATTAATATTATCTGTTTTATTTTAAATTCATTAGCATTTATATAATTTTAATTTACTTCTTTAAGCATGTGTTTTACAAATTAAATAAAATCTAAATATTAAAGATTTATGTTGACATGTGAAAAAATAATTAGTATGATAAGCTAATTTTGCTTAATGTTTCGTTGTAACGACAATTAGAATAAAAATAGGCAACACAAATAATAAGAGAAGAAAAGAATTGACACAACCAACCGACCACTTACACAAAGAAGTAATTGCAGCTCTAATACCAACCTCAATTGTTACAAATCACTCACTCAATACCTCAAAATACAATCAACAAATCTCTCCAAATAATATTTAAAAAAGTGTCATAAAATAACCATAAGAACATAATAAAGCTGACAACAAAGACACCTAAAAAACTGTTCCCAACATAAGAAAGAAACAAAGGCTAGTAATGAGAAAAACTCAAGAAAGTGAAAATCTCCCAGCTCTCTCTGTCGTTATTTACCAAGGGAGAATGAAGCTTATTTGTAGCCATTTATAGCAGCAAGATAAACTCCTTTAAATCAATAGATAAATCCTTGAAAAATTCCCTTAAATAATTATGATATTTATTTCTAAAAAATAGCTTTTTAATCATCAAGATATAATAAAACTTCAATGCTAATCAAATCATCTCAAGGAAGTAGATTAAGAGGCTTAATATCCAAGTCAACCCATATTTCTAGTTTTGTCAAATATATCACATTTAAATGGATCGAATTCAACACAAACAGAATCTATTAAAACTCAATTCAATTATCTAAGTAGAAAAACAATTTAATTACAATAAAACACCAAACAAGCAATAATTTTCTCAATATCTTAAAATTTAGGTTTCAAATCTAACAATTAACATTCTCTCATAATTTAATGTAAATTTTGATTGTAATGAAAAAAATTTTAATGTGAGTTGCATGTGGAGCTTACAGAAATTAAAGTCAGGTTCAACAAGTGTGTTTGTAATTTGGTAGTTGGATTAAAATTCAATTTTGAATCAACTGGTTAGCTAATGTGACCGCAGCCCTTGTTCGACGGATAGCATTATGGTTCAAAAGTTATAAATTCTATCTTAGCCGAGTTTGTTGACCTAGGTAAAGCTAGCATATTGACAAAGGATAGTAAAAATATATAATCACTTTTGAACCATATACTAAAAGATAAATAAAGGGATGCTATCCCATAAACAAGGGCTTCAGTGACATACCCTGACCAGTTGAATTAGCATATTGACAAAGGATAGTAAAAATATATAATCACTTTTGAACCATATACTAAAAGACAAATAAAGGGATGCTATCCCATGAACAAGGGCTTCAGTGACATACCCTGACCAGTTGAATTAGCATATTGACAAAGGATAGTAAAAATATATAACCATATACTAAAAGACAAATAAAGGGATGCTATCCCTTGAACAAGGGCTTCAGTGACATTCCCTAACCAGTTGAATTATATCAGTAGTGGAATAAGAAAATTTACTTTGAAGGATGAAATTAAATTATATTTTTTATGATAATAAAAATATTATTTTATTATTTTATCTTCATAATTTTAAAATATTAAATTAAATTTTTATTATTTTTGATAATCTAAATTAAAATTTTACTAATTTAGAAGGCCATAGCCCCTGGATCTCCATTATGTTCTGCACTAAATTGATGAATCTAATCTTTATATTTAAATTTTATAATTTTATTTTTTTTAGTGATGCAGTTCCGCTCGATTAAAATAATTTATCTGGTCAATATACTCACGTTTCCACCATGAATGATAACATAAAAGACTGAATATATGTCCTTTGAACTATAAATTAAAAGACAAAAAAATGCTACCGGTCGTTACATACTTAACCCTATAAATACTACTCCCTCATCTCTGCTATTGCATACAGAATCTTAGATTAAAGTAGGAATCCAGCAATGGATTATTTCCCTTCAGTCACAGCAACTTCAATTGTTGCAATCCTTGCTTTTCCACTACTATTTCTTTTCTCTTTCCTATCCATCTCAAGAAGAAACACAAACTCGAAGAAAACAGCACCGGAATCTGGTGGAGCATGGCCTATTATTGGCCATCTCCGCCTCTTAGGAGGGCCACAACCACCTCATATAAGCTTGGGTAACATGGCTGACAAATATGGAAGAATGTTCACTATCAAGTTGGGTGTGCGTAGAGCTTTGGTGGTGAGCAGTTGGGAGATTGCTAAAGAATGTCTCACCACACATGATAAAGCATTCGCCACTCGTCCAAAGGCAGTAGCCCAGGAACTCTTAAGTTACAACCACGCCATGATCGCCACTGCTCCTTATGGACCTTACTGGCGTCAAATGCGTAAGTTCACCACTATTGAGCTCCTCTCAAATCATCGCCTCAACTTGCTTAAACATGTAAGGGAATCCGAGGTGAAAACATCATTGCAACAGTTATATCAACTATGGAACAAGAAGAAAAGTAGTAACAGTGACAAAGTATTGGTGGAGATGAAGAGATGGTTCAGAGATGTTACTCTTAACGTGATACTAATGATTGTTGTAGGGAAACGAATACCGAATTCATACGAAGGTGTTGAAACCGTGGAATGGAAGAAGTCGGTGGACGAATTCTTTGAACTATCTGGGAAGATCGTGGTGGCAGATGCATTGCCGTTTTTGAGATGGTTAGACATTGGTGGAGAAGAGAAGCGCATGAAGAAGGTATCCAAAGAATTGGACCAACTTGTTGAGGGATGGCTACGAGAACACAAGGAAAAGATAGCTGAAAATGAGGCAAATAGTGAGGAAGATTTCATGGGAGTGATGCTATCTAAGCTCCGTGATGATGTTGAGGAACATGATGCTAAAACTGTCAACAAAGCCACCAGTCTCGTATGTGCATTTCTTAACCAAAATTTTCAATTATAATTCATATTTAATCTTTTTATTGCCTGCACATAATTGATGATTCCCTCTTTGTTGTCAATGTATTGTTTGATTTGGTTTCTTTATATCATCAGTGTTAGTAAGTACAGGAAAATAGAAAGGAAATACAAAAAGAGTATAGGAAAATAGAAACGACTGCTAACAACCTAACCTTATACACTAACAATCTGCTCTCTTTAATGCTGTCTGTCTACTCTGAACCGATCACCAGTTTTGTTTCCTATAAAATATGGGACACTTGTTGCCTTGTTACATAATTTCTTGTGTTTTTCAAATAGTTTAAGTGGGGTTCTTTGACAAACTTAAGTTTATCGAATATAATTGTAGTTTAATAGATTTTGTATTTACTTGGATTGGATTTCAATCATGAAATTGATATTTACTTTTTTTAATTCGATTTTTATGACATATTTTAATTTATTTTTTTTTTTAATTCTTTTAAAATTGGATGATATGAACTAATCAAATTTAGAGACGTGACACATATACCGCATCATTAGCTGATGTGTTTACCATGTGCAACAACCTATTAGTTCATATCATTTACTTTTAACAGAATTAAAAAAATGAATAAAACGTGCGACCGAAATTAAAGTATTGATTTGAACATTGAAATTTAATTTAGATACCAAAATATATATACCATAAAAAATGTATAATTCTTTCTTCTTTTAATAAAATTATTTTAGCTTTAAAGTCACTCAATATTGATCCTTTTATGATACATGATGTAACAGTCTCTTGTATTAGCTGCGGAAGATACCACATCGATTACAATGACATGGGCTTTAGCTTTATTGCTTAATAATCGAGATGAATTGAACAAGGTCCAACAAGAATTAGACATCCATGTTGGCAAGGATAAACTGTTAGTAACAGAATCAGACACTAAGAACTTAGTGTACCTTGAGTCCATCATTAAGGAAACGCTACGTCTATATCCTCCTGCTCCACTCTCAGCGACCCATGAAGCCATTGAAGATTGTAAAATTGATGGATACGATGTTTCAGCTCGCACTTGGCTTATTTTCAATCTTCACAAGATTCATCGTGATCCCCACATATGGACAAACCCATCTGAGTTTCGGCCAGAAAGATTTATGACCACCCACAAAGACTTTGATGTGAGAGGACAAAATTTTGAATTGATTCCATTTGGTAGTGGCAGAAGAATGTGCCCCGGAATTTCATTTGCACTTCAGGTTTTACAGCTTACGTTGGCTAATGTGTTACATTGGTTTGAGTTTGAAACCCCATCAGGCGAAGCAGTCGATATGCGTGAAGCACCAGGATTGACGAGTCCTAAAGCAACTCCATTAGAAGTTTATATATCTCCTCGCCTACCTGCTTTTGTTTATAATTCCACTACCTAATTTGGTTGTATCCAAATTTCTACGTCATATAAAAATTACCCTTTATACAATAAAATATAATTATACCTAGTTTGGTTGTATGCAAATTTCTACATCATATAAAAATTATCCTTTATACAATAAAATATAATTATCATATACAATTTTCTTTTGTATGTTTTGTAAGAGAAATTATTTTATGGAGCCTTCTTACCATCTATTTATTGTTCCTCCCAATTAAAATAAAACACATCACTTTTAATTTGGAAGTTTAGTTCAAATATGCATATGATGTGGAAAAAAAAGATAATATGTCTTATTTTAATTAGAAAAAACCATAAATAATATGATAAGAAAGGTTTATAAAATAATTTCAAATTTTGCAGAATTATGGTAATGTGTATGCGTGTTATGTTTTAATTGTTTTTTATCGTCACATCATTTTTAAAATAGAGAAAACCATAGATTTGAATGACTGCTTTTTGCTCTCTTTAATGCTTTGTTTTACGTTTATTTTTAGATTTTTTATTTTTCTATTTAAATAATATTAAGGATTTCATATTAATACACAAATTTAATATTTTTATTTACTTCTTACCATCTATTTTAAAATAATATAAAGTAGGTTGTTTTGAATTTTGACTCTAAGTTAAAATTTTTATATAGTTATTTTTTCTTCTAATAACATTATTTATTGATTCTTTTTATAATTATTGAAGATCTATCGTACATAAATTAACAAGCTTTTATTTTAATGGCGGAAGATAAAATGTTGTTTACAATGATATGGGTTTTATCTTTGTTACTTAATAATCGTGATCAACAATAGATTGCTAGTGAAAGAATTCGTCATTAAGGAAACTCTATACCTATATTCTGTTGCTTCGCTTTCTGTGATGCATGAATTTATTAAACATTACACCTTTATTGGATGTCATATTTCAATTGGCACTTAACTTAATATCAATCTTTAGAAGATTCATTGTGACCAACTAGTCTAAGAAACCATTTTTGAATTTCGCCTCGGAAGATTCATGACTACTCATAAAAATATTGATGTGAAGAGACATAATTTTGAACTGATTCCATTCGATAGTAGTAGAAGAATGTGCTTTGGAGTTTCGTTTTCACTTCAGATTATGCAACTTACATTAGCTAATGTATTGCATTGGTTCGAGTTTGAAATCCCGTTTAATGAAGCTGTAACGCCCCAAAACCTAGCCTAGAAGTTTAGACCGAATCTCAGAGGTTACATTGAACACCGAAGTGATCGGAAACAAAAACTTTAATTTAAACAAAGAAAACTTTATTGTTCATTATGTTCGAAACAATATTAAACTGGCGTCAAACATTCAGAAATAATCCACAGTTTCCAAAGTTTAGTTCACAGTTTGTATAATCGTCTTACAAAACGACTTAAAGTTAACCGTATAAAACTTGTGAAATTTTACTTAAACCGAATCAAATTATATTTGTCTGAGACCTCCGGTATGTCAAGTCTAGCTCCAAAACACGGAAAGTACCTGAAAGGAAAGACACTACAGAGATGAGCTACGTGAGCTCAGTGTGAATTCAAAACATGAACAGACGACAACAGACGGAGTGACACAATAAATACTTCGGATAAGTATGTGCATAAAAATATCACTTACGAAAGTCTCAATCGGTGTGTCAAGTACAATATCGAACCACAGAAATGATTTTCCAGCCATACGTAATAATCAGATCATATTACACAATGCCAGACATTAACTATATTGTCAATAACTAGAAGTTCACACAAACAAACAGAATGTTTTAACAAACAGACGTATATTCAGATGCGAACAAATGCACAATTCAAAAACCCACGCCACCAACCAAACACCACTTCGTCCATCCAGCACACCACATAATGGCTATGGTAGGCCTGTCCACCATGCACACTGCATAGAACCATAATAGGTTCATCCACCCTACACACCACAACGTGGAACAATGCCACTTAAGTAACTGTATACAGCTGAGCTAATATACGTATAGGATAGTGCGGCAAACCGCTGTACAAAAGTATCGTAGTTAAAACTGTTAATTCTGTCTTCCTTCTCTTCATAGCCAAATCCCAAAATTTTCATGCTATACAATAATGCACACATTATGTAGATATTATACAGAAACGGACATTAGCAATTCCAGTTGAACAGATTCAGATTTAATCACACTTGTATTCAAATATTCAGTTATGACAACAATAAAAAAAACTCATAATTATTCATCACATAAACAAGCAATAAAATTAAAGCCCACAAACACACGTAAATATACGAATCAAACTAAACCGAGTCCCAAACACACTTATTGAGGCTTGATCGAGGGTCGGATTACACAAAAACATAAAATAGACAATTTATGACTCAAAACAAAAGTTCTGCAAAATAAGGCCACACAACCGTGTGCCCCGGCCGTGTGGATGTGCCCAGGTCGTGTGAGGGTCTACACGCCTATGTGGAGGCCACACACGCCGATGTGGAGGGGGCACACACTCGTGTGAGCAGCCCATCATTGTCCAAAAATGCCAAAAATAAATAGCAGAGGCAACATGGCCATGTGGAGATCTCACACGGCCGTGTGGAGATCTCACACGATTGTGTGGGTCACATGCCCGTGTGGCCAGGCCGTGTGGCACCAAAATTCGCCCAAAAACCCTAATTCCCAATTTCACACAGCCGTGTGAGCCACCCATGTGGGGCACACGCCTGTGTGGCCACCTGTATGGTCACAAAACCACACCGAAACAACCCAAAATTCATGATTCTGATGTCAAAACGCTTCCCAACAATTGATAACCTAGAATTATGCCAAAACATACAGAATCCCATGCAATTTAGTAATCATATATACTTAAAGTAATCAATTTCATAATCACACAAGACATTGTCAGATTTCACCGAAATTCTATGTCGAAGTTAAACCATTTCAGAACACACACCTTAGAACGCGATATCAAGCAACACCTTTGATAACACGACGTACAAGAACGATCAGTCTTGATAGACAACACATAACGTGAGTGTAAAACAGAAGAAACAAAAAATCAAAAGAACTGAAATTTGGAAAGAACAGAAATAAAAAGAATGATGGGAACAATAGGAAAGAAAAAAATAAAAAACAAAAGATGAAGAGCATAAACTTTTCTTTTCTCTTTAAAAAGTAACTTCCTCTTTAAAAACATAAAAAAAACATAGATAAATATCAAAATACTCACAGGGATTCAAACTTAAAACCCAGAAACACACTAACATACAACTAACCAGCAGACCAACAAACCCATTCTAACATTAAAACGCGAAGTTGAACCCAAATATTCAACCCACTCATTGACCTTAACCACGAACCTCAAAACTTTTAACCCTAGATTCCGGGATGTTACAGAAGCAATTGATATGCGTGAAGTAACAGAAATGACGAGTCCTAAAGCAATTCCATTGGAAGTTCATATAACTCCTCACCTACCGACTTTTGTTTATAACTCAAACAACTAATTGAAAAAAATAATATTAATTTATACTCAAATAAACCTCTAAATTTTAATTTTGTTATACACATTCTCACACACTACCATTAAGCCACTCCATCTTATCCTAATGAAGCCACCATGCCTCTACAGTGACCTTATATATAATCATTCCAATGGAACCCAAATCAAAGCTCCATCCCCCTTCTCTATAAAGGTTTTCTCCATCTCAAGAAGAAAGAGAGGCTTGTATGATATTTCTGCATTTTCTTAAGCATATTTTATCATTATGCATATAATTAAAAAATAAAATTGAATTGTCATAATAGACAGTACAATGCCAATCAAATTATTGTTCTGAAATGAAGAAAAGGTATTGGGCAACGAAAATGATAATAATTTGTTTTACTTCCATTAGGACAAAATGTGAGCCACTTGAGGTCCCTTATCCCTGTTGCTTGGTCTTGTTTTGCTTTGTTCTTCTTTTATCAGCCAGCTGATTGGCTGTTTCAAGACTTTATTGTTTCTTATGTTTGTTTATGCAGGCCAGCTGGCTTCTTTTGTGGACAAAAAAGGAAGAAGGTTATTTATAGGCACATACTTTCCTAATTTGAAATAATTAAACTTGTTATACAATAATCAAACAAAACAGAATATTAATAAGTAAATACCACACGAAAAAACCAACAGAATTGTTTGTGTATTTCTTTTCACTTACAAAAGCTCTTTTTATAGATTCTTTTTGCAGTCAATTAGCTTCATTGAAATAACATTTTAGCCTTACATCATTCATTCTCATAAATTAGGGGTTTGGGAGTTAATTTGCATCCACATTTTAACATTTTCCTTTGGGTTACTATTAATGACAAATGTAATTTAATGACATACCAATGTGAAAGCTATTTGATTGGTCCTCGTTTAATGCATATAAATCTAACTTCCTCATCTTTACTATTGCATATAGATCTTAGATTGAAGTAGGAATCCAGCAATGGATTATTTCCATTCAGTCACAGCAACTTCAATTGTTGCAATCATTGCTTTTCCACTACTATTTATTTTCTCTTTTCTATGGATATCAAGAAAAAACACAAACTCGAAGAAAACAGCACCAGAAGCTGGTGGAGCATGGCCTATTATTGGCCATCTCCGCATCTTAGGAGGGCGACAACCACCTCATATAAGCTTGGGTAAAATGGCTGACAAGTATGGAAGAATGTTCACTATCAAGTTGGGTGTGCGTAGAGCTTTGGTGGTGAGCAGTTGGGAGATTGCTAAAGAATGTCTCACCATACATGATAAAGCATTCGCCAGTCGTCCAAAGGTAGTAGTCATGGAAGTTTTAGGGTACAACAACGCCATGATCGCCACTGCTCCTTATGGACCTTATTGGCGTCAAATGCGTAAATTCGCCACTATTGAGCTCCTCTCAAATCATCGCCTCAACTTGCTTAAACATGGAAGGGAATCCGAGGTGAAAACATCACTGCAACAGTTATATCAACTATGGAGCAAGAAGAAAAGTAGTAACGGTGACAAAGTATTGGTGGAGATGAGAAGATGGTTCAGAGATGTTACTCTTAACGTGATACTAATGATGGTTGTAGGGAAACGAATACCAAATTCATACGAAGGTGTTGAAACCGTGGAATGGAAGAATTTGGTGCACGAATTCTTTGAACTAGCTGGGAAGTTCGTGGTGGCAGATGCATTGCCGTTTTTGAGATGGTTAGATATTGGTGGAGAAGAGAAGCTCATGAAGAAGGTATACAAAGAATTGGACCAACTTGTTGAGGGATGGCTACGAGAACACAGGGAAAAGATAGCTGAAAATGAGGCAAATAGTGAGGAAGATTTCATGGGAGTGATGCTATCTAAGCTCCGTGATGTTGAGCAACATGATGCCAATACCATCAACAAAGCCACGAGTCTCGTATGTTCATTTCTTAACCAAAATTTTTAATTATAATTCATATTTAATCTTTCTGTTGCCTGCACATAATTGATGATTCCCTCTTTGTTGTCAATGTTTGGTGCTCATTTCTAATTGTTTGACTTGGTTTCTTTATATCGTCAGCAGTTTTTCATCACTTTGTGCTCTCTTTAATGTTGTCTGTCTACTCTGAACCGATCACCAGTTTTGTTTCCTATAAAATATTGGACACTTGTTGCCTTGTTACAAGATTTCTCGTGTTTTCTTTCTTTTTTTTTTTTGACAGAAATTTCTCTTTTGTTTTCAAACAGTTTAAGTGGGGTTGTTTTGACAATTTTAACGGAGTTAAAATCTACTAAAATGTGTGACGGAAGTCAAAGTACGAAATTAAAATTAAAATTTAATTTAGATACTGAAGTGTATATTTACCATAATAAATTGTATAATTCTTTCTTCTTTTAATAAAATTATTTTGACTCTAAATCCATTAAATACTAATATTTTTATGATACATGATGTAACAGGATCTTGTATTAGCTGCAGAAGACACCACATCGATTACAATGACATGGGCTTTAGCTTTATTGCTTAATAATCGTGATGCATTGAACAAGGTCCAACAAGAATTAGACATCCATGTTGGCAAGGATAAACTGTTAATATTAGAATCAGACACCAAAAACTTAGTGTACCTTTAATCCATCATTAAGGAAACGCTACGTCTATATCCTCCTGCTCCACTTTCAGTGACCCATGAAGCCATTGAAAATTGTACAGTTGATGGAAACGATGTTTCAGCTCACACTTGGCTTATTTTCAATCTTCACAAGATTCATCGTGATCCCCACATATGGATAGACCCATCTAAGTTTTGTCCAGAAAGATTTATGACCACCCACAAAGACTTTGATGTGAGAGGACAAAATTTTGAGTTGATTCCATTTGGTAGTGGTAGAAGAATGTGCCCTGGAATTTCATTTGCACTTCAAGTTTTACATCTCACATTGGCTAATGTGTTGCATTGGTTTGAGTTTGAAACCCCAGCAGGCAAAGCAGTCGATATGCGTGAAGCACCAAAATTGACGAGTCCTAAAGCAACTCCATTAGAAGTTTATATATCTCCTCGCCTTCCTACTTTTGTTTATAATTCTAATACCTAATTTAGTTGTTATAAATTTCTACATCATATAAAAATTACCCTTTGTAGAAAAAAAAATTTATAAATTTTTCATTCAGTTAAACATGTTAGTTAGCACTCTTTTTCTTTTGTATTTTCTGCATTATTATATGTCCGTTTTGAAGATTTCCTTTATATAATGACTTAGGATGATGTGGTTTTGACACAGCAATTTATATGTGTTAGGTTTTAATTGCTTTTTATTGTCACATCATTTTAAAAAAAAAAAGAATGAATTCACATGTTTGCCTTTACTTCAAAAAGAAATATGTTTGACTTCAACTGCAAAAGTTATTGAAAGTTTTTAGGTGAGCTTCTTAATATCGACATTTTATGAGCTCTGAAAAAGATAAATTTTAACAGGTTATTTTTATCAACTTCTAACAACTATTAAAATCATCAATTATTTACTTAAATTCTTAATGAAAAATATAATTTTTTAATCAAATACTCAAAGTCCTATTGAAATTTCAAGTTTGTTGATAAGTATCAAAAGTAATATATTTTAATCACATTCTTAATTTGTTTTTAGGTGATTATTCGGTGTAAATTGTGAATTTTATACTCCTGATCCTTTAAATTCATGTTTTTATACTTAACAGAACATTTGAGAGCAAAAAATGAGTGAAAAACTGAAAAATCGAAGCAAGCCATAAGAGCCACACGGGATGACCGATTCCACACGGCCGTGTAATCCACACGGACGACCACATGATCATGTGTTAGGTCGTGTCAATTTCGTGAATTTACATCCTAAACTGTGGGAAATTGCATTTTTTTAGTTTTTTCAAGCATTTTAAGACGTATATATGATAAAAATAAGAAGAAAGGAGTGGTTGTCATAGAATATTTAAGAAAGCAACTCAAAAAACACTATTGAAGCTTATTCTAAAGCAAATTTCCGTCAAGATTGAAGATTCTCAGTTGATTTCTTAGGAGATTATCATGAATTTCTTTATTTCTTTCTGTTA
The DNA here is from genome assembly GCA_025698465.1 of Gossypium longicalyx. NCBI lineage: Eukaryota > Viridiplantae > Streptophyta > Magnoliopsida > Malvales > Malvaceae > Gossypium > Gossypium longicalyx. The sequence continues at coordinate 1,068,881 of CM047000.1, read as the reverse complement.
TACTGTCTCTTGGATGTTTTTATTTGCAAGTATAAATTAATTTTCTAAATACCTAGGGGAGATGAACCCTATGATGATTCTGTATTTTTATTTTTATTTTTATTTTACACAATAAATACTTAGATTTCTCAATTATGTGTGCTTAATTCTTGGTTTGGTATTTCTAGGTTATTGATCCATGTTTGATGTGCTTAAATCAAAGGAGGAATAGACTCTGTTTAAGAGTAGATCTAGCATAATTGAGTGGAGTTGCATGCAATCTTATAAATAGGACGACATAAATCTACCAGATTAGAGTCAATCTAATAGGGGAATCTATAGATCGAGTTAATACGATAATAGGGTTCTAATTAGAAAGAAATTCCAATTAATCAACCTAGAGTCAGTTGCTCTTACTCTCGAAAAAGATATTAGCATAATTTAGGCATTTCTACGGGTCAAGATACTAAATAAAGAAATTGCGTAATTTAGATTGATAGTAACAGATGAAATCTAGGTGAATTCTTTCTTGGATATTATTTCGCTTCTTGGTTTTTTCTCGATTATTTTCATATTTTATTCTTTGTAGTCTTCATTAGTTAATTAATTTAGTTAATTTTAGTTTTTTATTTGGTTAAATAATAGAAAGACAGTAATTACTAGTACTTTTAGTCTTCATGGGAACGATATATTTGCTCACTGTAACTGTACTATTAATTGGTAGGTACATTTGTGTTAGTCAAATTTTTAGTTAGTTTTGTGAACTGATGACATGCCACATTGACCAACACATCATAAATTCATAATCTTTTTATATGATACATAACAAAATATCCTTTAAATAACTCTATATCTCGCAGACAACAATATTCTCTAGCTACCATATCCATCAACTATTTATTCAAATTAACTGATTTGTCAAGAAACTAACTAAAAATTTGACTAAGACAAGTGCACCTATCAATTAATATTATAGCTACAGAAAGTAAAAAAACCGTTCACACAAAGACTAAAAGTACTAGTAATTATCGTCTAAATAACAATATTCTCTAACTACCAAATCCATCAACTATTTACTCAAATTCCTAATGAAAAACATAATTTTCTAACCAAATACTCAAAATTCTATTGGAAATCCAACTTTGCAAAAATTCTTAAAAAATTGTTAATTAAAATTTATAAAAATTAAATAGCCAAAATATTAATTTTATAATTTTTAAATAATTAATATAATTTTTAATAATGTTTTATGATTTTTCAACATATCTATTTATAAACTCCGAATAACTGTGCAGCTCCCCCCCTTTTTTGGTAAGGGAGCTGAACAACAAAAAAGAAACACATTGTAGTAACCCGAAACCTAAAGATTAGCCATGCACTTGCTATCTTCTTTTTCCCCCTTTTTGTCAGCATGCTTCCCACACACACACACCAAATGTAACACCCCTTAACCGTATTCATCGCCGAAATAGGGTACGAGGCATTACCAGAGTTTACCAAATTAATTTTTTATTAATACAAGTTAAATACTATTCATTTATTAAAACATGTCATGACGTCCTTTAGATGGGCCTCCAAAGCCCAAAACATACTTCGAGACCAAACCAGAATTAAATCGAAACCATAGAAAATTTTTCGCAAAATCCCAAAGTTTTTTTTTTGTTCAATATAACCCCTTTATAAATATCTAACCTTCCCTGCAAATTTTAAAACCGAGACTAATCCAACCAACCAATTCATTTCAATCAATTTGATACCAAATTATACTTCTACTATAATCATACTATTTAGCATATTTATCATTTTTTTTACTTTAATGTATATTCATTAAACAACTTAGCATTTATATAATCATCAAACCTTATACATGCCATATAAATCAAAAAGAAAATTTACAAAAGCTACCGGAGATAATCTGGATAGTGTGATCCTTTGTGTTGATCCGATCCTCCGTATACTTCCACGTTAATCTATAAGAGACATTGAATACACTCAAGTAAGCTTATAGAAGCTTAATAAGTTCATAGGCATAAAACATAAATCTTACCAAATATTTATACACTTATACAATATACACAATTATTAAGTTCACCTGTCAACCACAGTCATTGGTGAGTTCCCTTGTATAAACTTACTACCACTTATCCATTTCCTTTAATTCTTTTGGGCCCATTTGTCACATATCATTCTTTAACCAAATTAGGAGCAGTTTACGGAAAAATTGAGTACTTCACTTTCACTTTGCCATAGTATAACTATGGTCTTGCGTATGATCACTTATCACTTTTTGAAGTCATAGTCCCGCCACGGTCTTACACTGATCACATTTATCACTTGTCATCGATCGGATAAGTGTAGCTAAAACTATCACTTATCACTTATCACTTGTCACCGATCAGATAAGTGTAACTAAAGCTACCACTTATCACTTATCACTTGTCGCTGATCGGATAAATGTAGCTAAAGCTACCACTTATCACTTGTCACTTATCATCGATCGTAAGTACTCAAACCGACGTTCCGCTCAATTTAATCATTTATTCGATTTTCGGGTTGTTATTTTATTCTCTATTCATCAATAAATATATTTCATCATACATTATATAATTCATAAAATTAACATATAATCATTAAACTTCAACCATATGAACTTACAGGTCGATTTGCAAAATTTGTGAAAGTTCGGGGACTAGTCACTACTTTTTCTTTTCCTCGACTTGTTTGGGTTCTCGATTTGCAGTAAAAATATGAAAAACCAGCTTAAGGGAAACCCTTCTATGGTGTTTTTGCTGATGAGAATGCAGAAAAATAAAGAGAAATCTAGATAATTCCACTTTAGTCCTAGCTTTATTAAGTAAATTTTGCAATATTCCAATTTTGCCCTTAATTCATCAATTTTCCACTGATTTCATGCCCTTGCCGTCCAGCCCAAAACATTTTGGGACTATTTTCCTTTTAAACCCTCTTTCTTTTATCATTTAAGCCATTTAATTATTTCTCATAATTTTACATTTGTTATAATTTAGTCCTTTTATCAATTAACTATCGGAACTTTAAAATTTCTTCTTGTGAAACTTTAATACTAACTTATTAACACTCCATAAATATTTATAAAAATATTTATGGCTCAGTTTAAAATTTTTAAAGTCTCGATACCTCGTTTCGATTTTAATTATTTTAATATTTATTTCTAGTACACTATTCGCTATTTCAAAAAAATTCTAACTTCACATTTAACTTATATTCACTAAATTTATAATATTTTCTACTCATTTGTCGGATTTAGTGATCTCGAATCCTTTGTTCGACACCACTGAAAATTTAAGCTATTACAATTCTCCCCTCTTAAGAAATTTCGTCCTCGAAATTTGTTACCCAAAATAGGTTCGGATATTGTGATCTCATTGATTCCTCTGTTTCCAAAAGTTGCCTCCTCCACACCATGTCGATGCCACAACACTTTTACTAACGGTACTCGTTTGTTGTTCCTTAACTCTTTAATTTCCCAAGCTAGAATTTTCACCGGTTCTTCCGAATAAGTCATGTCGGGTTGGAGCTCTATTTTCTGTATGAGGAATTACATGTGATGGATCCGATCTATACCGTCTCAACATTGACACATGAAACACGTTATGAATCTTTTCAAGCTCAGGGGCAAAGCTAATCTATAAGCTATTGGACCGATTCTTTCAATGATTTCATACGGCCCGATAAATCGTAAATTTGAGTTTTCCTTTCTACCGAAACATAAAACTTTTTTCCATGGTGACACTTTTAAAAATACACGATCACCCACATTAAACTCTATATCTCTTCTATTTAAATCTGCATATTATTTTTGTCGATCGGAGGATGACTTTTAAACAATCTCGAATAATACGAACTTTTTCTTGGTTTCCGAATCAAGTCCACTCCCATTAGTTTCGGTTCACTTAATTCAGACCAATATAATGGAGTTCTACACTTTCTTCCATACTGAGCTTCAAATGGTGCCATTTTAATACTAGTTTGATAACTATTATTATAAGCAAATTCGACTAAAGGTAAATACCTTTCCAGTGCCACAAACTCAAGTACACAACACCTTAACATATCTTCTAAAATCTGAATCACTCACTCGATCGCATTGTCTGTCATCGAGGATGAAAAAGTGTCTTGAAATTTAATTTAGTGCCCAAAGCCTTTCGTAATTTACTCCAAAATCTGAAGTAAATCTCGGATCCCGATCCGAAATAATAGATTGGAACTCCATGTAATTTCACAATCTCGTAAATATACAATTCCGCTAACTTCTCCAATGAAAAATTTGATCATTTGGAATAAAATGTATCGACTTTGTCAATCTATCAACGATAACCCAGATTGAATCTTTCTTTTTCGGAGTCACAGGCAATCCTGATACAAAATCCATCGTAATGTGTTCCCACTTCCATTCAGGAATCATAATAGGTTGTAATAAACCTGTTGGTACTTGATGCTCGCTTTCACTTACTGACAGATTAGACATTTTGCAACAAATTCACAAATCTCTCGCTTCATACTGTGCCACCGGTACATTCTTTTTAAATCGCAATACATTTTTGTACTACCCGGATGAATAAAATACTTACTATTATGAGCTTCAAAGCAAGAATATCATTTTTCAATTCGAATTATTTGAAACACAAATTCTATTACGATAACGCAACATATCACCATCATCAATGCTATATTTCGAACTCAAATTATCCCGAATCGTTTGTCGTTTCAAAGACTAGTTTTGGATCATCACTCAGTAATTCACGGATCCGTTGAAGGAATGTAGATTTTGCTTTCAATTCGCTATAATTGAACCATCTTCATTTACTGAGACAAATGAACATTCATTGCTCGAAGTGCAAATAATGATGATTTTCGCTAAGTGCATCAAGCGACTACATTAGCTTTCCCGGGTGATAATCAATAACAAGATCATAATCTTTCAATAGTTCGAGCCACCGCTCTCTGTCTCAAGTTCAACTCTTTCTGTGTCATCAAATATTTTAGACTTTTGTGATCAGTATACACATAACATTTTCCCCATATAAATAATGTCTCCAGATTTTTAAAGCAAACACAATCGCAGCCAACTCCAAATCATGGGTAGGGTAATTTTTCTCGTGCGGTTTTAATTGCCGAGAAGTATATGCCACTACTTTCCCCGATCGCATTAAAACACAACCCAAACCATTTAAAGATGCATCACTATACACAACATATGGTATACCCGATTCATTTGAGTTAACACTTGGAGCTTCACAACATCTTCTTCAACTGATCAAAACTTTGTTGGCACTCTTCAGACCATACAAATTCAACATTCTTCTCAAGTAGTCGAGTCATCGGTAAAGCAATCATTGAAAATTTTTTAACAAATCGACGGTAGTATCCCGCTAATCCTGTGAAACTTCGCGACATTACGTTCTTTGGAGTTTTCCAATTCACCACTGCTGACACTTTACTTGGATCTACTCGAATTCCTTCAGCTAAAACAATATGACCCAGAAATCCAACCTCATGTAACCAAAATTCACACTTGTTGAACTTTGCATACAACTGCTTCTCTCTCAAGGTTTGTAACACATTTCTCAAGTGTTGTGCATGATCAGACTCAGTCTTCGAATAGATCAGTATATCATCAATAAATACAACCACGAATCTATCCAAATAAGGTTGAAAAATTCGATTCATCAAGTCCATAAATACAGCAGGAGCATTAGTTAAACCAAATGGCATTACCAAAAACTCGTAATGACCATATCGAGTTCTGAAGGCAGTTTTTGGCACGTCACATTCTTTAACTTTCAGCTGATAATACCCGGATCGAAGATCTATTTTCAAAAAACACAAGCAAAGACCTTTCAACCGATCCAACAAATCATCAATGCGGGCAAAGGATATTTGTTCTTGATTGTAACCTTATTTAAGCTATCTGTAATCTATACACAATCTCAACAAGCCATCTTTCTTTTTCACAAACAAAACAGTGCACCCCAAGGAGATGTACTTGGTCTAATAAACCCCTTATCTAAAAATTCTTGCAATCGAGTCTTCAACTCTTTTAATTTGCCGGTGCCATTCGTATGGTGTTATGGATATTGCACCTTTTCTGGGATCACATCAATCACAAACTCAACTTCACGATCCGGCGGTAAACTCGGCAATTCCTCGTGAAACACATCAGCAAATTCATTAACAATCGCAATCTGTTTCAACTTTGATTCGTAATCCCGAGTATCAAGAATATAAGCTAAATATGCTTCATTACCCTTTCAGACTAGCCACGAAATGAAAAGGCTGAAATAATTCGAACATTATCTTTCATATTTCCAAACTCAATGAAATCATTTCTCCCGTCTCGATTTTTCAAATCAATCCGTTTCTCTCGACGATTCACTACAAAGATCATGTTTTGTTAACCAATCCATCCCTAGAATAATATTAAATTCTCGAAAGGGTAACAACATCAAATCAGAGAGAATTCACGATCTTTCACTTTCAAAGTGGACAATTACGACATATTAAATTAACCATCGCACTTTGACCTAATGGATTAGTGACTTGTATATCATAATTAGTGGACTCAACAGATAATTTCTTTTGGATGCTAGCATAGTGCAAATATATGAATGAGTAGACCCGTGGTCTATTAATGCATAAACAAGAACATCATAAAGATAGAAAATACCAGCAATTACATCGAGTCGTAGCCTCTTCCCTTGCTCGAATGGCATAAGTGCGTCTTTGGTGCTCTATTCTCCGATTGACTAATTGGTTCTCTCATACCCGAACGGGTAGCCCTCGTAAGTAATCGCTCGCCCGAACGTCTACTTCTTTTGGGGAGTGGTTCTCTGATATCTCTTCTCGATCCACTTCATCTTTTTGCAGCTGGGAACAATCTCCAATAAAATGATCAGTAGCCCCACATTTATAACAAGCCCCCATCTTAGTCCAGCATTCACCGAAATGATGTCTTCCACAATATTGACACTTAGGCCGAGGAGTATTCTGAACACTGCTCACACTTGCTACAGGTCTATCAAATACCCTGAAATCAGATTGTCTTAATCTACCTCTACCCAATCTTCCCGGCACTGATGTAGTTCGACTAATTTCTTCTTTAAATTTCTTCATTGGCAAATCTGAAAATGACTTAGAAGTACCTCTTTTAAATGACTCTTTATTTTTCCGATCTCGCTGCATTTTTCTGTTATATACTTCTTCGAGCTTTTGAGCACGGTCTAACAGAACAACGAACTCCCGTATTTCATTACCCCCAATCATCATTCTAATCTCATCATTTAACCCCTCTTCAAATCTGATACACATTTCTTCTTCAGTAGGTACAATGTCTCAAGCATATTTGCTGAGGTAGACAAATTCTCTTTAGTATTCAGCCACTGACTTATTTCCCTGCCGTAGATCAAGAAATTCTCTCTTTTTCTTGGCTAGATATCTTTTTCCTACATATTTCTTTTTAAACTCGTTCTGGAAAAATTCCCAAGTAAGCTTCTCTACAGTGTACTACAGACTTCCACAGATTTCCCACCAGTTATATGCTTCTTCTTTTAACAACGAGACAAAGACATCGTAGATAATCCTCCAGGAGAACAAGCCATCTGCTTAAAAATTCTTACCAAACTCAGTAGCCAATACTCGGCTTTTACAGGTCATCATCCGATCTCCTCGAAATTCCTCACCCAAACTTCCTTAGCTTTTCAATCGGAGAACGTTTACTAGTTTTAATTATTGAAGGAGGTGGAGGAGCAACCGGAGGTACCACAGTGGTGCAAAGAGGGGAGGAGGTGGTTGAGCGACTTCTTTCTTGTATCATCTCCTTATACCACCGATTCATAACTCCATAAATCATATTTTTAAGTTCTCGCTCTCGCATCATAGAAATTGGAATATCACTACTTGTTCCTTGTTCAGAAGTCTGCACTCTACTTTTAGCTTCCTCCTGTTCAGTACATTCAGGTCTATCTGACATCTTTATAATCAAAGAGTATCTATAAAAATGACAAAGATTAGATCGGATCATACATATCACACTATCACAGATTTATATGGCATGTATTTCTAAACACTTTACACATAACACATGTTCCGAGAATAGGCTAAATCGGGCTCTGATACCACTAAATGTAACACCCCTTATCCGTATTCATCGCCGAAATAGGGTACGAGGCATTACCAGAGTTTACCAAATTAATTTTTCGTTAATACAAGTTAAATACTATTCATTTACTAAAACATGTCATGACGTCCTTTAGATGGGCCTCCAAAGCCCAAAACATACTTCGAGACCAAACTAGAATTAAATCGAAACCATAAAAAATTTTTCGCAAAATCCCAAAGTTTTTTTTTTGTTCAATATAACCCCTTTATAAATATCTAACCTTCCCTGTAAATTTTAAAACCGAGACTAATCCAACCAACCAATTCATTTCAATCAATTTGATACCAAATTATACTTCTACTATAATCATACTATTTAACATATTTATCATTTTTTTTTTACTTTAATGTATATTCATTAAACAAGTCTTAGCATTTATATAATCATCAAACCTTATACATGCCATATAAATCAAAAAAGAAAATTTACAAAAGCTAGGAGATAACTGGATAGTGTGATCCTTTGTGTTGATCCGATCCTCCGTATACTTCCACGTCAATCTACAAGAGACATTGAATACACTCAAGTAAGCTTATAGAAGCTTAATAAGTTCATAGGCATAAAACATAAATCTTACCAAATATTTATACACTTATACAATATACACAATTATTAAGTTCACCTGTCAACCATAGTCATTGGTGAGTTCCCTTGTATAAACTTACTACCACTTATCCATTTCCTTTAATTCTTTTGGGCCCATTTGTCACATATCATTCTTTAACCAAATTAGGGAACGGTTACGGAAAAATTGAGTACTTCACTTTCACTTTGCCATAGTATAACTATGGTCTTGCATATGATCACTTATCACTTTTTGAAGTCATAGTCCTGCCACGGTCTTACACTGATCACATTTATCACTTGTCACTGATCAGATAAGTGTAGCTAAAACTATCACTTATCACTTGTCACCGATCAGATAAGTGTAGCTAAAGCTACCACTTATCACTTATCACTTGTCGCTGATCAGATAAGTGTAGCTAAAGCTACCACTTATCACTTGTCACTTATCACTGATCAGAAGTACTCAAATCCGACGTTCCGCTCAATTTGATCATTTATTCGATTTTCGGGTTGTTATTTTATTCTCTATTCATCAATAAATATATTTCATCATACATTATATAATTCATAAAATTAACATATAATCATTAAACTTCAACCATATGAACTTACCTGGGTCGATTTGCAAAATTTGTGAAAGTTCAGGGACTAGTCAGCTACTTTTTCTTTTCCTCGACTTGTTTTGGGTTCTCGATTTGCAGTAAAAATATGAAAAACCAGCTTAAGGAAACCCTTCTATGGTGTTTTTGCTAATGATAATGCAGAAAAATAAAGAGAAATCTAGATAATTCCACTTTAGTCCTAGCTTTATTAAGTAAATTTTGTAATATTCCAATTTTGCCCTTAATTCATCAATTTTCCTGTTGATTTCATGCCCCTTGCCGTCCAGCCCAAAACATTTTGGGACTATTTTCCTTTTAAACCCTCTTTCTTTTATCATTTAAGCCATTTAATTATTTCTCATAATTTTACATTTGTTATAATTTAGTCCTTTTTATCAATTAACTATCGGAACTTTAAAATTTCTTGACGAAACTTTAATACTAACTTATTAACACTCCATAAATATTTATAAAAATATTTATGGCTCAGTTTAAAATTTTTAAAGTCTCGATACCTCGTTTCTGATTCTAATTATTTTAATATTTATTTCTAGTACACTATTTGCTATTTCAAAAAAAAATTCTAACTTCACATTTAACTTATATTCACTAAATTTATAATATTTTCTACTCATTTGTCGGATTTAGTGATCTCGAATCACTGTTCCGACACCACTGAAAATTTAGGCTATTACACCAAATCAGCAAGTCGAGCCTTGCGAGTATGCAAGCGTTGAATGCCAATGTTAATAGTATCAGTTTCTTTTGTTTCGCTTCATTCACACTACTCTATTGTCAAGGACAAAACAGAGCAGAATCCAAATAAGAAAATTTAAGCAGAAAAATTAAAAGCCTAATTCTAGCAAAAATAAAACACTAAACAAAGTAAAAATCACCACCATACTTTAAACACTTGTGTCCAATTCACACCCGCCGAAGCCAATGAGAACGTCAGGTCATTACCATTCCTATCCGCCAAAGAGAAGACAATGGTTCCGGCCCTACGCTTAGCATATTCAATTTCTGAAAAAATTGCCTGAAGCAACCAATGTCTCAACCTCTTATTGGTACACCAAGAGAACACCACCGAAGAACCAACTTCAATTACTAGGGAATTAGAAGACTTCCAGTTTATAGATGCAAACACTTCGAGAGCCATTTTCACCACTCCAATTACAGCTTCCTCAACAACATTTGAATCTATAGCACCATAGAATAACCCTCTAGCAATCCCCTCAAAATCTCTCAAAATACCTCCACACCCCGCTTTGTCCTCTATCGCTATACCGCATACATTCAATTTTAACCAACCATATGGAGGAGGTCTCCAAGAAAAAGCAGCAGAATTATCTTTGTGCGACACCACTCGACATCTTTGTGGAGCTAACCACCAAAACTTCTCCTGCATCATGAGTTCATTATGAGATGATCTAATCCACAACAATGCCCTTATCTTAGATTGGAAAACCAAATTATCCATTTTTACTCTCCTTCCATCAAAAACCAGAGCATTTCTTGCTAACCATATTGACCAACATGTTGCAGCACAAGAAATCAGCCATAAACTTTTCTAACTATTTTCTATTTTCACATTATAACACAAGGCAAAGAAAACCATAAAACCATCGACCTTCTTCCATTCGGCATCCCACCAATTGAAGATTTTTGCCTAAAAACCTTCGATAAATCTGCACTTGAAAAAAAGGTGAGATGCGCTTTTCGGTTCTCTTTTGCACCAAGGGCAAAAAATCGAAAAGTGTTGAAGGTTCACATTTCTTTTAGCCAAAAAATCCTTTGACGGGATTCTATCGATAATTAACATCCACAGAAAGCTACGAACTCTAGGAGGGACTTCCCACATGTTTTTGGTCCACATCTGGTAAATCATGGGAGTAAACCAAAACAAGTGATTTAAGTCTTAACATATACATATTAATTTAACAATCTCACCTTTATACCTAAAAATTTAGATCACTCACAAGTTGTATATCAAGTAAAACACTTTTTTACATTCTCAATTCACTCACAATTACAAGTTCCTTAATAAATAGATAAGTATTACAACTCTTGGTATAAAACCTATACAAGTCTCAAGCACATATACTAGTTTCGACTAACTAACATACTAGATCAATTACAACCAATCTCCTTACCTAAAAAGCAACTAAAATAGTAGATAAAATATAATAATAAAGAAAATATACTAAGGAAATATTGGAGACAAGTCTTCAAAGTAGTCTCAATCGAATCTCCTTATTTCATAAGATCCGATTTTTTGATCCGGTTTGATTTAATCATCAAGATAAATTGTTCCAAATGGATCAATCTTCAAAGACGGGTTATCATGTATTCAAAATATGAAAAAGAATTACAATCCAATGATTTTGTTTCAAAAGATTATCAATCATGGAAAAAGACAAGTTATGTGACTTGTGCAGTGCTAAAAGCAATTGGCACTGTGTAAGTCATTGCTCACATAACTACCTCAGCACAGACAAATCTGGCAATTTAGTACACCTTATGTACCTAAAATTGCTATTCGATTTAGAGCGTATGCACGGAATGAGTTGGGGTATTAGCATACCTTTTTCCAAGAGATATGTTGGGGAATCAATCATAAAATTAATAACTTCAGAAGTTGTCTAATTCTACTAAAGTCGTGTGTATCTTATCGAATTTCATTCATGAGACCTAACGTTCTACCATCACTTGAATTCCCTCGATCAAATAAATATGAAAATCTTTTCATATCACAATTATATTTTTTAAGTCTTTTAAAAAAAATCACTAATCGCTAATAATATTTTTTTACAATAAAAAAAATCCCTTTATAAGTATAATTAAAATTAATGAATGCATCACTAATTAATACTCAATATATTCTCATTATTAAGCGAAGGACTCAATGTCAAGCTGATAAACCATAAATATAACATGTTTTAATCACATGCTTAGCATGTTTTTGGATGATTTATTATCTAATTTAGTAAATTTGATGCTCTTAATCCTTTAATTTCATGTTTTATACTTAGGAGAGCATAGGGGAACAAAAGGAGCAGAAAACGGGCCAAAAAGGGCAAAACGAGCTAATTTAAGGATCCATACTATCAAGACCATTTCCACACGGGCTGAGCACACGCCTGTGTGAGCCACACGGGCTAGCCACACGCCCATGTGGCAGCTCGTGTCGATATCGCTCCCTGTTTCCCAAACATGCGGAAAAGGCCAATTTTTAGGATTTCTAAGCATTCTAAAGTCTATATAAACACACTAGAAAAAGACCTAAGGGGACACAGAAAGTAGAAAGTAGAGATTACTTGAAGAACGCCAACGGAATCATCTCGAAAGCAGATCCACTTCAAGATTGAAGATCTCCTTTCAAATTTCTCTCGAAGTTTATTTGGGTTTTTTATGTCTTGTTATTTTTCTAATTTTGAGATGCTTTCCTTTTACATTATGAACTAAATTCCCTAAATACATAGGGAAGATGAAACCTATGACAGATCTTATTATTTAATTTTCTAAATTACATGATAAATACTTGTTCTTATTCTTAATTATGTGTTATTAATTCTTGCCTTAATATTTTCAAGATATTAATTCAAGTTTGATGTGCTTATTCAGTAGAGCAAAAGTACCTGTTTAAGAGTAGATCTAGTATAATTAAGCGAAGTTGATTGCAATCCTAGAAATAGGACGACATAAATCTGCCAAATTAGAGTCAAATCTAATAAAGGAATCCATAGATCGAGTTAATGCGACAATAGAGGTTTTAATTAGAAAGAGATTTTAATTAATAAACCTAGAGTCAGTTGTTCTTAGTCTCGAAAGAGATATTAATATAATTTAGGGATTTCTACGGATCAAGACAAGTGAATAAATAGTTTAACTCAAAGTCAGAATAATAAGTGAAGTTGTTAGAATTAAGTGACCCAAATTCTTATAGAATATGATGGAAAATAAAATAAAAGTAAAATCCATACAGAACTAGATTTCCTTTATTTTATTTTAGAATAAGGTTTTTTAAACCTTATTAAACTTCATCTATTTTATATTGATTAGGATAGGGTGTTTCAATCCTACTAGAATATGGCTTTACAAGCCTATAAATAGACATAGTCTATTCCTCTTGTATTGATACAAATTTTTCGACATAGTGAATTTTCTTCTCTCTCGCTCGTGGTTTTTTTCCGAAAGGGTTTCACGTAAAAATTTGTGTGTTCTTTATTTTATTTATTTTATTCTATTTTTTTCACAAATTGGTATCGAGCTTTGGGTTATTCATCTCGATCACGGTAATGGCGTCTTTGAAATATGAAATTTATTTGTTGGATCGCAACACTAGATTTGCGTTGTGGCAAATTAAGATGCAAGCGATTCTTGCACAGATGGATCGGAGGATGCCCCGCTAGGGATAGATAAGATGCCTTCGACATTAACAGATGAAGAGAAAAAGCGTAAGGATCGAAAGGCATTAACACAATTACATCCGCATTTGTCCAACGAAATTTTACAAGATGTGATGAAAGAGAAAAGCGCCATTGCATTATGGAAGAGGCTAGAACAAATATGTATGTCGAAAAACTCTAACAAGCAAGTTGCATATGAAGCAGTCGTCTTTATGCTCATCGTTTGGAGGAAGGTGCGTGTCAGACACGAACACTTAACAGTTGTTTAAAGAAATTCTCTCAAACTTGGAAGCCATGGAGGTTCGTGATGATAAGGAAGATCTAGGGTTGATTCTACTTTGTTCGTTGCCCCGTCTTATTCAACCTTTAGAGACACGATTTTATATAGCCGTGAGTCTCTAACAGATTGATGAGGTTTATGATTCTTTAACCTCGTATGATGATAAGATGAAGCATCTTGTGGTTAAACTTGACTCTCGGGGAGAGGGTCTCATTGTTCGTGTGAGACAAGATCGAATGTCGATGATGATCGTGGTAGGACACAGAACGGAATCCTCGTGGTAAATCTAAGGGTAGATCAAGTCTTCAAACAGAGGTAAAACTTGTAACTTCGCAAGAAGAAAGGGCACATTAATCTCGAGTGCTATAAGCTACAAAATAAGATAAAAAGGGAGGTCTGCGAATCAAAGGGAAAACAACCGAGAAAATTCGGTGAAGGCGATGTTGTAGAAGACTACGGCGATGGTGAACTTCTAGTCGCTTCTGACAATGATTCTAAAGTAAGCGAGGAGTGGATACTTGATTCAAGCTGCACATTCCATATGAGTCCCAATCGGGATTGGTTTACAACTTACGAAACAGTGTCTGAAGGTGTTGTTTTGATGGGAAATAATACTTCGTGTAAAATCGCAGGTGTTGGAACAATTAAAGTTAAGATGTTTGATGGAGTTGTCAGAACACTTAGTGACGTACGGCATGTTCCAGAATTGAAAAGAAATTTAATTTCGTTGAGTACTCTTGATTCAAAAGGGTACAGATATACAGCTGAAAGTGGGGTTTTAAAGATTTCCAAAGGTGTCCCTTGTTGTGATGAAAGGACAGAGAAAGATTGCCAAGTTATATGTTTTGCGGTGGTTCTCACATTATATGGTGATGCAAACTATCGCTTCCTCGTCCTTGTCGATGATGATATTACTAAACTTTGGCATATGCGCCTAGGGCATATGAGTGAGAATGGCATGGCGAATTGAGCAAAAGAGGACTTCTTAATGGGCAAGGAATTTGCAAACCGAATTTTCTGTGAGCACTGTGTTTTGGAAAACAAAAGAGAGTTCGATTCACTAGAGGAATCCATAACACACGAAGGAACATTGGAGTATATTCATTTCGACTGTGGGGCCATCTAGAGTGCCTTCCAGAGGTGGAGCTAATTATATGCTAA
Source organism: Gossypium longicalyx (assembly GCA_025698465.1). Classification (NCBI taxonomy): domain Eukaryota; kingdom Viridiplantae; phylum Streptophyta; class Magnoliopsida; order Malvales; family Malvaceae; genus Gossypium; species Gossypium longicalyx. The sequence continues at coordinate 1,053,686 of CM047000.1, read as the reverse complement.
CCTTTATTGATGATTTTTCCGTAAAAGTTTGGGCGTTCTTCCCAAGCGAGAAAAGTGATGTGTTTTTCGCATTTAAGTCTTGGAAAATTATGATTGAAAAACAGACGGAAAAAGCAGATAAAATACCTCCGCATGCACAATGGCTTAGAGTTCATTCGATGAGTTTAATAGATTGTGCAAGTCGAAGGAATCATAAGACACCGACGATTCGTCATACTCCACAACAAAACGGCGTTGCGAACGAATGAACGAACGATCATGGAGAAGGTTCGATGTATGTTGTCAAATGCCAACTTACCGAAGTCATTTTGGGCGCGAGCGGCGTTTCATCGCATGTTTTTTGATCAACCGATCTCCATCCGCTGCCATTGAGAAAAAGACTCCACAAGAGGTATGGTCCGTAATCCCGCTAATTATTCGATTTAAAGATCTTTGGGTGTCCCGCATATGCTCATGTTGATAATGGAAAATTAGAACCGAGATCCATTAAATGTGTTTTTCTTGGTTATAAAGCTGGTGTAAAAGGGTATAAGTTATGGTGTCCTGAAAATAGAAAAGTTGTGATTAGTAGAGATGTTGTTTTTGATGAAACCGCTATGCTACCTAACTTATCTCTTAAAGACTCTTCCAATAAAGAAAATCAAAAACAAGTAGAGCATCGATTAATACAGAGTCAACTCCTCAAGCCGTATAAAAATTGAGAATAGAGTTGCTTCTTCACCACAATACTCTATCGCCAAAAACAGAACTAGAAGAGAAATTAAACCTCCAAAGAAATATCTTTGAGGGTGATCTAGTTGCTTATGCTTTGAATGTGGTGAAGATATAGATGCGAATCAAGAGCCATCTAATTATTACGAGGCGATTACTGTGAAGGCTCGAGAAAAGTGGATGTTTGCTATGCAAGAAGAGATGGAATCACTCCACAAAAACAGAACATGGGACCTTGTGAAACTTCCTAAAGGTAAAAAGGTCGTTCGTTGTAAATGGGTATTTAAAAGAAAGAAGGGACTCTCAGGAGTTGAAGAACCCGGATATAAAGCAAGGCTTGTTGCAAAGGGTTCTGATCAAATTCCAGGAGTGGACTTCACAGATGTGTTCTCCCGGTTGTTAAGCATAGTTCGATTCGAGCTTTGCTTGGTATTGTGGCCATGCATGATTTGGAGCTTGAGCAGTTAGATGTAAAAACTGCATTTTTGCATGGAGAGCTTGATGAGGATATTTACATGCAACAACCAGAAGGTTTTACAGTTTCAGAAAAAGAGAACTATGTTTGCTTGCTGAAAAAGTCCCTTTAACGGTTTGAAACAGTCACCAAGACAGTGGTACAAGAGGTTTGATTCCTTTATGACTTCTCATGATTTCAAAAGAAGTAGTTTTGTGATTGTGTTTACTTTAAGAAAAATAGTGATGGTTCTTTTGTGTATCTACTTCTTTATGTTGATGACATGTTGATAGCAAAAGAAAAGATAAAGAAGAGATAAGAAAGGTCAAAGCCCAACTAAGTAAAGAATTTGAGATGAAAGATTTAGGACCAGCAAAGAAGATACTTGGTATGGAGATTCTCAGAGATAGAAAATCAAGTAAATTGTACCTAAGTCAGAAGGGGTACATTGAGAAAGTTCTTTTGCAGTTCAATATGCAGAGTGCTAAGCTCTGTTAGTACTCCTTTAGCAAAAGCCCATTTCAGACTTTCATCGATTTTGTCTCCACAATCAGATGATGAGATTGAGTACATGTCACATGTTCCATACTCTAGTGCAGTGGGATCTCTCATGTATGCTATGGTTTGTTCACGTCCAGATTTATCATATGCAGTCAGTGTAGTTAGCAGATACATGGCAAATCCGGTAAAGAACATTGGAAAGCGATTCAGTGGATTTTAAGATACTTACGAGGCACTCACCGATGTTTGCTTACAGTTTGGAAGAACTAAAGATGGAGTCATAGGGTATGTTGATGCTGATTTTTTGGAGACCTTGATAGAAGAAGATCTCTCATGAGTTACGTCTTTACAATCGGAGGTTGTGCAATTAGTTGGAAAGCCATTTTGCAAACTACATCGCTTTGTCTACCATCAAGCCGAGTACATGGCGACATCGAGGCTTGCAAAGAAGCTATTTGGTTGAAGGGACTATTTAGTGAACTCAATGAAGGCCTTCAAATCAGCACATGATTTTGTGACAATGAGTGCTATATTTCTTACAAAAGATCAAATGTTTCATGAGAGAACAAAACACATTGATGTTCGGTATCATTTTGTTCGTGATATTATTGCTCGTGGTGATATTGTTGTGAGCAAAATTAGTACTCATGAAAGTCCTGCAGATATGATGACTAAGTCACTTCCTAAAACCAAGTTTGAGCATTGCTTAGACTTGGTTGGTGTTCATTGTTGAGTTAAACCCTTAAGGGGTTTTATGGAAGAGGTGGAGAACTTGTTTATTGAAAGTTCGCAATGAAGAACTTGTTCATTGAGAATTTGTGTCAAGGTGGAGATTGTTAGAATTAAGTGACCCAAATTCTTATAGAATATGATGGAAAATAAAATAAAAGTAAAATCCATATAGAACTAGATTTCTTTTATTTTATTTTAGAATAAGGTTTTTTAAACCTTATTAAACTTCATCTATTTTATATTGATTAGGATAGGGTGTTTCAATCCTACTAGAATATGGCTTTACAAGCCTATAAATAGACATAGTCTATTCCTCTTGTATTGATACAAATTTTTCGACATAGTGAATTTTCTTCTCCTCTGCCCGTGGTTTTTTTCCCGAAAGGGTTTCCACGTAAAATTTGTGTGTTCTTTATTTTATTTATTTTATTCTATTTTTTTTTCACAGAAGTCTAGGTGGATTCTTCCTTGGGTATTGTCTTTATCATTGGTTTATTTGATTATTTCCTTCACTCTCTGTCGCGTTCATTAGTTAATTAGTTTAGTTAATTTTATATTAAAACAAATCCCTTTAATTATAGGCTAAATAATAGAAAGATAGTTATTACTAGTACTTTTAATTATAGGCTAAATAATAGAAAGATAGTTATTACTAGTACGTTTAGTTATCGTGGATACAATATTCTCGACTCACCGTAACTATACTACCATTCAATAGGTGCGCTTGCTTTAATCGTGATCATAATCTAGTTTAATGAATCATAAAACGATCATCACAAGCAAAGGAAACTAATAATGGAAGTAGGAAAAACTGGTTCACCTAACTTAAATATGTACATGTTTCTCCAATTCAAACCAAAGCAACCACTTTTAGGCTTGGCTAGTTGTTTCCAAAAATATTTCAATTTCTTATAAAAGAAAGACTTGCTTTTTTCTTTCTCGATTGGCGTTTAAGCCCTTATGCGTATGACATGAAATCCCACACGTTGATAACCACTATAAATTCAACCGAATCCGACTAAAATATCGGAATTACCCACTTATTTATTAATTAAGTTTTATTAGTATGAATAGTGTATATTCATGTGTTCAAATTTCAATTAAAATTAAATTAATTGATTGAATTGGTCTAATTTGATTAATCGGTCTGTTAACTAATCTAGTTCAGACAAAGATCGATTAAAGGTTTTTAGAATTTTGATTAACAGTTAATTCGGTTAGAAATTGGATAATCAATCGAATTAATCGAACTTAATAAATAATTTTATATATTATATGTAATAAGTTACTACTAATTTGGATAATTCGGTCAAATGAACATTATCAATTTATTTGTTGATATGTTTTATATTTATTTTAACAAAAAATAAATAAAACATATAAATTTTGGTTAATTTGATTAACCAACCAAATTAACCGAAATATTTCGATTCAGTTAACGGTTAAAGGATTAAAAAATTCAGTTAATTCTAGTTCGGTTAACTGTTCGATTCAATTAACCGTTTGAACACCCCTAAGTACAAGTATAAATATATGTCTAAATAATTACAACATAAAATTAGATCAACACAAATTACAATGGATGAAGAAATAAAAAAATTCTGAATAAAACACATACGAACTAATAACCTACTCATCGCAATTACGAATAATGAGACTCAAACTTAAATACTCAAAAATTCAAAACTTTCACTTTAACCCATAATACAAAGATTTAATTATTGAAAAATAATTTACTAATCACATTTGAGTGCAATGAAAGGCTATCCTTATTCTAAGAGACTCCAAAACTAGTTTTCATTATCATTTATAATTCTAATGCATAGTAAAAAACTTTTAAAATTAATTTTTTTAATTTCATTTTTTATAATGTGTTATTATCTGATTTAATGATAGTGCATAAAAACTTTTCAACAAAAACATAAAATTTCTTGTGCAATCATGAAAAAAAAATCAATTTTTAAATTTCACATCTAATTAATATATAAAAATATTATATACAACGAGTGAATCAAATATTAAAACAAAACTTATAGTGATTTCCACATAAATTTTCAAAATTGTTAAAAATTTTTCCTTATTATTGAGGCCATTTACAAATGCAGGCGCCGATCCTATCCTAAAATAGAAAGTTTTCTATTTAAGTCACTTTATAATTTATAAAATTTTAAACTTTTAATAGAAAAATTATACTTTGACCCTTTAAAGTAATAAAAAATTAATTTAAAATTTTAAAAATTATAAAAATATAAACTATTAAAATTATAAAATTATATTTTTAATATCATAAAAATATATAATTTAATTTTTATCTTAAAAATATTTAGGGGCTTCCCCGTCATTAAGACAATGAAAGAAAACAAATAATGAAATTGGAGTGGTACGTCTGATTAATGCAAGTACGAAAAGTTAGTTTACCTAACTTCAAAATAAATTGTATCTTTCTTCGCAACAAAAATATGTTCACAACAAAATATGATGTCAGTGATTATATATATTATAAAATTTGAGATTTAATTTATGTAATTAAAAATTTAAAAATTATAATTTTTTATTTAAAATTTTAATTTAATTATTAAAATTGTAATTTTTATGATTAAAATTTGTTGACTTGAATTTTTTTTTTATTAAGTTACTCTTATATGATATGATATATGATTGATAAAAAATAAATATAATGAATAGATAATTTTTGATAGAAACTACTAATAACGATATTGATTGAATTAGAAAATATAATATTTTAAAATATAAAGACTATATCTCAAATTCTATACAAAGATAAGGAGTATTACCATATTTTAACCAATAAATTATAATAGATTGCGAAAATATTACACTTCCCTGAGCAAGAAAGATCATCGTGCTCTAAAGCCATGAATATGACATGACATCCCAGTACACGTTAATAACCACTATAAATCCAACACCTTCATCTTCAATTGCCGGTACATCTTATCTTGTACTAGCAATAACTATGGACTCATTTCATTCATCCCCAGCAACTTCAACCATTGCAATAATTGCTTTTCCATTACTGTTACTCTTTCTTTTCTCTTTCCAAAGGATATCAAAACATGCCCTAACAAACACAAACAAGAAGCAAACACCACCAGAAGCTGGTGGAGCATGGCCTATTATTGGCCATCTTCACCTCCTAGCAGGGCCACAGCCACCTCACATATGCTTGGCTAACATGGCTGACAAATATGGAAGAATGTTTACTATCAAGTTAGGTGTGCATAGAGCTTTGGTGGTGAACAATTGGGAAATTGCTAAAGAATGTCTCACCATAAATGATAAAGCATTCGCCTCTCGTCCAAAGGTAGTAAACATGGAGCTTTTGGGTTATAACAATGCCATGATTGTCTTTGCACCATATGGACCTTATTGGCGTCAAGTGCGCAAGTGTGCCACCATTGAGCTCCTCTCAACTCACCGACTCGATTTGTTTAGACATGTAAGGGAATCCGAGGTGAAAACATCACTGGAACAGTTGTACCAGATATGGAACAAGAAGAAAAGTACTAATTGTGACAAAGTATTGGTAGAGATGAAGAGATGGTTTAGGGATGTTACTCTTAACGTGAGTATGAGGATTATTGTGGGGAAGCGAATATCGAGTTCAAGTGAAGGCGGTGAAACCATGAAGTGTAAGGAATTATTGGAAGATTTCTTTGAAATGGCGGGCAAGTTTGTAATTTCGGATACGCTACCGTTCCTGAAATGGTTGAACATCGGTGGATACGAGAAGTCGATGAAGAAGATAGCGAAAGAATTAGACCGCATTGTCGAGGGATGGCTACGAGAGCACAAGTGCAAGAGAGGTGAAGATGAGGCAAATAGTGAGGAAGATTTCATGGGAGTGATGCTACCTATTCTTGGTGATGCAGAGGAGCATGATGCTGATACCATCAACAAAGCCACCAGTCTCGTACGTTCATTTCTCTTACCTCTATATAAAGGTTTCTATTTTTTTTTTTAACAATTTCATTATAGGTTCTAAACTCCTCCCCAGTCCATAAATAAAAGCATAATACGCTTCAACGCATTCGAACCCATATCCTCCTACATTGACAACAATACTCATACCAATCGAACTAATACTCATTCCAAAAAATTTTGTTCTATTTTAAAATTATATAAAGTAGGTTGTTTTGCCTTTTCACAATCTTTAAAGTTATTGAATATGATAAGTTAAAAGTTTTATATAATTATTTTTTCTTCTATTAACATTTTTATTGAATTTTTTTATATTTATTTGAAGATCTATGATAAGCTATTGAATATCTATGGTACATGAAATAGGCTCTTATTTTAGCGGCAGAAGATACAACGTCGATTACAATGATATGGGCTTTATCTTTATTACTCAATAATCGTGATGCATTAAACAAGGTTCAACAAGAATTAGACATCCATATTGGCAACAATAGATTGCTAGTGAAAGAATCGGATATCAAAAACTTAGTGTACCTTCAATCAGTCATTAAGGAAACTCTTCGCCTATACCCTGCTGCTCCGCTTTCTGTGATGCATGAATCCATTGAAGATTGCATTGTTAATGGATATCATGTTTCAACCGGCACTTGGCTTATTATCAATCTTCAAAAGATTCATCATGATCCATTCATCTGGGAAAACCCTTTTGAATTTCATCCCGAAAGATTCATGACTACCCATAAAAACATTGATGTGAGGGGACATAATTTTGAACTAATTCCATTCGGTAGTGGTAGAAGAATGTGCCCTGGAGTTTCATTTGCACTTCAGATTATGCAACTTACATTAGCTAATTTGTTGCATTGGTTCGAGTTTGAGACCCCGTTGAATGAAGCAGTCGATATGCATGAAGTAGCTGGAATGACGAGTCCTAAAGCAACTCCATTGGAAGTTCATATAACTCCTCGCCTACCTACTTTTGTTTATGACTCCAACAACTAGACTTGTAATAATTAAAAAATAATATTATCTTATAGTCTAATAAACTTCTAAAATTTTATTTTGTTATACACATTCTCACACACTACAGTAAATCATCCCATCATATTCTAATGAACCCATCATGCCTCTACAGCAACCTTATATATAATCGTGAAAGGTCCCTCCCCTTTCTTTATAAAAGTTTTCTCCATATCACAAGAAGAAAGAGAGGCTTCATATGATGCCAAAACGCTACCTAATCTCTCCCAAGAAATCTCAAAACTTATGAGATCCTCAAAAACCATCCTTCCTTGCGACTCACCGCACCCCTTATAGCCATAATAAGCTACCCAAATTTGCTATCTCAATGGAGGCGTGTTCAAGTACATTATTGCCAATGACAATCTAATTTTTGTTGTATCAAAAATTGTATTGAGCAATGAAAAGATTTAAAAATTTTAATTTGCAAAATGCAAATAATATCTAATTTCATAAGTTCGATAAGTGACGTTCATTTTGATAGTTTCAAGCATTATATTAACATTTACAAAAAAAATAATTATAATATTTTTCCCATAAGTGTAAACCAAACATTGAATTTGAAAATTATTCTAGTTTGATTTGAAAAAAAATTGAATTGAATTTAATTATTTTTTAATTGATCTTACACGAGCTATCGAATAAGAATAATTTAAATACCTTAATACTCAATTCAAATAATTGATAAAGCTTAATCAAGTTTTTATATTTATAAATGTATTTGTAATTTATTATTTTATCCAAAAGAAAAATTTTATATATATATATATATATATATGTATATATGCGCTTAACCAAACCAAGCTCAAATAGTTTGATTTTATTTTGAAATAAAACATTCGTTTAAGTTTAAACCGAATTTCAAACAAAAAAATTTTGAATTAAACTCAAGTTTGTCGTTATTTGAACTTGGGTCGATTTGATTGTAATCTTAAATCTCACTCCAGCCTGAAAAAAGAAAAAATAAAAACCATTTATATTTCGTGGACCTCAAATCACAAGGCCTATCAACTAGATGTGCTGTTGGGCTAAGTTGGGCCAATCAAAAGTTTAAGCCCGTTTGTTAGGATCAGTTCGACTCAAAAAATGGGCTTAAATTTTTATTTAAGCTCAGTCCGAATAAAAATGTTAAAACTTGAGCCTGGCCTGGCTAGCCCCGTATTAATTTTTTTATATAATTTTAAAAAAATAATACATCAAAAATATTAAAAACATTAAAAATTAATGTCTCCCAAAAAATTGAAAATAAATTTAAAAAATATGTATACTTAAATAACACTAAGATAGGTGCAACTTAACAAACAAATTTCTCTAAAATAGTAACAAAATTAACAATAAAATAAGAGTTATACAATAACAACAAAATAGTAGCAATATAATAGTAAATTGATAGCAAAATAATGAAAAAAAGGAAAAAAAAAATAACAACAAAATGGAAAAAAAAAAAAAAAGAAGCAATAAAACAGTAAAAAAATAGTAGATTTTTTTTTATTATTCGGGTTGGGGTCGGATCAAAAAAGCCTTATCCGAGACCTGACCCGTTTTCTAAACAGACTTTATTTTTTATCTAAATTTATTTTTCGAAAATTCCACCCATGAGCAAGGGCTATACACCCTTACTTTGCAAGCTATTTTTTCAGCTAAAATTTCTTATGTCAATTGTGATTATTAAATTAATTGTTTTTTATGAATTTTTCCTTATAATTTAAATTTTTTAAAAAAATAAAATTATACATTAGTACATTAACAATTTTTTTAAAGGTATTAGTGAAGGTTGTCACAATCACAACGAGAACCTTTTTACTTTGGTAATTTAGTTTTTTTTTTTTTTCAATTTGATATTTAAGGGTTTTTTTTCCCACTTAATTACCTAAGTTCATTTTTAATATTCAATTTGGTCGTTAAATTTTTTTGTTCCAATTAAATATTTATATTTTTTTACCAGAGCACATGTGTCAAATATTCATTGAGTCACATTATGTCATTTGGTATGAGTACCAAATTGAACGTCGAAACCAAACTTAAGCACTAAATTGAAACAAAAAAACTCATATACCAATTAAAATTTGAAACTAAAATCAAATAACAATTGTTATATTAATCCTATTTTCCTTTTATATCCTCACTTTCTTTGTTTATCCTTCTTTTCTACTCAATCAAACATTCCTCAGATTTAATAGTTACCCACTTTAGCATTTAGCAATATAAGTAAACAAACAACAACCCCAAACACTTTGAGAATCCAAACATCATACACTTTTCCTAGAAAATCCTCAATTACCAAGACAATTTGAAAACAGCATCCAATTAATTAAAGATCAATTTAAAAATTTATCATTATACTAATTCGTAATATTTTAAATTTTGAAAGGATTACAAGGTATTTTTGCCATTGGGGGCTAAGGTAACCACTTGCCCCATTGTTTACGCCCATGTTTTTTATTTAAGGTAAAACAAATCCCTTACATTGAATGTGTAATAGCCCATTTTGTCCAGGCCTATAAATTATCCAAAAATAATAATAAATAGAATAAATTAAATTAAAAAAACTAATGTTTAAAGTCTAGATACAGTCTTCATTAGCCCAAATACAGATTTTAGCCCAATTTATAAACCCATTTTACAAGTAAACCCAAAGCTCGATTATTAAACTAGCCTAACCCAACCCAATTTCAGTGGCCCAATTGGAAGAACCCCAAAAGCCCAATAACCAAAGTTCCAGAAACCCTAAGGGTTTTTGAAATTGTTTGTGCCGCAGCCTTGTATGCCAGCCATGGAATCGAGTCTCCACGTCACCCCACGAACGGCCTCTTCCTCCGTACGACGGTTATACCTACAAAAGAAGAGGGAATTGAAAGCACAATCATAGCACCAAATAGCAGTAACAAATAGCTGGAAAATCTAAATAAAATAAAAAAAAAAGCTTTGGATTTTTCTTATTTTTTATTTTATTTTATCCTTTATTCAGCTATAAAAAGAGGCCGATTGTATACTATAAAAGGGACTGACGCATACAAATTAATAGAGAGCAATCTAGTGCGAAAAAATTTTCGAAGGTGATTTTTTTTCCCTTTTCAATTTGATTCAACATTTCGTGGTTTTTCTTTCTTGCTGTTCTTCTCTTGTTTTTTATTATTTTGGGTCAATTTACAAAGAAAAATAAAAAAAGAAAGGGATAAAAGAAGGGCTCACCTGAACCGTTTTAGGGTTATGTCGCCGGAGTTTCGTCTCCTTCGTCAAAATCAAACCCAATAGAGATCGGGAGTCCTTTTTTTTATTTTTGTTTGCGGTTGAAAGTGCTAAATCTTTGGGCATGGTTCTTACGGGGTTAAAAAGGGGGTTTATACTCACCGTCGGCCATCGATTACGGTGGTGGTACGGCGATGAGTAGTTTTTTTTTTGGTCGTCTAAGTGAAGGATAAAAGAGGGCTAGGGTTTTGTTTTAGAAATGGCTGATTGTTTCTGTTATTTGGGGAAAATGTTTGTTTTTATAAAAGGGAGGAAACGACGTCGTTTAGGGCCTATTTCAGTGACCTCAAAACGACGTCGTATAAAGTGACCCGATTTAACCCGACCTGATACCCACGAGGATTCGCATGTTTTTATTTAAAGGGATATTTGAGCGATTAGTCCCTCCCTTTCGCGCTGTCATTTGATTAGGCCCTATTAATATTTTCTTTTTTTAATGTTTCCCTAAAATTTGCGCACCATTTCATTTTAGTCCTGAATAAAATGTTGCGTTTTGGAGGATTGGAATATTTCCTTTTTGGTCCTCCCATTTAATTTGCGCATTACAATGTTGTCTCTTATTTTGCTTTTATTCAATTTTCCCCCCTAAAGTTTGTTTACTTTTCAATTTCAATCCTTAATCTGTTGAATTGTGTTTTTTAATGTCATTTTTTTTATTTTATGATTCATCTTTAAAGTTTTATGGGTTATTTATTTTAAATTATTATATTTATTTTAAATTTTATATATATTATTTGTATTAAACAGTTTTAAATTATTTAAATATATTATTTTAAATTATTTCATACATTATATATTTTAAATTGTTTTATACATTGTTTTTTAAAACTCGTTTCATGTATTATCCATTTTAAATTATTTCATCATTTGCTTTAAACTTTTTTTCTCATATATTATCAATTTCAAATTTTTTATATACATTATCTATTTTATATACCATTTATTTTTAAGATGTCTTGTATATAACTTGTTTTAAATCCTTTTTATATAATATTTATTTTTAAACTCATTTATATATTATTATTTTATATATATTACTTATTTTTATTTTTATTTTTTTCATATATTATTTATTTCAAACTTACACATATATTACCTACTTTAAATTTTTTTATATATATAATTTATTTTTAAATTGTTTCGTATATTGTTGATTTCAAATTTCTTTTTTCTTATTATTTTTTTTTAAATTCATTCATTATCGTTTAAAAATTTGTTTTACATTTATTTATATTAATTTGCTATGTAAATTTTTAAAATTGTTATTTTTTTTTCAAATTCATTGGTCTTTGAATATTAATGTTAGTATTTAAATAGTGTATGTTGTAAGATTATTGTCATTGTGTGTATTTTAATTTGTATATTCGTATTTTTATTTCATTGTCATTCATTTGTATAATATTGTACTCACATATTATTATTCCATGCTTGCAATTATGCTTTTATTTATTGTTATTGCATCGTGATTACAATTCCAACTTTTGCCCAATATCGATTGTCTTTTATCCTTAAGTAAACCAAACAAATATATTTTGAGTCGGTTTTATAATCACTTATTTGAAAGCTTCTCAAAACAAGGCAATATTTAGTGTTTGAAAATTCAAGAAATCGTGCCCTAACGTGCTGGGTTTCGATTTTTCGCTGACCAAATAACCAAATATCCTTTTAAGATTTCAATGCATGAGTTTTGGAAATTATGAGATGATCTTGGTATCGAGGGTTTGAAATGTTGTATCCTAACGTGCTGGATATGATATTTTATTCTTTCGGAACAAGAGAATCTCATTATCCAATTCGAGTTATCAAAATATTTTTTTAAAGGATTTGTATTTTAAAATCTTTTCAAATTTTCACATTAGGACATTAATTAATCAACAATGTACTAATTTTGGGCGCTACGAGGGTGCTAATCCTTCCTCGTGCGTAACCGACTCCCGAACTCATTTTCTAGAATTTCGTAGACTAAAAACATTGTTTTAATAAATCAAAATGCTTTATTAAAATGATCGATCACAAAGTGACCCGATCACACCTAAAAAAAAAGAATTGATGGCGACTCTATATTTCTTTTTAAAGTCGATCTCCGTTTTTCAAAATAAAAGATGATTTCGACATAATGATTTTTACATAATCACCGAAATTACAATGAATTTTCGCCATACTATCACTATCAAAATCCTTAAATAATTTTCAAGCAATACCAATAAAAAAGTGCTTTAATTTAATAAGCTATTATCTTTAAATATTACTTTTTCTTATCTCTCCTTGGTATCATATTATCCACTCAAACTTTATCATCAAAATATCATTGTTAATCTCAATAAAAATAAAGTATATTCGTAATAAATAAAAAAATTATCAATCAAATATGACATGGTCTATGTGTAAACATCAATTTGGTGATTCATCGTAATTTTCGCACCGTCATAAATTAAGCTTAATTCAATTTGACAATAAAACTTATCTAACTTAAACAAAAAAAGATTCAAACCAAAAATAACACATATCTAAAATAAAAGTTTTTCGTATTTTTTTTTTTTCTAATTTTATAGTACATGAAATTACATGAATACGGGCATGTTTCAAATAAAGCAGATAATAGTTAAATTAGATATTAATAGAAAAGATAAAAGCTACATAAATTAATTTTATCTTTGGTTTACTAACCTGTCTTGCTTAGTTATTTCATTAATATATATTTATATCTATTTTATTTTTAATAATATCATTTTCAAAATTTAAATTATATCTCCTTTCTATTATTTATCATCAAATTTCTCTAGAAGTTTTGAAACTCAGTTCCTAAAACTTGTAAACTATAATGTGAATTAGAACAAGTGGCGTTGCAATTCTACCCCACTAAATTAATTTCCTCCCTCAATTTTCTCGGTCAACAATAAAAAATAAAAAATAAAAAGCTTCACTCAAACAATAACAGTTAAATTAAATTATTAATTTTATACCATACATAATATTTTTCAGTTGGAACAAGTTAAGTTATTAGACTTTTTGTATTTTGAATTTTCATTTTTCATACAAGTGACAATCGTTGATAAATTACTTAGATTTTTTTGAGTAATATATAAAAATAACAAGATGATATAACATTACATATATGATGATATGTTTACTGCTTTTGATTTTGGAAATAACATAATTTAATGAATTTAACACTATTATTTAGCGATAATTAAAAATTTAAAATTTAAAAAGTATAGAAATCAAATTAAAGCCACAACTTTTACAAAGTATAAAGACGGATAGCATAATTTAACCTTATTAACCTATAAATCCAACTCCCTCATCTCTGCTATTGCATATAGATCATAGATTAAAGTAGGAATCCAGCAATGGATTATTTCCATTCAGTCACCGCAACTTCAATCATTCGTCCAAAGGTCGTAACCATGGAACTCTTAGGTTACAACAACGCCATGGTCGCCACTGCTCCTTATGGACCTTATTGGCGTCAAATGCGTAAATTCGCCACTATTGAGCTCCTCTTAAATCATCGCCTCAACTTTCTTAAACATGTAAGGGAATCCCAGGTGAAAGCACCACTGCAACAGTTATATCAACTATGGAACAAGAAGAAAAGTAGAAACAGTGACAAAGTAATGGTGGAGATGAAGAGAAAATTTTTTTAATTTCATTTCCATCCTTCCAATACAAATTTCTTGACTTTGCTTCTGTTAAAAAGGAAAATTTTAGCCTAATTTAACAATTGTTTCTTAAGCATGCTACTAAAAATTCAATTCAACATTCATATTGATTTCAGAATAGCTTTGGAAAATCTCCAAAACCTATTTTATATACGCAAAATTAAAATGATTTTACATCCTCCTTTTAACTTTTTAACTTTTTAAACTATTAATATTTTAGAAATTCATCCATTGAATTTGTGAAAACATTTGTACTTTTTTTTTGCTACATTCAAACTAGACAAACAGAGTAGCAGCCAAAACCAAAAACTTACAGCAGATGCAGAAAAAAAACACAGGCCAAAAACAACATAAAAACCTGCTAATTCTTTAAAACTAAAACATCACCACTAAGTTTTAAACATTTGCATCCGATTTACTTCAGCCATTGCCAAAGAAAACGCCATACCGTTACCATTTCTATCTGCCAATGAGAAGACAGCATTTTCCACCTTCATGCATATAAATTTGTACATACATATAAATTTTTGAATCGATTTGATATTTTCATCGTATTAATCTAAAATATTATCATATTAATATATATTTAATGGTTGAATTTTTTTCACAAAAATTATAAATTAAATTATGCTAAATTTGACATTCATAATTTACATAAATGAAGCGTACAAATTAACTGTTGAATTATTAAAATATTACTCGTATAAAAACTTATAAAAAATATATATAACTTCACTATAGTTTTACATTTATGTAACTATTATTTCCCTATATTTAATGATGATGACAGACTAAAGTATTAATTTCAAGGAAAACAATAAGTGAACCAATTTCATTTTTCATCTTGTTTTTATTCGGAAAAAAGTGTTCAACGATAATGACATTGTTGATTTTCTAATGGCTTCAAAATTCCAATTTCAGTAACGTAAGTTAATGAAAGATCAATATACGATAATTACGTCAACACCACCACATTGCATACATATATATATATATATGTATGTATGCATCTTAGATTGAAAGTAGGAATTTGGAGATGGATTATTTCAATTCACTCACAGCAACTTCAGTTGTTGCAATCATTGCTTTTCCACTACTATTTCTTTTCTCTTTTCTATGGATATCAAGAAGAAACACAAACTCGAAGAGAACAGTACGAGAAGCTGGTGGAGGATGGCCTATTATTGGTCATCTACGCCTCTTAGGAGGGTCACAGCCACCTCAAATAAGCTTGGGTAACATGGCTGACAAATATGGAAGAATGTTCACTATCAAGTTGGGTGTGCGTAGAGCTTTGGTGGTGAGCAGTTGGGAGATTGCTAAAGAATGTCTCACCATACATGATAAAGCATTCGCCACTCGTCCAAAGGCAGTAGCCATGGAACTCTTAAGTTACAACCACGCCATGATCGCCACTGCTCCTTATGGACCTTATTGGCGTCAAATGCGTAAGTTCATCATTATTGAGCTCCTCTCAAATCATCGCCTCAACTCGCTTAAACATGTAAGGGAATCCGAGGTGAATACATCACTGCAACAGTTATATCAACTATGGAACAAGAAGAAAAGTAGTAACAGTGACAAAGTATTGGTGGAGATGAAGAGATGGTTCAGCGATGTTACTCTTAACGTGATACTAATGATGGTTGTAGGGAAACGAATACCAAATTCATACGAAGGTGTTGAAACCGTGGAATGGAAGAAGTCGGTGGACGAATTCTTTGAACTAGGTGCGAAGTTCGTGGCGGCAGATGCATTTCCGTTTTTGAGATGGTTAGACATCGGTGGAGAAGAGAAGCGCATGAAGAAGGTATCCAAAGAATTGGACCAACTTGTTGAGGGATGGCTACGAGAACACAAGGAAAAGATAGCTGAAGACGAGGCAAACAGTGAGGAAGATTTCATGGGAGTGATGCTAACTAAGCTCCGTGATGTTGAGGAACATGATGCAAATACCATCAACAAAGCTACCAATCTCGTATGTTCATTTCTTAACCAAATTTTTTAATTATAATTCATATTTAATCTTTTTATTGCCTGCACATAATTGATGATTCCCTCCTTGTTGTCAATGTTTGCTGCTCATTTCTAATTGTTTGATTTGGTTTCTTTATATCATCAGCAGTTTTTGTTCACTTTCTGCCCTCTTTAATGTTGTTTGTATACTCTCAACCGATCACCTGTTTTGTTTCCTATAAATTTTTAGTTACTTGGATTGGATTTTTGAAATTGATAATTTTTTTTTTTCAAAATAGCACTTGATTTTGGTTTTCAGTACACTTTTTTTTTCTAATTTCATTAAAATTGGGTCATATGGACCAATCAAGTTTAGAGACCGACACATATGCCATATCATTAGCTGATGTACTTACTATGTGTAACAACATGATTAGTCTACATCATTCAATTTTAACGGAGTTACAAACATGGACTAAAATGTGTGATAGAAACTAAAGTATCAATTTAAACATTAAAATCTAATTTAGATACCAAAAAGTAAATATATCATAAAAAATGTATAATTCTTTCTTCTTTTAATAAAATTATTTTGGCTCTAAAACCACACAGTACTGATATTTTTATTATACATGATGTAACAGTCTCTTGTATTAGCCGCTGAAGATACCACATCAATTACAATGACATGGGCTTTAGCTTTATTGCTTAATAACCGTGATGCATTGAACAAGGTCCAACAAGAATTAGACAGCCATGTAGGCAAGGATAAACTATTAGTAACAGAATCAGATGCCAAGAATTTAGTGTACCTTCAATCCATCATTAAGGAAACATTACGTTTATATCCCGCTGCTCCACTCTCAGTGACCCATGAAGCCATTGAAGACTGTAAAGTTAATGGATACAATATTTCAGCTGGTACTTGGCTTATTTTCAATCTTTACAAGATTCATCGTGATCCCCACATATGGACAAACCCATATGAGTTTCGACCAGAAAGATTTATGGCCACCCACAAAGACTTTGATGTGAGAGGTCAAAATTTTGAATTGATTCCATTTGGTAGTGGTAGAAGAATGTGCCCTGGAATTTCATTTGCACTTCAAGTTTTACAACTTACGTTGGCTAATGTGTTGCATTGGTTTGAGTTTAAAACCCCATCAGACGAAGCAATTGATATGCGTGAAGCACCAGGGCTGACGAGTCCTAAAGCAACTCCATTAGAAGTTTATATATCTCCTCGCCTTCCTGCCTTTGTTTATAATTCCACTAGCTAATTTGGTTGTAACAATTACCCTTTGGACAATAAAAAATTATCATGTCACTCAATTTAGATCTAAGATTTCATTCAGTTAAACATATGTACATGTTTGACTTCTCTTCAAAAAGAAACATTTTTTACTTTAGATGCTAAAGTTATTCGAAATTTTTGTATGAGTTTCTTAATACGAGCTTTTCACGAGATTTCATAAAAGATAAAACTTTTAACTAGTTATTCACATAAACTTCTAACAACTACTAAAACCATCAATTATTTATTCAAATTTCTAAGAAAATTCTGACTAAAAAACACAATTTTCTAACCAAATATTCTAAGTAATATTGAAAACCCAAGTTTGTAAAAATTCTTAAAAATTGTAAAAAAAAAATTGCTAATTAAAATATTTAAAAATCATAAAATTATATTTAAAAAATTAGCATTATAAATTTGACTTTTTTAATTAAGATTTTTTTTACAATTTTTAAAAATTTTTACAAAGTTGGTTTCTAATAGAACTTTGAATATTTAGTTATAAAATTATATTTTTCATTAGGAATTTAAGTAAATAGTTAACTATTTTGATAGTTGTTAGATAATATTGTTACTTGTGAGATATATTATTATTTATGAGATATATTATTATTTAGATGCTATTTTATTATGTGTATTGCATTTTACCTGCAAACGGATGGGTTTTTATCCATTGATTGATATCTGTTTTCAGCATAGGAAACATTGAGAGAAAATTTATAATGGATGGATATATAATTTGTGGTGGATGGAAGACATGATTAATGCAAGTAGAAAAAAAAAAGTAATTTTAAAGCAAATTTTTTGGTAAAAGTATCTTGAAGGTCTTGTATTAGGAGTTGGATTGTATTTTGCCTCCTTTACTTAATAAATGAGCAAATTAGTCCCTATATTGATACATGTACGGATGAGGTGAAATTTATTAAACTTCATTCACCGAAAAAACCAATTTTTAAGTTTGGAAAATCAGCTGACTTGCGACGAATTTTGGATGAGATCCAGGCATTTTTAGGTTGAGATGTTTTCATGGTGTTCGAAAATCTATCTCTTAGCTTCGAAACACACTTTAAATCACTCAATTGTGAGTTCGAAAGCTCAAGTTATAATCGTTTTAGTAAATACTACGCGAGCAGAATTTCTGGACGGGATTATGATGGAAATTACGAATTTCTGGCTTTTAATTTGAGTTTGAATCAAATTGGGTTTAGGTTTAATTTTTATTATATATGAATCCAGTATTGTATTTATTAGGGGTTAATATTTTATTTTTCATTTATTTCGAATTTTTGATATTGTTTAAACATTTTAAGTTGTTTAGGAGTTTTTGTTTCTTAGTTAAATAAGAAAATTTAGTTTAAAACTACTTCTTGTTTAAATTAATTAAAGGCTTCTTCATTGTTCATTAAAGGCAAACAATTGTTTTGATTAATAAAGTTTTCAACTCTAAGAGTTAGTTCTTTGTGCAAGATTTATTTGTTGTGATTTTTAGAATTAATTTTCTTCTTAATTTTCTTTAAAGAGTTGTGAGATTTCATTATTCATCCTTCAATTTGTCTACCCAACTTTACTATCTCAATCAATCTAAAACTTCCACATGCTTACAATAAACTTCCAATAAAGATTTATTCAAATATTAGAAAAGTTAAAAGCTACAATTTGTCTTAACATATCATCAATCACATGTCATGATTTCGATTAACTAAAAAAATCACTTTCACTCAACTCAACATCCTTATTGTAATAGCCAATTTTGGCTCATGTCTATGAAACAAAATAAACCAAAAATAAGTGAAAATCCAAATGTTTATTAACAGTCCCTTTATACATTAAAATGGCCCAAATCAAACAATAACCCAAAACCCAAATCTATCCTACCCAATTTGCAAGGCCCAAACTAAACCCTAGCCCACTAGCTATCAACATTTTCAGCAAACACAAAAAAAAAAACCCTAGCCACCAAGCCTTCAGCCGTCATATGCCACCACTGTCTGCTGCCTCCACGCACGCCGCACGCCTCCTACACCCGCGTCGCACGCCTCTGACACCTGCAAGGAAGAAATAACAAACAAGCAAGAAGAAACAATGAAGAAAAAGACAAAAAATAGCAGAAAACAAAATAAAAATAGACAAAAACGAATCTTGTATCCGACTATAAAGCCCGAAACTTCATCTTTATTTTTTTTTTACACACATTAAAATCCAATAACAGAACAAAGGCTTTTGAAAGGTTGATCTTGTTTTCTTTTTTTCTTTTTCCGATTTCGTGTTTTTTTTTTTTTTTTATCACAAATCTACTTTAAATAAAAGTTAAAAAAGAAGGAGAGGAGGAGAAGACTTACCCGAACCATGAGTCGCATCGTCGGAGCACCCTTTCTGTTGTCGTAACTGAGTCTAAAGGGAAGGGAAGGGAAGGGCCCCTTTCCTTCGCACTTTTCGGGTTTTGAGAATGTGGTCTTCGAGGATGTCTTAAATGAGGGCTAGAAAGCTCGTTTCGCACCGTCCCGGCCACAGTTCACTGCGGAGGAAGTGGCGGGCATGGCGACGGCCTATGATGAGTTTGTACAAACCTTAGCAGAGAAAATAAAGGAGGTGGGGGGTTTCTGATTTTTTTTACTCAAATGGGGGCTGAAATAAAAAAATTAAATTTTTTTTTGCTTTAATAGCCATGCAAAACGCTGCCGTTTTGCAATCCCCTCCCCCACACGCCTCAAAACGGCGCCGTTTTAGGGGGAACCCCGCGTGACCCGACCCATAACAGGAGGGGATCCACGCGTTTTAGACTTATGGTCTATTTGCGCAATCGGTCCCTCCGCTTTATGGGTTGTTCTGATTTAGTTTTTTTATTTATATTCTTTTCTTTTTAAAATTTGCCCAAATATTTCTCGCATGTTTCAATTTAGTCCCTTGAGACGCTGAACTCTTGGAAATGGGCACGTGCTCGAATTTTGGTTTATTTTTCCATCAGGTCCCTGATTGTTTCAGTCCGTCTCATTTTGATCCTCATTTGCCTTTTTCATTTTATAATTTGCACCTTAATTTTTAATTCTATTTCAGCCTGGTCCTCTGTTTAATTAATTAATTTATTTATTCATTTATGTTTTTTTTTTTAAAAGAAAAATTATTAATGTTATTCTTTAAGTTTTTTTATATATATTATTTATTATTTATTTTATTATTACTTATTCTAATTCTTTTTACGCATCGTGTATTTTAAATTATTGTCAATTTTAAATATGTTGCATGTATTACTTGTTCTAAACTATTATACATATTACTTATTTTGAATTTTATTTTTTATATATCTTTTTATTCTAAACTATTATATGTGTATATTACTTATTTTAAATTTTCTTATATGTTATTTTGTTATACTATTTTATATGTAAACTATTTTAAATTCTTTTATTATTTATTGTAAACCTCTTATTATTATTTATTTTAAGATTTCATACATTGCTTATATTAAACTATTTTTTTATATTTTTTTATATATATTATTTATTTTAAATTTATTTTTCACATATTATTTATTTTAGACTTTCTATGTGTTCTTTTAAATTGTTATATATATTATTTATTTCAAGATTGCATTATTTTATTTTAAATTACTTTGTTTATTATTATTTTAGATTGTATTATACTATTCACTTTAAATTGTTTTTTTATGATATCTATTTTAAACTTATTTTTTATGTATTACTTATTTAAAATTGTTTCATTATTTATTTTAAATGGTTTTATGTTATTTATTTTATTCTTTTGATTATTATTGTTGGTATTTAAGTGACATATGCCACGTGATTATCGCCATTGTGTGTTTTATAATTCACTCATCCGTATTTTCATATCATTCTTATTCACTTTTATAATATTGTATCCATGCATTATTTTTCTATGCACATTACCATATTTTATTTCATGTCATCGTATCGTGTATTAAGCTCCAACATGCTTGTCCAATATGGATCATTTTATTTTACCCCAAACAAAATAATGCACATCGTTAAATGTCATGCTCGTTATTATTCAAAAGGGAAATCTTCAAAATAAGGTAATATTTCGCGTTTCGGGAACTCGAGAAATTGTATCCTAACTTACGGGGTTTCGGTTTTCTCGTTGATCCTAAATAGCCAAATATCCTTTCGAGTTTTAAAACATACGGAATTCCAATAAAAATTAAAGGCGAACTTATTCCCGATGGTGCAAAGTGTCGCGTCCTAACTCACGGGATGTGATGTTTTAGTACTTCGAGACGAGAGAGTCTTTAACACTCTTTTCGGTCTAACTCAAGCGTTTTTAAAATCGACGTTAATAAAGAAGGATCGTATTATTAAATCCATTCCCGGTTTTTAACTTTTGACATTAAGACACAAACAAATCAATTTGGTACCAATTTTGGGCGTGACGAGGGTGCTAATCCTTCCTCGCACGTAACTGACTCCCGAACCCGTTCTCTCGAGTTTCGTAGACCAAAAACATTGTTTTAGTAAACTAAAACATTTTATTGAAACAAATGTGATCTGATCACATCTAATAAAGATTGGTGGCGACTCCCGTTTTAATTTTCATTTTCAAACAAAATCGATTCCCATTTTTAAAAAAATGGTTTCGACACTTATGATCGATTTTTGTAGAAAATGAATTGAAAAAAGAAAAAAAAGGCTGTTACGACATTTTCACTTTCTTCCAAGGCTTATTTTATTGGTATGCCTAAAGGTAATAATAAACTACATTGTATTCCATTAAATTAAAATAAATGGAGGCGTGTTTAAGTACATTATTATCGATGACAATCTAATTATTGTTATATAAAGATTTAAAATTTTTAACTTTATAACTTCAAAAATGGCGTTCCTTTTGATAATTTCGAGCATTATATTAACATTTATATGTTTTTTTTAATAATATTTGCCTCATATGAGTAAATCAAACATTTATATTCTTAATTTATTCTAATTTGATTTGAAAAAAAATCAAATTTAATTTAATCATTTTTTAATTGATCTTATAGCTTGAGCTATGGAAGAAAAATAATTTAAATATCTTAATACTCAATTTGAATAGTTGATCATTTTAATCGAATTTTTTTTTATAAATACATTTATAATTTATTATTTTGAGATGAACTCAAATAGTTCAATTTTGTTTGCTTCCAATGTATTTATAAATACATTTATAATTGCTTATAAGCGCCGTTATAGATAACGCCGTTAAATTTTGCGGGAAAAACACCGCTATAGAACATGACCTTTAGCAACGCTTTTCTCACAAACGCTACTATAGAACATGACTTTTAGCCACGCTTTTCCACAAACGCTACTAAAGAACATGACCTTTAGCGGCACTTCTCCCACAAACGCCACTAAAGAACATGACCTTTAATGGCACTTTTCCAACAAATGCTGCTAAAAACATGACCTTCAGCGACGCTTTCGTCACAAACGCCACTAAAGATTATGACCTTTAAAAAAATTAATTAAATAATATTAATTTCTATGATAAATATTATATTATGTTTTATTTTTAAATTTTGAACTTTAAACTATCTACTTTTAAGGATAAATAAAAAAATATTATTTAAATTAAATTTTCTATGAAAATTTTAACTTTAAAACTAAATGTAAAAATTAATGAATTTAAATTTAGAATTTAAATATTATGTTTTTAATTCAAGTCCAACTTTTGGCACACCTTAAAAACATGGGCTCTAAACAAGGAGAAAGATTGCATCTCGGGCAACAAAAATCAAAACAGTATAAAAGTAATACGGTACAATAACCCTGCTCACAAGTTACAATCATTATTATGCTCGACTCATAATATTTATATACCAACAATGAAGGATCCAACCTCATAATCAATGAACCTAATCTGGTTAGGAGCTACAATTTCCTCTATATCTTCAAATTCCCAAATAAAGTCTATTCTCCAAAATTTCAAAATCTGTGAGGTTAAACCATGCATCTTCTAGGGCCCATGCAAAAGTATGTCATGCAAAAAACGAGAAATGAAATCTTTTAAGTATTATGGTTCACCTAGTTGTAAAGACTACCTGGCTTGTAAAGCCACCAAGAAAGCTTCCTTGTGTACTTCAGGGTAAATTTATATTCATTGATCCATCCACCTTTGCACATGCTTGTTCATAGCAGGCACGGGCTCGGGTTCCTTTATTTCCACAACTACACAATCGGACATCAAGAATGTCTTGGCCACTGATGCTGCATGCTCCAAGCAACATCTGACCACCTATATCAAGAAAAATATAATCATCAAAAACTGGGATTTGAACACAAATCCTTTCCCTGAATTCCCTCTAGGCTTCCTAGGACTTACTGAATTAAATGTTGGAAATTTAACATGATGGGTTGCTTTGACATTATAATTAAAATCGATTCAACACTCATGACAATAAGGTACATTAAACGTAGGTTATTTTGTCAATAATTATTCCATGTACAAGCTGTTTCAGACAGCACAAGTAAGCACTTCATGACATTCAACATCACTTATAAAATGCTAAGATTCTAATTACATAGGCTGTTTCGGATAACCATGAATAAGACGCATTAAATGCATAATACCTTGACAATAACTCCCCACACACAAACTATTTCAATCAGCATAAATCGGATAATTTGTGGCTTCAACATGCTGACTTTACCATAATTTTGTCTAAAATTTGCACAGTCTTTAACATGGCACATCACTAAATTTAAAAATTATCCTAGGAACAAAGAAACAATAATCCCAACATAAACATCTGATAACCAGCCCTCATAATATGCCTCTCAGGTGAGGTCCAATATATACCTACACCACTCCCTGCAACTAAACAACAAATGATCCACAGATTCTATGAAAGCAACTGCCTATGAATATATATATTAAGATAAAATGCAATTTGGATAATACTATTGTAACACCCTGAATTTGGGCCTAGAAGTTTTGGGCCTTGAGCATGGGAGCTGTTGAAGGCAGCTTATAGTATTTTTTTTTTGTTGTGCATGTAAATTTTGTTAATGAAGGCTTGTTTTAGTGGTTAAGTGTGTTGAGAAGTGTTGCAGAAGTCCTGGGTTCAAATCTGGACTCTAGCAGAAATTTGGTTTAAGGTGAATCAAACCCTAGGTGTAGTAGTTAGGCCTTAAGAATATTGTTGGAGAAATTGTGCTACAAAAAGCCTTGTGGTCTAGTGGCAAAGTAGCGTCACATAAGAGGCAGGAAGGTGGCGTCATAGAGTTGGCAAAGAGGTCCAGGGTTCGAAACTCATGGCAATCAAAGAGCATTTATTTTGCTATGTTGGGACGGTAAGAGTTGGTGTTGGTTTTAAACTCTGATGATGGAGGGGTCCCACATCGGGAAGCTAACATAAGAGTAGATGGAGAGCTGGCTTTAAATAGAGAGAACCATGAGGAGAGTAAAGGTACCTTTCTTGGCTGATCCCTTTCGCTTTATGGCGTGCTCGTTTGGGTTGGGCGTCGACTAAGAGTGCTCGGAGCGCATATTAACTCCAATCTCCTATCAGGTGTGTATTTCTCACTACTCTAGCTGTAGGATGGCTACTTCGGGCCGCGATGGGTCGAAAGGGGCCATGTGGGCCCAATGGGCCACGGGCCCAATTGGATAAGTTGTTTGATTGTGTAGTAAATATTGGACTAGGCTAGGTGAATCTCATATCTGTGGCTAGATTTGGGCTAAAAGGGCCACACGAGCGTGTGGGCCTATTTGGGCTGAGAATGGGCTTTAGGCCCATTCGTATTGTTATCCTTGTTTAGAATACTCTAGTTTACTGAAATACCCTTGTAGGGTAGAAATACCGAAATACCCCTGTAGGATAGAATTATCGAAATACCCCTGTAGGGTAGAATTACTGAAATACCCCTGTAGGGTAGAATTACTAAAATACCCTTGTAGGGTAGAATTATCGAAATACCCCTGTAGGGTAGAATTATCGAAATACCCCTGTAGGGTAGAATTACCGAAATACGCTTGTACAGTAGAATTACCGAAATACCCTTGTAGGGTAGAAATACCGAAATACCCTTGTAGGGTAGAATTACTGAAATACCCTTGTAGGGTAGAATTACTGAAATACCCTTGTAGGGAAGAAATACCGAAATACCCCTGTAGGGTAGAAATATCGAAATACCCCTGTAGGGTAAAATTATCGAAATACCCCTGTAGGGTAGAATTATCGAAATACCCCTGTAGGGTAGAATTACCAAAATACCCTTGTAGGGTAGAATTACTGAAATACCTCTATAGGGCAGAATTACTGAAATACTCCTGTAGGGTAGAATTATCGAAATACCCTTGTAGGATAGAAATACCGAAATACCCCTGTAGGGTAGAATTACCGAGATACCCTTGTGGGGTAAAATTACCATTTTGCCCTTAAGGTGTTAAATGACTATTTTGCCCTTGTGGGCAAGTGACTAACTTGGATTGTGTGGTTAACGAATTTGATTGTGAATATATGTTGGTGATATGAATGACTTGACTGTGATTGTTTGATTCAAATATGGGCATGACATCCTACATACATGACATGTTGCATGGGTTGGTTTATATTGATGGAGGAAGCATTCTGGCAGCCTCGCTGCAATCTGATGGCCTCGCCACATATATCTGTTCTGGTGACTTCGTCACAATATCCGCACCTGTCAGTATCTGGTGGCTTCGCCACATATATAAATATATATATCTGTTCTGGTGGCCTCGTCACAATATCTGTATCCGGTGACTTCATCACAATATCGCGCACCGCCGCAATTTCGTGGGTGTGTAGCGGTTGGGTGGGTCGAGTAGTCTCCCCACATGGTGTAAGGCTGATGTACGGGGTGTATACGGTTGGATATGGGTTGGGATTGCATTCACATTCGATTCGGATTGCATACCGACATCGATTCGATTACGTCACCTAATTCTCGATTCGATTCTAATTTTGATTCTCGTCACCTAATTACGATTCGACTCTAATTTCGATTCGATTACGTCACCGATTCTCGATTTCGATTCTCATTTTGATTCTAGTTCGATAATGTTTCTTTATTCAGAATGGGCTAAGGCCCATGTGGTACTTATTTGTTATAATGAGTTAAGGCCCAATTGATAATTAAATCGTAAGTAGGGTATGGGCGGACTTTTAATTCTTTTATATGACTGATGTTCCTTTTATATAGTAGGGATTTCACACTCGAGTTTTCGTAAACTCACCCCGTTTATTAACCTTCAGGTAATTTCTAGCCTTAGACGGATCGGAGTGCGAGGCTCTGGAGGAAGCCACACACATTGTTTATGTTACAATTTTGATTATTACCTTTAAATGTTTTTATGTGGGTTGTAGTAAAGCCATTGTAATTTTCTGGATTTTAAATTTGGAATTTTATTTATTGTTCTTATAATTGCTAGTATTAGAACACGGTTTTCTAAAGCAACTATCGTTGTTCAAAACATCACGTAATAAACAATTGTTTTTAAATTAAGCTTCCATGAATCGCCAAGATTTTTACAAAGTTGTTAAGAATGTTATTCAAATTGAGGTTTTCTAAACAAGGTTTAAAAAGGGTATAAGTTTTTAATTATTAAGAAGGGTTTTTAATGGAAACATGGTTTTCGAAAAATACTTCAATGTGACACGCCAGATTCGAGCCAAACTTCCAGGCTGGGTTTGGGGTGTCAACTATTGTCGAAACCATTTTTTTAAAAATAGTTATCGACTTTAAAATGAGGTATGGAGTCGCCACCAATCCTTTTTGTTTAGGTGTGATTGGATCACCTAATAAAACATTTTATTTTATTAAAATATCAATTTTGGCCTACGAAATTCAAGAAAACGAGTTCGGGAGTCGGTTACGTACGAGGAAGGATTAGCACCCTCGTTACGCCCAGAATTGGTACCTAATTGATTAAATAATGTCCTTATTGTTGTAGGCCAATTTTGGCCCCTTTATATTAAACTCTAAAACCCTTTACACTAAACCCTAAAACCCAACACATTAAACCTCAAAACCCAACAGCAAGCCCAATACATACCTAACCTAAATACAAATAACCCAAAACCCAGTTACAACTAGACCCACTACCTAATTACAAAAAAACTAAACAACTAACCCAACTACCCATACAAATTAACCCTCAGCCCAACACTAATCAACCCAATACAGTCCAAACCCAATTTAGAAACCCAATACTCATAAACCCAACTAAACCTAATTACCTAACCCAAACCCAAATACCCCAAGCCCAATACCTAAACTAACCCAAACAGAAACCCTAGCCCCCTAAAGCTGCTAACCTTAGCCTCCCCACTTACCTTCTGCCCTGAACCACTTTTTTGACTTTTGGCCTCCCACTTTCACTGCTCTCTGACGCCGCCACTATTGCATCGGCCACCGTCCAAGGTCACCTCCATCAGCAACTTGCACCTGCAAGCAGCAACTTGCACCTAAATTTAATTAAAAATTCTGGGGTTAATTGTAAATAATAAAAACATTTGGACTTAATTAAAATACAAGCTGGAACAGAGGGACTCATTGGGTAATTAAACCCTAATCCCCAAAATGGTACCGTTTCCAGAATGAATTTTAAAGGTTGTTTGGATTAAATTAAAACAAATATAAAAGATTAAGGCCAAATTAAAATAAAAATGCAATTGAACAAAATTTAAAAAAATAGAAGGATTAATTGGGCAATTTGCCCATTCTCCAAAAATGCGAGGATCCTTCCCGGGTAATCGGGTCAACACGCAGATCTTCAGTTTGAAACGACGCCATTTAAATGCTTATTGAATTAAGCCAAACGATGTCGTTTTACAAGGGCCATATAAGCCAAATCTTAGCCCAAAAATCATTTTAACATCCGATTTTTTTTAAAAAAAATAAACGGAATCCTCTGAAAGAGGATTCGAGGGCTGACTCCGGTGCTGTTGAACCTCTGTTCAGAGGTTTTTTCACGCGCTCACGCGCCACTACGCACGGTGGTCGGAGGGTCAAAACCTTCTCCCTTTTCAGCAAAAGTCACGTAATCTCTTTTCCTTTTTACTATTTATAATATATATTAAAAACATTCACCTTTGTATTCGATTGGCTACTGGTATTGAAAGCTTGTATAAGACTCTGTTCTTTTTTATTGACTGTATATATTTCTCTCTGGAAAATCGTGTGTTACAAATCAGAAAAAGACGGGTTTTTATAACCCTTTGTGAGTGATTTACAATCTGTTTCATATTTTTCCTCTATTTTCTGTTGTGTTTTTTTTTATTTTGCAGATGTCTCGCGTGGAAATCAGCGAATCAAGATGATCAGGCCCTGATGGCGACGGTGCTGGCGCTAATCTACTTTCCTTCGGCTTCAACTACGGCCAGATTCGAGGCCGGGAATCACGGCGTCGATGGGGGCAGATGGAACGACCGAAGTTGAAGAGGCATGACTGATGGGGTGATTACGGCGCGAAGCTTCTGGAAACCCTAAGGTTTCCAGATTCTGTTTAGGCATTGGGCCTCGTTTAGGTTGGGTAAATTTTGGGCCAAAGGTTTAGGCTAATTGGGTTGTAACCGGGTGCTGGGTTTTGGTATTTGGGCCTTTGTAAACTGGACTGTAATGGATTATTTATTTACCCCATTTTAGCCCGGTCAAATTTGGGCTGCTACAGTAGTCATTTCACTATTCTTTAATTACCAAAACTTGGTTTAAATTACTCCTAAAGGCCGTGTAATACATGCAAAACTAACCATTAAATAAGCATTATAGTTTAGGCATACCTCCTTTGGAAACTTACCAAAAATCCTCTAAGTTGTCAACGGACTACCCGACTTGCTCCCTCCTATCTCCTTAGCATTTAAAAGTACGTAAATTCTATTCTAAAATGTAAAAGTAAGTTTGAGCATCAAATATTTCAACAATACCTTCCTCAACTCCTACCTGATAAATAGCCCAAAACATGCAGTTTTATATGGTATTGAAGGACAATAATTACAAAACAATCATCAAGACAAGCTTCAAGATTTATATATTACCTTAGTTGCATTAAGAGTATCTTCTACTCTCAATTTTTTTTCTTTAAGCTCTGTTTCAGTTTGAGCTCCAACCTTTAAATTTTCAAAACAACATCACATCAAAAATTGGATAGAAATAATATAAAATTTCTTAAAACAAATTCTATATGGATAAACTACATAGAATGTCCCTTCAATTAACTAATGGTTACCTGTATCACTTCCATACCACCAGATAATTTAGCAATCCTTTCGTTAAGCTTCTCATAATCCTGTTCTGCAGCTCGCATTAAAGTAATAATAAGTTAGACATTGTAAGCCTGCAAGAAAGCCTGGTAACCACAATTAGCGCAAACTTGAAAGACAACCTCAATGATATTTTTAATCTGTACAACTCGTTTATTCACTGTTCAATGTCTTCAGCAATTATCAAATTTGGGTATCCGCTCCTAATGACATCTTCCAGGATGTTGATAAGATCTCTTGCATTAGTAATTTTTTTATCAACCAGCAGCAACTGCAATCCGAATGCATATGCAATTGTCAACATGATTTTGTACCTTCACAAACATTGCATATCGAGTACCGAGCATCTACAACTCTAGTACAATTAACAAAGTCAGCATTATAATTAATATTGAAATATTAGATAATGTTTTTTTTTCTCATTTTATCACTACAACTTACAGCCTACTACTTGCCTTACTTGACTCTACAGTGCTTCTTGCAATTGGTCCTGCATCAAACACATTTAGCTATACCGAAATGAAAGTCGCAAATGAGAAGACTTGATCCTTCAAACAAGTTAGGAGAAGGGGGTTATGGAGCTGTCTACAAGGTATACTATGTTTTACATTTTTAAGATGCAATAATCATGTTGATTGAAACACTTTTGAGAGGATGACATATATTTCAACATTGCTAAATTATGCTAGACTATTTATAAAAAATCTGTCTAAACTTATAGGCCCAATAACCAATAAAACCAAAAAGAATGGCCTCAAGAGTTTCGACTCAGAAGATATAAAAACCATGATAAGAATAAAAGAAGAAATAAAAAAGATTCCTAAGATGGAAATACCTTTAGATTCAGATTATTTGATAATAGAAACTGATGGATCCATAGAAGGTTGGGGTGCTGCTTTGTATAAGAAAGATAATAAATATGCACCAAAGTCATCAGAGAAACTATGTAGGTATAATTCAGGAAAGTTTAAAGAAAAAGGTATTGTTTCAGGAATAGACGCAAAAGTTTTGGCCCTCACATATACCTTAGAATCCTTTGAACTTTTCATAATAGGTAGAAATAATTGTCGAAACTATTTTTTATTTTGAAAAAAGTGGATCGACTTTAAAATAAAATATAGAGTCGTCACCGATCTTTTTTCGAGGTGATGATCGGATCACCTTGAGATTGATCATTTTAACAAAATATTTTGATTTATTAAAATAATGATTTTGATCTACGAAATTTGAGAAAACGAGTTCGAGAGTCGATTACGCACAAGGAAGGGTTAGCACTCTCGTAACGCCCAAAATTGGTACCTAATTGATTAATTACTGTCTTAATGTCGAACATTTGACAAGGTTTTGGAATATGATCCTTTTTGGAAGATGTTTGAATAACTCGAGTTGGATATTGAGATTTTCTTGTTCCGATAGAATTAAATATCATATTCAGCACGTTAGGATACAATATTTCAAACCTTCGATACCAAGATCATCTCATGATTTCTAAAACTCATGCATTGAAATTTTAAAAGGATATTTAGCTATTTGGTCAAACGAAAAATCGAAACCTAACACGTTAGGGTATGATTTCTCGGATTTCCAAATACGGAATATTTTCTTGTTTTGAGAAAATTTCAAATAAAAGCGATTATTTATTCAGTTTGTTTGGAGTAAATAAAACGATCAATGTCAGACAAAAGTTCAAATTTCAATAACAAGAAACAAGAGCATAGTAACAAGCATGGAACAATAATACATGGCAATAACACTATACAAATGAATAATGATCATATGAAAATATGAAGGAACCAAATTAAAGTACATACAATGGAAACACCTCATACACTATACAAATACTAACATTAATACTCGAAGGTCAAAAAATTAAAAGATAATTTTAAAAGAAAGACCAAGCAAATTAACACAAATAAAATGTGACAAGGTTTTAAATGAATAAAGAATGAATGATAGAAAAGAAAGAAAGATTTGAAATCATCAATATACAAATAATAGATTACATGTAAAAATTTTAAAAGCAATTAACATGTGAAAGTTTAAAATAGATAAAAAAATAAGAAATAGAAATAGAAATAAATAATATATTAAATAGTAATACATGAATGAATTTTGAAATAAATATTAGGTAAGAAGAAAATCAAAATACATAATATACAAAATAATATAAATCAATGACAATAAATAATATACATGAAATGAAAAAACTTATTATAAATATATATACAGAAATAATAGTATATAAAAATGTTTGAAATAAACAAAAATAAACCATAAAATAAGGTCTTTAAAAGAGATAAATTATATATATAGATTTAAAAGAAAATATATAAATATAAACAGATCTAAAAAAATACATAAAATAATAAAAAATCAATAATATATACAAAAAAAAATGTGTAACATAATAATGTATGAAATTATTTAACATAATGTGTAGAACAATTTAAAATAAGTAATGAAACCATTTTAAAATAAATAATACATAAAAATAGGTTTAATAAGCGATATATAAAACAATTGAAGGTAAGTAGTATAAACAATCTAAATAATATAGGAAAACAAATTATAATAAATAATGTATAAAAAAATGAAGCTAAAAGGTTAAGGATTAAATTGTAATCATAATAAAACGTGTGGTATAAATTACAAAATGCAAAAAATAATAAAATATGAATCAGGATAAGAATAAACGCGCGCATAAAAGAGAGGGACTGACGGGGAAAATATTCCAAGCCCTCAAAACGCAGCGTTTCAATACGGATCCAAATGAACCGGAGGCAAAATCCATAGGGCAGAAATTAAAAAAAGAAAAAGAGAAATGGGACCACATTAAGAAACGCCTCAAAAGTGAAAGGACTGAGGGTGCAAATAGACCCTCAGTCCAAAACACGTTGATCCTAGGCGGGTTTCAGATCGGATATTGGGTATAGGTCACTAAACGACGCCATTTTGAGGCCACTGAAACGGCCTTAAACGACACCGTTTTAATCACGCTATAAAACCCCAATTTTTTTTTAAAAAACTCTCATTACTTCAAACTTTCTAAAAAAGAAAAAAAAGGGGGAAGGATTTCTCTCTGGGCAACCTGTGTCCGGCAATCGGACCACCGTCCGTCTGTCGCCGGCGACCGCTGTGCACGGCGGCCGGAAGTGCAAAACTGGCCCATTTTAAACCCCTTGCTCTCCCTAACTCAGATCTGAGGTTCAAACATGTAAAAAAACTCACGATCGTTGAAAGAAATCAAGAAAACCATTTGGTTCCATCTCTTTTGATTGCCCCAAAAAGGTAAAAATAAATAGTATTTTTTTTATATAAATATACATGCATAATATATTTGGTACACATGGATTGGAAAAAGCATGAAAATATACCTCTGAATGAAATTGTTTTTCTTTTTGCTATTTTGGTTGATATCTATTACGTTCGTAAAAAATACAACTAAATTATATGGCTTTATATAGCCGAATAAGATGAAAAAAAAAACTATTATTATTCATTTTTTTTGTTATTTCTCTGCCGCATTTCCTGCTTTTGTCATTTTTTATTTCTTATCGCAGGTTCAGTGTCGTACGGAGAAGCTGCGGATGTGACGAGGCCGCTCGTGGGAGCTGCAGCACGGGGAAACCTAGGGTTTCCAGCAGATCCAATTTGCATGGGCCATTTGGGCCAGTCTGTCTTTGGGCCCCTAGAATTGGGTCTGTTTTAGGTTCTCAGTAACTGGGTTGGGTTTCAATTGGGTTAGAAATTTGTATTTAGGGCTAAAATTGGGTCTTAGTGAAATGGGTTTTAGAATCTAGGCTTCGATTTATATTTGGGTTTGTACTTATGGACTGTAAACAATTTTAATTTTTATTTCTGGTTTATAATTTATATTTTGGTTTTTACATTTGGTTTATTCCTTTGTTGTAAATAACTCTAAAGGCCCAGGCGAAATAGGCCTTCTACAATAATAATTTTACCATTAGAACAGATTATATTAGCATTGTCAAATATTTTTCTAATATGAAAGAAACAAAAAAAAGATCCTCATTAAATAGGTGGAATAAGTTAACCCAATATTTTATAGAACGAGGATTGAAACCAGAAATAAAACATATGCCCGGAAAAGATAATAGATTAGCAGACATATTATCTAGACAATATTTTGGAAAAGATATACCTAAAATAATTTCAAAAATAATCATATAGAATGCAGAATTATAAATTGTTTATTTAACAATGAGTCTCTTTGCAGGTACAATGAGGCCCAAAGGGCAATTATAAATACCTTAAATTTGCTCAAATTCAAAGCAAACTTCTGAAAAAAAGAAGAAGAAGTAAACTAGTACCGAAAACGAATAAAAGATAAACAAAGATAAAATAAAACAAGAGAGAGTCCGGTGGAGTAAAAAGCAGCAAAGATGGAAGAACGAGCAACGAAGATGACGGATGAAAGAGGGAAAGAGAGAAGTACACAAAGTGTAGAACATAGAACAATGTTAAAGTAGAGGTAGATAGTGGGCGGGGGTACGGACGAGCTAACGTAAGTGAGTGCAGTTTTGCAATGACAAGTAAGGGGAAGCGGTAGGAGGTCGCCGGATGAAGGAACGGACACCGTGAGGATGGAAAGCTTGCGACGGCTAATGGGAAAGAGAGGATAAAGGAAACAGACACTGAAAAATGCTATTGCTGATACCGGTTCTGAGAAAAAAGAACCAAAAGTTAATGAATGCTATCAAAACAAAGCAGTTTTAATAAAAGTAAAAAAAAAAATATTTGCGGCATTTATGGAAAAAACGCGAATATTAAACGTCGTTATTGCTTTACCTTTAGTCGCCACTATTACTTTACCTTTTGTGGTGTTTATGGGAAAAATGTTTCTATTGCTTTACCTTTTGCGACATTTTTTCTCAAAAACGCTTATTATTCTTTGTAATAACACCCTTACCCGCACCGAGACCAGGGATAAGGTATGAGGCGTTACTGGACACATACTCGTATTAATCGAGAGAACACGGGTTATAAAATTTCATTCTAATTTAAAGCCGACCCAACAATATCATAGTATCCCTATTATAGGCCTACGAGGCCCAAACCATAAATTAAAAGTGATCTAAGACTAAATCGAGAACTATAGAAAATTTTAGTGAAATTCCTAGGGTTATGCCTCACACGCCCGTGTGGAGGCAAACCACACGCCCGTGTGCTTTGGGACACGCCCGTGTCCCTCACCCGTGTTGAATTATTAGAATTTATTTTTCATTTTGAACTTACAGAAGTTTTAATATAGCCAAGCACACGCCCGTGTCCCTGGCTTGTGTTACTCACGCGGCCTAGACAAGCCCGTGTCGTCGCCCGTGTCCAAAAACCCAGACATTATGTTTATGACGTCATCATTCATTTTGAGGCACACGGCCAAGGCACACGCCCGTGTGCTAGGCCATGTCCTCCAAACGATTGAAACACACGGCCGTTTCTCTATCCATGTGTTTACTACCATGCAAACTGACCTAAAATTTTAGGTGCAGGGCACACACGGCCAAGCAACATGCCCATGGAGGCTGACCGTGTGTCATACATGGTCTAGACACATGCCCATGTGTCTACCTGTGTGGACCTTTTCAGGGCTATTTTCCAAGCCTTTGGTCACCTCTACATCCATACACACTTAGAGTTTTCAATGATATGTAACATGGCCTAATTTTACTCTTAAACAACCTTGACATAACTCACTGCATGTTAACCTGATCTCATCGATTTAGTACATGCTAATTTATCCTTTTTGTATTAGGGATTAACATAGCACATTTTATACTTAGGCCATATTATAACCATATACCATTGTATGCTATGTCCACTCTCAAATTATTAGGTTCCATTTCAAGCATCCATTTATGATAAACCTCATCATCATATCTCATGGAACATTTAAACATAAACATGCATCATTAGTAGGTTTACAACCTACATCAATATGAGCCATGCCTTATGGCCATATACAAAAGAATAAGTATACCATTTAGGCCCCTACATTGGCTAACCAAATGATACATATAACAGAATAACCAAAAATCCTATACATGCCATTAAACAAAATGAAAGTATCTATATACCAAAACGGGACAAGTCGATAGTGTGTTGATTCTCCAACCGTCTTCCAATCGTCACGAGTCCACGAGCTTTGTAAGACAGGGAAAAGAGAAGGGGTAAGCATTTATATACTTCGTAAGTTCAGATAACTGGAAAGTAAACTTACCGATTAATTAACATACAATCATACAAGGCAATGATTCCAACAAGCATGAAATAGTTCCTTATCACATGCACTCAATCATCAAGTTAGTCTCATAACAGTCCGTCTCTATTTCTCATGTTAATCCCGTTAAATTTCTCGAAAGTCTCGATGGATAGCTCAATTACCGTCAAGTCATATAAGTGATCATCTCAAGTACGCACTCTCGCGAACCGTACATCTTACGACGGGATTACCAATCCAAGCTAAATCCCCCACCGTAATAACTCATAGAGCAATGTTGGGATTGCCAGTCCAGGCTAAATCCCTTTTTAAGACCATTGCTCTCATAAGCTCGGATCTGAATTGCCAGTCCAGGCTAAATTCAGTCCTTAATTGGATTACCCGTCCGGGCTAAATTTTTAACATATCCATATTCTTCTGGAGGCTCGATCACTTAAGGAACACCCATCCGAGCTAGATCCTTTCTATTTTGAGATCATCGGATTACTCGTCTGGGCTAAATCCTTTTTTGCAACACATCTAGGATCTCATGTCATTCAAGTTATAATTTATCCATCGGATCTCCCTTTCTATTTCAACCGGGACATTTATCATCTTTCATTTACACAAGCATATTTCATGAAATTATCATGCCATGAATGTCTAAATTCTCATACATTCAAGAACATGCATGTTTAAGTATATTAAGAGTTTACTTCGGGTTATACGAACTTACCTGGTAATTGTTTTGAGTTCGTGTCTCTGTTATTCTGAAACCTTTCGTTTTCCACTGTCGACCTCCGGAATTGGTTCCTCAGGGTCTACATCAGTAAAAATAAATTATTAATACCTCATGTTATTTATTTTGGACCTAGAATTCACCCTCAGGTAAAATGACCATTTTGCCCCTAACATTTCAAAATTTTACAACTTAGTCTCTAGGCTCGTAAAATGAAATGCATGCGATTCCTTGATTACCCAAGCCTAGCCGAATGTCTTATAAACTCATACTAGCCCACATTTTCCTCTATTTCACATTTTTACCTCATATTTTGTACCTTTTTCAAAAAAGTCCTTTTAGGGGTTTTTCATGAGAATCACTTAAGAAAAGATGTTCAACACACATCTAACTTTCATATTCCCCCATAAATAATCAAAGAACAAACATGTCCCACATGGGTCATTTTGCATACATAAACCCTAGCTTAAAATATGGGTAGAAATGGAGAGAACATGTTACAAGGATTTCAAAAATACAAAGAACATTAAAAACGGGGCTAGGAGTCACTTACTATTGAGCTTGGAAAGTGAAGAAACCCTAGCTATGGTGTCCCTTGGAATTTTAGCAGTAAGAGGGAGAAGAATGGTTGATTTTTGCTTTCATTTTCCCTTTTTATTGATTTTATTACCAAATGACCAAAATGCCCTTCCTTACTAAACTTCAAAAATTTTTCATGCATGCCCATTTTTGTCCAAAAACTTAGAAATTGGGAAAATTACTCTTTAAGACCTTCTAATTAATAATCTAAAGCAATTTCATGCAAACTGCTTCTAGAATCCAAGTTTTGCAATTTATTCAATTTGGTTCCTAATTTCCAATTAGACACCTTACACTAAAAATTCCTTCATGAAACTTTATCATATGCTTACTTCCATATTCTAGGCCTCATAATAATCATAAAATGAATATTTTGACATTGGATTTGTGGTCCTGAAACCACTGTTCCGACTAGGCCCAAATCTAGGATGTTACATTTCTCCCCCCTTAGGGACTTTCGTCCTCGAAAGTCTTACCAGTATACAGGTTCGGATATTGACTTCTCATGGTTTCTTCGGGCTCCTATGTAGCCACTTCCACTCCATGTCTTTGCCATATAACTTTCACCAAGGCTATATTCTTATTCCTCAGTTGTTTGACTCCTCGAGCCACAATCTTGATCGGTTCTTCACCATAAGTCATGTCCTGTAACACCCCCTACTCGTATTCATTGTCGGAATAGGGTACGAGGCATTACTGGAGTTTACGAATTATTTTTTTAACTCAATATAACCCCTTTATAGATATCTAATCTTCTCTGCAATTTTAAACCGAGACCAATCCACATCAACCAATCCAATTCAACATATTTTCAAGATAGATTCATGCATATTATAAGATAATCTCATCACATACCAAAACCAAGATTTGTTAGCCATACCAATGGCTAACCTTACAGTCATTTCACATTAACATTTACTTTATTAGCTTATACATGCTATTGATTTCCAAAATAAAGTTTCTTTATATACCGAAATCTTGAGGTTGATAGTGTGATGTGTCTCTGACCGAATCTGACCTCCAAGCTCTTAATACTATAAAACAGGGGAAAAGGAAACAGGGTAAGCACTTTGTGCTTAGTAAGCTCACGTAACAAGAATTATACTTACCTAATATTTTCAATACAATGCAATAAATATTCAAATATCCATTCAATGCATTATTATCCTAACATGCACAAACTCAACATTCAAGTTAGTCCAATAATTTCCATGTATCAATAATATATACCATGAGCTCATCAATACCATGATTTCCATTCCTTTATTATTTTTCCATATTTATCCAGTTGAATTTCTCGAAATTATGATGGATTTTCATAGGTACACTTTTAGTGTACAATTCCGGGTCCATCAATTCATATTCATGTGCGCACATTTCCATTTCAGAGAGCACACTCCCGCGAACCTCATCCCTATAGTGAGATTACCAGTTCAGGCTAAATCCCCTGTAACATAAACTCTTAGAGTATTGTCGGGATTACCAGTCCAAGCTAAATCCCCTGCAACGACAATTACTCTAATGAGCTTGGATCGAATTACTATCCCAGCTAAATTGGACCTAATTCGGATTACCCGTCTGGGCTAAATCTATTTTTCACATATTCTTCGGGAGGGCTATATCAGGATAGGATCACCCGTCCGGGCTAGATCCTTTTTACCGTCAATTCTTTTTTAGAGATCCATCAAATTTTCCTTTCATTCAACTAGGATTTCTTCCCCTTTTTATCAAATATATCAATATTTCATCAATTTTCATTCAATGAATATTCAAATCATATTCACATCAATAATATACATTCCAAGCATTTAAGAATATAATTCAAGTTACACGAACTTACCTCGATTCTTGTTCGTATACAAAGATCGACTAATCCCGAACTTTTTCTTTTCCTCGATCTAGCTTCGTATTTGAATATTTTGGATCTAAATAAATAAATTTAATCATCCATATAACACATTTCATGTTCATATGTAACATTCTCTATAATTCCACTATTATTTATAGTTCATTCAAAGCTGTGTAATTGATTCCTAGTCACTAAATTGTT
The DNA here is from genome assembly GCA_025698465.1 of Gossypium longicalyx. Lineage (NCBI taxonomy): Eukaryota > Viridiplantae > Streptophyta > Magnoliopsida > Malvales > Malvaceae > Gossypium > Gossypium longicalyx. The sequence continues at coordinate 1,014,342 of CM047000.1, read as the reverse complement.
TTTATTTTAAGATACAGAACTCCAAATTAAGATCCACTAATTTTCCATAAAACTAGACTCACGTATCTTCTTACCATAAAATTTTCAGAATTTTTGGTTTAATCAATAAGTACAGTTTATTCTTTAAAGTCACCCATGTTCTGCTGTCTAATAGTTCCGACCCTTTTTCACTAAAAATTAATTATCTTCTCATAAAATATTCAAATGATTTTCTCGTTTATTTCTCTTGAAAATAGACTCATTCAGGATTCTAAACATATAAATTTAATCCCATAATTATTTTTCTTCAATTTTTTATGATTTTTCAAAGTCAGAACAGGGGAACCCGAATTCATTCTGACATTGTCTCACAAAAATTATTATATATCATGATTTATAATTTCATTGCTTACACCATTTCTTTTATGAGAAACTAGACTTAATAAGCTTTAATTCCATATTTTTTTTCATTTTCCAATTAAATTTTCACAATTTATGGTGATTTTTCAAAGTTAGTCTACTGCAGTTCCCTAAAACTATTTTAGTGCAAGATGTTTATTACCATTTTTCCGCTAAGCTTTTAATAAATAATAATTTCATCCCTACTCAATTAGCCTCTCAACTGAGCTGATTTTTTTTAATTAACACTTTATTCTATCACTTTAAACTACTTTATAACCTTTGGGAATCAGAATTTCAGTACTAGACTTTAATTTCAAAATTTTCACAATTAGGTTCTAAAAATCAATTTCTATTGAAATTACCTAATAAAATCATCTCATAAACAAATTAAAGCTTCAATTTCATGCTATTTTATCAAAAATTTACAGCACTCAACCATAGTGACCTTCAATTTCATCCATGAAATCAAAAACTAATGAATTTAATAGTAGGACCTAGTTGTAAAAGTCTCAAAAACACAAAAATTTCAAGAAATAATCAAGAATTGAACTTACTTGCAGTAAAAATATGAAAAACTAGCTTAAGGAAACCCTTCTATGGTATTTTTGCTTATGAGAATGCAGAAAAATAAAGAGAAATCTAGATAATTCCACTTTAGTCCTAGCTTTATTAAGTAAATTTTGCAATATTCCAATTTTGCCCTTAAATCATCCATTTTCTTGCTGATTTCATGCTCTTGCCGTCCAGCCCAAATAAGTTTTGGATCTAATTTCCTTTTAAATCCTTTCTCATTAGACAATTAAACTATTTAATCATCCCAGCCACTTTTACACCTTTTCCAAGTTAGTCCTTTTCATTTAATTGACTACCCAAACATTAAAATTTCCTAACAAAAATTTAATACCACATTACTAAAATTTCATAAATATTTATAAAAATATTTCCAACTCGGTTTTACGAGATCGAGGTCTCAATACCTTGTTTTTACCTAATTTCTTCAACAATTTCTTTTTCTAACTAATCACTAAATCGGTAAAATTTTTCTATCGATATTTTCATACGATTTTCCTATCATATCAATATTCATGCAAAAATATTAAAACAAATTTCTCTTTAAATCAGATTTGTGGTTACGAAACCACTGTTCCGATAACCTTGAATTTAGGCAATTACATGTCCGGTCTAATTTCAACTTCTGTTGGTGCAATCATATGGGAGGGGTCTGATCGATATCGTCGCAACATGGATACATGGAATACATCATGAATATATTCCAATTCAGGTGGCAATTGCTAAACGGTAAGCTAACGGTCCAACTTTCTCAGTAATCTCGTAGGGTCCAACAAACCTTAGACTCAGTTTGCCTTTTTGACCAAATCTCAAGACCTTTTTTTAGGGAGACACTTTCAAGAATACTTTATCTCCAACTTGAAACTCAATCTCTTTCCTTTTCAAATCGGCATATGACTTTTGCCTATCCGATGCTGCTTTCAAACAATTGCGGATCACTTTAACCTTTTCTTCAGTTTTCTTGATTAAATCAACCCCGTGAATCTAGTGTTCCTTAAGTTCCGTCCAATATAGTGGAGTCCGGCACTTTCGGCCATATAACGCCTCATAAGGTGTCATTTTTAGACTCGTAAGGAAACTGTTGTTGTAGGCGAATTACACTAAAGGTAAGTATTTTTCTCAACTACCTTTAAATTCAAGGACGCAACACCATAACATGTTTTCACGAATCTAAATCATTTGCTCAGACTAACCATGAGTCTGTGGGTGAAAAGCCGTGCTAAAATTCAATTTTGTACCTAAGGCTTCTTGCAACTTCTTCCAAAATCTCGAAGTGAGTCTCAGGTCCCTATCTGAAATAATCAATAACGATACCCCGTGTAATCTCACAATCTCAAATACATACAAGTCGACCAACTTGTCAAGTGCGTAGTCAGTTCGCACTGGAATAAAGTGAGCCGACTTCGTTAGTTTATCAACTATAACCCAAATGGTATCTTTCTTCAGTGTTAACGGCAATCCTGTTATGAAATCCATAGTAATCCTGTCCCATTTCCATTCGGGAACCATCACGAGCTGTAATAAACTTGAAGGTACTTGGTGTTCAGCCTTGACTTGTTGACATACTAAACATTTCGATACAAATTAGGAGATGTCTATTTTCATGCCATTCCACCAGTACATTTTCTTCAAATCGCGGTACATCTTGGTACTTCCCGGGTGAATTGACAGACAACTATCATGTGCCTTTTGCAAAATTTTCCCAATAAGCTCGTCGTCTCTCGGTACACAGATCCTGTCTCTGAACATCAAGTAACCTTTGGGACCAACTCGAAAATCTGATTCGGTACCTGACTCGTATTGAGTTCTCTTGGCTTGTAAATCACTATTATTGATCTCAGCTGCACAAATTTCTTGTAGAGACGTTGGTCTGGCTCTTAATCCTGCCAAAACCGAACCATCATCTAACAAGGCCAACTGCATGTCCAAAGCTCTCAAAGCAAATAAGGATTTTCTGCTTAATGCATACGACCACATTCGTCTTTCCCGGGTGGTAGTCAATGATCAGTCCATAATCTTTAATCAGCTCTAACCATCTCTGTTGTCTCAGATTCAATTCTTTTTAAGTCATCAAATATTTCAAACTCTTGTAATCTATGAATATGCGGCAAGTTTCACCATACAAATGGTGCCTCCAAATCTTCGAGGCAAATATAATGACAGCTAGTTCCAAGTCGTGTGTTGGATAATTTTTTTCGTGTGGTTTCAATTGCCCAGAAGCATAGGCTACTACTTTACCTTCCTACATTAGTATGCAGCCTAGTCCATTCAAGGATGCATCACTATAAACCACAAATTCTTTTCCCGGCTCAGGTTGCACTAGTACTGAAGCTTCGGTCAGCAATGTCTCCAATCTCTCAAAACTGTGTTGACACTTCACTGACCATTCAAACTTAACATCTTTTTGTAGAAACCTGTCAAAGGAGTTGCAATTATCAAAAATCCTTTTACGAAGCATCGATAGTAACCGGTTAAGCCCAAAAAGCTTCTAACCTCGATTATATTCTTCAGCGGCTTCCACTTGACAATATCAGATATCTTATTTGGATCAACTCGGATGCCATCACCCGAAATAATGTGACCCAAAAATCCTACCTCTCGAAGCCAGAACTCTCTTTTACTGAACTTAGCATACAATTTCTGTAACAGCCTAATTTTCAGTGGTATCGGGAATAGAGATTTGAGATCACTAAATCCAACGGGTGAGTTGAAAATTTAATAAATTAATACCTATGAGTCAAATATGAATATAAAAGCATTTTTGAATTAGTGAATTTGGTGATTTAAAAGAATTAATTAGCTAAAATGGGTCGAGAATGAGGTATCGAGACCTCGACTTCATAAACCGAGCCATAAATATTTTTAGAAATATTTATGGAGTGTTGGTGAGGTAATAATAAAATTTAGTCAGAAAATTTTGACGTTTGGGTGGTTAATTAAATAAAAAGAACTAAATTGAAAAAGGTGTAAAAGTTGCTAAAATGATTAAATAGCTCAATTGTCAAATGAGGAAGGACCTAAAGTGCAAATAAGCCCAAAGGAGATATTTTGGGCGGCAATAGCTGAGAAAAGTCAGGAAATGGGTGAAATAAGGGCAAAATTGGAAAATTGCCAAAATTGGCTAAATAAAAATGGGACTAAATTGGAATATCTAGAATTCTCTTCATTTCTCTTCATATTGATCAGCTGAAAAACAGCCATGGAGGAGGGTTCAAGTTGGTTTTCATACTCTAGCTTCATGTAAGTTTAATTCTTGCTTTCTCCTTGAAATTTTTATGTTTTTGGACTTTTACAATTGGGTCCAACTTATTATTTCATTAGTTTTTGATTCCATGGCTAATTTTTGAAGTTGTTATGGATGAGTGTTGGAAATATATGATGATTTGGCATGGAATTAGAGCTTTAAATTGTTTATATTCTGATTTTATTGAAAGAATTGAATAGAAAGTGAATGTTTGGGACCTAATTGTAAAAGAGTTTGAAGTTTGTGTTTTATGTGGAAATTCTGAATTTCAATAGTTATGAAATAACTTATAATGTCTAGAAAAATTATTAATTGATAAAATTATCTTAATTTAGGGGTTAATTGAGCAAGGACTGAATTGTATGAATTGTGATATTTGGGGCAAAATGGAAATCAACATTTTACACTAAAACTGTTTTGGACAGCAGCAGTAGTCTAACTTTGAAAAATCACCAAAAATTGTATAAATGTAATTAGAGGATGAATAAAATATGAAATTAAAGCTTATTGAGTCTAGTTTCTTATAAAAGAAATTATGTAAGCAATAGAATTGTAAATCATGAGATACAATAACTTTTGTTAGACAAGGTCAGAATGATTTCGGGTTCCCCTGTTCTAACTTTGTAAAATTATAAAAAATTGGATAAAAATAATTAGGGGCTTATACTTACATGTTTAGAATCATGAATGGGTCTATTTTCAAGAGAAACAAACGAGAACATCATTTGAATCCTTTACGAGGAGATAATTAATTTTTAGTGAAAAAGGGTCGGAACTGTCAGACAGCAGAACAGGGGAGACTTCAATGAATAAACTGTATTAATTGGCCCAGACAAAAATTATGAAATTTTTATGGTAATAATATATGTGAGTCTAGTTTCAGGAAAAATTAGCGGATCTTAATTTGGAGTTTCGTAGCTTCAGATATAAATAATTTAGTGACTATGACACAGATGGACAGCTTGAATATTCACCTAAATAGATAGTGAAAATTATGGATAATGTTACCTACAAATATGTTGTTTATAATAAGGATGTGGATGGAGAGGAGGAGGAGGAAAATATACAAAAATATATGAATGACTCGTGTATAAATTGATCACATGCCCGATTATAATCGATAAGTGTTGGATTAGAAATGATATAATGTTTTATTTGGAATATTTATTATGAAATTATAATTATTGTTATAATACAAAAATTGAACTTGTGAGTTTATATGGCTAAATTTTAGTGATTATTTGTTAATTTTATGAATTTCATGATGTGTTATTTCATATGTATTGATGATAAAATCGTGAATAATGTAAAAGCATGCAAATTGAATAAATGATCAAATTGAGTATTTCAGTTCAGTGACAAGATGAATTGAAGGAAAAGACCATAGTTGGACCATGGCAACAAGTGATAAGTGATAGCTTCGGCTATACTTATCTGATCAAGGACAAATGAAAGTGATAAGTGATAGCTTGGCTACACTTATCGATCAGAGACAAATGACAAGTGAAAAGTGGTAGCCGGCTACCGATCGATGAAAAGTGGTAGCTTCGCTGCACGATCGATGAAAAGTGGTAGCTTACGCACACGATCGATGAAAAGTGGTAGCTCCGGCCACGATCGATGAAAAATGGTAGCTCCGGCTACCGATCGATGAAAAATGGTAGCTCGGCTACCGATCGATAAATAGTGGTAGCTTCGACTACAAGTGACAAGTGATTTCCGTATAAGACCATATCCGGGATATGGCATCGGTGTGATATATGCTACTGTATAAGACCATATCTGGGATATGGCGTCAGTGAGATATGTGATTTGTGTAATACCATAGTTGGCTATGGCATCATTATGTGAAGATGTGTAAGACCATAGTTGAACTATGGCATCGAGAAAACGAAGTACTCAATTCCGTAAGACGTTCACTAATTTGACAAAGTTTGGTAAGTGTTACATGGAATTATGTGATACAAGGAAGTACGAGTTGATAAGATATGAGTATAGAACTTGGTTGATAAATGAATTCCTTTGTGATTATATAATTGTTCATCTTGAATGTACTGTCCATATGTATTGATAATTCAAATGTTTTAATGAATAAGTTTCGACATGGAATAAATTGAACACGAGATAAATAATTATGAAATTGAACTCTAATTCATGAAAATGATGATTATTGATATATGGAGACATGGGAGATTGATATATGAATATGGAAAATGTTTGATAAATGTGTTTATTCATAATTATGGAATTATATACCTCATGTGTACTATTTGCATAAAGATGATATTTCAAATACTTTGGTTATTGAAGCTTAAATATGAAATAGTATGAAATCAAGATAAGCTGTTATGAAAACATATTTAGATTACAGAGATATGGCTGATATATGTTGTATGATTACATAACGTGAAATTGTGTATATATATGAGAAATTTATTGAGAATTGAGCCCATACACGTTTTTTGTTATTTATATGAAGTGTACGACTGTCAAGGGTGATGAAGTTATAAATAGAGAGTGACACGGGTTGAAAACACGGGCGTGTGACTCTCCAAAATGTGAAAATTTTCTAAGTGTTGCAAAAGTTTCATATGTTTACGGTTTGGTCCCGAACCACCCTGCATGTATGTTTTGGGCCCCGTAGGCCCATATAAGGGACGTTAAACATATGTATGAAAGTTTTTAATTTAGAAGAAATTTTATGGCTGATTTTTTTTTACATGATTGATCATATTAAGTTCGGTAATGCCTCGTACCCTATTCTAGGCTCGGAATACGGGTAGGGAGTGTTACAATTTCTTATCTCGCAAGGTCTGTAGAACAGTCCTCACATGTTCAGCATGCTCGAACTCATTACGAGAATAGATCAAAATATCATCAATGAATACCACAACAAATTTGTCCAAGTATGGTCGGAAAACACGATTCATTAAGTCCATAAAACGTGGCTAAGGCATTTGTTAGACCAAAAGGCATGACCAGGAACTTGAAATGACCATACTTCGTCCTGAAAACAGTCTTAGGCAAGTCTGACTCTTTAACTCGCAACTGGTAGTAACCGAATTTCAGATCTATTTTTGAAAATATAGTGGTTCTTCTCAACTGATCAAACAGATCATCAATCCTCGGTAACGGATACTTGTTCTTGATAGTTACCTTGTTAAGTTGTCAGTAGTTTATACATAGTCTCATCGAACCATCTTTCTTCTTTACAAACAATACGGGAGCACCCCAAGGTGAAAAGCTCGGTCTTGTAAAACCTTTATCCGTCAATTCTTGCAACTGTGTCTTTAACTCTTTTAGTTCAGTTGACGCCATCCTATACGGAGCAATAGAAATAGGAGTTATCCTTGGCACCAGCTCAATAGCAAACTCTACTTCTCTAATAGGAGGCAATCCGAGTAGTTCCTTCGGAAACACATCTAGATACTCGCATACTATCGGTACCAATTCCAATTTCAACTCAGATTCTTTAGTATTCAACACAAAAGCAAGGTAAGTTTCATATCCTTTTCTCACATACCTTTGAACCATCACTGAGGTAATCACAACCGGCGGAGTATCCAACTCGCTTCAAATAATCCAGAGAATCTCACTATTTGAGCATTTTAATTCGATATACTTGCTACCACAATTTACACTTACATCATGCACAACTAACCAATCCATACCAAGTATCACATCAAACTCATCGAATGGCAATAACATAAGGTTAGCCGGAAAACAATGATATTGAATCGTCAAGGGGAAATTCTTACAGACTTTATCAACTAGGACTGACTTGCCTAGAGGGTTTGACACCTTAATCACAAATTTCGTAGGCTCTACAGACATCCATGCTAGACACCAATTTCATGCAAATATATGAATGGGTTGATCCTGGACCAATTAAGGCAATGACACGAGTATTATAAATAGAAAATGTACCCGTGATAACATTGGGAGCAGAGGCTTCCTCTCTGGCGCGTATTGCATAAGTTCTTACCAAGGCTCGAGCCTCTAATTTTGCAATAGCATCCTTGGCAATAGTTCGACTGCCACTTGCACTTCCGGGATGTCTCGAAGGTCTACCTCGAGAAATAAGAGCATTTGGCTGCGAAGCTAACTCAACCTCTTTATTAGCTCGCTCCGAGCAGTCTCTGAGAAAATGGTCAAGAGACCCAAATCTGAAACATGCACCGCTCTTCATTCGACACTCTCTGAAGTGGAATTTGTTACAGCTTTTACACTTTGGCTTTTGCTCATCTACGCTTCCCACACTAGTTACCATAGGGGAAGAAGACTTCGGGTTATGTCGCTTGGAGCTTCTTGCTCTACCCGAATATCCTATCGATGAAGTGGAGATTTCTCGATGACTTTTCGATTTCTTTGAGGGAAAGGAGTGTACTTTGTCGCTAAGCCTATTACTCGAAACTTGAGCTTCTCTCTTAGCTTACTTTCTTTCATTATTTAGCTCTTCGGCCTTCTTGGCTCAGTCAGCTAATATAACAAATTCTCGTATCTCAAGGATCCCAATCAGTAGTTTAATTTCCTCGTTCAAGCCTTCCTCAAAGCGCTTACAAATTTCTATCTCAGATTGGACCCACTCCATTGCATATGACTTAACCTCACGAATTCCTTTTCATACTCTGACACAGTCTTATTTCCTTATTTGAGTTCCAGGAAATCCTTTCGCTTCGAGTCTAAAAACTTTTGACTAATGTATTTCTTTTTAAACTCAGTTTGGAAGAACTCCCATGTAATGTTTTCATTCAGTACCACTGAGGATACCGCCTTTCACCAGTGGTATGCAGTATTTTTTAAAAGAGATACAGCACACTTCAAGCATTCATCGGGTGTACATGACAATTCATCCAAAACTCGCACACTGTTCTCGAGCTAGAACTCAGCTCATTCCGCATCATTCTCAACCCTAGCCCTAAACTCTTCAGTCCCGTATTTCCTAAGTTTATCCACTAGGGCCTTACCAATTCTCACGGGTGCTATACCATGTGGCACTTCTCCCTCAGGCCGAGCAGGGGCGGAGGAGGTCGTGGTATATTGGGGAGATTTCTCAAGTAATCCCCAAACCATTCATCCATCATCTCGAAAAAGACAACTCTTGCCTCTTTCCAGCCTTCAGACATAGGCATTCTACTACTACTAGCAGTAGGCTGCTGAACGGAAGCTGGAGCATGGCTCTCGGCTCCCTTAGACTTATTTTGAGCTTGATTGGAAGACATAACTATATTCAAATACAATTAAAAGTGGTTAGGAGATGTCACACTATCATAACTTGTATAATGGCATGTATAGCTATACTCAATACATGTTACGTTAGTCCTAGAACTGACTAAACCATAGCTCTGATACCACTAAATGTAACACTCTTTACCTGTACCCGAGACCGAAATAAGGTACGAGGCGTTACCAGACACATACTCAGACATTGTCGGAGAATACGGGTTATAAAATTTTATTCTAATTTAAAGTCGACCCAACAATATTATAGTATCCCTATTATAGGCCTACAATGCCCAAACCATACATTAAAAGCAATCTGAGACTAAACCAAGAACTATAGAAACTTTTAGTGAAATTCCTAGAGTTATGCCTCACACGCCCGTGTGGAGTCAAAGCACACGCCGTGTGCTTTAGGTTACGCCTGTGTCCCTCACCTGTGTTGAATTATTGGAATTTATTTTTCATTTCGAACCTACAGGGGTTCTCACAGGGCCAAACACATGCCCGTGTCCCTGGCCCGTGTTACTCACACGGCCTAGACACGCCCGTGTCCAAAAACCCAGACATTCTGTTTATGACGTCATCATTCATTTTGAAGCACACGGCCAAGGCACACGCCCGTGTGCTAGGCCGTGTACTTCACATAGTTGAGACACACGGCTGTGTCTCTGTCCATATGTTTACTACCATGCAAACTGACCTAAAATTTTAGGTGCAGGGGACACACGGCCAAGTAACACGCCCATAAGGGCTGACCTTATGTCACACACGGCGTAGACACATACCCATGTGTCTACCCGTATTGACCTTTTCAGGGTTATTTTCCAAGCCTTTGGTCACCCTCTATCATCCATACACACTTAGAGTTTTCAATGGTATGTAACATGGCCTAATTTTACTCTTAAACAACTTTGACATAACTTACTGCATGTTAACTTGATCTCATCGATTTAGTACATGCTAATTTATCCTTCTTGTATTAGGGATTAACATAGCACATTTTATACTTAAGTCATATTATAACCATATACCATTGTAATCTATGTCCACTCTCAAATTATTAAGTTCCATTTCAAGCATCCATTTATGATAAACCTCATCATCATATATCATGGAACATTTAAACATAAACATGCATCATTAGTAGGTTTACAACCTCCATCAATATCAGCCATGCCTCATGGCCATATACAAAAGAATAAGTATACCATTTAGGCCCTTACATTGGCTAGCCAAATGACACATATAATAGAATAAACAAAAATCTTATACATGCCATTAAACAAAATGAAAGTATCTATATACCAAAGCGGGACAAGTCGATAGTGTGTTGATTCTCCAACCGTCTTCCAATCTTCACGAGTCCACGAGCTCTGTAAGATAGGGAATAGAGAAGTGGGTAAGCATTTATATGCTTAGTAAGTCCGGATAACTGGAAAGTAAACTTACTGGTTAATTAACATACAATCATACTAGGCAATGATTCCAACAAGCATGAAATAGTTCCCTATCACATGCACTCAATCATCAAGTTAGTTTTATAACAATGCATCATATCATTAGTCTTAGATGAGCTCATCAATTCAATATATCTGTCTCTATTTCTCATGTTAATCCCGTTGAATTTCTAGAAAGTCTTGATGGATAGCTCAATTGCCGTCAAATCATACAAGTGATCATCTCAAGTACGCACTCCCGCGAACCTTACATCTGACGGCAGGATTACCAGTCCAGGCTAAATCCCCCGTAGTAACAACTCATAAAACAATGTCAAGATTATCAGTCCAGGCTAAATCCCTTTTTACGATAATTGCTCTCATAAGCTCGGATCTAAATTGCCAGTCCAGGCTAAATTCAGTCCTTAATTGGATTACCCGTCCAAGCTAAATCTTTAACGTACCCATATTCTTCGGGAGGCTCGATCACTCAAGGAACACCCGTCCGAGATAGATCCTTTCTATTTTGAGATCATCGGATTACCCGTCCGAGCTAAATACTTTTCTGCAACACATGTAGGATCACATGTCATGTAAGTTATAATTTATCCATCGGATCTCCTTTTCTATTTCAACCGGGACATTTATCATCTTTCATTTACACAAGCACATTTCATGAAATTATCATGCCATGAATGTCTAAATTCTCATACATTCAAGAACGTGCATGTTTAAGTATATTAAGAGTTTACTTTGGTTATATGAACTTACCTGGTAATTGTTTTGGGTTCGTGTCTCGGTTATTCCGAAACCTTTCGTTTTCCACGATCGACCTCCAAAATTGGTTCCTCAGGGTCGATATCAGTAAAAATAAATTATTAATACCTCATGTTATTTATTTCGGACCTAAAATTCATGCTTCAGCAAAATGACCATTTTGCCCCTAACATTTTAAAATTTTACAACTTAGTCCCTAGGCTCGTAAAATGAAATACATGCGATTCCTTAATTACCCAAGCCAAGCTGAATGTATTATAAACTGATAATATCCCACATATTCCTCTATTTCACATTTCTACCTCATATTTTGTACCTTTTTCAAAAAGGTCCTTTTAGGGGTTTTTCATGAGAATCACTTAGGAAAAATTGTTTAACACACATCTAACTTTCATATTCCCCTATAAATCATCAAAGAACAAACATGTCCCACATGGTTCATTTTGCATACATGATCTCTAGCTTAAACTATGGGTAGAAATGGAGAGAACATGTTACAAAGATTTTAAAAATACAAAGAACATTAAAAACGGGGCTAGGAGTCACTTACTATTGAGCTTAGAAAGTGAAGAAACCCTAGCTATGGTGTCCCTTGGAATTTTAGCAGCAAGAGGGAGAAGAATGGCTGATTTTTGCCTTCATTTTCCATTTTTATTGATTTTATTACCAAATGACCAAAATGCCCTTCCTTACTAAACTTCAAAAATTTTTCATTCATGCCTATTTTTGTCCAAAAACTTAGAAATTGGGAAAATTATGCTTTAAGACCTTCTAATTAATAATCTAACGCAATTTCATGCAAACTGCTACTAGAATCCAAGTTTTGCAATTTATTCAATTTGGTCCCTAATTTCCAATTGGACACCTTACACTAAAAATTTCTTCATGAAACTTTATCACATGCTTACTTTCATGTTCTAGGCCTCATAATAATCATAAAATGAATATTTTGACATCGGATTTATGGTTCTGAAACCACTGTTCTGACTCAGCCGAAATCCAAGATGTTACAATTGCCTTACCTTTTGTGGAGTTTATGCAAAAACAACACTAATGCTTTACCTTTTGCAGCATTTTCAATCCAAATGCCACTAAAAACGTCGCTAAAAACTTATTTTGCTGTAGTGATCAATCTCCATGTCAGCTATCATTTTTAAGAGTTGCACAAATTCTTTGTCTCTATCTTCCTGGGCGTTTCCAGTATCGTATGCCAATATTCTTCTTCCATCAGTCCAGAGGTTATAAGTTTTTTGTTGAAGTAAATTTTGGGCTTTTGTAATTAAATCTATTCTTGCTTGGATTTGATAACAATTAGGATTATTTTAACACTTGCCAAAACTATAGAAAACCCATATTTCTGAACAAAGAGCTAATTTCAGAAGAGCTCTTACTAAGCTTTCATTTTTAGTTGAAAAAAGAACTAAAGAAAATGAAGCTCATGATTTATTACTAAATCTATTTTATATAGAGATTGGGAATAATTAGAAATTAGTTATTTAGATATTAAAGAGATAAATAATCTTCTTGATATATTTCAGTTTCTTATTAATAAAGGAACAAATAGCCCTATTATAAATAAAATGTTTAGGGTATGTTTATATAATAAGGCTAGAAATATTTTACCTATTGAAATATTTACAAAAATAAATGGAGTTATATGCAAACAGCAAGTTCAATTTCAAAAAGCTTTTTTAGAATATTTTTTACAAGCCTATGTTTTTACAAATGATTTAAATGAAAAATTCCCTACTATAAAATTTAGACTTGATGATGAACCATTTGATATAAGCAGTATTGAATGGGGTTTTGTTAAAGAAATAACTGTTCAAAATTTCTCTTTTCATTTATTAAAAGATTTTTTTGCATTTATCAAAACTATGTTATTACGCATGGTATACGAAGATGATTTTTTTTATTATTTTCATCTTGACATTAGTAGGCTTATTCGTATAGCTAAAAAAGAAAATTTCTATCAACCATATCAAATTTGGATTCTTCAAAAAATGATTGGAGGACCCAAACTTTCTGCAGCTAGAGAAGAAAAAAGACACTTGACAAAAAACATTGACAAGTGTTATAATAATCCTAATTATTATCAAATCCAAGCAGAAATAGATTTAATGACAAAAGCCCAATAATTACTTTAACAAAAAACTTATAATTTCTGGACTGATGGAAGAAGAATATTGGCATACGATATTGGAAACACCCAAGAAGATAGAGACAAAGAATCTGTGCAACTATTAAAAATGATAGCTGACATGGAGATTGATGATTTTCCATCACATATATTAGAAGAAATCAAGAATAGTAGGAGAATTGGAACTCACCAAGATTGTCAATAGATTCATTACATCTAGATGAAATAGAGGAAATGAATCGAGATAATATTCAAGAAGTATAAAGCCAAAAAAAAGGAAGCCACGTGAGAAAATGACATCCAAGAAAGCAAATTGAGAAAACAAACATTCAAGTGTGGTCAAAAAACGAGGCAACTTAAAAAAAACGACATCCAAATGCAAACAAAAAAATTACAACGTGGAACGTGGAAGCAAATCAATGATGTGACAAGACAAAAAAGAAAGCAACGTGGAAGCAACCATGTTAATGATGAGACCTTATCCTCATCAGAAAATTGTGCGAGATTCAAAGAAAATTAAATAGAATTCAAGAATTCTCCTATAAAAGGAAAAGGAAGAAAACCTAAAGGGCATCGAAAAAAGTTTAGGAAATCTTTCTTTATCCACTTCTCACTTGCCATCCTATCTATCTTTGTAAAAACCTTTCATTTACTTCTACTTTTGTAATAATATTTGTCGAAACTATTTTTTTGAAAAAACGGGGTCGACTTGATTTTGGAAATGAAAACGAACGAACGGGAGTCGCCACCAATCCTTTTAGGTGTGATTGGATCACCTGGTAATTTAATCGTTTTAACAAAAATTTAAAGTTATTAAAACGATGATTTTTGGTCTACAAAATTCAGAAAATAGGTTTGGGAGTCGGTTACGCATGAGGAAGGGTTAGCACCCTCGATGGGCCCAAAATTGGTACCTAGTTGATTAATTAATGTCTTGGTGTCGAAAATTTGAGAAATTTGAGAACTTTGAAGATTTTAAAAGTACGATCCTTTGTAAAATATTACTTAATTAAAATTTTGAGAAAATTATGTATTTCACGTTAATCGAGGAAAAGAATTATGTCCCGTAAGTTAGGACACAATATCTTAAATCCTCGAAACGAGGATAAACACCGAAAATTATTTACTTTGGAAGATGTTTGATTATCTCGGTTTTAGAAAGAGATCACATCCCGTAAGTTAGAATACGATATTTTCTTAATTCCCGAGAATATTTAAAAAAAAATTTAAAACGTTCGTTATTCAGATTTATCGAGAAAGTCGAATCTCTGTAAGTTAAGGTACTACCTTTCGAATCCTGAAATACGAAGAAGAATTGCTTATTACTATTTTTTATTATTATTTTTTTCAAAAAGAAATTTTCGATATAACGAGTAAAATGCGACATTATTTCGTAATAAAACTTAAAATGGATTATAGTTTTGATATGGGTGATGGCAAAATAATGACGAAAATGATAATCACGAATAAATTCGCAGGTATATAAAAGCATATATAATGCAATAATAATGAAGACAAAAATAAAATAAGGATGAAACAATAATAATAAAATAAAATAAAAATAACAATACATTAATAAAAGTAATAATATATTAATATAAATAGTGATGATAATAATGTTAATAAAGATAAAAAATGATAATAAGTATAATGCTAATAACAGTAATATGAAAAAAATAGTAATAGTAAAATAATTATATTCATACATAAACATAAATATAGATATAATACCTAAAATATAATAATAACATAAATATAAATAGATAAGTAAAAATTAGATAAATAATAAAATATATAGATGAAAATATAATAATAATAATAATACAATAGTAATAATAATAGTAAAAAAATAGTAATAATAATATGTTAAATAGTAAAAAAATAATAGTAACAGTAATTTAAAAATGATAATAGTAATAAAATAAGATGGTAATAATAATAAAAATAATAATAATAATAGTAATAATAGTAATAATATATTAAATAATAATAGTAAAATAATAACAGTAATAATAATATATTAAATAATAATAGTAAAATAATAATATATTAAATTAGTTAATTTAATAATAAAATAGTGAAAATAACAACAAAGGACTAAATCGAACCTAAAAATAAAATTTTAGGGCAAATCTGGAATAAAAATAAGGCGAGGGACTGAATTGAAATGCACGGATAACAAGGAGGGACGAAAAGGGAAATTTTCCCTTCCCTTCCAAAACGCACAACATCAAGAGGGACCAATTTGAAATCGAAACAAATTGCGGGGTAAAAATTAGAAATAATGAAAGATTTAATTATAAAACAATAAAAAAGCGGAAGGACCAAAATCGCAATAAACCCTCAAATGTAAAAACACTCGGATCCCAGGCCGGGTTGGGTCAACACGCAGGTAAGGGGGAAAACGGCGTTGTTTTGCATCTGGGGCATAAAGCCCAAAACGGTACCGTTTTGGTACCAGTATTTAAACCAAATTTTACCCTTTTTTTTTTTATTTTCAACACCTCTAAAAAAAAACAAAGGAAAACCCTCTCAAACTCTCTCCTCTCCCCACACTCCGGCCTAAACTCCGGCGATAGGCCACCGTGGACTCCGCCGTCGTCGATCGCCATACACGGCGGCCGGAGCTCGAAAAGAACTCCTTTTTCAGCCAACCGGAGAATAGGTAAAAGAAATCCCTTTTTTATATATTTTGATATATATATATATATGTATATAAAATAGTTTCGAAAAAATAAGAAGAAAATAAAAACGAAATAAAGAGATACCCTTTTTTTAACTTGATTCTTTTGTTTGATTTCTATCTGTTTTCGTATTTTTTTTTTGTATTTGAATGCTTTTTGATTTTTTTGCTTGAATCTCTGCTCTCTTTTTTTTGTATTTAAAGATCTCGTTTTTTTTTTTTGTATTGATTGTCTCCAAAAAAAGGACCCTTACATTGTGTTTTTTGATGGCTTTTATAGCCCTTTTACATTTTTTTTATTATTTGCTGTATTTTCTTCTTTAAACCTTGCAGGTAGTGGAGCAAGTGGAGGAGCAGGTGGCTGACAAGCGGTGGAGCAGATAGTCAGAAGGCTAGCATGGCAGTGGCGGCTGTAGGCAGTGCAAGTGGGGCCAGGGTTTGCTGTTTTCTGAAAATACTGTGGGCTAGGGTTATGTTTTGGGTTTTATTTGTAATTTGGGCTATTTGGGATTTGGGTTTTGTTGGTATTGGGCATTGGGTTAGCTGTTTAATTTTTTTTTTAGGGTTTTGAGTATTGGTGTTTGGTTTGTACCCGAGCCAAAATTGGGCATTACAATATTAATCAGATCAAGTGACGTTGTAATTCTGCCCCACTAAATTAATTTCCTCCCTCAATATACTCGGTCAACATAGCAAAGATAGAATTAATATATTTCAAACCTATACTAAAAAATAAAAAATAAAATGCTTGACTCAAACAATAACGGTTAAATTAAATTATTTATTTTGTACCATACATAATATTTTTCAATTGGAACATTTTTAGTTATTAGACTTTTCGAGTTTTAAAATTTTAATCTTCACAGAAGTGACAATCGTTGATAAATTAATTAGATTTTTGTAAGTAATACGTGAAAATAACAAGCTGATATAACATTACATATATGATGATATATTTACCGCTTCTGATTTTGAAAATAACATAATTTAATGAATTTAACATTGTCATTTAAGGATAATTGAAAATTTAAAATTTGGAAAGTATAGAAATCAAATTAAAGCCAAAACTTTCACAAAGTATAAAGACAAATAGCAGAATTTAACCTTACTTAACCATATAAATCTAACTCCCTCATCTCAGCTATTGCATATAGATCATAGATTAAAGTAGGAATCCAGCAATGGATTATTTCCACTCAGTCACCGCAACTTCAATCATTCGTCCAAAGGTCGTAACCATGGAACTCTTAGGTTACAACAACATACGCCATGATCGCCACTGCTCCTTATGGACCTTATTGGCGTCAAATTCGTAAATTCGCCACTATTGAGCTCCACTCAAATCATCGCCTCAACTTTCTTAAACATGTAAGGGAATCCCAGGTGAAAGCATCACTGCAACAGTTATATCAACTATGGAGCAAGAAGAAAAGTAGTAACAGTGACAAAGTAATGGTGGAGATGAAGAGAAATTTTTTTTAATTTCATTTCGATCCTTCCAATACAAATTTCTTGACTTTGCTTCTATTAAGAAGAAAATTTTAGCCTAAATAATTTAACAATTGTTTCTTAAGCATGCTCCTAAAAATTCAAATGCACATTCATATTGATTTCAGAATAGCTTTGGAAAATCTCCAAAACCTATTATATATATATATATATATATATTTTTTTTTACGGGAGATATTCATTTACATCGGTGTAAAATTAAAATGATTTTACATTCTCCTCTAACTTTTTAAACTATTAATATTTTAGAAATCTAACCATTGAATTTGTGAAAACATTTGTACATGCATATAAATTTTTGAATCGATTTGATATTTTTATCATATTAGTTTAAAATATTGTCATATTAATTTATATTTAATGGTTGAAATTTTTTTCACAAAACTTATAAATTAAATTATACTAAATTTAACATTCATAATTTACATAAATGAAACATAAAAATCAACTGTTGAATTATTAAAATATTAATCATATAAAAAATTATAAAAAATATATATAACTTCACATTTATGTAACTATCATTTCCCTATATTTAATGATGATGACAGACTAAAGTATTAATTTCATGGAAAACAATAAGTGAACCAATTTCATTTTTCATGTTTTTTATTCGGAAAAAAAAATGTGTTCAAAGAAAATTACATTATTGTTGATTTTCTAATGGCTTCAAAATTCCAATTTCAGTAACGTAAGTTAATGAAAGATCAATATACGATAATTACGTCAACACCACCACATTGCATATATGTATATATGTCTGTATGCATCTTAGATTGAAAGTAGGAATTTGGCGATGGATTATTTCAATTCACTCACAGCAACTTCAGTTGTTGCAATCATTGCTTTTCCACTACTATTTCTTTTCTCTTTTCTATGGATATCAAGAAGAAACACAAACTCGAAGAAAACAGTACCAGAAGCTGGTGGAGGATGGCCTATTATTGGTCATCTACGCCTCTTAGGAGGGTCACAGCCACCTCAAATAAGCTTGGGTAACATGGCTGACAAATATGGAAGAATGTTCACTATCAAGTTGGGTGTGCGTAGAGCTTTGGTGGTGAGCAGTTGGGAGATTGCTAAAGAATGTCTCACCATACATGATAAAGCATTCGCCACTCGTCCAAAGGCAGTAGCCATGGAACTCTTAAGTTACAACCACGCCACGATCGCCACTGCTCCTTATGGACCTTATTGGCGTCAAATGCGTAAGTTCATCATTATTGAGCTCCTCTCAAATCATCGCCTCAACTCGCTTAAACATGTAAGGGAATCCGAGGTGAATACATCACTGCAACAGTTATATCAACTATGGAACAAGAAGAAAAGTAGTAACAGTGACAAAGTATTGGTGGAGATGAAGAGATGGTTCAGCGATGTTACTCTTAACGTGATACTAATGATGGTTGTAGGAAACGAATACCAAATTCATACGAAGGTGTTGAAACCGTGGAATGGAAGAAGTCGGTGGACGAATTCTTTGAACTAGGTGCGAAGTTCGTGGCGGCAGATGCATTTCCGTTTTTGAGATGGTTAGACATCGGTGGAGAAGAGAAGCGCATGAAGAAGGTATCCAAAGAATTGGACCAACTTGTTGAGGGATGGCTACGAGAACACAAGGAAAAGATAGCTGAAGACGAGGCAAACAGTGAGGAAGATTTCATGGGAGTGATGCTAACTAAGCTCCGTGATGTTGAGGAACATGATGCAAATACCATCAACAAAGCTACCAATCTCGTATGTTCATTTCTTAACCAAATTTTTTAATTATAATTCATATTTAATCTTTTTATTGCCTGCACATAATTGATGATTCCCTTCTTGTTGTCAATGTTTGCTGCTCATTTCTAATTGTTTGATTTGGTTTCTTTATATCATCAGCAGTTTTTGTTCACTTTCTGCCCTCTTTAATGTTGTTTGTATACTCTCAACCGATCACCTGTTTTGTTTCCTATAAATTTTAAACACTTGTTGCCTTGTTTCATGATTTCTCGTGTTTTCAAATAGTTTAAGTGGGGTTCTTTTCACAATTTTTAAGTTTATCCAATATAATTGTTGTTTGATAGATTCTTTTAGTTACTTGGATTGGATTTTTTAAATTGATAATTTAATTTTTTTTTTCAAAATAGCACTTGAGTTTGGTTTTTATTACACTTTTAAATTTTTTTTCTTCTTATTTCATTAAAATTGGGTCATATGGACCAATCAAGTTTAGAGACCGACACATATGCCATATCATTAGCTGATGTACTTACTATGTGTAACAACATGATTAGTTTACATCATTCAATTTTAATGAAGTTACAAACATGGACTAAAATGTGTGATAGAAATCAAAGTATCAATTTAAACATTGAAATCTAACTTAGATACCAAAAAGTAAATATACCATAAATTTCTTCTTTTAATAAAATTATTTTGGCTCTAAAACCACTCAGTACTGATCTTTTTATTATACATGATGTAACAGTCTCTTGTATTAGCTGCGGAAGATACCACATCAATTACAATGACATGGGCTTTAGCTTTATTGCTTAATAACCGTGATGCATTGAACAAGGTCCAACAAGAATTAGACAGCCATGTAGGCAAGGATAAACTATTAGTAACAGAATCAGATACCAAGAATTTAGTGTACCTTCAATCCATCATTAAAGAAACGCTACGTTTATATCCCGCTGCTCCACTCTCAGTGATCCATGAAGCCATTGAAGACTGTACAGTTAATGGATACAATATTTCAGCTGGTACTTGGGTTATTTTCAATCTTCACAAGATTCATCGTGATCCCCACATATGGACAAACCCAAATGAGTTTCGACCAGAAAGATTTATGGCCACCCACAAAGACTTTGATGTGAGAGGGCAAAATTTTGAATTGATTCCATTTGGTAGTGGTAGAAGAATATGCCCTGGAATTTCATTTGCACTTCAAGTTTTACAACTTACGTTGGCTAATGTGTTGCATTGGTTTGAATTTGAAACCCCATCAAACGAAGAAATCGATATGCGTGAAGCACCAGGATTGACGAGTCCTAAAGCAACTCCATTAGAAGTTTATATATCTCCTCGCCTTCCTGCCTTTGTTTATAATTCCACTAGCTAATTTGGTTGTAACAATTACCCTTTGGACAATAAAAAATTATCATATCAGTCAATTTGGATTTAAGATTTCATTCAGTTAAACATATTCTATCATGTCCAATATTGTATTTATTAAGTTTTATTATTTTATTATTCATTTATTTCAAATTTTGGATATTGTTTAAGCATTTTAAGTTGTTTAAGAGTTTTTATTTCTTAGTTAAATAAGAAAATTTAGTTTAAAACTAGTTCTTGTTTAGATTAATTAAATGTTTCTTCATTGTTCATTAAAGACAAACAATTGTTTTGATTAATAAAATTTTCAACTCTAGAAGTTAGTTCTTTGTGCAAGATTTATTTGTTGTGATTTTTAGAATTAACGTAATTATTTTTAATTGATCTTATAGCTTGAGCTATGGAAGAAAAATAATTTGAATATCTTACTACTCAAGTTGAATAATTGATCAGTTTAATCAATTTTTTTATTTATAAATATATTTATAATTTATTATTTTACCTAAATTTAGTTTGAAATGAAGCATTCATTCAAGCTTAAACCGAATTTTAAATAAAAAATTTTGAGTCAAACTCAGAGTTTCTCACTATTTGAACTTGGGGCAATTCGATTGTTATCTTAATACCACTCGAGCCTGAAAAAAAAAGAAAGAAGAGATGAGCCCTTTATATTTCGTGGACCCCAAATCATAAGGCCCATCAACCAATAAGTTTAAACCTATTGGGCTATACACCCTTACTTTGCAGGCTATTTTTTAGCTAAAATTTCTCATGTCATTTGAACAGTGAAATCATGATTATTAAATAATATGCAATTGTTTTAATGTTTATTTTAATACTTAAAATTTTTTAAATTTGATATTTAAGGGTTTTTTGTCTTACTTAAGTACTTAAATTCATTTTTAATATATAATTTGGCACTTGAATTTTTTTTTTGTTTCAATTTAGTACTTATTTTTTTACTAGAGTATGCGTGTCAAATATTTATTGAGCCATATGATATCATTTGGTATGAGTACTAAGTTGAACATTGAAACTAAACTTAAACACCAAATTTAAACAAAAAAAAAATTCATTTACTAAATTAAACATTGAAACTAAAAAATAAATGTTATATTAAAATCTGATTTTATTTTTATATTCTCACTTTCTTTGTCCTTTTCTACTCAAAAAAATATTCTTTAAAACCTTCCAAAATTGAATTTAAAAGTTACCCATTTTAGTAATATAAGTGAAACAAACAATAACCCCAAACCCTTGAGAATCCAAACATCATAGAATTTTCCTAGAATATCTTCAATTACAAAGGCAATTTGAAAACAGCACCCAAATAAGGGTGACTCATTCGTGAAACCATGGTGAGTACTTGATGTAACATCAACCTAAAATGGTCCTAATGGACCATTACCCAACTTCCCTATATTCATCATCATCAAAATCGTGGTCCTTCAAAAAGGGATCGCATTAAAACCCCCCATTTTCATTTACTATCATCACATGGGTGACTTCTACTGTCACCTCTTCTTACACTTCACTGGTTGTTCTTACATAATAGGTCATCATCTCCTCGAGATCTCGGCCTTGAAATCATGCCCATGCATCAATCTTGATGTAGCTTCATTGAGTGGATCTCAAAATTTGGTCCCTTTAGGCTCAAGATGGCTTTATCCATGGATGATGGTCACCCTACAATCAGGGGAAAACTTTAAGCTTTCTTAAATTGATCAGACAGGTATTTCTTGTCATTTTCATTTGTTTTTACTCCTTTTTGACCCCTAGTAGTTGTTTTGATTGAATTAATTTGAATACAAACTGAAATTTTGAAATTAATAGTAACTAGATTTTTTTATCCGCTTAAAAAATGAGAGAGTTTGGATAAAAATATAAGTTTAAAAAATGAGTTTAAAAAAAAATAAA
Source organism: Gossypium longicalyx (assembly GCA_025698465.1). NCBI lineage: Eukaryota > Viridiplantae > Streptophyta > Magnoliopsida > Malvales > Malvaceae > Gossypium > Gossypium longicalyx. The sequence continues at coordinate 991,363 of CM047000.1, read as the reverse complement.
GCTCAAGTAAAAAATGGGTCGGGCCTTGGGTAACACTTTTTTGGCCTGGGCCCGGCTTGAATTAGCAAAAAGACAAAAGAAATTTGATATTTTCTTTTTATTTTCTTGTTGTTTTCTCACTGTTTTATTATCATTTCATTGTTATGTTACTACTATTTTATTGTTATTGTTTGGATATTATAACTTTTGTTCTATTATTAATTTTGTTATTATTTTAGAGGTATTTGTTTATTAAGTTAAACTTATCTTAGTGTTATTTAAGTATAATTTTTTTAATTTATTTTCAATTTGTTAGGAAATATTTATTTTAGTGTATTTAGTATTTTTTTATGTATTATATTTTTAAATTTTTTTATATGAAAAATAATATAAAAAATTTAATTTGGGCAGGTTAGGCCTAGGTTTTAGTATTTTTATCTAGATTGGCTTTGGGTAAAATTTTAGACCTATTTTTTATGTCAGGCTAAACTCGAGCCTAAAATTTTGACAATATCCAACTTGAACCTGGCTCGACCCATGAACAGGTTTAGTAGTGAGGTATATTAAATTACATAGGTACACTGAATGATACATCGATAAACAAATACAAAAAGAATAAAAGATTAAACACAAAAAGTGTAAATTGGATTTAAATCTACATCTACAATGCATTACCTAGAGAAAATTTCACTATACAATACCAGCAGTGATTTAAGCCAAATATATTTTAACCTTTGGATAATTGCAATCTCACACAAGTACACTTAGTATAAATTCTCTGTTCTTCGCCTTTCCTACCAGGTGCGAAGCCAAAAAAATTACTTTAAGAGATCGGTGATGAATTATAAATCTTTTAAGAACTAAAGTGTAAATTTACTTATAATTTTAAAATTTTTGAAATAGCTACAAGTGTAAATCCGCCGTTAAGACTGAATTTGTAGAGAAAAAACCCTCTCTGCATCATTGGTCTTTTTCACCCAAATCATTGAAAGGTGTGTTTCAATGTTTTGTTTTCTTATCCTCGAGCTAAAGCTAGAAACTAACAATTCACTTTTTAATAAATTTTTATAGGTTATTGTCGTATCTGATTTTTTTGACATAATATTTAAAATTATTCATAGTCCCTTTCTAATTTATAAATACAAGTATAATGTGTTTTAACGTATTCAAATTCATATCTTACTACGTTGGCAACAATATATATATCAATCAAAAATTATTATTTTATATGCAAGAATAATAATATCTGGTCTACAAAGCAACCATATTGGTTAAAGTGATCCTAATTAAAAATAGATTAATTAACAATTTCTGTAGAAGAAAAAACTTAACTTTGAAGTTAAGAACAATTTTTGTCTTTGTATTTGGTTTTTGGGTAAATTTTATCACAAATCACTAAATTATGGATCAATTTACATTTTAATCACTTAATTAAAAATTACAATTTGATCACTAAAGTTTTCAAAATTGAAGCACTTTTTTAGTTGATATAATAACAATTTAATTTTTAATTTTTATGTTTTTTTATCAATTTAACCCTGATTAAATATAAAATGATAAAAATTTATATTCTTTTAAAATTATAAAAAATTCTAAAAATTAAAATAAAAATAAAATAAATTAAAGAAAATTATTTTTAAACCTTTCAAATTTTCTCACTGTATTATTTGCATAAATATATATACCCAATACCCCTTTTTTTAAAGGGAAAAAAAGTAAAAACATTAATCAAAATTATCAATTTCTATGTTTTTTTACCTCTTTTATTTCTTGACATAGTTTTTCATTATATTTCCTATTTTTAAATAATGTTGATTTTTTTATCATTTTATATATAATCAAAGTCAAATTGATAGAAAAGTAAATATTGAGATCTAAAATTATTATTATACCAACTAAAAAATACCAATTAACAATCCAGCTGACAAAAAAAAAATATATAAAAAATTTTAGTGATCAAATTGTAACTTATTTTAATTAAATAAACAAAACGAAAACTTAACTATAATTTAGAGACTAATGGTGCAATTTACCCATGTTCTTTTGGGGGTCGATAACGACATGATCACAGTGTTAAAAAGTTTCAATCTTTTTCTATGGGACCCCAACATGCTAGCTCATAAACAGTCAACGAAAACCAAACCTGTCCCTCCCTGTCTTCCCTTTCTTTATGAAAAACCAACCCGATCAAAGCACTTGATCACATACACCCAAAAATCTCAAAACACCCCATTTACTTTCTCTGTTTTCTTGCCCACCCCCCAGAGCTAGAATTTGGCTTTAGTCCTTCAAATTTTTTTTTTCATGGAGTTGAGCCTTAGGCAACGCTCCACCACTAGCAGGTTAGAAAAAGTAGTGGTTGCTGTTAAAGCAGAAAGGGTCATCTCTAAAACTGCTTTAGCTTGGGCACTCACTCATGTTGTTCGTCCTGGTGATTGTGTTACCTTGCTTGCTATCTTCCCTGGTGAAAAAAAAGGTATTTTTTTGCTTAATTTTCTTGTATGGGGTTGTTCAAGTCATGATTTTTTGTTGAATTTGTGTTGAAAAGGTAAAAAATTTTGGAATTTCCCGATATTGACCGGTGATTGTGGTAGCAATATGAAGGAGGAGTTGCCCGAAAAAATTTGTCAGATCTCTGAATCATGTTCTCAGATGGTACTTCAGTTTCATAATCAAATTGAGGTAATTAAAGTTATTTAATTTCTCAGTTGAGTTTAGCTTTAATGGAGGTCTTTGGTCTATTTGTTTCTAAGAACTTTTCAGGTAAAAGTAATTGCATTTTGCTCCTAAATTAATCTCTTTCTATTAGATCAAATAGCCAACCCATCGATCTGTTTAGTCCATTTAAAATTGATGAAATCATAAATTAATAAATGATAAAATTATATATGTCTGTCTAATTATTCAATCAATCACGCCAGTTTTTAACCGTAAAGATGAATAGAATTTTTAATAGAAAAATTCAATTTACTATTTAATTTAATCTACAGGGACTAATTTACTCAATTTTTCAAATAATTTATCCCTTAAGATACTTTTACTGAACTTTTCCCAAAGTAACATGCAAAGAATCTTTAGAAGATTCTTGGAAACCTAACAGGACTTAAAGCTTAAGCTTTACTGTCAAATGGAAACAAAAATATATTAATGATTAGAGGGCTTATTTAGACTTTAGGGGGTGGTTGAATTTGAATGGCATTGCCATGTGCATGATGACCATTATTTCCAATCAACATTATTAAAGTTATTTTTAATAAACTCCTCCATGAACATGAAGTGGGGTCCTTTAAAATTCTTTGCTTGTTTCATCCTTTTTTTTATGTTCATGAATGGTAGCTGAATTTTGCAATGATTCATTTATTTATAGGGACTAAATGCCAAACAAATAATGAGTTCTTTTAATGGCAGGTTACTGTGAGGATTAAAGTGGTGTCTTGTACAACTGGCAGTTCAGTGGTGGCTGAAGCAAACAACAATGGTGCCAATTGGGTCATACTGGACAAGTAATTTAACCATACAAAACAAAAAAAAAGTATTATTTCTTGTTTCTAAGCTATTAGTTTAATTGGTTTGGTCATAATTGTGGTTTATCCCCTTTGCATATCCATGCTTTATACTAGTTTATTATAGAATATGTTCCTATATCACTGATTATGTCTGTTATAATGCTACTTTTGTTGTTATTCATGTATAGAATGTTACTCTATGCTACCATTGTTAACCAATTAAAAGGAAAAACAAATGGGAATATGATCTGGTTGAATGCTTTGTGGTCTGTAATATGTCGGAATCGATTTGCCGTGGCCAAAACTCAGTATCTTGAACTTCTTGTCATTGTGTTTTGAATCAGAAAACTAAAGCAAGAGCTGAAACATTGCATGGGTGAACTTCATTGCAACATTGTAGTAATGAAAGGTTCTCAAGCAAAAGTTCTTCGGCTTAATTTGCAATGCGTGAATGAACCTCGAACTCCTTATTTCTCGGCTGCTTCTTCACCAGTTATGGATGTTGGAGATCACCTAGGACATAAGATGAAGCATTCTACTCCAGTTAGTAGCCCTGAAGAACCGAGTACTTCGTATTCAAGAACAAGCCAAGAGAGATTGTTACCGAGTTCCGATTCAGCAACATCACTTTTCCTTGTCTATCAAGAAAACCCTCTTTTCGTGGATGATAAGAACGAGTTAGATAACCAACTTACCGTTCTTGATTCAGTTGGAGAAAAGCTTATAAATCTATCAGCAAACTCGACGTCCTCTGTGAAAAATAACGACAAGAGTATATTTTGGATACCCCAAAATCACAATGACGAAAAGCCTCGCAAAACCCGAAGCGGTCGAAATATAGTCATCCCTCCTAGTTCAAGAACCTTGCTCAACAAGTTTGCTCAATATGATCAAGATGCAAAGGAAGGTAGACTTGTCAATACAGACTACATGGTCAACTCAAACATTAGAGATGCGGTTGCATTAGGTCGAGCATCCTCAGTACCTCCACCGTTATGCTCGTTTTGTCAACACAAAGCACCAGTCTTTGGCAAACCGCCGAGACGGTTTTCTTATGAGGAGCTAGAGGAAGCTACTGATGGATTTGCAGAAGTGAATTTCTTGGCAGAAGGTGGTTTTGGTGTTGTTTATAGAGGGATTTTACGAGATGGTCAAGTTGTAGCGGTGAAGTTGTTAAAATTTGTTGGTTGTCAAGCAGATATCGATTTCTGTAGGGAGGTACAGGTTTTGAGCTGCGCACAACATAGGAATGTCGTGTTGCTAATCGGGTTCTGTATCGATGGTAACAAGAGAGTCTTGGTTTATGAGTACATCTGCAATGGATCCTTAGATTTCCATTTACACGGTATCCTTTTTTCTCGTTTCTATTTCTTTCGAGATCATGTTTTGTATTTCTCTCTTACAGTTTACATATCTGGTTGACAGGAAGCAACAGAGCCTCGTTAGATTGGCAATCAAGATTACGAATAGCAATCGGAGCAGCACGAGGCTTACGATACCTACACGAAGATTGTAGAGTTGGTTGTATTGTACATAGAGATATGCGGCCTAAAAACATTCTCCTAACTCACGATTTCGAGCCTCAGGTACTTTCAATTTATTTTTGGACATTCCCGAAAGTGTTAGATTCTATGTGTATTCATTACGATAGACTCACGATTTTGAGCCTCAGGTTACTGATTTTGGTCTCGCTAGATGGCATTCCGATCAATGGACAGTTGGAAACGAAGAACAAACCGTTGGAACTTCAGGGTACTTTCTGTGTTCGTTCTCTAATATTTACTCAACTTGTGAACATTTCTATCATTCTAAAGGGACCTCAAACAATCATTAAATCCAGGTACCTTGCCCCGGAATATTCAGATGGCGGAAGGATTACGCAAAAAGTTGATGTTTACGCATTCGGAGTAGTGTTATTAGAGTTACTAACAGGTCAAAGAATCAGTGACTTACAATATTACAAGGGCCAGAATTTCTTATCGGACTGGTTCCATCCTCTGGCCGCATTAGACTCGAATCAAATCATGACAAATATTTATCAATTGCTTGATCCATGTTTAGCCTCCGGCAAAGTCCGGGACTATACTCATCAACTCCAAGCCATGGCTCGAGCCGCTTTCTTGTGCCTAAGTCATGATCCAGAATCGCGACCCCCTATGTCAAAGGTACATACCTTGTCCTGCAAGTTTCTAATTCATTTCGTAATCCTTTTTCATAATCTTTGTTTGTCATTTGCAAATTTATTAGATACTTAGAATTCTTGAAGGAGGAGATACCAACGTTCCTTTGAGTTTAGACCTGAACTCGATCGGCAATCGAAGCGGCCATTTACGTGGATTGAAAACTCAAGCACAACCCGAATCTACGAGACGGCATTCTCGAAAACTTTCGCATTGACCGAATCGTTTCGAAAGACCGAAACCGATGCTTGTATAGTTTGAGAGTATCATCACATTGATTCCTTCTTCTCCTTTTCATGTAATTTCTTCTTCTTTTTTACAATCTACTACCATTATTTGCTTTTATTTGAAGAAACTGTAATATTGGGAATTTGCATACTTGTAATATGATTTCATTTGTTTGCTCAAATTTGTCCGTATATACCAAAGTATACACAAGTATTTTGTACTAAAAAAATAAAATTCTATAATAATAATAATAATAATAATAATCACTTTTATTGTTCTTGTTGTTACTTAATTGTTTACTGACTAATTCAGGTTTTCAGAACCGAATCAGCGGTCGAATCGGTTAGATCATCGATTTTCGATTTGATAAATTATTAAAAAATTAATTAAAAATAAATATATATATATATATTAAAAAATAAAGAAAACCAGTTCAATCTGTTCATATTGATTCGTGGGCCAATTGGTCTAACCTCTCTAATTGAATTGGTACTCTAATTGAATTCTAATTTAACCATTTCGATCCGGTTCAATAAGTCACTCGATTTGAATGATTTGTGAAGAAAAGGACCAAAATGGACGTTGTAAAAGCAACCTTTCCCAAGAGCAAAGCCAAAAATTATTTTTAGGCGGTCGAAAAATTATTTTTAGGAGGTCGAATTGAGTATATTTTTATGAGAGCTAAAATGTAATTTCATAATTATATTAATTTATATGTTTATAATTTTTAAACAATTAAATTAAAATTTATAGTTTTAAGAGGACTAAAATATAATTTATGAATTTACAAATTTATAAAATATAAAAACGCCAGTAATGCCGCCCTTGGCCTTTCCTAGGAAGAACCAAAGGGTGACTGGTTTGCAAGGGCAAATATAAAGAAGAGCAAGCAGGGCGTAGCCCTCCAAAAATGAAAATTTTATAATTTAGTCCTTTTATAAATAATAAATTTATAAGTTTTGGCCCTTCAAAAATGAAAACAAATTACGTTTAGTCTCATTAAAAATGATGAAATCACAAATTAATACATGATAAAATTATATTTTCACCTCTTAAAAGTTTACAATTCAATTCCAGCCCTTAAAAAAAATTCTAAATTCATCCCTGCTGGTATATATACATATACGTATGCATGCATCTCCATGATAATGGCTTCAAAAACAAAATAAAAACAAAGCAAATTTTATTAAAGAAAACTTTATACATAAAAACTGTCTGCAATTTTCATGGTTACCCATATTTCATCAAAGTCCCCACAACATTCTTTTATTTACCATATGATATATACCCCAAAGTAAAACCCTCAAACTGATCCCATCCCAACACAACAACAACATAATAAAAAGCTACACCCATCGCTGTTGTTTCAAAAGAATCCACATCAGCTTTTGCATTTCAGTACCTCCCATTATTACTTGCAGACGAATAACTCCCATCAGAAACTGGTGATTCTTCATAGCTGGTAGTATTTGGCTGCATGGTCGACCCTATTTGAGCATATTCCGACACACTCCACACTTTCACCGACTTGTCCAAACTGCCACTATACAAAATCCATCGCTGTTCATTCGTCGAATTCGGGTCTTTTTCCGATGCCAAACACTTAACCGGTCCTGTATGTCCGGTTAGAACCGAAAGACATGTATGAATGTTACCATCCCTACGCCAAACACATATAGTTTTATCAGCTGAACCACTGAACACCAAATTCCCAGCTGCTTCAAGACAAAGAACAGCTAATTTATGTCCTTTAAGTACACCACCATGTGCTAATCCTTTCTCAAGTTCCCAAAAATTAACAAGGCCATCACTGGAACCACAATATAAAACCGAACCAGGTGCATCAATTGCTAATGCTGTAACAGCACATTCTTGTTGTAACAATGTTTGGTTCAAACTATGTTTTGTCCCTTTACGTTGTTGTTCCCTTTTCCATACTTTAACCGTCCCGTCGGCCGAACCGGTGAAAACCATCTCCCCGCCGGACCTCGATACTACTGAATTCACCGCGTCGTCGTGCGCGTTAACCGATTCGAGACATTTATAATCAGAAATCCTCCATACTTTAAATGTTCTATCCCATGAAGCTGAATAAAGAAGACCATGTTCTTCATTTAAACTCAAACATGACACAGCATCTGAATGCTTGATCCATAAAGATCTTTTGCGTTTCACTTCAATGTAATTACTTGGTTTAATTGAACTTTTGAGGATTTCTTTCAAAGATGGTAATGTACCAGCTCGTTTATGAACACCAGGGTTCTTAACAGATACTTTCCATACACGAATTTTACCATCTTGATGACCAGTAAAAATCTTTGCACCTGCTATAACAATGGTTTTAACCAATCCACTATTTGATTTGAAACCAGTAAATTCTTTAAGATTTTTCCATACACGTATGTTCTTACTATCAGAACCCGTATAAAGCAAATCATCTGAAGCAGCTAATGAATAAATATGACCTTCTTCACGTGTAAGTGACATGATGAGACTATTGGCCGGAACACTATCATCATCAAATGGCATAGACAATGATTTGTTGAAATGAGTAGTTTGGTTCCACGGCGACATCGTTAACGGCGAACCTTCCCCGCTCGATCGGTTCGGTTCCAAGGGTCCATTAGCCGACGCGCTGCTATGTCGGAGACATAAATCATCTTCGCTCACCGGAGATGTCATCGACATGTTGGGATCCGAATATATGGTTTTCCCAAACTTGGACTTACGAATGCCATCTGCTTGATCATCGAACATTGTGCCTCCTATCACTCTCATTACCAAGACAAATTATCAAAAAGAAAATGAAGAAAGAAAAACAAAGAAAATAGCAAATTCAAGCTAACCCCAAACCCCAAATATCAAAAGAGTATATAGAAATGGATTGGATTTGCATTTGCAATTGAAATTGAAATGCATGGATTCATATATTTATATATAATGAGGATTGCAATTATAGAAGAAAGATAGGAATGGTACAGCATATTTGTGGCTATCAAAATTCGACAAGTGTTCGGATGAAAGAAATGGGTTCACAAAGACTGACAATGGGTCCAAGGAATCAGGGTGATTGGTAGTTTTATTAGTTTCAATTTGGGGAGTTGTTTTTGTTTATTTATTTATATTTGTATATATGATGAGTGGTTCATTTAATATATCTAGTAAAAACAATTTTCAATGTTGGCATAAGCCAATATTGATTGATTTAGTTGGATCAACATTGATTAGTATTTTCACACTAATCAAAGCTTGAATTTACGTGGGGATTATAGTTTTCGGAATTTTGTATTTTTTTATTTCATTTAAAAAATCGATATGTATTTTTTTTTAATATCTGTTTTTTAATATTTTACTATCTTCTTATAGGATACTTGTACAATGTACAAAATATTTTTCCATTCAAGAAATGAGTTGAGAAAAGGAAAAATAACTTTGGGGACAATGGGCAAATTTAGGAAAAAAAATTCGAAGGGTTAAAATTAAATTATAAATTTTTTAGAGGTTAAATATAATTTTATCATATATTAATTTATATTTTCATCATTTTTAAAGGGGTTAAATAGAAAATTATTTCATTTTGAAGGGTCAAAATTTAATTTTCAATATATTTACTTATAATTTCAGACTAAATTATAGTTTTTCCATTTTGGTTAGGGGGAGAAGGCACTTGCCTGCCTCTTATATTTGCCTTTATATTTGTCTCTGTTTGGCAAATGAGGTCTTGACACGATTGACAAAAATAAAGGCCTTAGATTTTAAGTATTCAAGTTCGAAATTCACCATACACAATTATTTGTGTGTTACCATATGTAGATTTTAGTTCAGCTAGTCACTTCTAATTTAGATTATTATTCTGATTCTTATTCTATTTACGTTGTAATTGTTTGATTCTACGTTTCTTAATCCATTTGTGCTATAATAGTTTAATTCTACTCTTTATAATTGCGTCAACATGTATTAGTTACAATAAAGAAAAAAAAATGCTTTGGATGGGGTATTCCTTTCCCATTATTTGAGATCTGATTTGCTCAATAAAGAAAAAAGGGTTTTATTATAAAATTGAGTTTTCGAGTTTTCCTTTATGCTATTGTTACGTGTGAATTTTAATTTTATTAGTTAGTTTTAGTTCAGATTATTTTAATTTTTAATTTATTTGTGCCTATAATTATTTGATACTATAAGTGGGTATTTTTTTATTTGAGATATGATTTACTCAAACATAGATTAAAATATAAGGGTAAAGGGAAAAGGGTTCATCATGTTTCCATTTCTCAATATTTAATCATTTGGGTCCACTGAAAAATAATTGTAGCACTTCGTCCCTTTCATTTCCATCTTTTGTGTATATATGCCAATGGCATCAATTATTATACAGTGAAAAAGTTAAATTTTTGAAAGGTGAAAAAAAATGACACCGTGGATTTAACTGATAAGTGGAGGGTTTGAAATTATGAAATGCAATAATTTACAATTATTCCATATTTCTATTTTTGGATAAACCATTTAAAGGCAAAATTAAAGTTCAAGCCTGTCTGGCCCGCAAAGTTTAAAGTGTAGACAATGAAAATTAATGCAAAAAAAAAAAGAAAAAGAAAAAGCATAATAATATTTTTTTTTGGTTATTTTGGTTTTAATTATTTTATTATTAATTTGACCCTAAATCTTCAAATTTTAATTAAATTGTTTTTGGATAAAAAACTGATTAAATTATTAAAATTTTAATAATAGTAATGTGATAGTCCATGTAATAATCATAGTGTACTTGATAAAATTTAAAAAATATTCAAAAAATTTTAAAAAGAATATACAAGTGAGGAGTATTGACTCTTTCAAGAGAAGTCTCTGAAGTGTCATCTGTTGGACAGCCGATACAGTCCCCAACATTCAAAGGTATTGTTCTCATACTTAGGTTTTATCTCCCAACTCCACGGAGAGCCCAGAGGGTTCACAGAGTGGGAGTGTCTTGATTAGTAAAGAGAGTACGTACTTGAAGGATGCGTAAATAATTAATCAATGAAGTCGCATGAGATGTGAATCGAACCACCAACAAAGGCTAATTATGCTTTGGTTGGTGGTTCGATCCATATTGCGTGCGGCTTCATCGATTAATTATTTACATGTCCTTTAAGGATGTACTCTCTCCACCAATCAAGCTGCTCCCACTACGTGAATCCTTGGGGCTCTCTATGGAGTTGGGAGACAAAATTCGAATCCCGAGACAATACCTACAATTGTTGGGGGCCATATTGACTACTCAATGAACAATACTTTGGAAACTTCTCCTGAAGGAGTCAATCCCCTCAACAAAGTATATATGGATAGTCACGCGGGCTATCACGTTAGTACTATTAAAATTTTAAGAGTTTAGTGAACTTTTTCATCCAGCAAAAATTTTTTTTTGACTAAATTTAAAAAGTAGAAAGCCAAAGTGGTTCAAACAAAGAATTCCGACCAAAGTGATAAAAGGGTCAATGTTAAAAACTAAACTTATCATTATGCCAAAAAAATATTAAGGGTGTGCTTAGGTGAGAGATTTGTAAGGATTCCATTTGTATCGGGTTTTTAAAATTCGAATAATGAATTTATTGTTTGGGTAAATATATTATACAATTTCAAATTTTTTTAGTAATTTCGAAAGGAATTTTCAATAGCTTTCATCTAAAGAGGTGGATTTCTTTTTTAATTCTTTATAATTCTATTGGATTTAATACACATGGTTCCACTCTAAGATAAAAAAAGTTTAAATTTCAAAAATTATTTTTATTTAATTTTAATATTTTTAATTTTTATTTCATTAAAACTATTTATAAATATTTACAAATATAATGATATCCCTATTGAATATTTTTATTTTTTAAAAAAATTAACATAATTATTCTTCTTTTATAATTATTTTTTAATTTTTAAAATTCCAATAACCTATTTTTTTCTAAATTAATTATTTATCCAAACAAAACAATTGGTAAATTCTTCACCTAACACACTCTAAAACAAAAATAAACTCTTTTTCTCCACCATAGAGTACTGGGTTTGCTAGCTATTTGCTAAAATTTGATTGTTTAAATATAAGTAAATGCGAAGATAATTATCAATAAGTATTAGACGTAATGTTAAGACATATTGCACCCTTAAAGATATAATACAACAATCACAAATCACAAACAATAATTATAAAACGAAGATTGAGCGAATATGAACCAAAAAACTAACATGAAGGATACCCAAAAAAAAGGGTAAATTACCTCATTAGTTCCTAAACTATGGATAAGTTTTTGTTTTGGTCACTTAACTAAAAAAAATTAAAATTTGATCACTGAATTATTTGAAAGTTTTCATTTAAATCACTGAACTATTCAAAAGTTTTTATTTAAATCACTGGGTAATTAAGTTTTTTTTCAAAAAAGTTCTGCCAGCGAGCTTCATGTGATGATTCAATGATCGATATGATAGATCAGTACACATCGAAGAATAGAAGAACATACATTATATCCAAGTTGATCTGACAATCAATTTTGGAGATTGGAGAAAAAAATTGTTTGAATTTTAGTTCGCAGATTCATAATGTTCAAAGTTGTTTCGTAAAAAAAAAAAACACTAAATTATAGAAGAGAAGGGAGAAAGAGAGCTTTAGATTGATGTAAGTAATGCGAACAAAAAAGCCATGTAACATCGATTTTAATAGCCCAGTGATTTAAATGAAAACTGTTGAATAGTTCAGTGATTAAATTGTAACTTTTTTAGTTAAGTAACTAAAACAAAAATTTACTCATAATTTAGTGATTAATGGTGTAATTTAACACTAAAATTGTTGATAATTTAGTAGAGGACGATGGAGTTCCAGCGTTTATATATGCTTGGTTATTGTATATTGTTAACCATGATGTAACAATAAGGTTTTTTTTTTTTTTTTTTCTGTCTTTATGCTGGAACATGGTTGAAGTCTAACGGCAGCCATATTTGATTTTTATAAGGTAATATTGTATTAACGACACCCACACAAAAACATTGCGTTCATTTCACAAACAACATTGAAAGAAGGGTATATCCATTGCTTTGCCCCAACTGTTGGGGCACTGTGCATACCACACCTTCATAAAAATCAAAGGTTATTTTGTATACAAATAACGAGTATCATTCAAATTCTTGAAAAAGAAGAATAAAAACAAGGGAATACAAGTTGTTATACTAATATTTTAGTAAGTAAAATACAAACCAAAGCGGGGTTAAGCATGCAACATGTTTAGTTGTCAATTAGAGAACAAGTCATCTGTCACAGGTAGTTGTCAAGGATTAATTACTTCGTTAGAACATACCTAAAGTAGCCAAAGTAGCGAGACCAACAAACTAGTACAAATTAGGCCAACAGGTTACTGAGACCAATCGAGCAGACAAGTAAACATCAACGAGCAACCCTCTTGGGTAACCAAATAGTAAATATAAGTATTGAAAATGCAGAATTCGTAGTGAAGTGAACCGAGAGACGTGGGTACATCGAATATTACATTGATAAGTCAACAATGAAAGAACAAAAAATTAAACATAAAAGGTTGCGCTAAAAGTTGTTAACGCAATTCAGATTTAATTTACGTTTGTGGGGCATTGTTTAGGAAAAAAAAATTCACTACTAAATATCACAATACATGCGATGATTGAAGCAAAATCTATCTTGCTTCATGGATTCTTTTACTTGTGACGTTTATATTGTGGTATGTCTAAATCCTGAATGGATAATGGACTATGTATATGTAATTCATATACTTTGATGTAAATGGAAGCTTGAGTTCAAATAGATAAGAAATCGAAAGTTAGTATTTTGGGTATACGACTTCTGCAGTATGGAGTATCATTCTACAACAGTGAAACTCATAACCCAAAAAGTAAATGATATCCTCTCATCAACATTATATTATAAATGAAAAGTAAAGTTGGCCACAAGTCATTTTTCTTTATGATAAATGATTGGATTACTATATGATAGTAATTGATTTTTCATTAAGGAAGATTAATGGTTACCATGAGATAGAATAGGATCACATTGAGAGAGCAGTTTTATCTTTAATAGGTTAAGGATATCATATAAGGGTAATATACTTATAACAAGGTCATTAGACGAGTACTTATTAATAAGCTTTCGTAATTATATATAATAAGGGAGAGCTCAATTGCGATACTTTAGTTGAATGACTTCATGACTAAATAATGTTTTAAGTAATAGGTGTAAAGCCAAAACATAATTACAAATTATTTGAGCCCTAATTATATATATCCAATCGGTCCCTCCACTAGTTTAAGAATACATTTTCTTGCTAAGTACAAAAGATGACTTGAGAATTAATTTAAGTTTTTCGAATTATTATCTAATTAATTAAAATTAAATAATTAAATTTTAAAAATGAAATTAAATTAATTATGTGAATTTGTTGAATAAAGAAATTAAATATATTTTCTCATAGAATCTATTATGTTAATGTTCCTATGACTTTAGCAAAATTAGAATTGGATTGAGAAAATTATTTAGTTGAGAAATTGCTAAATCCAATTAATGAAATTAATTGATTAAATAAATAATATTTTAGGCAATAGAAAATAAATATTGGGTTGGATAAATTATAATTTTGAATAAAAGTTCATGGAGTACATATAATTGGACCCAATAAACCAATGCAAGAAAGGTCCAACATGATATTGTAATATACGAGGCAACCCTATGGTATTATACAAGGGTGTCATCGCCCCTAGCTCTTCTACTTAGAGTAGAAGTGATATTTTCTATTAAAATATTATTATTTAATGATGCCTTATTCGAACAAAAACTCTTGTATTTTTCTTTATAAATAGAAACTACAGGTAAAAAATTTTACACTTCTCATGCGTCATTATTCTATCAGAAAATAGTAATAATTTATTTCAAAGAATAAATTCTGTTTTATGTGAAAAATGTATAGTTTCCAGTTATAGAAAGAATTAATTTTCTTACTGAAAGTTAATTAAAAGTTTTCATTTTGTAATTATGTTCATGTTGCTCGAGCCCACACTCAAGGCAAATCATAGTTCGAGGATAGCAGAGAAAATCATTTAATTGAAAGTCAGGATCGAATTTAATCTACCTGGCACAAAGCACATGTAAATTTCGATTAAAATTAATTGCTTCAAATTATAAAATGTTTTAAAACTGTTTAAATAAATCGAAATAAATTAAACTTCAAATTATAATTTATTGATTGAATGTTCACAATTCAAATTGTAAAATTAAAAAAAAAAAAAGAAATAAACGAATATGAGCATAATCGCAGATAGACCATAATCAAAAAGTAGAAAAAGAAGTATGAACATGTGAAACTATATTATGAAGCGTATTATCAACTCCAAATACACTTTATTTTTCTCTCTCTAGACTCTCAAACTTCACACTTAAGCTCTCAATTTCTTCTTCATTACGAATTTCGATACCTCTAACTCAATAAAACTCCATTTAAACCAATTAAACGTAATGGGTTATGTTGATAACATGGTAAACATTTGCTTATTATGAAATTAAATTCCCTACAAACGCAAAATGTAAATAGGAGTGAGCATTTAATTAAATCGAGTGAAAAAAATTTTAAGTTAATCGAGTTGACGAGTCTTATTTATTCATTTTAGCTCGATTTGAATTTTTTTTCAAATAGAATTGAGTGAAATGAAATTTGAGTTGAGTCAAATGGAATCGAGTGAAATTGTTGAGTTAACTTAAAAAAAATTAAATATGTAAAATCAAAATCTTGTTACAGTATAATTAATTACATGTTAGAACATATAAATTTGAAACTATATATATTTTAAAACTTTTTTCAAATCAAAATAATAATAAAAATAAGATACTCTAGTATGATAAACTTGAATCATTATTATTTTAGAAAAAAAATTAAAATTTTAACTTCCTTTATATATTCTTTAGAATTTTTTAAAAATTTTTAAAATTTTTTATAAATATGAATTAACATTTTTATAAATATTTTGAATTTTTGAAATTTATTTTTTTATTTTTTTGTTGAGAGATAGATTTGTTTTCTCATTTTCACAATTGACAAGGATCAAAGAAGTATTTAATCAATCTGTTATTCAAATTGTAAAGTTCAACTCGATTCGAACTTAAAACTCGAATTACTTATTTAAGTTGACTAAAATAACTCGATTACTTATTTAAGTTGACTAGAATAACTCGATTTGATTAACTCGATATTTAATTTTTTTTAAATTTTTTCAAATTAAATTAAATTCAATATATTTGAAATAAATTTCAACCAATTCTGTTACAACTTTTGCCTAAAATGTTATAAAAAAAAAAAAAGCAAAAGGTACAAAGCAATAAACAATGACGAAACAAGGAAAAACCCCACTCGAATTACGACAAGTGTTATTACAAATTCCAACACCAACTGTTAAACCGCCACGTAGAAAGGACAAAAGCTTGATTGTTTGTCTGAATATCAATGTCCATAGTACCTTCACCTAGTCACCTGCTATCTGTCCACTGCCCTTTAACTACAGTTCAATATAGCCATTGGCTTAGGGACCTACCGCTAGGCCACTACTAGTTGGCCACATTTCCCCGGGGCACTACACAAAAGGTTGGGAATTAAATGGTTCAATTTTAGACCCTGTCTACTAGGGTCGCTCCCTTGTCTAACACGACCCTATAGCCTACTATCCATGGAAACAAACGAAAGCCAGGAAATTTTTGAGTTTAAATGTAGTAATCAATCATGGTGGCACTATGGTTGGGACATTCCGTCTTGTTTTGCAAATTGTGTTGGTTGTTTATTGTGGTAGTTGGGACACTTGTCTATCATCCAACGAGGTTATTTGTGTCCATAGATCTCTACTACTAATTTTTAGTATTTTTAATTTACACACTTTTCAAATTTTCAAATTTTAAACCTCATCAAACAATAATTATTAAATTTATTCAATTAAATTTTATTATTTTTAAATTTTAATGTGGCAAACATATTATCATATGTGTAATACTATGACAGCTTGTTATTTTTATATATTTTTAACTAAAAATTCAGTTAATAGATTAACAACTATTATTTACGTCAAGATTGATATTTCAAAATTCGAAAAGTATAGACTTAGAAAGATCCAACAAAAGAATATGGACTAAATCTATAATTATACACATAATAAATGACTAATAATTGAAATTAATCGAACAAATATTTTTTGACATAATACTTATAACTATCCATAACCCTTTCACGGTTTTTAAATAGGAGGATAAACGCACTTCAACGTACTTGAACCAGCATCCTCTAAACTGGCAACAATATCGATACTAACAAAACTAAGACTCAGTTTAACTGAACATATTTAAGTGCTATTTTTTGGGGTTAGAACTAAAATTTTCAAATTTAATAAATATAAAAACTAAAATTAATCAAATTAATCGAAGATGAATTATTTAAAATGAGTTGAAATTATAAAGTGTCTAAATCAACTTAACTTGTAATTTTATCAATTCCGAGATATAATGTAATCACAAAGACTAGATTTTATAACATTTTGGTCGAAATAGATTCATTGTTTTTCTCTTTATTTCCTTTTCTTGGCAAAACAGTGTGAGCATTGGACACGTGAATTCTTTGCTTTAAATTGATAAATGGTATTATCCACAAGCTAAAGGAACAGAGAGTTTTTCCTTCTTATTTCTCAAAATTGGTAGAGGGCAAACATGTATCTATCTATGGTCTCATCGATTTTTTAAAATGGTGTGAATTAGATCTATTCGTAGATACAGTAATTTTGTTCAGGTCAGGTTTTAGCAACGATTTATTTTATTTTGGGTCAACTCAGCTCTATATAAACGAAAAATATTTGGTACATTATCAGTAGAGTTTTTAAATATCATAAGTCAAGTTAAGAGGTTGACAAATATCTAATAGGGGTATAATAAATATTAAAAAATAAATATTTAGAAAAAGAGATACAAGGTAATTTTTTAAAGTTACTTGTGGAATAAAAAAGTACACTACGAGCATATCAAATACCCACCCTTATAAAAATATATAAATATTAAGGGTGATTATTTGATACACATCTTATGGAATTTTTAGATTCCACGAACATGATTTAAAATGTGACAAGTATGAACCTAAGTTGTGGCTTGTCGAATGTTCATTATTGCACCAAAAAAACATAACAAGTGTTTCATTTGTTTATATATTAAAATTTTTTAATTATTTTTACTATACTTCTAGAACACCTATCACACCGTCAACCCATTTGTGAAGCTTAAAAAACCCTAAAATCACATATAGGATAATTTTTCAAATATTAACGTAAAATATCATGTTATTTAATATTTTATTATTTTAAAATAATAAAACAAATCATTTGAATGAATTAAGCCGAGCTCGAGCTTAATTTTTTTTTAATCAGAGTATAATTCATTCCATGAATACCTCAAAAGTGTGGAATTCCCTATTAGTACTTATAGATTGATAATACATCAAACACAAATCTATTAGATATTTTTCTATATAAATAACAATTTTCTTAACTAGATACAAAGAATTAGGTTTTATGGGGGCAAATTATAAATACGTGATTCCAATAAATTCTCGTGTCTCACATTAATATAGATGAAGTACTACTTATTGTTGATGTTGTTTTAATGAAAATGTACTTTTTGGACAAAGAGTGGACTTATATGATCATCCATTTAACAACATCATGTTGAATTGTTGATGTACACTTTTTCATGATTCAGATGAATAAGGTTTGAACTTTACCAAAATTGGAAACTTTCAATTTCAATGGTGTAAATTTAGTACTAAAATTAGAACTCTGAAGTGATGGATAAATAGTAAATCCTCGAGTATTCAACACGTAAAAACCTAATTTAATAAATCATTATTGCCGCCCCAACACTACTGCTATTGAGAAAGTTTACTGATTAACAAGAAAGTCCAAGCAAAAACATATATAGAGTAAAGAGATATAATTCGATTTAAAAAATAGATAAATTAATTTAAGTACGGTAGATTAAAAAGTAAATTGGTCATTTTTATCAAAAATTTCATCCATTTTTTCTATTAAAACCTAACTTGGTTGACGAAATAACTAAATAGTTACACGTGTAGTGCCACGTGTACCTCATGTTAACATATAAAGACTAGTTTTTAACGGTAGAAATAGAAGGAATTTTTAACAAAATAACCAGTTTACTTTTTGATCTAACATTCAATGACTAATTTGTCCATTTCTTGATTAGAGGAGACAAAATGCAATTTAGCTCTTAGTATAAAAACATCAATGGCACTTTTATCATTTTACGGTATATTTAAAATTTATAACTATCTCTCCTAATAAAGTCATCTCAATGTATGAACACGAATTCACTCTTTAAAAATACAATGTATTATTACTGTAGTTTGCGTTTGTTAGCTTTAAGTTTTATTCTATGTTAGCGCTTGAATTTTCCTCGTGATTTGTTGTGAGTAATTGATTAGTTAGCTAAAATTGAATTATTCAATACTTGTGTTGTAATTTCAAAAAAAAAAATATCTCACTTTGAGTTTTGCCTTATTTATAGTAAACAAGAGCAAAGTTTGGGCATTGGTTTTTTCCGTTTAAAGTTGATGTGATAATTTATGGTGAAAAAGAGATTTTACAAATCAATCAACTCACAAGACAAAAATTAAAATATAAACATGCAATTATGTTAAATAATTTTATATCCACATATCTTTAAAGATGAATAGAAGTTAGATCGAATCAAATTTGATTTCAGTATGATTTTTTTTTTACTCAGTCAATTGATTACAGAAAAATGTGTTGGGATCAAAAGCAGCTAAACTATGTCAAAACAAAGCACAAACAACAAGAAAAATAGCAAACCCCAAAACAAATTAGTAATATGCTCTAAACAAGGTATTTCTCGAAACCTACCTTAGTCAAGGCTTTCGTTACCTCGATTTGTGACTTCAATCAAAACCTCAGCCATTCGCCATAAACTTCCTTCAAAATTCGTGAACAAATTCCTAAACGATCATGGCCGAAGACAACTATATTTCAATCAATCCGAAACAGTAATTGAATCGCATTATATGATTAAAGGGACCTGCTCCTTCCGAATCAACTCTATAACCATCTCTACATTAAAATCGTCATTTCCAAGCCCCTCGCTGCACATCTACCAGAAAATAAAATCGAAACCACCCCTTTATCATCCCTCAACACTCCTCCACAATCCTCCACAAGCCGTTATCTCATTCATAACAACCCTTGCCACATCGAATTTTATCCTACGCCTGCCGTTATCTCATTCAATATGAAATGATTATATAATATTAACATAATTTATTCTTTCTCAAGTATGATATTAATAACAGGTCGGGTCAAGTTTTGAATGTCAAATAAATATTTCAAACTATTTAATTTTTTTGTCCACACTCATTTATAAAATCCAATATAGTTATCTAAATCATTTCAAATACAAATTAAACTTCAGGTTAGTACAAATAATCTAATCATTAAACAAATCTATAAATAAATCAATTTGAATATACCATGATTTGATTCTATACCTTAACCCCAACCCTAAATAATGGTGTTCTTTTTTATATATAATTAATGAAGATGGTATTGTTGATATGAGATGACGCATGTTTCCATAAACTATATAAAAACTTAAAAAACAATCTTCAATATGTATGCTTAGTTATATTTATGGCTTTGTGCATCCACTTTTATCAGTTTCCCTTTCATTATTCAATTAATTACGTTTCAAGTTGTTTTTCCACTTTACATTTCCATGTGCTTTCTCTTACGTATTGGCTGACGAAATGCAATGTTTCCATTTGAAAGTTGAGCCTTTTTGTAACTTTCCATTGCATAATTTTGGCTAGCCTTAGTGGAGATTGGGCCAATTAGGGAAAAGCTCTAATTTTGAGTTTTTTGCATTCATGGCCCAAATCTAAAAGTTATTTCATTTTATGGATTATGGATTGGGATGGGTCGAAATTCGATTTAAAAAAAATTCAAGACTGGGACTAACCCGTTCCATCCAGAAAAACATATGTTACTATTTAAAAAATCAAACATATTATTTATATTTATAATTTTATAATTAAATTTGTATAAAAATAATTTTTTGAATTTGAATCAAGCCAATCTAGTCTAACCCCAAAAAATTTTTGTCCTTAGGCCAGTCAAATCAAACTGGACAGATCACTCTACCTATTGATAACTCTACTTTGAATCCATCAATTAAATGTGTGGAGTTGATTTTGAGTTGTGTTAATACGGGTCAGATGAATTCATTTATTAAAAAATCTTAGGATTATAATTTCATGTTGAAGTTGATGTTAGGTTTGAGTTGTTTCGATTTTGTGTCATTTCGTGTTCAAGTTGTTTCGGTTTACTAATTAGGTTTCTTTTTCCAGATGATTTCAATTTATGTTTGGGTTATTTTAGATTTTTTATTCGATTTTAACATTTGAGTTCAAGTCACTTAAGTTACTTGTTTTGATTATTTTAAATTTGGGTCACCGCGGAATCAAGTCATTTCCAATGCAAATCATTTGAATTTAAATCATTTTAGGTATGGGTTGAACAAATTGGAGTTATTAATTTTTTATTAGAATTTTAGTTTTAACTAATGAGATTTAATTTTTGAATTGGGATAGCTGATTGAGTCTTAGGTCAATTGACATGGGAATTGTTGTCAATGCAGGAGTACGTGGGTTCGAGTGCGTTGAAGCATATTATCCTCTTATTTACGGGTTGAGGAGGGACTATGAGTAATTAATCTAAATATTATCTTAAAAAGATATAATATGAATAAAACTTATAAAAAAAATTGAATTGGGATAGAGTTAGGCATGTCTGCTTATAACCTAAAACCACCTATTAGAATTTTGATAATCGACTACTAAAGATATTATAATCTTGATAGCTGATACCCCGAAGAATAACAACCCTACCTATCGATAGATTGACGCTCATCCTTTATATTACTATCCTTATTTTAGAATAATCGTGTTTCATTGTTTGGAATCTGATTCTTTAGACATGAAAGTTTTATTGTTGATATTTATTCAAGTCTTTTTTTTTTTCCATTAGTATGATCAGTATTGGTGTTATTGTTAGTGTAAGAGGATGTGAATTCGAGTGCGCTAAAATGCATTATCTTTCTATTCAAAGAAATATGAGAGGTTATGAATAATTCTAAACATTGTATAAAGAAAAGCAAAAATATCTTCTTTCATATTTCTTTGTAAACTATGTTTAATGTTTGTAATTATTCTTTTCAATCATATCACCTTTAAAATTTGAATTTATATAATTTTTAAAAATCTTTAAAATTCGATTTATATTATGTATATAAAAAAAAAATAGAACGTAGGCTCATCAACAAAATAACCTCATCTCACATGGTCATATGCTGCCATGATTCACGTGGCTAACCATTATCCAAAAGGTATAATGATTTATTTAGCTCTTTAATTCCATAAAAAGATTATTTTAGTCTTTTATTTAATTTTTAATTCTTTAAACTCTTAAACTTACATTTTTTTGTAAATCACTTCAAATAAATGAAGAAGTTAACATTTTTTTAACTTACTGACGTTACATACACATGGATCATCACGTGGATGACACATTAGCATTTAACTAATTTTTTAAAATTTTAAAAATTTTAAAAATTATAAAAAATGTTTTTAAAAATTAAAAATTAAAAATCATTAAAATTATTTTAAAATTATAAAAAAATTTACGTATATATCACATCAGCAAAGATACTAAATGATTGAAAGAAAAAAAATAAAATGAAGGAATAAAATGAATTTTAAAAAATGGAGGAAAAATGTTATTATGAGTATCCAAGATGAAACTCATCTCAAAACCCAGATCTGACATAAAAACATCATAAATTACTATATTATTTTCAGCAACCGACCACCTCAGAATCTATGGATTCTGTGCCATCTCGAACCCACAAAACCGACCAAAATTATATAAAAATCCTCAAGAATCTTTCTTTCTACCCCTCTATAAATACTACACTTTCCTTGTCCCCCATTCACTCTTATAAACCGATAAGCATCATCTCTTTTATACTCTTTGTAATTTACTTCAAAAAAATGCCACTCTCTAAACCAGACAAGAACAACGTCGTCATCAACATCAACGACGAGAGCAGCAACAATTGTGGTGAAGATAACCAAGATGAGCAAGACAAGTTAGATGCCATCACTAGCTATCTTCACATAAAGCCAAGCCATTCGAAGCAAACATTGGATAAAGATATGGTTTTGAGAAGGATTCGTCACCGTAAACGTATGAATAATTTCAGGTCCGCATTTCAATCTTTCATTGGCTCTTCTTCTTCTTCTTCTTCTTCATCATCATCGACGAAAATGACCAAGAATGGCAAAGGTTCTAGCAATGAACTAAAGTGGGTCGATGATGCTTTTGCAGCTCTTTGATTGTAATATTATTATTATTTTTTGTATAGTTGTTGATGTTTTAGTGTACTGTTTAAGCACTCGTGTTACGTTGGTGTAGAATATGGGCCTTTAATACCCAATATGATAATGGGGTTCAAAACCAAAGAATAGGTTCACTTTTTAAGCCTTTTAAATGTCTATGATAACATCATTAGATTCTCAACTTTACATGGGGCATTTGAATACAACATTTAATTTGATTGTATTTTAGTCCTTCAAAATTTATAGTTCTATTTTGTTTCTTAAAATTTTTTTTTTGATTTCATCCAGTTCTCTTTAAACTTCTTCTGATCTTTGATTGGGTAATTTCTAAACTCCTTTTTAGTGTCAATATCATTGTTAGATGAATTCTTAAAGCATAAAATTGTTTAAGGTCTGTGTTAAGAGGGTATCAGGATTCATACTTTAAGATACTCTCTAATGCTTAGATCAGTAAACATGATAATCTTAATCAATTAGAATATTCTTTTTACGTGTCACTTTATTTATAGTCAATTGTTAGATAATTACGTGCCTAATAAAACTTATGACTAATTGTAAACTCGTAAGATTCTTTGCATGTACATACCCAAGTGGCATGTCCAAATCATACAACTAATATATTTCCATGATTTGTTCATTTCTTTGTCGGGATATCTTGTAATGGATTTGTATCCATTAATCCAAATAACATGAATACGTGGCATCACATTTCTAGTATTTCATATTTGGAAGCAACATATTTGTCTCACATTATGTATTCACACTTCAAAATCTGATTTAACCAAAGGTTATGGCATCATGGACCCATTCATGATTTGATATAACTAAGCTTTGGACAGTTAATTATGATTAAGAGGTCCATAGAGGGTAGGAAGTGATCTAAATCAAATAAATTAACTCCACTCCTCGGTAAAAGGAAAAAGGGAAACAAAATAACCACTTGGTATTGATTTTGTCAGCATGTTAATTATGATTTAACTTTTGATTAAATTCTGGCTTATATTTTAATTCGGTGATTTTCAATTTTTATAATTTTCGATTTTTAAAATTTTATTTATTAAATTCATTAAATTTTGTTATTTTTAAAATTAGATATGATAAACATATTATCACATATACAACATCATAATTGTCGAAACTATTTTCAAATCGAGTTTTGGAAAATGAGAATCGATTTAAAAAAAACGAAAACAGGAGTCGCCACCAATCTTTTTAGGTGTGATTGGATCACCTTTAAAACATTTTGTTTTAAAATCATTAGTTTTGGTCCACGAAATAAAAGAACGGGTTCGGGAGTCGGTTACGTACGAGGAAGGGTTAGCACCCTAATGCGCCCAAAAATTGGTACCTAATTGATTATCAAAATTTCTTTAATGTCGGAAATTAAAAATTTTAAGATGTAATCCTCTTTAAAGTATTTGAAAATTTGGGTTCACTTGTATCAAAGTATTGATTATAAGTTAGCCTTTTAGAAATCTCTATCTCGAAACAGTAAAATGCTACATCCAGTAAGTTAGGACATATCACTTTGCCATTCCAAGACAGTCACTTATATTTTGAAAACATTTAAAAACTTAGAAGGGTACTTGACTATTCGAACTTAACGAGAAAAGTTGTAACCCAATAAGTTAGGGCACTACTTTTTCGAAAATTCCAAACACCAAGCATTGCCTTTGTATTTTTTTTTGAAAATTTTGAAGCCTTGTCTTTTTAAAGATGATGTGTGGAGAATTGTATTACATTATAAATCATAATAATATATTATTGTACTAGGTAGACAAAAAATGAATACTACGATAAAAAAAATACATATAAAGCAAAAAACGCAAGCAAAGATATATATATAGCATGTATTGAAAATGAATAAACAAAGTATATAAACATACGAAATAATATTTAAATGATGGATGATATAAAAAAACATAATCAAATAATGTATGATATACAAATAGAAGAAATATAGTGTCAATTTGCATATAATTATAATAAAAATAAACTTAACACATACATGATACATACAATATAAAACATATAGAAGAACTAATAAAAAAAAGAATAATTGATTGCTAACAAAATATACATACAATTAAAAACAAGACATTTCATAATCATTTTAAAATAGTATTTAATAGATAATATAATAATAAGAATAAAATAATAATAATAATTATTATATGACAATATATTGGTTTAGGAGCATGTAAGAGATTTCATAATATAACAATATTAGTTTAAAATGAAATAATAATATATATAGTAAATAAATAAATAATTAATAAAAATATGTATATAGTGTGAGTTAAAAATATGATTTAATAATAATAATTTACATTTTTCAAAATAATATATATAATATAAACATAAATAATATAATTGGCGATACATGATATACATAACATATATATAAAAAAAAAAAAATATATAATAAATATTATATAATAAAATGTAATATAAATATATAAGAAATATAATAGATATAATATAAAATAACATGTAAAACAATATATATATATAAATAATTAATAAATATATAATATATGTAAAAATATAATAATATATAAAAATAATAATAATTTGAAGAAAATAATATATAATAGTAATACATATAAAAATAACACTTTTAATAATTTTAATGTATAAAAGTAAAATTAAAATAAATCAAATATTAATATAAAAATATATAGAAATAAAAAATAGGACTAAATTTAAAGTTTTGTAAAATTATGGGGCAAATTTAAAAAAGCTAAAACTGAATTAAGGCCCGATTTGAAACACACGCAAAATCAAAGGGTTACTGGGCAAATAGCCCTATTCCCAAAACGTCACCGTTTCCCCTAATACGATTGTAAATCATTGGGAGGGTCCAATTGAAATAGAATTAAAATGTTAATGCCAAATTAAAAAATAAATATAACGAAATTAAAAGTATAAAAATTGCGAGAGGATCAATTGGGTAATTAACCCAATTCTAAAAATGCGCGGATCCTCCCCGGGTAATCGGGTCAACGCGCAGATCCTATAGTTGTAAAACGACACCGTTTTAAATAGACTATATAAGTCAAACTTCGCCCCTAAAAATCATTTTAACATCCGTTTTTTTTTTTAAATAAGCAAAATCCTCTGGAAGAGGATTCGGGGGGCCGATCCCGGAGCTGCTGAGCCTCCATCCAGGGTTCTTCTCACACGCTCACGCGCCATCTTGTACGGTGGTCTGAGGGTTAAAATCCTCGTCCTTCCACAGGTAATCTCTTCCCCTTTTCAAAAGTTACTATTTTTTGCTAAAATGATGTATATACATGCATATGTTCTAAAATAAAAACACACGGTTAAATCACCTTTTCTTTGAAACTGCTTGTGTATTCTTTGAATCTGTAAGTATCTTTTATTTCTGTATCTGTGTACAATATTTTCGTCCCCCTTTTTACAGATTGAAAAGAAGGCTTTATAGCCTTGATAAACCATTACAAATTTTGGAAAGGAATATCCGATTTCTTTCCATATTCGCCTCGCATGTCTGCTGTGATTTTCTTTCCCTTTTCTTGCGGTGCAAATCACGAGTATTTCGTTTGAGCACCAATAGCTGCGTCTTTGATAGGGCGATCTTTGTACATGATAATTTTGGCATGATTCGCGCGCCCGATGGTGGCGCGATGCATGGTGGCGAAGTCGAGGAGTCACGGTGCACTGATGAAGGCGATGATTGGGCTCTCAGGACCTCGAAGCATCTAGAATCCCCTTTGCGGCATCTAACTTCTCAGGAAACCCTAGGGTTTCCTGATCCGTTTACTACTTTGGGCTTTTTGGGCCCCGTGTATCCTTGGGTCAAGGATATTGGATCGTCAAGTGTAGATGGGTTTAAGTGTTTAAATCTAGGCTTGGGTGTAATAGATTGTCGGGTCTGAAACTTTAAATGTTTGGGCCGCAACTGCTTGGGCTCATCAAGCTTTGAAGCCTGTTTTATTGTAAATGGACTTGTATAAATAAATATTTATTTTCAATTTTAAAGCCCGGGTAAATTTTGGCGATTACAATAATAATTTTCTATTTTCATACATTACTCATAAAAAAGTCAATTAATATTTTTAATAATTGTCGTTTGCATCAATATTGAAAAATTTTAATCTGAAAAGTATAAGAATTAAGAATGATTCAATTGTAGAACATTAACTAAATCTACAACTTTACGCATCATTGTATATAATTAATAACAAAATTTAACCAAATGAATTTAATTGTTACCGTTTGAGTCATGACTAAAATTTTAAAATTCGGAAAGTAAAAATACTAAAAGTGGTCAATTCAAAGAATATAGAGATTGAAATTGATCAAATTAAAGTTTAAAAAAGACTAAATCTACAACTTAACTAAAAGTAGAATGCGATATTTTTTGGTGTTCTCCATCTTTATTTTACGATTTATATTCAAAATTTATAATTACTCTTATTAATAATATTATTTTCAAAATTTGAATATATATTTTCACGATTACTCAAATCAACCATTATTTAATTTGAAAGGTGGAAATTCAACACGACTTGAAATGCATTATTTAGGTTGAGTTGAATTGACTCTTTTTTCCGCGGTTTTCATGGTTGTGTCCTATGCAATCTTTTCTTGCTTTTTTTTTTTTTAATGTTGGCATTATTTCTATTGAGATAATTAAATTAAGTTGAGATTTAAAAAGAATTACCGAAAATTTTAGTAAAATTGATACATTTTTTATTTTGAAGAAATTTTAAGAGATTTACGTATTCAGGCTCAATACGTTCTTGGATGTAATTAGAGATGGTTGAGAGTGACCTTCGCTTCCCCTAAAGCCAATAATTTTAGTCTTTTTTTAATTATGAGCTATTAAATTAGTTAAGTCTTAACTTGATTGGTATGAATATTGTTGTCAATGTAGGGTTTAAGTGCACTAAAGCGCATTATCCTCCTATTTATGGATTAGGGAGGGGCTATAGGTGCTCTAAGCCTTGTCTAAAAAAACACAGATCAATTCAATTTAACCTTTTAAACCAACTTTTTACTTTCAACCCCCGAATTTTTAAAAAATTATTTTGGCCCCAAAAACAAATTGCTGGCTACGCCCCATTGTTTTCCTCCAAGTTCCAGTAATTCCATCTCCTTGTTCAAATTTATAATGATTAAAAGAAATAGTATTCAATGTTTTTCAATTTCTTCTCTTTTTTATTTTTATGTTTGATATATCATTGTTAGAAATCACTTATTTAAACATTTTCAATGAAAAATTGTCAAACTATCAATTAAAACATATATTCTTAATTTAATTTGGAAGATTTTTTATCCTATTATTACTCATACCCTAAACCCTTTAATGAGAAGATAATAAGCAATGAATTCAAATCCATATTTTTTTAATTGTTACAATAACAAATAATGTCAATTAAATTAAAACTCAATCAAAAATTTTAAAATTTTTAATTAATTAAATAATAAATAGATATAGTCCAAATTGAATATATATGTATTCATATGCAAAGGAAATTGTTGAAATATATGATCACGAGATTGGTTTGCCGTGTATAATACTGCAAATTATGGGTCCAAACGTGTGATCAATTATCATGATCACGGGTTACTTCATTCCTCCTTAAATATATACAAGTGGATGGTCCCCTATTGGCTAATATTTGACAATGGTATGAACATATATATGTATCTATTTGACAATGGGGGACTTTATACATTATTTCAGTAATTTTGACTTTATACAACAGTATTTTTTTAATTAGGTGGTAAAAATATTGCAAAGGTTTTTATATTATAATATGGATTGTATTTTGGTCTATAAAAGGATGTTGATTTTGGTCTATCCTGAATTTTTTTAGCTTAAAAATTAGTAAAAGTATCATGGAGGTTCTCGTACAAAAAGTTTGATTGTATTTTATCCTCTTTATCCAAAAAATAGGTAAATTAATCCATACACATGAGATCAAAGAGCAAACCAGTCATTTTCTGTTAAAAATTTCATCCATTCATGCTGTTAAAAACTGGTGTGACTGACGGAATAACCAAACAGTTACACTTGGTATGCCACGTGTACCTTATACTGATGTACATGAACCAATTTTTAATAGTATAAATAGATGAAATTTATAACATAATGACCAGTTTATTCTTTGATCTAACGTACGAGGACTATTTTACTCATTTTTTAGTAGAGGGGCAAAATGCAATATGACTTCCAGTACAATGGCCTCCTTAGCACATTTACCCTTATGGAAACTATTTTTCAAGGCATTTTATAAATTTTATATTATGTTTTTATTGCATCCATAGTATTGGGTGAATGAGTATAATAGGTAAGTATATTATATTGATAAAAAGAGAAGTTCGAATTCTAAAAATAATATTTTTAAAAACAATAATCACCAATCCAAAAAATTTAATTCTCATATATCATAAAATAAACATTAAAGATATTATAATTATATAAAATAAAAAAAAACATATTCCAATGATTTTAGAACATTATTGAATGGGCACTATGGCAAACATGAGATGCTTGCCAGTACCAAGGTGTGAATCCAACACTAGTATTGCACTTTGCTTTCACTTTTTAAAAGTTTTAAAAAGTAAGACCCCTTAAACCTCATTAGTTTAACATGTAAGTATTTTACTTTGTAGTTTCCTAAAAGTAAATTCCATATTAGTATCAAACAAAATGCAAAAGGTTTATTTACCAATTACATTATGCATTGACCACTTTCAGTTGTTACTTTTCAAGTCTTAACAAGTAATCTGAATGAAAAATTCACTATAATAGGAGTCTCTGTATGTTAAATTAAAGAATAGATTAGTTATTTTTGTTAAAAATATTATCTATTTGTATTGTTAAAAACCGGCATCCGTACCTTGCATACATCATGCTGACTCACATGGATCAAATTTTAACTGTAAAAATAGATAGAATTTTTAACAAAATGATCAATTTGCTGTCTAACATAACATATAGGAACCAATTTACCTAGAGAGAATAAAATACAATCTAACTCTTACTACAAGAGTCTCCATAATATTTTTACCATAATCTTAATTACCAATATATCATCAAATTAAGTAGTAAAAGCCAAGGAAAGAAATTCCTTAGCAAGCATCTCTAGTCTCATCCATTGTTTCATGTCAAGCTAACTTTCAAATGATGCTTTGGTCACTCAGAATAAAGAAAGGAAAAAGAAGTCATTTTCAACGTTGGGTTTAGAGCAATAAGACAAAGAGTAGTGTGAAAACAAAGAAAAGAAAAAAGAGATTTAGCATTTCTTTTCTCACTCTACTCAATAATGAATCATATATTTCTTTTCCAAATTTTTTTATTTTATTTTTCATATAATTACTTAAAAAAAGTAATTCCCTTCTATTGGATAGGGGTTTGGTCCCTTATTATTAATTAATAAAATAATAAATTTATATTTTAATCCTTTTAAAAATTTATAATTAGATATCAAACCCCATAATATAAAATTTCTAACTATCTCCATTGTTTATATATATATTGAAACCCAAGACGGTTACTAGTGTTCCTTTTGCAATCAATTTTAACTGTTGATCACACCAAATTTCAATCTCACAGGCTTCAAATTCCTACTATTATTCAATAAAGTCCTTTTTTTTTTCTTTAATAAGTGCAATACACTTGAGAAACAAGAAACCCTTCAATGATCTCATCAACAAAACAATCCCAACCATGATTCATAAACAACCCAAAGAACCCAATTTTATTTTCATATCAATCCTTATACTTTCATTCCCTTTTATAATTCAATCCTCAATTTGCAACCGATCATGTGGTGGCAACCATGTTCCTTACCCATTTGGCTTCTCCACTACCTGCCAAATCCCACTAAATTGCACCACCACCGCCCACCACCATCACCACCACCATATTGCCGGTTTCCCAATCCTAAACATAAACCAAAACCATATAAAAATCAGCATTGAAGCCACTTGTGATCGTCCACTTCAAGCTCTCCACCGTCTTTATACCCAAAACTATGCTCCAACATCTCGTAACGCAATCTTATTACAGAATTGCACCTTACCATCACCATGCATGATACCATCTACCATGGTTTACACTCATTTTGAGTCCCTTACTTGTTCTCCTAATAATAGTAACATTAGTTGCTATTCGGAAAAGAAAAGTAATGGTTTTCTTGATTATGATAAGGTGATTGGGACGAATTGTGGGTCGTTTCTGTCGTCGATATCGACGGAATTTTTTAATGAATCGGGAGTGTTGGAAGTACAAGTGGTGGAGCTAAGGTGGTGGATTGAAGGACGGTGCTCGGAGTTATGTTCTGAGAATGCTGTTTGTGATGAAATTGTTTCGCCGGTTAATCGACGGCCGGGATCTTATTGTAGGTGTCGAAATGGGTTTATTGGTGATGGATATCGTGCCGGCGATGGTTGCCGGAAAGGTTAGTTCTTCTGTTTCACCGAATCTCTTAGGAAATTTTGCTTTCGTTGTTCATGTTATGTTTTCTCTTCGTATTGATGCTGCAAATGATAATTGTCATTTTATTTTTCAAAGGAAAAAATTATAAATTATAGTTTTGACTTTAAAAAATCGATTTAGGACTTAAAAGAAAATTTTTTTGGAGAGTGAAAACTAAATTATAAATTTTCATAGAAAGAGTTAAAATATAATTTTATTATTCTTAGAGGTAAAGTACTCATTATAGAGTCTGATTATATCTGTTTTTTTTAGACAACACTTAGAAATATCTATAGTCCCTTCCCAACTTATAAATAGGAGGATAATACGTTTCAGCATACTTGAAACCAAGTCATCCTACATTGGCAACGATATCCTTTCCAATCGAACTAATACTCAATTGATTGATATTGGAAAATTTTATAATTTAAGTTTTGAATAATGAATATATTTATTTGAATTTGAGGAATATTATAATGGATTTAAGTTTAGGAAATATATTTTAAAATATATGGATTTAATATATAAATTTAATTAGTTATTGAATTTAACATTTTTTAATTTATTAAATTAAGTCAATTAAATTGTACAAGTTTAATTAATTAATTTAATTTTAATCGAAATTTGTTTGGTCTATAATGATAAATCATAAGAGGATTTTGCCTCTAGCAGGGGCATGGCCCCTTAAATGAAAATTTTTAATTTTAGTTCTTTCAAATTTTATAAAATTTTAAGTTAATACATGATAAAACTTGAATTTAACTCTCAAAAATGATAATTTCTTTTATTTATCTCTTCTGAAAACTATAAAATTATATGTCGATACAATGGTGAAATTATATATATAAATTAATCTCCACTCTCTTAGAATTCTTTTTTGACTTTGTCGTAATCTTTCTAATTATCCAATAAATGCAACCTTCACTTTAACAAATTAAAGCTTGCAAAGCACTATTGACTTAGAAACAAAACAATTAATGATAGTGGAGAATGTAAATTGCTTTGCGTAGCAGCAAAAATGATAGCATATGCCACACACTACACTCTAAAAATGATTCATACTACCCTGATTTTCAGGCCAAAAAGTAGCTTAAACTTTGCTCAATTATGGGGCCACTCATCATTTTTGTAAAGGCAAAAATGCTTTTCAATCTGTCAAACCCTTACCATTTAGCTCAGAAGGAACCAATTTTTCTTTCATCATTTAGCAAGTGGATGATCATTGAGGGACCCCATTGTAAATTTTTTACTAATTGCGTCAAATTTGACTCCATTAGACCTTAATCTATAAACAACACTCAAATAAGTACATAAAATCCATATATGGTATTAGGTGGATAAAAGTATCATGGAGAATCTGTATTAGGAGTCAGATTGTATTTTGTCTCATTTGTTAAAAAAAGTGAACAAACTGGTCCTTTTTGTTAAAAATTACATCTATTTTTATTGATAAAAACTAACATGATTGACAGAAAAATTAGGCAGTTACATGTGGCGTGCCATGTGTACCTCATTTTAACGTAAAAGGACTAGTTTTTAATAGTAGAAATGGATGAAATTTTTAACAATAGGACAATTTTACTCTTTAATCTAATGTACAATGACTAATTTGCCAATTTTTTAGTAAATGGGCAAAATGCAATTTGACTCTTAACGCAAACGTACATGGTACTTGTACATATTAGGTGATGCAAGATAATGATTAAGCATTATAACCCCATAGTCTTTAACAATTTGTTTTTGTGTTTGTTGATATGTAAAACTAAACAGCCTCTTCCAATTGTAACCCCGCGAGGTACGTTTCCGGTGAATGTGGAGGAACGGCTCGAGTCATTATGTTAATCGGAGGTAATGTTAATTTGATGTTGAACCTATTAATGCTAGTGATCATCACATCACTAATTGTTGGTGTTCATTTTTCATAGGCATTGCAGTTGGAGCTTCTTTAATGATTTGTGTAGTTCTCATATGTTGCTTCGTGCGCAAGCAATCGAGTTCGAGAACCAAACACAGCATGAAAAGACTGTTTTCCGATGCATCGGGCATCAATATTCCGATTTACACGTACAAAGAAATAGAGAAAGCTACAAATGGTTTCTCAGAGAAACAAAGGCTTGGAACTGGAGCATTTGGGACAGTCTATGCAGGCAAACTACATACCAATTCATGGGTTGCTATTAAAAGGATCAAGCATAGAGACACCGATTGTATCGAGCAAGTCGTGAACGAGATCAAGCTAATATCATCCGTAAGTCACCCGAATCTAGTTCGTTTATTAGGTTGTTCCATGGAAAACGGTGAACAAATACTCGTTTACGAGTTCATGCCTAATGGAACATTATGCCAACATTTACAACGAGAACGAGGGGATGGACTTCCTTGGCCGGTTCGACTTACCATCGCTACAGAAACTGCACAAGCCATTGCTCATTTACACTCTGCTATAGACCCTCCTATATACCATAGAGACATCAAATCTAGCAACATACTTTTAGACTACAATTTCAAGTCCAAAGTAGCTGATTTCGGTCTTTCTAGGCTCGGAAAAACCGAGACATCCCACATTTCAACAGCTCCACAAGGAACACCAGGATACCTTGACCCTCAATACCATCAAAACTTCCATCTTTCCGATAAAAGCGATGTTTATAGCTTTGGGGTTGTTCTAATCGAGATCATAACAGCATTGAAAGTGATAGACTTCTCAAGACCACCAAATGAAGCTAACTTAGCATCCATTGCTACTGATAGAATCAGCAAAGGACGTTTAGATGAGATCATAGACCCATTTTTAAACCCCAACAGTAATGATCCATGGACATTATCATCAATCCACAAGGTTGCTGAGCTAGCCTTTAGATGTTTATCATTTCATAGAGACATGAGACCTACAATGATGGAAGTAGCAATGGAATTGGAACAAATTAAGCTAAGTAGATGGGTACTTGGAGAAGAAATCAATTATGAAGGTGCTTCATTAGAGGTGTCACCTTGTTCTTCTTCATCAAATCTAAGTGAGCAACCATTAAGCAAGGGAATTAATAAGAATGGTGGAGTTGAAAATAGAAATGGCTTGTTTATGCTTCAAATGAGTAATGTTGGGTTTATGAATTTAATGGAGAAAGTGAAGGATCATTCACCAGTATCAGTGCAAGATCCATGGTTGAGTGAACAAAGCTCACCTTCTTCAAGCTACCTGTTGAATAATGTAACCCATTAACTAGAAAAGTCAAACCTTTCTTTTACACCATTTTTTTATGGGATGTTCAAAATATTTAAGTTCATGGATAACTTTTCTAATTTATAATATTATAAAAGTATAATTATTGTGTTTCTATATATATATATGATGATAATTTATTATACGTAAAATTTAGATATATGGGATAATATTATGAAAGATCTTTCAACATTAGTAAATCTTAAAAATTTTCTTTCAAAAAGATAATTTTAGAGTTGATTACAACTCTCATTTTTTTAATATAAACATTCAATGTTTTTTAGAAATGAAGTTTTCACATTTTTTTTCCTTCTAGGGTCTATCATGCTATTTTAGAAAAGATTATTACGTTACATATGATTCAAAGTTGATCAATTAAAAATTCGTAAAATAATTTACTTTTTATAAAATTTTGACTTATTATTGATGATAGATTTAATACACGACGAAGAGTCATCGAGAAAAATGACCAGAGAAAAGGGTGAGGAGGAGGAGAGATAGAGAGTGGGAGAGTAGGAGAAGAAAACGAATACCCTCCTATCTATGTGTTTTGGGCCTTATAAAACATCAATTATTTAACTCAATATGCCACATGTCTAATTATTATTAATGAGTTAGAGTTAAATAGTTAAATGATCTACGGTATTAATTTAAGTAAGCTAATGTTACAACATATTTTATGTCACTTTAGACGAAACATAATAAAAGATATCTAACATAGCAATTAATGAGTGAGATCGACTCGGCTGTAAAAAAAAATTCCATCGATAGTCCATTATTACTGTTGGTAAACCCACCGTTGGTTCCAAACAAACAATTTTTTAGTTCGACTATCCCTCATTAAAAAAATAAATGTTATACTAATATGATATTGGGTATTTTGCTACTCATTAAATTAGGGAAAATTTGTTAACTTTGTTTTACATTAATTCCATATCGATGAGTGAGTTCAGATGAGACAGCGGCGGCGGCGGCTAAGGATTTTCAATTTTTTCTGTCTTTATCCGGCTTGTCACTGTTCAAAAGTTAAAATTCGTTTCTAATAAAAGAATTTTTCTAGAAAAATACAAACCCAAAAAAATACTTTTCTTATTTATAAATTATATTTTTTTTTACTTAAACGATTATAATTTATATTCTTAAATTCAAAAATCATATTCAATTTAATAATTCGAATCAAATAAGACTCAATCAATCCTTTATAAATTCAAGAGTTTAAAATTGTCAAACTGTCATATCATTAGTTTCCAATCCAATAAGTTCATATGGTTTAATTAAATAAAATATTAAAATTTATAAATATTAAAAAATAAAGAAAATCAGATCAACCAGTTCAATCGATTTTTAACCCAATTAATTCGGTTTTCAGTGGTTCATGGTTCAATTAGTCTAATCCCTCTCTCCGAATGAGTATGGTTTAAACACCATTGATCAAATTTATATTTTTTGAGTTTAACCTAAATTAACTAAACCTACTGAATTGATATAATAGTTTGCAATGACGTTTGAATCGGATTGGACTGGGAACCTATTGGGGTACCAATTTAAAGAATGACTTTGAATCGATTAAATCTGAAATCGATATGGACCGACTAAAAAATCAAATCATTTTTTTTTAATTTTAATAATTTTTAATCGAACTGATCAAACCAGCGAATTAGTGACCTAATCAGTTCGACTCTGAAAACATCGATAATTTTATCTTTAAACAATTCAATCTTTAAAAAAGATTTTCAAGTTTTTTAATACAATGTTTACTTTTAGTAATAAATTTCCATTAAAATTTTAAATTAAAAAAATACGTGTTCATGCTTAAACATAGATACTCTAAATAAAAATAGTCAATATTTTATTTAATAAAGTATTCATTTATCCTCATTTTATTGGTAAACCCATAAATGGTAGGTTAATAGGGTTGGTAAAAGTTTTATAAGTCCCTATGTTATACTCAAATTGCATTTCAGTCTTAAGAAAAATGAAAGGTCATTTGTTATAATGTGAAATTTTAAATTTTTTTTAATTAAATGAAGGGAAAGTTGCCATTATATCTATTTACCCATTTATCTTTCTAATTAAAATTTTCTCTATATTGTCGATTGAATTTTAATTCGATTAACATTGATATTATTGTTAGTGCAAAAGGAAGTGAGTTCGAATGTGCTTCAGTGCTTATTATCTTCTTATTTAAGGGTTGGGAGGGACTTTAGATAGTTCTAAATATTATATCAAAAAGAACATATATAATAAGAACTTATAATAAGATTTAAGAAGTTTTTAATTAAAGTTTCAATTTTACTTGTCTCGGTTATCTAACTTGTCTCGATTCAAATTTAAATTTATTTCTCGTTTTATATAAAGGAATTTTTAAAAATACTTTTATTATTTGTAAATGATATAATTAAATTCAAAAGAACAATATTTAAATTAATCAATAATAATTCGGATAAGTATGGTCTAATTTATTAGTCAACCAAGGAATGGAAGGTTTATTTGAAAAATAAAAAATTAATCTATGTTGATTACAAAAAGCTAATTTGTTAAAAAAAAAAAGTCTGCTTATTATGTGAAATTTTAATGAATTATTATTTTGCACGTTGAAGTAATTTATTGGATCAGTGTATTAATATTTTTTAAATTAGATTAAACTGATTAAATCAGAAATTAGTCAAAGTATCAGTTTAAAGTGAGGGGTTAGATTGGTTAGCTCAAAAATTGTTCGGAATAGGTTAATTCAAATTTTTTATTTTTAAATTTTTATAAATTTTAATAATTCATTTAATTAAACTAGACAAACAAATAAAATAAAATAAAAACCAATAATCTAATCGATTCTAAAATATTAGAGTTAATTTATTTTTTAAGTAAAAAAATTAAAACACAATTTAATATATAATACAAAAAAATTTATCATACTTTTTACTTCTATTTCATACAAGTAGATAGAACTCAATTTAGACAAGTTAAATTTATTTCTCAGCAAAGATTATAACTTTTCTTTTACGGCAAGTTAAATTTATTATATTTAAAGAGTTTGGAAGGTGAAAAAATTTACCCACCAGCTTAGAAAGGAGATAAATCTGAAAATTATATATTAAACTATGATTTTGTGTAATTTTATATATGAAATTTTGATTTGATTCAATTTTCATAATTCACTAAAATAATTATCAATATAACATCATTTTACGTTTACATATCGCATACATAAATAATTATATTTATCTAATATGAAAAGAAAGTGATGCATTTATTCTTTAAATGTACATAATTGAATGAAAATTAAATTTTCATATGGTAACAAGTAAGGAAGGCTATTCCTTGGAAGGATGGATGAGTTCAATTAAATACAGACGATGTTGTCAAGACAAAAACCGGAATCACTCCTTCAAGAGGAGTTTTGCGAGATCATGTAGGAAAGTAGATTTTAGGCCTTAATAGGTGCTTGGGGAAGTGCTCAGTTTTTTATGTTGAACTATGGAAATTATTTGATGGTTTGAACATAATGTAGAGTTGGAATTATGAGAGAGTGTTGATTCAGACCAATAGTGTGGAGGTTGTGAATGCCATTCAAGACCTTTCCTTGTCATCCTCGAACTCTGCTTTAATTATGTGGATTCATTGGTTAATGACTGCTATAGCATATCCTTATAGAAAGAAATAAGGATGTGGATGTTGATTACATAACAAAAATGGCTTTTGATAGAGAGGAAGGTTTGGTATTACTTGCAGCTCCCCCTCGATCGATTTTATATGTTTTAAGTTAATGTAATTTTTATTTTCTTTAAATTTAATTAAAATTTATGTATCAAATTACACATTAAATTAAAATTTATATATAATTATGAGATTCTTCCCACCTAAGTGAATATGAATTAAATAACTTATGTAATAATAAATCAAACCAGCTTATGTTATAATATTGACTTTTAATTAATGAAAGTTCGTACGTTAGAAATGATTTGACATATGTTCCAATAATATCTTACGAACAATTAAAAAATAAAGAAAAAGTTACAATAATATCTTAAATTTTAGCATTTGCATTAACAAATTTTGTCGTCTCTAAAAGCTTGCAGCTTTCAACGACGTTATAGTGACGGCCACCCCCACCGGTGCCGGTCCGACTTCGACTTCAAACGTATCGTAACGTCTGAAAAATTCCACCACAAAAAGCCTAGACACCAACGTCACGAAATCTTTACCGGCACATTGTTTATCCGCCACCGTAGGACGCTCGGTCTCTGGTCCATTAGACCAAAGCACATACTTCAACAACTTCTCCCCGTCGACACCCATGAACCTGTCGGGTACAAACTCCTCGGCTCTCTCAAATATATTCGGATCCTTCGTCGCAAACGGCTGGTATCCGAACAACATCTCCCCTTCTTTCACTTCGTATACGGCATGGTGACTTTCAATCAAAAGATCTTTCTTCGCCTTCCCGTATTGAAACTGAACTGGCGGGTCTATACGAAACGATTCATACACCACGGATTTCATCAATGGCATTTGTTCCATTGCGGACAAGCTTAGCTCTCCGCCGTTTGATTTAATGACCGACCTGATCTCTTTTGCTAATGAAAGGTGTAGGTTTTCTCCGGCTAAACCAATCCATTTAAGCATAATTGGGAAGAACACTTTAACGCCGCCGAAAGAATTAAAGCACGTAGCGAATACAAGATTATGACAAGCTTCGTCACGTGAAATACCCATTTTTTCAGCTTCATCAAGAACTAAGCCGGCCGATTCGTAGAAGAAATCGTATAATTTTTTGTAATCTTTTTTAACGAGAAAAGATGGTAATGGAAATGTATGGAATAAAAGATCTTCTAAATATTTGGGTAAACCAAGGGTGAAAATCGGGCCGAGTTGTAACAAAACCCATTTGTTAGCCAAACTTGGACCGTCAGTTCCGAGTTTAGAATCAACTGGATTCGAGTCAAAGAAAGCCCGAGCTAAGAAATTAAAAGCAGCTTGTTCACTAGGTGTTTGGAAGCTACATTTACCTTTCTCTGCGAGTTCATATTCCACCGTTTTGAATAACTCGGTGTAACATGCTTTGAACTCGGGCAACACTCGGCCTCCACTTGATTTCAAGAGAAAAAAGAGAAGTTGTTTGAGTTTGGCATGTTTGGGTTCTGATGGGTCAAGATATGATAAAATCCGATACCCGCCAGTGAGGTTGGTTGAAGACATGTAAGTGCCGGTGAAAAGGTCTTTTTTTTCGACTTTCGCTACGTCAAAAAGAATTGGAAAACTCTTTCCGTCGAGCAAAGCGACAACTTTTGGGTTTGAAGAGATGAATGGACCTGGTGGCATGTTTGTTCGAAGTACGGTTGATTGGTATTTTTGGATTTTGAATTTAAAAAATTCGTCTCGACCTTGGTTGTAGAAATAATCAAGCCGGTCATTGATTGCACCGATGAAAGGAAGTCCATAATCACCAGGAATTGACTTCAAAGGAAGCTCGGGTTTATCAAGCTCGGAAACCGTCACTGACGGCCGAACTTGAACATTAGCACGTCGAGAAGACAATGTAGAACTAGAAGCCATTAGGAGGGTTTAATAGTGATAAAATTTCTTCAAAAGATAAATATAGCTTTGAAAAGATGGAATGGATTGCAAAAATAGAGCCATAAGTCTCTTTATTTATAGCACAATGGCATGGCCGACGACAACTAATAAACTATTCAAACGCCGACGTTGTACAATGTCTTTGAGTTGAATTCTACATATGGGCTTTTGAAATTTATTCTCTATTTGCTGTCATTTTTATCTTCATTACAAACTTATTGGTTAAATTCTCCTTTTTAGTCTTTATACTTTTCAAATTTTAAAATTTTAGTCTTGATTTAATCAGCAGCAGTTAAACCCATTTGGTTGAACTCAATTACTAGTCTTGTACTCTGTATAGAATTGTAATTTTAATTTCATGTTATGCAATTAGATCATTATAGTTCTTATACTTTTCGAATTTGAAAATTTTAATCTTGATGCAAATGTCAAATCATTAATCCATTAATTGAATTTTTAGTGAGTAATATATGGAAATAACAAATTGCCATATTATTACACATATGATAATATGTTTGCCACATTAAATTTTGGAAATAACATAACGCAACTGAATGAATGAATTTAATAATTGTCATTTGGTGAGGATTGAAAATAACCAAATTAAAGTACAAAGACTAAATCTATAACTTTTGCAAAGTACAATGACTAATAGATAATTTAACCAAACTTTTTATATACCAGCAAGTGCTCTCCTCCATTTTATGATCTAAGCCTAATTCTATTCGGACCGGAGATGTATTCAAGTAAAACTCTCTCGACAATGAATACTCCATGACTCATGTACCAATATCAGTAAATAATAATATGACAGATTATCATAAAATAAAAAGAAATAAAACAATAAAAAAACTTATAAATAAATACTAATAACTTTATTTAAATATGAAAAAAAAATTAATTATAAATAAATTTTAAACACTAAACTTCGAAATTTATTAACATTTATTTATGATATTTATAATTAATTAATGTTTAGAGTTGATATTACTCACATGTTTGATAATAATAAATAAATATTAGCAGCATTAGCACAATCATGTACGTAAGTTTTCTTTATTTATATTTTTTTTTTCTTCTCAATTATTAACAATTACAGAAAAATGTAATGAAAAATCCAAACCATTCCAATCTCAAAAATTTGTAGCATACAATAAACTCTACCAAAGTCAATAAAACTAACTCTGCAAAATCCTCTTAACTAAATGCATAGTAGCAGGAATAAAACAACTAATCAAACAAAGACCAGTACTCCCATTCTCTTCAACACTCTCACCACCATGCTTTAAAGGTATCCAAACGCTTAACCCCTCCTACTTTTGCCGATGCAAAAGCCATTTCGTTCCCCATATGTTCTGCTTTCCCAAATGACAGATATGATCTTCTCTAATGTCAGCAAAACATAAGATTCCAAGCCTTCCATTTCGTAAGGATTATAAATTGAATAAGTTATTTGTTTTTGGTCCCTGCAAGAATTTGTAGTTATAATTGTTAAATACACCAATTAAAAATGCAAACACTAAAGGGTACAATGAACCCATGACAAAATTGCAAAAGGGCCAAATTACAAAATGTGTAAATTTTGAGGCTTAAAATTACTATTATGTCAGTTTTTAAAGTTGCCACCATTAGCCAGCTGGTAACCAAAAAAGACAAAATTGAAAAATTGGGTTATCATTTTATAACTTTTTACAGTTGGATGACCAAAAAATAAATTTACTAATAGCTTACCCAATAGTCAAATTTAAGTTCTCGTTTTAAAAGTACAATATATATTATCATTACACTCAACTACTTGTTAATTTATATCGTAGAAGGAAATTAAATATTCTTGAGAGAATCTTAACATCACGGGGTTATACATCACTCTTAATTGGTTTTATCATAATAAGAAAACTAAATATTCTTAGAGAATCTTAATATGATGGGGTCATCATAAAAAGGAAAGTAAATATTCTTAGAGAATCATGAGGTCATCACTCTTAATTGGTTTTATCATAATTCTTTACTTAGTGGGAGTTCAATATCACAACCATCTTTCTTGATTGAAGAAACCGATTAGGTATATTGAAAGCTAGAATGAAAGAATTTGGAGAGTTGTTGTTAATGGGATTATGTATATTGAAAGCTAGAGTGAGGGCTTTCGATTAATGATGAAAGAATTTGGAGAGGTGTTGTTAATGAATGCGCTAAATGAACACATCTTCTTACAATTAGAGTTGATTATAGGTCAAATTAGGTCAATTATAATGCTCCTCACTCAATTCAATCGCTGAATTCGAGTGTCAGGATTCTACAGCAATTATCAGAACATTCACACACAAAAAATAATGTCATTTAATTTCATTTTTAATACACCAATTCATTCCAATTACATGCATATTTGAATGTGGCAATCCTATATGGAAGTCAATTTTTAAAAATTTGGGGTGAAAAAACTAAAATTTAAAAAAAGCTAGTGGAATTTACCATATTTTTATATATTTACATTAAGTACGAAAATCAAATTTTAAAAATTTTAAAGGAATATAAAATGAATATCGAAAATTTTTAAAGCCGCCAAGGTTTCTTAACATTCACCCCTTTGACAAAATTGATAGATTGGATGGATATCTTGATGCTTGAGAAATAAAAATTAATTAATATTTAATATAATGTGACTTTTTATTTTGATAAATATTTTTAATTTTTAAATGAAAATATTTATTTTGATAAAGCAGTAGTAGACAACATTGATTTTTATTTGTTAACCCAAAAAATGGTAGATTTACAAGTTGACATTGTTTGCCCGAAGTCCAAGTTTGACAGCCTCAAACCAAACAAAACCCACATGTCTTTAATGTCTTACAAGTAACATAAGAATAACATAGAACCCAATTTGTAATAGAATTCCAATTCTTCAATATCTTGCACTAATTTTTAGTTGTTATAACTTATAACAATATTCAATTTATTTATTTATTTTGGATAATATACTATTTGGTATTTGAGGTTCGTTTTAATGTTTAATTTGATACATAATTTTTAAATTTAGTAGTTGAACTTGGTTTCAATGTTCAATGTGGTATTCAACTCAGACAATATCACGTGGGTCGATGAATGTTTGACATGTGTGTATTTACGTAAAAATTTGCTTTGGTCGCTAATTGAAAATTTGAAATCCAACTTTCGATTTTATTTTAAAAAAGGGAGTCGCCACCGA
The DNA here is from genome assembly GCA_025698465.1 of Gossypium longicalyx. Classification (NCBI taxonomy): domain Eukaryota; kingdom Viridiplantae; phylum Streptophyta; class Magnoliopsida; order Malvales; family Malvaceae; genus Gossypium; species Gossypium longicalyx. Next base: position 947,539 of record CM047000.1, on the reverse strand, counting down.
TCTTTTTTTCTAGGTGTGATCAGACACCTAATAAATCTTTTTTGGAAAAGATTTATTTTTGAGTAAAAAAGAAGGCCGAGTTTAGATCTACGTCAAAATCCAGAGAAAAAAAAAGTTTGGGAGTCGGTTACGCACGAGGAAGGTATTATCACCCTCGCGACGCCCAAAATTGGTATCTTGTTAAACACGCGTTGTCTTAATTCTCAAAAATACAAGTTTAATTCAATATTTAATCGTGATCCGATTAAAATACGAGAATTTGAAATTTTTGGTTTTTTTAAAATGACGTCTCGTTTTTTAACACGAGCCGATGATATTCACCCAACATAGCGATAAAATCAGCGACTTAGTGTTAAAATCGGTAAGTTGCCTTATTTATTGAAATTAATTAAAAACATAAAAGAAATACCATTGCAATAGGAATTTGTAAATAATGCAAACAATGATACAATTAATGAAAAATATTAAAATATAATATTAGAATAAAAATAACAATAATATTCACAATAAAAATAAAAATAATAAAAGATAATGTTCTAATAACATAATAAAAGAATTAATATATTTGTAATAATAGTAGAAAATACTAATATGTACATGAAAAATACACATGTATATATATATGTTAATAATGATGATAATGATAATAATACTAGCAATAATAATAAAATAAAAAAACAAATATAATATAATAATAATATTAAAATAAAGTAATTAAAAATAATATTGTATATACATATATATACATATATATAAATAAAATATACACTAATATTAATAACAATAATAACAGTAATAATATTAATAATATTAGAAATAATAATAATATTTAATAAAGAAACGAAAATAAACAAAAAAAAGGACTAAAATTGAACTAAAAACAAAATTTCGGGACAAATTTAAAAAGAAATAAAGGAAAAATGATCAAAATGCAGCACGCGCGTAATCTGAGAGAACTGAAACAGAAATTATTCCTTCCCTTCAAAACGCAGTGCAACATGAGGGACTAAATTGCAGAGCATAACAAATTTCAGGGCCAAATTAAAATAAATAGGAACAATAATTAATCCTTTCACGATGACTATTTTTCAACAATATAAACAACTTATCATAAAATATGGTGCATAAACGGAAATTCAACACTCGATAATACATTATTTATTGAAGAAAAAACATGACACATTTGACAAAGCCCCTGCATTGACGAAAATTCCAGTATACTTACAAGCTTGCTTTATTTAACGACTTTATGGTAATGGCAGCCCCCAACGTCGATGTCCCAACTTCAATCTCAAACGTATCATAACGTCGGAAAAGTTCCACCACAAACAACCTAGAAATCAACACCACAAATTCCTTACCGGCACACTGTTTATTCTCCACCGTCGGATGCTCCGTTTCCGGTCCGTTCGACCAAAACACATGTTTCAACAATTTCTCCCCTTCAACACCCATAAACCTCTCCGGTACAAACTCTTCAGCTCTTTCAAATATTATCGGATCTTTGGTCGCAAATGGTTGGTACCCGAATAACATCTCCCCTTTTTTCACTTCGAAAACGGCTTCGTGACTTTCAATCAACAAATCCACCTTCGCTTTTGCATATTGCGCCGGCACCGGTGGTTCAATACGGAAAGCTTCGTACACCACCGATTTCATCAATGACATTTGTTCCATTGCACCCAAACTTAATTCTCCACCATTGGATTTGATCACCGACCTGATCTCTTTTGCTAATGAACGGTGTAGGTCCGGTCCGGCATTACCGATCCATTTCAATATGTTGGGGAAGAAGATTTTCATGCCGCCGAAGGTATTAAAGCACGTAGCGAATAAAAGATTATGACAAGCTTCTTCACGTGAAATACCCATTTTTTCAGCTTCATCAAGAACTGAACCAGCCGATTCGTAGAAAAAATCGTATAATCTTTTGTAGTCTTTTTTCACAAGAAAAGATGGTAATGGAAACGTATGAATTAAAAGGTCTTCTATATATTTGGGTAAACCAAGGGAAAGAACCGGAGCGAGTTGAAATAATACCCATTTAGCGATCAAACTCGGACCGTCGGTTCCAAGTTTAGTATCAACCGGGTTTGAACCGAAATAAGCTCTACCTAAGAAATTAAATGCAGCTTGTTCATTAGGTTTTTCAAAACTACTTTGGCCTTTTTCATTGAGTTCATTTTCGACCGTTTTGAATAACTCAGTGTAACACGCTTCAAACTCAGGGAAAACTCGGTTACTACTCGATTTCAAGAGAAAAAAAGTAGTTGTTTGAGCTTAGTGTGTTTGGGTTCCGACGGATCGAGATAAGATAAAATCCAATACCCGCCAGTGAGGTTGGTTGATGGCATGTAAGTACCGGTGAAAAGGTTTTTCTTTTCAACTTTCGATACGTCGAAAAGGATTGGAAAGCTCTTTCCATCGAGTAAAGCGATGACTTTAGGGTTCGAAGCAATGAATGGACCTGGTGGCATGTTGGTTCGGAGTACTGTCGATTGGTATTTTTGAATTTTGGATTTGAAAAACTTATCCCGACCTTGATTGTAGAAATAATCGAGCCGGTCTTTGATTGGACCAATGAAAGGTAGCCCATAATCACCTGGGATTTTCTTCATCGAAAGCTTGGTTTCTTCAGTTTCAGACAGGAGCGTTGTATCTGAAATCGAGCTTGTAATTGGCTCAACGATGGCACCACGAGAAGCCATTAGAAGGGTTTAAAGAGTTACTGATTTCTTGAAAGAGAAGTATGGAATTAGCTAAAAGAAACAAATATGGCTTTGGAAAGGTGATGTGAATTGCAATTAGAGAGCCAAATCTAGTATCTACTTATAGTAGTGGCATGGACTATAGCAATGACAAAAACATTGATCACTCGTGAAATGTGTGCATTATTTGGAGTTAAAATTATGGTGGATCGTGAAATCCACATGGTACATATATGATTATTAAAAGAATTTAAGTTAAATTATAAATAAATTTATGTTTTGGTCATTTAACTTTATAAAGTTATAAATTGGTTATTGAAATATTAAAAAGTTTTTATTTAAGTTACTATGCTATTAAGGGTTTTCTCTTTTTTTTTTCTAAAAGACTAGCTAACGAACTCCAAGCAACGATTCAAGGATTAATACGGTAGATTAATACCCATCAATGAGTAGAAGAATGTACCTTAGATCTTAGTCGATTTGAAATCATAGAAGCAAGTTGTTTGGATTTTGGTTTTGTTGAGTGTTTTTGTGTGTCTGTCTTTAAAGGGTGTTAATTTCTCTATTTATATGATATGGTTTCTAGATGTGACGTCGTAGATAAGCCCCCATGCATGCCAACACGTACTCTATTTTAGGATTAACACGTGTTTTCTACATGCAAGTTCGCCAGCATAGTGGTGCGAACCCACTTCATACGAGTTCATAGAAGGATGCGAACTCATCACGTGCGAACTCAAGATGAGAACTATGCAGGCTATGGGTAGGCCCCAGTCGGGTAATCAGGTAGCGGGTCGATCATGGCGAACACCATAACAAGTTTACAGAATCGTGACATTCAAAGTTGTTTTATAAAAAAAAAAAATTAAATTGTAAAAGAGAAGGTTATTTACCATTTTGTAACTTTTTGAAGTTGAGAGACTAAAACTTAAATTTACTAATAATTTAGTGACTTTGAGTATAATTTATCCAAAAATTATGATAAGCTTTTGGAAATATGTTACTGTATTAAACATATTTTACTAGTGTCATGATTATCTTGATGAGGAAAAAACAAAGGTCTTTTACACCACATGCACGTGTTAGTAGTTGTTGATATGTTTGAACTAAACTGTGTTTAATTTATATGATACTCAAGTTTCTATTTATTTTTTATTTATAGCTCTAAAAGGTATTTTTAAAGAAAAAATTAAAAACTTTAATTTAATTTAAACCCTTTTTTGAATTCCATCATACCTACAGTGTGTTTCTCATAATAAATTTAGAAAATTTGATGTTGGAATTGAATTATAAATTTATCATATATTATTTTATATTTTTATATTTTTTTAAGGTCCATAAAATAAATTACCATATACAAATACATGAAAAATAATGCAAATGCAATAAAGATTTTATTGAATCATAGCAACATCTTGGCCACCGTATTGGTTCCCATCTTCAATTATGGAATTTTTCATTTTTTTCGACCGACGAATTTTTAAAAGGATTACATTATGATTTGTGATCTAATTATACTCCTTTTTTTTTCATTTTGATATTAAATTTTAAATTTTAAATTATTCTTAAATTATTATTTTGTCATAATTTTAAATCATATCACTTAACGTTCATTCGTATAATATGTTAAGATTACGCTTTATTATGAATTCAGAGGGATTCCTTCGAATATCCATTATTTGAATCGGTATTACTTATTCAAATAACATATTCAAATATCTAAATTCACAATTTTAATATAGATTTGATTCAAATAATATGTAGATAATCTAAATTTATTGATTATAATATACTTAAATTTCACTTTCAACAACGTTTGAACTCAAAGGTTTTTTTTTTACTTTAATATTGAGAAATATTTAAATATTTTAGTATAGTTTTAGTTGGAAGTACTTCGATACTAGAGATGTTCATGGGTCGGGTCGAGACTCAGTTTCAAAAAAAATTTCAAGCCTATTTAACTCGTCCAAAAAAATCATTTTACTATTCAAAAAGTAATAAAAATATTTTTAATTGATATTTTATATACTTTATAATTAAATTTAAATCTTAAAAATATTATTTTATCATTTAATTTGAATTTGGTCCGGGTTAACCCAAGGTGCAAAAATCTTTGTCCAATTCGACTATAATTGAGTCGGGCGGACTACCCAACCCTTAGACAGGTCTACTCGACACCCATCACCAGACATATAAAAAACAAACCAATTTACATATTACATATTATGTGTCAATATCGGTAATAAAAGAATCAATCAAACTAACGAATATTAAAGTAGTAACACCCGAGGTAAATTATAGATGAAGTAATAACCCTCTACAAATGATAGATGTGAAGAACCCAACAATAAACCGTGAACATGGAAAGAGTAATTCATGACAACATGATGTTGTAAAGGTATCTATGTGATCAAGAGTTGATTCGATTGTATTTATAGTTGCCTGCATCGAGAAAGTCGACAACATTAGATATCATTTACAAAAATGTTCAATGATATCTATATGACTTAAAATTATTCACTTATCGATTTTAATTTTAATGTTCAATTATACCTTAGTTCAGTTTCAAGATTCACTTTAATACTTAAATTTTTTAATTTTGATACTTAAAATTTTCTTTCTCCCATTTAAGTATCCAAGTTTAACTTCAATCACAATTTAATATTTTAAATTTTTTTTATTCCAATTAAATACATGTGTTTTTTACTAATATACGTGTCAAATATTAATTAATTAATTTAATATAAATATTAAATTAAATATTAAATTCCAACTCAAATATTAAATTAAATATTAATATTATACGTAAATACGAAATGATATTTAAACATAATTACCTTCATATCTTAACTAAATCTTATCAATGAGGAACACATTTTCCCATGATTGATCAAATCGAGGCTTTTGTCTGTTCACTAATCATCTTGGACCCGGAGTTTCCAAATCTTCAATTGTAGAGCAAAATTATAAATTTTATTTTGGACCGACCTAATTTAAAGGAAAAAAAAATTCCTTCACTTTAATTGATTATATTGATTTTTTTTATCGGTTGAATTTTAATTTGGTTAACGTTTATATTGTTATTAACATAAAAGAATTTGAGTTCGAGTATGCTGAAACGCTTTATTTTTTTATCTATAAATTATAATTATTTTAAGTATTATATCAACTTAGAAATTTTTAAATACTTTCACAATTGAATTAAATTTAAAAAAAAACTATATTAGTAAATGTAAAAATAGAACGTTAATAATGACAATGTATCGTAAAAAATTTTACGTGAAAATTCTTTCGAAAAAAAATCACGAACAGAAGAAAAGAAAATTCATTATATTGAATTTAAATGATATAAAAGGAAAACAAATTATGTCTATTTATAAGTTTAAAAAATTTATTCTAATCAAAATTAAACAAAAAATAATATAATAAAATTAAAACATTTTATTCTAATTAAGGAAAATAAATTTTTAATTTTATTTGTAGTACCGTCGTGCCCCGCACCCGATTGCGAATTTGAGACATAATCATCATTCTCTTGTCGTTTCCATTCATAAATTAAAATGGCACGTTTTACAAGCACGTAATATCAAAAAATATCACCTAATTATTACATGACGTTTAACCTAGACAGTTACACCAACAAATGGCCAATAAATTAAAGATTAAAGAGGAAATATATATTTTATATTAAAATTTTTATCTATTTTTATTATTAAAAATTAATATAATTGATAAAATAATTAAATAGTGACACATGCTATGTCACATATATATATCTTATTAACATATAGTGATTAATTTTTAATAGTAGAAATGGATGAAATATTTAATAGAAAAATTAATTTACTCTTTAATCTAATATGAAAACAAAATATAACAAGGACCTACATAGTAATTTTACCACGATTACTTTCAAAGGATTTTATTTATTCCGCCATCATTTTCAAAATGTGGGTAAATTACATTAAAAGAAATATTTATGTGAGTTTATTTTAATGTGTTATATCATTCAACTTATCTACTTTATTGGCATCTTATATTTAAATCTTTTAAAGGATTTTATTAATTTCACCATCATTTTCATAATGTGGTTAAATTACATAAAATAAATATTTATGTCAATTTATTTTAACTTGTTTTATCATTGAGCTTATCAACTACTTTGTTGAGATATATTATTATCTTTTGAATTTAGTAATTTAATATTTTTTTAAATTTAGTTATTGAATTTTAATTTTACGTCACGTTATTATCTAAAATAAAAAATATATGTGTCGATTGAGTCTTAACTCGATTAGTATATGCATTGCAGAAGGACGTAGATTCAAGTGCGCTAAAGTACATTATCCTTGTATTTATAGGTTGATGAGAGGCTATGAGTAGTTTTAGACATAGTGTTAAAAAGAACAAATATGATCAGAACTTATAATGAATTTATTAAAAATATATAATTTTAAAATATAATATTTTATTTTTATGTGATGACGTGAAACAATTTTAAAATATCACATCATTACGCGTTAATAGAATACAAATTCACGGTTTAAATTTAAAAAAAAAATTGTTGAATTTAATTATTAAGTTTAAGAAAGATATGGAATAAAAAGGTGGTGGTGGTCTTTTTCTAGGACCATTTGGATGTCTATCTAATTACAAATCTGACTGTATTGTGGCACCAAAATGCCAGTGCTTACTCGTATTTTTGTCTCTTTTTTTTTATTTATTTATTACAAAACATGCTTTAAATTATTGCCTTTTTCAGAAATAATTGTTAAAATTCAGTGCATTATTTTCTTATCCTATTATTTTTTAGTATATAAATCATAGAGAATCTTTCATGAATTATATAAATTTAATTTATATTATATACATTGATGAGACTTTGATACTGCTGACAGAAATAAGGGTCTTGGTTTGGCTCTCCACTTTATAAACCTTGATTTTAATTATAATTATGTATTATTTATAATAATGAAATATCGATATTATTGGCAAAAACTGAAGCCTTTAACTTTGAAGATTCGGGTTTGAGTCTCCTCTTTAAGAATTGTGATGTGTGCCTCTTCCTTTCACCGTATGTGTATGTTTTGTGTGAGTTTTATTTGGTTCTTCATCTGATGTATTTTGTATTAATAAGGAGCTCGATCCAAAATAATCATAAAAATAAGTGTTTTCACTCTTTGAAATCAAAATTTAGTTCAAAATTTTCAATTTGGTTACATGACTTTTGATCTAACATGTAATATCATATATGAACTTTGATTTTGTATAATTTTGTACATAAAATTTTGATTTGATTTAATTTTTACGAATCAATAACAACGTTATCGAATTAACACAATTTTACGTTGATATATTGTACACATAAACATTTATACTAATCCAATATGAAAATAAATATATGTATTCATTTCTTGAAATGTGTACAATTAAATCAAAATTAAAATTTTATGTATGTATATAAATCGTAATTCAAGTTTCATGTATATAATTGTATATTGGACCAAAATTAATGTATATATTTGATATTTATAAAAAAAAAAAAAAAAAACTAGATTTAAGACGTGACATGTTGTTAAGCCCTTTAATTTTGGGCCTAACAATAAATAACCCAATTCCCACATGTTATACATTCTAATGGGCTAAAACCCCAAAACCCACCTTGTGGGGGGGTTTAAGCAATGAACAAAAACAAATCATCATCATCAACTAATTCCCCTAAAACCCTAAAAAAATGGAACTTCAATCCGTTTGCCATAGCTTTCATGCCCCAAGGTTCAAATTCCCCAGTCATCGTCGCTTTTCCTTTCAATCTGTAAGTAAATTCTCTCCCAAATTTCCCCTTTTTGATTTTTTTTAACCCTTAAATTAGTTTCATCAATGGCAAATGGCAGAAACTAACTCTTTGTCTCCAATTTCCAGAATTTGAAGCCCCCTATCACCAACCCCACACTAAGAACTCGAAATCCCAGGCTTCAACATGTATCAAAATGTAATCTTTTTGTGTTTTTATTTCTGGGTTTTTACCTTTTTAGTGTTTCAACCATGTTAATTTTTTTTTAAATTCAGGGTCTTTTACACGTGAAGTGAAAAAGATAGTGTGTGCTTCTGGTTCTAATTCAAACCCAATATCTGTTGGGGTTGAACCGTTTCGTGGTAAATCCGGTTCAGTTTCCTTCCATGGGTTAACTCATCAGCTTGTTGAAGAGAACAAATTAATGTCAGCTCCATTCCAAGAAGAAAAAGGATCTTTACTTTGGGTATTAGCACCTGTTGCATTGATTTGTTCATTGATTGTTCCTCAATTTTTCTTTAGCAATGCAATTGAAGCTTTCTTCAAGGATGAGACACTCATAGGTACTTTATAATTCAACTTAAAAAACTTTTTTTTTTGCTTGCTTTAACGTAGATGGTTTTTTGAATTCGGCATCTTTGCGTTCTGTTCATGTTTTTGCCTATAGTTATTAGTGAAAAAAGGAAGGTTGAGATGAAAACATGTCATTGCTATAGCTTTTTAAGTTTTTGTTTGAGCTCCACATTGAGATAAATGATTGAAAATGTTATCCTGTCGTAGGATCTTTACTTGGATTGATACGGTGTTTCATTGATGTAATTGCATTGCTTGATTTCAAGTTTCAACCCTTTGTTTCCCTTGTTAGTAGTAACTTTCGTAGATGTTTTGGCCTATAAGTGTTAGAGAAAAAGGGGGTCAATACAAAACATGCCATTGCCGTCACGGTATCGTTACTTGGCTCGATACAGTGTTTCATGGATGTAATTAGGTTGCATGATTTCAAGTTTCAACCCTTTGTTCCCGTTCTTGTTTTATGTGGTAGTAGTATCTTCCGTAGACGTTTTGGCCTATAAGTATTAGAGAAAAAAGGGGGTTAATACAAAACATGCCATTGCTATTGGCTTTAAAGTTTTTATTTGAGCTCCACATCGGGATGAAGAACCTGATAGAGCTTGTTTCAATGTTCATAATTCAGTGCGTGTTGCTTGAATAAAGAACTGATTTCGTTGTATTGCATGATTATGTCTTTGCAGAAATTGTCTCATCATTTTCCTTTGAAGTGATGTTCTATATCGGTCTTGGGATGTTCCTACTTGTGACTGATCATGTTCAAAGACCATATTTACAATTCAGTGCCAAGAGATGGGGTCTCATTACCGGACTCAAGGGGTACCTAACATCGGCATTCTTGTCAATGGGTTTCAAGGTTATTGCTCCTCTCGTTGCCGTCTATGTAACTTGGCCGGTACTCGGCTTCCCAACATTGGTTGCAGTGGCTCCTTTCCTAGCAGGCTGTGCCGCTCAATTTGCATTTGAGATGGCTCTCGAAAAACGACAGTCATCCTGTTGGCCCGTCGTTCCTATTATTTTCGAGGTATTTGGTTTTTCACTGGATTCACTCATTTAAATTCATTCTAAAAGATCAAATAAGATGATCAGTGACTTTCTAATCAATATTGCAGGTGTATAGATTGTATCAGTTGACAAGAGCTACTCAATTCATTCAACATTTTTTGTTGTTGATGAAAGATTCACCAAGAACCCCAGAGATGTTCGAGAGAGGTGGTGCACTGATTGGAATGATCGGAACTTTCCAAGCCCTTGCCGTGGTTTGCCTTTGGTCATTGATAACATTTCTCCTAAGGCTTTTTCCTTCCAGACCTGTTGCAGAGAACTATTGATATTTGTAAGTTTGGTTTTACATTATCCATGGTTCTTTGTTGGTTATAAATCATCAAATTATGCTCCATGCATATCCATGAAACTCCGATCAATGCACGTTCGTTTGAAGTACATAACCGAGAAATTTTGGGGTCATCCTCGAAAATGAGGATACCATTAGTAACGGAAGCCTTTCATTTCTTTTTCTTTTTTCATAAACGAAAGAGTATTTCTTAAATATTCGATTTAGTCCTCTCAAGACTAAAGATGATATAATATGTTCTCGAAATGCTTTTGCTTTGAACATAATGAACTACTCTAGTTCTTCAATGGCCTTTATTGTAGTACTTTCTTTCAGGGCCGTGTGGTTGTGAAGATTACTTTGAGCCGATAATCTTAGTGCTAAGATTCCGGAACATAGAACTACTCTCAATATTAAGTAATATTATATTCCAATAATCCTATTATCTCCTTCTTCTTTTTTTTTTCTATAAACAAATTATAGTAATTTTATAGATTTTTTTTGTTGTGTATTTCAAAGAAATTTAATTTCAAAGTAGAATATGCCCTCCATATGTTTTGGACAATTAAGTCAAATGATGCTTTGGTATAATTCTAAATGACTTTAGAATCAAAATCATTGAAAATGTAGCATAAAAAATAAATATGTCACAATTGAATAAAACCATTATTACATAAAAATATGTCAAAATTTTACAATTTTTTATAAACATGTTAGAAGAATAACACAAATATACTGTTCTTTTTGTTCTTTTTCTTCCCTATTTTCACTATTTACTTTTATTTCTTTCTTCATAACAAATCTGAAAACCTAAATAATCCTTCCAACTTTTTAAAATTTTTAGGGATAACAATGAATAATACGGATATTTAGATTAATACAAATAAAATCGATACGAAATTAACTTTCTTTTTTTCACAAATGAAATTGTCTTCTTTAGGTAAAAGTACTTTGAATGTTCTTATAGTAGAGTTGGAATGCATTTTATCTCGTTTTATTTAAAAAATAGATATATTAGTTAATGTACGTTAAATCAAATAATAAATTAGTCTTTTTATTAAAAATTTTATTAATTTCTACTATTAAAAATTGGTTTCTATATGTCAGTATGAAGTACATATGGCATGTCACGTGTCATTGTCTGGTTATTCTATCAATCGTGCTAGTCTTTAACAATAAAAATAGATAATTTTTTAACAGAAAATATCAATTTACTCTTTAATCTAACATACATTAACTAATTTACTCGATTTTTTAAGTTAAAAAAGGACATAAAAAATGAAATAATTTCCTTGAAAAAATCTTGGAAAAATAATTTTAACATCACGACAGAATCTAAGATGTTTCATGGAAAACACCTGTCTTGTTTTTCTTTTTCTTTTTTTATTTTGGTATTATAAATAAGAAATAAATCTCTCTCTTTTTTTCTTCTTTTTGGTGAAATAAATAAATATCCTCTTTAAACAACGGTGGTAATTAATTCCCACGATTTTCATTACAGACAAAGTTGAAGTAAATGGTCAAAAGACCAATCACTAATAAACACGTGTTGCCGCCGATTATTTTCCGTTGACGGAACCTCCAATTTCCTCGGCTATGGTAAGCAGCCAGCCCTTTTGTTCTATGCATATGAAAAATAAAATAAATAAATAAAATACTCCAAAATTTAGGGGCTGACACGTGTTTGGCTCACAGTTAAGCTGAGCCCACGGGAAGAGAAAATTGAAAATCGCCACGTGACGTAATTTCTTATGGTAAAATTTTGATTTTGGTCCTTCTACTTTATTTAAATTTGGAATTTAGTCTTTGTGCTTTGCCATCCTAGCCATCCATTTTGGGCGTATAATATATATATGCCAATTGGTTCAAATTTAATATCTTTCGATACAATAGTTATATGACAAGTTGATCTTTTATTATATAATTTTATCCTTGAGCACTCGAGGTTTTAGTTATTTTAGAGTAGTTCTCTCATTTACTATGATTTAACTAATGATTAAACTCGTTTCATTGAAACCTTTATTGTGAGGAGCATTTGTTACTACAAAATAAACCAATTTTAAAATGGGGTAATATACTTGATAAGACGAGTTATGATATCATAAGTGTTTCTTCATACAAACTTCTACGAATCTAATCTGTTATTCTTCGTGTTTTATGAGCAAGTTTCCTTTCAACATGCCAACATTTCAATCAGAACAATTCACTATATTAACTATCAAAACTAACTTATGACATTATATAAATAGATAATTAAAATATAGTAACAAAATCGGTAAAAGCATCATGGAGTCCCTTATACTAAGAGCGAGATTGCATTTTGTCCCATTTACTAAAAAAATAGGCAAATTCATCCCTATACGTTAGATCAAAGGACGAATTGATCATTCTGTTAAAAATTCCATCCATTTTACCTATTAAAAACTAATCCTTGTACGTCGCTAGCCACACTAGTTTCAACAATAAAAACAGATGAAATTTTTAACAAAAATGACTAATTTGCTCATTTTTTGTGTAAAGGGAGTAAATTGTAATTTGACTTATAGTACAAAGGCATTCATAGTACTTTTATGAACTAAACCCAAATTTAAGCATAGTAAAAGGACCAAAACAAAAATTTGACCCATTCCGTCCAACTTCTTGATACACGCAATTCAAAACCCACCTCTCCAAGAATAAAAGTGCAAAAAGGCGACCCTCCCCAAATACCGACAAATAGCAACTAATATACTACGAATCTTCTTGTTCAAATTACATGCTATATAAAATGAACAGAACCCACCACCACCATTCCCACACATAATACCTTCATCAAAAGCCAACAATGGCTACCGCCACAAATAGATTGTTCCGTACATCAACCAAGCCATTGGGTCATGTTTTCTCTTCTTCTTCATGGCCTTCATCGCCGGTGAAAACCGTGAGGTACACAACAAGCAAGGGAAGAGTTGATAATAAGAAAAATTGTGGGAGTAATGAGAGGAAACCGCCGGCGGTTTTCAAGTCTCCGGCGGCAACTACGACGGTGGAAACGGCAGCCGACGTAAAGAGAGTTGATTGGGGGAGAGAGTTGGCTTCTTTGATGGTGAAGGCTATGAATGGCATGCGTGAGATGGTTATAAAGCCGGTGTTGAAACTAAGACCTTGGAGATTACATGTTCAAATGGTCATTGAAAATGGTATCCTTAATTGTAGATTCTTCACCATATTTGCTGTTGTGGGATCTTTGCTTGGATCTATACTGTGTTTCATGGAGGTAATAATTATTACATTACATGCTTTCAAGTTTTAAGGTCTCTTTGGGCCTAATTATACTTTTAGTCCCTTTACTATGTTGATAGTTTGATATGATTTGGATCTTTTACTTTTGGGTTAATATAATTCCGAGTCATTGAACTTGATTTTTTTTTGTCTAATTTAATGCCCGAATTTGACAATTGAGTCTATTTTTATATTTGAACTTGACAAATGTAAAAGTTTGATGATATGGCATACTCTCAAGATGTCACAATCTCAAGGTGCCACATTAATTTTTTATGCCACAATCAATCTTGCAGGGAAGCTTTCTCATTGTGGAGTCATATTTACAGTATTTCCATAGCTTATTATCAAAAAAGTTGGATCAAGAACATATCATCCACCTTCTAATTGAAGCCATTGGTATCTCTCTTTTACCAATAATATACATATATTCTCTCCCTATACATATATATATTTCACTATTTATATACATTTTTGTTGAATTTTTTTGCAGATATGTTCTTGGTTGGAACCGCCATGCTTATGTTTGGGATGGGGCTTTACATCATGTTTGTGGGTTCCAAGACTTTGAAAGGAGGTGCTCCACTTCCAAGATCTAATTTGTTTGGTCTCTTCCATTTGAAGGTACTTTCTTTTATAAGTTTTTCGGGTTTAATTGCACCACGCCCCCAAATTATAGAACAAATTTAATAATTCGTGTCAAATCCAAATTGACATCTAAAGCTAAAGTTGATGCCTACATGTTATACACAAATATCTACAAGTCTCATCTATCACATACCTCGATAAAATTATCATGAAAACCCCTATACTAGAAATTAGATTACACTTTGTCCTCTTTACTCAAAAAATGATCAAATTAGTCCATATAAATTAGATAAAAGAACAAACCAATACTTCTATTAAAAATTTCATCCATTTCTATTGTTAAATTGATCCTTGTACATTAGCATGAAGTACACATGACACGCCACATGTAACTATCTGATTATTCCATCATGCACGTCAATTTTTAACTATACGAGTAGATGAAATTTTTAATAAAAAAGACCAATCTGTTCCTTAGTCTAACATACAAGGACTAATTTGTTCATAATTCGAGTAGAAATGACAAAATACAATCTAACTCCTAATATAAGTACCTCCATGATACTTTTACTCACATCCCTCGTAACTTATAACAACACTCTACATCATCCCTCATAACCTATAACAACACTATACATAGTAAGCTATCATTATGCGAACCCCCTATATACCCTCAAATAATCAAATAAAATAACTCTCTTTCCCAATTTTCACCTCCCACCGGAGAACCTTATTTGGGATTTGACCACAGTTCACGAACTTCTAGTAAAATTAACCCTACTTTTTTGCACATGTACCAAGAAGAAAACCTTCAAACATTTGAACATCCTATTTTTTTTCAGACACTCCCAGCTTGGGTTGAAATGAAATCAATTTCACAAGCAAAGTCAAAAATTGGGCATGCCATCATGATGATACTTCAAGTTGGAGTTTTGGAGAAATTCAAGGGCATACCAATTGTTACAAGCTTGGACCTTGCCTGCTTTGCTGCTTCAGTATTTGTTTCCTCAGCTTGTATATTCCTTCTGTCCAAGCTTTCAGTTGGCACCAGCATGCGAGATTAGATAGGCACCCCACATATACTATATATACTGATCATACATTCACAGAAGAAAAAAATATATACCTTTTATTCTTTTGATCAATAATTCATTTTATAAGTAATATATATAGAGAGAGAGAGAGAGATGGTTAGCCAATACCAACTTGTGGTTGATTTTTACCCCCTTCTATTAAAATCGTGGGTAGGGGACAATATGTGATTCATTGTAAAGGAATCTCTATTTAATAATCAATTTTATGGATTATATATTTCTTTGATTTTGATTCACTGTAGCATATATTTATTTTGATAAAGGTGTAAGGGGTTGTCCCGATTTGAAGTTGAGACCTATTGTAAACAAGAACTTACAACAAAAGTCATTTGTCATTACATCAGTGGCTAGTTGATATATACTACAACATATATAAGATTATATCATATTGTCTTGAAATGAGATATGACGAAAGATAGATATATATATTTGCACAGATAGAGCTCAAGGATCCCAAGAAAATGACAATATTAATGTCAAAAATAGTAAAAAGAATGGGAAAAAATAATCATAAAAATCAGATTAGATGTCAGTGAATTGCTGATCATACCGTACGAAGTATATAACTTATCTCTCGTTTTTTGCTTTTTGATGGTTCCAACAGACAGCAGTGACCATTACTGACCTGCATATCCAGATCTCAGAGCAATTAGTAGTTATCTTGGTTAAATTTGAAATGAAATATAGAATTTGTCTAGCTAAAGTTTGCTAATGATATTCTACCAGTGATCAGCAAGGCTGAGATAATAGCAAAAGCTAACATCAATTTGTCAAAGGCTTAGCTTTGCGTATGTGGCCCATGCTATTAACAAGATCTTTGCGTGTGCAGACGGGGAATGCATTGATGTTCTTAACCACTTTCAGCCGCCACAGAACATATGGAAAGCTTAATTGATCCCTTGAAGTGAAACGAACAACCTCGTTAAACCATAGGCACATTAGCATATTTGTCAGAGTTGTATGCTCCCTCACAATGACAGAGGCTTCATTTAGAGCTGCATATGGAAAAAAAACAAAAATACAGCAAAAGGCATATCATTTGCAGTTATCTAGACAGGATCCAAGCAATAATATTTCTTCACATAAGAAAAAGGTCATAATGGTCTAGTGGCTTCCTTCCAATTACCAGCCTCACTCATGTTTGAGGTCGGTCCATAGCTAATGCCACCATGCTCAACCAGGGTGCAGAGCCTTAGGCAAGACCCAATTTTATCAACCCTTGGAATGGAGCATGGATAAAAGTTAGATATGCATAACAAATTTGCAACCCTTGAACACCAAGAGTGGTGGTGGACTCAACAATGTCAACTAGAGTGGTGATTGAATAAAGAAAGCTATATTGCGGTAAAAATAACATGGAAGCCCCCGTACTAGGAGTCAAATTGCATTTTGCCTCGTTTTCGCAAAAAAGGGGCAAATTTTCCCCTATATGTTAGATCAAAGAGCTAATTGGTACTTTCTATTAAAAATTTCATCCATTTCTACTATTAAAAACGGGTGTAGTAGACGGAATGACCAAACAGTTACATACGGCATGCCGTGTGTATCTCATGCTGACATATAAAGACCAATTTTTAATAGTAAAAAAGGATGAAATTTTTAACAGAAGAACCAATTCACTTTTTTTATCTAATGTACAAAGACTAATTTGCTCATTTTTTTAGTAAAGGAGGCAAAATGCAATTTATCTTCCAATACAAGGGCCTCCATGGTACTTTTACTATATATTACTTATGGACTGAAATTATGAAGGAATAACAGTTGTGCATCTTCACTCCACCATTGACATCTAATATACTAATGGTTACTTGATGTTGTGGTATCTTTTACACAAATAAGAACAAGAAGACGGAAGAATACCTTTCTTTCCATTAAATCTCTTGTCTGCAGGAAGACCATCCTTACGATACTGAGTAATTTGCACCTCAACTTCTTCTGGTGTGGCTTTGTGTTTCCTGACAACAGCCTTTGCCTCATCATAGACACTACTACGAGCTCCATGCTCTGAAATGGCAAGCACAGAATTCGTACGCAAAAGAAGTGCTTCTATCACACCTAAAGGATCCCTCCTGAATTGGGATTTTGAGTCTACCCATATAGAATACTTTGCATGAGGAAAGAGCCGATGCGGCAACATCTGATAGCCAAAAACTCATTAATATGATCTTCATGAAATTTCTCGGCATGTGTATAGATAAAAGATGCGAAGGATCAAAGTAAACAACGGTGAGGGAAGAAAATGGCCATTACATGATGTAGGATGATCATACTTTCTCTAAGACCATCTAGGAAATTTGAGGTCAAAATTAATTTTAAACTACTGACTGCATGGATATATGAATATAATAATCTAAAGTTTCCAACAGAAGATATTGAAAAGTAAAAAAATCTATTATCTCCCTGTTTATCTACACTATATATGAATCATACCTTGGGAATTTTCCCATTCAACCTTTGGTCTACGAAAGGAACGTTTTTCACAATCACGATACGCCATTTCCCTATAAATCCATCGTCACCAATCTTATTGCCCTGTAATTCTTGTGCCGCAAGTGTAATTTCATCCCAAAATGCAACATAGCAAACCTACATCAACAAAGAGCACATGTTAAGCAAAGATTCAAAATTTTGAACATCTAATCTCAAAAGTAAGTCTTCAGCATCATTTACAATCTCACCTTTTTAAGCGATGCCTCTGACATTCCTATAGGTTGATAAAGATCATCTCCACCACCAAACGCACAAGTAGAAACTGCAACTTTGCAACTTTGCATATAACTTTTATCTTCATCAGATATTTTAAAACCACCATTTTCACTATAAAAACCGCAATGTATAACCGCAGTCTCATTCACCTGACCAAACAATTTCCATACAGATATAAGCATAATCTAAACATTGGGAAATAAACAAAAAAGGCCATACTTTTGCAAGTTTAACATCAAAACCTTAAAGCTTTTCTCTCTCTCATCCATGGTTTGATTTCCGGTGAATAGATTAAATCGCGTGTCATTAATACGCTGCCAAGAGACGGTAGACTCCCCAGCACCGTACGGAGTTTCTTGATCCGATATGTACACTAATCTCTTAACAAGATTACTACTTGATTCTTCATTCAAAGGAAGCTCCAAATGCTCAAGTTCCTCAGCTGGTAGGAGCTTCAAGCAACCTGATAGATTCCAAAAACATTGCCATTCATTCATTCACTGACATATATATATACATACATAAATACATACAGCCTACTTTGGTAACAATTTTGGACATAAAAAATGAAAAGATTTCACATTTCATTATAAACAAAGCCGAAAAAAAGTGGGGTTTCATTTGATTGATATTCTACTTACGTTCTCTAACACCACCGACAACATGAGTGGTTGGATCTAACCGGTTCAAATTGCTTAGTTCCTTAACTTTACTTATGGGTTCTTTGTTACCCAACGAACCGGATTTCTTCACTTCATTAACTCCCGAGTTGACAGCCAAACCGGGTTTTCTACCGATCCTGGTGGCCTCGAAAATCAGAAGCGCGGCGGCCGGGAGGAAAACGAGGAGTATCCAATACTTGACGAACCAACGAATGAGTAGTTGAGTGCACTCGGTCCGGCCACGTTGGTCACCGTGTTTCTTTCGTTTCCGTCGGACCCGAACCCGCATTCGACCCAGTTCATCGGGATCGTCATCTGAAACCGAGATTGAAATGCTGTTGTTGTTGAAGATTGAAGAGGACATTTGACGAGGAATGATGATTGAAAATTGAAAAAAAAAATTTCAAGAGATTTGAATTGGAACAATGGAAATTAAATTAGGAATTGGGGTTTAGGGGGGTCTATGGATTTTGAGATCAAAATCACTGGCGCTGAAAGTCGGATACTTTAAAACTCTCTGAATGTATAGCTCAGCTGCTAACTTGTTTGTCTTCCTTAACAATTTTTTATTATTGGGCTTTCTGATTTAAATTGGGCTGATAAGTTTTTCTTTCAAGAAGTCAGGTTAGCAAGCCTCAAGCGTCAAGCCTCAAGCCTCGATTTAACAATTGATATTGTAGAGTAATACATATCGATAAGTAAAAATAAATATTTTAAATTTAATTTAATTTTACATAAATTAAAAAATTTATTTGAATTTAGTTCACAAATATGTAATATTTCAAAATTGTTTTGTGGAAAAACAAAATTAAACTAAAAAAAAGAAAAATAAGAATTTTCAATTGGCGTAAACTGTACGAATAGAAAATGTCACACGGTAATGATTTTAATAGTCTAATACTTTAAATTAGACTTGTCCATGACACATTCTGGCTCGAAGGTTTGCCCGAAAAGTAGAAGGATTGGGGAAAAGATATAAGCTTAGGCAAAAAAAATAAGACTCATCTAGAAAACGGATCAAGTCTCAAGTAAAGTTTTTTGCATGGACCCAACCCAAATTTAAAAAAAAAAAAAAAAAGATTGTTGTCTTGCTGCTGTTTTCTCACTATTTTACTGTCATTAATGTTATTACTATTTTAGATGTATTTATTTGTTAAATTGTATTATTTTAATTTTGTTATTTTTTTAATTTATTGAAAAATATTTATTTTAATATTTTTAATATTATATTTTTATATAAAAATAAAATAAATAAAAAATTCATACCATTCAGATAGAGTCCAAGTTTAACATGTATAATTCGGGCTAAGTTTAGTAAAATTTTAATCTATTTTCGAGCTGAGGGAAACCTGAACTCGACCCAATAAATAAAATTTTTTGGATAATTGAACCTATTTTTTTTAAAATCTCTTCCTATTTTCTTCATAGCTGGTCTACATTCATGAAAATTAGTTCTTTCCGTTGTTGACTTGTTGTAACTCTGAAGCTGGAATCATATTTCTTTCCTTGGAAGTGCAAGGAAAGTGCAATGTAATTCTTGACACTTGGCCCTACACGCATATGCATTATTTTCAATGCTTTTTACTTTCTTTCCTTTTTTCCACATAATTTATTGCCATAATAAAAAGTTTGGTTCATATGCATACAAGGTGAAGTCAATCCAATCCATTCTTAACCCTAACTGGAAACAGTAGCTTTTCTTTGTTTACTCATTCAGGCTGATCCAAATTTATGTGAAATTGTTTCTTTCTTTGTCTTTGAATATATCCATAGTTGGTACCTTACTTACCAATTGCTACTTTAGGTTTCATCTCATTTTAAGTATTTAGGGAGTTTAGTTCATAATAATAGGGAAAAACATCTCAAAATTGGGGAAATAATAAAACATAAAGAAACCCAAAAACTTCGGTAGAAATTGAATGGAGATCTTCAGCCTTGAAGTAATCTTGCTTCCGAGCTGATTCCAACGGCTGTCCTCGAGTATTTTCTGTGTTCTGCTCTCCGTCCCCCCTTTTGATCCTCTTCTAGGGTGTTTGTATAAATTTTGGCCCAAAATTAGCCTTTTCTGAGTAGAATTAGACTTGGGCTCGACAGGGACACGGCCGTGTGACACGCCCGTGTGAGAGTGCTCAAGCCGTGTGCAGGTCTGATATGGCTTTAAGTCAACACGGCCCCGTGTGTCTCACACGGGCGTGTGGCCTAGCCGTGTGTCTCACACGGGCGTGTGGATTACCCGTGTAGAAGTGGGCCAGGTCGTGTGGAGCACTAAAATATCTCGTTTTGTCCGATTTTGGCCTCTTTCTTATACTCTTCGCTTTCCTATGCTCATCTGGATATAAAACATGAAATTAAAAGATTAGGAACATCGAATTCACTAATTTATAGAAAAATTCATCCAAAAACGCATTAAGAATGGGATTTGAGCATTACATTTTTGTGAATAAGGATCTTTACATCTGCAGTATCACTCATTCATATATGTTATCAATAGTTTATATTTGATGACTCTGGGATATAATTGTCTAAATACATTTTTAGGCAAAGAAACATTGGTGAGTGAGGAATTTTGTTATATTTGACGATCTATTCTGCAATTTCAAAAAGAAAAAGAAATATTGCATTAAGTTCATAGACCAGTTCTATCCCCCATAAGAGCAGGTAAGAATAAATAGATGGCAAATAATTTTAGCTTCTAACTTCTTATGGTCATCACACATAACTTTGTTAAACTCTATTATGTATCTGTGCATAGGCATGTTGTTGGCGGCTTTGTTCGCAAAGGTTGAGCTGTTAGGGTTTTGGTGTGCGAAGTTTGAGTTGCACTATATGTGGTTTCCTTTTTAGATTGTTTTAGGCTTAAGTTTCATAATATGTGAATATTAATTAATGGCCCTTTGGATGGTATTATTTTGTCAATTACATTACACAAATTTCATGTAGGGGAAGTTATTTTAAATCCAATTAATGATGAAAATTTGATTGACAGTTGAAATGAATACATTTTTAACAAAAAATCAATTTACTTATTGATCTAACGTAATAAATAAGCTAAAATACAATCTAATTCATAGTACATATACCTCAATGGTACTTTTACGCTTTAAGTAACAATAGACTGAGGATCAACATTCATCACATGAAATGCAAGAGAAATGTTCATAAACACAACCAATCAAGAACAAGATCTGTATTATCAAAAGGGGTTCTTCTACAATTTAGAAATTTTGTGAAAAAAAAAATTTCATCAACAAATGTTACTGAGAAGAATAAGATTTTCCACAAACCAACCATGAAAGTGATGTATATATATCCCCAATTTTCCATCCACTTAACATTTGGAAAACTGTGGAGTCTTAGGAGCCTTCTTGAGACCAACTTTCTTCCTCTCCACTATCCTTGAATCTCTGGTCAAAAGCGCTTTCTTCAACGGGCTCCTATGATCGTCACCTTCAGCAATGCACGAGCAATGTCAAGTGAGATTGCCTGTGCTTGTCCCGAAAGCCCACCACCGTTAGCTTTCATGAATTATATAAATTAAATTTATATTATATACACTGATGAGACTTTGATACTACAGCTAGAGACGAAATCAGAAAATTTTTTAGGAGGGATCAAAATTAAATTGTAGTTTTTACGATGGTAAAAATATAATTTTACTATTTTAATAGTTTATTTCTTTATAATTTTTAAAAAATTAAATCAAAATTTTATGTTATATGAGGCTAAAGTGTAATTTTATTTTTATTAATTTAAAATTTTAAAAACTTTAAACGATGTAAATAAAAAAAATTCATTTTAAGGAAACCAGCCCTTCCCAACCTCCTAATTTTGCCTCTAACGAGAAGAAATAAAGGTACGGGAAATCAAGTGTAAGTTGTTTTTAAATTGATTTAAAATTTTGTGTCAAATAATTTTAGTTTACCTTATATTTTTCAAATATTAATTTGATTTGATTTTATAATCCTTGATTTTAATTATAATAGATAAGGATATGTATTATTTATAACTTGTTTTTATACCTTAATATTTTTTTATTATTGGATTTTTTTGAATTAAATTAGGTTAAATCACACCAAGATATTAAATTATTAATAAATTTACGTTTTTATCACTATTTAAAAAATGTGAAAATAATCATTACAGAATTTTTCGAAAGTTTTATTTAATTCATTAAATTGTTAAGTTTTTTTTAAGAAATCTGATTAGTGAGCCTCAAGCATTGATTGAACGACCAATATGATAGAGTAGTACACATCAATGAGTAAAGAAATACACCTTAAATTCATGTCGATCTAACGATCAGTGTCAAAAATTAGAAAATAAAGCTGTATGAATTTTGATTCGTAAATCTTTGAATTTTTAAAGGGAATAAGAACTTTCAATTAGTGTAGACTGTACTAACAAAAAAGATGATTAGATAACAACTTTAATAACCAAATAATTAAAATAAAAACTTTTAAATAATTGAATAATATTCTTTAGCATTTCTTTCTATTTTCTTCGTGGCTGGTCCTAAACGCATGTGCATTATTTTCAATGCATACGCATATGCATTTGGTATGACTAAGTGTACATTATTTCTTTCTGGAATTGCAAGGAAAGTGCAATGTAATTCTTGACACTTGGTCCTGCACTCCTACACACATATGCATTATTTTCGATGCTTTCTAGTTTCTACTTTCTTCCCCTTTTTCCACATAATTTATTGCCATAATAAAATATTTGGTTGATATGCATACAAGGTCAAGTCAGTCCAATCCACTGGTAACCCTAACTGGAAACAGTAGCTTTTCTTTGTTTACTCATTCAGGCTGATCCAAATTTATGTGAAATTGTTTCTTGCTTTGTCTTTGAATATACCCATAGTTGGTTCCTTAGTTACCAATTGCTACTTTGCTGGCTGTGAAATTTTAAGAGAGATTGGACATGGCAGAGGTATTTCTTTCACCCCTTGTCGGTACCATGTTGGACAGCCTGAACTCGTGGTCCTTGAAAGGGCTGGAACTTGCTGGGAGCCTCAAAACAGAAGTTGAGAGTCTTGAAAGTACTCTTACTACAATCCAAGCTGTGCTCCAAGATGCAGAGGAGAAGCAATGGAAGAGTGAAGCTATCAAGAACTGGCTTGGGAAGCTCAAACAAGCAGCTTACGATCTAGAAGTTGTGCTTGATGATTTCAACACCGAAGCTCTAAGGCGTAGCCTGCATACGGGTGCAAGAAGCCAGGTAACCACCTTCTTTTCTTTGCGGAATCCGCTCTTGTTTCGCTTAGATTTGGCACGTAAGTTTAAGAATGTAAGGGTGAAATTAGATGCCATTGCTGGGGAGAAAAGTAAGTTCCACTTGAGAGAGGGTGTGGGAGAAGCTGAAATTGAACGGAATGAGGATAGGCAAACCAGCTCCCTTGTGAAAGAATCGGAAGTACTTGGCAGAGCTGATGAGAAGGAAAAGATAGTTAGTTTGTTACTTAGTAATGTGAGCCACCATGATGACCTCTCTGTTTATGCAATATGCGGAATGGGGGGTCTTGGTAAGACAACAATCGCTCAATTGGTTTACAATGACGAAAATGTGGCCAAAGTCTTCGATTTGAGAGGTTGGGTGTGTGTATCAGATGATTTTGATATAAAAAGGTTGACTAAAGCGATTGTGGAATCCTTTGGAGGGAACTCGTGTGGTATCCAAGAGCTAGATCCCCTGCAGCGGTGTTTAGCAGAGAAGCTTGTTGGGAAACGGTTTTTGCTCGTACTAGATGATGTGTGGAATAAGAACCATGACAAGTGGGATAGATTGAAACAAGCTCTACAGCGTGGACTGAAAGGAAGTACAGTGATTGTCACTACTCGAGACGAGGACATTGCTGTCATGATGGCTACAACTCCTTTCTGTCGCCTGGGATGTTTGTCGGATCATGATTCTTGGTCTTTGTTCAAGCAAAGAGCCTTTGGGATGGAAAAGACCGGAAGCAACGCCAACCTGGAAACCATTGGGAGGCAAATAGTGCAGAGATGTGGAGGGGTACCATTGGCAATTAAGGCCATAGGAAGCAGATTGCGTTTTAGAAGTCAAGAAAGTGAATGGTTACGTGTCAAAGATAGTGAGATATGGGATTTGGAAGATGAGAGAAGTAGAATCTTAGCTGCGTTGAGGCTAAGTTATGAACATCTTCCACCGTATATGAGACAATGTTTTTCATTTTGCTCGATATTTCCCAAAGATTTTGTCATGACAAAGGACGAGCTTATAGGACTATGGATGGCAAATGGATTTATTCCTTCTCGAGGAGCATTGGATTTGCATGATATGGGTTGTGAAATATTCTCTGAATTAACTTGGAGGTCCTTTTTTCAAGAAATCAAGGAGGATATCGATGGAACTGTTACATGTAAAATGCATGATCTCATCCACGATCTTGCAACATTGATTATGAGACCAGAGTGCTGTGTGATTGAGGGAAATGAGGGGTCACAAATTCCAAAAACTGCTCGTCACTTGTTTGTTAGTAATAGCAGTCCATCGACAAACATTATGGACTTAGCCACATTGCAACCGCTGCAATCTTTGATCGTGGACAAGGATTGCAGTAACGTCTCTAATGGTTCCCGTTTCTTCAGCGAACAAAAGTATCTCAAGGTGTTGGATTTGGGTTATAATTTTAGCAATATTTCATTTAAAATTTCGAAACACTTGAGGTATCTTCGCCTTCGCCATTCTCCTTTGAAAACTTTACCTGAATCAACAAGCTCTCTTCATAACTTGCAGACACTAAGCCTCATAAATTGTTACAATCTTCAATTGTTACCCAAAGGTACGAAGAACTTGAAATATCTTAGGTACTTGGACATCAGAGATTGCCATGCACTAACTTCCATGCCTGTTGCATTGGGACAATTGTCTTTTTTACGCAAGCTTAGCATGTTCATTGTGGGAAAGGAAGATGGTTGCGGCATTGATGAGTTGAAAGAGTTGGCCCTAGAGGGGGAATTAAGCATCAAAGGACTTCACAACGTGAAGAGTTCGATGGAAGCTAAAAATGCAAATTTGATAAAGAAGCACAATTTAAAAGCACTTAGCTTATCTTGGCCAGTAAGCAGCAACTTATGTTCGCGAGTATGCAGCACCGAGAACTCTCATCATCAAAATGATGAAGAGATTCTTAGTGCTCTCCAGCCTCATTCAAACTTGAAGAAGTTACACATTGTTGGTTACCAAGGTTTGATGTTTCCATATTGGATGATGGATCTGCTTCTACCGAACCTTGTTGAAATCTCACTAGAAAACTGTGAAAGATGCCATCAACTACCACCTCTAGGGAAATTGCGCTTCCTTAAGTTCCTTTATATTAGTGGAATGGGTGCTCTGAAGTATATTGACAACAATTTCTATGGTGATATGGAAAGTTCTTTTCCATCACTCGAGGTTCTCGGCATACGTGAGGCGCCATGTTTGGAGGAATGGACAACAGTGAATGGCACAGAACATTTTCCTGTCCTGAGTTCATTAACTATCAATGATTGTCCTAAGTTGGCTAAAATGCCAATGATTCAATCTCTAAAAGTGCTAGATATTGGAGGATCTAATGTTAATTTTCTCACAGCTTTGATTATGAATGCCACTGTTCTTACCTCTCTTCAGATTCGTAACTTCAATGAGTTACCGGGTGGACTACTGCAAAATCAAAAGCAACTTGTTAGGTTGTCTGTTGATTCTTGTTGTCTAAAGTCTTCATCCGATCTGGTGGGTAATCTATCCTCCCTTAAACGCTTGGTTATTCAAGGTTGCTCAATTGAAAGCTTGCCTGCAGGACTACAAAACCTCAGCTCTTTTGAAACTTTGAGTTTACTTAATTGTAGCAGCCTTGTATCCCTTCCGGTAAATGGATTGCAGGGCTTATCTTCCTTGTCTTCACTGTATATCCAACATTGCGAGACATTAGCCTCTTTATCGAGGGGGTGCGATATCTGACTTCACTCCAAGACTTACTAATTAATGGATGTCCAAAGTTAACCTCATTGCCAAGGAGTATCCAACACCTCTCTTCTCTTCGACATCTGAGGATTTGGGATTGTAGGGGTTTAATTTCTCTCCCAGATGAGATACAACACCTCACCTTGCTTTCAAAATTGGAGATAGTGAATTGCTCTAATTTGAAGTCATTGCCCCAAGGGGTACGTAACCTCAATGCTCTGGAAACACTAAGAATCAGAGGATGCCCCCACCTGGAAAGACGGTGTAAGAAAGTGAGAGGAGAGGATTGGCCCAATATAGCCCACATTCCGTCCATTGATATCTCTAACCAGGTGATTCTCTACTTTTGAATTTTAATTTTAAATAAGAATATTCTTAATTTTAATCATATTCAAGAATTATGTAAAAGGGATTTGAGCATTACATTTTTGTGAATAAGGATCTGCAGTATCATTTCATTCATATCTATTATTAATAGTTTTCATTTGATGAATTTATGATATGATTGTCTAAATACATTTTCAGGTTTGGTGAGTGACGACTTCTGTTAAATTCGAGGATCTATTTTGCAATTTGAAGAAAAAAGACAACATTGCATTAAATTCGAAGACCAATTCTATCCCCCATAAGAGCAGGTAAGAATAAATAGATGGCAAATAATTTTAGTTTCTAACTTCTTATGCTGATCACACGTAACTTTGTTAAACTCTATTATGTATATGTGCATAGGCATGTTATTGGTGGCTTCGTTCAGAAAGGTTGAGGTGCTGGGGCTTTGATGTGGAGTTTTGAGTCACACACTGTGTGTTTCTTTTTTACATTGTTCTAGGCTTAAGTTTCATTATATGTGAGCCTTATCCAAATTTATTCTAGTCTAAATTCGAATATGTCCTGATTCTCGATCTGTTGTGTTTTGTATTAAATTGATTTTGATTTTAATTTTAATTAATAACATATGTATTATTTGTAATTTGTGTTATACTTCTACTTATAATTGTTGGTAATTTTTTAGATTAGTGGATATATTTATTAGAAGGTAAATAATTTTTAATGTTGATTTTATCACGTTTTTTAATATTATTAGATTTTTCGAATTCTTTTTTGTGGTTTTCAAAATTTGAATTTGGATTCCATTTATTATGTAAATGGTAAATGGTAAAAATAAGGTACATATATTATGAGTAAATTAGTAGAGAATTTTATATTCATTACAAAATAGACATCTAATAAATTCATTAAAAAAAATATCATAAATGTTAAATTTCTAAATAATTTGATGCTCAATTTATATTATTTTTGAAATCCAAATCTATATTATAGAATCCTAGCTCCCAAATGCTATCTTAATTGAATTGGTATCATATACTCCTGAAATCAATCTTAATTAAGGGCCTTTTGGATGGTATTATTTTGTCAATTACATTACACAAATTTCATGTTGTGGGAGCTATTTTAAATGCATTTAATGATGAAAATTTGACTCACCATTGAAATGAATGAAATTTTTAACTAAAAAAAATCATTTTATTCTTTGATATAACGTAGTAAAAAAGACAAAATGTAATCTCAGATTGGTACTTTTACCCTTAAGTAACAATAGACTAAGGATCAACATTCCTCACATGACATGCAAGAGAAATGTTCATAAGCACAACCAATCAAGAACAAGATCTACATTATCAAAAGGGGTTCTTCTACAATTTAGAATTTTTGTAAAAAAAATTCATCAGCAAATGTTACTGAGAAGAAAAGATTTTCTACAAACCAACCATGAAAGCGATGTATATATATCCCCAGTTTTGCATCCACTTAACGTTTGGAAAACTGTGGAGCTTTACGAGCCTTCTTGAGACCAACTTTCTTCCTCTCCACCACCCTTGAATCTCTGGTCAAAAGTCCTTCTTTCTTCAACGGGCTCCTATGATCGGCACTCACCTTCAGCAATGCACGAGCAATGCCAAGTGAGATTGCCTGTGCCTGTCCCGAAAGCCCACCTCCATGAGCTTTCACGAATACATCGTAACTCGTTTCATACCCCAAAGTCACCAATGGAACTTTTATGTACTGCAACCATAATGGGTTCCCTTGAAGATACTCCTGAACCAAAAATTTCAAAGCATTATATGGCATTTGCTAATCATGCTTCTTAGCCTGTCTTTGGGTCATATTTCTTTTCTTCTAAAACTTGAATTAGCCTATTAGGCTAAGACAAACATAAGGATAAATATCAAAGTTATACATAATTTTGATCCAATCCGTCGTACGTGAAAATTTAATTTAATTTTTACAAATCTCTAACAACATTATCAAATTAGCACCATTTTAAGTTATATTACATTCAAACAATTATATTAATCCGACGCGAAAATAATTGTTCATTTCTTTAAATGAAAAGAATTGAATCAAATTAACCACAATTAAATGTAAACTTCATATTTATCCGCACAAATATATTATCAAACATCTGAAAGACAACTAATTTGTCTTTGGGTCATTAATTTTTCTTCTAAAACTTGAATTAGTCTAACAGAACATATTATCAAACATCTGAAAGGCAACTAATTTGACTTTGGGTCACTAATATTTCTTCTACAACTCGATTTGGCCCAACACAAACATTTTATCAAACATCTTAAAGACAGCTAATTTAACTGTTACAAAAACACCCAGACACTGAATAGTTCAATTTTTTACCTTAGCGTCACGGTAATTGATAATGAACTTCCCAGTTCCTTCCTGAAGAACCACACGAGCAATGGCACATTTCCTTCGTCCCGTCCCTATAATAGTCTGAGCAGCAAACCCACCAGGGAGCCTAGACTTAACTAACTTCTTGAGGTTCTCAACCGGTTCAGTCTCAACCGGAGCAGCCATCGTAGCGGAAATTGAAAGGGAACGAGTGGGTTTAGAGGACAGGGAAATGGGAAAGGTTTTCGGTGGTTGGGCAATTGAGATACTGCTTGGATTCCGGGAAATCTGAGAGGAAAATGAAAGGGAAGAAAGGGATGATGTTAAGGAAGAAATTGAAAGAGCCATTTTTTATTTTGTGAAAGGGAAAAATATGGATTTGTGATTAGCTAAAAAACAGTGGCCTTTTTGTGATGGTGTTAAAAGAGTAGCAGAGTTCAGCTGTGAGACTGGGAGAGGATAACGTGCAAGGAATAGACGATAATGTCCTACGCATTTTACTTACTAAAACGTCATCGTATTATCTTGCACTTCCAAAGTC
Organism: Gossypium longicalyx; assembly: GCA_025698465.1. Classification (NCBI taxonomy): domain Eukaryota; kingdom Viridiplantae; phylum Streptophyta; class Magnoliopsida; order Malvales; family Malvaceae; genus Gossypium; species Gossypium longicalyx. Next base: position 917,629 of record CM047000.1, on the reverse strand, counting down.
TTTCAGATAATCTCCTACATGTGCTCATACCTCGAATATATTAAAAATTATATAATATATTATTATAAAATTAGAAAACGAAATAGGTCGATCCGGGCTCAAGCTTGAGCTTAGCCCATATATTATAAATTATAATATTTTTTTTAGAATCAAAACTAAACTAACACAATAAATAAAAATTGAAGGTTAAAATTGTTATTATGTCAATTTCAAAAGTTGTTATATCATATTTTCGTTAATTATTTACCGGCTAATGATTAAAAAAGATAAAATTAAATAATTAAGTGATTATTTTATAATTTTACATATTTGAATGATAAAAAAATACTTACCAATTGAATACCTATTAATGTAATTTACTATTTTATTTAATATACATCGAACTCATTATCACTTAACCCGTAAAACTAAAAATATTTAAGATGGTAAGTTTAGTCTATACATCGCACCTAGTAAACCTCCATCTTTATCAATAATAGAACCTTGGTACGATATTGCAAGTTAGATCAACTTACAAGCAAACCAAATGGATCATATATTTATTTTTGACAATGCTTTCTATGGTTCAAACAAAAAGAAAAATTATGGTTCTCGTTGATGGTTTCAACTTTCAAACAATGTAGAGACTTCCAGTTTCAATATATATTTATATAACATAAATATATTTGAATTTTTTCATTAAAAATTTTATATATTTAAAAGCATGAATAAAATATCATAAATAAGTAAAAGTATCATGAAAGTCTCTGTTATATACTAAGAGTCAGATTGCATTTTACTCATTTTATTAAAAAAAATAGACAAATTAGTCATTGTATATTATATCAAAATGCAAACGGGTCTTTTACGTTAAAAATTGATGTAACTAACGAAAGAACTAAACATGTACAAGTGAGTTATGTTAACATATAGGGATTAATTTTTAACAATTGAAATGAATGAAATTTTTAACAGAAAAATCATTTAACGTAAATGAATTGATTTGCCTATTCTTTTAATAAAAGAAGAAAATGCAATTCGAATCTACTTACCACATAAATACTTCAAACAAAATCTTGAAGCCCCATCGACATTTTTTCTAGTTTAGCTCATCATTGCTCATAATACGATTAAATATGTTGTTCAATGGATGCATATCCTTGCAAGGGTTTGCTTGTTAGAAATGGCTAAACATTGTCGTTTTCAACTTTTATTATATAACCTTTAACATTGTCAAATTTCCCAAACCTAACTCGTAGACCAAAAAAGACGGTACAATCATAGTTTTCCAATAAGATTTTATCATTTAACAGAAGATTTCAAACTATTTGACTTTTATCTTTGGGTTAATATATCATTTAGTACTTGATTTTAGTTTTAATATTTAATTTGGTACTTAAATTTTTTTTATCCAATTTGATACTTAAGTTTGACATCAATATTCGATTTGATATGGAAACTAAATAACATCATATGCCCTAATGAATATTTGATATGTGTTATAGAAAAAAAAATACAAAAGCACTGTTAAGGGGTTGGTCTCTAGGCCAGTCTCGAACCCTCAATGAAAGTATTGTTCTCAGGGTGTTTATGCTCAATTTTAGCCTTGAGTTTTTGTATTCCGACTCTGAAAAGGCCCAAAAGGGTTCAGGGAGTTTGACAGGAGCGCCTAGTCCACCGAAGAAATGTTTAGCATTTGACATTAATGAGGTTCGAGCTCATACCTTTAAAGGGTCTTAGTTGTAAAAGCACTACCACTAAAGTGTCTTCTCTCGAAAGAGAGCCAACCCCCCTTATAAAAAAATCTCTAGTACTAAATTGAACATGAAAATCAAACTCAAGTATTTAACTGGAGTAAAAAACGATCAAGTAATAAAGTGAAAATTGTGACAAAATTTAAGTACCAAATGGTATATTAACCCATAATTTTCTTTCAAAATCTTCACCGCCAAAGGCAAAAACCAAAAAAAGCTTTCGTATTTATATTAAAATCACACCTCTTGCTCGTAAGGTTAATCAATCAACAAGCTAAAAAGCTATGGGAAATTACAACACAATACAGGGTGGTAAAGGGTACGTGAAAAGATCAAAGAGGAAGAAACTAGCCATTGATTATTCTCTCAACAAACCAGTTCCAACCCATGATGGAATAAAGTCTGTAGTGGCTGATAATCTCTGCAATTTCTCCACAAATTCCGACCTTTGCATTTGCATGGTCACTTGGAACATGAATGGACAGGTTTGAATCAAATCCAAGTTCTTGTAATAATCTTAATCAAATCATTCATCATCTTGCAGTATAATAACATATATATATATATATTAAGGTCTCGTATAAAGATCTGGTGGAGCTGTTTGGGAACAACCGTGGGTTCGATTTACTTGTGGTTGGCTTGCAAGAAGTGCCTAGAAAGGACCTTGCAAGATTATTGCAGGATGCTCTAGTTGATACTCACGAGTAAGTTTCTCTCTCTTGTGTTCTTTATTGTGCTAAGACTTGCATTTAATCTCTCTATGTACATGTATGTATATGAATATCAGATTGTTGGGGGAGGCAACTATGCAGTCTCTGCAACTATATGTGTTTGGAACGAAGGATTCATACATGTTCGTCGAAGGTAAATTAAGATACATTTTTTTGACATAATGATAAATTTAGTCCTCAATGTTTACATTTTTTGTCAATTTGATCTTTATTCATTAATTTTCATGGTAGTTGGTTTGTGGTGATTGATTAAGAGATACATTTATCATTATACTTTTTTTAAGCTTAGATGGGGTGATTGATTTTTGGTGTTTTTTTGTGGGGGCAATTACAAAATGTAGAAATGAAGGTGGATAAGCATGGTGTAGGAGGGTGTGGAGGAATGAGGAGAAGAAAGAAAGGGGCAGTGGCAATCAGTATCAATTACAAAGGACTCAAGTTGGTGTTTATCACTTGTCATCTCTCTGGTAAGCCCCGTTTTGTTTCAATTATCAGCATCATTATAAGGCATCCTTAACCAAACAAATTTGAGTTCATATCATTAATGGGATTTATAGCTCCATTTAGTGCCCCCCAGAAATAAACCAGAGCTACTATTACCACCCTCATATCAATTGGATGCATCTGGATTAGTTGTGGTTGAATCAATTTGAGTCGAATTAGCTTGGAATTTAAAAGTATAATTTCATATTCAGGTCATTTTGTGTTTGAGGCATGTAAAATTTAGATTATTTTGGGTTCAGATCATTTAAGATTGTTAGACAAGTCATTTTGGGTATGTTCATTCAATTTTGACACTTAAGTTTGAATCATTTCAAGCTACTTATTCGGAACATTTTGAGTCTGAGTCATTTTAAGTTTAGATCATTTTGGATTCAATTCATTTTATGCTTGAGTTGGATCAGATTTGAATATAGATGAATCTATTCAAGCTTTAAAATTCCAGATCATAATCGGACAAATTGAATTAGTTGTGGGTTGAGTCAATTTGAATCAAATCAATTTAAGTTTTTAAATTTTATGATCATTTTGGATTTTGGTCATTTCAAGTTCGAGTCATTTTGAGTTCGAGTTGTTTTAAGCTTTGGGTCATTCGAGTTTGTTAGACAAGTCATTTCATGTTTTATATTATTATTTAGGTTTGACACTTGAATTCAGATAATTTCGGATTTAGATCATTTTAGGTAGATCATTTCGGATTCAGATCATTTTAGGTTGGAGTCATTCAGAATACAGATAAATTTAAATCTTTTTATTATCAAAGCTAATTGGATCACATTTGGATAGAAATTATTCGAATAGTGAGAATTGATAGGTGTAATTATATATCAATTAAGATTTTCATTCATTCAAAAAGCCCCTTGATTTGATTCATAATTTGGTCCTTAAACAGCTCATGCTCGGAACGTAGAAGAGAGAAATTCACAGTGCCGGCACATATCGCACTCTCTGTTTTCCAAGTACTGCAACAACCCTTACACCAACCCCGCGCACATCACCGTATGGTTGGGCGACCTAAATTACAGGCTCCAAGGCATCAACACCGACCCCGCCCGGAGCTTAATACACAGAAACCTTCACAAAGTCAGTCCATCTTTCTTTCTTCTTTTTTAAAAAAAAATCTTGTTGAGGGATTTCTAACTCATTAGGGAGAAGTATTTGAAGTGTTGTTCGCTTAACGTCAATAAATTCATTGGATTAGGTCCTGCAAGGTGCACAATTACCTACCAAGGAAATGGTAACCATTTGCCATTAGTAAGGTTTGAACCCAAGCCCTAAATGGCATCAATGGACATGTGTACTATCAGTTTAGCGAACTATACTTCACAGACTTCTCTACAGAGCTTTCACTGGTTTTCAACTTTTCAGCAATCATTTGCCTAATTTGCATCAACTTTGCTTTGTTGCTGTTTTCAGCTGCTGAGAAGCAAAGATCAGCTCCTTCAAGAGGCTGAACGAGGGCAGATTTTCAATGGATATTGTGAGGGAACACTCGCCTTCAAACCAACTTATAAATACAATATAGGCAGCAGCAATTATGATTCAAGTTACAAGGTGATATATAAACTACAATCCTCTTTTTATTTGTTATCCTGAATTAGGGTTCAATTTTTAAATTATTTTTAGGTCATCTCCAGATATTAGTTTATCGTTTAAATATCAGTTTAGATCTACCATAAATATATTTAAAATATATATACAAAATTTTAAACATGTGTACACATTGCATAGATAGCTTAGATCTAACACGTTAGAAAATAAACAATATTATTAAAACTTATGAAGGCTATTTCTTATTGATTAACATATCACGTTCAAGTTGTCTATGCAATAGATTCACACGTTCTTAACATTTTATCCACATATTTTAAATATGCTCCACATTAAATCCGAACTAGTATTTAACACTTAAGTTTGTGAATAGAGCAAAGCCAAGGGCCTTAGCGACCCCTTGGTTAAATTGGGGCTCCTCTAAAAAATCAAAACATTCAATCTAAACCTTTTTAACCTTTTAGTTAAAAACTTGTAATTTTGACTGCTATGAATGATTAATAATTTAATTTAAGTCTGTAGAATAAAATTTTAGCTCCCAAAAAAATAATTTATCTCGATTCGCTCTAAACAAAATTTTTAGATTCACCCCGATAGAAGGTATTAATTTATATAATATTGATGTCTTAATGACTCAATTAAAAAATTTTAAAGTTTCGATACTAATTTAAAATTTGAAACATAATTTAAAGAAGTATTTTGTATAGTTAATCTGATCTTTAAACTATGGATTCTCACTTTACATTTATTTATTTTATTACATTTTATAGGTTCGAGTTCCAGCATGGACAGATCGAATCTTATTCAAGATCGAAGATCCAAACAAAATTACGGCAAATTTGCACTGTTACGAGTCGGTTGATGACATTTATAGTTCGGACCATAAGCCAGTAAGGGCCCACCTTTGTCTCAAAGTCCACAAATAGCATTTGGTCAAAGTGTTTGACCAAAATATATCTCTGTTCCTTTTGAAATTAATTGTAAAACACACAATTACCATTGCATAAAAATCAAATGTATATTTAGCTTCCAAGCTAGACTTTTTACCCATATGAACATTATAAATATGTAAAAAGAATGTCATGGTAATTACAATTTTTGTCCCTCATATTTTTTGTTTACGCGATTAGGTCCTTATTCATAGCTTTTAGTATGTCCAATTAGGTTTTTGCCTTTAAATTGTTTATTTATTTTGAAATTAAATTTAGACAAAAAAGAAGTCGAATGTGACCATTAACATTTCAAAAAGAGTCGAATTATTTTTTTCTAACAAAAATACTGACAAAAACATTAAGTTTTTAAACATGGCAATGCAAGTGTACTTATAAGTTTTTTTTTTTTGAATAATTTTTTTAATATTATTACAATTATTAAATTATTTATGAACATAGCATATAAGACAAATAGTTGTCATATCAACATGAATCACACATAAATTGTCATACAAATTTTCACGCCAATATAGTAAAAATTTATTCAAAAAATTTATTCAAAGCTTTGACATCATCAACCCTCAAATGTCTTGCCTAAATCAGGTGTCTGCATATGACTTTATGACTCAATTGCTTAAATATCAATACATTCAAACGAGTTCCTTCTTATTGGGGTTTTTTTCTCTGTACTTTTTTTGACATTATTCTTTATTTGAAGTATTATTTTCTTGCCCATGACTCGGATTTTTTTTTCAAATATAAAAACAAAAATTCAAAAACATAGAATGACTTCTACTTTCATTACTCGGACACAAATACAAAATTATCATGGATTGTTAAAATCTTTGTTATATGGCTTTCTCTATTCGTACCCTTTGCACCAATCGAAAATTTTTCTACCATTTTCTCTTTTACAATTTAGTTTTTTCTTATCATGAAACAGCTTTGAATATTACGAAATTGCAAACCAAAATCTAAACAGCTTTTTTCTCCGATCTCCAACACTGATCATTAAATCGACTTGTCGATGGGTATTGAACCACCATACTAATGGCCAAATCGCCGCTTAGAGCTTACTAGCCTAACTTTTAAAAAAAAAAAACTTAATAGTCTAATGGCTTAAATAAATATTTTTTAATATTTCAATGATTTAAATGAAAATTTTAGAATTCAATAATCATTTTGTAATTTTTTAAAATTAAGTGACCAAAACTTAAACTTACTAATAATTTAGTGATATTAAGTGTAATTTACCATATATATATACATGGTAAGGGAAAGAAGTTATTCATTATATTTTATTGTTATAAGTAAATATGATCATTTTCATAACATAATATTCAACTTATGTAACTTAAACAGTTTATTGAATTGATGTTTTAGATCAAATTTGCAGATATAAAATTACAATACTAATAGATTTTTTATGTCAATTATAATTTTTTTATTAAAATAATTCTTATTGAATAAAATATAATTCCATTTTGTCAGTAATTTCTTATGTGTAATTTCATATATTATTGATACATCACATACGATATAAATATGATTCAATATTTATTACCATAACTTCCCCCAAACCCTTAAATAGAAAGAAAATATATACTTGAACGTGCTCGAATTTCGCATCGATCCTTCTAATTATTGCAACAACAATTATATTCATTGAACTAAGACTCAACCGATATTTCTTGTTGATTGTTGGTCATATAGATGTGTTATTTTTCATAAAAGAATCTATACGATCAACAATCATCTTAATAAAATTGGCCAAAAAAGGGAAATGAATTGCCCCGACAACACAAATCATTTATCACTACACAATAATTCATTCACTTATGCAACTCTACTTTACACTCACTATTTCATTTCCATTTGGTTCAACACCTTTCATCATATGTTGAAATTCATTGAAATCAAGCACTCCATTACCATCAAGATCAAACACCCCAATCATGGCCTTACACTCTTCATATGATCTCACATCCCCTAATCTACCAAGCATTTGTTGCAATCCCACCGGAGTTATGCACCCACACCCTTTGTCCCCTTCGTACATCTCGAACGCCCTCTTAATATCATCGCCATCGTCACCTCCTTCCATCAACTCGACGAAGTCCTCAAACCCCAACAGTTCATCTCCGTCGTTATCGAAATCTTTAATGACCCTTCGTACCACGTTGCTTGACACGTTGTCTCCTATAGAAGCAAAGTAAGCACTGAGTTCCTCACTCGAAATTTTCCCATCCCCGTCGTGGTCGAAACGATGGAAAACTTGTCGAAGCTCTTCATTTTTAGTTGTTTTATTTAGTGGCGGTAGGAGGACAGTCGGCGGTGACAACGGTAACGAGGTTGAGGACTTGGATTTTGAGAGAAAGGGAGGGAAATTTAAGCTTAAACCCTTGTTGGAAAACCATTTGGTAGGCTTTGAAATTGTAACAATTCCCATGAAAACCATGTTCAGTAAGGTAATTAACTTGAGCCAACTTATATATATATATAGAGAGAGAGAGAGAGAGATGCTAAGAAGGAATTCTTTTGGTCTAATTTTCACATTGCTAAGCAAAGACTTGTTTAAGTGATTTCACATTCATGATATTTTATTTTTGGATTATTAGTTGTAATAATTTCAGGTTTTTTATTCAAATTAATTTGAGTTTCGATTATTTTAAGTTTAAGTTGTTTTTGAGTTCAAGTCAATTAGGATTTCAATTAAATGAATTCGAATCAATGACTTTCATAAATGACTTGAATTTTATTTGAATTTTCTAAGTCAGTAATTTTATGTTTGGATCAATTAAATTTTTGGTTATTTAGGGTTATCGATTTGAGTCATTTTATTCAAGTTATTTTACGAATAGCAATGGGTTGGTTTTTTTTTTTTAATTATCTGAATCTGAAATTATAAATCCACCTAAAATTTTGAATTTATTTATTTCCACAAATTATTCGAGTTTACTGTTTATCAAATCTCTGAATCCAAACAAAAAATATTTCAAATATATATAATCAAATCTATAATCACTGTAATCAATAGATTCAGATATTCAAATCTGAATCTGCATCGTATATTTGAATAAGCAATACAAATCTAAATAATGGATATTTATGATATCTATATGCATTTGTTTCAAATCTGCTATGAATAGTAATTTTAAAATCGGAATTCACGATATTCAAGTCCGAAAATGAAAATCCGAATTGATATATGATATAATAAAGGAAATGGAGTTATTTGGTGAAAAACTTAGCCTAGTTTTCACATTGCTATGCAAATAAATTAATGTGTAAGCATATTAGAAGGGCGATTGATGCATAGGAAGTTGCGTGATTGGGAAAATTAATTAAAAGAAGGCATGAAGAAATTGATACGTAGCTTCTTCGCATATAGAAGAGGGACCCAATTTTATGACTTTTGGACTAATTTCCATTTTTACATATAATAATTATAATAATGGTGAATATGAATCAATGACTTTCAACACTAATGTCATATATAGGATTATTGACTCGGGATTGAATGGACTGGGCAATGCGATACGGTATGGTGCGGTATTTTTTTTATTGTCACCGTTATTTTATAATATTTAATATTATTATCATCGTTATTTTTACACTAATTACAGGTAAATACACTACTCATTCAATCCCACCCTTAGAGATGGTAATCAGGTGGGGCAGGGTAATTTTTTTCTCCGACTCAAAACTAAATATTATTTTACTCATTTCAAACCCGATTCAAAAAATCAAAGTTGTACCTATATTCAATCCGATCCAATCGAAAATGCCACAATTTTAAAATTTTTTTATATTTTTATTGATAGAATAATGATTTTTAATTTTTTATTATTTCTAATGATACTATTAATTGTTTTCCATATATTGAATTAAACCGAAGCAAATGCTAATATAAATTTTATTATTATATATTTTATTAAGTGACCTCTCAAAAGAATATTATATAAGGGTACTTTAGTAATTATGTTGGAGCAGGACGAGATGAGTTTTTTCTTTAATTGACCTAACCCGACTCAAGCAATTGGAAAATTAGACTCGCCCCACAAACTAGGGGGCAGGCAAGGGACTTAGTCCTTCTTGGTCAAATGGAAAAATATCATTAGTAGTTCCTCTCAAGTATTAATCATTCATTTTAAATCCTTTAATTATTCAAATAAATGGAAAATTTGTAATATTTGCCTCTAAATCCTTTCGGAATTAAATATTTTAACTTTAACCCCCTCAAAGTTTTAAAATTTTATCTCAGCCCCTTTAAACTAATCAATAATTTACTGGTAATAATAAAGGAGAATATTTGACCCCACACGCTTGGACTTTTATCCCTAATCACAGCCGTACCTTTTCAAAGTCATTCCACGTGGCATACAGTGAAGCCCCGATGATCTTCATGTTCCCATCTCCTTAATATAAAACCCACCGACACTCTTTATTAATTTTATTTAATTTTTTAAATAATATAAAATTTAATACTGAAATTAATTATAGAGAGACTTAATATCTACTTTTAATTATTTTTTTTAAAATTTATTTTTTAAAATTTATATAATACTTAAAACTATTCTAATTCATCACAACCCTTAAATAGGAGAATAAACGTGTTTTAACACACTCGGACACACGTCATCTTACATTAACAATAATGTGAATTAAGACACAATCCACGGTATTTACTTTTAATTATATTATATTAATTATTATATAAAGGCATGAAATGATGGTTGATTTGATGCAAAAATATCTTCATCTTTAAGTATTTAATAAATTAACCAATATTTTCTACATGCTTATCCTCACTACATCTTTTTCAACATGCTTGTCATTTTAATTATATTTATTAATAATTAAAATTATAAAATAAATGTTTAAAATATCATTTTTTTAAAAATTTTATGAAATTTTGCATTTCATAATTTTATTTCAGTAAATATTATTTTTAATATATTTTATAATCAATTTAATTTATCACTAAAATATTAAGTATTAAAAAATTAAAATAAATTACATTAGAAAAATAAAATTTTCAAATTAACATATCTATCTTCCATCCAAAACTATTTAAAATAATATAAAATATTATATTAATAATATTAAAATTAAAAAATAGTCATTCAAAAATTAATATTTATTTTTATCAAATAACATAATTATATTCCGAACATATATTTACTAATTTACTACACAATATTCTAATATAAATTCAGCACTTATAAAATTTAGCAATAAAAATTGAGTACTTAATTTTTCAACATTTAAATTTTCAATTTATCAAACACACCCTTAGTCCTAAATTTGATGATTTTTTTCACCTTGGTCCTTGTACTCTTTTTTAATCCCTATTAATTTTGGAACTTGGTAGCTTTTCCCAATTTGATATATAAACTTGAATTTCATTTCAGGTATGATGACATGGCACACCTAGATTGTGCCACGTTATCACATAATTTTTTAAAGAAAATTGTGTATATTTTGCAATAATTTTTTTAATATTTGATATTTATTTTAAATTTTCAAGTAATAGTGTGCAACATTCTCGGGTGTCATATTTTTCAAGTAATAGTGTGCAACATTCTCGGGTGTCATATTACTACACCCTAATAAAATTTAAGTTCACGGATCAAATTAAGAAAAGTTGTCAAGTTTCGGAATTAATGTAAATAGATTGAGCATTAATATAGTTGACACTGTTATTATTATAACAATTAAAAAAATGTGGGTTCGAGTATATTTAAACATTACGGAGTTATTAAATTGCGAAATTAGAAAGTAAAAAAACTAAATTCCGAAGAAATTTAAATTTGTGAAAATTAAAAAAAAAAAAGTCTATTGGGGATTTAATTTTGTTCAACAAGGATAGATGAAAATTACAGCTCACCCAAAAAAAAACCCAGCTCTTTTGCTATACAGATTTTGATTCCAATTGTCGTACATGGAATAGATGAAATATTATATAATATGCACTGTATATTTTACAAGAAACAACTTAAATCTCCGAGCCGGAGCTCCTACACCGTTTCTCGCCGATTCTTTCACTTTCTCAGCAACAAAACAAGTGTATAATTCCCATCAAGAATCCAATACAAATGGAGTTTGCAAAAGATCATAAGGCGCCCATAAAGCATCCAAAGGACAAGGCCTATTAGCATCAAGCCTTGCCCATGGCTTCCCTTTACCACTCCAATGTAAAAGACTAACCGGACCGGGATGTAAATTCCGACATAAACCTCGGAAATTGTCTCCGCCGAGGCCATGTTGGTTCCACCGATGATCGACCGGCACTATGTTCCCGGCAAAAACCAATAAAAATGGTGGCAATGAACCCAATTCATAGATCCTCATCTGCTTTTGAATTTCCATCCATTCTTCGATTTTCGTTGTGTAATCTCCGTTTCTCCATCGGTCGAGGTCCATTACCATTACACCGGTGTTAAAATAACATGGTTTACGGTTCGCGAACGTTAAAGATAACGAAGGGTTCGACCAGAATGTCGTGGTGAAGTAAGAAGTGAAGTTTGCATTGCAATATTGTGGTGCGGCTAACACCGAGTTGTCTCCGAGTGGTGTAGCGGCGAGTTTAGCTATGTCGTCGACAAGGATTAAGTCCGAGTCGAGGTACACGACTCGGGTGACACATAAAGGGAGAAGGTTAGCTAAGTAGCTTCGAGCGTAATTCAAAGGACAGTCTAAAGCCGAACGAATTGACGTAGAGATAAGGCGTGAAACGGAGGCGTCATCGAAAGGGTAGATTTGAAAGTTTAGGTAAGGGAAGGAGGAAGAGATGGTTGCATGTAGGAACGACACGTTCGCGGCAGCGGAGGTGACAAAGTGGAAGACAATGTTCTGAGGGCAAGAGGAGTGTTGAAGGACCGAAAGGATCACGGCCATCGAGCCACGAATGTAAGCCGAGTCAAGGGTGACCGCCACATGAACAGCTTGGTCCGAGCAGAAAATGGAAGATTCACCATTCGGGTCGTCTTCGATATTAGTTATTGAAGGGCAATCCGGAGAATTATAGAATTGCGGGGCTTCCTTGAGTTGTAGCGTTATAGTGGCGGCAGTAACGGTGGCGATAACGGCAGCAATGGCGAACACATTGAAGGCTAACACATGGAGGAAATGTAAGAGTTGTGGTCTAGGCATTGGGAAAATTTTGGGCTGTTGAATTCACATTCATTCTATATATATATGTATATATATACATATATACATGAATTATCATCATTTTAAACATGCAGAAGGGTCCACATATTGGTCCTATATCCTTTTCCCTCAATTCTCAATAAAGCTATTCTCCTCCATTTCACTCAATGAGGAAATGCATGCATTTTCCTGAAGAATAGAGTTTCCCAAAGGTAATATTTGGGATCAAGTAAACAAACTTTAACGAATTTGATGTATTTTTCAAGTTTTATGTACGAATAAAATAATATTAGAAGAACTTTTATTTCCGTTTAAGGATACGACTCAATTAAATTATAAATTTAATCGAAGTTAATTTAACTATTAAACGTGAATCATAGTTTTTTTTTTTTTTTATAAACAAATCCATCACATTTTTTGTTCATTGTTTATTATATTGTTAAAAATTAAGCATAGAGTTATATAAGGTTAAAATATGTAATAAGTACGTATAGTTTTTAAAAATTTAAAATTTAATTTCTATATTTTTACTTTCAAAATTTTATTCTATTTATTTTTTAGATTTTAAAATTTAATTTTAACTATTGACACTAATAATCTTTGTTTTTTTCAATTTATGGGCACGACATTTTAAAATAAAAAAATACTCATTTGGTAGTTATGTAATTAAAAAATGACATTGTAATTAACTTAAATTTAACAAACGAATTTTAATAATTAGACTTGAATTTTAAAATCTGAAAAATAATGTGATTAAATTCCCGGAAACAAAAATACAATGACCAAATTTTAAATTTTTGAATTGTATAAACTTAAGGCATATTTTAACCTTTATATAATTATTATTTGTCAATTATATCATTAATTCTCTTACCAAGAAATTAACCCTTGGAGATATATATGTTGGACGATCACCGTCCCGGAAAAGCATGGTGGAGCGACCAGCAAAACAATCATGCTTTGTCCCCAAGGCTCCCTCCTTAAAAATATAAAAAGTAAACAACTTGGTTATAAATAAAATTCTTGCAAGTTCATCACTCAACTTTTAGAATATTTTCATTTTAGTCACTCAACCGTTAAATATCTAGTAGTGATTATCTATACACACCAAATTATGTTCACACTTTCATTTTGATCAGCCTAAAAATTGAGTAACCACCTAGATAATCTACCCTCAAAAAATTTGATATTTGGTTGTTGGCAACTCATTAATCTTTTACACTTATATCACGATTTGGTCCCTGAATTAGACCCTTTTTTATTGTTGCCTAAAAATGAGCCAAGGGCAGACAACGAACTTAGTCCCTTGGCTCAATGGTATAATTATGATTATAGTTACTCCAGAACAATTGCAATTTTGACCCTTTTCAAAAGTTTAAAATTTAATTTAAGCCATTTTAATACAACTTTTTTAGCTTTGCCCTCCCCCTCCCTTATTTATTTAGACATAACTCCTGGTTTTGCCCTTGCTTCTACCCACATTATCAACCAACACCACGAGGGGGCATAGACACATCCTTGCCCTTCACCCTCTCCATGCCTCGAAGTGCTTGACCTTGAATTCCCCATGGCCCCCAAGCGTATGAAATGCCAAGTCTCGCCTCTCAAAGGCAAAACGAACAGCCCTGAGACATATCACGCCAAGGAATTAGAAATAAGAAGGGCATGTCTGCTGTCACCACCACGTACAACTGTACAAGGTCCGTGCAACAGACGCAGCTCATTCATCGTAAAAATACAAAACGACCGACGACCCACTCTATAGTAGAAATACATGGAACAAGCTGGGAAAGTCAAAGATCTCTAAGAGGTACAATGTCAACAACCAACTCTACAGGAACTCATTTACCAATAATGACATTTTTATACGGATACAAGATTTACCATAATATAGCAGTTACTCTATAATTTCGACTTTTTTACCGTGTCTATATTTTACTGCAATGGATTATGATAGAATCCATTATAAATCGTAACCATACCAGTGCTACTTCGGGGTTACATAGAAAGTGGCACCAAGCTATGATTATATTAATAGAAGGTCAGAATATGCTCTAAATCTACGTACTCTTCATGCATTCGGAATTTAATCCTTTTAATTTGCGGATTTAAAAATGCAAGTTCAATCATTAACACTATTTAAATTTTTTTGTTGAGTTCACGTTCATTACAACATTTTTTCAGTTACATGGCCAGCATGTGAGTTTTTTTTTTTTTTCTAAATGCTTAAATGATGCTAGCAATTGGACATAAAGTTTAAGATTTGAAAAGCAGAGAGACAAAATCCTGGAAATAAAAAAACATAGGGACTAAATTCCAAATTTATGAAGTATAAGGTCTTATAGGGTATTTTAACCTTAATAGAAACATAACCTAAAAATTTAATGACCCTACAACTAAGCCATCCAAGCAATTTCACAAATAACCTTCAACCAGAAATTATTTAGAAGGGAAAATGAAATTACCTGACAAGGGGCCAGAACTTTCAATCTGCACGTTCACTAGGCCCCCCATGCACCAACTCTTGGCCGAGCCAGCCATGTGCTTAAAAGCTTAGTCCGACAAAGTACAAACCATATGGGGCACAATGAACAATAAGATTTTGAAACTGGTGGATCAAAAACACCCACGGAAGCTGATCAAATAGAGCCACTATAGTACACAACATGCCATAAAAGAATAACAAGAATTCAAGCCTACAAGTATATTGGAACAAAATAAAAGTTGATGTCAGCATCTGTCAATCCAGGATACTAAAAACATGTGATGGCTGTCTGGAAGGAGCTTCAAGACAAAAACAATATATACAGAACAATCATTTTGATCATAGCCAACTTAGAACAAAACTGTATCAAGCATGTCTTTTCACACGATAGCCGAGGACGCACAAAAGGAGGTGGTTGGCTCTTCAAAATGGCAGGGTTCTATGTTCCAACCAGTAAGTGACGACAGGGAAAATGCATGCAACACCATCAATTGATGTTAACTACTGATTCTAAATTCAATAATTCTTAGGGACAGCCTTGTTCAAAACACGAGGAAAAAAGGAGCAAGCCAAGCCAACATGTTAGCACAATGAACATTAGCTTTCAACAAAATACAAGACAACATGAAGACTAACCATAATGGGGATTAGTGATGCCATATAGCTAGGAACCAGTTTAACATACATCATTAAGGGAAAAACTCAAAAGAAAACTACCCTTCATTTCAAATTTAATCATTAAAAAGTTAACAAATAATAAGCGGGAATCAACAACTAAAGTTGCACTCTCAATGGAACAAACAAAACCAGCAATAAATGCCATACTATGTTATGCTCCCTAGATATGGATCGAGTCACCGGACGATTTACAACTAAGTCATGTTGAGAAGAGGGATTTTCCCCCTTGTTCTTGTTTCTTGAGCGACCTATCCTGTATAAAGTTCAACTCGTCGAAGGGAGTTACCTTAGTACTCGTTAGTGACAGATCCAAATATCATAGGTTAAGTATAGTACTCGTTAGTGACAGATCCAAATATCATAGGTTAAGTATAAATTCTGCTTATTTCATTAATAACAAAATAACACTCTTAAATATAGATTAACAGCTTTGAAACTAGTAAAATATGATAAATAAGGAAGACTCCTAATTCATGGGGATACTGCTAATATATTGGGATTCTCCTTATTCAATAAACATTCTATTTAAGCTATTTTTTGCTTATTGATTTCCTTCTTGTGCCTGCCATAAGTGTTGCTAACAAAAGTGTCCCTAACATACTATCTTCCTATTACTTGTATACAATCCATAATTAGAACTAGAAGTCGGAAGAGCAACCTGGGCTGCAAAAACTCCATTCTGTAGTCTGTACCATCTGTTGACAATAATCAGTAAAAGAAAAGAGACAAACAGATTAACACACATGCGAACAGTTCTGGACAGAAATAAACAGAATTGGGGGTATTTAACTATTGCTGCATAAATAAAATATGTTGTTCGTAAAGACTCAAATGAGAGGGGCAAGGGTAGTGAAAACAAAACTTTCAGCATGTTTACGACAAATGCATATACCAAAGCAGAGACAAACAAGTCTACCTACACTCCCACTAGTTAAGCCTCTCATGGACGCAGAACTAACCTGTAATCATGAAACTTAAAAGGAAGATATAAAATCTATTCAAATTGCAAAAGGAAGGTGTGTAAAGTTTAGTGAACTAAAGGATATTGCAGCTCGTAGAACACAATGATGCATTTCCACGTATAGATGGCAACCATCAAATTAACAAAAATAATATATACACAATTCCTCAAATCACCAAAAGAAAAATAAATTGCATTCTTAGATTTACACATGACATCAAATCGACACTCTGACATGATTAGCAATTTAAGCTGTGATTGTAGATTTGGTTTATTGATAGATCATTGCAAAGATAACACAAACAATGATAAACAGAAACAGCATCTTCAGATAATGGTCCTGCTGGCCTTGTGCAGTACGATGATGATGATGATGGTGGTGATGGTGGTGATGATATCCATGAGCATGACCACCATGATATGAATTTGAAAACCCATAAGGAAACCCAGCAGCATGACCAAACATAGCCGCATCAGGAAATCCATGAACTTGAAGGTTAAACAATGATGGAATAAGACCACCAAAGGCTGCAGACAGTGTGAAATTCCCAAACCTAGCCGTTGCCATTGGCGCAAAACCTCCCAACCCTCTCATGAATCCAAAACCATTTTGGGGAAATTGATTTGGTTCTGGTGGAGGAGCCGTCTCAGGTCTCTGTCCAGCTGGACGATTCGGAATATTAACACCCGGGATAGACTTAGACCTAGGATCAGTAGATGATTTCCCCCTTCCATACAAAGGAACCAATTGTTCTTCCTCGATAAGGGCCTTACAAATTGGACATTCACGAGAACGGGAATGAATATGAAGCCATTTGTACAAGCAAGGCCAGCAGAAAAGATGCCCGCATAAAGTAACGATGGGATCTTGAGCTAATTCAAAGCAGATATTGCACTCAAAGTTACCAGCATCACCATTACCATTGTTACTAGAGCAAGATGGATTTTGGGGCGAATGGCTCGCTGATTCCCCAAACTCACTTGCCATTACTTAAGACTTCCAAAACCCAGGTTCCTATAAAAATCAAACCAGAATTAAAATAAACAATCCACTAAATATAAATTTCAACAGAAAAATTTAATTCAATGAAAGAATTAAAAAGAACTACATATTCTTTCCTAAATATTGGCTGAATTTATGTAAAGATCAAAGCCTCGATAATTAATTTAATTTGGGGGCAAATGGCTAGTTGATTCCCCAAGCTCACTTGCTATAAACATCAATTTCACCGGAAATTTTTAATTCAATGTAAGAAAAAATAAATTAAAAAATCCCTAAAAATTGACGGATTCATGTAAAGATCAAAGCTTCCACAATTAATTTGATTTTGAGAAACTAAATAACCTCAAATTCAAAAACTGCCAG
This sequence comes from Gossypium longicalyx, assembly GCA_025698465.1. Lineage (NCBI taxonomy): Eukaryota > Viridiplantae > Streptophyta > Magnoliopsida > Malvales > Malvaceae > Gossypium > Gossypium longicalyx. Next base: position 899,536 of record CM047000.1, on the reverse strand, counting down.
ATATGATATACAAGAAAACATCATCACTAATTCCAAGAAAAACATCATTCATAACGATTAAACAAAGAGAACATTTCACTATCGTAGATCGGGATTCAATTGTAACATAATCAAATAAAAAAAAGAAAAAATTACTAAGAAAAAGAAATAAAATACTAGAAAATTTAAAAAATAGAGATAAATTGGAACTTACCAATCGATAAAGCAGTCGCCCAAGAAAGTCAAAATCAACGAAGATAACAGAGGTGCCTTAAAGAAACTACGGATTTTTTTTCCTTAATTTCTTTTGACCCTTCACACTTCCATTATTTTCCTTCTAATAACATACTATTCCATTTCTTACGTTTGGGTGAAGGTTAAATTCTACTATTAGTCCCTGTACTTTACATAAATTGTGGATTTAGATTTTATATTTTAATTTAGTTAATTTTAGTCTTTGTTGTTTTTTAAATTTAAAATTTTCAGTCCATACTCAAGTAGTAGCATGGGACCTTGGCCCTCAAAATGAATAATCATTTTTTTAGAAGTTTATATAATATTAAATTACACTTTGCTCCTCCAAAATAAAAAGATTTTAATTGAATCCCTTCAAAAATGATGAAATCATGAGTTAATACATGATAAAATTACAATATGATCTCTCAAAAAATTACAATTCAATTTTAGCCCTTAAAAAATTTCTAGATTCACCCATGGTCAGGGGCGAAGCCAAAAAAATTTTTTAGGGGGCCGAAATGAAATTTTAATTTTTAATAGTCTATATCTTTATAATTTTTAAAGGATTAAATCAAATTTTTATAATTTTAGAGGGGCCAAAGTATAATTTTACTTTTACTATTTTAAAATTTTAAGGGATCTAAATAGTAATTTTTTCATTTTAGGGGGTTAGGCACGTGCCACCCCTAGATTTACCTCTGCCCATGGTCTTGTACTATGCATAAAATTGTAGATTTAGTTCATGTTTATTCTCTAATTGAATCATTATTTGTCCTTATAATTTTTTCAATTTTGAAATTTTAATCTTAATGCAAAAAACTACTATTAAATTCATTAATCGACTTTTTTATTAATATCTGAAAAGAATAAGTTAACATGGCATTACATATGTGATAATATGTTTACCGTTTTCTACTTTAAAATAGCATAACTTAATAAATTAAATAGTTGTCATTTTGTTAGAATTAAAATTTTAATTTTTGAAAAAATACAGGGACTAAATATAATCAAATTAATATATAAGGATTAAATCCACAAATTATACATATTACAAGGATAATATCAAAATTTAACCGTGGGGGAAATCAACCGACTCTTCTTCCGTTGATATTGGAAAACGGGTACTTGTCCACGTGGCGATGACCTAGTGGTTTATGTATCTAAAACTCGTTTAATGAGATGGCGAGTGTAATTAAATCAGTGGGGAACCCGCGTGGGAATCATGTGAATGCCTAAAACGGTCCCGCCTTAATTCAACTGTTTACCCGTTGACTTTTCGTTAAATTAGCGAGTAAGAAAACGGAGTCGTTGCCTTGGGATAATGGGCCCAATTTGTTTGACGTTCAAAGCCCTTGCTTATTAAAAAAACCACTAAGGTTTGTCAATTTTTCAAAATAGTCCAAATTAGACCGAATATTGATATTTCAAGGACTACCATATTTACTAGAAAAATGGTAAATTTTACAATTACTTACACAACTATTAGTGTGCTTTTGCATTGGTCACCAAATTAGAAAAAAAAAATCATTTTCTTCACTAATGTTATCATTTGTTTCTGATTTGGTCACCCTCCATTAAATCATTAACAAAAATGATGACATTACCTTTTTAATTAGTATAATTCTAAAAAATTTTAAATAATAAACATATTGATAATTCAAGTACCACATTAGATATTTTATGAAAGTATAGGTATCAAATAACCCTCCAGTTGATAGTTCAAATATCACATTGGACATTTTCAAAGTATAAGTACCACATTAGACATTTTATAAAAATACAAGTACCAAATGTGACATTATCCCTAATAGTTTGCAATGATCGTACGAGGTATAATACGTCTAAAATGGCAGCTTGAATATAATATTAATTATTGCCAAAGAGAGTTTCTAGAAAGTTTAATTAAGAAAAAAATAATTATAATTATAATTTTTGAACCATTCAATGTTGAACCCACTACTAAATTCTAAGTCAAGTGATATTGTCAGTCAAAATATTATTAATTATAATAATAATTCAAAAATTCGGATTTAATTGACCCGAAATTGAACCGTTTGGAATAATCCGAACTCGTAATATTTTCATTGAAAAAGTTGAAATGAGTTACACTCAAATGTAAAATTTGACTCAACCCAAAACGAAAAAAAAAATCATGTTGAGGGATTTTTGACTCATTCTAGAGAAGTATTGTAAATGTGGTTTGTCCGATTCGATTAAATAAATTATTAAAAATTTTTAAAATTTTCAGTTCAACTTATTCAACTGCCCAGTTCAACCAATTTTTTGCCAGGTTCAACCAGATTATACTAGTTCTAAGACAATCAGTTCAATGCCCTTCTCTAGACAAGTATCTCGGTTGGTTCTCGATTGGACTAGCTAGTCTGATCTGGTTCGGTTCAAACAACCTTGTCAATATCGTGAAAGCTTGAGTGCCTGAAGAGGTAGTAGGTTCAACAGAGCGAGAGCACGACCTATATTTTCAAGCACCCTACAAAGTTTCTCTCAAAAAATAAAAAATCCCTTAAAAATTCAAATTAATCTAATACAAGTTGATCTGTCCTAAAACCAATACAACTCGTTGAATCATCTTAAATTTCATTGTATAATGCCCCAGTCGATTCTCGATCCAATTCAAACAACCCTACCAATATTGTGAGAGAAGTGAGAGCACAACCTACATCTTCATACACCCAACAAAACTACTCGCGAGAAATAAAAAATCCCTTAAAAATTTCAAATTAATCCGAACTAAAACCAAATCAACTCATATAATTAACTAACTTATCCTTTTTTTATGTTTATTATTTCTAATTTTTAATTATGTTATAACAAATTATTATAAATAAAGTAAATAAAAAAATAAAAAGACCTGAAAATTGCTTTTTCTTTTTTATTTATGGGACAAACCGATATTTAGTTAGTAAAATAAAGTCAATGTAAACTCAATCCTAGGTAACCTTTTCTTTGTTTCGTCGTTAAAAGAAAATTAATAAATTAATTAAAATATAAATAAATAAATAAAACAAATTAAACTGGCAAAAAAGAACCTCCCAAAATCTTCAACCCAGTATCTGTCTCTTTAATTGGTACAAATATCCCTGCGCCGCCCTTCAATTTTTCCTTCGTCATTTGCTTAAATTTCTTGGCAACCAAACAGAACCGAGAAAATCGAAATTCTATATTTTTTATATTTTTTGGGGATTTTTTTATTTTTTTTTCCGATCATGATGCAAAGCCTGAAATACTGGTTAGCAGAGCATCCATCAATCGTGAATTTCCGGTGGAGTCACACCCAATCATTTGGTTCAACATGGTCATTCCTTTTCGCCGCCATCGCCGTTTACATCGTCACCGTCATAACCCTTCACAGTTTCCTTTCCCTTATCCTCTCCAAAAGCCGACGTATCCCTCTCGGACCAATCCCAGCCATCCACAGCCTCTGTGTTTCATTAATCTCCGCCGTCATTTTCGTCGGAATCCTTTACTCCGCCGCCGCTGAGATCCGCGACACACGCTGGTTCTGGCGCCGTACAAAAACAATCTCCACACCATTTCAATGGTTCCTTTGTTTCCCACTCGGTACTCGTCCTTCCGGCCGTGTATTCTTCTGGTCATACGTCTTTTATCTCTCCCGCTTCCTCCACCTCTTCCGTACATTCTTCACCATTCTCCGTCACCGGAAATTAACCTTCTTCCACTTATTCAACCAATCAATCCTCTTATGGATGTCCTTTTTATGGCTCGAATTCTCTCAATCATTCCAAGTCCTCGCCATTCTCTTAGCCACTCTCTTGTACTCAGTCGTATACGGCTACCGTTTTTGGACTGCGATCGGTCTTCCGAGCGCCTGTTTCCCTTTCGTCGTCAATTGTCAAGTAGTCCTTTTAGCCTGTAACCTAATCTCCCATTTTGGTGTCCTTTTCCTCCATTTTCTCAAAGGTGGATGTAACGGCATGGGCGCTTGGGGATTCAACTCCGTTCTAAACGGCGTCATTTTAATACTGTTCCTTAATTTCTACGTCAAAATGCATTTGAGAAAGAAGAACGTTGAAGACATTGATGGAAACAGCAATTCTTCATCATCATCATCTTCCTCTTCTTCTTCAGCTCATGGATGTTCCAGGTCTGATATAAAATTTGATTGACTTTTAGTAAATTCCAAATTAAACCCACCTTTTTTTTAATGATTTTTGTTATATAAATCATTTAGTTTTAGGGAGATTAACAAGCAAAAAGTTCTCTTTCTTCTTCTTTTTTGGCGTTTTTCTTGCTTTCTTCTGAAAAAAGAATTTGTAAGTGTATACAGTATACACTAGAAAATTGTTTATAAACGAATTAATAAGAATTAGGAGAATTAATTATATTTGTGTTTCATATATTTTTGTTCACATTACTTTGTAATTATATTTGTGTTTTCATTGATTTTCTGTCTCTCTTTTTCATTTCTTATGGATGAATCCACAAATTTTATGATTTTTGAAAGGACTAAATAGATATATGTTTATTTTTTTAGGTTAAAATATAATTTTTTTGTACTAATTTATAATTCCATCATTTATAAATATTTATAATTTTAATTTTTAAATTTTGAGGGTCAAGGCTCTTGCCTGACTCTTAGGTCCGCCCCTAGCTCTATGTTTTAGATATGTTTCGTGTCTGTATAAAGAAGAAAAATTATCAATAACATTATTTTATTGTAAATTTTATATTCTTATTTATAATTTAATTTACATGTTTTAGATATTTTTCTTATCGGATTTAGATAAGTATTTAGCTCGTACAAACTAATAATTAGATTGTGTTTTAAAATATGTTCTATATTATATTTAAACTAGTATTTAGCTCGTTTAAACTAATGGCTAGATTGACCGAAAAACTCCAATTTTGAAATTAATTTAAACTAATGATATACTGTATTTTTGAATTTTTTTTAAATGAATTAATAAGAATTAGTATTAGTTCGTACAAACTAATGGTTAGATTGTGTTTTAAAATATGCTTCATTTCATATCTATTTGACATTTAGCTTATCTAAATTAATGGTTAGATTTACGTGTTTTAGATATGTTTCTTATCTAATTTAAACTGGTATTTAACTCGTATAAATTAATGGTTAAATTATGTTTTAAAATATATTTATATCACATCTAAACTACTATTTAGCTCGTATAAGCTAATTGCTAGATTGACAGAAGAACCTTATTTTTTAAATTAATTTAAAATTTCACTCATAACTTCACTAGTTTATTTCAATATATTATATTTGATTCTTTGTTCGAATCAGATGCTGCCAATCAAATATTTATAGTATTTTTTATATGAACCTTATTATCAATTATAATCTTCGAACTCTTAAATCGGAAGATAATACATGTTTAAACATATTCGATTTTATCAATCGTCTAAATAAATTTTTAATTTAATTCTTCCGATCTTTTCAACTTAACTAATTTAAAATAATCAACCCGATCAATTTTTATAGTATACTGACCTAATTAATTCGAATTATTAAAAATATATATTTAAAATAAATATATTATAAAACATATATAAAATAATGAAAATGTAAATATATTTAATCGGCTTAAATATTATATATAAATATATTTAAAATAATTTAAAAAATATTAAACATTAAATCGTTTAGTTCAATTATAAATTTTAATGACCGATAATCAATCAATATAATCAAATAAATTGACCCTACAATCAATTTAATCACTAGAACCAACTTATGCTCTCCCCTACTACTAAGTAGGATCAAAACCAACAAATGTTGAAAGCATTAGTAATTTACAAGGGAAGATATAAGTTCTAACTTATATATGACATTGTTAGGAGAGTCATAAATTAGATAGGGGTGAGCAAAATTTGATTTGACTCGAAAAAATCAGAAATAAAAAATCAAATTTCGAGTTATTTAGTTTTTTCGAGTAAACTCAAATAAGTAATTCGAGTTCGAGATGAGTTAAATTTTATAATTCGAATAAGTCAAATAATATATTGGTGTAAATACATTTATAAAAATTAAAAATTTATATTTTTTTAAAAAATTTTAAAATTTTAAAGAATATATAAAAATTTTAAAATTTTAAAATTTTAAAATAATAATTCTATTCGATTGTAAATATATAAACATTTTTTTTCTCTTATTTTGCTTTGAAAGAGTCTTCAAAAATATATGGTTTCAAATTTATGTGCTATGATATAGAATTAATTATATTGTAACAATATTTGAATATGACATATATATATTTTTTAATTTAACTTAAACAATTCTATTCGATTTAACTCGATTCGATTAAAAAAATCAAATCGAATTAGGATGATAAAATAAGACTTGTCAACTTGATTAACTCAAAAAAAAATTCACTCAATTCATTCGAAACATTGACCCCAAAAACCATAAAGAGTCAACCTAGTGAGCTTGTGTTCAACTCTTCATGCTTAGAGAGTTGGTCCTCGAAATATTAAAAAATATATCTCATTATAGGTTCTTATCATTTTTTTTTTTTTACATAATGTCCAGAACTACTCATAACCCCTCTCAAACTCATAAATAAGATAATAATGCGCTTCATCGTACTCGAACACACATTATTATGTATTGATAATAATATTTATATCAATTAAATTAAGATTCAATCATTAAAATATGGAATTTTTTATTTAATTCAAACCACCTTTCAATTAATATTAAAAATTTAATGTATTTATTTAGAAGCAAATTGATTTTTTTAACCCAACTAAAATTCCTTGATTACCGGTGTTTGCCGGTCAAAATTAGCGATGGAGAATATAGTAGAACAAAGAAAAGTGTTTGAATATAGGGTTTGGAAAAGACTGGTAGCTACCTAACTTATATTCTCATTTATATCTCCCAAAATCTATCATCATTTATGTTTCTTGGGATTCAGAAAATCTAATGTCCACGTAAAAAGTGCTTTAATGGTTCGAGTCTAATCATATACTTTATGAGTCATTTTTGCCTTATCATGTATTTAATGACATCTTCTAGTTCTATGAACTCATCGTTTTCTTAAGTTAAACTCGATTGTTTTAGAAAGAGTCAAAATATTTTGAAAAGGACTAAACAAAAATTTTTCATTTTCTAAGAGGGTCAAAGGGATTAAATTGAATATTTTAATGTGATTTTAGTGTAGTAGAAAACTTTACCCACGCTTCAAACTAAATCTTTTTAAGTAGACAAATGATTACAACCATACTAAAAACATGACACAATTTAGAAAAATAAACCTCAAACACAATTTAGGAAAATATGATAGTTTTGTTTTTCCTTTTATGAAAAAATATTTATTTTTTATTTTTTAATTTAAAAATAGTAAAAGAGATGAGTGTTGTCTTAGTTATATATTTTTTATTTTATAATTTAATAAATTAAGTTATTGAGTTATCAAATTTAGTCAAAGATTTACACAACTTTTTTTAAGGTACATGTTAAAATTCACTTACTTTGGGTACGATCTATATACTTTACGAGCTTGTCTCCGAACAATTTATATATTTTTGTCATGTTTTTGTTTAGTTTTCGTTTTTGGCTTTAATAAATAAAATGTCGTGTTTTTACTACTTTTGAGACTCGAAATGGCCAAATGTGCCATCAATGACCTAATGGTTGATTGAGTGTTATAGGGAGTTATCGGAAGCCCGACTGTGAGGAAAACATTGCCTAGAAAGGGGGTATTGTGACATCAAAGCCTAAAAATTGTGATACCCTAACAATACTGAATTGAAGAGGTTCGAGACACTTTAATATATTATAATTAAAGTTTAATCTCTCAACTTACCCAATATAAATATTTTATGATTAGATCAAAAGGTTGTTCGTAATTATACATTATTATATAACTATTATAAGATTATTGACGATATTACACTGTCGTATAATTATTATTATAAAAATAATTATTTGATTTGATACACTGATAATAATATTTTTCAAAAAATATATTTTTAAACACAACTTATTTTTTTCCCACAAATGTTTTTCATGTTCCATTTAAGAGTTCAATCTTATACAGATAGCCAACCTTGACCCACTGCTTTTTCTTTTCCATTCAACAACAATTTTTTTTTAAAACAAATGTGCTAATTAAATTTTAAAGAAATTTATTTATTTTCTGTGGAGTTACGTATTAATCTGTATGTCGGTTTAATTAGAAAATGACTAATATACTCAATATTGAGTACTTTACTTATAAACAACAACCGAGTTATTCAATATTAATCCCAATATTAGTCAATCTTATACTAATGGGTGTTATGGATTAACCCGTGTGCCAACTTAATTAGGAAATGACTAATATACCCTTTTATTAAATGAGATTTAGGTTCAAATCTTATTATATGTAGACTTTTTATTTTTCTGGATCTTATAAAAAATATATAAAAAGACAAAAATAACATTTATTACTTTATAAAAATAATGGGTTTTTGATAATTTTACAATTGAGTTAAGATACAGTTAATAGGTGACACTAATTTAGTCAAACTTTTAAACAATAGTATATATATGATACATCAATTAAATTTTAGCTCAATCGACATCCTTGTTGTTGCAACAACAATGAAAATTTGAGTTAGAGAGCATTTAAACGTGTTTTCCCCTCTGATTTACGGGTAGGGGATTTGTAGATAGTTTAGGCATTGTATAAATATATGCATGGGTAAACTATACTCAAAGTCACTAAACTATTAGTAAGTTTATATTTTGATCACTCAACTTCAAAATTTTACAAAATGGTCACTAAATTATTCGAAAGTTTATGTTTTAAGTCATTAGGCTGTTAATTCTTTTTTTCAACGATCAATACAGTGGATTAATACCCATCAAAAAGCAAAAAGAACATACCTTAGATCCAAATTGATTTGAAAGCCAATATCAAAGATCAGAAAAGAAAACCATTTGGATTCTAATTCGCAGATTCATAACATTCAAAGCTATTTCATGAAAAAAAAATTAAACTATAGAATTGAAGAAGAAGGAGAGCTTCCGATTGGTGCAGGTGATGCATACACAAAAGGCCATACAACAACGATTTTAACAATCCAATGACTTAAATGAAAACTTTCGAATAATTCGGTGACCATCTTGTAACTTTTAAAAATTGAATAACTAAAAACAAATTTACTAATAATTTAATGACCTCAAGCATAATTTACCCTATAAAATGAAATGGGCTTTAAATTAAGTAGGGCAGGAGGAACGTATTTAATTTGCATTGGCTTAATAAATAAGATTTTAAGAATAAGGAAAGCAGTCCACATCGGATCACAAATTATAAATGTTTTTTCTTTTTTCCAAGGGAGAATGTTTGCGGCTTTAGTAAGCATCTTATCATTTTTCAACACTGGAAGCCCACCAACTTAGATAAATTTAGGTTTATTTCTCTTTAACACCCTCTAATATGTTGAAAGTTGAGATTCAATCCCTCTATATAGCCGACACAATGCATAAGGGTGAGTCGGTTTAGACCGGCTTAATCGATAGCTTTTGATTAAGTCAGATGTGGTCGTTAATTCGGTTTTATATGTAATTAAAATTTGTTAAATCGGTTATGAGTGTTTTTATAATTGAATTGGCTGACTTAATTGATTTATATTGTATGTATATTTCTTTATTTTAAAATATATTTATAGTAACAATAAATGTATATAATATTTAAATTTTTAATCGAAACCCAAATCAATTTCTATTTGTGTTTTATTTCCCATACTTGAATGGGCTTAATCGATCAAACGACCAACCAATGTTAAGTCAGTTTGATTAGGTTGACTAAGATGTAAGCCGATGGTTAAGTTGGTTAAAGTATATGATTGGTCATTAAATTAATTTTTCAATTTTTTTAAAACTAAACCGATCAACTTCTCTCCCGTAATCTAATTTTTCTACTTTTATAATGTTATTAATAGGTCCAAATTAATAGCACAATAAGACTTAAAAATCGATCAACCATGTTCAACCAATAATAAATTTACCACTTTACCACTTGAGATTAAATTGTGTCAAATTAAAAATAAATGATTAAATATTAAAATTTAACATAGACGAGGGACTAAAATAATAATTAAGCCACAAATTGAAGGTGTTCCAATCTGGCAAACTTCTTCCACTAAAAATAGAACCAATAGAAGCTTTAAAAAAGTCAATGCCTCTTCCCTTCGTCCGCCTTTCAAAAGATTTGTAGTCTTTTTCTCCAAAATAAAAATAAAAAAAATTCTGCATATTCATAAATCCCATCTTTGATTGACTTTAAAGAAAAGAAATCGAAATCCAATAAATTATCTTCTTCTTTTTTTTTAATTCCATTATCAATACAAGAAACTCTCCTTCGTTTATCGTCTCGTTTCTTCATTTTCAATTACACAAGGTACTATTGAATTAATGCGATTTTTTAATTCCTTTTTCGTTGTTCTCAATTTCCCATGTTTTATTTTGAATCCAGTTATTGGATGAGAATTTTTATTTTTTGGTTATGTTTTAATCTTGGGTCGTTCTTTGCCTGGGTTGATTTCTCCAATTCTTGAAATTTTCTTTGTTATTTTATTTTATTTTATTATGAAAATGGACTAGTTTGTAATAAATACATTAAAAGAACATGATAATTAATGTACCAAGACAGGGTGTAAATGCTGTAGATTCTCTGTATATGTAGTTATGTCAATTGATGGTTACTTGACCCATAGTTGGTTTTTCAATAATTAGCCTTAGAATTGATAGAATATGAGTTTTATTGCATCTAAATACTTTGAATACTGTATGTATGTATGTATGTATGTATGTATGTATGTATGTATGTATGTATGTATGTATGTATGTATGTATGTATGTATGTCAATCAATTATTAGTTGACCCATAGTTGGTTTCTTTATAATATGCCTTAGAATTGATAGAATATGAGATTTCTTGCATCTAAATGCTGTAAATACTATATATGTGTATGTATGCATGTATAGTATATGTATATTGCAATTATGTTAATGAATGACTAGTTGACCCATAGTTGGTTTTTTATGATTTGCCTTAGAACTGACAGAATATGAGCTCTCTCGCATATAAATGCTGTAAATACTATGTATGGATGTAGATATGTAGATATGTATGCATGTATATGTATATTGCAGTTATGTCACTGAATGATTAATTGACCCATAGATGCTTATTTATTATTTGCCTCAGAATTGATAGAATATGAGTTTTATTGCATCTAAATGCTGCAAATACTATCTGTATGTATGTATGTTGCTGTTATGCCAATGAATGACAAGTTGACCCTACTTTCTGATTTATGATTTGCCTTAGAATTGATAAAAATATGAGGTTTCTTGCATCTACATGCTGTAAATACTAGACGTATATGTATACACTGCAGTTATGTCAATGAATAATTAGTTGACCCATAGTTGCTTATGTATGATTTGCCTTTCAATTGATAGAATATGAGATTGCTTGCACCTAAATGCTGTAAATACTATATATATTTGTATGTTTACATGCAGGGATGTATGTATGTATGTTGCAGTTATGTCAATGAATGATTAGTTGACCCATTGTTGCTTATTTATAATTTGCCATAGAATTGATGGAATATGAGGGTTCTTGCATATAATGCCAATAACTTTGAGTACAAACCCAGGTTTTAAAGTTCCAATTTCATTGTAGATCTCCTTTTCTTTCAATGACTGCTCCTGACACTATTGCTGGTGAAAATCTTTTGCATATAAAATATGTGTACGTATATATATATTCAAGAATTTGGTTTTTCGTTTTCTTTTCTTGTCAGTCCTTTATGGTATTTGAGTAATACACTTTGTCTTTCTGGTTGTAACCATGGAAGCGCTATTAGCTGTACCGAGCTGTAACTCTTGTGCAGCATCGACTCATTCCTTTGAGGATGTGAGTTACCTCGATTCTGCTCTTCGATGGGCTAAAACTCTTCATTTTTCTTGAAATAATCATATTCTGCACTCATATCGGGCGTATGATTAAAGCGATATAACCTCCAAGGTTCCTCGAAATATTTGGAAAGATCTAACATTACCCCTGTTTCACACATACCCGTATTTGACACTCTGAATCGAGTAGTATAAGTGATTGGTTGATGGTTTTCTTATTGTTTAGAATTGTTATGGATACGAAATTCACTTGCTATTTGTTCATTTTTTTTTTCTCTTAAAACTCTAGGGACATTAAGTGACTCTCGAGACCATTACTGCAGGCAGCTGAGACGGGGTTGAATTCTTTGAACAGCTGCCCAAAACAAAGATATGGAAGTATGCAGACCTTTGAAAACAGATGATAAATTAAAGCACCGCCCTTTGAATCCATATCGGTTTTTTAGGGGTATGATATGTTTAGTGGTGTTCCTCTCTACCGCCTTTATGTTGTTAGCATATTTAGGACCCGGGGCTGTCCTATTGCGATATCTCAGCATACACTACTCTAGAAAAGCAACATCCTTCTTCTTTGGCCTATGGCTATCCATGTGGCCTTTTCTTTTCGAAAAAATAAACGGCACCAAAGTGGTTTTCTCTGGGGACGATGTTCCTCGTAAGGAACGTATTCTAATCATCGTTAATCACAGAACCGAAGTTGATTGGATGTACCTATGGGATCTCGCGATGCGAAAAGGCTGCTTGGGCTACATCAAGTATATCCTTAAAAGCAGCTTAATGAAACTACCTGTTCTTGGTTGGGGATTTCATGTCTTGGAGTTCATTTCGGTAGATAGGAAGTGGGAAACCGATGAAACTATCCTCCATCAAATGCTTTCGACTTTTAAGAATCCTCGAGATCCTTTATGGCTTGCTCTTTTCCCCGAAGGAACCGATTTTACGTAAACTTTCTCAGTACATTCCTTTTTTAATTTCTTAGGTTCCAAGTTTGCAAATACTTGCCTGAAGAACATTGCTTGCATCTTACATCGGTTCATGCATATGATTCTTGAAACGAATTCTTTACGACAAGTACTAACATTTCGTTTTGTCATTTGTTGCAGTGAAGAAAAATGCGAGAAGAGTAAAAAATTTGCAGCTGAAGTCGGATTGCCGGTGTTGACAAATGTGCTGCTACCGAAAACAAGGGGTTTCTGCCTTTGCTTAGAAACACTTAGGGGCTCTTTTGATGCAGGTTAGTATGTTGTACGATTAATGGGTTAAATTACTGGCAGTCCCTGTACTATAGGCTTTAAGCTATGTTATTCTGGACTTGTTTTTTGCCGGGTGTAGTTAAATATCTGACACGGGTATAGTTAGACTTTTCTAAGTTTTTTCTTGTATTTAGAGATCCTTGGAGGTTATATCCTTATATCCATTTGTCAGAAACGGGTACTTCAAGAAAAATGAAGAGTTTGAGCAATACAATGCTTAGGAGCAAATTAGTCCCTGTACTATAGACTCTAGGCTCTGTTACTTGGATTCGTTTTTTTCGGGCATAGTTATATATCTGACATGGGTATAGCTAGATTTTTCTAAGTTTTTTTTCCTGTATTTAGAGATCCTTGGAGGTCATGTCCTTTTATCTATGTTTTGGATAGGAGTACTTAAAGAAAAATGAAGAACTCGAGCAACATAAAGCTTCTTAGCAAATTAGTCATTGTACATTTAATTTTGAAGCAAATTATTCCTTATATCATGTTTTAAAGTGACTTCAAAAGAAAAGTGAACAATTTAGTTCTTATCGTGTTTTAAAAATACCGAATTTCGGATTTTTTTTCCACATCACTTTAAAACTCAAGTAAACATTTTTGGCCTTTGTTTGTACATAATATATCTTGATATACCCTTGATTGATTTGCAGTTTACGATTTGACTATCGCATACAAGCGCCAATGCCCCTTCTTCCTTGACAACGTATTCGGCGTCGATCCATCGGAGGTTCACATCCACATACAACGTATCCCCATCAACAACATCCCAACCTCCGATGCCGAGGCCGCTGCGTGGTTAACCAATAGGTTCAAAGTGAAAGACGAATTGCTCTCGGATTTCAAATCTCAAGGCCAATTCCCGGGTCAAAAACCCGAAGAACAACTTTCTACATTGCAATCCTTGATAAATTTTACAGTGATCATTGCCTTAACAACCATATTCACTTACCTAACATTTTTTTACAAGCTGTGTATGGTATATGTAAGCTTAGCTTGTCTATATCTTGCTTACATTACTCATTGTAAAATTTTCCCTATGCCTCTTGAATTTTTGCCTTTTGTTAAGGGAAAAAAAGATGATTAATTTTTTTGGGGGGGTTTATTACTAGACATTTTTAATTGCAAGTTACAATAAAAAAAGAAAAAAAAATTGCCTTTGAAGTTTGAATATAAATGCATTGCCTTGAATTTTTGTTTTGGTTTAGTTGTTTTTGGTCTAATTTTAGTATTAGTCCTTGTATTATATGTAAATTTAGTTCTTATACTTTTATTTGGTTAATTTTAATTCTTTATATTTTTCGAATTTTGAAATTTCAATCTTACTTAAACAATAATAGTTAAATATGTTGGGTTAAATTTTGATATTAATAGATATACTGTGAATTTAATTTTTTTCTCCAATTTTTTTATATTTGTCAAATTTAAAATTTAAGTCCCAACTTAAACCGTAGTCGTTAAATCCATAACTACAATAACATAATTTTTTAATCCAATTCCATTTTGTGAACCGGTATTCTAACCGGTTCCCGATCCAACTAGTAGTAAAACCAACATACCAAAAAATTAAAAAATATAGATTATATTTACCAAAATAATATTTGTGAAATTTTTGAATATTTATCCAACACAAAATAATAAAACGAAACGACAAGGAACAATGTAAAATGGCTACAAATACCTACTAAGACGTGTTTTCAAGAGACAAAAATTTATAAAAACCTCGTCCATCATAAACCATACAAACATGAACAAGTGATATATATATATATATAAGATAAAAGCATGAACAAATATACAGAAAAATATGGGAAATTTTTTTTTTTTAATTTCCTTTCAAAGGCCTTCGGCCATACATGGATCATTGGCTCAACAGAGCATTTTTTTTTTTCCTTTCTTTTTGGTGCTTTCTAATACATTTTTCAATTTTCTCTACATGAAATCAAGCCCTATTTTTTCTAATTGAATTTGGGGCCAAACACAATGAAATTCTATGCCTAGGGCACATACCATTAAGTGCCACTTTTCCTACCCTGAAAAACCCTAAAAAAAGGGGTAGCTTTGGATATGCTAAAACTGCTTATATTTTACAGACAATCCTTTCAAACCCGTATTTCTTGAAAAGAAACTAGTTCGAAACCGATTATACCACGAAACCTTGGTCTCGCCGAAGCCGGTACATTGGCCGTCACCTTCCTCTTCACTACTAAAGAGAGTTTGGTCCGAGCAATCTAGTGATGCTCCGCATGCTAAATTATACGATTGACATGCCGAATGGCATACACGTAGTCTGTTGTCCCAATCGTTATCGCATTTTTGGATCGAGATCTGGTTAAGGAAAACAAATAAGAGATGAGAACCTGAAACTGAAATGGAGATAAGATAACAATCGTAAAGGTATCACAGAGGCCTCTGTATTAAAAGTCAAATTGCATTTTGCCCCCTCTACTAAAAAAATGGGTCAAATTAATCTTTTTGTTAAAAATTTCATCTATTTCCACTTTCAAAAATTAAGAGCCAGTTTTTAACAGTGAAAATAGATGAAATTTTTAACAAAAAGATTAATTTGCTCTTTGATCTAACCTACATGAGCTAATTTGTCTAGAGGAAACAAAATGCAATCTCACTCCTACTAAACAACCAGTGAAAAAAGCAAATGCTTGGAAATAGAAGAGCTAGGGGGTGAGCTACTTTACCCAGCAGGCCAGTCGCTTGGCAGCTGCATCGCAGTAGCTGCTCCCAAAGACATTATTAAACAACTTTCGAGCACCGCTAGGGAATAAACGGTGGTAATTAGGCATGACAACGACTTCTTCTAGCTGTTGTAATATACTTGCCTCGCTTGGGGCGCAATGTTGCCCGGATAACTCCCTCTCTAATACATCTTTGCATACCGAAAGACTCGAGAGAAGAGTCGAGCTGTTCTGGCACGTGTAGCCTGCGTAGTCAGAGCAGCGGAACTCACAAACTCCATTGTCACAGACACCACCGTGGAGACTGCATTGTTTATCGCAAACGGCTGGTGTATAATTCCAAAGTAAAATGGTAAGAAAGCGGAAACATGAAAGGGAAATATGGCATTAATTAACTGCATTTATCCCAACATTTTTTATAATGAAATGAAAACCTCGAGAGGAGTCTATGAGTGTCTTAAGCATATTGAAACAGCACTTGAAGCTTCATTTCGTTTTTCTTGAAAGAGGAGGAAATAATAGAAAGAACAGATCTCATTTATGCATGCTTAACTATGCGGGAAAAGATGCTTCAAAAGGAGTCGGTGCAAAGAAACTAGAAGAAAAATGGCGAGTATCTATAGTCAAAACAAGTAAACATATTACCTGTGGAGCAGTCGATGCCAGTACGACTGTTTTCACATTCGCATACCCCATTTGGCAGGCACTTTCCACGCCCATTACAATTGCTGGGGCAAGACCCTGAATATTATATAACACGAAGACCAGAAAAATAACATCAGTTTATTTAAAAGAATTAGCTTGGAAGAGATTGGACATACCGTGTTTTATCTTATACATAACCAAATAATAAAACCAATAAGGATCGTGGAGCTCACTTTTACTGCAATCATGACCATGAAACCCCAAAAAGCAATGACATTTTCCGTTGACACAGTCACCGTTAAAGTTACAAGAATTTGGACATTGCCCAGACATGGAAACAGTGCCAGTGCTACAGAGTTCGTGGTAAGCAGGACAAATCAGTTCACCTACAGATAGAATCATCGAACGAAATTATTAGTGTATATATATTAGATCCTACTGACTGAAAAGTTGGGTCATCGAATTTACCATTAAAACCAGGGAACTGAACCGGTCCACCAGATTTAGGACACACTTTCCAAATACCATCCACAGCAACCTAAAAGAACAATTTATTAACACCAGCCTTAACTTTTACTGTAAGAAATCGAAGTCTTTGCTTCACAAGCACCAATACTTACCTCTAATGAGTTATTTACACATCTGTGCTGGTAACAACCGTTTCCTTGGGTCACGGAACCCCGCACAAAACCAGTACGTACTAATGATGAAGCCATGCACCTACATAATCACGAAAAGAATACTCATCAGCCATTGTTTCAAAAGTTCTAACTATATCTAAGATAAAACGGAAAAGTTTAAATGGAGCCCCCACTTAAGCTTTTTTGGGGTTAAAACTCACCTGGAGTTACTCCCTCTCACTTCACCTAACATTCTATCTGGGGCCCTTGCACTGTTAGTATCGGTACAAGATCCATCAGAATAAGCCACAAAGTAAGTGCAATAATCAGCCAACGAAGATTGACCACCTGCAAAAGTCACTAACAAAGTTCATGGACTCACAAGGACAAGTTGCATGCAGAAAAACCGAAAATACACCAATTTTTCAATCCCTGTAGATAAGGAATCCAAGTAGCAAACAAAGAACATACCCTTGTTAGCTTGAGGAAAATACTGAGCCCATTGAGGTAGGTCACCACTATAATTTACAATAGGGCAGTAACCCTCTGCTTCCCGGTTATATGTACAGCCAGATAAATTGGTTGTATTGCAATGATATGCTCCCTTCCAGAGATTGCAGGGAGAAGTAACGAAATCCGTTCCTTGGTTACGACCCCAATCGAGACGATCCGCCATGCTGTAGTTAGCTTGATACCATCCACTATCCTCCAACAAGGCCAGAGTCATTTTTGAAACTACCGATCTTGTATCCACTGATCCTGTCATTATCTCATTCATCAAAAGCCTTTTTTCCCAATGAGATCCTGCAGCCAAGTCATCACTCGAAACATTAAGGACCAAACTACTACGGACCAATGCCATGAAAGACAAGGGAGAGGCAACAATAACAGAGACAGAATCAAATACCTGATGTGCCACGTCCTCCCCCATCTTCTAGCTCTAAGCCAGTAAAATTTTCCGAGAATGCCTGTCAATTAAACTATCATCAACTATTTGTTCAATCTTTTTCGTTGTGTTTTTATCAATAATCTAAAGCCATGAAACTCCGGTCAACAAAGAAGTTAACAATACCCCATAGTGATGTCGTGAATGCATGACAACATGTGGAAGCACTACACGAGTTACCATCCTACCAAGCTTTTCATCCATGGTTTGTACAGTAACCTGCAAATGCACAAAGAGATAACCATGTGATAGTGAGGCTCTAAAACATTTCATAAAATACAGAGATGACGTATACATACAAATTACAAAATACTAAGTGTGTTACGGAAGTCCGATTTCAAAGGCAATGAACAAGTTCACAGTACATTCCATGCAATTACCTGACTTCGCCTCCGTTTTCTCTCATCCCTAAAATGAGCAAAAGCATGCGGGTCAAAGCCAAGAACATGCATAACCTGGATTAAAACAACCGTGGTGTTTAGGACACACAATTTCCTTCTATACTCTTCCAAATTCATAAAATTCACACCATCAAACCTCGTGGATAAGTGTAGCTGAAAGTAAAGTCTCTGCTTCAGCTGTTAAATGTCGAGGGGCTACATTCACATGACCTACAAAACAGAAGTACACCATTGCTTTTGATTTTAGATTTCTACTGCACACAACAGCAACATATGAAGGGCCAACAAGAAATTACCAGCAATTGCACGGCCCCATTGGTCACGCTCACATGCTACAGCCCATGCTAAAGTGTTGCCAGTGGTAGGTCTCGTAGTAACAAGAAGGACCAAGTCTGCACCGGCAACACCATCTGCAGGGAAAGATAACAGTAACAAAAGAATGAACCTGATAGGAAAATGCTCATGGAGGCCAATATCATGTAAAAGCACCATAGACGCCCTTGTAATGAAAGTCAAATTGCATTTTGCTCCCTCTACTAAAAAATGGGCAAATTAGTCATTGTACGTTAGATCAAAGAGCAAACTAGTCCTCTGTTGAAAATTTCATCCATTTCCACTATTAAAAACTGGTCCTGTATGTTAGAATGAACGTGTAACTGTCTGGTTATTGGATGAAAATTTTAACAGAAATGACCAGTTTGATCTTTGATCTAACATATAGGGACTAATTTGCCCATTTTTTGAGTATAAAGGGCAAAATACAATCTAACTCCTAGTACAGAGTCCTCCATGATACTTTTAACTTAATATCAAGTTATGAAACTGCAAACAGATACCTTCAACATATTCACGAGGAAGCTGTACGCCCCCGTCTTGTCCACACGCAGAATATCCACTCAATCTCAAGTTCCCTCTCACAGGTTCTACAGCCAAGGCTCTCTTGAACCAGTCAGCTGTCTGCCCTAAAGCCTTCATAAATTTCTTTCGAAAGTTAGCTTCAGCCCAACCCTAACACAAAAAAGCAAATTCATTTATAGAATGTATAAACTCAAACCTTGCGAAGGCGTCGACGTTTGTCCTCCCCAGATATATCATCCAAAGTACAATTATACCAACAATCACCATAGATTGGAGGATCACCATGAGGATTACATGAGGGCGTGCCAGTTGGAGAACTCAAAGGTGGCTCCCCAAGCTGGTAAACAACAAAAAACCCGAAATTAGACCCACAATCATAACCATAACTACAATGCTAAAGACATCACAAGGACACAATAACACCGACCTTCACAATGTCACCAACTCCTCGACAATCTCTATCCTGCGAGTGACCAACAGCATCGTAATTTAAAAATATTCTTATCGGTTGTTTAACATCCTTTGAATGCTTGAGCAACTCAGGAATCCCAAGCAAGGACCTTCCTTTGTGATGTCCAATACCAGGGTGCTCATAAACTTGAGGGGTAACCGAATAAACCTTTCGACCCGGTCGCCTCCTCTCTTCAACTATCTGGTCATGAATACATGAATGTGAAACAATGTTTTCACTACTTCCTCGTCCTCGGCTTTCCCATTGCAGATCGTTTCGCTCCCGAAGCTTACCGGTAGCAGCTTCGAACCATAACAATATCAATAAAATCTGCAGTACAGATTAAAATAAAGCTCAAACAAGAAACCCCATAA
Organism: Gossypium longicalyx; assembly: GCA_025698465.1. Classification (NCBI taxonomy): domain Eukaryota; kingdom Viridiplantae; phylum Streptophyta; class Magnoliopsida; order Malvales; family Malvaceae; genus Gossypium; species Gossypium longicalyx. The sequence continues at coordinate 879,165 of CM047000.1, read as the reverse complement.
AACTAAAACCAAAAAGGCAAAAGAAAACTATATGCAACAATGGATCTAATAAAAACCAAACTAAAAGTAGCAAATACTTTGATTAAATTTTTGCAAATCATGGCTTTCACCCCCCTAAAAAGTTTCAAATTCAAATAATTCAAAAGCAATAATTTTCAAATTTCTAAATACTAATTCGACTAAAAGTCCAAAACGAAAACCCTTAATGAACAGCTTCCAAAAAGGAAAGAAACCCCCCCAAAAAAAAGGTTACAAAAAGTATAAAAAAAAATCAATAAATATAAATAGAACTATAAAGAACCCCCAATGAATCACATCCTTAAATGAAGAAAATTTTTAAAAAACAGCAAATTTCTAATTTTCTCAGTAACCCCAAGAATTCCACAACTTTTTTTTTATTTTTACAATTAAAAACCCATAAATCATGCTAGCAATTTTTATACAATTTACAGTGAAATCGAAGCTTTACCTGCAATAAAACAGCAGCAAATCGAAGCTTAAAATCAAATCTGGTTATGGTTCTTAAACCAAACCGGATTATAACCTCCATGAACCGTTCAAAAAGTAAAGCATTAAACTCTCATAATAATAATTCCCATCAAATCTCTGTCGATTCTCCAATCGGTTCTAAAATCCAGAAAAACAGCTCTTTGCTCCACATTTCTACTCCCAAAATTAAAAGCCCAAAATGATTTTTTTTTTTAATTCCAAAATTTGCAGAGCTTCTTTCGATTTGAAGAAGCCCAAGCAAATATATATGGGGGAAAATATAATGGGATCTAAATATCTTCAAGCTTGTTTTTTCTAAATAGAAAAATGGGTTTTTTTTTTCTTCAAACAGTAAATTAATTACCACTGCTAAAAAGGACGAAATTTTCTAAAGCTTTTTCCTTTTATCTTTTTTTTCTGGGTTTTCTCAAAGAGAGAGATGAGAAACAGTGACAGTGAACAAAATTGAAAGAGAGATTAAATGGGTATACAGAGGAGATTATAGCAAAATAATAATAATAATAATAATAATAATAATAATAAACAACATAAAATCCAAAGACTGGTGGGGTGGGTAAAACTATATATGTATATAATATTTAAATATGTATATATGTATTATATATTGCTTACTTTTTCTCCTACAGGAGAAGGTGATAATCGAGGTAAAAATGGTTTAATTCTACTATTAGTCCCTGTTCTTTTAATATTTATTAAATGTTGTTTTTATACTTAAATTTTGGTTTAATGCTTAATTTGGTATATGAGTTTGACACCTTTTTCTAATGTGGTACCTATGTTATTTTTTGATCCTGTATGATACAGGGGCGAAGCCAGAAATTTTTTTTTAAGGAGACCAAAATTAAATTATAATTTTTACAATAGTAAAAATATAACTTCACCATTTTAATATTCTATATCTTTATAATTTTTAAATGATTAAATCAAACTTTTTCATTTTAAGGGTAGTGAAGCCCTGCCAGCCCCTCTAACTATGCCCTTGGTATGGTACTTGTATTTGACAATAGTTATACATTTTGGTACCTTTTAGTGTTAAATTCGGGTTTTAAATTTAATTTGATAAAAATTTATAATTAATTAATAATATTAGCAATTAACTTTTATCGAATTAACACTAAAATCAAAATTAAGTCACATTCAGTTATTCAATTAAAAAACTATGAAAAATTCAAACTTAATAATACCAGCAATTAACTTTCATCAAATCAAACCTAAAACCCAAATTTAATATTAAAAAGTTAGCATCGTTATCTTTGGGTACCAAAATATATAACTTTTGTCAAATATAAGTATCATATTAGATCAAAAAATAGCACAAATACTGCATTAAAAAAATGTCAAACTCGACTACCAAATAACATATTAAACCTTAATTTTTGATAATTTAGTCTCTTAATTTCTTTGGTTTGAAAATTAAAACCCCATTAATGTATTGTTCATTAAATTTGAACTATATATTAAATTAAAATTAAAAAAAAAATTATCTATTTATATCTGTATCGTACTATATTATAAATTAATGCAAAATAAATAAATAAATAAATGCTACAATTTTATTTACATAAAATAAATTTTAGATTTAGGTGAATCCCTAAAAAAAATTTTCCTCCTCTGATCTGTATTGATGATCACTTACAATTGGAATATATAATAATTAATTCCATAATTTTTACATATCCAATTTATTTAATTCAACTTTAATTTATATAACATGAATTTATGTGAATCACGTACAATTTGTATTTTTTTTAGATCCCTATTCAACATTTAATTTTTTTCAAAGGTCCTTATCCTATATATTTAATTTTTATAAGAATATGTTATGTGTCTATTTTTTTTTTTTTGCATTTTTAAATTTCGTCAAATTTTATTAATTTTGACGTGGCATAGGAAGGAAATTAAATATATCAAATTGATAAATTTTGACAGAAATTAAATATTTATAATTGGATTAAAATTTTTAAATAAAAATATTTTTTTAACTTTTAAATAAAATTTTAAATTAGATGGGCATGATTTGAGTAAGGCATTTTATAGAAACGCTCCTTCTAATTATATATTCAAACTATCGAGATTATATATTAATCAAGTCATTATGTCACTAAAATCATTAATTTAACTGCTAAACGACACGCCAGATCTTTTTAAATAAAAGTAGAATGTTGTCACGTAACTTTTGAAAATCTCAAAGCCAAATTATTTACTATACTTATTTTTCTTTAAATTTTTTGACATGTTATTTAACGGTTGAGTTAATAATTTTAATAACAAAAGGACTAGTGACGAAGCCAAAAAAAAATTTTAGAAATGTCGAAATTAAATTGTAATTTTTACGATAGTGAAAATGCATTTTCACCATTTTAGTAGCTTATATATTTATAATTTTTAAAGGATTAAATAAAAAAATTTTATCATTTTTAAGGAGTTAAAGTGCTAATTTATCTTTATTAACTTAAATTTTTTAAAAAATTAAAAGGTCTGAATGAATTTTTTTTTATTTTAGGGGGTGAAACCCCTGCCAGCCCCCCAGTTACACCCCTAAGAAGGACTCGATTTGTACAAAGTTGATATTTTGAGGATGTACTTAAAATGTTTTGAAGTTTAATGACTAATTTAGAATGAAAAACGTAGTTCGGAGATCTCCAATACAATTAATTCTTTGTTTTAATTATTTATTAATTCGAAATATGAGTTTTAGCAAATTAAATATATATATAATTTTGTATTTTATGGAATTTTTTTGTACATATATTTTATGAATAATAATTCATCAATGTTATTTTTAAAAATTAAAATAATAATTTAACTATATTCCATTATTCCTCGGTGTATAAATTCAAACATAAAGAAAGAATCAAACTATTATTTCATTAAAAAATTCAAATAGGATAAATTATTAAAATCGTTTTCATTCAATAATTAAAAAATATATTTTCAAAGAGAGGTTAGTAGAAATCTTTTATTAAAATCCAAAAGCTTGCATGGAATCTTTCAAAAAAATTTAAAAATTTTTATTTTAATTTCACAAATAAAATTTAAAAATAATCAAATATTTTTACTTATTTTTACATATCAATTAGGTTGCCATTTCCAAAATTCATTTATAAAATTAAAAAAAATCATCTTTAATATATCAAATAATTATCTAAAAGAGTAAAATTAATAATGATAAAATTACACTTTAATCCCTCAAAAATTTTTACTTTTTATAATAATAACTTTTATACTAATAAATGATAAAAAGTTAAATTGAACATTATTAATTTGTATTGAATTTCATAAGACGGCCTGATCGAAATTAATGTCGGTGGACCTTACTGTAATCAACGGCTGCGGTGTCACTTATTCGTAGGACACTTTGGTCCCACGATTAAAGTCAAATTTAACATAATTTTTTTATTAAATATGTAATTCTATACACAAATTTTAATATTTATTTATTTATTTTATATTAAATAAATATAATTATTCGTATATGTAATGTGTAAATGTAAAAATGTGTTATATCGAGAGTTGTTATGACAAAAGATTTATTATGTCTTTATTTGATATAAGCCTTGGATCAATTTTTAAACAATCATTACCCTTTTCCCCTTATAATATATATAATTAAAATATGCTCAAAGGTATTGTACTCTTTATTTTTCACATTTCAAAATTTAGATCCAATTGTTAACATCGTTAAAATTCTTCTGTTGAATTCGTTGGGTTGACATTTTGCAATAAAAAACACTTACTTGGTAACTACGTAACAAAAAAAAAAAAAGTTGATGTTGTAGTGAACATAAACTTAGCATAATAAATTTAAGGTTAAAATATGTCATAAGTCCGTATACTCATCTAAAATTTGGAATTTAATCCATCTACTTTTCAGATTTCAAAGTTCAGTTCAACTGTTAGCACTGTTAACTTTTTTTTATTAGATTCCAATTAATTACAACATTGATTTTTAATTACATGATTACCAAGTGAGTATGTTTTTTATATTTTAAAACGTCACACCAACAAATTTAAATGTATTAACAGTTGGACCTGGATTTTAAAATTTAAAACACAAATGAAGTAAATTCTAAATCTTCAAAAGGTACTGGAACTTATGATATATTTTAAAGCAATTGGACTTATATTTTCTAATCCGAAAAAATAGATGGACAAAATTCTTCGAAATAAAAAATAAGAGGAGTAAATTTTAAATAAACAAAAAGTAGAGGGGCTTAAAGTATATTTTAACCCAAATATAAGATTGGGCAAAATGGATTGTAAAAGAGGGAGGATTTGGGATAACTTGAAGGAGTGAAATTGAACATTAAAAAAAGAAAGAATGATTAATTAAGTAGGAAGCAAAAGCAATGCAAACATTTTAGGTTTCATTTGGTTTTCAACAATGAAAAAGGCAACTTTTTGAGTACCTTAGTTCTCATGTCACATAAAATTGAAACAATTTTGATTTTAAGAGGTTTTGTTTGGACATTACGTGAACTACAATTTTGGTTTCAAAAACGATTCCTATTTTTGTTTGTCAAAAAGGTAACCCCCAACAAAATCTCAATCAAGAAAAAGACTAAAGATCCAAGAATATCTCTCCTCAAAGATATACTAAACTAAGATATATATATATATATATATATATACCCAATTCAAATAGTGGTCAAACTGATTAAGATATCGATTTAGCGGTCTGATAGATTCGATTATAAATTTATTAGAAAATAAAAAGACCCAATTTAACTAGTTCAAAGCCATTCTCCAAATCAATATCTCGGTTAATTTGATCTGATTCAAACATCGTTGATATATAGTGGGCTGGTTTTGGATCATTTTGGTTCAAATTATGGATAAAGTGGTAAAGGCGGGAATTTGTTTAAAAAGCGTGGAATTGAATTATAATTTTTTTTGTGAGGTCAATGTCTAATTTTATTTTGTATTAACTTATAATTTCATTTTTTTAAGGGACTAAATCTTTTTATTTTTTTTGGAGGCCAATATGTAATTTTATCATACATTAATTTTTAAAATTTTCATTTACTAGGGGTTTAAAATATAATTTTTCCATTTCGAGGTGCTAAGACCCTTGCTTGCTCCCTTTGAATTCACCTTTAGTTCAAATCAAATTCGGGTTTGGGTAATGTTAGATTTGAGTTGTTTTAGATTTGAGTCAATTGAGTTTCAGGGTCAAGTTTTTTTTTCAAGTCTAAGTATTAGGGTTCGTATCATTTTGGGTTCTGGTCACTTTAGGTTTGGGTCATCTTTCACGTAACTTGTTCGGATCATATTGATTTTTAGTTCAAATCATTCCAAATTTAAGTCAATTTCTAATTTGAGTAGAACAAATTTCAATTTTTTTATTTTTTATTATTAAATTATATCATCGAAATTCTTTTATCGTTATCACTGAACAAAATTACTTATGCCATCTTTCGTTTAAGTATTTGCAATCTATAGCATAGGGTGAAGGAAGTAGAAAAAATTTAAGTACCAAAATTTAAATTATAAAATTTGAAAGAGGCCAATAAATAATTTTATCATTAAATTAGTTTATATTTTTTAAAATTTTTCATAAGAGGCCATATATGTCAACTTTTTATAAGAATTACTAGCACAGATGACTTAATTGATAATAATAATAATTCAATGATATAATTTAAAGACATGAAAGTTGATGCTAAATTAAAAGACCTAAAATGTAAATTTTCCTTTTTATATATTAAAAATCATATTTTTTAATTATATCCAAATATCTATCAAATAAATATCTCAAGTACAAATATTTGGATCGCACAATAATATGATAATTAATGAAAAAAAAGTTGGTTAGATTTCGGTGTTTCCCCTAACCAATTGTTAAAAAATTTGAAATTAAAAAAAAAGAGTAGTTATTAGTTTAGGGTTTATTACAACACAAAAAACAATCGAGAAATTATTTTATGAACCATTCCCATCACTTTAATAATATTTCAGCAATTTTTTTATGTCCTTAACACATAATTTTGATATTTTTCACCCGAAACCTAAAATCTTAAATCCCAAACTTAAATTATGAACTCAAACCCCAAATCCTGAACCTGTTTAAGGTTTAAGGTTTTAAATAAAAATATTATCAATATTATGTATCAACGACATACAAAAAAATACTAAAATATTATTAAATAATTAAAAAAATCATCAGAAATATCATAAAATATTTCTCAAAACAATCATGTCATTGTCTTTCTAATCTGTTTGCTCACCAACTTTTGTTAGAATACAGTTCATCCACCTTATCAACAAAAAAATAAATAAAATAATAATAATAATAATAATTAAGCTTTTAAATTTTGTTTATTTGGTGATTTACCTAACTATAACTTTAAGAAATTGCCCAATTTTTTTTTTATTTCAGTCTCATTAAAAAAACCCTAATTTGAAAAACAAATTTTTAATTAAATGATTGAGTAACAAACTAATAAAAAAATAACACTAAAATTTGTAGATACAAACCCATGTCTAAAAAACCATTTGAATATGCAAACCTCACAGGCAGTTTTGAACTGGGGACGAAATTGTAATTAAAAAAACTTAATTGGGCCATATCCATAACATGGACAATTAAAAAATTATATTGGAATTAACTATTTATTAATTAATTAAAAAATCTAGACTTAAATTCATCCGACTCATTTTTTATTAGGTTAAATATATAATAAGTACATGTACTCTTTACAAATTTAGAATTTAATCTTTGTTTTTAAATTTCAAAATTCAAGTCCAGTAGTTAACATTATTTTTTTGGGGGGGGGTTAATTTTGTTGGTGTGATATTTTGAAATAAAAAAAATACTCATTTGAAGCTATGTAACTAAAAAAATGACATTGTAATGAACCTGGAATTAACAAAATAATTTCAACAGTGTTAACAATTGGACTCGAATTTAAAATCTAAAAAATAGAGGGACTCGATTCTAAATTTATAAAGAATACAGAGACTTGTGGTGTATTTTAATATTTTTATTATAAAAAGTTATGTTAAATTCGTTTTTTTAGTTTACATATTCAATTAATACATATTTAAATCAATTATAATCATAATCAAATATTACAGAGCACAATTGAACAAATATATTAAATATAGCCAAAGCCAAATGAGAATAAATATTGGAAAGGACCCGCACACGGTGAGAATGTTTAAGCTGGAATATATATGGAGATAACTCACACTTGGTTTATGCAAAGTGAGAGTCGAACATAGGACATTAAGGCCTCGAGGCCTCAGTCATCGCCAATAGTGTCAAGGCTTTATTGATAACTCGAATTTAAATTAACCAAAACTCAAATTGACATGAATGAGAAGTGACCCAACCCCGAACTCTAAATATTCCAAACCAAAATGATTAGGAAATTTTAAAACATAAATTGACATAATCCAAATAAACTTAACTTAAAAACCAACCGGACTTGTATAAAAAACAAATGAGCAAATTGATCCTATTAATTTCGAAAGTGAGCAGTTAAGTTTTTTCCAACAATTTGTTATACTTTTGATTATATAATAACAAATTTAGCTCTCAATATTTACATATTTTATCAATTTGATCATAATCCTAAAAGATTCTGTTATTTAAAATTTGATTGGAATAACAAAAAAATTCTAAAAAATTCAACCTTTTAAATTCTGTTTATTTGGTCATCAAGCTAACTATAACTTCAAGAAACTGTCCAGTTGTTTATTTCATTAAAAAAAAAAACCCAATTTTGAAAAATAATTGTTGATTAAATGATTGAGCTACAAACTTACAAACAAACGACACTGAAATTTATAGATAAAACCCATAAGTAAAAAACTATTGAATATGCAAACTTCACAGGCAGTTTTGAGCTGGGGACGATTTACCTTTATTGGCATTTAATTATTAAGAATGTTAGAAATTGCGTGACTTAAATTTCGTAATTTATTGAAGAAATAAATACAGTGATAAAATAAAGGGATCTGTGGGGGCGAGAGGCCGATGGCCATACTTTTACTATTTGACTTTGATTAGAACAGAGTTTTTCAACCCTTAAATAAATGTAGTCGAAACTCCTCTTGTATCATTCGTTTTTCAACATTAGTGAATTTTTTTTTCCTCTACCTGTGGTTTTTTCCCGAAAGAGTTTTCATATGAAATCTGTGTGTTCTTTTTTTTTTTCTTATTGCTTTAAAATTGTTTTACTGTCATTATCGACATTTATTATAACAAAGCAATTAAAAAAAATGAATCCAAATTCGATCCAATCTAATTTAAATTATAAAAAAAATTAACATTTTAAATTTTTTAAACTCAAAATTAAATTAATCGAAATCTAAATTGATATGAATTAAAAATAATTTAAATTTAAAATATTTTTAATGTATAATTTGAATTTAAACTGAATAAAATCTCAAAATCAGTTAATAAAAAATTTCAAATCTTTCAAACTCAAAATTAATCAAATCAAATGAATCTAAAATTAATCCTAATAATTCGTCCAATCAAATGGGATTTTTTTCATATTAAAAGAGAAAAATTGCTCTTTATTTAGCTTTAGAAATTGGAATATATCCAAAATTTTTTTTAGGTATAATGATAAATTTAATATTTAATGTTTATATTTTTTATTATTTTGATCTTATTTTTAATTATTTTAACTTTCGATTTTTAAAATTAATTAAATTGTTTTCTTTTTTGGGGTGGGGGAGGAGAAGGCTAACTGAACCTTTAAAATTTTAACAATATTGATATGGTAGTCTACTTGTCAATTTACGTGCACTTCATAAATTTTAAATATATATATATATAATTATTGAAAATTTAAAAAATATGTAATTAAAAAAAATCCACGTTATTAATGAGGTACGTGTGGACTATCATATTAGAGTTGTTAAAATTTTAACAGTCTAAATAGCTATTCTATCTAAAAAAAAAACAATTTGATTGAATTTTAAAGGTCGAGAGTCATGATAAAAAAAAAAACCAAAGTGGTAAAATAAATAAATATTAAGGACTAAATTTAACATTATTTCTTTTTATATAACAAGAGAGGATTACCCAAAAATTAAAATCATAAACTAATATCAATTAAAAAATTAATTACAAATATACAATTATTAAAATTCCTTAAAAATCATAATAATAAAAAAACAATCCTCATCAGTAAAGAAGTATACGTGAATTACCACGTGAACGGTTATATAAATATTGTTAAAACTTTAACATTTCATTATGTTATTCTATCCAAAAATAAATAAATTGATTAAAACTTAAAGGGTTAAATTTATCATTATACCTTTTTATATCTAAAAATTAAATTAAAAATTTAAATACAAATATTTTATTAATGTAATCATGATTCCTTAAACCTTTTCTTCTCCTATTACCTTAAGAACACCAAACAAGTTGAATTATAATATGAAATAGGTAAGGGGGGAACATGTTTGTTGAAGATCAAAACATATAAGTCAACATCTTTAGGTGTTGACAAAATAATATAACTTCTTTTAAATAATATTTTATTGGGGGATTTCAATTTTGACCTGCTACCTAATAACTATCTATACTTTTCTTCAATAAATAAATGAGCGGATAATGCGTTTCAGCGCATTTGAACTCACGTCCTCCTACATTAACAATAAAATATATACTAATCGAGCTAAAACTTAATCAGCTTTAATTTTAATAACCCAACAATTATATTTCATGTTCTGTTCGTATATATATTAGGTAAGTCCAATTTTAAGACACAAATTCTTTTAATTTATGAACTTTATAAAATTTTTTGAAAATTTTGAAATATGAATAGGTTGTCACGCGAGTTGTCACACATCAACAGGAAAAGTGAGAGAGGGCCCAATTTAAAAAAAAACTTTTTTACCCTTTAAAAATGTATAATATTATATATTAATAAAAGTAAAATTGTACTTTGGCCCCAAAAATGGTACGGTCTTAATTTAGTCATTTACAAAATTTATAAATATATTAGCTAATATAATGGTGAAATTGTATTTTAACCCTTATCAAAATTTATCACTTAATTCCGATCCCTATACAGCAGTGCCATTAAAATGCAAATGATTCAGTCAACTTTTTATCTTAAAAAAACAATTGGACTAGATTTTAAATGTTCAAGGTTAAAATGATTAAAAAAATTAGGGCTAAATTTATCGTTATGTTTTTTTTTTTTTGTATGATTGATATTTTAACAATCTGACAATTGTATTTTCATGTTCTATTCACACATATCATGCATGTCAAGTTCTGAGCAAATTGAAAATGTCAAACTGATTGTTTTACGTAAAATAACTTTTCAATCATTAAATATATATGATATAACAGATATATCAAATTGATTTGAAAATTTACATGCATGACAAGAACAATTATATCGACAAATTCAACATGTGAAAAATTAAAATAGTTTTGCATAAATGTATCGCTCCCTTAAGTTAATATTTAATGCATCAAGAGTGAATAATTTTATACATCGTGAATCAGATGTTGACACAACGTGTCAAAATTTATAAAAAAAAAATATTTTAATATATTATTACTAATTCAATCACAATCAATAAAAATATACAATTTTTTGCTAAATTTTATAAGGAGGACAAAGCCTAAACAGCAACACGATTAGAGTAATTCAAACTCAAACTACATTTAGGGCAATGAATATCCTAACCATCAAACTAACACAGGTTGAATAAATTTATACATTGAGAATTCATAAATATAAACCTTATATTGAAAAATAAAAGTTTACTATGCTTTTGGTGCAAATTAAATATCATTAATATGATCATATGTCATAATCCATCAACCCCATGCTTTATTAACAAAGGCAAATCAGGCCTAAAAGCATTGAAATCAAGACCTTTCTGGTTCGGTTTGTTATAAATTAAAGAAATTGATTAAAGTAAGAATATTTTTTTTAAATAACAATATAAATTTAATCCCTAATATTTATATATTTATTATTTCCGCCCAATTCTTTTTTTTTATTACTTTAGCCTTCAATTTTCAAATTTCAATCAAATTGTCATTTTTTTCAACGTAAAATTAAACTATTAAAATTTTAATGGTACTAACGTGACAACCTATATGACAATTTACATGTATTTTATTGATGACATAGATTTTGTAAATTTTTAAAATTTTTGAATATTGTAACCATTTTAAATTTTTATGAGATATATATGAATTGCCAATCGAGTGCCATGTCAGCGCCGTTAAAATTTTAATGGTTCAATCAACTCTTACATCTATAAAAAGAAATTTGACTAAATTCTGAAGGTCGGCAAAAGTGACAAAAGTTAAAGGCTAAATTTATTTTTATGCTTTTTTTTCAAGACTCTTTGGTATTTAATAGCGCTACACTGGATCATGACTCATGATTCGACTAAATTCAGAGTCGAGGCAAGTTAGACCCCAATGATAAGCAAGACAGAGCCTAAGGAACACCCAAAGCTTTAGAAAAATTTAAAATTTTAATTAGACCCCTCAAAATTTTTAGAAATTCTAATTAAGCCTTTCAAATGGTTTAAATTTTAATTAGATCCTCCAAAATTTTTGAAAATTTTCATTAATACTCTCAAATTTTTGAAATTTTAATTAAACTCTTAATATTTTTAAAATTTTTAAGTAGGCCCCATCCCAAACTTAATGGTACATTTCGCCACTTAATCATAGTTCCACTAAATTCAAAATCGAGTTGGGTCAAACCCTTAAGCATTAAGCAAAACTCTCTCAACAATATTTTCTCTACTCATAGAATTCAAACTCGAAATCTTGCTTAAAAAAAATATCATACTCCTTACTTCACTCACTACCCAAGAGATCACATTAAGCAAATGTAAAAATCTCTTTTCAAACTTCCCTATTGAAATTCTATTCAAATGGGGTTGCTTTGATTACCATGGGTAGCACTTGCAATTTGTCATTTCCTTTAAAATGTTTGGTATGCCTTAAAAAAGTTGTATCATGCCAAAAAAGTTCCCCAGATTTGAGCCAGTTTTATGCTCTGCTTTTTTTCCTTTTTTTAAGTTTCTCTTTGATAATGTGCTTTTTTTTCTTTGTACTTTTTAGCTTTGAATGTGTTAGGTTACCTATCACCATTTGGGATTTGCCTATGAATCTTTTTGGCTGACAAGTGAAATAGCAAAGCCAATGGTCTAAACATAGCTTCATAATTGGTTCATAGGATCCATATTTAGAATTCCAAAATTCAAATTTCTAACAAGGATTAAAGTAAGACTAAATTAGATTAGAAAATTCATAGTAGAATTTGACCTTTTAATTATATATTCAAATCCTGTTGTTGGTATTTGTATCTACGTAAATTGTGAATTTAGTCTCTGTATTTTAATTTGGTCAATCAGTCAATGTGCTTTTCGAGTTATGAAATTTCAGTCTTAACTCAAACAGTAATTGTTAAATCTGTTTGGTTAAATTTTGCTATTAGTACAATATGCATACAGCTGTATATTTAGTTCATGTTCTCCAATTAGATTTTCAGATTTCAAATTTTCAATATCAACACAAATAACAACCATTGAATCAATTAATAGGTTTTTTTCTAGCAAGTTGACCTGGCATTACACACACAATTGGAAATACCATAACGCAATTGTTATAATCAACGTCGATAATGATAGTAGAATCACCGCAAAGCAACAAGAAAGAAAGATAAGAATCCACAGATTTTACGTGAAAAATCCTTATTGAGAAAAACCACGAGCAGAGGAGGAGAAATTTACTATGTTGAAAAACACACGATACAAGAAAAGTTCGACTACATCTATTTAAGGGTTAAACAATCCTGTTATAATCAATGTCTAGTCCTATACGGATTCTCAATCCTTCGCCCCCACAGGTCCTCCTATTTTGCCTCTCTATTTTATTTCATTGACAAATGATGGGATTCGGGTTACACAACTTTAATAGCAACTTAATGAATTTAACAACAATCATTTTGGTCAAGACTAAAATTTTAAAATTCAAAAAGTATATATACTAAAAATGACTAAAATTAAGCATAGAGACTAAATCCAAACTTTACGTAAAGTATAGGAACTAATCATAGAATTTAACCTATATATTATTAATACGAGGAAAAATATTATGAGGGATTGGGATTGAACCTTTAGAAATAGATAATGGTGGATGGGGTACCACACCCACAATGCTACAAGCCAAACTAAAACAGAAAAAAAGCTGCATGAAATTATTTAAAAGCAAGATAGGGCCATCCAATAAATTCAACATGGTGCTGTACCTGATTGTTTCCTATTTATTTTTTGGTCCATAAAATTTTACAAATCATGAAAATTAATCCTTCTAGGATTCGTTACTATTCCTTCTAATAATATTGTCTCGATAATCTAAATTCAAGTGTTTTCCCCTTAAAATGCAATGTACCTCGCTTTACTGTACCCCATACTTATTTAAGTTTTATATACATTCCCCACCAAACCCAAATAAAAAAGGAAAATAAAATGGTTAAAATATGCCACAAATTCTTGTACTCGTCGTAAATTTAGAATTAAGTCATTGTACTTTTATTTCTAAGAATTTAGTTACTCTAATTTTCATATTTCAAATTTCGAGTCGAACTGTTAACATTGTTAAAATTATTTTCTTAAATATAAGTTCATTAGAAGGTTATTTTTTAAATTTAAATTGTTACCAAATGAGCTTTTTTTTTTATTAATTTTAAAAGGTCATACCAACCACATTAACAAAAAATAACTTAACAGCGATAACATTTGGACTTGAATTTTGGAATTTGAAAAATATAAAGATTAAATTCCAAATTTGTGAAGAAAATAGGAACTTATAGTATATTTTAACCTAATAAAATCACAAACATTTATGAAACCTCACCATTTTTGTATTTGGTTGCAAGTGGTTTTAGACCTTAGGAAAGAGCCCCTAAATATTTACAAAGAAGCAGCACCACATTGGCTAGTGAACTTAAGAGGGATACAAGTGGGTCTAGCCTAACCTGATGCTGCCATATATTTCTAGTCTTAGCCCACATGGAAAACGGGTGGTCCCACTTGTGATGGGATGACAATTCTCACTTTTGAGATAGCTTTTTCCATATTTGTTTCATTTTTTCTTGCAATTCTTGACAACCCCAAGTGTCATTTTTCATGTCTTTTCAATTTGAGCCAAAATTGAATTATAATTTTAGGTAAATTGGTCATTAAATTATTAGTAAATTTACATTTTAGTCACTCAATTTTAAAAAAGTTACAAAATGATCAATAAACTATTCGAAAGTTTTCATTTAAGTCACTGAACTATTTGAAAGTTTTTATTTTAAGTCATTGGACTGTTAAATTTTTTTTAGGTCAAACTAGTAAGCTCCAAGCGATGATTCGATGACCGATACGATAGAACAATACTAATTGATAAATAGAAGAGCATACCTTTGATCCAAGTCGATATTGGTTTGTAGATTCATGATGTTCAAAGCTATTTCATGAAAAAAAATACTAAATTGTAAAAGAGAATGGGAAGTAGAGCTTTCAATTGGTGTAGGTAGTGCGAATAAAGAAAGTCATACAATAGTGATTTTAACAACTCGGTGACTTAAAAGCA
Organism: Gossypium longicalyx; assembly: GCA_025698465.1. NCBI lineage: Eukaryota > Viridiplantae > Streptophyta > Magnoliopsida > Malvales > Malvaceae > Gossypium > Gossypium longicalyx. The sequence continues at coordinate 864,065 of CM047000.1, read as the reverse complement.
ATCTTTCTAATAGTTTAGTGACAATTTTGTAACTTTTTGAGTTTGAGTGACCAAAATGTAAACTTACTAATAATTTAGTGACCTTTGGTGTAATTTACCCTACAATTTTTAAGGAGGCTAGATGCAAATTTATCATGGCATTAACTTATAACTTTATGATATCTAGAAGGACTAAACCACAATTTTTATTTTTATTTTTACCATTTTGGAAGGCCAAGACCTACCTCTGGCACAATTATCTCCTATTGTTTAAAAATGTCATTTATTGTTTAACAGGTTTAATATTTTAAAAGTTCTTATAATTTTGTAAATAAAATCTTTTATCTGAAATTGAACGAGAAATGAAAAAAAATAATTTTTAAGTTATTTCTAAATAGTAAATATTAACGTTATTACAATTTAGTCATATTTGATTCTTTTTTATAATACAAAGCTAAATCGATCTATTTAATAATAAAGGGACCAATTTGATTACTCCCTGCAATAAAGGGACTACAATCACCCTTCTTAACCACCTTTGGAGAATAAACCCAATCTTGTGAAAGACTTAATCAAACATATTTCACTAGTATGGGACCATGAACTACTCCAATTTCTTCTCACCATGCCAGTACTGGTATGTACTAACATCAAGACAAAAACAATATGTCCACTAAAATATTACTTATTATCTTGATAGAAAGCCCTCTTGTAATACTTCTTTGACGCTCTAGTCGGTTGTTAATGAACAAATGAAATTTGAGATCAATTTAAAATCTGAGCAATAATTCAAGGATTAATAGTGAATTTAACCATTTCCTTTAATTACATGAAAAATCAAAATTAAATTAGTGTAATTGCATCCTTTCAAACTTTGCTAGGCCAGTATCCTATTTTACCAAATAAAGCCGATTCATGCAACCTACAAATTTAAAAGAGTTTAATGCTGTATATTTTTGGTCCACTAGGCTCATAAATTAGCCTTTTTCATCCCTTGCAAGGTTACTAAATTATTAATTAGTTTATATTTTTGTCATTTTACTTCAAAAAATTATAAAATGGTCATTGAATTATTTGAAAGTTTTTATTTAAATCATTAAATTATTTAAAACTTTTTTTATTTAAATCATTAGGTTGTTAAGTTTTTTTTTTTTTAAATTCGGCTATCGATTTCCAAGCAATGATTCGACAATCAGTACCCACCAACGAGTAAAAGAACATACCTTAGATACAAGTCAATTTGACGATCAATGTTGGAGATTAGAGAAGAAAGGTGTTTAGATTTTGATTTGCTGATTTGTAATGTTCAAAGCTATTTCATGAAAAAAAACTAAACTATAGAAAAGAAGGAGGAGAGCTTTCGATTAGTGCAGGCGGTCTGAAAAATAAAGGCCATACAACAATGATTTTAACAACCCAATGACTTAAATTAAAACATTCGAATAGTTTAGTGACTATTTTGTAACTTTTTTAAATTAAGTGATTAAAACGTAAACTTACTAATAATTTAGTAACCTTGAGTGCAATTTACCCAAAAATTCAAATACATTTCATAAAAAAAGAGGGTAACTCAAAAAAAACACAAAATCAAAGAATCTATTTATGAAAATCATTTGTACACGACTAGTAACATTTTTAAACTCCACAAATAATATTAGAAAGTTACACGTATTTTATAGAAATATAATAAAATATTTAAAATATATATTTAAAAAATAAAAGATAAATGTCAATTTATTAAAATTATTCATAAAATAAAAAATACATTATCAATGTACTAAATACTCGATCTTCTATTTATAATTGGATTTATAATTGGAGATAATGTTTTAAACCCATAAAACAAATGGGTATTTCTTACAAAGCAAGATAAAAGAAAAAACATAAAAAGAAAATACAAGAAGAAACTCTTTGCCGACATTATTACAGCAAAGTTACATTTTTGTGTTGTTATAAATGTAAAATTTTCTTTTTGGCTATATAAGACATAGACAATTTGGATTCCAGGTCCTACATAAAATAAATAAATAAATAAATAAATAAAATAAAGGTTAATTCATTATATTGTAATGTGGAAATTCTCACATTACAAGAGAACATGGATGCCATCTAGCTGCCATTAGATTAGAATAATCTAATCAAGTGGTCAAATCATCAATGGTTATAAATGGCTGTTGAAATGATGTTAATAAAACAAAATTATTAGGTTACAAGAATCCAAATAAATTTATTTTATGCATAATTAAGAGATATTAAGTAATTTAGCCTGTTTCACATCTGTTTCTTTTTCCCCTTTTTTTTTTTATATTGGTGAAAATTTTGGTTAATGTTAAAAATATATAATTATTAATATTTTCAAAATCGGTACAGATTGAACATTTGTTAGATTAAATAAGATCTTAAGTTCAAGTCTTGTGAATAGGAAAAATAATATTGAAAAAGCTTTAATCGAATCGGACACTGAAAACTCTCAAATAAGACTTGGTTGCACCAAACATTCCTAAACTATGACTCATATTTTAAATCAGTCTTCAAACTTTAAAATGTTCTAATTATATTCTCAAACTATTGATGTTATATCAAACAAGTTCTTTCGTTATTAAAACCGTTAATTTAACTGCTAAATATAAAATATGATTTGGTGTGTCATTTAACAGATGAATTAACGATTTTAATAATAAAAAGACCTAATTGATATAACTAAAATGTAATTAAAATAATTTAAAATAAGAGATAACCCCTCAAATAATTATATTGATAAAATAATTTTGCTTTCAAGTTTGAAAATGTCTGTCACAAGTGGGTGAAAAATCCACTTTGAGAAATAATTAAAAATCAATAAAAAAGCATGCAAATGGAGGAATTATTTTGATGTTTTGTTCTAATACTCCACTAATAAAGTTTACTAAATTTAGGAATTTTGTTGGGCAAATTAGTGGGATAATATTTGCTTTTGGATTTTATTTTTATTTTTATTTTTTTGCATTTATATATATATATATGCATACAAATGAAAGTGGAGTGGGTATTAGATTTGCTCCCAGAACCTTTAACAACAAAATTTATGATTATACCCAATTTCGGATTTAATCCAATTTAAGCAATCATCTTTTAAAAACAACTGAAAATTTAGTCGATAAAGTTTTAACTAAAATGATGAAGTCGAGGTTATGGGAATTTCAAGATTTTAATTTCGAGTCCTACCGTTATAAATATGAGGATTTTCTTCCAAATTTAGTTAGTTAATTTGAATTTAAGTAATTGTTGAATTAGTTGTTTAATTCAATACTTTTAATGTTAGTTTTGATTATAATTATTAATATAATTATAAAGAAAAAAAACTAAAAAATTTGAGTAAATTAAGATAACTTAAACTAGATCAGACGATCATATTAATTGAATCGAGAACCAGTTGAGGTTCCAGTCCGAAGAGGGACTTTGAACCCTCTCTCCACTATATTTAATGAAATAAATGAGCCCAATTATTTTGATCTAATTCTCACTATAATCCTAAATCCAAATACATCTTTTGGACCAAAATAGTTTTATAGAATAATTGGGCTATACAGCAGCCCATGTACTCTTTGCATATTTATAATTTAGTCCCTCTATTTTTAAGATTTAAAAATTTAAGTCCAATTGTTAACCTCGTTAAAATTCTTATGTTAAATTCAGGTTCATTACAGCATTTTTTTGGTACATGGCTACTAAGTGTGTAATTTTTTTTTCATTTTAAAATGTTACAATAGTGAATTTAACAAAATAATTACAATAATATTTGCAATTGGACTCGAATTTTGAAATACGAAAAGTACATAAACTCAGAGCAATTCTTTTTAGTTAAAAAGCACAGTAATTTGTGAACATCTTTAAAAGTGTTTGAAGGATTAAAACAAAAACCAAACAAGCAAAAAAAAATAGACCAATTTTGTGTAAAAATGGGGTAATGCTTTCAATTTTCAGTTGGGGCAATGGGTCTTCAGGCTGTTGTGTGGGGCACATTGTCAATTTATAGCAATTAAAGCTTATGGGATGGTAAAATCTGAATCGCTTTCGTGATTTTGTATTAATTCAATTTAAATGACGAGGGGTTTTTTTTTTTAAATGGATCTACGTGATAGACTGGGACAATTGTAATAAAATTACTATTTTATCCCTTAAAATATTTGGAAAATTTTTCAGATTACTCATGAATTTCAATTTAATGTGTAATTTGATGCATATATTTTGATTTAGTGCAATTAGACATATGAAACTTTAGTTCAGTTGTATACGTTTAAATAAATCAACAAATCAAATTAATTTTATGTTGAATAAATATAATTATTTGTGTATGCAGTATATCAACATAAAATGATGCTATATCAATAATTATATTAATAATTTACGAGAACTGGATCAAAAAAAATTACATGTATAAAATAGCAAAAAAATCAAAGTTCATGTGTAGTTTTGATATTTATCCCTAAAATAGTTTATTTATAATAAGGATATGTTTAATAAACTATGAATTTTTTATTTCATTGAAAATGAAATTTTTCGATGTTAATATTTTAAATGTGTCTGATAATTATATATATATTTTTTACTTAATATAAGATTTTAACAAAAAAATTATAAAATAAGTAAGTAGATAATCACTTATCACTTAATATAAAGTTGAGCAAAGATGAACGAGACAACCTGGGTCCAGCCCGGATAAAAAGTAGATTGGCACATGGGAGCATGGGACCATTTAATTATTTTAAATTAAGGTTAGTACACTTAGTAATGTTAGTAGTTTCCTTTTGTCTACAAATAGGGAAAAGTAGGCAAATTATCACCCACACAACTATCCTACAAATGCACAAATTCACCCATCTTTATTACAATGTCTGAATTTTCTTGCCCTTAAATGTACTGTTGGTGGTGGTGGGGACACTCAACTTTCAAACTTACGACTTTGTTTCAACTTTTTTTTCAATTTAGTCCTTGACTTTAGATTCCATTGAGCTCGATGGGTTCCAATTCGACCTGATTTGATAACAGACAGATTTTATTTTGATTCGGTTTTAATCAAACTTATTATCTCGAAATATTTACCAAAATATCTTATATTAACTTATAATTAATTTTAAAAATAAAATCGAGTTTGAAATCAAACCAAAATGAAAAATATACTAATTAAATTAAATTCGAATCAAATAAAAAACCGTCCAATCCCCTCCCATTGCCATCTCTTGATAATAGCTACATATTGAGTGCTCTTATTAGACTTTGAGAAAAGGCTATAAAAAATTATTGTATTAGTAGCTGTAATGAACCAAAAAGGGCATCTATAATTGAGGGCTATGGATGAATATGTTGGACCCTCCTACAGTCCTAATTGCATTGAATTTTCTTTTTAAAAAAAATCATTAGCTAAGTAATTAAAATTAAAATTTTTAATTTATCTGAAATTCGAATTTTGATATTTATATATTTTAAAAAAAATTTAAAAATATTTTTATTTAAATTAAATATTTTTATTATTTTAGGCTAATAATGACGTTTCCATCATTAGGAGATCAAGGGCTTGAAAAAAATTTATTCATATTAAGGTGATTTTATTCACTTTGATGGTATGGTATGACGTACATAAATCGAATTTAAACAATAAACTTGCTCCTAAATCTAATTTAAAGGACTGATTTGCTTATTTTATATAATAAAAAGGATAAAAATGTAATTCAACTCTTAACTATTGTTGGATCTTCCTGTGTTGCCCGAACTATTAAGGTCCTTGTGTTGTATCGAGCTTGTTAGACTCTTTGTTTTATTCGGAACTATTGTTCTTGTTCATTTATACCGTGTTTTGATTACTTTTACTCATACCCCTCTAAAGTTTTATCAAAAGGGGAAAAAAATAAGAAAAGACAAAGGCAGGGCCCCCAGTTGATATTGATATCTTAACTACTTGAAAATTTTACGTTTTGATTAGTTAACTTTAAAAACTTCTCGAATAATTAAGTAATTTGAACGAAGACTTTCGAATAATTCATTGATCATTTTATTAACTTTTTATTTAAAGCTGAGTGACCAAAATGTAAAGTTACTAATAGTTTGATGACCCCCAAATTAATCCGATTCAAAACCAACCCGACCCTCTGGCCAAGTGTATGTAATATATGTGTATATATATATATATATAATATATAAGAAGTAGCCAAAGGAATAATAAATAAGAATATATACAATTCAAGAAATCCACTTCCCCAAGTCAGAGATACATTCAAGCAAAAGCTTTTAGAAAAGAAGCCACAAAGGGGACTTCTTTAGAGGGTCTCTGTAAAACAGGTTTTGGATTATATCTACATTAACCTATTCTACCAAAATGGAACTGAACCTATCTATTAACTCGAACTCGAATACTAAACCTACTTAATTAAGAACGAGAAGGATAAACAATCCGCGAATACATATGTTACAGATATCATTAACGAATGTACCGAGGGGGGGAAGAGGATATTACGATACTGAGTATCTGTTAGCATTGGATCGTCTGAGGTTCATTTGCAAACGGTCTTCAATCTCTTTGCAGCCTGAACGAATCCCACAATCACCTGCAGCTCATCCATTTGCTATACCAAGAAAAAGTAAATTTTTGTTAGGTAATCCAACATTGTCCCGAAAACCGTTAAATCCCAAAATACAGTTCAGTTACCTGTGACATGAAATGCCTTTGAACAATATCGACTAGTTGTTCTTTCGACGGATTGGGAATGGCATCCACCTAGAAAATAGCAAAGAGAAAGGATTCATTATACACAAGCCAAAAGGCGGTGCCGGTAAAACCAAGAAGGAGGGACTTACAAGATTGAAGTGTCGCCAATATCTCCATAAAGCAGCCATCTCTAGTTTGCTGAGGTCAACTTTCTATAGGCAAATATATATAACTAACATATTTTTGCAAAACCGATAAAAAGCCAAAAACCGAGTTTTATAAATTATATATACCATGGACCCGTGGGGTGTCGAAACAGAACTCTTAGACTGCGAGTCACAGGAAAGAGACCTGCTCGTAGTTTTGTGAGAAGACCCCGTCGATTTATGCAACTTATGTCTTGATCTATGGGACTTTTGAGTGTCATCTGATGCTGGAAATCGAGAGATAGAGCAAAAAAAAAAAAAGGTAAGAATGGCGGGACCGATAAAAAGAAGATAAAGAAATGAGACAATGGAGCTTTTTGAAAAAATAGTGAAAGTTAAAGGTGAAAGACACAATGGATCCTATGCACCAACCTCAACTACTTTTCACTAGAGAATATTATCATCCAAAAATCACAATGTCAAAAGCATTTTTAAGTGCTAAAATACTGGTTATCTTATATCACAACCTTAAGCATCATTAGACACAGCATAATGCTCGAAAAAGAACATAAAAACAAGTAAATTTAGACTCAAACGACAAAAGGGCATAAAGAGAGGCAAAAAAAAGGCTCACCCAAGTCTGATCCGTTCCACTGCATGTTCCCGAACTCAAGGTCGTCATCTTCTTCGTTACCGGTGGGAGCTTCGATTACGCTGAGGGCGTTTCGTTGTAGCTTTACTTCAATGCCATTTGTAAGAACCTGGGATTTTATTGATTAGATAAACAAATATCACTAATCACTATAAGCTATAAAGTAAAATGATTAATATACTAATATGGTCCCATTAACAAATCAATTAAACATCAACATTGGAAACTACCAAACCAAAATAAGATAGAAAATTGTATGATTATGATAGAAAATTTGGGGCAGATTTTCTTGAAAACTAAGTTAACAAAGGTCAAGTTTAGAAATGATTGCAAGCTAGGTTGCTCGGACTCTTCATTTTCTTTAAGTTTTCGAATGGACCAGATACATTCAGCACTTACACTCAGTAACATGGATTGCAAGTTTGAATTGTTGAAGATAAGCAAATACACACACACACACATACAGCTCTTGGGAGATTGATATCCAAGCAGAACCAAGATCAGAATTAAGAACATAAAATATGGGGTTCTTAAAACATTTACCAAATCAATTCCAACAAGATCTCAATAATACCCTAAACATGCAATTGAAAAAAAAAAAGTAATGTCAATATGAAAATAAATTCCTAAATTTTTTTAAAAAAAAAAAGATGAAATAGAAATGCTTTGAAGAAGATTAAAAAATAAAGAAAACCCCCCAAAAAATTTAAGATTCATTGTACAAATGCAATGATAACATCATACATTAGCTATAAACACTTCAAAAACACCAGATCCATTGATACACACTTACATGCAATCAAAACCCCAAATCCAAAACCTCAAAATTCAAGCAAATTTAGATAATAAAAAGCTAAATTTGCAATTTTATTCAAAATAAATCTTATGCAACAGGACATGCAAAATTCAAATTCAAATTTGAATTCACATTATAAACCCAAAAAAAAAAAACCCAAAATCCCCCCATTTCCATGAAGAATTCAAAAAAGAATTTACCAGCCAATGCCATCCACCAAGTCCAACAGCTTTCTTAACCACACCTTGAAGACCAACAAGAACCGATTTGGTACGGTTATTCCCAGTGACAACCACTTTAGTGTGACGTGGCAACACCGATAGCTCTTCTTCACTACTATCTCCATAGCTCTGTTGTAACTGAGTGAAACCACCGCCATTGACGACGGAACTCTCCATTGCTTCCATCATAATTTTTTCTCCAACTCAGTGAGTCAAATCAAGCGTGTTTTATGGGTCGAAATTACATTGGATCGAAAGATCATGCATTGGTGAATACGTATAAAGTATTTTCGTAAGCAAAAACTAAGAGAAATTAAGGGAATTTATTGGAATTTTGTTGTGTGTGTAAGAAAAAAAAAACTGTCCTTTTGAAAGAGAAAAAAGGTGTTTTTTTCCTTAGTGAGAGAAAAAAAACCAAATATGTGAGAGAGGGTGTGAATATTGGTATTTGATTATTGGTTGGTTTCATTTTTTTTGCTATTGATCCCGACGACATGAAATTGACCAATAAGAGAACGACACGTAATAGTTTCAGTGTTTTCGTTTGCTTAATCAAGGAAACAAATGGGAGATAAAAGGGATAATTTAGAAATTCGTCCCTATAATTTATAAAAATTAATAAATTAATCTCTTTATTTTAATTTGTTAGAATTTGATCTACAGTTGGTCGTATATCTGTATTTTCTGAATTATTCGATTATTAGTATCCAAATATGAATTCGAATTAAATAATATTATCTACCAAATATTCTGATTTGAAAAAACCGATGTCAAATTTTCTAATTATTTCTCGAATCCTCAAATATGCAAAAATCTGAATTCAAATATGCTAAAATTCTTTTTCTTTATATATAAAATCAAATTTATAAGGTGGATTTAGATATTTGAATTTTCATTCATTATTTGAATAATGAAATTCCTTATTTAATTTCACAAAAATTGCTTATTTCTACTAAATTTATGCATAAAATATGAGGATCAAATTTTAATAAATTAAAATAAAGGATTTCATTTCTTAATTTCGTAAACTATAAGGATGAAATTCAAAATTAGCCCGAGATAAAAGATGCCGGTTTGTTTGCAGCAGGTTTCCAATACCACTAGCGGTTTTCTTTTTGATTAGATAGCGGTTTTGTCTTTTAAGGGGGTTGACTGTTTGACTTGCTGTAAAAGATCGGAGTTTGTGGGATTCTTGAAACGACGCTATTGCCCCTATTTTCACATCTCAAACATTTGCTTTTTTTTAGTTAAATTAGTTATCAGTCCCTATACTATACATAAGTTACGAATTTAGTCCTTACACTTTAATTTGGTTATTTTTAATTTTTGTGCTTTTTTAATTTTAAAATTTCAGTCTCAAACAAATAATAATTGTTAAATTATTAAATTATGTTATTTTTAAAATCTGATTCCATAAACATTTTATCGCATGTTAATGTTATGTTAGCTTGTTATTTTCATATATTGCTCATAAAAAAAAAGTCAAATAATGGACTTAAAAGGCTGTTATTTGCGTCAAAATTGAAATTTTGAATTTTAAAATGATCCAATTGGAGAGCATAGACTAAATCTATAATTTTATACATAGTACATAAATAATAGCAAAATTTAACCAAATAGATTTAACTGTTATCGTTTTGGTCGGAGACGAAGGTAGAAAAAATTAGAAGAGTCATAATTGATTTATAAACTCTTGAAGGATCAAAAGGCAATTTTATCATTACACTACTTTATAATTGGTTAAAATATGCCTTAGGTCCTTATGCTCTTTGCAAATTCAAAACTTAGTCCCTGTACTTTTATTTTTAAGAATCTAATCCTCCACTTTCCAACTTTCAAAATTCAAGTCCAATTATTAACACTGTTAATTTTTTTTATTAAACTTGTTAGGTGCGACATTTTGAAAAAAAATTCTCAATTGGCAGTAATGAAATTAAAAAAAAAGACATTGTAATAAACTTGAATTTAATAAAATAATTTTAACCGTTTTAACAATTAGAACTGAATTTTGAAAGTTGAAAAGTAGAAGGACTAAAATCATAAAAAAGTATAAAGACTAAATTACAAATTTACGAAGAATATATAAAAAAAATTTTAATCTTTTTTTTAATTTATAATTTTTTAAATAAATCTTTAAAAACAAATTATCTTTATTTTTTTTTTAAATTAGATGAAGACAAAACTCTAGCAACAACGTGACTAACATAACTCAAACCTATGACAATAAATACCCTAACCATCAGCCCAACACAACGGTTTCATTTTATATTATTTAAGTGCAAGACCTTTTTATCTTTCTTTCATTCTCTTGGTGTTCAAACAATATGTTAATTAATGCATTAAAGCACATTTAATGAAAAATGTGAATAATTTTGTAGAAATTAAAGAAGCTAGCAATAGCATGAAACATTATTAAAGTAAAAACTATGACAGATTGTATTATTGCTTGATTTAAAATTTTTTAATTTTAATTTTATTGATTAAAATATGCTTCAAACCCTTGCATTGTTGGTATATTTGAAATTTAGTATCACTATTTTTATTTTAATCAATTTAATCCTTTTTTTATTTTTTAGAGTTAAAAATACAAATCAAATTATTATCTTCGTTATCAAATTTTTCATGTTTTTAAATGAGTTTTTATTATTGTTTTAAAGTATTACACTTGTGAATTTAATGAAATAATTTTGATGATGTAAACAATTGAACTTGAATTTTTTTTTTTGTGAATTATAAGAACAGGGTAAAGCCCGAATCAACAAATGCAACTAGTGTGACTCGAATCCAGACCACATCTAGAATGGTGAACACCCTGACCATCAGACCATCACGTGGGATTCAATTAAATTTGAATTTTGAAATGTGAAAAGTAGAATAACTAAATCTCTGGAAATAAAATAAAGGCATAATGACAAATTAAGCTCTTAACGTTTAATTTTTTTTTTAATTTTGTCATTATTCTTTTTTTGAGCTAAAATCGATCCTCGACCTTTTAAAAAAATGTCAAAGTTGACCATAAACATTTTAAAAAGAATCGAGTTGTTGTTTTTTAAAGGGAATACATACTAAAATATTAAACTTTTAAAATGAAAGCTCGTATGATAGTCCACATGTACTTTATGCTCTCTTTTTTTTTTTTTAATTTCATGAACTTTTTATATATTTTTTAATTTTATAACTTTTAAATTATTTGTTGACGTGCAGGGACAAATACCAAAGGGGCAGGTAAGGGCCTGCCCCTACCCCAAAATAGTAAAATATTATTCTAGTCCCTTTAAGTTTTTGAAGTTATAAACCATTTTAATGGTAAAAATATACTTTTGCCCCCAAAGAGGAAAAAAAAATTATATCTTTAAAATTCTAAAATAACATGTATATATAGAGATAAAATTGTACTTTGAACCCTATAAAATTTTATAATTTAATTTTTTACCTTCCAGTGATAAGCTCTTGGCTTTGTCCTATTTATGTAGTATATAGGACAAATAGTGTCATGTTAACATGAAGTGTCGTGTAGGATGTCATGCCAATATCATTAAAAAAAGTAATGTTTTAGTTAACGTTTTCATTAAAAAAAAGTAAATTGACTATTTTTGGAAGGTTGAAGGCCAAATTTAGCTTTTAAAAAAAAGAATGGGAGTTAATTTGATAAAATATGTAAACGTTAAAGGCTAAAATTTATCATTATGCCTAAAAATAAAGGACTAAACTTTAAATGTACAAAAAAACAGAGACTTAAAAACAAAATTTGACCAATTTTATTCATGTCGGTTCGTTCGGTAATTTGACCATACAGGTAACGACAAGAGAGAAACGTAACGGAAAACGGGAGTTCACAATGGAGGCCGGTCCCACTTCCCGTGGAAGGCGCTACCTGCCGTCAGCGTTTGTCTTTGTTGGGGCATGGGATAGGAATAATAATGATGTGATTAATCATTTTTAGGGTCAATTTCATTATATAGCCCCAAAGCATCATTCAAATTCTAAATTCATCTCAAAACTTTAAAATTATTTTAATTAAGTTTTTAAGGAATTAATATCGTATCAATCAAGTCTTTTTTAGTGGTTAAAATATTCCATCAATCCTTGTACTCTTCTCAAATTTCAAATTTAGTCCCTTTACTTTTTAGATTTCAATATTCAAGTCTCATTGTTGACACATTTAAAAATTTTTCATTAAATTTATTGGTGTGACGCCTGAAATTAAAAAAAGTCACTTTGGTAGCTATGTAACTAAAAATAATAATGTTGTAATGAACTTGAATTTAAAAAAATAATTTTAACAGTATTAACAATCGGATCTAAATTTTGAAATCTGGAAAGTAAATGAACTAAATTCCTATAGATAGAATCACATAAATTAACTAACCCAAATTTAGGATCCATACATGATATGATTGAAGTCGGAATAAATCTAAATAGAACCCATGTATGATTTTCACAGAGTGGGAGTCAAATATAGGCCATTAAAGTCTCATGGTCTTGACATTACCAATACCACTAGGGCATCATTGGTTGTGTGTTTTAAGTATGCTTGGCAATAGATTTGAGCTAATATTTAACCCCTAAATGAACAATATAATATCCGATTAAAACGTTTTGAATTTTGTAATCAATTTAAAATATGAGTCATAATCGGAGGACATTTATTGCAATTAATCCAAAGTTTCAATATATTAAGATATTTGTATTATATGTATATTATTTTTATTAAAAAATGCTAGTTTGAATAACCCTTTCTTCTTTCACTTTATTTTCCCGCCACAATGGGTTGATCACATCCGTCCATTCAAGATGAGACGTGGGGCTCTAGCTACCGTCAATCCATTTTCGCCTATGATTTTTTTATCATTATAATATTGAAGAATGGGAAAGGAGATGCTGATGATTACACTTTGTTTAATCATATATATTTAAGAAAAGTATTAAATTGGATTATGATTTTCAAGTTTAGGTATTAGTCGGGTCAAAACAAAAGTTTATGTATCGAGTAAATACAAATTATCAAGTTCAGATTCCTTCGTATATATTAATCTCGAAAAATTTTGTGTTTGAACACTGAAGATAACATATTTAAGAATCACAACTCATGTTTACGTATGGACAAATTTATATATGACATTTTAAAAAATAGATCGGGTTGTTAATATTTTAGGTAATTTTTAAAAAACCATTTAAAATCTAATTACGTGTATTTATATTTGAACTAACATTTAATATCCGAGCTAGTGACTAAACTGACTGAAAAAAAATATAATTTATATTATATTGATACTTTGAAGATTCAATTATAATATTGCTAGTAAGGCCTTAGCATTGATAGTTAAGGCTTAAACACCCAGGTTTGAGTCTCATCATGTACAAATATCATGTATGAACTTTGTTGGTAAAAAACTTCCTTAGTCCCTTTCAAATTTGATATTAAGCAAATTAGTCACTCTAAAAAAAATGAGAGCTATTTAATCCATATCAATCTCGAAAGTGAGCAAATAAAGACAATTAATCATGTCATTAATGTTTTTCCTCAACAGTAAATAATTTTTAATGGTATAGTAACAAATTTAGCCATTGATGTTTATATGTTTTGTGTCAATGTTGACAAAATACGTAAATGTTGCAGATTAAATTTATTAAATCAAGACCAATTTAATAGAATTTATAAACTTTAGGGGCCAAATTTATTATTATACCGATAAAAAAACATGTACAATTGACGAAAAAACATTGATCTTGTGATTAATTGTCTTTAGTTGCTTGCTTTTGAAATTGATAAAGAGTCAATTGCTTTGGATTTTTTTTTAGAAGGAAATCAATTTGATCAATATCAGAATTAAGAAAAAACAAAGAGGTCTTTTTATCAAATTTATCCAATTATCTTATCGGTTTATTGTGTTTTGAACAGATTTGATTTTGCATTTTTAGAATCTGGTCCAAGGAGATGTCTTACGAAATTAACCCATTATTATTATATGCCCTCGAGCAGTTATGAGTGCCGTTGATTAATTGGAAAAGAAATTGACTGTATGGATTTGATCCGACAGTGATTATTATAAGCCTGGGAGCACCGAATTGTTCAAATAAGTGAAGAATAAAAAAATAATATTAAATTAAAGGGTAAACTACAAAAATAGTCATTTTTGTTTGCCTTCGATTACATTTTAGCCACTTATTTTTGAAATGTTACGTTTTAATCACTTACGTTATCGTTTTGTTACGAAGTGATCACTCTACCATTAAGCTCTGTTACCTCCCTAATGGTAATCCTACGTGATAGTCCAAATAGATTTTAAATGCCAACTTAGATGTCCTATGTGACAGTCTAAATTAAATTTATTTAATTAAAAACCTATTTTCATCCCAACAACTGGATATTCAAGTTGACATTTAAATTCTATTTAGACTGCCAAATAAGACTGCTGTTAGGGAGGTAACGGAGTTCAACGGTAGAGTGACTGCTTCGTAACAAAACGATAATGTAAGTGACTAAAACGTAACATTTCAAATATAAATAACTAAAATATAATCCGAGGTAAATAAAAATAACTATTTTTATAATTTATCTAAATTAAATTAAATTAATAGTGACCTAATAATAATGGAGTTTAATCAAACAAAAGCGAAAGGCTTTTTTATTTTGGCGGGAGAGATTAGCACTGGCATAATCATTTTGACTAAACACAAATTTTGTAGTACAATGGTATCGCTATGTGCTGGCAAAGGATTTTTTTTTTTCCTTTTTTTGTCTTCATTTTTAGCGACGATATACTTTCATCGTTAGAGGTTGATACAGTATGAATATCAATGGTATATTATCGTTGTCCTCGTCGTTGTTGTGGTTTTTTTGTGTGTAAAAGAAATGTTCATTTCTAGAAAGTATAGGTAGAAAAAGATGACGAGTTTTCATTAAGATTGTTTGAATTGGATTGGGTTGAGATATCGATTTGAAGAAGGACATGGAATCGATTAATTTGAAAATTGGTATGAACTGGACAAAAACCGATTGAACCAGGCGATTGAATCCGATGTTTAATATTTTTATTTTTATAATTTATTAATAATTTATTTAATTGAACCAGATAAACTAGTTGGACTGACGAACTAACGGCTTAATAGCTTGACCATCAATCTAATTTTGAAAATCTTAATTTTCACGAAGCATAAGTAACCAAAAAAAATACAAGAAACAACTGGTATTAATCATTAGGACTCATAATAATTAATAGTTCAAATAGTTATCAAATTTATCAAAAAAAATAAAAAATTCTCTTCTCTTTTCAAACCTTAAGTCTCCTTCGATAAATAGTGTGACTGACCTCGTGTCGGTTGTTGCCGATCTTTGTCCGCTCTCCTTTCTATTTTTGTTATCTTCTCTTTTCTTTCTTCCACATTATAAAACACATATTAATAGTTTAGGTATTATATTGAACGTTTTCAAAGTACATATATCACATTGGACAATTTACAAAAATACAAGTACCATAATAAAACAAAGAGTTAATTTCATCAAACACCTAAACTATTAGCCTTATTCTAAATTAGTCCCTAAACTTCAAATCAATCTAATTACATCTCCAAACTATTGAGGTTATATCAATTAGGTCCTTCAATTACTAAAACTGCTAATTTAATCGTTAAATGACATGTCAAATATTATTTATCATAATTTAAAATGAAAATTGTAAGAAAAAAAAAAGAGTATTGTAAAAATGAATGCTTTAAAAATATTAGTGTTCAGGTTTTCAATTTTTTCACTAAAGCTTTATTATTCACTTTTTCTTTTTTTTTCTTTTTTTTTTTTCCAATTTTACTTTTAAAAGTTATACGACAACATTCTATTTTTAATTTTCCATTTTAAATTTAACTACATAATATTTGACATGTCATTTAACAGTTAAATCAACAGTTTTAATGATGAAATAACCTAATTAATATAACATTCATAATTTGGGGATTCAAATAGAACATTTTAAAGTTTGGAAACCAATTTAAAATGACAGTCATAGTTTGAGGATGTATGTTGAAATTAACTCCAAAGCACATATTAATAGTCTATGTACCACATTGGACATTCTATAAAAATATAGATATCAAACGTGATATTATCTCATGTATAATATGAATGAATGTGGAGAGCAAAGCAAAATGTGAAATGGAAGCAAAACAGCAAATGACAATGCATGATAGGAATAGCAGACAGGACATTGGGGCACCACACTGTGTAACTACTACAACACTACTCTGCCCACTAACCCAGATTATTTTCATGTGGATCATCTCTTTATTTTATGCTTTAATCAGATTTTTTATACAAGTAAACGATTACATTACAATAATAAAACGAAAAGAAGTTTATAAATACAGAGATTTAATCTTAAAATTTATCACAATTAACTCGGAATTCATACAATTTTGTCATCGAGCCAGTGTCATGATTGACCTTACATTAGAGTTCTATTTTTATATAAGTTGAGATGGTTTCTAGTTAAATTAATTTGAATCAACTCAATTCAGGTTATAAATTTTTTGAATCATCTTAATTAATATCGACTTGGGATTGAGTTATTATTTGTTTAGGTCACTTGAGTTATTTATTGGGTTAAATTATTATTTGACGCCTGAATTTTTTTTTATTTAAGTTAGGTCTTAAACTTGACAATTATTCTCACGTTGGGGCTTGAACTAGGCCTTCGTTCCCACATAGAGGCTTACACTTTTTTGTCTAAGTTAATTTCTGAACTTGACAATTGTTTTCATATTAGGCCCAGTTTGTGAACTTGACAATTGTTCTCATATTAGGCCCTAAACTTTAGGATTTTGAAGGAAATATCAATGATTAATTTGGAAAAAATTTTAAGCTTCAATATGGAAACAATTGCGAAGTTTAGGGCCCAATTTGGATAAAAAAACTTAGATCCCAATATAAGAATAGTTATCAAATTCATTTATTCGAATCATTTCAAGTTGTTCTTGAACTTTAGGATTTTAAAAGAAATATCAAAAAGATTAATTTGAAAAAAATTCAGACCTCAATGAAGAAACAATTATAAAATTCCGGATTTAACTTTGATAAAAAAATTAGACCCTAATATAAAAATAATTTTTAAATTCATTTATTCGAATCATTTCAAGTGGATATATTTTTTTATTATTTTAAATTTGAATAGTTTTGAATAATAAACTCGCAAATTAAGTCAAAAGTGAGAGATATAAATGGGAATTGGTGTCTGATATTTGTTGAGATTTAGAGGTACAAAATTCAGAAGAATTTTGGCAGATGGACCCAAGATGGAAGTGGATTGAGGGAGCATTTAGTTTTAAACTTTACGATTATTAAGGAAAATTTGAGAACGCAGACACGTGGTCGTAGTAGATAAAATGAGCTTCGCTAGTATTTTCTTGTCGGTAGGCTGTTGTTTACTGGGGATTTTTATTTAGGGTAAGCTTTGAAAACATAATAGCTAGCTTTAGTAGGCGCAAAGATTTTTTTTAATTAAAGCGGTTGTTGGGTATTGAGGGTTTTTAAAATAAAAATAAAATTTATTCTTCAATATATATTTTTATTAATTTTATCTTTATTTTGTTTTTGAATTAAATTTCATCTTAATTTTTTTAAATAAAATATTAATGATGTTATATGTCACGTCAATAAATATTTTAAAAATTGTAAAAATATTTAAAAAATAAAATAAAAATTAAAAAGTTCAAATACAATATCATGAAGTACACGTAAATTGTCATGTTTAAAAATTTAATGTTTTAATCAGTATTTTTGTTAAAAACAACAATTAGACTCTTTTTTTTTTAAAATTTGATGGTCAAATTTGACTCTTTTTAAAATATTGATGATCAAATTTAACTAAAAAATAATAATAGCTAAATTGATAAAAGATATAAATATTTAAGATTATATTTATCATTATGCCTTTTCTTTAATTAAAGATTATGACACATTTATAATTTAGAATAAAAAAATTATATACCAAATTTATAAAAAGGTTAATATAAAAATTAAATATGATTTTTGTTAAGATAGTGAAAATGATGTTATCTCGAGTTTAAATATTATCATCTTCTTCGTGACTATGTATTATTATAGACATATTAAAATATTAAAAGATGAATATTTTCAAACTAATATTTTATATTACTATAAGGTATAACTTTTGATCCTCAAAATGAAAGATATTACGTATTTAAATGTGTTTGAACCTGTATCTTTTAGATCATTACAATAGTCAATGAGGTATTGGCTCAATTGTCAAAGACAAAGGCCAAAGGTGTTTAGTACCCAAATTTAAAACTTACCATGCACAATTATATACGTATATTTTTGAGTCCAATCATGTGTGGATTTCAACATCGACGAATGTTGATTATGAGGTGGATTATATAATTATTAGGTAAAATTAAATTTTAACCCAAATCGATTTTAAATTTAAGTCATTTTGTGTTCAAATTGTTTTGAGTTTAAATTAAATGAATTCTATTTTTTTATCAAATCAAATTGAGTAAGATTTGTATTTAAATTAGTGGATTAATTTTCAAATTTGAATCATAATTGAGGCCCCAACTGAGGACCTATCTTAGTTGACATCAAAACTATTGCAAGCTCTTGGAGATTTGCATATTAGTTCAACTTTTTTCTTAAATGATACAATTTCACTATACTAATACTTAATAACACATTAAAAAATCAATTACAATTAGAATAAATTTTTACAAACACTAAATTAAATAATTAACTTAAATTAGCTCATCAAAATAAATAAATCTAAACTTAACCCACATATGATGATATTTAAATTTGAAGATCTTCTATTTAACATGTCAAAATCTCATCGAGTCAATTTAGGAATGTTGAGAACCTCAATTGGCTGAGTGGTACTAAGTGTTTATTCTAAAATTCACTTTAGGGGTTCAAATTACCGAGGCAGTCCGATTTATGATGTATGAGTTAACAGTAATTCACTCCAACTAGGTTTATGAGAGTTAATTGTAAATATATAAAATCTAGTGGTTTCTAGAAAATGTAATAAGAAAATTGAAGATGGGGACCAATGCTAAGTTTCATTCATTTTTGTTTAGGCCCTGATTTTGAATAAGGCTGTAATACATAACAGTAAAAATCTACACACTGAATATGATAATAGTGTAATAATTCGCTTAGCTTGGTAAGAGCTAGGTGAGAATAATAATTTAATCTACACTTGTGATACTCATAATTTAAATATCTTACAAAAAAAGCACATACCTCTGAGATCTAAAATGGCATAAAGCATAAGTACTTCTTTCGAAGCTCTTTCATTCTACCCAAAGCATCTCTCTTTCTTCTACTAGATTTCGGTTTAACAGATGATGATGATGATGATGGACCTTCATCCCTTTGGTTCCCCATAGCATGCTTTGAGATCTCATTGTTATTAGCTGAATTAGGTACAGAGCTAGTGGTTTTTAACAATTCATTACTAGACGAATCATTGCCTTCAATACTAACAACAGATCCTGCAAGAAACCAATGACGTATACACAAGTTAACTGACCCAACTTCAAATGGTCTGAAAAAGCAACTCGAAATTACTTGAACAAATAACTCAAAATGATTCAAAGCTTGAAGTGACTAAAAACCCGAAATGATCTCGACTTGTAATGACAACAATCTGTAACTTTTTATAACTCAAATTGATGGTAACATCTAAGATGAGATCTTATTATAGTGGGATCTTGTGAGATGCTTTTTAAATCAACGACTGTGGTTATAAGACAGAACTAAAAAAACTGTAACCGATTGATCAAGCCCCGTCAAAAAATAGAAAATTGTGTTAGCAAAAATTGTTTTTCTTTGGAAATCAAGGTTGAAACCGGTTGAATTGGTTAGAAGATAAACTCACATTTCTCAATCTCAATGCAAATTGTACATGGCATGATCAACACCGGATTGATTTTCTTTTTCTATCTTTTTATTTCAACCGTTGATTTAAAAGGATTCTATGGTATCAGAGGCGAGGATAGTGCAGGGAGTTGCCTTGCCTCTCCAAGGTAAATTTGTTATAGAAGCCCTTTAAATTTTGTCAAATCATAAGTTTGTATAATAAAAAACTTATACTTTGACCTCCAAAAGTTTATTATTCATTTTTGGCCCCCTAAAGTAATTTTCTGTCTTTGCCCTTATATGGGATCCCAATAATGGGATCTTTAAATAAATACCACCCAAATCAATAGAAGATTAACTAACCGAAAATAAAATTTAAGGGTCTATTTATTAGTCTTAACTTGGCAATTTAAGGGTCTCTATACGATCATACAAAATAAAATTTGAAGGACCTAAAGAAATAATTCCTTTTATACCATCAAAACCTTTGCCCTCCCCTTGTAGTTTTCATGCATGGCTATATCATGATACCATATCTCACCAGTTAAAGGCATATAGTAGGACATAAAATGACATGCTAGGATTAGTAAATATTTTCTACGGAACTAAACTATGAATATGGATAAAAGTAATGAAAGAAGTCAGAAAAGTTGACATACCTAAAGTAGCCGGAACCAAAACCACCTCGTCCAATCTGTTGGATGCAGAGACATCAAGCTTTTTACCTATGTCATTCTGTTCCAAAACTAGGTCTTGATCTAGATCTTGTAAGAAAGCCATTGAGTCAAAACATTCATCTGACGACATGCTCGGAGCGCTTGAATTACCGGAACTCGAAGAAGATACATGGTTGATGAGATCGTTCATTTCCAGAAAGTCACCACGTGAAAAAGAATCAATATGAGCTTCTGTGAAACAATCCATTTCAACATCATTTTCATCTTGATGCTCTGGAACGGGAATTGTCCCTGCAACAGCCAATCCTTCTTTCTCATCATGCTTGTTCACCTACAAGTAATGGCTACACCTCAAATAGACAAACAGAACAGCAACAGAACTTAATTATTCAAAGATGTTGATGAGATGCATTTAGTTGTCTAGTGGTATCTAATCGATCTTAGATGACATCCTAAGACTCAAACTATTCGATTTTTAGTTTCTGAGAGTAACTCGGTCCAGTTTTTTTAACCTTAACACAAAAATTTACATTGTAATCAACTACGGTTGAACTTCAGCCAGACTATGAACAATTCACAACTTAAGAAGCTATAAATAATTCATGTCTTAGGGGCACCTTCATGATGTTTTTGGTGATTTTGATATATTCGACGTTAAAGCAAAATGTCCAAATTGATAGTTTGATGGAATAAGCCCTCAACTTGAAAGACTTCTGTAAACTGACCAAAGAAAAGTAAGTGTGCAGACAATGAGATACCTGACGGTTGCTCGAGGAACCTATTCCTGTATTGCAGTTAGCATCCAGAATAGGAGGTTGTGGTAAATGATTTTCAGTGCCAATACGAGCAATAGACACTTTCTGCTGCATTTCGTCACTCGGAACAAGAAAAACTCTACACATAGAGATGGTTTCCTGCATATTATCCAACCAGACCGGCTAATGACTGGCAGGTTGAGTTGATAACTGAAATAGAACAAATGTATTAAACTGTAAGCTTGTAGAACATTCTGTTTTAGTAAAGTACCTTGTTTGCATTTTCGTCGCACAATCTCTTCTGAGTTGTGCTGAAAACTTGCATCACCCAGTTAGTTTTATGTTCATGAGGGACTTGACCCTTGTAGTACACAAGAGTGGTTCTCCAACCGATAATATCAGAGTTTGAGAAGACTTCACGGGCCTCCTCTTTGACCTTCCAGAGGCCATGTTCCATATCAGTCTTATCATTTGAGCTAATCAAAAACCAAATATCATCTGCATACAGTAATTAAGTAAGATCAGAGATTGATCCTCTTGCATCATAGTTGGCATGCATGAGGATATGTTTAATGCATAACACATATATTGAACATACATCTATCTTCAAGTTGCAGACAAATTGATAGTCCACTGATGGCATAATAGAAACAAAGCCTTATTCATTTTCCGAAAGAGACATTAATTGAAACAAAGGGTCAGAAAGAGAAATGCTTATTTGTTCCTAATGATGCAATTTGTTAGATTATAGCAAGTTTATTGGTAAGTTATGGCAAAAACAATGGTCCTTACCTGGTAAGTATTGGGGCTCGACGCCGTAAGGATTTACTTCGATAACATTGCACGGTAGAGGAGAACCACTAGTCAATTTGTCGAGACCGATAAAGAGCTCTTCATTGGTGCTGGTGATAGCAATACACGCAGATAGGGAAGCTGCTGAAGCGATCATGGTGATCGGATTCTGATTTCAGACAGAAAAAAAAAACACATCACCAAGGAGTTTATAGCCTATGGGGTGCAACTATAAAAAGGAAGGCTTTTGAAGCTAGTGGATATCAAAGCTTGTACTACTAATCAACAAATAACAATACATTAAACTGAAAATTCGCAAAAAGGAGTAGTAGATGATACATTATATGCACATATAAAATCATGTAGAATCCTTCAAAGCTATCCATTTTGTTGATTGGTAATGAACATCTCTGAATAGACCAAGACCAAGCAACCAATTAAATTATTTTTTCTTTTAACTCCAAGGGCGCAATGGGACACCAAAATTTATCCAGATAATATTGACAAAGAAAAAGATAAAAATCGGACTAATTATTTTAAGGCAAAACTTTTAGATTTAATCAATATATCTTAATCATGGGGAGCTTCTTTCTTCCCCCGTTTGATATATTCTGATTCAGATAGAGTTATTTCTCCAAAAAAATGAGGGGAAATTTTTTTTCAGCATAAACACAATCAAACAATTGCACATATATAACTCTTTATTAAGGAGGGGAACCAAGGACATAAGCTTACCTCACTGTATGAAGTAGTTGGGCGGCTGGATGCCTGCGTTCAATCAGCTAAAAGAAAAATCAAAGGAACAAAATTGATCAGCTGCAAGCTATGATTGATTACTTTGTTTGGTTTTTCAACAAAGTGAAGGGGGAGGGGGGAGAAAAAAAAGATCAGTATATTTTAGCTTCCGAGTTCCATAACTGAGCGACTTTGGTTGACTTAACGTACACTACTGAAAAAAAGAACACCCAGAAAATATTGAAAAGAAAAGTCTTCCACTTTCTTTTCTTTTCCTTCCTTTTCTGACCAACCAAACAGAGCTAACTGGTTTTTATCATTTCAGCTGATTTTACATGTACAAATTATATATTCAGTTGAAACACTGATCAGTGATCAATAATGAAGAAAGGAGAAGAAAATTGGAAAATCCTTATACCAGCTTCTAAGACGAGAAACAGGAAGAGAGAGTTGAGAGCCGGCCCGTCTGGCTTTGTTTCCTCAATCACCCACTCTCTTCTAATAGTACTACTATCCATCCACCATCCAATGACGTTAAATCCTTCAATTTTATAAGCAAAAACCTGAATAAACCCCTAGTTAAGCATTAAGCAACAACATGCCAGCACGTGGGAAGTTCTTGTTGGATCAAACTAACCATGGGTTATCCTAGTTGGCTTGCTTTGGTTTTACTTGTGTCTGTTTTTCAAAGGGAAAAAGGAATTGACAACATTATTTCACCCAGAAAGTGAGATTAAGGGTCATTAAAGTGTTTACAAAAGACCAAGTCCTTAGTCTTGAAAAATTCTAGAATAGTCCACTAGATTCTAGCTCTACTTAAAAAGGTTAAATTTTATGTTTTGTTTGATTGGATTAATTTTCATATGTAGGTGTATCGATGGCTAATCCTACAAAAGATTCTTCGCCCCATATAAAGACAATTATTATTATTAATAAATATAACGAACGATAACAATAAAGTACATCTTTAATTAAAGAGACAATAAAGTACATCTTTACGTCTTTTACCACATCTAAATAAATAATTTTTTTATAATGAATAAATAATTTTTTTAATTCACATAAAAAATACTTAATTTTAATTTATAGTTAGATAAACTTAGAATATAAATTAATTTCTTGAATTTTTGTTTTGTTTTATGGTATATATTTAAAGATGCATTTTCTTTTTTTAAAATGTAATGTATTTTATAATTACATTTAATACTTATTTTTATCAAATTTTATTCTTCAAATCTCAAATTTAACTTAATTGTTTCATGTAATCATTTTTAAATAATATTGATTATTATGCTTGAAACTCAACTTAAATTTTATAACCCAAATAGAATAAAAAATTATGCCTTTGTTTAAATGTATTGAATTTTATGATTAAGACTTAAGAGCTCAATCATAAAAACGTACCTCATAAGGCATCCAAATGAAAATTTCGTTATTGATTCCAAAAAATGTATTTCTTTGATTGTTTGGGATCGCTATAATTATATAGTAAGATCCTTTTTTTAAATTTAATTAAATAGTAAGATCTTATTTCTGTTCACATGCATATTTGGACCGACAAGTTTAGTATAATATAAGTGGTTGGAATGTTACAATATAGTCAACGTTGGGGGAAACAGTCATGTATTTTTTTTATTTTAAAATATAAATGAAAAAACCTGATCTTTTAAATCAAAATTAAAAAACTCCGAGGTCAAAGAGTGTAATAGTAAACGGATTTTGGTGCCATAGCATTAGGAAGGATTTCCGGATTCCAAAAATTCTGATTTGGTTAAGGACATCCAACCCACAACCAACGCCAACAACATCAAGAATAATAAAAGTTTTTATGACGACAGAGAAATTTTTACTAATTATATAAAATATTAAAAAGATAAATTATAAATTAATTCTGGTCTAATATGTAATTGTAGACATAAAATTTTGATTTGATTTAATTCCATCAAATTATTAACACAATTATTATATAGTATCATTTTATATTTATATATTGCAGACACATTTATTTATATTTATCCAATATAAAAATTAATTGATGTATTTTTTTAAATGTACATGATTGAATTAAAATAAAGTTTCATGTGTATAATTACACATTGAAACAAACTTTATGTACAATTTTAAGATTTATCTTAAAATTTAAGCTTATCAAATTCTAAAGGTTTATAAAATCGATCCTCAAACTATCATTTTTCATTTACGTACCTAAAAGTTTTTTTTATCAAAAGTGGTATTTAAGTTACTAATTTAATTTAATTTTACTCAAAAAGTGTATGGCATCCAATAAGAGCATGTAACAGCTCACATGTCACGTTTTTATTAGTTGGTATCATATATATATTTAGTTAAAATAGAGATAAATCTCAAAACTGTACACGAACTTTGATTCAATGCGTATTTTGATACATGTACTTTAAATTGTTGTAATTATACAAATGAAACGTTAATTGTGGTTCAAATGTATAAAAAAATTAATTTTGGTTCAATTGTACATATTTAAAGGAATCATTACATCAATATATTTCCATATTAAATATATATAATTTTTTGTATTGCTATATGTATACTTAAAATGATGCTATATCGATAATTATATTAGTAATTTGTGAAAATTAAATTAAATTAAAATTTCATGTATAAAATTGTACAAAATTAAAGTTCATATATAGTATTGCACAATGAACTAAAGTTCATATGTAGTTTTTAGATTTATCACAGTAAAATAAGGCCAAATTAATAGTTTAGATTTAGATGCCAGTTTTTTTTTTTTTTAATATTAGGTACTTAAGTAAAAAAAATATATATTTGAGGACCAATTTTGTATTTAAGCCAATTCTAAATAACAACCGTCTTTTGCGCGAGGGCAGACACCAACCAAGGAGAGTTGCGGTTTCACCGTAACCAAAATTAACAGTTTTGAAAGAGAGGATCCAAACAGGAAAAATAAAATGAAAAAAAAAAAAAAAAAAAAAAACACTAAAGCTGGTTGCGTCAACAACGAAATTCGAAAACGAAAACAAAGAGCAAAACAGAGCTGAATTTCAAGAGCTTAATTAAATATTATTACCTTGAAGAAAAGCCTGCTTTTTCCAGCGTTCAATCTGTTTGGCAAAAACCCAAAAAAATCGAAAATCAAGTTAAAAGGAAAGCACAAATCTCGTCTTGTTTGCAAGAAAAGCATGAAACGATAAATCAAACATAACAAGCTCAAAGAAGAACAGATTGCAAAACTATTTCTAATCCAAGATCATGACAGGTTAGCTTAAATTAATTTGCATGACCGAAAAAGAAAACCTTAAACACGGGTAAACGAAATAACAATTTGCTCACGTTTCCCATCAGTCATTCATTTTAAAAAAATGAAAAACTAAAGCTGGTTTCGTCAAAGACGAACACAAAGAGAAAAATGCATGAAACGATAAATCAAACATAACAGGCTCAAAGAAGAACAGAATGCTATTTCTAATCTAAGAACATGACGGATTAGTTTAAATTTATTTGCATCACCGGAAAGAAAACGCAAAAACAAAGGTAAACGAAACAACAAATTCTTCACGTTTCTTATAATCCGATCAGTCATTTACTTGAAAAAAAAAACTAAAGCTGGTTTCGTCAATAACGAACTTCAGAAACGAAAACAAAGAAGAATCACAGAGCAGAATTTGGAGAGCTTAACTAAGCATTATCTTGAAGAAATGCATGAAAGGATAAATAAAACATAACAGACTCAAAGAAGAACAGAGAACTAATTCTAATCTAAGATCATGACGGATTAGCTTAAATTTATTTGCATCACCGATAAAAAACTCCAAAAAAAAGGTAAATGAAACAACAATTTGCTCACGTTTTTCATCATCGATCAGTCATTTACTTGAAAAAAATGAAAGAAAGAAGAATCACAATATGTTTACGAATCAAAATAGTGTGTTCAACAAATTAAAGCAAGAGTTATAATCAGATGAAATAAACAAAAAGAAGAAGAGGGAGTCTCTAACCTTGAAACGACAGGAGAAAGAAGAGATTGACTCAGTGAGTCTGAGAATTCGCTTGATCTACGACATGAGAAAACAGCGGAGCTTTGGGAGTTAATTTATAGATGAGGGGCTCTGCTTTTAACCGTAAATTAACCATGGTTACTAGTTACCCCGCCCACAGTTAACAAGGATTATCGTTATCATTTTTATATAAAAGGAAAAATTAAGCGGGAGATATGACGTGGTTGTCCGTCGTTGGCTCTGCTCATGCAAGCCTCAAGTTGAAGAAGAGGGATTTTTACTTAAAAAAAAGGGACATAGCAACATTTAGTCCCTAAATTTGATAATATTTTTAACTTGGTCCCTAAACATTTTTTTTCCACATTAGTCTTGAAACTTGGAAAATTTTCTCAATTTAGTACTTGAACTTGGATTTCATTAAGGTATGAGAATGTGACATTCTGATATTGCATTACATCATTACTTGAAAATGATTAAAATTTTATATAAAATCTAATATCAAAAAATATTAAAAAGAAAATTTATTTTTATTTTTTAAAAATTCAAGGATGATGTGGCACAATTTCAAAGTGTCTCTGAAACTTCGTAAAAATTTCCAATTTGATCATAAACTTAGATTCTATTAAGTTATGATGATGTAATATTTTAAGATTGTATCATGTAATTACCTAGAATTTTAAAAGTTTTATATAAAATCTAAAAAGTACATAAAAATTTAAAAAAGAAATTAAAGATTAAGTGATGATATGGGGCAATATAAAAGCACCACATCATAAACCCTTAACAAAATTTAAGTTCAAAATTCAAATTGAGAAATTGGTTAATGTGGACTAAAAAGATTCAATGACTAATGTGAGAAAGCTATCAATTTCAAGGACTGAATGATACTTTATCCCAACAAATTCCAATAGCTTATTATGGGGGCCGTCAATTTCCTCGAAGCTTCCTTCTTCGTTAAATGTCTTTTGACTCCGTCAACCTCCAATTTTACCTGATTGAGCTGACTTTAATGAGCACATGTATCTATAAACTACGCTCCACTACCTAAACTATTAATAAATTTATATTTTAGTCACTCTATTTAAAAAAATACAAAATAGTCATTTAATTATTCAAAAGTTTTAATTTAAGTTCACAGGCTATTAAAATTGTTATTGTATGGTCTTCAATATTTGCATCATCTGCACCAATTTTTTTATGAAATAACTTTAAACATCATGAATTTGCGACCCAAAATCCAAATAGGTTTCTTCTTCGATATTTGACACTAATCATCAAATCAATTTGGATCTAATGTATGTTCTTTTATTCATCGATGGTTACTATTCCATCTTACCAAGCATCAAATTGTTACTTGGAGCTCACTAGCTAAACTTTTTATAATAAAAAAAAATAGTTCAATGACTTAAATAAAAATTTCAAATAGTTCAGTTAGTTATAACTGAAAATCAAATAGTTTAGTGGCCACATTGTAATATTTTGAACTTGAATGATCAAAATATAAATTTACTAATAATTTAGTGACCTTAGGTGTAATTTACCCTAAAGTTTTTTTTTAATTTTAGGAATAAATATAAAAATTATACATGAATTTTAGTTTAATGTGCAATTTTATACATAAAATTTTAATTTGATTCAATTATCATAAATTATTAATATAATTATTGATATAGTAACATTTTATGTTTATATATTGTATATACGAATAATTATATTTATTCGATATAAAAAATTAATATATTTATTTTTTTAAATGAATATGATTAAATCAAAATTAAAGTTTCATGTATAAATTTTAGTCACAATCAAAATTTCCTGTATATAATTATATTAAATTAAAATTCATATATCAAATTATATATTAAATCAAATTTCATATATAATTTTAATTTTTACCCTTTAATTTTAAAATTAAGAGATAATCATTGCACGATTTTGTAATCTTTTGCAATATACTGTTTAATCATTAATCAATATACCGACTATATGATTACTTGAGATTCTATAACGAAAAATGCCAATTAACATATTCGGGTACAAGTTATTGTTTTTTAATATTAAATTGAGTTAAACCATTATTTTTTATTCATAAAAAGTATGGTGAAAATCTTTGTATTGAAAGTTAAATTGTATTTTATTTTCTTTATTTAAAAAATAAATAAATTAGTTATTATACGTTTAACCAAAGAGTAAATTGGTCATTCTATTAAAAGTTTTATTTTTTTTACTGCTAAAAATCGGTCCCTAAATGTCCGCATAAGATGCACGTGGCACATCACGTGTAATTATTTGGTTATTTCATCGATCACGACAGTTTTTAACAGTGAAATGCATGAATTTTTTAATAAAAAGAACCAATTTATTCCCTCTTTTTTTAGTATAGAAGGTTAAATGCAATCTAATTCATAATATAAGAGACTTCATAGTACTTTTATCGGTTCTTTCATTGACATTGATATGTATTAGAGGTATTCATTGGTGCAGTTAATTTGGTTTAAATATGACATTAAAGCATCATACTTGTCTAAGCTTTGTTCGGTTAAAAATATAGATTTGAAATTTTATTTAAATTTACTCATATTTATAAATGACTAACTCAAATCTATTTTAGACAGAATCATATTATTTTTATAATATTGTTGAAAATTATTTATATTATTTCTAACTTAATATTTAATAATTTATATTTTTTTCGTTTATTAAAATTTTAAATATAAAAAAAATGTCGTTGAGATTAAATTATAACTTTCCTTTTATCTTTCTCAATTCCCACGCTACTTTCCTCTTCTTTCAATTTTTTCATTCACGGTAAAATCATAAAATATATATATTTTTTCTTTTACACCTAATGGTTTTACGTATGTAGGTTTTTTTTTTAATGTTATAAATTAAATAATATATAAAAATAATTTAACATAATATATTATTAAATTAAAATTTCAGGTGACTTGAAACTTAAATATTGAAGCCGGATTTTAATCCATATTTTAAATAACCTAAAGTTTATTTAAATTTATTTTTTTTGTTTAATATTTTTTGTCCAAACCCTTTTAAATTTTGTACGAACAATTATACTCATGAATGGGTCTAGAATGTACTAACATTGATGTGTTTCAATGTATTGTTTCGGGTATCAATATTTTTATTTTCACATACATAATTAATGTATTTTTTAAAAATGTTCATGATAGAAAAAAAGTTAAATTTAAAATATCAAAATTTTGTACCGATTGATAGGGGAAAGCAATTTTCGGTTTTAACTTAAGAGGTCGACTCGTTCAATTTTTCGATTTCGGTTTAGTTGGGTAGGACGAGTTGACCAATTTTGGCTTCGGTTAATTCGATTCATTATCAAATTTTGAATCTCAAAACCGAACTGGCTGAAAATTTTAACTTATTTTATATTATTTAAATTTTATTTAAAATAATTTTTTATTTTATAAAATATAATAGATATACAACCATGTAAAATTAACCTAATAACCATAAACCAAAGATAGAGTAAATTGAAAAAAATGACAAAACCAGTTGAATCAAAATTGCTTTAGTTTCGTCGTTTTTCTCAATTAAAGTCATTCAAGTTGATTTTCTCATATTAAAGTTGGTTTGAAAAAAATAACACAATTGACTAATTAAACCGATTGATTGCTCTCCCCTACCAATCGTATGAGCCGATACAAGTTGGTATATGCCAAAATGAGAGAAACACATCGGAATCTTGACAAAAAACAGAGCTTAAATTAATTGATACCGATTGAGGACTAAAACAATATATACCAACTAGTAAGGACAATACTAATACAGTATCGGCTACCATTATCAGATGTTAAAATTACCATGAAAGCCCCATATATTGGGAGTCAAATTACAATTTCCCCATTTTCTTAAATGGGTAAATTAATCCCTATACATTAGATCAAAAAAATAAATTGGTCATTTTCTTTTAAAATTTTTATTTATCTGTACTGTTAAAAATTGACGTAACTGACAAAAACTAAATAGTTAAATATGACGTGTCATTTGTATCTCATGCTAACATATAAAAACTAATTTTTAATAGTAAAAAATAGATAAAATTTTAACAGAGTAATCAATTTATTTTTTTTATCTAATATACATTACTTAATTTACGTATTTTTAAATAAAACAGCAAAATATAATGTAAGTTTGAGAATAAATCCTTTTATGTTACTTTTACATTAGATTGAGGTAAGAATTTAGGGTATGACTAGGCCGACAAATGGCGAACCAGCCAATTATTCAGGTCCAGTCCAATCTCAACTAACCGCCCACAATGGACTACTTCCGTGAGTCGACGAGCAAGCAGCTAAACAAAGGCGCCTAGGCATATAGCTGACTTGACTCAGTTGAGAGCTCTGAAAATGGAGATCGAATCGAAACAAAGTGACGAGCTATCCAGATTCTTAGATTCCGGCATTTATGAACTACCGAATTCCAATGCCGTCTTCATCGACCCGGTTCGAATACTTAACCGATCCTACACTCGTTTTCGCGTATCTCCTTCATCCTATTATTCCCGTTTCTTTGAATCCAAACACTCCGCTCAAGAACCTAATTTCTCCTCCAATCCTAAGAAGCGAAAACGAAAACCGAAGAAACAAACTCATTCACTCAATGAAAAAGAACAAGCCGCAGATAAGCGTCACCAGGTAAAATTTTTAAAAATTTGTTTTTAACTTCTTGTTGCTGTTCGGTTAATTTGTTTTATGTTCGGTTTAGGAGGTGAGGCCTTTGTTGTTAAAGGCGCATGAATCTTTACTCGTATCAGCTAATTTTCGAGCGATTATGAGCAAAATAAGGAGTGATTTTTGTTCTTCAACGGAGCTAAGCGGCAGTGATGAAGAGCATTCTTTCGTTGGGCTTGGAAGAGTTTGGCAAGCTCCTTTGTATGATATAACTCTTGATTTTAAGTTTAGTAGACTGAAAAGCGAGACTGATAATGGAGGTTTGTTTAAAAGTCCTTGTTCACTGGTTTAGTGATTAACGTTTTGTATTTTTTATGAATTTTTTTGTTATTAGTTTCATATCTGTTTCAGAAAATGGAATCAATGAACGGAGAGTGCTTCCAGTTTTTAATAATTTAGTGGTTAACGACACGCCAGAAGAAGTGGAGGCTGAATTTCTGAACAGGCGTTATGTATTACCCAGCATGAGTCGTTTCTACATGGTGTGTTGATTTTCTTTCTTAAAATGCTTAAGAGTAAGATATTTGAAACTTAGAATTCACGAGAATGGTTTAACCGTTATATCGTTTTGATTCTGTTGAAAATAGATTTCATATTCCAAATCGTCTCAGATTCTTTCTTATAATGTCTGATATGTTCTTATATGTTGTGTCCTTGATCATGTTGAAGTCGGATTTGGGGCAGATTCGCAACATAATACCCGGTAAATATTGCACATCAAGTCCATTCTCTTTAGGCTGCAACTTAACATATATATATGTATCATATTGCTATAATTCATGTTGAGAGATTCCAACATGTTATCTGGTTCTGCGTTTATATTTTATTCTATTTGATATCATGCATCATTATTGGGTAAAAGTACCATAGAGGCCTTTGTATTAGGAGTCAGATTGCATTTTGCTTCTACTAAGAAAAAGGCAAATTAGTCCTTGTACGTTAGATCAAAGAGCAAAATGATATTTTTGTTAAAAATTTCATCCATTTCTGCTGTTAAAACTGGTCCTTGTACATAAGCATGAGGTACATATGGCACACCTTACATCACTGTCTAGTTATTCTGTCGACCATGCTAATTTTTAATAGTACAAATGGATGCAATTTTTAACACGAAGGACCAATTTGCTCTTTGGTCTAATGTACAAGGACTAATTTGCTCGTTTTTTGAGTAGTGAGGGCAAAATACAATTTGACTCCTAGTATAGGGGTCTCTATGGTACTTTACCCTTACATTTGCCAAGTTTTTCTTTAGCTGCTCTAAGAACCAGTGACACATAGAATTAAGATGAACATCGACTTCCTTTTTTTGTGCTTATGCAGCTGAATCTGATAGTGGTTTCAACCTTATGGTTATTGATCCTCCATGGGAAAACGGAAGTGCTCGTCAGAAATCAGTGTATGTAATCACATATTTCAATGTATCAAACACCTCACTACTGCTTTTGACAGTTTATACCTTCTTGATCATATTTTTGTGAGTTTCTTCTTGTCAATATATTTTCACCTGTGTTTTTATTTCCCGATTGCTTCAGGTACCCAACATTACCAAACCGATATTTCTTATCCCTTCCAATTAAGCAACTTACACACAGAGTGGGTGCACTTGTGGCCTTATGGGTGACAAATAGAGAGAAATTGCGTACCTTCATTGAGAAAGAGCTATTCCCTGCATGGGGAGTTAGATATGTGTCTACTATTTACTGGTTGAAGGTTACTCTCTCACCTTTTTTGTCTTTGTGTGTGTTTTGCACGAAGTTGAAACAATGCTGATTTGCAAATTATCATTTAAATTGGGTTTTGCTTGAGATTTTCAGGTGAAAGGAGACGGTTCATTGATCAGTGATCTTGACCTCTTTCATCATCGGCCATATGAATGTCTTCTCCTGGGATACTGTCAAGGAAAAGTAATAAACATAAGCTATGCATTATACATGCTTTTAATTGCTGGTTGCTCTTGACTAGATTATTTTTGTTGCTTACACTGTGGAACTTTTGCAGGAAATGGATTCAAATTGCCATTCAGTATTTAGGTCGATAAAAGATGAACATATTATCATAAGCATTCCTGGAGGTTACTCGAGGAAACCCCCAATTGGAGGTATTATTTTATTGATGAACTACTTAAATAGTTCCCATAATATATGGTTGCAAGCATTTTTACTCTTTCACCATGCCATGGGAGATTTTCTTGACCAAAAATGAACTATTTTCTTAATAATTTCTTGGTAAAAAATATCTTTTCTGGCCCTCTCAATATTGATATTGAGCAAATTGGTCCCTCTAAAAAAAAGTGGAGCAATTTAATCTCTGTCAATTTCTAAACTGAGCAACTAAAGACTAACCATTGCGTTAATGTCAATTGTATATAATTTCGATTGGTATAATATCAAATGTACCCCTCAAAGTTTACACATTCTTTCAATTTGGTTTTGATTAGCCCACAAAATTTGTGTAAATTTGCAAATGTTGAGACTAAATTTGTTGAAACTTTTAGAACCAAGACTAAATTGACAAAATATGTAAACATCAAGGGGTAAATTTGTTATTATATCAATCAAAATTATGTACAATTGACGGAAGACATTAACACTATGATTAATTGTCCTTAATTGCTCACTTTCAAAACTTATAGGGATTAAATTGCTTCGACCTTTTTGAGAGGGATTAATTTGCTCAATATTGAAATTGAGAGGGACTGAAGAGGTCTTTTACCTATTTTCTTCTTTCGTATGTATCATCTGAGAAGGAGTTAATTCATTTTATTATGCTTATGAAGTAAATGCCTCTGTAATTATGATAACCAACTTTTACATGCAACTCAGTGCTTGAATTCTCACTCATATTAACTCTTTTCTTTCTTTCCCTTTATAGAATTACTGTTGGACCATGTTCCTGGAGTTAAACCTGCTCGATGCATTGAACTCTTTGCTAGAGAAATGTTAGGTGGGTGGGTTTCTTGGGGAAATGAACCACTTCACTTTCAGGACTCGAGATATTTTGAGACAGTGAATACATAGATTTTCCAGGGGAATGCCATCTTGTTGGAATCTACAAACTAAGGTCATCTGGCATATAGATTGCTTTGGTTCTAATGTCAAATCCCAAAGCACACTATTCTAGCTTGGATGGCTGTTATTAACAGGTTGGCAGATACAATGAGCAAATGGAGCCTTTCAATTGAAGACAGAAGCTGTATATGACTATATTGTGCAACCAAGAAGCAGAAACTGGAACTCATATGTTTCTTTTAGTTGTCATTAGAGAACATTGAATATTTTTATATCCAGATTTCGGAGGCATGTTGGCGATTGGGACACTGAATTTAATTGGGCCTTGTAAAAGGTTGAGGGGCACATAGTGATTGTTCTCCTCTCCAGTTTGCTTTGAGTTGGACTGCTACGATTTACTATGTTAGGCAAGAAAGGAACAGCAGATTCCTTGGGCTTCTGTATCTAGTACACAAAATTTTAAAGAATAGCCGGTGATATTCCAGGACGGTTACACGGAATTAGAAGCATTGCCGATGATCCTGTATGTCATGATCTGTGTATATTTGGTTAGTTAAATTCACTTCTGTTTTATGACATTTTGTGGTTTATTTGTAAGTTGCAGAATTGTCTTCACTATGGCAAGGTTACACCCTGATTCTCGATTCTATAATTTGGCTCATCCGAAAAAAACTAGAGAAGTTTGTATGATATATTTTTTTTGGAACATCACGTGATGGTTGTTTATACCGAAAGAAAGAGACATAATGTGGCTGAAAGTAAAGCTGATGCAATGTTAATCTCATCTATCTAATATAGATTACAATAACATTTAATCAATCTTTTACATCTAACTTATTGAGAAGTTGATAAGTAGCCACTGCTCTCTGTACATCTCTTTTAGTTTTGAAAGGTCTCGGATGGAAAACAGGGAGAGTATCTTCCCCAATAGGGGATGTAATCGAGTCGAGCTGAGCCTGAATAGTGTCAAGCTCAAGCTTGAAATTCAGAGTTTGATACTCAGCTCAAGCTCAATTGAACTTTAAATTTGAGCTTGGCTCGAAATATAATCAAGCTACTCGAGCTATAGCTCGGTTCAATACTTAAGCTTAGGGTTAATAATATAAAGTAAGGGTGATAATGTAAATAATAATATAAAAATATGAAAAGCTCGATAAGGCTTGCTAGTATTCGAGTCGATTATTACTATGCTCAAATTCGGCTCGATTGATAGCTCGAGCTTGGCTCGGCTATTATTGAATCGAGCTTGAAGTTTTTTTAAGTGAACTCGAGTAGCTTGTGAGTACCATTGTCTCATTTAGACCCCTACTCTCAATGCCTATAGTACAAACTTTGCCTTGAAGTTGTCCCCTTTGTCTAATCTTCCTAGTTCTTGTTCTAACCACTGCAACTTTTATTATTTGAGGAAGATTGTACTTCTTTCTAACGTTGTGTGCATCTTTTGGTGATCCACAGGTAACTAAATCAGCTCCTTTTGGTGGTAGACCCAGTATCCATTTTGCATCTTCGAGTCTCGTGTGAATTTATGGCCATGGACATTGAGATTTCGTCCTTCTTCATTTATGTGATGCAATTAGGTAAGACAAAACTCTCGATAGGAGTACAAGAAAATATCAAGAAGATAGTGAGATTTTATTCCCGGAATCATTTGGTTTTGCAGTTCTTGTTTTTCTTCAGTGGGAAAGAGCATTCCAAGCTTGTTTGATATCGTCCTTTGTCTGCAAGGTGAGCTTTGTAGAACATTTGTTAGTTCTCATAATAAAAAAAAAGGCTGATGATGCATAATTATAAAATAGGAATGCATGGAAGTTGAAACTATACTAAGATGTAGATACCTTAATCCGGGGCAAAATTATGATAAGCATATGCTACTCATATTCAAGTTTTAAGTGTTGGATATAAGCATATGCCTAACACGTGTAAATTTAGTTTTTAAATTAATTGTATTAAACATTCTCAAATTATTGATAGATTCTAAATTGATTTTTAAATTTTAAAACATGATTTAATTGTCTTTGAAGCATTAGTATCGTATTAATTAAGTTTTTCCGGCAGTTTAGTCGTTAGTTTGGGCATTTCGAATTTAATGTAGATTATATTTAAAATATATGAATTAATTATAGGATGAAATTCACCTTGACATAATACTTTTGATTTTGTCTCAACCTACCTGATGTATTTTCTTTTTCTACAAATCTAAGCCAAATATATATTATGAAATTTAAAAAATAATAAAAATATATAAAAGAAAGTATTTTTAAAATTAGATTATATGTTTTATATTATTAAAAAAAATTATGTTTTAAAATGTATATAAATAGTTAAAAATTAAAAAGAATATTTTAGCAGAATGAACATGATGAATTTTATCTATACTTAGACCCAAAAATTTTAATTTAAAAATCATCATCTTAAATTTTGTATGTTCAATAATTAGTCTATTACTTACAAGCTAACCAACACAAATTTAATTGAAAAATAATTAAAAATATTTTTTTGTTTAAAAAATAATGAATATTATTATGATGTTGTTTTTTTTTTATAACTTTATATAAAATTTATAAACATAATTTAAATTCAAAATAAATTCACAAATTTGAAATCAATTTTACTATTTCAATAAAAATTATTTGATTTTTACATAATTTTTTTTTTATAAATATATTTTTTAATCATTTTAACATATCGTGAATGTATTAGAATTTAGTATTATTTTCTTTCTTATCAAATTGTTTGCATTTTTTTACTAATTATTAAAATTAAAAAAATCATTACTTAAATATTATTTTGTATTCTTTATTTTTCCCGGGCATAAGGGGGTGTATCACAGCACTAGTTTTAATTATTTGGGTGACTTTTATAATGACTTTTGTAAGTAATTGATACGATAGATAAAACTTTTTGATAATATTTTATCACTTTGAAAACTTTCGTAATATTTTTGATAACTTCGACTTATTATCCTTAATATGATTTACTATTTGATAAATATGATAATTTTTTGGAAAATTAAAACAAAATGCTGTGAAATGGAAGCCGAATTAGTTACGGCTCCAAGCCGGGTCTTATTCGGACAAATGGGCCAGCTCATTAAAATACGTGGCGTAATGTCGACGTAAAAAAACAAATCCTATAAGCTGGTCTCAACGAATTACTTGATAGCTGCATCTTAAAACTCGGTTCGAACCGGGTTTAATCAATGATATATTTAATTTAGTGGTAAAAGTATCATAAAGCTCTTATAGTAATAGTAAGAGTTAGATTGCATTTACACAAATTAGTCCCTGTGCATTAGATTAAAGTGAAAATTAGTTCTTCTGTTAAAAATTGATCTTTGTACATTATACTGATATACACGTGGCACATGACATCATAGATAAAATTTTTAATAAAAATGACTAATTTGTTCTTTGATATAATGTATATGAACTAATTTACCTATTTTAAATAGAGAAATAAAATACAATTTGACCCTTAATATTTTATTTAATCGATTTGGTTAAGTTAATTATATAAAGTTAGAGCATACTACTTAGAATTATTTTTAATTTTTATAATATATAAAAATTTAATCACAATCCAAATTGAGTTTTATTTGTGCTTTACTTCTAGTACTTTGAGAAACAATAGAAAAAAAAAATCGGTTTGGGTTAAATTGTAATATTAATCAAAACTTCATTTTTATTTTTAATCGTACCAATCATTTCTTTAATTTTCAATTCACTAGATTTGGTCAAAGTTGATTATGATGATTAATTTAATTCTATAAGCAATGAAAATAGGTCAACTTCTAGTTATGAGTGTTATTTAAATTGGAGAGAAAAAGAAAATTTTTAATTTAACTAATTTAAGGGATAATGTAATATTTTCAACTTGGTCCCTGAACATTTGACAATTTTTTTTAGAGTTGGTTCATGTGATTGTCACGGGCCACGCACAAACGAAGCCATTGCCTGATGCCCCACTATTTGCTAGGTTAAAGTCTAAACCTCAATGGTATGAAAACGTGCTACCTTGAGATTGTACAACATCAAAGTGCCATGTCGTCTCATAGTCAAAATTGAGAAAAATTTGTCAATTTACAGGACTAATTTGGGAAATTAATATTTAGGTCTAAATTAAAAAAAATTACCAAGTTTTGTGATTAAATGTTGCTTTATCCATTAATTCAATTGGTAAACTACAATTAAGGTCCCTAAATTATTAATAAGTTCACATTTTGATCATTTAATTTATAAAAATTACAAAATGATTATTGAACTATTTAAAAATTTTGATTTAAATCGTTGAACTATTCGTAAGTTTTTATTTAAATAATTGGGTTGTTAAGTTCTGTTTTTTAGAAAAAGTTCGATTGGTGTATTAGTACTCGTCAACAAGTGGAAGAATATACTTTTGATCAAAGTTGATCTGACAGTTAATGTTAGAGATCGAAAAAGAAAGTTGTTTAGATTTTGGTTCGTAAATTCATGATATTCAAAGTTGTTTTATGAAAAGAATTTAAGTTGTAGAAGTGAAGGGAAAGAAGATGTTTTAAATAGTGTAGATTAGGGGTGAGCAAAATTCGATTCGATTCGAAAAACTCGATAAAAAATTTAAATTTTGAATTAAATAGTTGGAGTTATTTGAGTTAATCAAGTTATTCGGATCAACTCGAATAAAAAATTAAGTTTTTCGGTTTAACTCGAATATGAATTACACAACTCGAGTTATCCGAAAATCCGAATAAGAAAAGACAAAACTACGTAGTTTTGATAAATGTTTACTTTATTAAAAGTTAAAATTCAAAATAATTAAGTTAAAAGGTAAAATTACGTCGTTTTGATAAATGTTTACTCATTAAGTTAAAAGAGTAAATCATTATATTATTCATGTAGTTAAATAATCTTGTACTTCATCTACTAGTTAAATAATCGGTTCATCTAAACATAACATTAAGTATAAATAATAGGATTCGTTAACTCGACTCGATTTGACTCGAAATTTTTTGACTCGATTCGATTCGATTCAAAAAAATTTCAAATTGAGTTCGGTTGCTAAAATAGGATTTGTCAACTCGACTAACTCGAAAATTTTTGACTCGATTCGACTCGACTCGATCGAATACTCACCCCTAGTGTAGATGATGCAAATAGAGAAAGAGATACAATGATGATTTTAGCAGCCCAATGAGTTATATAAAATTTTTTAATTGCTCAATAACTATTTTATAACTTTTTAAAATTGAGTAACTAAAACGTAAATCTATTAATAGTTTACTTAGCTTCGAGGTAGTTTACCCTAATCGAACCGATGAACCGGCTCATTGTCTAGTCTCACCATCCCAAGATGGGGAACCTTCATGAACTCGAGTTATTTCATATTTTTATATTGAGAAAAAAAAAATCCATCATTATTTTGTGGGCATTTGATTCGCCATTTTCCGCAGTCATAAACCTTGGTTTAGGATAGAATATAGCGAAAATTTAGTGTTTAGGAAAAAAAAAAAAAGAGAGAATCCATGGCGATTTCCTCGGATCCAAATAAACCTTTCCTTTCCATTTATAAACTCTCTTTTAATCCACTTCACTTCCCTAGTCAAATCCAAATTCTAAATCCAACCCATTGATTATCTCTTCAAATAATCAAAACCCAAATTTCCTTGCACAAAATTTGATCCAAATTTGTACTTTTTTTTTTTTGAAAGCAGCATGGAATCCGAACTCAAGGACTTGAATTCGAAACCGGCGAAGATCCAACAACCCGATCCGACACATGACGACACTTCCTCCAAAGACGACCGCCCCTTACTCAAAGCCGACTCCTCATCCACCGCCGCCGCCAACATCCACGAGCTCGAGAAGAAATTCGCTGCTTACGTTCGTAACGACGTGTACGGTACCATGGGACGTGGAGAGCTCCCATTGAAGGAGAAAATCATGCTTGGGATCTCCCTGGTTACGTTGCTTCCCCTTCGAATCGTTTTTGGGATGTCCCTTGTGGTTGTATATTATTTGATTTGTAGAATTTGTACTATGTTCTCTGCCCCGAACCAGGAGGAGGAAGAAGAGGGTTATGCTCACTTGGGTGGGTGGCGGCGGGCCGTGATTGTCCGGTCGGGCCGGTTTCTCTCTAGGTCTTTGCTATTTGTGGTAGGATTTTATTGGATTACTGAAACTCATAAAGATTCAGCTAATACCAAAGAGAACTCAAAAACTGAGGTAATATCAAGTTCAATTTGATAGCTTTAAGGAGGATTTAAATGCAAAAAA
Source organism: Gossypium longicalyx (assembly GCA_025698465.1). Taxonomy (NCBI): domain Eukaryota; kingdom Viridiplantae; phylum Streptophyta; class Magnoliopsida; order Malvales; family Malvaceae; genus Gossypium; species Gossypium longicalyx. The sequence continues at coordinate 822,801 of CM047000.1, read as the reverse complement.
CTTCAAATTTTTAATGATTTTTTGTGTGATTTTTTATAGGGTACCCATCAATTAGAAGAGCAAGAAAGACCTGGGGCAATTGTATCAAATCATGTTTCATATTTAGATATCTTATATCATATGTCCTCTTCTTTTCCAAGCTTTGTTGCTAAGGTTTGTTTAACTTATCAGTCATTCTTTTATAGGTTTGATTATGTTATAAAAAGTTAAAATTTAAATTTTGCTGCTTTAAACTGATATGTTTCTGGTTTATTTGTTTGTTTGTTTCTCAATTGGAACCCTTGGATTTTATTTCTGAAGAGATCTGTGGCTAAAATTCCTCTAGTTGGTCTCATCAGGTGAGTTTGTGATTCGGTCGTAGTCGTTTTTTTCATTATCGAACTTGCTGAGGGGTTGGAGACCCTCTCAATATGTCAGGTATTATATTCTCGTGGTGTCTAGGTACCACTTGAGCTACTTTTGGCTCTCGGCATGGTCATGTGAACTTGCTAAGCTGTCGGCATGGCCGTGCCAGTCACCCCGTTCAACAAAATCTTAGAGCTAAAACCGAGCAGAGACACCTCGTGAATACAATACCTTAGGTGAATGTACCTGGCAGATCTCTCTATTATAGGGATCAGATCAAATTAGTCCCATACTATTAAAAAGAATCAAATAAGTTCAAATTTCAACAGATAGCATTTAATGTTTTAAAAATGTCATTTGCTATTAACAAAGTTAATATTTTGAATTTTTTTTTATGGATTTACAAATGGAATCTTTTGTTTGGAGTTGAACTGCAAACGGAAAAAAAAATAAATTTTCATGTCATTTCTTAACAATAAATGTTAACCCTGTTACAATTTAGCCTTATTTGATTATTTTTAATAGTATAGAGATTAAATTGATGCATTTAGTAGTAGAGGGACTAATTTGATCCCCTCCTTATTTGATTATTGTTAATAGTATAGAGAGTAAATATTAACTCTGTTACAATTTAGTCTTTTATGGTTATTATCCGAATACATGTTTTTGTTTCGGAAAGAGTTGCATTCTTGCAATTTTTTTTTACGGTTACCTATTTATTTGGTTCTGTTAGAATAGTGAATGATATTTTGGCTTGTTTGTTACAGCAAATGCCTTGGTTGTGTCTACGTTCAGCGAGAGTCAAAATCCTCAGACTTCAAAGGTGTTGCAGGTAGAACAAATATCAACCTCGAAACGTGCTCTTCGTCACATACTATTGATCAAATGTACAGTGCATAAACAGTATTTCTTTCAGGTGTTGTGACTGACAGAGTTCGTGAAGCTCATCATAATGGATCTGCTCCAATGATGTTGCTCTTTCCAGGTTAACTGTTGTTTTGATCTGCTATGTACATTTGTATGTATGTACGTATTTATGTATGCCCGTAGGTGATATTTCGTAGTTGTTTGATTCGTATTTCTTTTGACAACAGAAGGAACTACAACCAATGGGGATTACCTTCTCTCGTTCAAGACCGGTGCGTTTTTGGCCGGAGCACCTGTGGTGCCTGTTATATTAAGGTATCCATACCAACGATTTAGTCCAGCCTGGGATTCAATAACAGGGGTGAGTATTTCTCAAGCAAATTCAATGTAGATTTTATAAATTTTGATAATAAATCTATTGGTCTAATGGTGAATTTCATCCCTCTATTTTACTAAAATTGATAAGTTAGTCCCTCTGCTTTGATTCCTTGCATATAAATTTTTGAACTGCTGATTTTCAACTTAGTGATTCAATGGGAAGGTTTAATGATGTTATCCAACTGAACTACTCAGTTTTCTCAAAATACAAGGATCAAGTTCGTAATTTTCATAGAGGGATGAAATTCATAAATAGAGCAAAATTTATTTGTTCCTTTGATTAAGTAGCTATGTAATACATTGAAATTGTTATTAAGATGGAAGATTATAGGGAAAATATATAGCATGATTTATTTCTTCATGCAAGAAAACAGTGAAATCATAGTGAATAACTTTACCAGTTTTTTCCGTGCTGCTGCTGATGTTCTGTGTTGTTCTCCATAGGTGCGCCATGTTGTTTTTCTTCTATGCCAATTCGTAAATCACATGGAAGTGATGCACTTACCGACCTACTACCCCTCACAGCAAGAGAAGGATGATCCGAAACTATATGCTAATAATGTCCGAAGATTGATGGCAACCGAGGTATGCATATATCGATCTGTCTTATCGGATCATCAAATATTTGGTCATATTGATTGATTGTAGGCCCTCTTAGATACTTCTCTTACCATCACTCTGCACAGTTACCATTAAAGCTAAACTGGCCCTTGAGAAAATATCTATCTTAACCAACTAATGATAGATGTAAGTCCATTGAGCCACATTTGATATTTCTTGTGCCGTGTAGTCACCGATATGCAGTAAAATGACCATAAAATCTTATGGTAACATGGCACACAATTAGTCGAATCATCATTCGTGTTGATGCCAGTCTTTAACTCTCAGTTTAATTTTGTGGTTGCAGGGAAATTTGATAATGTCAGATATAGGACTGGCCGAGAAGCGAATATATCATGCTGCTCTCAATGGTAATAATCGCCTGCCTAGTGTTTTGCATCAGAAAGACGATTGATAATTTCTTGGCCTTGCTCCCAAACAAATATCGAGTCTCAGTTAAGTTCCTTAGTTTACACCGGTATTTTCCATGAACGCACTGACTAAACCGTAGGGCTTGTTTCTCGTCGCCATTTGCTGTTATATTGTAAACTTTATTCTTGGTACTTGTTGCCATTAGATAAAGATTATAAATACAGATTCAAATTTGCTTATAGAACTGAATTCATATATGCTACTCTTTTACATTTTTGTCTTAATATTCACGTATCTATGTGTATGTGTGTGTGTGTATATATATATGCATATTCACGTATCTATGTGTAGGTGTGTGTATATATATATGCATGCATGCCACTTTTTTACATTTTTGTCTTAATATGCATGCATGCATGCCACTCTTTTTACATTTGTCTTAATATGTATGCATGTATGCATGCATGCATGCATGCATCTCTTTAAATCATGTCTTTGAATTTTGATGTCTATTCATTTTCAGCTGCTATAAATCCAGGGAGTTAATTATGTTCAGTAGAGGAAGCTATAGTGTTTCGTCATTTAATCGCCTTTGCAGTCGAGGAGCTGAGATTTTATAAGTCAATGGGGGCATTCATCGGTTTGAATCATCTGTCAACTGTGTTATTCTGGTCTTTGGGCGTTATATCCACAACATATAACATTACATGTATGATTTTCAGGTAGGTATGATGCTACGAGATCAATGTATCAGAAACTTTTGTATCATTATTAACATTGTCCTGCCAATACCATATTAGAGAAATCCATTAATTGCTTAACACTTTTGTTGATTCTATGGCTCTGCAAGTTTCCGACCACCAATTCGAGCCGATACATATCGTCCTTACCCTTTTATCTTCCGCAATTACATTGTCTTAGAGACCAAAAGAACACTTTGAAACAAGATTTTAACAACACATTAGTGTTACATACATGAGAACATACATCCCACAAGCTAAGACGACAAACACCGAAAACAAAAAAATCTCTAATTGCTGATGAATGTTTAAACCTGATTGGTTGTCTTACCGTTTCAATATGATACATGGTTCGATTTCTTCGAATCCCAAGGTGGGAAGCAGCCTCTTAAGGGTGATTGTAGGAGTAACGAGGACTTTTGCCGCATGGAAACCGAAGATAGGCAACTAAATGCGCATCTCAGCCTCCTTTTCTCACTATCGAAAGGTTGATACTTCGGATCGTGCCGCACGACCGAAGTCTTAAGGGCTTTGGGAAGAATGCAACTGCACATTGAACCTATTCTTGCAAGCCGATTTACCCATTTCGGGATGTGTTTCCCTGTCAACCTGTGACAAATATCCTTACAGAAATGGTTGCAGTTCTTGACGATCAAGTGATATGTATCTCCATGATACCTTATCGAATTACGCTCCATGAATTCCCGTACTTTGATAGGATCCAACGATGTTGTCCCAATGAATATCGATTTTCGGAACTGGAAACCCGGGCATTGTCGTGGTTCGACCTCGAAAACACCACTTGTTGGGTAGTCATGAGCTCCAAATGCATACTCCACACCGTGAACTATATAAGAATCCGGTTCGGATATCAGAGAAAGCTAAACCAGCTTGCTTTGGACGGAAACGAGATAAGGACAGAAACAAAGCTTACCTTCCACACCGGAATGAAAGATACCGAGGCCTGCCCAATAAAAGTAGCCATTCATAGGGGTTAAGTCATAGACGTTGAGATACACTGGTGCACAGCCCGGATCGAAATTAGTTGGTTTCACCTTTTGGAAAAAACAACGAGATGCTGATTTGTTTTTCAAAATACGTGGCACCACCAGTTTCCATCTCTTCTCTTTCTCGAAATCCATATGTTTTTCAGAGATAAAACCAGACTCCGATTAATGCTTATACAACCTGGAGTAAATTACCCGATATTAGGTATATAATTCGAAGTAAAACTATCTCATAATCATCACAGAAACAAAAACAAGACAACAATGGGCATAAAAAACATAGCAACCGATTATAGCAACTACAATCGTTCCGTGTTGGCATTTGAACACGTTCATCGTCCTCGTAATGAAGTTTTGCAACAACTACCATCTTCGAAAAAGTAATTTTTTACCTAAGACAACTCATTGAGTGAAGGCACCATAACAATACAATGGAGGTCTCAAACTCTCAGCCTTAAAAAAAAAGTTGCATATGAAATCCCTCATTCAACGACAAATATCAAGGATCCGAACCGGTTTGAAACACTGAAAAAAAGCTCATTGCCTAAGGGTTTATTTATCCTCTCAAGAGTCCGAAGGTATGGATTTTGCTAGTAGAAGTACCATGGAGGCCTTTATACTAGGAGTTCGTATTGCATTTTGCTTCCTCTACTAAAAAAAAGGCTAATTTGTAATTGTACATTAAATCAAAGAATAAATTAATCTTTTTTTTAAAATTACATCCATTTCTACTATTAAAACATAGTTTATGTACGTCAGCATGAGGTACGCATGGCACATCTCTTGTCATTGTTTGATTATTCTGTCAGCTATGTCAGTTTTTAACAGTAGAAATGGATGAAACTTTTAACAAAAAAGACCAGTTTACTTTTTGATCTAAGGCATAATAATTAATTTGCCCATTTTTTAAATTGAGGGACCAAAAGGTAATCTGACACTTAATATAGGGGTCTCCAATCATTTAAGTAGTCAAAACCAAACTAAAATATATATAATAAAATGTTTAACATATGCCTATAGTCCCTCTACTTTTCAAAAATTAGAAATTTAGTCCTTGTACTTGTACTTGTATTTTTAGGATTTTTTTTTCAAAATGTTAAAAAAGTTAACAACTTAATAATTACACCTGAATTTTAAAATCAGATAAGTAAAGATGCTAAATTTCTAATTTTTGAAAAGACGATTATAGGCACATTTTAACCTAATAAAATCCATCATACTAACATCATTGCTAGCTAATTAAACCCTAAATTTTATATGAAACTACACAGATAATGATAATGGAGATTAAGGGGAAAATAAAAGGGAAAAAAGAAAGAAAGAAAAATAAACCGAATAAAGCATGATCCATAATATAAACAAAAATGGCAACTCTCTTTTTTTGTAGCAGTAAATTTAACTATCAAGTCCTACATTCTACAAATTCATTTAACAAAAACACTAATCTTTTCAACATAATAATTAAAAAGAATCAATTGCATATAAAGAAGCAATTTCACTTCAGATCTACTAAAATGTTGAGAAAAAAAAGAAATTAAATTAAACAAAATTATTAACAGTGTTCATAGATCAAACAGATTTAAACCCAGAATTTTAATCAATAATCCCATAAAGAAAAATGCATATTTTTTTAAAGGAAAAAAGAAAAGAATGGGGAATGAGAGAGGAAGAGAGCTTACAGATTTAGAGAAGGAAAAAAGGCCATTAAGAAGTGACCCAATGAAGAGAAAATTCGCCATTAAAGAATCGAAGCGAGCTTGCATTGAACGAAAGGCTTCATTTTTCTTTTTAGGGTGAAAAAATCAAAAGAAGAAGAAAGATTGTTCACAAAAAGACGAAATGTTAAGCTTGGAGAGCATATATTCAAAACTGGAAGCTTTTTTTTAAGCATTATTAAAGAAGTAGACGAAAGGGCCAAAGCCAGATATATTATTTCTTTCTTTCTTTCTTTTTTAAATTTTTTCTGTGTTTATTTCTTTCTCTTTTCTTTTCTATTTAAGGGTAAATTCAATCTAAGGTCACTAAACTATTAATAAATTTACATTTTAGTCATTTAACTTTAAAAGGTTACAAAATAGATACTGAACTATTTGAAAGTTTTTATTTAAGTCCCTGAGCTATTCGAAAGTTTTTACCTAAGTTTTAAGTATTTTTTTTAAGAAAAAGTTCGGGTAACGAATTTCAAGCAATGATTTGATGATCAATAAGGCGGATCGATACTAATTGACAAGTATAAGAACATACCTTAGATTCAAGTTGGTTTGATGATCACTGTCAAAGATTAGAGAAAAAAAGTTGTTTAGATTTTGGTTCACAGATTCGTGGAGTTCAAAGTTGTTTTATGAAAAGAAAATTGAATTATAGAAGAGAAGGGGAAAAAGAGCTCGATTGGTGTAAATGGTGCGAATAGAGAAAGCCATACAACAGTGATTTTAACAGCCTAGTGACTTCAATGAAAACTTTTGAATAGTTTAATGACCATTTTGTAATTTTTTTTTAAGTTGAGTGATCAAAATGTAAACTTACTAATAGTTGAGTAACCTTAAGCGTAATTTACCATTTATTTTATTTATTAGTTTACTGCTTTTATTATTATTTGGTTAAAATACAATTCCGGTTTTTAGAATTGGATTAGTGATCAAATTGGTTAAGTAATTGATTCTCGTTTTGATTGATTTAATCACCTATTCAATTTTAATTAATTAAGTTATTAAAAAAGTAACTGGGTTATTTATTTATTTATTATCTTAATTCATATCAATTTATAGTTCAATTAATTCTCTCATTTAGTCCAGATTGGTGTACTAGCAGATTTTTGGATCGATTGATCCAATTTCAACAACTACGCTTTTATTGGTTAACGAGTCACTCAATTTTCTCTCCTTTACTCCATATCAATGTACTGGTCGATTCTTGAACGGATTGATCCAGTTTCATTAGCTATACTTTTAAAAAAACAAAATAGAAAGAAAAATTTATGTATCAAATAATAATTTTAATATATATTTTAAAATCCAAAAATTAAATAAATAAAAATATTTATCATCACTTTAACTTTTTTTTTATTAAAAATGATATTAACAATACACATAAATTTAATTCCAAAATCAATCCAATTTGATACATTTATTTAATTCTACTAAATTTATCAAGCATAACAATTTTTATTTTATTATGATATAATGTTTTTTGAGTTCAAATGATTGATTGTAATAAATTGGCATAATATTATAATGCCATCAATACCATTGCTAGAAAGGGACAAAAGATAATAGTAGTGGGAAAGAGACCCTCTTTTCATAGCCAAAGACATATGTGAAACGACAAGTTTGTCCTAGTCAAAACGCATCAAAGCTACGGAGAGTAGGGTGAGTTAGAGGTGATGGATGTAGGGGCGAAGCTAAGAATTCAGTATTGAGGGAGCTGAAATAAAAATTTTAAAATTTAGAGGGATAAAAACAAAAATTTTATCTTAAAAAAAGTTTAAATTGAATATTTAATAATTAGGAGGGACTAAAATTATAATTAATTCACTTAACTAGAGCCGTCAAGGCCCCTGCTTACCATTACCATTAGTTATGCCCTTAAATGGATATTAATCATATCTGTAATTGCTTCACACTGCTCCAAGCCACTCATGTTTTCTTTACTAAGATTTTCTAATTTTTAATATTATGAAATTATGTAATTCGAGTCGTAGTTCGATTGGCATTAGTATTATTGTCAGTTCAAGAGGACGTGGGCTTAAGTGGCTGAAGCGCATTATCCTCCTAAGGGGTGAGAATAAGTTATAAATAGTTCTAAACATTATATTAAAAAGAGCAGATAAGATAATAACCTATAATGAGACGAGATGGAATTTAATCATCAACCTTTTAAAAAAATCGAATTACTATTTTTTAACAAAAATATTAACTAAAATGTTAAAATTTTAAACATAACAGACTACATGTCAATCTATGTATTAAAATTTTAAACATAACAGACTACATGTCAATCTATGTATACTTCATGCTTTAAAAAAAAAAAGTTATTTTGTTATATTTTATTTGAATATTTTTATAATTGTTAAATTATTTGTTAATATGGCGTACAAAACAAATAAAATCATATCAACATGAAGCACATGTGAATTGTCACACAAGTTGTCACGCCAAAATCACTAAAAAATTAATATTTTAATCAACATTTTCATTAATAAAAACAATTTAATTCTTTTTTAAAAAATTTAATTATCAAATTAAACTAAAAAACTAAATTTATAAAAGAAAAAAAAAAAGGGTAAAAACAACAAGATTTTTTTGGGGACAAACAAGGAGACAGAGAGGTAAAACAAGATGAAGAAATTCACCTTTATATTCTTTTAAGACTACCCCATTATTGTTCAAACTAAGCCAGCCTTTGTTATTGAATCATGTGGACTGTGGCACATGCCCCTCTAATCATTACTTCTATTTGAATTTCAAAAATAAATTCCTACCAAAACCCTAATTTGATAAAGGAATTTCCAATAATTTTGAAATTGATTGGGATTATATTACGAGAAATTAGTTTGATTCATAGAAAGTAAGATTATCGGTAGAGGTGAATTCTAAATTTTTGGGTAAAATAAAAATATAAAATTTTGAAGGGATTAATTTTTTTTTAATTTTTTTGGAGGTTAAAGTGTGATTTTTTCGTATATAATCATACATTTTAAAATTATATTGTTGTGTTTAGAAGAAGATTAAAACTTGAGAAAAAAAGTAAGGCTAAACTTAGGATTTGAATATTAGAGTTCTAGCTTTGACGATGTTTAAACTTGTTTTTTGAGTTTAATATTTTTATTTAAATTCTCCTAAATTTAAACTTGAACGAGTAGTAGTTTGGCCCTTAAATAGGTTTAGTTATAATAACAAAAAAGATTAAAATATGCTCTAAGTCATTGTGCTCTTCATACATTTGAAATTTAGTCCTCCTACTTTTATTTTCAATAATTTAGTCATTGAGTTTTTTTTTTTCGGATTTAGAAATGCAAAGCATAATTGTTAACATTGATAAAATTCTTTTATTAAATTCTTGAAATGTCATTTTGTTGATTATATGACTACTAAGTGAATGTTTTTTTTATATTTTAAAATGACCCATTAATAAATTTAAGAATAAATTTAATAATATTAATAATTAAACTTAAATTTTTAAATTAAAAATTAAAAAAAACTTAATTTCAAATGTACGAAAAATATAAAAAAAATTTAATAAAAAATATAAAAAACTTGAAAGATATTTTAACATAAAAAATAATATATACTCTAATTACCTCAAAAGTAGATTTTTCTCCCCACTAATTATCTCCACTTTTTGCCTAATTTAAAAGTAACATTAAACAACTTGGTGGAAAAACTTTGGACTTTGTAAAAAAAAAAAAAAAACTTCAATCTTTAGGTTAAATTTTTTATTAGTTCCTGTACTTTGGGAAAGTTGTAATTTCAGTATCTGTATTTTAATTTGATCAATTTTAGTCTTTATACTTTTTAAATTAGTTGATTTTAGTCCTATCCAAATAGAAACAACTAAATTCTTTTGGCTAAATTAAATTATTAGTCTTATACTATGCATACAGTTATAGATTTAATCCATATACTTTAATTAGATCATTCTAAGTTCCTATATTTTTTGAATTTTAAAATTTCGACCTTGACACAAATGATAGTTTTTAAAAAATTAACTGGACATTTAGCGAGTAATATGTGAAAATAATAAGCTAACATTGTATTACACATATGCAAGGGCGAATTTAGAGGGGCGAGTAAGGGCATTGGCCCCTTCAAATGGAAAATTGTCTTTTAGTCACCTAATAAATTACAAAATTAAAAATTATCATGTGGTAAAATTGTACTTTGACCCCCAAAATGAAAACATTTCTATTTAGTCCTTTCAAAAGTGATGAAATCATAAGTTAGTACAAAATAAAATTGCACTTTAACCTCACAAAAAAGTTATAATTCAATTCCTCCACCTTAAAAAAAATTTCTGAATTCATCCTTGCACATATGATGATATGTTTGACACATCAGAATTCAAAAATAGCAAAACTTAACTCAATGAATTTACAATTATCGTTTAGGGAAAATAGATTTTTAAAATTTAAAAAATACAGAAACTAAAAATGATCAAATTCAAATACAAGGATTAAATCTATAATTTTCGTAAAATACAAAGACTAATATTAGAATTTAAAGTAATCTTTATTAGGGTTTTTATATATAAATTCCAAACATAGTTGTGGGACAAGAATTCAAGTATAATTAAGTTCGAAAATCTACACTTAAAGTAAAACAACCTATAAAGAATAAAAAATTATGTCTTAACCCCAATATTGAGCACCTAATTTTGCATCCTTTTGTCGGCAGATGAAACGTTGCCGTCACAAGTGAAAAATCACAATGAACCCGTTGAGTTGAAATGAGCCCATGCATCCTGAAATTCAAAAGAGCGTAAAATCACATAATTGTATTGTGTTAAATCCGAAAACCGATGTGAGTAATACTCAATTCGATTTTTTCATAAAAAAAATTAACAGTTTAAATTTGAAAATGATTAAACTTAAAATAATTTGAATTTGAAACTAATCGGAATAAGTAAATCTCAAATAGTCTAATTTAAATGACAAGACTCGAATTAACCAAAACTTGAAATGACTTTACCCAAAATTCACATACCTAACTGATTTGAACCCGAAAAGATACAAACATGAAGTAATCCAAAAATTTTAAAATCCGAATTTCTCATGTAGTCATAATATACTATAAATTTCAAATTAGTCATTATATTTTTTGGTAAAAAATGGTAGCTAAATTTTTAGTTTTATCACAATTTATTCTTAAAATTATGTTAACCAATAAGAATAAACGTGACACGTGATATATTCTTATTAATGTTGTACTTTTTTAATTAAAATAAAATAAAACTGATAATTTAGAGATAATTTCTCAATAAAAAAAACACTTTAAAAATCAGTATGGAAATGAGATATAACTTAGGAGAAAAAACAAGAGCTGGCCTAATAAGAGCTAACAATTGGCAAATCTATATGCCATTGTCCTAATAGGAAGACATGTTGGTCAGCAACATTGTATGAAATTTCAACATGTCTTAGCTTGGACATTGTTTGTAGTACAATAATTGGTCATATTAGACAAATTTGGTAGGCCAGCAACTGCACCATAGCCAAATTCCGAAGCTTTACTTCTCTTGACATAATTTTAATTCAGAATTTAAAATTTTAATCCGATTAATTTAAATATAATAAAATAATAATTTAAATAAGAAATTAATTTTAATCTAAAATAGCTTAAACTTAACATGACTAAAATCTGAAATGATCTAAATAAAAAATTTAAAATGACCTAAACTTGATATTATACCATGCGAAAAAACTTAACTTTCAAACTTAAACGATTCGCTGAAACAAACCGAATCTTCAAACTTCCAAACTCAAAGTAACCCAAAAATTATAAAATCTTGAATTGATCATACATTGATAAATCTAATCCAAACCTAACCCGACTCGTCCATTTGACAATTGTATCGGTATGTGGATAAATATTTGTAAAGGAAATCATAATATTACCTGTAGAGCATCAAAGACAATTTGTGCAATGTATTTTTTATCCGAGGCAGCACCTTTTTGTTGTAGTTTATCTGGATGTAGACACAATAGAGCTTTTTGATATGATCTTTTCACTGCAGGTCCTTCAATTATGTCCATGAGAGGCACTGGCTTCCAACCACTATTAGGCCAAAGAATCTGTGTGTTTGTAATGCAACCATTGTTAGTCTTTCAAAGGCAAAAGGCTAGTTCTTTAGATTTGCATCAAATTTAGAATATGATCTATACCGGAAATGATCAAGATCTTAAATGATTCGAATATGTAAAACTCGAAATGACTTGAAATTATCTAAACTCAATATGATTTTAAAAAATCCTAGAAGCAAACTTGAATGACCTTGACCCAAAACTATTCGAACCTTGAATAGCACAAATCTGAAACAACTTGAATTTGAAATGATCAAGATCTAAAACTTGTCTAAACTCACAATGACTTGAATCCAAAATGGCCCGAAAATTTTAAAATTTTAATTTTAGCTGGCCTAAATTGACCTGTTATAAAACCAACTTGACCCGCTTAATTGACAAAGCTTGTGTTCCCTTAAGAATGATTATCCTTTATCAACTATATTATTGGGTATTTCTTTTAATTTGCTTCATACGGTACGTAACATTCCTTTGGGACAATATTTTTACTTGTATCCAAAAATCTAATCCAATTAATCTGAATATGATCCAATTTCATTTGACTGTAAAAGTCAATATTCCTATCCGATCAATCAAAACCTGAAATGACCCAAACTCAAAATGATCTAAGCACGTAACCTAAAATATCTTGAAAGTAGAACCTAATATGACCTGACCCTAACTTCAAAATAGCTTAAATGCAAGAAAACCCGAACTTAAAATAACCCAAAAATTTTATAATCTAAATTAAACTAACTTATATTGATCCCATCTATAACCGACCCAACGCGGCCAATTGAGCTAATAATAACTGAAGTTGGGTCCATTGCTACTTACATATTGCAAGGTTGACAACAGTGAACGGATGTTTCCTTGTTTCCCATTTGACCATTGCTGTATTTTAGCATCAATGGCCTGCATTAAATAATGTAAGAGGCTGAAAAATGTGAAGCAAAATGGGACTTCTTTATATATAATTATTATAAGGAATAATATAATTTTTCGCCCTTGAATTTGACAATTAGATTCATTTTGGTATCTGTATTTTTTTTGTCCTTGAACTTGATAACTAGATCCCTTTTGATTCCTAAATTTGGATTCTGTTAAGATTTAATGATGTGATCGATGTTACTGGATCGAGAATTGATCGATATAACATTCTAAATAAAGGGGATGAACCAATTGACTCGAAAACTGCTTGAAATTGGTAAAAATTAAAAACAGAACAAAAATCGATAGTTAAACAAGTTGAATCGGTTTAATAAAAAAGTTAATTTTTTTAAAAATTTTAAAGTTGAATCAGTTGAACTGGTTGAATAAGGAACCGATAGTATGATCTGTTCAACCACTAATTAGATTATTAAAACATTGAATGTAACACTCTGGGTTGTACTACATCATTAAACTTTTATATTTTTTATGTTTAGGGACCAAAATAGACCTAGTTGTCAAGTTCAGGGGCTAAAAATTATACTATCCTTAATTATAACAGCATTTTACATTACCTTGATTTCTTCCGGATCAATACCAAAATCTGGGAAAATTTTCTCTTCTGGTGTTGGGTCTTCAATCTGTTCTTAAACCAAAATATGCATCTCATTAGGGTTCAACCAAAATCATAATATAAAAAAGAAAACCTACATGCTTTAATGGCTAATTAGATTCATCAATTGAACAGTTCGAATCGGTTTTAAGAGTTGCATCAATCTGGATGGGGTTTATTAACGTTTTAAAGTTTTCATGTCATTTCAGTTTTTGTATATTTTGGATCGAGTCAATTTTAAGTTCAAATTATTTCGAGTTTAAATTATTTTGGGTTCGATTCATTTGAATTTGCAGCGAATTGTTTCAATTTTGGGTTATTTTAAGTTTTTCTGTTTAGGTGATTTCAAGTTTGGATTAATCGGGGTTCAAATTAATTTAAATTCAGATTGAACAAGTTTGAGTTGTTAATTTTTTAAGATTAAATCAAGTTGGATCGAAATTGTATTCAAGTTGAGTGGATCAAACATAAAAAAAAGAAGAAGAAGATAAATAACAAATTTTTATATAAATTTTATTTTAATGTGCAATTTAATATATAAACTTTGTAATTATACATATAAAATTTGATTTTCATGTCGGATTAATATAATAATTTGTGTATGTAATATATTAATATAAAATTATACTAATTTAATAATATTGTTAATAATTACTAAAAATTGAATCAAATCAAAACTTTATGTAAAAAATCATACAAAATTAAAATTCATGTATGATATTATTCGTTAAATCAAAATTTATATATATATAAGAAAAGCATATCACTCATTAACTCAACTATTGCCATGGAAATGGATTGGTGACGTACCGAAAAGTAGTCCTCGGATGATTTTGCTGGATCTTCGATAACAGTGTTGAAGCCATTAGAAAATGATGCCAATAAAGTAAGTAGATAATTAAATTCCAAAATTAATAATCGAATCAGTTTCACCACTGATTTTTAATTCAATTAATTGGTTTGGTTTAAGCTTTATATTATTAAAAAAAATTAAATAAGATGAAATCGTAATATTTACTGTTTAAAAATAATAAAAATTAATTTTTTTATTTACAGTTTAATTTCAAACAAAATATTTTATTTACAAAATCATAAAAATAATTTCAAAATATTGCTTTATTTGATTCTTTCCGTTAAACTGTAGTAGAGGTTACTCAATTATAGCTTCTTCTTTTTTTCTTTTTTTTTTTACTTTTTGGTGACCCAACTATGAAAAATTATAAAATGGTCATTCAATTATTAGTAAATTTCTTTTTTGATCACCTAATTATGAAATGTTACAAAATGGTCAGTCAACTATTCAAATATGTATTTTTTGGTCACTAGCTGACTGATGTAAAGTTGAAAACACCCAAAAATTCACGATAGTTGAGTGACCAAAAAATACAAAATTAAAGACTTGAGTGATCGTTTTGTAACTTTTATAGTTGGGTTACTACTAATATAGTTTACCCATTCTTATTAATAGTATAAGAACTAAATTGTTTCATTTAATTGTAAGATTAACTTGATTTGGTCCCTATAATAGAGGGATCTGCCAATCAAATTCACCTTTCCGAAACCAACATGCATTAAGTAGTAGAAGAATAAGATAAACTGACCGTGATCTATTAATGAACCATTGTTGTTCTTTTGTGCTTCACCTTTACTCATATGATCTGCAATGGGAACTTGGGAAGATGGTTTCTTCTCTTGCGTTGTAGACATATGAATTTTCACTTCATTTTCATTCATTTGAAGATGATTTGGTTCGTTCTCTGGCTTTGGTGATGCATCTTGGTTGAAAATTTTGATGAATTCTTTGACCTTTCCTCTAACTTTGCTTTTCCCATTATCCCATGAGTTCCTAGGTGAACCTTTTTCTCTTGTTGTAATGGCTTCTATATTGTTGGAACTGGCCCTTTTTGTAGTATTTGGTTTCTTGATGTTTTCAACATCTAGAATTTCATCTAATATCTTGGCCATCTCATCTGCATTATGTACGAAAACAGTATGAAAAATCAATTCTAACTCAAATTTGAATTCAAATGCGATTCTATCCAGTTTGATCATAAAATATTAAAAACTTAAATCAAATAACCAGAACTCAAAATAATCTGAAATTGAAATAATCAGAACCCAAAATGATTCAAATCTAAACGAATTAAACCCAAACTTTTGAAAAAAATCATATTAGGACTTTAAAATTTTAAAAATCTTAAATAGTCTCCAAAACATAATAACATGTTCCATTGTTATCAACCAACCCAATACAAAAATGATCGAAACCCAAAATAATCAACTTAAGACGACTAAAACTTACAATGACCTAAACCTAAATAAATTGAACTTAAATATTAGACTAGGATAAAAATAAAATATCTTAAATTAATAAATCAAAATGAGCTAAACTCAAATATCATACCCAAATGGACTCAAAACTACCTTTTACTATTGTTATATTGGCTTCCATATTGATGTTTTCAACATCTAGAATTTCATATAACTTCTTTGAACTCTTCTTAGAAATGTCTTTTGTTCCATCATATCTATTCATCTCATCATTGCCTGCACAATCTAGAATAAAACAGTATAAGAAAGAGCACATAACCACCAAAATGCATCATATGGGTATAATTAGGGATTTCAATTTAGACTTAAAAATTCTATTTAATTAATTTAAATTCGAATTTATTTCAATTCAATTCGATAAAAAATTTAAATAATTCGAATTCGTTGAAACCAAAATAAAAATTATTTAAATTCAGAATAACCCAAAACAAAATGACAAACTATTAAAAAAAAAGTCTATAATTTTAACTAGCCGAACCCAAAAGAAAATAAATCTATAATCACCTAAGCTAAAATGGTTAAAATAAGGGTAAATTATACTAAAGGTCATTAAATTATTAATAAGTTTTAGTTACTTTGTTTAAAAAAATTACAAAATAGCTACTAAATTATTTGAAAATTTTTATTTAAGTCACTGAACTGTTTGAAAATTTTTATTTAAGTCATTGGACTGTTAATTTTTTTTAAAAGTCCAATTAACAAGTTCCAAGTAATGATACGATGATCAGTATGGTAAGTTAGTACCGATCAACAAGTAGAAGAATATATCTTAGATCCAAGTCGATTTGAAGACAAGTGTCGGAGATCGAAGAAAAAATATTTAGATTTTGGTTTGTAGATTCGTGACATTCAAAGTTGTTTCGTGAAAAGAATTGAACTGTAGAAAGAAGGGAAATAAGAACTTTTGATTGGCACAGGCAGTGTGAATAGAGAAGCCTATGCAACAATGATTTCAACGGTCCAGTGACTTAAATAAAAACTTTCAAATAGTTTAGTGATTATTTTATAATTTTTTAAAATTTAGTGACCAAAACATAAATTTAGTAATAATTTAGTAAGATTTGGTGTAGTTTACCATTAAAACAAATAAAATCGAAATAATTTGAATAAGTTAATCATAATGTCAAATCCAAACTTAAAAAACTTAAACTTAAATGATCCGAACCCAAAATTCTCAAAGGAATTTAAGCTCATCCGTACCTTGTTGGTCTTCATGTAAAAGCAATTCGAGAGTTTTAAGCTGAGGCCGAGAAAGGGATCGATCCTCTTCCTTAATAGATCGAACTCTTTCTCCGTCTCCATTTCTCGAATCAATTCTAAAAGATTTAGCATTCGCCGATGTTCTATCACCGGAGACGAACTCATTATCCAATCTGCTATTGCATGTCACCCATCCCTTTAAACTTGAGCATCTCTGCAATTTGTCGCCATTGTTGGAGATCTTAGAACCATTTGAACCTTCGATTGAATTGCTTTTTGTTTCATGATCGTGCTTGGTAGCGTAATAGCTTAAGCTATTTGAAGCTTTAACCTTGTTTTGTGGAGAGCCAGATGTTGGGAGGTCAATTCCTTTGTTCAAAAGGCTGGGGAAAATCAAAATGGCAGCAAAAAAAGTAAGCCATGGAGTAAATAGAGCACAAGCTTCATGTCAAATATTGTTGAAAAATCGTAAAAGGTTAAATTTGGTTTTGGTCACTCTAATATGGTCAAATTTATAATTTAATCCTTGTAAATTTGTTTAAAAAATAAGGTTAAAATATGTCATAAATCCCTGTATGCTTTCAAATTTTAGAATTTAGTTCATATGCTTTCATTTCTAAGAATTTAGTCCCTCTACTTTTCAATTTTTGATTTTGTCGTTGGTCAAATGGTACAATTTAGGCCCTCTAAAATATAATACATTAAATTTAAATATTTTTAGCTTTAGCCTCTGGTAGTAAACAATGAAGTAGCAAAAGGTTCAGCTATGGATAATCATAATTTTTTAATTTTTATTCTAAAAATCATCTAAACACTATGGTTCGAGTCAGTTTTAGATTTTTTGATTTTTTTTTCTCCACCCTAAGCATGGGCAACATTAGAAGGGACAAGCAGGACCTGACCCTAAAATAAATAATTTATATTTTAACTTCACTAAAATTTAAAAATTTAAAAATTAATACATAATAAAATTATATTTTAACTTTTTCAAAATGATAAAATTATGATTTAATTTTTCTAAAAATTATAAAATTTTAAACTTGTAATAAAAAAATTACATTTCAACTCTCTTAAAAAAAATTAATTTAATTTCGATCCTCAATAAAAATTTCCTGGCTTCTAAGGGTGAATTTAGGGGCAGGCAAAGAACTTGGCCCCCAAATGAAAGTCATGTAATTTAGTCCTTTAAGAATGATGAAAATGTAAGTTAATATATGGTGAAATTGTAGTTTGACTCCCTAAAAATGAAAAAATTATATTTGAGCTGTTAAAATTTTAGAATTCACTAAAATTTTTTTTGTATTCGCCCCTGCTAGCTTCAAGCCTGGCGCTAAGCAATATAACAAAATGAAAGCCGAAAAAGAAAAAGGTGAGAACCGAACCTGAACCGACTAGGCAATGAAGTAGCAAAAGGCTCCGCCATGGATGGTGGTGCAAAAGGATCCTTCATTTCATATTTTCTCGGCGAAGAACTCAAACACCGATCATTATTCCCACCAAAAATATCATTAAAGAAATCAGCATTCGAGTGCCTCCGCTGGCTCATCCCTTCTTCACCGCCGAACACTGGTTTTTCACTTGAACCGGACAACCATGAATTCTTCGACGATGCAGAAAAAGATATTTCATCACTTGAACCGAATGAAGATGATGATGAAGATGATGAATCCCTGTTTTCACTAAAACGACGTCGTGTCTCGTGCATCGACGATCTCCTTCTCGGCGGACCGCCGAAGACGTCATTAAAGTCTATATCTGAGCTTAAAGCGACACCGTTTTGTTCTTTATGTGAAAATCCTTGCATCTTCAAATGCTTTACAAACTGTCAAATTTTGCAGAGGAAAACTGATGAAGTTTTATAAGGACCAAAAAAGGGAAAAGGTTTAAATATGCTTTAGTATTTGTACTTTTCAGACTTTTGAAATTTAGTCCTTTGGCTTGTATAATTTAAAAATTGAAGTTCGATTAATAACAGTAGATTATGGTATGCAGTGGATGTAAATGAGACATTGGTGGTCACAAATTATTTGGGTTCGGCTCGAAGAATACTCAAATTTAATTCAGTAATTATTAACTCGAGTTTGAGCTTGAATAACTAGAGCTATTGATCGAGCCGATTTCAAGCTTAGTAATACTTGGCTTATGAGTCTTATTGAGATTTTCATTTTTAATATATACTTTGAATATTTTATATTATTAAATTCAGTTTTTGCCCTTAATATATATTATTAACCTTAAGCTTAGTTATCGAGCCAAGCTTAGGCTTGAGCTTGGATATGAATGAGCTTAATCGAGCTTGAGCTTGAGCTAGAGTACGAAAATTAATAAACTAGCTTAATTGAGATTGATCTCAAGCACCTCGATTATATACTCGAGTCGAGTTCTAACTTAAAGATAGATGTTCGATTGAGATTGAACTAAGTATGGAGCTCCAAATTTCAAGTAGAATTCAAGCTCAAGCTTGCCAATATTCAGGCTCAACTCAGCTCGATTTCACCTCTAAATTGGCACACCCACAATGTAATATATCTATAAAAAAATCGACAAAAAACAAATGAAACTTTGGTTCCAATAACTCTAGCATCGTTGAGATATTAAAGAACACAATGTTTTCGGTAATTTCTCAATTGAGTTATTAATAATTTTCCAATTGAATTGAAACCAGGTGACATAAACTCAGTCAAACGCTTAAAAGAACAGTATAGATACATTCAAATTAATAGTGTTATTAATTAGACTTTAATTTCCAAACCAGGCAAATAGAATGGATTAAATTTCAAAAGTCCAAAAAGTAAAGGGATTGAGGCCAAATTAGACCCAAATTGTCCAAAGATTTGAAGCCACAAAGGCTTTAAAGTGATTTTGTCAGTTTGTTTATGGATAAGAGTAGAAAAATGCCAAAAATTGAAGGGTTTATTCTGTTATTAAGTGGAGACAATTTTAATAAAATCTCATGGCAGCCATTAATTCATGAATTTTTGTGGTACGATGTTTTGTCTCACTTCGTTTTCTGCAAATCTGGCCTGTTATTATGATTTTCCTCTTCTAGTCCTCGAATCTGTTTTTTTTTTTCTCTTCAAGAAGGAATAGAATGGTGACTTAACATTAGAGCTTATCCAATTAGGGGCCCAATCTTTTTTTTAATTGGTTTAGTTTATTTTTATATATAATCCTTTTAACTGTAATCAATCGATCGGTCAACTTAATCAATTCATTGACGAATTTTAGTTTTAATTGGCCTAACTAGGGGTGAATCCAAAAAAAAATTTAGGTGAAAATTTTAAGATGTAAAATATAGATTTTATTCTGTATTAATTTATTAATTTATTGTTTTTGAAAGGACTAAATAAAATGTTTTTTTTTTTATTTTTAGAGGGGCTGAAGCATATTTCTCTCATATATTAATTAATAATTTGATCATTTATTGAAGGCTAGAATTGCAATTTTTCAATTTTGGGTCCCTTGTATCCACCCTGAACCTTACCAAATCGGCTTAACTTTGTTTGGATTGATCGATTAAATCGGCTAATCGATTTTTCTTTCTTGTTTTCTTCTAAGATAGGTTTAAAATAAATTAAAAATAAGATTATTAAATCAATTAATTTGATCTTTTCGGTTATAAATACCCAAAATTCATTTTCAGATTACATTCGAGAGAAAAGGATAGATGTGTAATCAAGTTGAATCAAACTCAAATAGCGACAACGTCAAGCTCAATTTGATTAGAAATTTGAACACAATCAAACATCAATTTCTAAGCTTGAACTCGACTCGAGACTTCATTAACCTACCCAAGTTCGATTAGTAAGTGCAAATATATTTTATAATATAAAAATACATTAAAATGAAAAGTTCAATAAGACTAATGAGCCATATGAACAAAGTATCATAGTGCTCGAATTCAACTTAATTGATAGCTCAAGTTTAAGCTCAACTCGATAATTACTGAGTCCAAATTAAGTTTTAGTCAATTTATTTGGTTCTTGATATATGGAAACCGAATCGATCGAATGAATACCGAAACAAACAGAGTCTTGAGAAAAATAAAAAAACTAAACAGGCAATACAATATGCAGACAAGACAATGCAGCAAACAATTATAATGAAAAGAAAAGAAAAGAAAACAACCAAAACCTTAGTATGCATAATATAGCACAAGTGTACTAATTAAACTGCTTGTAAAGTTTGACAAAAAAAGTTACAGCAAGTAATACAAAGCTTTAAGTTAAAAAGAAAGTGAGTAAAGAAAGATATTCAGACACTCTTCTCGTAAGATAATATCAGAATTACATACCCATAATCATGTAGCTTTTGGAACGAGCGAGAACCGGAGAGTCCATCCATCATCCGTAGGTCGAGATGAGATCCTTGATGGTGTTGTTGCTATCTCACTCAGAGCCATCTGGGTATGGATCCAATGCATCTTGCTTGCCGTTAACGAAGAATTCTACCACTGCTTTCATTCTTCGAAGCTTATCTGGGTGGTAATTTACGTGAACGATTACGGGTTTTAACTTCTTGAGTTTAGCATCTTTCCTTACTGTTTTAAAGAGGACCTTGCTGTTCATGAACATGTAGAAATCCATGGTTCTCTTAGCAGCGTGTAGTCCATCGTAGCCCGGATGTGATGGGAAAAAGAGTTCCTCATTAAAAACGGCTTGGTCCCATGAGTTTGATTGTTTAGCTAGCCGATCAGCTACACGGTCCAAAAGCTCGATTGAAGGGATTGTAGGTCTTATAAAGAAGAAACCAGAGTTGTATACCCATATTCTCATTGTATGAGCATAACGTGCCCAACCCATCGCAGGTTCATCGAAGACATCGTTATATCCATAAGCAGTCATATTGTTGTGACCATCAGTCATGGACTCTACGTCAGAATCCCGGTAAAGATGGTTGAATGGGTTTTGTAAGTATATTATATCAACATCCGAGAGAAGGACGCTGTAACCCAGTTGCAAAAACTCCCTTAAAATCCGGAACTTCAATCCAGAGACAGCATGATTGCCTCCTGATCTCCCAACGGCATCAATACCCGCATCTGGATCCCTTTTGTACACCGGGACATCATTCGATTTGCAGAACTCTTCAATGTGGTCATCTAAAGCTATAACTAGGTAATTAGGTATACCGACTCTCTTGATGCTAGAAAACCAAACCTCCAACATCTCTTTCACATTCGAATTGGCGAGTGCAACTATAAGCTCTTTCCGAACAGCTACTTTCTCCAAGAGCTTAGCCAACCTTGGGTTCACGGAATCGTCGGGAACAACAGTCGGGTTAGTTCGTAAAGCTTTGACAGTACCAAAAGGTCCAGCTTTATGCTGCTCACCCAACACCAAAAACTGCTTCTGAGCTTGATCTTTTCCTTGTTCGGCCAGTTGTAGCCTTTCCGTCAAATCCCTGACTTGTTTCTTTAATTCGGAGTTCTTCTCTGATAGGGATACGATTTCAGACTTCAGCATCTTACTCCGCTCCGAGGATTCACATGACGAAGAACCAATCTGAAAAATAGCCAGGACAAAGAAAAAAGGCAAAACCATACCCCCATCAATCAATTAATAAAAATGAAAAAAAATGAGTAAATTTTCAATGTTCAGACATCCCATTAAGAATGACGGGGTTAAGGTGTGTTCAAGGATCAAACCGGGACCTGATGTCAACCAAGATTCCATTCAACAGAAGTATTTCCCATTACAACACGGGCTTGGTTGACACAAATGCATACTATTAACTTATATCTCAAAGCTAGCAATTCGCATTAGACATTTTTATGTAACAAAAGGTTGGCCAAACTAAGCTCAATCAAGAGAAAAATATCAAAAAAAAAAAAAAAAAAAAACCAAGGCTAAAGTCTAAAGGATATTAGGCTTACCATAACCAATGGAAATGTAAGACATCAACTATGTTCCAAGATTTTATCACTACCATTACATAGTTTTAGTTTGTCCTAACCTATGATGCTCGAACTCTTCATTTTTCTTTAAGTATCTGTGCCTGACACTCATGTCCAACACTGTAATAGGGAGATACAACCTCTAAACTCGTGTCCGACACTACTAGCATCGGACAACTACACCCAAATCCGAGTAATACAGGTGCTAAGTAAATTTCCAAATAAGAGAACACAATTTTATCACTACCATTACCTAGTTTTGGTTCGTGCTAAGCTATGATAGTCGGACTCTTCATTTTTCTTGAAGTATCTGTGTCTGACCCTCATGTCAGACACACAAATACAGAGATACAACCTCTAAACTCATGTCATGACACTACCAGTATTGGACACCTATACCCAACTCCGAGCAACATAGATGCTAAGTAAAATTCCTACTAAGAGATCAAGTTCATTCAAATCATTTGGTTTTTCATTGAAAACCCAGATCTTAAAATCAAATCCTTTTTCCCACTCTAGAACGAGTCAACACAGTTAAGAACACTCATTGATCCGAAAGTCAACTCAGCCCCATTCATACACTAACTCATTAACCATCTAAACAACAAACATTAATAGATAAAATTCCAAGAAAATAAACAATTTAAAACGGAATTTAAAAGGGAGGGTTTATCAAAAACCTGGAAATTCGTTTTCCCGATTCGACGATTTTGAACTGAGGCAGCGGGATTGAAGAGACCGTAAGGGAAAAGGAAAGCGATGACACAGCCGAGGAGAACGCCGATCACAATGGCTACAACGATTCGGGATCCACGAAACGATGCCGTTTTGTCCCTACGACCAACCGCCATTAGTCCCAATACTGAAACAAGAACGGCGAAAACAGAGAGATGAAGAAGAAAAATGGGTCTTTGTTTAAATCTACAGCAAAGTTGACGAATTTAAGCTACTATTTTTCTGGGTTTTATTTTTAATTTTTTGGGGGATTTATTTAATTTTTATTCAGAGAGATACACAAATAAGCTTAGTCGTTGCTGAGAAGTTGATTTTTTTTTTTTAAATCTATATATATTTTTTGGTTTTTTAGCAAAGAACATTGAGGAGGTTAGATTTGGTGCTTTCGCGACCATTGTAAAAGATGGAATTTAGATCCTTGATCTTTGATAAAACTTAAAATTGTTAGGTACAAGGAAATGATCGGACGGCTACAAATGATTCGTTGACTTTGGTACTGTATTAGCGTGCTGAGCGGGATTGGATTATCTTAGATTCCAAAATTTCCAAATAAACAAATTGGCTAAAATATTAATACGATATTTAAAAATTAATATTAATTTATTATTTACAATTTGGGTTATTTTACCTTTAACCAAAATTCTAATCTGATGCCTGAATTTTGCTCTAACATTGTTGATATAATACTACAGTATTAGCCGATTGACTCTTAGTTCAATCTAACATAAGTATTATTATCAATGTAAGACGTGAGTTTAAGTGCGTTGAAGCACATTATCTTTCTATTTATGAGATGAAAATGAATGATATATCGTTCTAAGCATTATGTCAAAAAGAACAAATATGATCTGATTCTATAATTAAATTATTAAAAAAATATAATATTAAAAATTAAGTTTTATAATTAAATTTAAATACAAATATTTTTATTATTTGGATCATATCAGTCCAAAATGAATAAAAGTTTGGCCAAGCTTGACTTAGTACAAACAAGTCACTTGCCCAGTCAACAAGTTTATTTAAAAAATAAATAAATATTAGTTAAAATATAGGTTGTACTTTTTTAAATTTAGAATTTAAGTTTTATATTTTTATTTTTAAGAATTTAATTACTCTATTTTTTAAAATTATAAAAAAAATATTTTATTAAATTAAAGCTCATTGTAACATTATTTTTGTAGTCGCATGGCTATTAAATAAGTTTTTTTTATAATTTTAAAATATCACACATATAAATTTAACGAAAAAAATTTACTTGTGTTAACAATTAAACTTGAATTTTGAATTCCGAAAAGTAGATGGATTAAATTCATAAAAATAAAAGTATAATGACCAAATTTCAAATTTGAAAAGAGTAGAGAGACCAATGGAATATTTTAACCAAAGATATTAGAGCTTATTTAAATAAAATTATAAAATTCAAAAGCTTGTTTATTAGTTTATTCTAACAAATTATCAGTTTATCTCTTTATTTTAGTAATGTTTTATTAGCAAATTGAACCCTGAATTATATTTTAATTTTCAGATTGCTTCATAAAAAAAATTTTAGTGAGAAGTAGACCCTAAACTTTAAATTTATCTCAATTTACCTAAAAAATGATATCAACTAATAACAACATAACACATGGCACATTTTTATTGGACGTCATGGTTTTATTCCAAAATAAATATGATAAAAATTGATAGTTAAGGGATCATTTCTTACCAAAAAAACGTTAAGGATTAATTTAAAAATTATAGTATAGTTTAAGGGCTAATTTACGAATAAAACCATGATAATAATAATTGCAAGTTAGGCCGATGCCTATTGCTAGATGGGACTTATTTTATGACATTAATAAAGCAATAAAGAAACAAAGACTTACGACAGTTTTGTTTTGTCTGGTTTTTCTTTGACAACAAAAATTGCATTTAATAATATTTACAATAATGGTTGTGATTTGAACATGGAGAGCATCATCTCGCTTACTAACATTTATGAAAATTTTATATGAATTTTTATTTGAAAATTTTAATCATATTCGTATCAGATAGATACTCATATTTGATATTCGTATTTGAATTTAAGCAACATAAGTTCAAGATAAATCATTTGTAAAATTATGTTACCGAACTTGAATTTAATTTGGTTCATGTAAACATTTTTTGATAGAAGTGTGTAAGATATCGATTAAACCGAATTTATTCAATTAGTTATCAATTTTGAATATCTAAATTGATAAATCGATTAAGCATTAAATTCAATACAATATACTTACCTAACCACGATGAAAAAAAATCAATTATACATATATAGAGGTCTTTAGGTGTTGGGCCAAACACTAACAAAATTTTTAGGTCTACTTGATAGGTCTGGGCCCGACTTAAAATATGAATCTAAAATTTTGCCCAAATTTAACTCGGATAAAAATGTTAAAACCTGAATCTGGGCCTGCCCACCCATATTAAAAATTTTATATTTTTTTATATAAAAAATTAAAAAATATAATACATAAAAAAAACTAAAAACATTAAAATAAACATTTCTCAACAAATTAAAAATAAATTAAAATTAAAATATTTATACTTAAATAATACTAAGATAGGTGCGGTTTAACAATCAAATGTCTCTACAATAGTAGCAAAATCAACAATAATACAAAAGTTATACAATATCTAAACAATAACAACAAAATAGTAGCAACATAATAGCGAAACAGTAAGGAAACAACCGCCTATTTTCAAAATGAGTTAAAAAATCTTACTCGAGGCCCGACCCGTTTTTTAAATAGGCCTTATTTTTTTGCTGAAGCTCATTTTTGAACTTATATTTTTTCCCCAACCCTCACTTTTTGAGTCAGTACGGCCTATAAACAAATCTATACATATGTGAACCAATCCAAATATAAAATAACTCAGCCCAATTAACAAACTCAAATATAAAATAACTCGAACCACGTATAATTAATTAATTAAATATAAAATATAGTGAAATATAAGATAACCCAATTAATTAATTTCGATAAATAACTCAACCCAATTAAATTGCCCAGCCTACCCTACCCAATAGAACCCAACCCAACTTAGTTAATTAATTAATTAATTAATTTTATAAATAGATATTGGAAAAGAAAAAAAACCATTTAACTCAGTTTAATTAATTCGATTTTATTAGTCTAGTGGATTCATTAGATTTTTTATATTTAAAAACTGAATAGAGAGAATATACATTTTTACTAAGGAGGATTCAATAAATTGGGTGCTCAAAATCTAAACTTAATCCTCCAAACAAACAAGGAGAACTAACAAAGGAGCTAAGGAGTGGAGGATCGGGTATATTAGCCGTCCCTTCTAGCATCAAGATAACCCTTTTAATCGACGGTCGAGACGATGCTTGATCTTGGGTGCACCATTATCCGACCTTAACCATCTTCTCCAATTTACTCTTCTCCACTAATTCATCATTTTGCACCAGCTTCTCCACTTCATTAGCCTTGAAACAATCATGTACCCAATATGCAAGAACTTGTTCGTTTTCCGGAACATCCATTTTCAGACTCCTTCTACAACAAATGATCTCGAACAGCATTATTCCGAAGCTATAAACATCGGCTTTCACAGTTATTGGTAAGTTTTGATGCCACTCTGGGGCAACGTATCCCCTCGTCCCTCGGATTTCAGTGTATGTCCGAGATTGGTTGGGCATCAATAGCTTGGCTAATCCGAAATCTGCAATTTTCGCGCACCCTTTGTCGTCCATTAGGATGTTTTCGGGTTTGATATCGCAATGGATAATCTGAGTCTCGCATTCTTCATGCAAGTAACAAATTCCTCTCGCTATACTCAATACTATTTCGACTCTTCCTTCCCAAGTTACCTTTAAGTTCGATTTGAAAAGAAAATCTGCAAGAGAACCGTTTTTCATGTACTCGTAAACCAGAAGCCTATTAGTCCTGTCGTAGCAATAACCGAGCAATCGAACGAGGTTCTTGTGATGTATTTTCCCGATGGCTTTCATTTCATTCAGGAAATCTCTTTCACCTTCGGCCACCACTTTTTCCAGTCTATTGATGGCTACTGTTCTTTCGCCATCGAATAGCACCCCTTTGAAAACCGTCCCGTAAGCTCCTTTACCGATCACGTCCACAAAATTGTTGGTTGCATCTTTAAGCGCCTCGAAGGAAAATGATTTCAAGGCAACATCTTCAGCAACTCGATTATTTACCAAACGCAAAACACGCTTGTATTTTCGAACATAAGCACGATACTTTCGAACGCCGATCGTTGCTACAACTAGAAACCCGAGCGTCAAGCATGCCATGGCAATACTAATGATTAACTTATCCAATCTTAGCTTCCTTTTCTTTTTCCTTGTCCCAACACCAGCAAGTTCTCCACCAATCAAAAATGCAGTAACTTGACCACTTGATACTCTCCTCCCAAACCGTAACGGCAACTTCATCATTTTACACACCTCGCTCGAAGACAACAGCTTCCATAACGACAATCTTGATAACACTCGGCTCTACAACTGTTCTTTGTCATCGACGAGAGACTCGAATACGCATCATCTTTCCAAGACACATCGTTCACCTCAAGAAAATCAAAAGTTCGGCCATTTCTTGTGTTACAAGCAACTAAATTATAGTTCTTTCGGCAACCCAATTCCTTTCGCTTCTCGTTGATATAATCGAAATGAGGAGGACATTGACAAACGGGTTCCCCATCCATCATAACACAATAACTATTCTCACCGCACAAATCTAAAGGATCGCATCTATAATTAGAGGATGACCATTCGGTGTACCAGTCATCAAATCGGTTAGAACTATGTGAGTACAATCGAAATATACCATCCGTATCAATTGTTGCACGATACACGGACTTACCCGAGGCATTAACGTAGTTCGTATTAATACTTTTGATGTTGAACCCGGTATCATTTAACAAATATAGGTGACCATTACCATCAAGATTCAAGCTCACACCATATCCAGCATTAAATGTATTAGTAGCCCAATAAGCAGCACCACGTTCCAGTACTGCTCCAACAGGGTATTGGACCAAATTCCCATCACTTAGCATAAGAATTAAAAATTTTCCGCTACCATGATCCGACTCGGCAACACTCGAAACGAGCTTACCGGTCACCGCTAGACGTTGTCCTGGTAAAATGGTATCGGTCGGGAAATCAAAACTCTTCCATACGATCCCACCACTCGAATTCAACAAAACAAAGTTACCCGAATCGAGCATCGAGGCCGAAGTTGCTACCGTGACACGTTATCACTACTAGTATCGGCAATGAGTACGTCTTGACCTTGCTTTGGTCGAACAATAAGGGTACCTTCGGTGGTTAAAACCAATGTGACATCGCTAGGGAACGGCGAGGCATCTCGGTTAGCCGTCCATACAATTGTTTTCTGCCGGATGTTTCTGAACCATATGCCTACGGAGTAACCGTTTTTGTATCGGTAGAAACCGAAAGCGAACTGGCCGGAAGGAGATAGCAAATATGAATTATTAATGGGTGAAAGAGAAGAACCTGGTTTGCTAATAGAGCTTGTTGATTGAGCATTTGTTGCATTAAATACAAAATTTAAAAGAAGAAGAAGAACAAGAAACGCCATTAAAGTGGAAGACAGAGCTTGTGTGTTTTTTTTTTTTTTTTTTTTGCGGTGCTTGTGACTAAAAAAAGTAGATGTGATCCAGTGTGATAATAGTGCATTAGGACGTGAAATGTAAGTTAGAAATTATTAGTCTAAATTATCGATTTAGTCCTTGTGCTTAAACTTTATTTTTTTCAGATGGATAATTATCAAAATCCAATATAAAAATAATTGTATGTATTTAATTTTTTAATGTATACAATTGAATCAAAATCAAAGTTTCATAAAAATATATATAAACCACAATTCAAGTTTCATGTGTATAATTATACTAAATCAATGTTAATGTATATAATTTCGATCAAAGTTCGTGTATAAATTTGATATTTAGCCCTTGTTTTTTACCTTCACTTTTCAAAATTTAAAATTCTAGTCTTGATTGACCAATAATCGTTATATTTTATTGTTTTTAAAATATTATGCGCCAAACATATTATTATATGTGTAACATTATGCCTGCTTATTATTTTCACATAATATTTACACACACAAAAAAAGCCACATATTTTTAGTTACTAGTTTTAATGACTGTTATTTTTAATCATGACTGGAATTTCAATTCACCGTTTATGCATAAAACAGGACTAATAGCATAATTTTACCTAACAGATTTAACATGTGCAATTTGAGTTAGTACTGAAATTTTAGAATACCAAAAATATAAGGACTAAAATTGGTCAAAAAATAAAGTAAGGATTAAATCCATAATTTACATATAATAGAAGGACTAATAATCAAAGTCCTTAAGTCGTTAAAATTCTTTGTGTAAAGAAGAAAAAAGCATATAAAAGATTCAACAAAATACACCCCTTGAGATTCACGATTAAGGACTTTTCTACCGTCTTTTTCTTGGTTGACTGACTTTTCTACCGTCTTTTTCTTTGGTTGACTGTACTAAGTAAACGGAAAACCAACGGTACTAATTTGTTGTCAATTAACCTACGGCCTTGATTTCAAGTCTTCGGTTCTTATATACATCGATATTATTATGTATATAGAGGTGTTGATGGGTTTGGCTCTCCTCACCCATATTAAAAATTTTATATTATTTTTATATAAAAAATTAAAAAATATAATACATAAAAAAATTAAAAATATTAAAATAAATATTTTTAACAAATTAAAAATAAATAAAATAAAATTATTTATACTTAAATAATACTAAAATAGATGTAATTTAACAAGTAAATGTTTCAACAATAATAGCAAAATTAACAATAAAACAGAAATTATATAATATCTAAACAATAATAAAAAAATAGTAACAACATAATAGCGAAACAGTGGGAAAACAACAGCCCATTTTCTAAATGGATTAAAAAATCTTACCCGAGACTTGACCCGTTTTCTAAACAGGATTTATATTTTTACTAAAACTCATTTTTTAAACTTATATTTTTTTCAAACCCTCTCACTTTTGAATCGGTCCGACCCATAAATAAATCTAATCATATGTGAGCCAACCCAAATATAAAATAAATTCAACCACATAATTAATTAATTGATTAACTATAAAAAATAGTGAAATATAAAATAACCTAACTCAATTAAATTGCCCAAATATAAAACAAGCCTACCCTGCCCAATAGAACCCAACCCAACTTAATTAATTAATTAATTAATTTTATAAATAGATTTTCAAAAAAAATTATCCTTCAACTCAGTTTGGTTATTTCGTTCATTAAATTCTTGATATATAAAAATCGAATCAACTAAAGATATATTCTTACCTCTTAAGAAGTATTTAATAAATTCAAGATTCAAAATCTAAACATCTTCCTATATTCTAATATTATAGAAAAATTTCGTGATTACACTGTAAATTTCATCAGGGTGATAATATACATATATAAATATGTATATATCTGTCGTGATTCATTAGTGTAATTCACAACTAAATAAGTATGAACACTATATTTTTTACGCTTGGCAAAGTTAAAGTCTTGTCTCCTGACACAAACATGATCTAAGGAGAACTAACAACGGAGCTAAGCGGTGGAGGATCAGGTATATTAACCGTCCCTTCTAGCATCAAGATAACCCTTTTCATCGACGGTCGAGACGATGCTTCATCTTGGGTGCACCATAATCCGACCTTAACCATCTTCTCCAATCTACACTTCTCCACTAATTCATCATTTTGCACCAGCTTCTCCACTTCATTAGCCTTGAAACAATCAATTACCCAATATGCAAGAACTTGTTCGTTTTCCGGAACATCCGCTTCCACACTCCTTCTACAACAAATGATCTCGAACAACATTATTCCGAAACTATAAACATCGGCTTTCACGGTTATTGGTAAGTTTCGATGCCACTCTGGGGCAACGTATCCCCTCGTCCCTCGGATTTCGGTGTATGTCCTAGTTTGGTTAGGCATCAATAGCTTGGCTAATCCGAAATCCGCAATTTTCGCGTACCCTTTGTCGTCCATTAGGATGTTTTCGGGTTTGATATCGCAATGGATAATCTGAGTCTCGCATTCTTCATGCAAGTAAAGAAGTCCTCTCGCTATACTCAATACTATTTCGACTCTTCCTTCCCAATTTACCTTTAAGTTCGATTTGAAAAGAAAATCCGCAAGAGAACCGTTTTTCATGTACTCATAAACCAGAAGCCTATTAGTCCCGTCGTAGCAATAACCGAGCAATCGAACGAGGTTCTTGTGATGTATTTTCCCGATGGCTTTCATTTCATTCAGGAAATCTCTTTCACCTTCGGCCACCACTTTTTCCAGTCTCTTGATGGCTACTGTTCTCTCGCCATCGAATAGCACCCCTTTGAAAACCGTTCCGTAAGCTCCTTTACCGATCACGTCCACAAAATTGTTGGTTGCATCTTTAAGCTCCTCGAAGGAAAATGATTTCAAGGCAACATCTTCAGCAACTCGATTGTTTACCAAACGCAAAACACGCTTGTATTTTCGAACATAAGCACGATACTTTCGAACGCCGATCGTTGCTACAACTAGAAACCCGAGCGTCAAGCATGCCATGGCAATACTAATGATTAACATATCCAATCTTAGCTTCCTTTTCTTTTTCCTTGTCCCAACACCAGCAAGTTCTCCACCAATCAAAAATGCAGTAACTTGACCACTTGATACTCTCCTCCCAAACCGTAACGGCAACTTCATCATTTTACACACCTCGTTCTCGAAGACAACAGCTTCGCAACGACAATCTTGATAACACTCGGCTCTACAACTGTTCTTTGTCATCGACGAGAGACTCGAATACGCATCATCTTTCCAAGACACATCGTTCACCTCAAGAAAATCAAAAGTTCGGCCATTTCTTGTGTCACAAGCAACTAAACTATAGTTCTTTCGGCAACCCAATTCCTTTCGCTTCTCGTTGATATAATCGAAATGAGGAGGACATTGACAAACGGGTTCCCTATCCATCATAACACAATAACTATTCTCACCGCACAAACCTAAAGGATCGCATCTATAATTAGAGGATGACCATTCGGTGTACCAGTCATCAAATCGGTTAGAACTATGTGAGTACAATCGAAATATACCATCCGTATCAATTGTTGCACGATACACGGACTTACCCGAGGCATTGACGTAGTTCGTATTAATACTTTTGATGTTGAACCCGGTATCATTTAACAAATATAGGTGACCATTACCATCAAGATTCAAGCTCACACCATATCCAGCATTAAATGTATTAGTAGCCCAATAAGCAGCACCACGTTCCTGTACTGCTCCAACAGGGTATTGGACCAAATTCCCATCACTTTGCATAAGAATTGAAAATTTTCCGCTACCATGATCCGACTCGGCAACACTCGAAACGAGCTTACCGGTCACCGCTAGACGTTGTCCTGGTAAAATGGTATCGGTCGGGAAATCAAAACTCTTCCATACGATCCCACCACTCGAATTCATCAAAACAAAGTTACCCGAATCGAGCATCGAGGCCGAAGTTGCTAACCGTGACACGTTATCACTACTAGTATCGGCAATGAGTACGTCTTGACCTTGCTTTGGTCGAACAATAAGGGTACCTTCGGTGGTTAAAACCAATGTGACATCGCTAGGGAACGGCGAGGCATCTCGGTTAGCCGTCCATACAATTGTTTTCTGCCGGATGTTTTCGAACCATATGCCTACGGAGTAGCCGTTTTTGTATCTGTAGAAACCGAAAGCGAACTGGCCGGAAGAAGATAGCAAATATGAATTATTAATGGGTGAAAGAAAAGAACCTGGTTTGATAATAGAGCTTGTTGATTGAGCATTTGTTGCATTAAATACAAAATTTAAAAGAAGAAGAAGAACAAGAAACGCCATTAAAGTGGAAGATCGAGCTTGTGTGTTTTCTTGTTTTTGCGGTGCTTGTGAGGAAAAAAAGTAGATGTGATCCAATGTGATAATAGTGCATTAGGACGTGAAATGTAAGTTAGAAATTATTAGTCTAAATTATCGATTTAGTCCTTGTGCTTAAACTTTATTTTTTTTAGATGGATAATTATCAAAATCATACATGAATTTTGATGAAATGTACAATTTGATACATGAACATTACTTTTATGCGATTTTATACATGAAAATTTAATTTGATTAAATTTTCACAAACCACTAACAATATTTTCGAATTAGCATCATTTTATGTTGATATATTACATACATAAACAATTATATTAATCCAATATAAAAATAATTGTATGTATTCATTTTTCTATGTGTACAATTGAATCAAAAGCAAAGTTTCATATATATATATATATATATATATATATATATATATATATATATACATATATATAAACCACAATTCAAGTTTCATGTTTATAATTGTACTAAATCAATACTCATGTATTAAATTACATATTGGATCAAAGTTCGTGTATAAAT
This sequence comes from Gossypium longicalyx, assembly GCA_025698465.1. Lineage (NCBI taxonomy): Eukaryota > Viridiplantae > Streptophyta > Magnoliopsida > Malvales > Malvaceae > Gossypium > Gossypium longicalyx. Next base: position 788,492 of record CM047000.1, on the reverse strand, counting down.
TTGATATTTAACCCTTGTTTTTTACCTTCACTTTTCGAATTTTAAAACTCTAGTCTTGGCCAAACAATAATCGTTATATTTTACTGTTTTTAAAATATTGTGCGTCAATTATATTATTACATGTGCAACGTTATGCCTGATTATTATTTTCATATAATATTCACACACAAAAAAAAAAACCACTTTTTTAGTTATTGGACTTAATGACAGTTGTTTTTAGTCATGACTGAAATTTTTCAATCCACCGTTTATGCATAGAACAAGACTAATAGCAGAATTTTTGAGTCAGGACTGAAATTTTAGAATACAAAAAATATAAGGATTAAAATTGGTAAAAAAATAAAGTAAAGATTAAATTCATAATTTACATATAATACAAGGACTAATAATAGAGTTTGAACTTTCAAAGTCCTTAAGTCGTTAAAATTCTTGGTCTAAGAAGGAAAAAGCATATAAAAGATTCAACAAAATACAGCCCCTGAGATTCACTGTTAAGGACTTTTCTACCTTCTTTTTCTCTGGTTGACTGTACTAAGTAAACGGAAAACCAACGGTACTAATTTATTGTCAATTAACCTGCTGCCTTGATTTCAAGTCTTCGGTTCTTATAGACAATCGTATAGAAAATCATATTTGAAAAGCTAAATTTAGATTTATATTTTTGTCAGACGTGGGTTCGAGTTTTTCTATTTAAAGGTTGAAAATGAGCTATAAGTAATGTTAGAATTATATAAAAAGAGTCGATATAATAAAAACCTATAACGAAATTTAAGTTTAAAAACAAAAATGATGGTTGATTAAGATGTAACGAAAGAAGTTATTAGATTGGTTGATTTGAGGATCGGTATGGATCAGTTAAATCGAATAAAAAATTGATTGAATTGGGTCGTTGAATCGGATATTTAATTATTTATTTAATCGAATTGAGTGGAACAGTAAACTAGTGGACTGAACAATTTGACCACTGATCGAAAGAAATTTATTAGACTGGCTGAATTGAGAACCAGTACGGATCAGTAATACCATGTAAAAAACCATTTGAACTAATTGAATCGAATTTATTTTATTTTATCTAATAATTAATTTAATCGAATCAATTGGACTAATGAATTGGTAGCCTAAGCAATTAATCACCGGTCCGAAAAAAAGTTATTAGACTGGTTGACCTAGAAATAGATACAAATTGATTGAGCTAAGCAAAACACCGTTGAATATGAATTTTTATTTTTATTTTAAATTTTTTAATAATTTATTTAATCAAATCGTGTAAACCAGTAAAATTAATAATTAGACCAATTTAATCGTTAATCCCTGAAAACTTTGGTCGTAAGTTCAAACTCGAGACAACCTGTTTTTTCCCTTTCCTTTTTTTCTTCTCTTAATTGTAGTGTAAAGCAACGTTTGGATGACTTTTGCTGTGTATCCATTGATGTTTGTATTGCATTGGCGTTCTAAAAAAGTCATTATCGCTATTTGAAATTGTGTTGTTATGTCATAGGAAAGATAGCTATACCGATTCGGTATACTCTAAAAATACATTTGGTACAATATTAACGATCTTTCAAAAATTGAATTTCGATAAATTCCTGTTTACTAATCCTATTTTTTACAGAATCGTCCCCCTATAAGAATATGTCGAGCTCAACATGTTTGGAAACACAGAAAAATATTCTGTTGCTGATATTATTACCAGTATTCAATACTGGTTCATTCATAGTATTACTATACACTACTGATCTTTTTAACTAAGTGTGATCGGATATCTATAAAAATTAATTTTTTAAATAATTTAAAAAAAATTAAATATGATATTTTTAACCCATTTCTAATTTAACCAACCGAATCAATTCAATTCCACCCATATCACATATACATTAAAAATAATCATAGGCAGATATGTATGTTCAAAACACCAAATATATACATTAGTCAAAGCACAAATATCCCACTAATTAAGTTCATTATATATATACATATTAATCCCAAATGTATGCATGGAAGTCATTTTTCATCCATGTTTCATGTTTTGAGACCCTTTACATGCCACACAATCTAAGATTTTCAAAATCAAATTTATAATCAAATCACTTAAACTATTAATTTAAGACAGGGATGAAGCTAGAAATTTTTTTTGGAAGAGCCGAATTAAATTGTATATTTTTATGAAAGTTAAAATATATTTTTTTTCATTTTAATAGCCCATATGTTTAAAATTTTAAAGGATTAAATAAAAAATTTGTCATTTTAGAAGTAAAAGTGTAATTTTACCTATACTAACTTAAAATTTTATAAATTGTAAAGGGTCAAAAGTCAAAATTTCCCATTTTAGGGGGGCCAAGGTACCTGCCAATCCCCCAGTGCCCCTGGTTCATGATTCAATTAATTTGATTAATCTAATTGACAATTTATTACTAAACGTGAATTCAGCTCGATTGATAACTCAAACTGAACTCGATAATTACCGAATTGAATCCAAATTCTTTTCAAATTGAACTCAAATAATTTACAAATATCAATATCTCATTTACACCCGAAAAAATACACAAAAACAGCCTAAATGAATTGACATTCAGACAGCAAACAAATGCACAAAGAGTCAGGCTATTGGTAAGCATAAACAAATTAGATTCCAAGAAAAATAATTGCAAACAAATGGAATTTTAAGTGCATGGTCAAATAATTTCCAATTCACTTGTTTTATTATATTTTAATTTAATTTGTTATCCGAACAAAAAATAATTACGATATTTTATACAAATATAAAATTATTTACACTGTTTTTAACAATTAGATCCAAATTGTTCTTGATATAAATACACGTATTTATAATTTGATTCACATGTTTAAAACTATTATTCATGTTGGATCTAAAATGGTAACTGAAATAAGGGTGAAATCAAGATAGAACCGAGCTACTCAAGCTCGATTAAGCTTGTTTGCCAATTTTTGTACTCAAGTTCGAGCTTGACTCAATAACGTAATTTAACAATATCAATAGTTTAAGGATTTAATTAGAATATTTCGAAGATCAATGGTTAATTTAAAATATGTTTAGAATTATTCATAATCTCTTTCTAACTCATAAATAGGAAGGTAATGCGCTTCAACGCACTCGAACTCACATTCTTCTATGTTAACAATAATATCCATGTCAATCGAATTAAGACTCAAATAACAACTTCATTAATATTTTATTCTTAATATTAATATAAAAAAAAGCATGATAAAGAACAAAAATATATTAAAATTAATTTAAAATATCAAAATTTTGTAGAATGCATATTAATGCAAACCGATATTGAAACCGTACGGATCTCCGAAATCTTTTAAAATTAAAATTGTACCTCTAAAGCAAAGCTGAGCTATTGGGTGCACCATACGGCGTCGTAGCAGCTGGTTCACCATTGAAGCCACCTCCAAATTGAGTGAACAAAGCAGATAATCCATTTGAAGTTCCACCGCGGCCTCCGCCTCCGCCTCCGCCGCCGCAAATGCCAAGCCCTAGAAGATCAAGCGTCGACGTAGGCTTGTCTCCGGTAGAGGGTGTTGTGGATGATGATGATGGTACTGCAAAGCTTAGACCACGAAGTAGTGAAGGGCTCGATGTCGCCGCCGCACCCATTTGGGATGCCTTTTGTAGCAACGCGGTGGCGGACATGGCTGGTTGAGGTGACGGTGCAGTGAAGATGGAGGAGGAGCTATTGTTGGAGAGGTAGAGAGGGGAGGAAAGAGAAAGAGATATTGTCTCTAAGGGTGGTGTTGATGCTAATATGGTAACTAAAACGTCGCCGCTTGAAGCAGAGATGCTGGTGGTTGGCGGTGGTGGATCTGGTGGTGAAAGTCTCATCGGAATTCCTAGCATTTCTGTATAAGCATATATAAAGTGGTATAATTAAAAAAAAGTAAAATTCTCATAATTATGAATTTAATCTTTATATTTTAATTATGCAAATCTGGTCCTTTTACTTTTATAAAATTATTAGTTAGTCCATATTGTTAACACCGTTAATTATCTTTGGCGACCCAATAAAATGCTAATGTTAAAAAAATAAGTGTTAAAAAAATAAGTGTTAATATACTACTTAGTGCCTGATTTTGATTTCAATATTTAATTTAATATTAGGTCTTTTTTGTCTTAGAAAAGTACTTAAGTTTGGTTTTATTATTCAATTTGGTACTTGAATTTTTCTTTTTTGTCCCAATTATCAATGTTTCTTACTAGAGCACACGAGTCAAATATTCATTAAACCACATTATATCATTTGGTCAAAATATTAAATTGAACATTAAAACTAAACTTAAGTACTAAATTAAAAAAAAAAACATAAATATAAAATTAAGCAATAAAACTGAACTCAAATACCAAATGATAGATTAACCCAACCCTGTTATCTCAATTTCGATGTATGCATTAGTAGAAACCCTGCATGTAATGATTAAAATACGCATATAAAATAAGATAACAAAAATTTGACCTGAACTCTGAGTTGACAATCCCGGCGAAACCATAGTCGTAGTCGACGGTGTTAACGGCGGCGGTGAAGAAGTCGCCGCTTGAGCCCTGGCATTTTCCTCAGCCAACGCATCACAAAATGCTCTATGAGTATAGAAACTATCCCTCCTTCAACAAACACCAACACCACGACCACCATCATCATCATCATCATCATAAGTTCGTACAATTCAATTATGAAATGAAAATAACGCGTCAATACCTCGAAAAAACAGTGCCACAATTGCATTTATATTCTTTGGTGCCGCAACTCTTTATATGGGCCGTCCAATCGGACTTAATGGCGTACGTTTTAGAGCACCGCTCGCACCTCCATTTCTTCTCGCAGTGCTTTCTGCAATAGTGTTTCTTTATGCCAGTAAGATCGCCCAAGGCGCGAGCCGGGTTATGGTGTACGCAGCTCGTTTCTGGGCAAACGTAGACCCGTTTCTTTCGTGTTTCGTTGCCGTCGGTTCTTTGCCGGAGCTTCCACGGTAAGTTATGTCCACGGCGGTGGAGTTGAAGGTTTTGGTCACGTTGAAAGCCTTTGTTGCAAATCTCGCAAATGAAACGGTAGGTGGCTAGTAAGGATTTTGGTGATAGTGATATTACCTCAGCTTCAGGATCTAAAATAATTCAAAAAATTCAAAAAGATGATTCAAAGAAAGAAGATATATGGAAATTTAAACGTCGGGTGTTTTTGTTTTTTTAACTTCACCTGGCATTCCAGGGAGATTTCTTTTCTTCTTCGATTGTACACCATCTGTCTGTTGAAATGCTTGAATGAGAGAAACCGCCATTGATGACGAATTTTCAAGCTTTGCCATGTTTTTCTATACTCAAAATGGCCAATAAAAAACAACCCAGAATTTCTTTTAAGCTTAAAGAAATGAAAACCCAGTTTCTCGTGAGTTTCGAAACAACAATTCACCGCAAATGTTGGCTTGGATTTTCAAGTTTTTCAACGGTATGATTGTTAAATTTCACTTTCCACGAGGAAAATGATAAACACTAGAAAAATAATGATTTTCTAAGCGAATTTGGTTTCATATGAGTTAAAAAAACATGAAGGTAATTGAATGAAAGTTAATGATTTTCAACTAAGGGAAGAGCACGAGGAGGGTCTCAAATGGCGGCTTCATAGGTGTCTGTAATTACAGAGAGGCGTTGAAGTGAGAGAGAAGTAAATTATTACTTAAAAAGAAAACAGTTAAAGTGGCGCCAGATTTTACAATAACTGTTTAATTATGATTTTAGTCCCGGAATTCTATTTTTTTCTTTATTTTGTTCTTTTGATTTTATAATGTTATTAGTAGATCCATATCGATGATATGTTAGCTGATAATGTTAAAGTGATGACATAAAACTTTTTCAAACAATTTTAATTACTCCATTGACAAGTAAATTTATTATTAGTTGAATCGGATTAACTAAATTTTCAGAAAATTTTTGTTAAAGGGGTAAAAATAAAACTAAAATTTTTTGGGAGGACAAAAGCATAAATCTTGTATTAAGTCACGGACGAAGGCAAAGGGCTACGAAATGTCCTTAGCCCCTTATAAATGGAAGATTTGTAATTTAACCCCTTAAATGACATATTAGTATAATGATAAAATTACAATTTAACCTTCTCAATAATTTATGATTTATTTTTATTTCCCTAAAGTAAGTTTTGACTTCATCCCTATATTAAGTCACTAGTTTAATGGCTAGAATCTTCCATTTGAAGTTTTGGTTAACATGAGATTTGTTATGATACTTACTATTATCAATCTGTTATCTGACTGGGTCCTGACCCATACTCTACATAGTTTGCACTTTGAGTTCGCATACGCTTCTATGAGATCACATGATGTAGTTTCGCACCATCATATAGGTGAACCCATATCGTATAATTTTATGAGACCACATGATGTAGGTTCGTACCATCATAAAGGCGAACCCACATCGTATTAACATGCAATAAGCCTAGAGTAGAGTACGCGTCGACGTGCATGGTAACCTACCTACGATGTCACATTTATGAACAATAATCATATCATATAAATACATAGTTTAACCCATCTGAAGATGAACTCTAAAACACTTACCAATATCCAATATTTAAATCTAGATAATCCGATCTCTCCTCCTCTTACTAAATAGAAAATAGACCTATTAATAACAGTATAAGAATAAAGGGATTGAATTATGCAAAATTAAATAATAGGATTAAATATCAAATCCTAGCACAGTAGAGGGGCTAAAACAAGAATTAGACCAATGCTAAACTCAGCCTCGCTTCGACGTGGGGGGTTTCTAAAATCTGACCGCCCACGTGTCAACTTTTCCTGCTTTCTAAATTTATCGGGAGAAATCGCGAATTGACGGTGGTTGTCGTTTACTGAAATTCCCCCTGCATAATATTTTGTAATCCTTCTTTGGGTTTCCTCCCAAAAGTCAATTATACTCCTTCAAAAATCAAATTTTCAACGTACTTGATGCTGACGTTTTGACTTTTCTGACACAATCCCACATGTGTTTTGATCTACTATGCAATCAAATATTATTATAGTAAGTTTGTAGACTTTTATTATTATAATTTAATTTCTCGTTTTGCAGAAAATGAAAAAATATATATAAATAAAAACTTGATATCGCAGATCGAGTCTTAACTCGGTTAGTATCAATATTATTACCAATATAGAAAGATGTGTGTTCGAGTACAATAAAACATATTATTCTCTTATTTAAGGGTTGAAGAGAATCTATAAATAATTCTAGATATTATATAAAAAACAGATATGATAATAACTTATAAATATATTTTTTACCATTCTAGTGATACTCAAACGAGCTGACAACGAAAATAGTCAATTCACTTTATCTAAAATAAGATAGAGGGTCGATGAGAAAGATGATCTGAATTATAAAAAAAAAAAATTGATCTTATCAAAGAGAAGTCAATCTTTTCTCTTAAAAAAAAAATCTTTGAAGTGTAGTCTATTAAAAACCGATAAATTTCATAAAAAATACTATACCCAAAATATAATACACAATTTTATCCTCGTATTTTATCTCCCACTAATATCCTATAAACCCACTAAACCAAAATCCTCGATACAACGAATAAATAAAAGTAAACCTATGTTATAGTGTGATATGAAAGGCAAAGTTGTTTCTCTTTTCAAGTGAAGAAGGCCTCCGCTTTTTGCAAAATGACAAGAAGTTCAAATTTCAACATGCATATGTGTTAAGGCAAACACGTGTGTAAATTTAATTTTAGTCCCTCATGTTTATTCATTTTATCACTTTAGCTTTTATTCCTCTCTTTTTTTCCATTTTAGCCTTCAGCTTTTAAAATTTAATCAACTTACTTTTTGACAAAAAAAAAATTGATTGAGCTATTAAAATTTTAATGACATTGACATGATAACTCTCGTGACACTTTATATATACTTCACTATTAACATGAATATATATTTTAAGAATTTTTATAAAGCTTTTTGAAATTTATTGATTTTTAAATACTTTTTATTTTTAAATTATACGAAAATTGTCATACTAATAACCTCGTTAATGCCGTTAAAATTTTAATAACTCAGTCAATTTTTCTGTCAAGAAACAAATAAATTAATTAAATTTTAAGGATTTAGAACTAAAATAAGTAAACATTAAAGGTTAATAATAATAATAATAATAATAATAATAATAATTATTATTATTATTATTATTATTATTATTATTATTATTATTATTATTATTATTATTATTATTATTATTATTATTATATGTTTGACTTTTTACTGAAAGCCGCAGTGCCCTCCACCTCCATTCATACACCACACGATTAATTCATGGTTAGGATCCCACCCGTAATCATGAAGGGTCTATATTTATTTTGATTTTAATTTTTTTTAAATTTTACTAATTAATTTATTTTTTAAATTAAATTATTTTATAGTTTTAATCGAAATCAATTATTATAAAATTTAAACTAAATAGCAATAAACATTGAATGCATTAGTAAAGCACATTATACTTTTGTAATGAGAATGTAAATTCAAATTTTAAAGAGTACTGACGAATCTTAACATTAAGTTTTAGAGGCTTAATTAAAATTTTAAATAAATTTATGAGTTTAATGTGAATTTAAAAAAAAACTGGGGATTAATATTAATTTTTTTAAAAAAAAATTGTGAGATTAATAAGAATTTCAAAAAGAAGGTTCTATTAAAATTTTTAAAAATTAAGGGGTTAATTAAACTTTTTTAAAAATTCAAGGGAGAAATGCAAGAATCCAAAAATTGGGGGGCAAAGCCTTCCTCGACCATTATTACTATCCAATCTTATTGAAGAGGACATTATTAAAAGAGATAACTATAAAAATCGAATATGCACCATAAAATACACAAAAAAAAATACCAAAAAAAAAATATGGAACTAAATAATGACTCACTTTCTAAAAAATTTAGAAAGATATAAAATTTTTAAAATTTTCAACTTTACCCTAAAATAAAGAGTTGATTGACATTATTTAATTTGTTAAACGTAATATACATATATTATCTTTAAAGAGGTAAAAATATCATAAAGACTCTTGTATTAAGAGTCAAATTATATTTTACCCCATTTACTCATAAAATGATAAATTAATCTCTGAACATCAGATCAAAGAGCAAATTGATATTTTTTATTAAAAGATCCATCCATTTTGACTGTTAAAAATTGACGGAATAATTAAACAATTACACATAACACATATACCTCATCCTAATGCACATGAACTAATTTTTAACTGTAGAAATGAATAGACTTTTTAATAAAACAACCGGTTTGCTCTTTTATCTAACTTATAGAAATTAATTTACCTATTTTTTAATAGAAAGAGCAGAATACAATTTGACCCATATAATATTTTACCTTTTAAGATATAAATATTCATAAAAAAATATCTTTTTGTTATTATTAGTATGGTAAAGAAGTGGGGGCAATGAAATTTTAGTCATGATCCACAAATTATTGAGGATAATGATGTATTAGGACTTTTAAAGTTGCATGCATGTGCAACCAAAAGCAAAGTATGATTACAATATGCTACATTTCAAAAGAGGTTTCTAGTTGGGACTACTGCAAAACTCCAAGATAAATTTCATTTTTAGTCCCTACTTAGTTTTTATAATTTAATTATTTATGGTCCCTTTACTTTTTGAAATTTAAAATTTCAGTCATAACCAGGCCAAACGGTAATTATTGTTGAATTTATTAAGTCATACTATTTTCAAAATCTGATTACCAAACATGTTATCACAAGTGTAATGTTATGTCGACTTACTATTACTCATGAGCACGCTAATAGTTGAGTGACTAATTGTATATTCCCAAACTGTCCAATCACCACGATTCGAGTCAATTTTTAGTTACTCGATTTTTTTGCTTAGCCCTATTGGCTACAACTACGAAATTAACCATATGCAAGTTCGGATACATGTCGGACACCTCCGACACTCAGAAGTCAAAACCGAGTAAAAAATGTAACAATGGAAGTCCTTGTTACGAACAGTTTTATAACCCTGTTATTTCTTTCTTTTCATCTGATAATTTTTCGACGAAAAAGGAAAATCGACAAGAACACGGGTTCATGGAAAGATTACCTTTGGCACTGAATCGACAATGGATTCGAATTCATGGCTGTAAACCTATACAGTGCACTTGGTCGGATCCTTCTCGGATTGTAAAAGCATGTCAACAAACTCTGCAATACAACAATGAGCTCGTGTTTATAAGCAACCACAGCTTCCAACATATATAGGAATTATGAGACCACAACATATGACATCAAGAAAAAGAAACAGGAAAATCCCGAGATTGATTTAAGAGTCAATCAGATTCACAAGCAGAAGGCACGGGCCTTGAGTTTGTGAATTACCTTGATTCCGGTATTTGAGTCCAAGTCACGAGTGTGGCTACCGGAACAACTACAATCATATTCTCATCACAGACTACACTGGAAAGTTGATTAAACGATTGTCGATAAAAAGGTAGCCTACAAGCAGTTAAAACGTAGAATGGATGGTTCCAGCCATTCTCCTATGTCTCTCTCAAAAAGCGAGCAGAGTGGTCTTTGGAGTCATATACAGGGACATATACAGCCATAAAAGGCAAGAAATTTCCGTATCAATACTCGTAGAAGTATTTGAGCGTGCACAGTATAATCAACGGGAAATGGTTATCGACTATGAAGCACTAAACAAAGAAATAAAAAGCCATCTTCAAATACAACACATAATAGGCAATGCAAAGACAATCCTGGTTAACCGAGTTAAAGAATGTACCCATAAGAATGTTCTGCTTTACAAAAACAGCTGCTGAAATTATAGTAACACCAATGCCCTTTCGAGTTTCAATAGTGAAGTACAACCTCATTTGATCCATTTCCTCCTAGCTGCTGATCAGGGTCATGTATAAGAAGCCTGCAAGAAAAAACGCATTGGTAATGAATAAGTTGGTACGAATAAACTTTTCTCTTAATAAAATACGAGCTAAAAACATATCTTAAGATTCAAATCCGAAAACTGACCTATTAAACACTTATGAATAGCCGCATGAACTGATCCGAGCTTCCAAAAATCACATTAAAAGAATTATAAAAACCTACTAAAACAAAATCAAAGAATCATCAAGGACAAAATGATTTTCGAAAGTCTCCTTCAAAAAGGATCGAGCTTAAAATTCTTTCATTTATTCTAGTTTTAAGTTATAAAAAAAAACTAAAATTACAACATGGCAGGTTCAAATGGCTTCATAATATCTTTATGAACAGCCAAAAGAATCTAAAGAACCCTTCCTTTTGTAAGAGTTTTAACTTTTGTCATCCGTGGCTTGGGTGTTCACGAATACACTCTCTCTTCGTTTAGAAAAGCCGGTTGGTTCAAGGGTTGAACCCCTATAATTTAGTTCCGGAGCAGCTCGATAATTTGGATCAACGGGAGCAGGTCTAGAGATTGGATCAGCAGTATTCGGCCTGAAAGAAGTGGTAGTAGCTCCACTTGGATACCGAGAAGGAGATGCATAGCGTCGACCTCGAAGACCACTGCTTCTTAAGTCAACCATATCGGAACTTCGTGAAGAAGAATCTATAAACGGCCTCTCACCAGTGTTAGATCCTAATGGAGCACTCTTTGTAGCTGATGAGGAGCTAAAAGGATCATCAGTTCCCCATGAAGTAAATGCCTCTTTCTTCTTTGCAAAGAATTGCCATGCCCCGAATAAGAAAAGTATGAAAAACAACACCGGGCTGGTCCATAGCATTGTATTAGATTCCCCTTTAAGAACCGGAAGGTTAGACCGATACATCCCTACATACTCGCCTCCAAGTCCAAGAACAATTAGTGTTTCACGATCACTGGCTATTACGGGCATCACTTGTACTCTCTCTTTATTTGTATCCATCACTTGGTAAGTTAAAAACGATGACTTGATCTCATCCAAAGAGGCAGAAAAAAGAAGCCGTGGCACACCGGCTCGAACATAATGCGGGGTAGAAACGTTAAACACAAAAACCTTTTCAGTATTGACAATAATCAAGTATCCTTTAATAGCTTGAAATGCAAGAGGCTCGTTCATTTCCAAATTTTTCTTGGACCTAACCCGGCACTTAAAGTTCATAATATCCCCCAACAACAGAACATGAATCAAATCACCATCAGATGTAAAACCGTAAGCTTTAGACCGTTCCGTTGCATCAAAAACATAATTCCGAGCAAGAGAATTATTCAACCCTTCGCATTCCGATTCCTTAATTCTCATATTCCGTAAATCCAATGACCCAGCACCCGTCTCTGTTAAAAACAGAAGCCTTTGCTTTAAGAACACAAGTGGCCTACTTCTTGGCATGGCGGAACCGTAAAGTGTTCCTTCTTCTCTAAAAACTCGAATTTTCCCACTAAGATCGGTACACAAAATATACCTCATTCTCCCAACATGATGAACTTCCAATGTAGTTATCGGTAACCCGTTTCCTTCCACAAATTTACCAACCGTTGCCATTACAAGTGAACTCAAATCTTCTCCATTCAATCTCTCATAAACCCTATGCATCAAAATCGCACCATTTTGATGCCCCGTAACAACAAAACTCTCATTCTTATAAACAGACATATATGAAATCATCGCTACAACCGGCGATTCACATTCGGTATAAAACTCGACAACAACATCCCCATTCCTTAAAAACACATAAACCCTTCCTCTTTCATCTCCAACACCAACATACTTACTAAATCCCTCATAATCACGAAACGGCAAGATGTTAATACACGTCGCGGCGGACCCTAATTTCAAAGCCGACATAAACCGAAACCTCTCAGACCAAAACGGACTGTATTTCGTAACCGAAACACCCTTCTTTTTTTCCTCATCTCCTTGATATTTCATCCTACCATCATATTTTATTAAACTAATTTCATCTTTACTTCCAGCCCTATCATCAATTTTTGAAGATTCCTTTAAAACCTTCGTTTCTAATCTAGAAACTACTTCACTAAGATTCTTCACTAATTCTTCAAGTTTGTGCAATAAAACTTCATGGGGATCATTAAATTCGTGCTTAGAGTTTGCTAAAACAGTGGGAAAAGGTGTAGAAATGAAAATGAAATGACAAATGAAGAAGAAGAAAAGAAAGAACCTAGATTTGTGGGGATTTGCCATTGGAAAGGAACAAAATATTGATTGAAGGTAGTGTTGATTCAATGATTCTAGATAAACCCAGATCTTAAGTGTGTGTTTTTGGATCTGGGTTTATTGTTTTTTCTTCTTTTTTTTTTATATAATGATAATTTTATGTTAAATTTGATGTGGGGAAACTGTTAGTAAGCAACTTTTTGACTTGGGTTTTTTAATGGTTTTAGACATTCTGAGACGAGATTAGGGCAAGGAATTTGGAGGTAAAAGATCACGGTTTTTTGGTAATAAAAAATCTTTTGAGGATAACGATTCAGTCAGATCAACTTAGTTGTTATTTTCCTGTGATCCAATCGGATCATGCCACGGAGATTAAAGAAACTGTAGTACTACTTTTTGACCTTGACTTTATCCGTTTATTTATGATTTTAGTGACATAATAAATCAATTGAATTGAGTAAACATCAAATAAAATAGTGTTTGAACTGAATTTAAGGTTATTTTAATATTTAATTTTGTTTATAAAATGAATATTTATGTTTATATTATTGTTTTATTGTTTTTTTTTTCTGATTTTATTTATTTATTTTTGTTCCGTTCTTTAATGGCTTGGTTAGCTATTTAAGAGTGACTTTGGATTTACTAGATTTATGTGCATAAAATCATTTACCTCACAATTATAGTAACTAATTTTATCATTATCATTATTTTTAATCTTACTAAAAATAAATGCATCGTTCCTCTAAAAGTACCCTAAGTATGTTAGATACAAAAGATTGATCCACTAAGATAGGACAAAATATTGAGGGCAAGACAGAAATTGTCAATATTGCATTGATAGATACCTCGTTTTCTATTTCGTTTTACCATTTTAAATTTATTAATATTTTTAAATATATAATATATATATAATTTTACAAATATCAAATGAATGATATTAAATAAATTTTAAATATGAACCAGTCAATACACTATGCCTTAGGCAATGCAAACGAACTGGACAGAACAAGCCGATGCAATCGATACAGACCAAAAACTTAACCTATACAAAAAAGAGAGTTAATTACACCAGTATATTATTGAAACTGCGTGCACTTTCGGTTAGAATTGGTGCAAAACCAATTACACTGGGGCAAGTGTTACAATTCGGGGCCATTAAAGTGATGACATGGATTTATTATTATTCAATCATACAAAAATCTAATTAATTATGTCCAACCAATAATAAATTTACATGTTAATAGCAATAATGTTATTAAGAAAAAACAATGTTGTCATTTTATTAACAACTATCAATTCTATCGATTTGAAGTTTGAACCTACTAATAATATTATAATATATAAAAATAGACCAAATTATATCAAACGACATAGTAGATGGACTAAAACCATAATTCTGATATTCATAATTAACGAATGGATAGTGCAGCTGGTATGGTACAACCAACAACAGAGCTATCATTAGCCCATTACAGATGGTAATTTTTAGGAGCAAAACTATGTAATGGAACCATGTGGGAGAAGCAGCTAACAAGACCCTGTTTTTATCCAAATGTAGTAACTGAAATAACAAATCAAATTTCCAAATCCCAACTACTCTCAGCAATAATTTTAGGGTTCTTAGACTCTTCAGCCAGGTTCATGTATGCTGAAATCTGGAAAAAAATGAAAAATGATTCATGGTTAGAAATCATCTCAGGCAAGGGATAAATACCTTAGGTCATGCTGTTACATGACTAACTATTAAGTAAACACTGCAGAAGATTTTGGAATTAAGTTTTGGTGTGTGGAGCAGGGGGTAATTAAAATTTTCAAAAATTCTAGACGCTTAAGGAAAATTTCCAAAAAAATTTGGGGGCTTAATTAAAATTTTAGGAGCTTAATAAAAATTTTCAAATAGCAACAACAATTGCAATTAGACTTGTCCATGCAGCCACTCTTAAAATGTGATATCTAATATGTTTAAGGTAAAAATATCAGAAACACCAGCAAGTAGACTTGTTGATTCTGACTTGAACTCGAAAATCCGACCCGATCAATCCAAACACAAATCAAACCAACCAGATTTGACCATATAAAGTCAACAATCCGAACCCAAACTGACCAGTTCCAAAACAAACTTAAACTTCAAATGACTCGAACAAATAACTCTTAATGCACCGACTCCATAATGTTCTGGACTGAAAAACATTAATTTACTCGATCCAAAACTAATCTGACAACCCAATTGACAGTTCTACCTGTAAGCTTGAGATCCCTATACGGATGTAGCCTCCCTTTAACCAAAAAACCTCAGCAGTCATCATGTCAACAAATTGTATTGAGTCACCCAAAGTGAAAACTTAATTTCTAACCTACATGCAATAATTAAATGTAATAAAAATGCAAAAAGGGGGAGACAGAGAGATGTATGGTATCCTAGCATTTTTCATGAGATTCAGGGCCTTAAAAGCAACATGACCTAAATTCATTTTTGGTATTGTTATTTACTTGGTTGAAACTAATAAGCAACACTGGCATTTTTTTTCATTCCCCAAATTCTGGACCACTAGTTACAAACCTTGCCATAAACAAATTCAAAAAACAAGCAAATACCAATAGACACCATAAGCAAAATGATCAAAGCAATCCACAGCCTTGTTTGCTTCACATGCTTTTCTCAACATTTCAAGCAAACAATCCAGCACTGAGTTAAATGAGTAGTTGACCACATTCTACCTTTTCTTCAAACAACAGAAGACAGAATCAAGAAAACAATGGAGTCTCTAGGGATTTCGGAATATAAAGATACAGCATTTATCTACTAATGTTTTTCCTTGGAACCACACTAAGCAGCCATGTTTGGAAAAACACCATTTTTGCTGAAAAATGTCTTCTCAAACCCCAAATTCACATTTCTTATGATTCATATTACTTCAGTTTTCACTCTTGCACTCAATTTCTTCAACAATCCATCCTCATTAGACTCATCAATCTGGTTTGAATTCAGGCCTTTTCGGGTTTGGGACATTCAGGTTTTATGGTCAGGTCATTTTGGATCATTATCACTTCAAGTCAGATTATTTTGGGTTACTAGTTCAGTCATTTCAAGTTTTTGTCATTCCCAATTCTGGTTGAACTTGATCGGTTTGTTGAACTTTTATGATCAAACCAGACTGAATTGGATTTAAACTCATTGATCGGATCAGATGTCCAGGATGGGGCATAATTAGCAGGTCTAATCCTCAAAACTCATAATTCCTCAAACCACATCAGTCACTGTGAAACTCTTCTAAGTTCTCTAATCTACACTAAGAATATACCATGCAGTGGAAAATAAACAAAAAACCAATACCAAAAAAAAAAAATACCTTGAAAGTCCCATTGAACTTGGAATTTCTCGACCATTCCAAAGCCAAATCGCTGTTCGAAGTCTGATACGTTGCCTTAAAAACGTCGTCGTATACCCTCCTCGAAATCGCGAAATCCCACGCCATTTTCCCCCAATCATAGCATTGCTCGAAGGTGGTATCCCCACCGTGCACGTAACTGTACTTCAACTTACAGTTCCTAGTACCAAGCACGTAATTAGCCGACACCGTGTTAGCCGAATCGAACATAAACGCCCCCTCCACTGCCGTCCGGTTATCCCCTCTGCTGTGACTGTAAGTAAGCTTCAACGGCATCTCCGCAACCCTAACTGTGTTCATAAACTGAAACCGAAAATCCTAACCCAAGAAAAAAACCGTAATTAGCAAGTCAAATGATTCATTGAAGGTGTAGTCAAAGGGAAAACTGCTGTTTAAGATTAAGCAAGCTTACCTTTTTGGGGACGTCATAGTCGACGATGAAAAAACCGGGTTTTTCAACGGCTAAAGTCAAGCCGTTGAGGCTAGGACCGTCGACGAAAGTGGCGTCACTCATGGAAGCGCGTAGCTTAACATCGCCGGCGTTGACGACCAATGTAGCGCCCGCGGTGTTCTTTTCATTGGCGTACCTTCCTTTCAAAGACGCTTTCATTTTTTTTTTTTTTTTTGTTTTGAAGGTAACAAGGAACTGTGAGTCACTGAAGGAGAAGGTGAAA
Organism: Gossypium longicalyx; assembly: GCA_025698465.1. Lineage (NCBI taxonomy): Eukaryota > Viridiplantae > Streptophyta > Magnoliopsida > Malvales > Malvaceae > Gossypium > Gossypium longicalyx. The sequence continues at coordinate 771,276 of CM047000.1, read as the reverse complement.
ATGTCGAGGGCTTCTCCTTTTCTAATTGTTACAGCTTTAAGGCTCTGGTTTTCAATGTAATTTTAAATTTATTTAGGGTTAATTCCATTCAAAATTTTAAATTATTTAAAGCCGATTTATCTAATGAAAGCTAGTTGGCTAGTTTAAAATTTGAGATGGATCGAACAAACAGAAATTAGGCTCCGAAATAGACTTAAATAAATATATATAGGAAAAATTGTCAAAATAGTCATTTTTATTTTCCTCATATTACATTTTAGTCATTTGTGTTTCATATATTACGTTTTGGTTAACATTTTAGTCACTGAGCCGTTAATTGCTGTTAATGGTGTAATATTAAACTGACATGACATTTTAAATCATTATTTCAAATAAAATATGTTTTTTTCGTTTTAAGTAATTTAATTTTTTTCTTTTATATTCTTTTAACTCTATTTTTTTCTTTATTTTCCATTCCCTTCTACTTCTCCCTATGTTTTTCTCACTTCTCCATCTCTTTTAACGTAAAAGAAATAAATTAAATTGCTCAAAACGAAAAAAATATAGGGACTAATTATATAATTTAACCTATAATTTTCGTTAACGGCGATTAACGCTCAATGACTAAAATGTTACAACAAGATAACATAAGTAACTAAAACATAACATTTCAAACAGAAGTAACTAAAATGTAACTTGAGACAAACAAAGTGACTATTTTAATAATTTTCCCATATATATAATACTAAATCTTAGTATTTTATGTTTACATTTTTATCAAATTGATTTTATTTTTTAAAATTAAATTTTATCCTCAATTTTTTAAAAATATTTGAATTCAATCATCAGCATTTCAAAAGTAATCACATTACTTTTTTTAATAGAAACACAAATTAAAACCTTAATTTTTAAGACTTAATGCTCACTTTGACCTCCGAATTATACATTTTTTTTTTATTTTGATACTTTTTCTTTCGTCTCTATTTGATACTAAATTATCCTTCATTACATGGTTCACTCTATTCTTTTTGCAACTAATTATAAAATGCCACATGACACATTCAACCAATTATAATTTATTACGTATTAATAAATTTATTAAAATTAAAAAAATTAAAAAAATACGTTGACTTGAACTTATTTAAAACATTTGAAAAAATATTTAAAATCCGTATATCAAATTTATGGACAACTTTCATATGTTTTATTTGGATAAAAAAAATTAATGTTATTAAATTTTTGTAAGCTTCTCTTTTACACTTAGATTTAATTTATTTATCCAATAAATATAATCACGCGTTTTAAATATGCTCCACAATAAATCTTAATCTCAAGTTCTATTTTAAGATACACTTAATTTATTAAGCTTAGTTCGATCACAAGCTCGTTTATTAATTTCCATACTCGAGCTCAATCTCGAGTTGAGCTTTTTCATGTTTAACTTTGAATATTTAAATATTAAAAATAAAAAGACAAAATTAAGTATGCGAGCTATTTGAATTTGGAATCGATATGCTCAATTTTTACTCATTTAATACCTTATAAGCTAAACTCGATAATTATTAAATCAAATTCTTTTTCATTTTTCAAATTGAATTTTAGTAGTCTACGAGCACAAAAATGTCTTGTTTATACTTATACATATATAAAGGTCAGGTTTCTCACCCAAACTAAAAACTTATATAATATTTTAAAATTTTTTGATAAAAATATTAGGCTTAGAAAATGAATTTAAAAAATTAGATTTATTTAAAATATAAATCGATTTCAATATTCAAGATCTAGTTCATTTTCTGTAAAAAAATTCCTCCTTTCTTTCTTTATTTATGTAATTAGTATCACATAATAATTAAAGTATATAAGGATGAACTTGATAATTATGTTCACATTGATACCTGTACTTCATATTATTCACTTTGGTCCTTAAACTTGCAACTAGATCCATTTTGGTTTATGAACTTAGATTCTGTTAAAAATTGATGGTGTAAAATTGAATGGTATAATGGTCCGAGCAAATGGGTTGAACCGATTAACTCGAAAACTATTTGAAATTGATAAAAATTGAAAACCATGACAAAAAATTCAATTGAACTAGTTTAATATATATATTAACTTTTTAATTAATTAATTAATTATTATTGGTCTGGCTATTGAACTAGTTAAACTAGTTGAATCGAGAACCAGTATTCTGACTTATTCAATCTCCTATCCAGTTATTAAAAGACTAAATGTGACACATCTTAAAAATTATATAATTTTTTAAAAATTTCAAGCGATGATGTGACATAATCTTAGATTGCCATGTTAAAGTGCTAAAGTTATTAAAAGACTAAATTGGACCCAATTGTCAAGTTAAAGTGCTAAAGTGGACAAAAAAATGTATAGGTACCAAAGTGAACCTAATTAAAAAGTTCAGGGGCAAAAATATATTATCCCAAGTATATAATATTACGCGCGCCTCGTAACCACGCGCACTTTTTTTTTTCCGCTAATTTGTTTTTCACTAAAAGAGACCCAATTCAAGGCTTTTACCGCTCATACATTTTCCCGCCACAAACAATTTGGCGGGAGATCATAACTCCCCCCTCCCCCCAAATTCTTTAACCAGCCAGCCCCTAAATCCCTAACATTTGTTATTCACTCCATCTACAACGAAGCTGCAATTCAACGAGCTCCTCTCCCCCTTCTCGTTTTCTCCCCTTAGGGAAAAAAAGTCTTCAATCTCAGGTGAGTGAATGCTCGTTTTTTTTCTACAACAAGTTTCAGTTGTTTTTGAGTGTCTAGATTTGAAAAATATTAGGTAGGTCTGGAGCTTTCGGATATTATATTTTGTTAATTTTTTATTTGTTTTCTTTACACATTTGTTTTGAAACGTTCTAGATCTGATTCAGCATTGGAATATCAATATCAGTGATCCAGGACTGTAGCTGTAACTTAATTAGGTTACCGGTTTTTGTTCTTCCTTCAGTGTTTCCGTTTTGCAGATATTGCATTTGAAAAAGGTAACGCGTTGTTGTTGTTGTTGTTTTGGTACTATTTGCTCAGGCATCGCTTAGTTCCATGAATTCTGCGTTCTTGCCAATGGAATCGCAGTTTTTCTATTTGGAATGTCGTTTTTTTTCGAAATTAACGATAGCATAGATCTGGAACTTTCAGATCTTACCCTTTTTTTTGTAATTTTTGAATTTTGTTCTTGACGTATCTGTTTTCGGACATTCTAAATCTGTTCCAGCATTGATAAATGTATATCAGTGAGCCAAGAGAGTAATCGTTTAGTGTTCTCTTTTTAACAAATAATTTGCATTTGAAAAGGGTAACGCGGTTGTTTTTGTATTATTAGCTCACTCATCGTTTAATCCCATGAATTTGCGGTCTTACAGATGGAATTAACAGTTCTCCATTGCAACTGCACGTTTTTGTTTTTCTTTGGATCTTCGATATTTTCAAAATTAAAGCTAGCATTGTGCTTATGTACATGTTATGTTTCGTTTTGTCTGTGGTGACATTATTCTGCTTGAATATTGTATTCTAAGGTTACCTTAGCTTTCGAAAGTTGCTTGAGAGGGTTCATTGAACATAAAACCATTTCATACACAAAATTGACTTTTTAGTGCCAAATTTCAGTTTATTGCCATTAATTTGCCTTTTATTTTTCTAGTCTGGGTAAGATTGGAGAAAGGGGATTTCAATTTCATCTAGAAAAAGCTAGACTTGCAATTTTAATCCTTGCTGATGCTTGGCTAGTTATTTTGAAATTAGTGCTTTGGTTAATTACGAGTAGGTTTATTAAAAAATGAAAATTATATGTTGCAGGCAAGCATTGAAGCCTAGTTTTGAATGATATAGGCTAGAATCAGAAACAGCAACAATACTAACTGATGGAGTTAAGGAGCTTGACCCATTTTCACTTTGTCAATGCCATTAAAGGTGGTTCTGTGGCGAAGTTCATGAATGTGGATTTTCGTGGGCGACCAGCACTCAAATTTAAGGAAATCAAGGAAGTATACAATTTAAGAGACACCAAATATCATGATCAAGTTCCTACAGTTCATCTACGTGATGATTTAGAGAGCTCGCCAACCGAATGTAATGGGGCTGAGGTAGAGACCACAGCCTTCTCTTTGGTGAGAGGAGTAAAAATCAAAAGCGAACCTGAAGATTGTGATTTGAATTGCAGTAACAACGGTGATGAAAGAATTGGCGACTTGGATGATCTTAGCTTTGTCAATATGACGTTGAGACAGCTTAAGAAGAGCTGTAAATCAAAGAAAAGAAAATGCTCGAACTTTGTTGGTTTAAATAAAGAAACCATGAAAACTTGCTCTAGTGTGGAACATGAGTTGCCGAACTTTTCGCGGGAGGATGATGGATATGATCTTGAAGAGCCTCTTATTAGTTTGAAATCCAAACTATCCAAGAATATGAAGAAGAGGAAGAGAAAGTCTTCAGGGAAGAGTGTCTCCGTTTCATCTCCAATCGAGGTTTCACTTGCACCTGTCAAAGTTGAGGTTCCTGAGCCATGTTACTCAAAATGTGGAACCATGTTCGGTGTTAAATCTGTTCCAAGGTTTAGTCACAGCAAGCAAGTGGATTCTACTGTTACTGTATCTAATGATGTTCCTGAAACTGCTAATGTACATATTTCAGAGATTAAGGTGCCTTATCCTACAAAAGAACCTCAATACGATTCGCTTAATGAGGTGTCCTATGGATACAGGGGAAATTTAGAGTCAGAATATGATGTGGGGATTTCTAATTGGGATATTGTAAAGGTAGACAGTCCAGAAACAGTAAGTTATGAGTACTCTGACTTGTCAGAATTTAGAAAAGATGATTATATTTCCCGAACTCTTTCTTATGATGTCCCCTTAGAATTAATGTCTCCAACAAAGGATTATAATGGTTATAGTTTGATTCGAGTTCCAGAGATAGCCATTCCTTGTGGTCTAGAAGGAGGTAGCACATTGTATCCCGTAGAAGAACCTGTACGCAGTGTTTCGAATGGGGTGTCTTGTGAATATATTGAAGATGTTATTCCTCAATTTGGTGCCAGTTCTTCCGGTTGGGAGATTGTTAAGGTAGACAGTCCAGAAATTCTCAGTTACCAATGTTCAGGCTCGCAAGAATTTCGACAAGAAAGTTATACGGTTACGGTCTATGCTTTACCTAATGATATTTCCCCAGAGTCAATGCCTCCAACCAAGGGTTGTTCTCCTGATTTGGATGATAGCTCTATAAATAATTCTTCTGACAACCAGATGGCCTGTCAAACCAGCAGTAATGACAGAACTGAAGTATCTGAGACAGACAATGATGATAGCCTCCAATGCTTGGAAAATATCAATGACGGTAGTACATGTTCCCATGAGAGCAGAACTGCTCATGTTTGGCCTTTAAACAGTGCCATCAGTCCTTCCCGCGACGATGGGTTGTATTGGAGTTCATCATGCCTGAATCTCACAAGACATTCAGTCCCTGTCTCTGGCGGTTCTTCTTCAGCAGAGAAGGAATCCCAGTTGCCTGCCTCCATGGCAACTAATGTCGATGCTTCGGATAAGCCTATGACATCACCAGGACATCCAGATTATGATCAAAGAAATCAGCAAAATCATCCGGAAAGGCTTCTTTCATATAGAAAGGTGTGCAAAACATGTGTTTAAGTAACTCTACCATATTCTGTTGAAGCTTTTTTTTCTAACTAAATGCTTTGACTTTCAGGCCATTTCCCCAACCTCCCAAGAACGGCTTTGTCGAGCTATGGAGTTAACTGGGTTGGATGAAGATGAGCGTCAACGTAAGTACGCAAAAATTTGTTAATAGATAGAGATCTTAACCTTTATGCACCGTCTTTTAAAGTGGTTTTCAAAATATTGAAACTCCTAATATTAATTGATTGCTTCATCATAATTTATTGAACAAATAAGTGGTAGCCATATGTTTTTTATTATTATTTTGATGCAATATTAGGGTTGGGGTAGGTTCATATGGTTTGAACTTGTCCAACTAGTGTCTGGCAAGAGTTGGGTTTTAATCATGACTTCATACAAGTCAAGGTAGCCATATGTTTTTATGGTCAACACTGAGTTAGGAAATTTGGGTTAATATTTGATACACTAATAATGTATGATTTCAATATTTGGAAATCGGGGTTAATTTTATTTTTTTGATGATGTGTTATCATCAAGTTTATTGATTGTGCATAGAACAATACAGAGTCAATTAATCAAATATAAATCCTATTTCTTATTTTCATTAATGGTTTATTCAATTAACTTGTAAGCGTTTGGAGCAAAAGAAGTAAACAGTGGCCAATGTAAAGAAAAAAAAAGGAGTTCATAATATGTCCAATTAATTGTTTCCATATAGTTTATTTTTATTCTCAAACATCTAATCTCTCTTGCCTCTAAAATTACAGAAGATCTCAGAACTCATGAAACTTTTAAATTTAAGTATTTCATGATCTGCATTATTGGATTTTTTTTCCCATTCAAACTATGTTTGTCCATATTGCATTCCATATCTGCTTGATATTGATTGGTTTTTATGATAATATCAGAATGTAGAGGGAAATTATACTTTGGGAAGCAGATCAATCATAGGATGTTAAAAGCTCAAGGCCTTGACCAGTTAGGGAGAGATGGAGCCACTGTCAAGCCAAAACCATTCATGAGAAGAGCAAAACAAGATAAGAAAGGATCCCCACCTAAGGGCATTCTCAAGGTTCATCCATCTCGTACGGCACCACATGTTAGCAGTGCATGCACCACTCTCCAACGTTGTTCGCAAAATGCCATTGCATTCACGGAGAGACAAATGCGTGATATTGAATCTTTAGCAACTAAACTCACAACTGAGTTGAAGTCCATGAAAGATATTGTGCTGGGGCAATTGCAGCCTGAGTTGGATACCACTGCAGCCACAGAAAATGCTGATGAGGTGTGTTGATGCACAACCTTCTTGGTTATTTAATGAAGACATAATGACCTATACATATATTACCTTTAAAAGTTTAAGTCTGATATTCTTTATACAATTCCAACTACTACCTATAAGGTCCTTGAGCTTTTAAATTGGAAAATAATACGTAGCACGCTTGAACTTACATTCTCTTGCATGTTGCAACAACAATGATGTTAATTAAGTCAAAGCTTAATTGGTATTCATATATTTGGTTAGTTGCATGATGTTTACATATCTAACTTCGTTTTACAGGTCAGGATAGCTGTTGAAAGTGCAACAAAAGCTGAAGAAACTGCCAGAAAATGGCTTTCAATGATGGCAAGAGATTGCAACCGTTTCTGTAAAATTATGGTATATTTCTCTTTTCTTCGTGATAGAAAGAAACCCGAATCGTTGATTGAACTAGTTGGATTTCCGGTTCGAACAATTATAAAATTTTAATTTTAATTTTTTTTGAAAACAAAACTAATAGAAAATTAGAAATCGGAAATCGATGTTTAATCAGTTCAATCACTGGTTGAGTTTTGAAAACTTTAAGCAATACTGATTGAGGTATAGCTTACTAGTTTTGCTGATTCCTTCAATGGTTGAATACTTGAATTTTGCAGAAACTAACCGAGGATTCCGACACCGCTGCTTCCGAACGTGTAATCCAAAAAGAAAGGAAGATCACTTTTGCTGATGAGGCCGGTGGAAAGCTTTGCCATATCAAGGTTTTTAAAGATGATATGGACAGCAGCAACACAGCTTCTTTACTACAATGTGGCATTGTAAAAACAGAGATATCTGGTTGAATTTGATTTTAGGGCATCTCTTACGTTTTTGCAGTGACCCCTCATGTTGTTACATACCAAGTTGATTCAACCTGGATAAGCGGCAAATAAAGACAGCACGCCGTTGACACCATTGAGGTTAGTTTTTATTGCATATACATATATATATATGCACGAGTTGAGGGGGACTTAAATTTATGAGATGTTCTGCTGCTATTTGTTTGTTTTGTTCATAGTTGGATGAATGTAAGAATGTTTAATTACGTTGAATGGAATCATTAGTGAAATGAATGTAAGAATGTTTAATTCCTTATCCTATTGGGAAAAAATATATTATTTATACATGCATTGTAGGTTATTAATATACTAAGGTGATATTGGTTTGTTCAGATATTTTGGATTTTTTTAATTATTATTATAACTCGGTTCAATTTAATTTGATTTTTGATTTTTTCATATTAATTTTTGGTTTTAAGTTTTTTTTGTAAGAAAAAAGAGAGTAGCAAATTACATAATAGTAATTACATTAATATCATCTTATAAATTATTTAGATTGGAAGTATCAATTTGTTGGGGAGAAGAAGCAAACTCATGGAGATCCAATTGGTAGTCAAACATCATACTAACCAAGGGATTAGTTTCTCCATTAGATTCTCTGTAAATGTGTTCGATATGAATCACCCATGCTTGAGCACAAAATTCCTTTGTTCATTACGTTTTTTTAGTCACAATTGATTGTTTGAATTGTCACATCTCAAAATAATACAAATATTATTTAACAAAATTATTTTCATAATGAGACTTATTTTGATAAAATGAAATTTGTTTTATAATTTTTGAATATTATTTAACATAATTTTAAGACATTTTTCTTAAATATTTTTAAAAAATTAAATTACTTTTATTATTTTAAACATAAAATATTTACTTTTATATCATAAAAAATTAAATTTTCATTCAACTTTTTTGATCTAAATTGATTTTTTTTCTTAAAATTTTGAAATTGTGTTACTCTCCAATGTAATGGTACTTAAAAAGAATAACGCATTTATATTATAAAACATGATATGCTCTATCAGATATCAAGCAATATTTGAATAATTTGATTATATCTTTTCTCCTAATTCAAATGATAATCAATTAGTTATTGTGTCTCGAATTATAACAAAAGAAATTGTTTATATATATTTTAATACATTTGCACTCGCACTCGTATATGAATTTGTCATTGAATTTAAAACAGAAAAAGTTAAGGGTTAATTACATCTAATGTCCTCAAGTAATGGTTTAAATTTTAAGTTGGTCCCCAAGTTTGAGAGACTTAATTGAGTTATCAAAGCATTAATATATTATAGTATTTTTGTCCGCTTAGCCATGTGGAACATATTTAAAATATATTAACCATTTTTTAATATGTATGTACTTATTGCATGAATATTATTTCAATTTTAATCACATCATATTCAAGGAGATACACGTAAAATTCATTCACCAAAAAAGCTAGTACAAAGATGGGTCAAAGCTCGAACAAATAAAAATTACAGATGCTTTCAGAATTCATTTAAAATGGGAAAAATTACAATAGTAGTCACCTAATTATTTTTTTTTCTTTTTTGATTACTTGATTATGAAAAATTATAAAATGATGATCCAATTATTCAAATTCGACTTTTCTGGTAAAAATGGAATACCTAAAAAACCCAAGATAGTTGGGTGATAAAAAAAGACGAAATTGAAAGGTTGAATGATCATTTTAGAACTTTTCATAATTAGGTGATCAAAAAAGAAAATTACTAATTGTCAAGTGACTAATTTATAATTTTTCATTGTTAGATTAAAAAAATAAAGAAAACATAGTTATTACGTTAAAAAAAAAGCCCAAATGAAAAGCCCAATAAAACCCTAATTCGTATAATTTCGTTTATAAAAGCCAACTACCTCCTTTCCTATTCATCCAATTGCCGCCTCCAAAGAATTTTCCCTCTTGTCTGCTCTTAACTTTCCCTCTTTCAGTTCCTGATTCATTAGAATTTTCGTAAGCCAAATATAGTTTTTTTTCCCCTTTATGGCGTTGCATCTGTTTATCCTCTTCTCTTCTCAGCAAAAATATCAAATGATTTTGCTAAAGGAAGATAAACAACAGATGCAGATAATGAAAAAAAAGGGGTAAGCTTACCAGCCCATTGCATTCTATTTCTTTGCCTTGGTGTCAAATGGACTTACCTACAAATTTTCCTCTTTTTTTTTGTTTATTTTTATAAATTGTTAGGGTTTTTTGTGGGGTTTATTGGATGGAAAGGGATGGTTACTTAACTTATTCTACACTCTGATTAAACATTGTATATTCAAAATTTCGCTTATATATATTCCGATGCCATTTTTTTTGTTTAATTTTCTTCTTTTTGAATTGATTGTGGGGATTTGAAAGTGAAGGCAAATGATGTTAAAATTTATTGCTTATATATACTGAAACATTAAATGTAGATTAATGAACTCCGCTTATTATCTGATGCCTTTGCTTTTAATCATTTTTTTTTTCAATTTTTGGCTTGTTTTTTGAATTGATTGTGTAATTCCCCCTTCTTTGTTTCAAATTTTTCTAATTTTTTTAGGGTTTTTATTTTTGGAGTTTATTGGGTGGCAAGGGATGAATATTATCTTATCCTACACTCTGATTAAACCGTGTAGATTTAAATTTTTCGCTTATTGATATTCTGATGTCATTTTTTTATTTTAGTTTTTCTAAAAAAAATTGAAACCCTAATTTTTTGAACTGATTATGATTTTAAGGGCACTTGTTTTCAATGAAGAGAAGAAGCAGACGTGTGGTTTGAATTTGTTGCCATTGATGTCTGCATTTTTCACTATTTGTGAATTTTCTCTGATTTTTAATTAAATTTTTAACCTTTTTTTTACTATTTTATTAATAACATCGAATTTTCAATATTACGTATTTATCTTAAGAAATAAAAAAGGATGAAAATCGTATGTTCGTGCAAACGCAGCACCCATCATTGGTGCAATGAGTGGCACTTTCCACACGAGATTTCTGATTTTATTCTCTTCAAATTTTAGTATGTTTTTGAGGCTAACTTAACTGATTATGTCGAAAAAAAAGTTTGGAAGAGTTTGGAAGTGCATCCGGCTGGACAAGTTTTCTTGCTGATATGTCTGGAAAACTAGCCTAGCTGGATGCCTTTTCAAGCTCTTTCTCCGAAACTGTTCATTTCACTAATTCTAAAAAATGGCCTATTTGATCAATTAACTTTTATTTTCGACATATTTTGCTAATTTAGTCTTACTTTAATCTAAAATTATTAAATAATTGAATGTTTTTATAAATTATTTTGACCCCAACATGAATATTGATGAGTTTTGATTATGATCCTACTCTGGGAATATTGGCATCTCTCTCGTGAGCTTGTTTGTCATATCTATATCAACTATCAACTGGAAAAACTTTCAAGTGTGATAACATCTTCCATTAAGGATTCGAGATCAACCTCCCTTTAACAGTAATATTTTAGAATGTTATGATATAAATGTCTAGGGAGTACAATGGTATTAAAATTAAATGATTAAAATATTAATTATATAAGAAGCATTGGAGGAAATGTCGAGTTGGATGAGTGAGGGGATTCATCATAATCAACCATGCTTCAGATACAATGACCGTGCAACGATGGCAGACGATGCTGCCATGGAAAACGCTACGTTCAGATTGTCTTCTAACTTTTTGCAGGGAGAAGTGAATTGAGTGATGGTTGTAGCAAACATAACACAGATTTACAAAGCTTTAAAAGCAGGAGACTTAAAGCCATTAGAGGCCACCAGACAGCTTTTCAGCTTCCCTGCTTTAAGAAAAAGCAGTAAGCTCTCTCTCTCGGTACTGTCTTTAACATACATACATGCATGCATGCATGCATGCATGTATTGACTAAGTCTCCATTCCAAATTATGTGTGGCTGCAGATGAGAACACATGGTGATTTGTTATCGACTGAGGAGAGGATTGATGGCAGGATGAAGATATGCGAACATCTCGAAATATCGGAGACTAATGGAGTTTACGACATACTATGCCTCAATGAATATGGATTCCCAGTGGAAGAATCTGATCCAGTTTCAGCCTATGCCTTGACCGAAGCTGTATAAAGGGCACTTCTCATCTCAGATAGAAGCCACTTTCCAAAGATGAAATTCAAGGACTGGGCAATGTTGATATTATTATGGCTAATGCGCTTCATTGGCTTAAAAATCTTAAAATCAAACAAAAATATATTTCTCCTAGAAGAATAGACTTCTATATTTGAAAGTATATACTTTAAAATTCTTAAAACATATGCAATAGACCAAAATTTTAGGTTAAAGTATGATATTAGTTTTTGCATTTTTATAGAATTTGAGATTTAATTATTTTACTTATAAAGTTAAAATTTTAATTGTTTTATCTTTTTATTTTTTATGTCCTAATTTAGTTGGTTGAATCTTAATGTGATTAGTATTGATATTTTTATTAATAAGTAAGGATTTGAGTTTGATTGGTATCGATATTGTTGTTAGTGAAAGATAATTTAGGTTTGAATCTTATTTAAAAGTCGAAGAGTCGAAGAGCGATTATGAATAATTTTTATGTATTATATAAAAAAAAAGTGGATATAATAAAAATTTATAATGATGTAAATATTAAAAAAATTCTTAATTCAATCATTAATTAATCATATATTACATATAAATTGTGACAGAAAATATTTATAATTGGGATTTTTAAAGGAATTAATTTTTAACATTTTAAATAAAAAAGACTAAATCTGTAACTCTGTTAAGTTACAATGGCTAAAAGCATATTTTAACAAAAAAAGAATTATTGTAATTAATCTCGTAGTTAGCACCGTCACAAACACAATAGTCAACCTCAAGCAACGCGGTAGTCAAAGCGTTGTACTTATAGGACCCACACCCAAAAACAAGCATTGTGTCGGTAGATTCTAAAGAGTCAAATTTTGATTTTAGTCCTTGTATTATATTTAATTTATGTGTTTAGTCCATACAGTTTAATTTGACATATTTTTATTTTTTTAATAATTATTAATGTATGCTTTTGTTTAAAATTCTAAAAAAAAAACTCTAAACCATAATTTTTTTTGTCACTTTAGGTGATATTATGGTAATTAAAATATTCCTTTATTGATTTATTATCATTTAAAAAAATTGAGCTCAAACTTATGATTTGGGTTCCTTTAAAATTTTTTTTTTTCTCTATGGGTAGTTTTGATGGTGGAAGTCTTTGTTGGGGGATGTTATCTAAACTGAATTGGGTCAAGAATCGAAGAGGGTATTGATGCTCGTATCTCCCTTACAAGGAGCTCAACCAAGCTGCTTAGGTGAAAAAGGCTCAGTGACAGCATGTGTTTTTGAGGAGAGATCAACGTTGCACAATGGCCTGTTGCTCTCCTCAATTAATGGGTTTTTCGAAGTGGTTCGAGATAGTGTGAGAGACAACATTATTTCGAGGATCATAGTTTACTTTTTTTCTCCTTATTTTTTGTCTATCATTTTTCATTTGTTTTAAATCCTAAACTCTAATCACTAAATAAAACTTGTAAACAAGAGTAATACTACAAAATTACATCAAATTAAAATAAAAAGACTAAATTTAAAAAATTAAATACAACACAGGGACCAAAAACATAAATTAACCTTTTTAAGCTAAAACCAGCTATCCACCCATTATTATGACCCTTCCCCTACTTTCTTCTCTCTCTCTCTCTCTCTCTCTCTCTCTCTATCTAATAACACTTAAAATTCACTATAAAAGAAACCGAAGAGCTTTCAATTTCATAATTCATGGTGTTTTGTGGGTTTTTTGAGAGCTAAATAAAATGAATGAGAATTCACCCACATCATTCCCAATATCAATCCATCATTCCCAACAACAAGCAACGGCGTTAACTCCTTTAAAAAAAGATAGCTCTTCGTCTTCTTCTGTAGCTGGTTTCTTTGGTAGAAATGGGTACAAGTTCTGGGTTTTGACTGCAATCATCTTACTTGCCTTTTGGTCCATGTTTACTGGTTCTGTTTCTCTTAAATGGTCTTCGGGGAATCTCACTAGTTTCTCCTACGACTCTGATTTCTCCATTCGTGAAGATCTTGATGTTCTTGTAAGTAATCGAATCTTTTCTCAAATTTTTTGTTTGGATTTTTTGTTTCGATTTTGTTTGGATTTGTGAGTAGAATTGTGAATTTGAGGCCGGCTGGGTCATTTAAGCTTTTGAGTTAATTTCGGGTCATTACGAGTTCGGATCGAGTTTTACCGGGTCTGTGTCTCCTAAATGGTGCTATGGAAATCTAAGTAATTCCTCTTATGATTCTAGTTACTCTATGTGGATGAAGATGGAATATTGTTAAGGGAGTAAAAATTGAATAATAATTCCTCTGAAATCTTGCTTTGTTCCGACCCTCAACACGTTCAGTATTGTTTTTCGAGAGTAGTTTTCTCTTCGAATTCGAGTACTTGAAGAAGTATCTTGAGACGATGAGTTCATAGAGTAGAAAAGACGAATCATGCCCTATAGCAGCATTAATGGTTAAAGTAGAATTGTCCATGGCCGGGCCACCGTTTCGTTTCAATCCAAAAGTTGTTTTTAAGTAAAAGGATTTAAGGATTTAAGGATTTAAGTAAAAGCTATTTATATAAATATTTTTTATTTTTTGAGGTCAAGACCATTGCTTGCTCTCTCCCTGCCTTTGGCTTTGAGTGTCGTACACTCTCGTTTTGTAGATTCACCGTCTCTTTAAGTATACCACTGGATACAGTTTTGGACATGTTGAGAGCTCGACTCCGGCCGATCCTCAATAAGATTAATTATATTTTCGAGGTTGGGTCAAAATTAATCCGACCCTTCTTTTGCTTTGGTTTAATAGGAATTGGAGGAAAGAGAGAAGGTAGTGAGGAAGATGTGGGATGTTTATACACGTAGCACAAGCATTCGTTTGCCTAGATTTTGGCTTGATGCTTTTGAAGCTGCTTATGAGAATTTATCAAGTGATGTTAATGGAGTTCGCGATAATGCCATATCTGAAATTGCTAAATTATCTATGCAGTCCCTAAATCTTGTTCCCCCCTCGGTTCAATCAAAGGTCAGTCTCGTTTTTTTTTCCGCTTTAATATATCATTTGATATTTAAGTTTTATTCGAGGTTAAAATTTGGCATAAGTCTCAATATTTTTCATAAATTTAAAATTTAATTCCTATACTTTTATTTCTTAGAACTTAACCTCTTTATTTTTAATATTTTAAAATTCAAGTTTAATCGTTAAATTTGTTAGGTGTGACATTTTGAAAGAAAAAAAACGATTTTGCAATGAACCTAAATTTAACAAAAACAAAATAATTTTAACACTATTAACAATTGGACTTAATTTTTGAAATTTAAAAAGTATAGGGATTAAATTTTAAATATTTAATCTTTTTTTTAACATGATACTTGTATTTTTTAGTTCAATGTGATAGCTATATTTGGTAAAAGGTATAAATTTGTTTAATTGTGTTTACTTTTTTTAAATGAATATTTTCGAGTTTTAGTATGTATTTGATGAAAGTTGATTGTTAAATTTATTAAAATTAACCCTAAAATTCAAATTAAAAAATAAAAAAACAACTAAAATATTTAACTTTTATTAAATAATATAAATAAGATTAATTATAATTAAATGCATTAAAGTTTCTCATATATTTGTTGGTGATGTTATAATTTACAGATTAGCAGCAGCCAAGGGAGAAAAAAGACTAATAAAGAAGCTTATAAAAAGAAAGAGAAGGATATTTCCAATGGGAATTTGCAGTCCTAAATTTTGGCCTTGCAATTACCAGAAAAAAAAAAGTGTGTAATAGTGGAAGCTTTGAGGCTTTTAAATGAAGTTTAATTGTAAAAAAAATAAAAATGGAAGCTTTTGTTGTAAGTTCCAATGTTTTTTTTTTCTTTATGTATGTTTTATAATTTTACGAAGATTAATCATTTTGAGATTCGTAATTGACTTTTTGATTAATGTTATATTTAGGATTCGAATTTGAATTATTTGTTTTAAGAATCCGATGCATTTTATTGTCGGATCAAATATTTGTTGATATTTTTTATTTTGTTTTTTACCCGAATAGAGAAACAAAAATGGTCTTTGCAGTGTTGAGAGTTTGATTAAAATTGAACTAATCGATTTAATTCAATTAATCGGTCAGTGGTCGAATTTAGTTTAGTTAGAGCTCAGTTAATGATTTTTTAAAATTTTGGTTATTGGATAGTCTGGTTTGAAATCGGGTAATTAACCAAATTAACCAACTAACCAAAATAAATAATATATATTATCTAACTTTCAAGACTTATGTAGTATTTTTAATGTTTTTTTTTTGTTTTTTTCACCTCCATTTAAAGTTTTTTGAACTATTAAAAAAAATGAAAATTAGCAATGTGTTTTTTTATATGTTTTATACTTATTTTAACGAAAAGACAAAGTCATATAATTTTTGGTTAATTACTGAATTAATCGAAATATTTTGCTTCGGTTAATGTATTTGAAAAAAAATTCAATTTGATTAACGGTTAAAGATTTTTACATTTTGAGTAATTCGGTTCGGATATTAACCGAATTAATCATTTGAACACCCCTGATTATATATTTATATATAATATTTTATGATATCTTGAAAATTTTAGGTAATTTAATTTTATGGATAATATACTCTTCGCACATTTAAAATTTGGTCGATTTGTTTCATTTATCAGTATTTTATTTTTTTTATTTAATTATTGAAATCTAACTGATAATTGCGTACAATTTTTTTTTAAATTAGATAAAAAAAATTATTAAAGAGGTTATTTTAAAATGTTGATTTTTACTTTATTCCTTTAAAATATTATTGAAGAACTTTATAAGTGGAACAATAATGTAAAATATATAATAATAATTAAAATGTAATTAATTTAATGCGTAAAAAGCATGATAAAAATCAAGGTATTAAAAATGATTAACAAATTACCAAAGTTGTAGTTCTTTGTTTTAAGCCTACATATTTCTTTTTATTAGAAATAATGATATCAAGATATATTTCAAAAGAAAAATATTTATTAAAATAGAAAGAAAAAAAAATAGTAAAATACAAATTTGTGAGAAAAGAAATAAGTAGTTTTTTAATTGGTTAAAATTTTCTATTTGTCTTTATATTTTATGGAAATTGTAAATTTAATCTTTATATTTTAATTTAATTAATTTTAGTCGTTGCATTTTTTGAATTTTAAAATTTCCTCCCTCACCAAACAATGATTGTTAAATTTATTAAGTTAAGTTCTGCTATTTCCAGAATCTAGTGTTGCAATTGTTTCCACATATTATTCACTAAAAATGTAGTTAATGGATTAACGACTGTCATTTGCGTTAAGACCAAAATTTCAAATTTTGAAAGTATAGGGACTTAGAATGACCTAGTTGGAGAATATGGACGATATGTACAATTGTATGCATAGAACAAGACTAATAATTGAATTTAACTAAATGAAATTAATTGCTTTCTTTTGAGTCAATACTAAAATTTCAAAATTCAAAAAGTACAAGAACTAAAAATGACCATTGCGCCAATGTATAGGGGCTAAATTCGATTAAATTAAAGTACATAGACTAAATCCATAACTTTCACAAATTACAGTGACTAATAGCAGAATTCAACCTTTTGAATTAGAAGGGTCACTTATTCAAAGAGGTCTTTTTTTACTTAAAAGGCATAAAAGAATAAGGACTTATATTAAGAGTTAGATTGTTAGGTTGTATTTTGCTTCCTCAACTAAAAAAAAAACCAAATTAGTCCCTATAGATTAGATCAAAGAGTAATATGGTCATTCAATCAACAATTTCATCCATTTTTATTATTAGAAACTAGTCTCTGCACGTCAGCATAAGGTACATGTAGCATGTCATATGTAATTATCTAGTTATTTTGTCAATCACGCTAATTTTTAACAGTAGAAATAGATGAAAGTTTTAACAAAAAAAATCAAATTACTTTTTAATCGAATGTATAGAGACTAATTTATCATTTTTTTAAAAGTAGAAAAGAGCAAAATGTAATTAAATTCTTAATAAATAGGCCACTATAATTCTTTGAACGTTACATCATCATGGTGTTATTTTATTTTGCCTTTTTTATATTTCTATAATTAAAAAAAATCACACATAATAGATTTAAATGTTAAATATCTATTTTTACTATTTAAACCAAACATTAATTCGTGTTTTACATGTACTTTTAATTAATATATTTATTATTACATAATAAATATGTCACCAATGATAGGCTAAATGAAAATATTGTCTAGGGAATTTTTAGTGGTGGATGTTGCGATTAAGTTTTGAATGGCTTAATTAAAATTTTTAAAAACTTTAAGGGTTTTAGTGAGAATTTTCAAAAAATTTGGTAGGTTTAATTAAAAATTTAAAAAATTTAAAGGTTTTCTGAAAATAAAAAAAAAATAAAAATTGAAGAGTCTAATTGAAATGTTTAAAAATTTTCAAAAATTTTAGGGGGACCTAATTAAAATTTTCAGAAAAATTTAAGGATATAATTAAAATTTTCAAAAACTTTGGGGTCCAGGGCCCCTAAGTCTTAATGAGGACCCCCTCTGGGCTTTTATATTCAGGTCCAACAAATATTTTTGGGCCTCGCACGAAAGAGTAACAAATCTGGTTTTTTGCCGCGCGAAAATGCAACGAAAATTCAAAAAAGAAAAAGAGAAGAGAAGTTTGAATTTACGAGGGATTTCGGATAAAAAATTAAAAAATAAACCGTAGTTCTCGCAATTCAAGTGCAATATTCGCTGTTTCTTCGAAATTTTACGTTAAATGTTTGAAATTCAGAGCAGATTACGGGTGCGGATAATCGATCTTCCATTTCATTTTCGTCTAGATCAAGATCTGGTAAGCTTCACCATTATTCTATTACGATCCTTTTGTTTTGGAAATGATCTGAAATTTTGTTAGGTTTTTAAGGTTATGCATTTAGCTTTGTGATGAAATTTGCATATATAAATAAATAAAACAGTGCTTTCAAGGGAGGGAGAGATGAAGTAATCGTTAATTATATGCAAAACAATTGAAAACTGGAAATGTGCAAATAAGGATCACATTTTTAGGTAGTTTTCAGGGAAAGAAATAGCTATCAATTTTTTTTCTCAGTGATACAAATAGAAAAATCAAAACCAGGCAATTATGTTTATGTATATATTGGTAGTGATCTGAAATTTTGTTAGGTTATTAAGGTTACGCATTCAGTTTTGTGATAAAATTTGGCTTTAAATTTATATATAAATAGATAAAACAGTACTTTCAAGGGAGGGAGATATGGAGTAATCATTATTTATATGCAAAACAATTGGAAACTGGAAATATGCAAATAAGAATCACAGTTTTAGGTACTTTACTGGGAAAGAAATAGCTATCGAAAATTTTTTCTTAGTGATACAAACAGAAACATCAAAACCAGGCAATTATGCTTAATTTTTTCTTTTTTTTTGTTTTACAATTAAACTGTGACAGTTATGCTTGTAAAAAGTTCTCTGGTAATCTCATCTAGGAGTCCATTAAGCACATACTTCTCCACATCTTTTATAACATCATCTTTCTCAAGAAACCCAAACATGGTGTTATTCCAACCCAAGTCCCACATACAATTCAGATCTGGTTCCTTGTTGTTGACATCAGCCTCAAGCATTTTGGGTTGGTAGTCTTCAAAGGGAGAATCTTCTCTCCCGTCCTTTCCATATAACTTCAACTTATCAAAGTCCTTGCACATTTGTTTGACCAACTCATCCAAGGATTTTGCTTTGTTTGAAGTGATGGGTACCTTTAGAAATGGGTGAACACTTAGTTCCTGCCTTCTTCCTTTCCTTTTCATTACTTCGTAGCCACAGTCTAAAACGAGCTTGCTGTCTTGGTCGATGTGATGGTCGTAGCTGTTTGAATGAAGAATGCT
Organism: Gossypium longicalyx; assembly: GCA_025698465.1. Lineage (NCBI taxonomy): Eukaryota > Viridiplantae > Streptophyta > Magnoliopsida > Malvales > Malvaceae > Gossypium > Gossypium longicalyx. The sequence continues at coordinate 751,549 of CM047000.1, read as the reverse complement.
GATAGGAATGTTGAGTTTGAAAAGCGCCTCTGCTGTGTTCATAAATAGTTGGCTTTTCAGAAGTATCTGCTTGAGGTGATTTTCACTTTCTGTTAGTGGTTCTGGCTTCTTTGCTATAGAAGTTCTTTGATTCTGTGGCTGTGGGATGTAAAAATTTTCTGTGCTCTCTTCACGAGTTCCTAAAAAGCAATGAACTTTAGCAGATAAGTTTCTTCCTCTTCCAGAACCACCCCTCCAGAAACAATAAAAAAGAAAACATCTGATACTGCTATTACCATGCCTTAATTGATAGAATGATTAGAAGAATTGAGGTTTCTTTAAGAGGGTGGTATCTTATGCATGTAGTCGACTATTTTCGGTTAGTTTCCATATAGTGAAGTGGGAAGTTATGCATGTTAGTTTTTATGTGCATGCATTTTTTCTGAAGTAGTATATGTTAGAAGTTGGTGTAAGCTCATCTTTTTAGACACTTCAGTTAAATGAAAAAAATGAGAAAAAAAAAAAAAAACCATTCATGAATTGTAATTTGAAAATCTGAGAAAAGATCTGCAAAATTGTACTTACCTTGAAGTGGATCAGATACACTATTTTTAACCTCATGTTCATCGTCTCTGCGAAAACCAGGTTCTTGATTTTGCTGCTCTTTTGTAAATGTTGGCACTGTATTCTGACACTGCATAAGATCGAAACAGTTATTTGGGCTTTGACTAATATAGTTGGTTAATGAGTACAGTTATGGCGATCTTACGCTATGTTTTGTAGCTAAAACTTGTTCTTCATTTTGACCTTGGCATTCATCTTCTAAACGACTCTGCAAAATTGAATCTTTTTGTGCTTCTGTCTGCAGTTCTTGTGCTACGCGTGATGATTTTGGGCTTGCTACTGACACGTTGGGTCTAATGATCTGTGTTTCTGCTTCTTCGAACTTGCTGGCTTCATGATCTGCTTCCCTTGAGATAGCAGGTTTCTGCTGCCTTGTCTGTTTCCTCTCTTGCAAATTGGAACATTGATTCTTCATTGTCCTCGGCATGTTATAAACATTTGCACTCTTTTTGGTCTTTGCTTCATCAATATTTCGAGGGGCCTCGAGTTTATGCCCTTTTGCTCTTCTCCCATTTATTGTTGTTTGAACTTGAACAGGTTTCTCATCCACAGCAAACGGGATGCGAGCTTTTGCTGATTCAGATTCTACATCTCCTCGAGTTGAATGCTGACTGGCGTTTCTGCTTAATGAATCTTTAATTTTGAAATTTAAGTTTCTTGAACTCCTCTCACCGGCTGGATTTTCTTGGTGCCTACCATTCACCAATCGATTGAGTTGTGTTGCATCAGTATGTTCGGTGGAGCCTTTCCTACTAGTTGCTGCTTGGTTCAGTTGCAGCTGCTTCTTTTGCAAATCGGTTGCACCAGACATTGGTTTGGAGATATTGCTAGATACTGATTCAGGTCTCTTTTGTTTCTTCTCCTGCAATTTCTGTTTTTCTCGTTCTCTTTCTTCTGGTTGACGCTTTTTCTCTTGAGGCTCAGATTTCTGGAGCATGTGCACCTGTTGAAATCCATGATTATTTTGCAGCTTTTGTTGATTGCCTAGACGAAGCTTGTTAGCAGAACTATTTTCCCCATGAAGCATGCTTTCACCGTACTCTGGCTTTTCTAGCAATGTAAGTGTAGATTCTGATCTTTTATGCATATATGGAATCATCTGTTGCATCTCATCCTTGAAAACTGGTTCCTTGATTTCACTTTCAGTGTACTTCAGCTCCCTGTGCTTTATGCTATCATGGTTTCTCTCCTGAATTTCTTTTCTACTTCCAGAATTATGATTTAGCTGGGCAGAGTCACTTTGTCGTTTGTCTACCTTAATCATGCCTTTTCTCAAGCTTATCACTGGTTTTACATCTTCCAAGTCCTTTCGAGGTGGTAACTTGTCATGAACATCAACCCTTGTGCTACCATTTCTAGTTGCCAACGTCTTTCCTGCTTGTGATGTAACTGTATCCTGAACCAGTGGAATCTTGCTGGGTAGTGTTGCCTTCTGTTTTGCTGGTGGGAGAACTGAGGTTGTGGAATCTTTTTCCCTTTGTTCAGCCTTCTTGGTACTCCCCTTTGCAGGTTTCTTTGTAGTTGTCCCTTCTAATTTTTGATTTCCAGACTCCTTTTTTGTGCTGACCTTTGAATCTACATTTCCTGGAAGTTCTTCAATCCCCATTAGTCTTGCGATTACATTTGGAATTCTGGACTTTTCTTGTTTGGACTGCGATGAACTTGAGTGGTTTTGTTCTGAGAATACACTAAGAGTTTTAACATCAGTACCACAGCTAACTGATCGCTTGTGAGAACGTAAAATTGAGGCACCTAAACCTTTCTTCTCATGCTTGGAATTAGGAACATCTGTAGAGTAGGTAAGAGCTGCCAGCCTCAGCTTAAGTTCTGTCTTTGCAACTTCTTGAATGTCATTATACTTTCTTGAGGGTCTATCAAAAGAAAATCTTGGTCTACTCAATTGCTTCTGGTCAGCTATTGTGATGGTATTCTCATCATCATCTTCATCCTCTTCTAGCAATGTTAACCGACTTTTTCTCTGCGGTGTTATCAAGTAATCCGAAGCTTCCTGCATGCCGACAAGCAACTTTAGAGACTCTTGCAAATCCATTGCTCCTTTCAACAGCTCCTGTCCAATTTCTATCGAGTATCTGTCAAAGTTGAGACCATTAGAGCAGGCCCGGAGGATCTGATTTAACTTTTGTGCACCCCTTGATATTTCTTCAATGTGTATATGAGACAGAGTAGGGAGTTGGCTACTTGAAGGCTGATGCCTACTTACTACTCTGTTTCCTCTTTCCATCTTCCCATAGTCCATCTGTCTCCTACCAATGTTTTGTAGAAAACTGAATATTGAACTGTTTCTGGAAGACTCCGTTCTTATCTTTCCTCCATTTTCCAGTGCGAAAGTCAGGGCCATTGACAGATCTCCCATTTGTTCAGCCTTATGGCCTCCACCAAAAGGAACAATCTGATTTGATGTCTGCCCAGTGGTGACTGATTTCTTGCCTCCGCTAGGCCTGTTTTGTGTGCTTCCAGCTCTAAAACCACTCTGGAGGAGCCAAACATTTAACTAAATGAAATTTTACTATCTAATTAATCTTCTTGTATGAACTGACTATGCTTTATCAATGGAAACTTACAGCTTTGACTGCCTTTGGTTCCCTTGATGATTTATAGATTGACTTGGAGTAAGCATATGCATCTGCTCAAACACGCAACAAAAGGAACAGAGTAAATTATGCATTTGAGTTACCTAACACAGGGTTCAAACACACCACCAAACTGGTAAACTCTCCTTTATGTCATACTATGCAATAAAAAGTTCTCTCATTTTTAAGTTTTACTTTAGGTGCAATGGTTCCAAATCATAATTGGAGACAATTAGTCTGGAAGAGGTAGCTAAGTGGAGCAATTATGCTGCACAACGTATACCAGACACAGCTAGATTCCCTTAAAAAAGAAAAGATCACACGATTCTACACCCTCTAAACTTCTTTGGTCAAAGTCCCCAACAGCTAAGAATTGGTTTTTTTCAGGTAAAGGGCCAGCTATATCAGAGTAATTATATTGGAGTTAGAATCAATAACTGCTTTCAAACTAGGATATACATTTCAATAACTGAATGCATGTGCATGACTTCTGTGAGTGTTCAGACAGTAAGTCACGCCTCCTGTTTTTTCTAACATCTAGAAGACGTTGAATACAGGGTTTTTTGACTTATGTTTTGGAAGGATGTTGGAATTCTTTGGTTCATGACCAAACCATGCTTGTTTTCAGCAGATATTTCAGGAAAATACTCACCTGCAACCATTGCATTTGAACCCTTTGTGTTCTGAGAGGCAGCCATCCGCTCCTTTCGCAACCGAAGGTCATCTAACAGCTTCTGAGCAAAATCTGATCTCTTAGCCATGTTTGGTAAACAAGGTAACCCTTCAACACTGTCTGAGATGGAATCTCTTTTACATTTGTGTTTTGCTCATTACCTTTTTACAGATAAGAGGTAGGAACATGAATGTTTTTGTTTTTGTGTTTTTTTCTCTCTTTTAGTTGGGAGAGTTCTTTCAAAGTTGGGTAAGTTGGGAAGTCCAGTCTCTTAGCAATGAAAATGGAGTTTGAAAATTTATCTTAGATAGGTTGACGTGAAAGTTAGCTCTCTTTCTCTCTCTAGAGGGGTCTCTGTAAGCATTTCCTGACTTTGATTCTAATCCAAGCAATGGAAGAGAAAAAAAGTTCCCTTTTAAAGGGCTTCCATCCCAAGCCTTCTTTACCAATTACCAGCATCTTCTCCCTTTTTTCATTAGTCACCTGAAAACCTTTGCATCAAAAACTAATGGTCAATAGGCAGCATTTGCCCTTAGGGGCATATCCCTAAACACTGGTTTTGGGCCATTTGGTGGAGTAACTTAGAATTCTAAAGAAAAAATGGAAACGAGGTCTCTATCCCTCTTATTCTTTCACCGTCTTTAAGGTTTTTTTGGGTCACCAAAATACAAAATTGTGAACTCAACATTCAAGCCATCCATTTGGTTTGTATGAAATTCCTATAGTTGAAAGTAACAGAATAAAATTAAAGATAGTTAGCAATGGCTGGCTTTTGAAAGGTGATCTGAGAAGCATTAAGTGAGACCCTTTTGGGAGAGAGATGAGAGCTTTAAACTGACCCCACCATTACAAAAGAAACCAAAATTGGTTGGAGAAGGGGTGTCAAGTAATTAATCTTTGGTGATGAAATGAAATAACTCCATCTTTTTCTTTTCATTTTTCTTTTTAATTACTTAAATAAGGATGATTCCGTAGTTTTGAATTGAAATATTTTGTTGTGTTCCTTTATGGATCTAATTATGGCTTTAGTTACTATACAAAGACTTTGAAATTTTGCCTATTTTTAATTCTAGAAATTTAATTCTTCTACTAATTTAATTTAAAATTTAAAATTCTAATTGATAACTCTCTTAAATTAAGAGTTGTATTTGATGTACTAATTGTATTCATATACTAGTAGTAAACCATATTAAGACACGATATCAATTAATGAATAATTTAAAAAATTACTAAAAGTAAAAATAATTATTATATTTTTTAGGCTTAATGCTTAATTTGGCCTTTGAATTATACTCATTTTTTGACTTTGATATCTAAATTTTTTTGTCCTACTTTAATATTCAACTATCATTCCATTGCAAAATTTAGCCCATGACATTTAAAGCAAAAGCATTGACATGTGATGCTATTAGAACATGCTACATTATCTTTCTTAAATTTTTTTAATACTATGTAAATGGTATTAATTACAAAATTAAAAATATATAAAACATATAAATAGTTCAAATTTTCAAAAAAAATTGAAGTTTTTTTAAAAATAAATTTTTAAAAAAATCATAAAATATATAAATTTAAATTCTAGAAAATCAAAATTATATATAAAAAGTAAAAAAATGATAAAATAAAAAAATAGTTAAAATTTAGAAAATTACAAAAAAAAGCCTCAAAATTTCAAATATATATATTCTAGAAAAATTTTGATAATTTTAAAAAAAATAATTTTTTGTACAACACCCAAAAATATATAAATATTTCTAAAAAATTCAAAATAATATATAAAAAATTCAAAAAAAAAAAGGAAAAAGATTAACTCAAAAATTGAAAATTCTAAAAAAAATTAAAGAGCTAAGAAATTAGGAGTATAATTAAACCTTCTTTATGCAACTCAAATTTTAAATTGAATATCATATGTGAATATTTAACACGAATATATATATATTTAAAATTTTTATATATTTAATGAAATTCATATCCTTGTACTTTACTGATATTTGAATGTGATTAGTGAAAATCGAGCTAACATTAAATATTTCTCAACAAAACATCAAATTAATGATGTGTGGATGGAAGTACCTTATACCTTTTTTCAACTTTTTTGGTCTTTATCTTGAGCTAACTACTGGATAGGGATGTGGCACCATTTGATTTTGGTAAACAAATAAAATAACAAAAAAAAAAAAAGATACCAGAAGGAATTTCTGTTTTATGTTGTCTACAACAAGAAATGGCTTCTTATGGAATTTAGGAGAACTATTAGCACATAAGGGCATAAATTAGGATAGACTGTACCACCAAATCAAATTGAAAGGTAGCTATACGTATTAGTCTCTTTTCGCAAGATAAAGTTAGGAATTATGTGATGGGATTGAAATATAATTTAAAAGAGGCTCAAGCTAAAAATTTTGTATTGAAATGACTTAAATTATAGCTTTTAATTTTAAAAAGGGTTAAAATTATAATTTTTCTATTTAAAACAAGTTAAAAAAGATTAAATTAAACTATTTACATTTTAAAAAGTACTATAATAATAATTAATCCATTTAGTCAAGGGTCAAAGTTTTACCTACCCCTTTTGCTATGCTATCTTTTGATTTTCATTTAAAATTTATAGATATTTTAAAAATATTCAATAATATATTTAAATATTAAATAAATATTAAATATTTATCAATTATATAAAAATCTATGTACAAAAATTCAAAATAACTCATGCATTAATCAACACGATTATTTACTACATTAAATAACATGATTATTCCATATATGTTAGTTTACATTTTTTCCCACTTAAGTTTTATTTAATACACATTTTTTTTTATTGTTACGATTGGATTTGGGCAAAACGTACCTTATGTAGTTTATTATTGGGTTGGTGTACACTAACTAATGTGATTGAAATTAGTGCGAAATTGAATACCTTGTCATTAAATTTCTTCTTTAAAATTTTACAACTACCTTTTTAGTGTTTAGCTTCAAATCATAATTTTTGAAGCTTTGTTAGCAATATGCATTGGAGGCGAGGGTAGAAAGAAAATCTAGAGGTAGAATGAAATTCTAAAATTTGAAAGGTCAAAAACATAATTTTATTTATATTAATTTATAATTTTATAAATTTTAGAGGGATTTAAACATAACTTCACCTTTCTTTTACTCCCAAAAGCATTTTCCTTGTGCCCATTGCAATTTTCATTGGTTATGATAAAGTAGTGATTAGGGTGAAGAATAGAGTGACTAGGAAGACATCCTAGTGGCATGTTGAGTCCAGCTAATTGGAACTTGGAGGAGGAAATGAGTATGCAATGTTTAGGGGTGATTTCGGTTTGGTTGAAATCGGAATTTTTAAGCTTTTTTATGATAATTTACTTCGGTTCAATTTTTTATTATTATTAAGATTTAATTTTTATACGTAGTTTTTAAATATTATTTAATAAAATTTTAAAGTCTTTCATAAATATTTATTTAAAAATAATTTTTAAATAAATAAAAAATAATCAGTAATCTTTATATAATATTTTTGACATTTTTTTATATAGTGCTTTAAAATTGTTTTCATCATTTCAAATATAAATATTTTTTTTACATTCTGAAAAATTAAAATTAAATAAAAATAGTATTCAGTTTACGTAACCATAGTTTTCAACTTATATTTTAAATCCAGACATCACAAATTCGAATGGATTTTCAGTTGATTTTTTCTTTTTAGCTCTAGCACTTTTTGGAGCAGACTATAGGCTGGTAACTCCAGTACTCTGGGCCCTATTTATTTCTCAAAGAGCTTTGGGGATATATTTACTGAAGGAATTAGAACCCATACCTGTTAACCTGATGTGGATCCATAAGCTAAAAAATTGAGCTTTGTGGACTGATGGATCCCTTTAACTCTCTTAATAGTTAAATTGTTTTTAGGGATCCGAACCAAACCCATCGGGCTCAATTCATTTGCATAATATGGAGTTATTTTCTTTAGGTAGTCATAGCTATTTGCAAGCAATAGGGGATTTTGGGATTAAACTTTGGAAGAAATAACTCAAATTTTCAAAATCTTTAGAAGTTTAATGTTTAAAAATATATAATTAAAGTTTTTATAAATTTGATAAGATTATGAGAATTTTGAATAAAAAATTAAAAAAATAATTTTTTTAAAAAATAGAAAGGCATAGGGGTAAGGCTCTCTAGGCCTTTATTACTGTCCATCTTTGCTTGTAAGTGTACTTCGATAGATTCAAATTTGCCAACAATTTTTTAGTGTTTAGAATTAGTGTGAGAGTTTGAGTTCAATCCCTAATAATCTTATACTTATCCCCAATTATCAGATTATAAAAAACCGAACTTGAAACTTCTTAGGTAGGAGTGCATTTTTTAAAATAGATAATAGATCTTTTAGAAACCTATGGGTAAGGTTGAGTAAGAAAAATAAAAAATTGACCTGAATCAAGGTGTATAGATAATTTGTCGAATACAAGTTGAAAATTTGTTGTCACTCAAATTAAGTTGAATTCTATTTTTTATTTAATTTACAATTATTTTTATTTTTATGATCTAACAATAAAATTTTTTAAACATTTTCCAAAAAATACCATTGAAGAGTTTTTTTATTTACTTGAAATTTATTTTTTAGAAAAATTTATGAAAAAGACTTTAAAACTTAATAAAATAATGTTCAAAAATTATATAAAAAAACTTATTTTATCAAAATAAATTTAAATCCAAAATTAGTATGAAAAAATTGAAAATTAAACCTAATCCAACTAAATTATCATGAATGGTTTAAAAAATTTGATTGAACCAAATTAAATTCACTTCTACATATGGATTTAAGAGAACAATCCCAAATTAGTGTAATGCCTAATTTTGGTCATTATACAATAGATAAAAAATTAGTACTTTGAGAAATTTTTGGTCAATTTGATACTTATACTTTCATTTCCATCCCTCACATGTACCTCACCAGATTTCATTATTTTTTTTTATTTTTTTGTATAATTATAATTTCAAAAAAATATGATTTCAGAAAATGAATTATGAAAATTTCATTTTCTCACACAAATTTGATTTACTATAACTTGGCATAGACTGCTTATTGTCAAGTTAGCTTTCTCTTTTTTAACGAAAAATTGATGAGTTACTAATGTGGTGGTGAAATGAACCAATCAAAAAATTCTCGAAGTATTAAGCTGCAATTGTTTATTATACAAGGGCAAAATTATGTATTAAGTCATACAAAATTGTATATTGACTTGAAAAGTCAAGTCATTATATCAATAATATTCAATGTTTTTTAAGTTAAATTAGATGGAAACCAATCAAGAATCAATTAGAATAGAAACGGTTAAATTTATAAATTAAAAAATTATTTAAAATCAATTGAGTCAAAATAAAATTTTAATTAAATTATTTTTATTTTTAAATTTTATAAATTTTTAATATTTTGTTTATTTAAACTCGGTCAAATAATCATGGTAATGTTTTGTACATCAATAATTATGAAATTTGCAGCAGATTCCATTGCTAATATCATGTGCCATGGACGGCTTGTGGTGTTACATTAATTGTATATTTATTTTAAATATAAGAATGGAATCTGATGCCTTTTACCTCAGCAGCATCAAACCATTCTTATCCTCACACAAATTGCAACTCCTTTTTGGCCCTTTTTTCCCCCACGATTTTTAAATTCTCCTTTCGACGTGTCCACCTTGTTTTAAACTGTAGTGTCCTATGGCTGGCGCCGGGTCTCATTTCCTATTGTTCTTTCCTTTTTTATTTTCTTCCCCTTTTGTCCACTATAAAATACAATGGTTGACTTTGTTTCCATCTAAATGCTAACACCTTTTTTTTTTGTGAAATAAAAAGCTTTGATATAGTTTAGACTTTAAAACAAAAATTTTGAACATGATGTTTAAACCGTGTAGTAATATAAAAAAACGTGAGTTATACTTAAATAATATAAAAAATAATGGTTAAATTCTTATTTTAATACTTTTGCTGTGCTGAGATTTGATTTTTATTGATATAATTTGGTCTTACTTTTATAATAATATTAGTTATAGATTAGATGAATTTTATAAGGACATTTTTTTCAGAAAATTTTACAAAAATTATATAAAATAAAAAAATTAGAAAAATCAAGTAGAATAACAAAGTATGATGTTATCATATTTTTAATAAAATCCAAATTTCAGAATAAATATGAAAAAAGAAATCAAGAGATTTAAAATAGGAAAGTTGTAGAGGTTAAAATTAAATGTTACCTCTTTAAGAAAAATATTTAAATGAAAGGTAAGATTTCACTATTTAATGCACTTGCGACAAAATTGGAAAGAACCAATAAACTACTCCAATATATGTGAGAAACAGATTTTACTTACCCAGTCTGCCCATGTTAAATTCTACTGTCTACTCTCTGTCTGAAATCTTAAAATGAAGAGTTTTTCTTCACCATAAAATTAATTATAGGTTCTGCTTCCTGCAAATCTGTCAGAAAAGTGACAGCAATAACATGTGGCCTTAACACCTGTCCGAAAAATCTAAACCCATAAAACATCAACCAAGTCTCCTTTACCACGAATACCGTGTACCTTTTGCTACTCTTGGACCGAAAAACCATAAAAAGCCATACCTACTCACTTACTGGTTTTGGTCATGTTGAAGAATTCCATGCTACTTTCGTGATAAAAAAATCAACATCAAGTGATCAAACCCTTTTTCTTGTCTTTTAAGCTTAGTAGTGTCTTTGCTCTGTTTCTTTTCTCAGGCAAGACTCAAGGAAGGTCTGTTCTTGTTTTACTTCAAGGCTGCAGCTTTAGTTTCTTTTTCTTTTCTTTTCTTTTTTTTTTCTTTTTTTCATCTCCATTCTACCCTTTTTGTTTCTTTATCATACTTACATGTTGAGTGGTTTTTACTGAATTATTTACAGCCTAATTCTAGAGATCTTTTTTTTGAATGCAGAAGCTTTTCCTGGTATTTTATGGTTTACCCGAGCTTAATTCTTTGAATACCCTTTTTGTTTTTTGATCATATTTACATGTTGGATGATTTTTACTGAATCTTTTACAGCCTAGTTCTAGAGATTTTTTCATGAATGCAGAAGCTTTTCCTGGTATTTTATGGTTTACCCGAGCTTAATTCTCTGTATTTTCATAAAAATTAAAGCTTAATTCTTTGAATACCCTTTTTTTGTAGTTTGTTTTATCATATTTACATGTCGAATGACTTTTTACTGAATTTTTACAGCCTAAGTTCTATGGATCTTTTTTTTTATGAATGCAGAAGCTTTTTCCTGGTATCTTATGGTTTACCCAGCTTAATTCTATGTTTTTTCGTAAAAAATAAAGCTTAATTCTTAGAATACCCTTTTTTTGTTTTTTTATCATATTTACATGTTGAATGACTTTTACTGAATTTTCAAAGCCTAGTTCTAGAGATTTTTTATGAATGCAGAAGCTTTTTCCTGGTATTTTATGGTTTACTCTAGTTTTAATTCTGTCTTTTTCATCAAAAAGAAAAAGGCTCCTTCATTATGTTAAATATGTTAGTTGAATACAAACTATACTTTGGTCAAACTAGTGGTGCCACGATCTATAGAGTAAGGTTCACTGATTCAGGACCGCCTTAGTATTTTATTATTACTTTCCCATGTTCAAGGGTAGCAGGCATTATTTTTCTCCCTTAATAATGGCATCGCTGAATAAAGAATCTTATTCCTTTTTTTAAGTAGTTAGAAGGTTTTAGCAGTTGTTGAATCATGCCTTTTCCATTGATTTAACTTGTAAAATTGTGTGATCTAGTTTTACTGTTACTATGAAAATTACTGCTTGTAAATCTAATGCTGAATATGATGCAATGAAATGAAACCAGGTTGGCTCTTTTTCTGGTCTTTCATACAAGGTTTAATGTCCTAAGATTTCGTCTGTGTTCCATAGGTATATCTTTTTTCTCCCTGAATTTTTCCCCATGTATCATGTTAAGTTCCATAGGCTTTCATTAGCTGATTGACTTTGAAGAATCTTTTCCATTATTAAAGTTTGCTTTTTGTTGTTTTGATGTATATTGATGATAAAAGTATCGTGGAAGTCCTTGTACTAGGAGTCGGAGTCGGATTGCATTTTGCTCCCTCTACTCAAAAAATGAGTAAATTAGTCTTTATACTTTAAATCAAAGAGTAAATTGGCCCTTCTTTTAAAATTTACATTTATTTTTATTGTTAAAAATTAGTCTTTGTATGTCAATACAAGGTACATGTGGCATATCATGTGTTACTGTTTGGTTATTCTGTCAATCATGCTAATTTTTAACAATATAAATGGATGAAATTTTTAACAGAAAGAACTCATTTACTCTTTGATCTAATTTGTATGGACTAATTTGTTAATTTTTTTAGTAGAGAGGTAAAATACAATCTAACACATAATATAAGGACGTTGATGATATTTTTACCTACCCCTAAATTTCCTGATCTAAATCATGTTTGTTCCTCTACTTTGTTGCTTTATTGGATGTGATTTTGTGTCTACTTGTTTATTGTCTGGTTGAGGGGAGGTCAACTCCATATGAAGAAGTCTCCAAAAGTGTGGTCTGCCTAAAGCACTTCCATTCTGTGAACCTCGGCTTGATTCGAGTACTATACCCATCCCTTGAGGGGTCTGTTACTCTGGTTAGACAACACTTTACAAATTTCTCTGGAAAGAGTCACCTCCTCTCAACTTGTCTGGTTTTCTTTGATATTGTTTAATTCTTGATAATTAGTCCCAATTTAGTGCTATGCTATGTTTTGCAGGTTGCACTAGGTTTTTGCTAGATTTCTAGCATCAGTCACAATGTTTAGTAGATGGAGCCATTCTCATCATAGCCAAGAGAATGATTCATTGCAGCATGAATCCAAGGTAATAAAGTTTTTACTGCAAGTGAATTTGTTTAACTATGGCAGAACCTCTGTTTTTGTCTACAAATCTCCATTTGCTGCCTTAAATAAACTTTAAAATGTTCTAATTAAGTTCTTGGAGTATTAGTATTGTATTAATAAGGTCCTTCTGTTAGTCCCTCCATTAGCTAGCTAGGGCATCAAATGCCAGCTTTTGGGTGAAATATATTTTCTGGTTGTCTTGGTTGATATTTGCTTTTACTTACAAGCAGGTTAAGGAGCTTAGAGCAGCACTCAGACCACTATCCGACCGCGGTTTGAAATATTGCACCGATGCCTGCTTGAGGAGATACTTGGAGGCACGAAACTGGAATGTCGACAAATCGAAGAAAATGCTGGAAGAGACACTCAAATGGAGATCAACCTATAAGCCTGAGGAAATACGTTGGGTAACATATTGTTCTTCCTTTGAATGTTAAGTAAAAAGAGAATTAAATCATAAATGGTGGTGATTAATTTTTTTTTTTTTTTTTTTGTTGCCAGCATGAAATTGCAGTAGAAGGCGAGACTGGAAAAGTATACCGAGCAAATTTTCACGACCGAGACGGTAGGACTGTTCTTATATTGCGACCGGGAAAACAGGTAATAAACTTCAGTTAAATCGAAAACCGAAATCCTTTTTCGAGTTATCCGTAACTAACATGTCCCGATACGTTGCAGAACACTACATCCTTAGACAACCAGCTCCGTCATTTGGTGTATATGATTGAGAATGCTATATTAAACCTTCCAGAGGATCAAGAACAGATGGTATGGTTGATAGATTTCACCGGCTGGAGCTTGAGCACGAGTGTTCCGATCAAGTCCGCTCGCGACACCATTAACGTGTTACAAAACCACTATCCCGAAAGGTTGGCAATGGCGGTTCTATACAATCCGCCAAGAATTTTCGAAGCATTTTGGAAGGTATGAAATTCTAATGCATTGTAAAACAACATTTCTGAATTCTTGAGTGTTGGATGTCACTTAAATGGAGATAACATCTGTGCATTTACACCAGCATTATCACCTGTTATGGTCAATTGGGCAACTCGGGTTTTTTTAGTAGGTTTTAGATTCTCGGGCTTAGTTAATTTAAGGTTTATGTTTGACACTCAGAGTTAAAATCATTTTAAGTTAGGTCTCATTTCAAATATTTGGAGTATTTTTTAATTGGTTAAAATGCCATAAGTTCTTGTATTATTCAAAAATTTAAAATTTTATCTCGGTATTTTTATTTTCAGAAATTTAGTCTTTTTACATTTTAGATTTCAAAAATTGGGTTCAACTATTAGTAATATTTTTTTTTGTAAAATTCAAGTTTATTAAGTCATATTTTTATTTAGATGACCATTAAGTGATTATTCTTTTATTTCAAAATCTCATACTAATAAATTTAACAAAAAAAATTAAGAGTATTAACAGTAGAATCTAAATTTGAAATTTAAAAAATAATAGACTAATTCCTGAACAAAAAAGTATAGTAACTAAATTTCAAATATTTAAAAAGTACATAGACTTATGGCATATTTTAATCTTTTTAATTCATGTCGGACAGGTTTAAATTATTGATCTTTTTATGTTAAATCAAGTAGGATTGATTTTAGTTTGAGTTTTCGAATTTGATTAATCGGATTTTGCTTTCATTTTTCTACAGATTGTTAAATATTTCCTCGATGCCAAAACCTTCCAAAAGGTGAAATTTGTGTACCCTAAAAACAAAGAAAGTGTGGAGCTAATGAGATCCTATTTTGATGAAGAAAATCTCCCAACTGATTTTGGAGGAAAAGCCATACTGGAATATAACCATCAAGAATTCTCAAAGCAAATGGTCCAAGATGATATTAAATCCGCCACATTGTGGGGATTTGATAATAAACTTCAATCTACCGGTACGGATCAGTCTGGACCCGAGATAACACCCGAGCCGATCTGTCTCGCACCGGCAGCTAGTTGACCCAACCGCCCTTGGCTTTTTATGTAACAAATATATATAGCCTTTTAAGGGACATGAGGTATAAAATTTCAGCTTTGGTTTTTACACAAAAAAAAAGGATTATTTTGTGGGTTAAAATATGTTATTAAATTTTACACTTTTCGTAAATTTAGAATTTAATTTTTGTCCTTTTATTTTTATGAATTTAATTTTTTATTTTTAAGATTTTAAAATTTAGGTATAATAGTTAATATTGTTAAAATTATTTTATTAAATTTAAAATTATTACAATGTCGTTTTTTTTAGTTATGTAATTATTAGGTGATTTTTTTTTTTAATTTCAAAATGATATCAATAAATTTAACAGAAAAATAAACAATATTAATAATTGGACCTAAATTTTAAAATTTATAAAATAAATGGACTAAATTCTTAAAAATAAAAATATAAAAATTAAATTTCAAATTTATGAAAATTACACAACTTATAACATATTTTAACTCATTTTTATGTCAATTCCCCTTTTTATGGTAAAAGAGAATAATTTGCTTAGTCAAAAGAACCTAACTACTGATGATTGAAGCAATGGGGGGGGGGGGGGGGGTTGATAGAATGCATGTTTATAGCTCACATGGAAAGTAGCAACAAACATGAGATTGTGATCTCATTTTTTTCAAGTTTTCTAATTTTAGATTTATTGAACGTGGGATGTTATAAGAATTAAGTGAAACAAGTTTCAATTTTAAGATCAAATTATTATGAGTTATGATTAAGTTAGAAGAATTATAAGTAGTTTCGGAATTATTTTTTTTCATGAAAGTAGATTTGAAAATTTCAGTTTTTTCAAAAATATAAATTTTTATTCTTTTGATTCTCAACTTGAGGATGTTATATTTTAGATTTATTGAATGTCACGATTTAAAGATGATTATATAAATTGTTAGAATTAAGTTTCGGTTTTGAGATGATATTCTTATGATAGAAATATTTTTTGCTCGTGAAAAAAAAAAATTTAAATCACTTGAAACTAAAAGTATAAGGAAAAAAACGACAATTTCACCAAAACATTGTGAAAAAAAGGGTAAACTACATTAGTACCCATCCAACTAATTTTTTATAAACTAGTCCCCAGCTATTCAATTGTCGATTTTGGTCACCCATTAGCTATGTAAAAAAGAAAAACCCAAAAATCCAAGATTGTTAGGTGACCAAAAAAAAAATTTGAGTAGTTGAGTAAACATTTTGTAACTTTTTATGGTTGGTGACAAAAAGGAAAAAAAAACCATAGCTAGGTGACCATGTTGTAACTATTCATATTTGGGTGACCAAAAAAGAAAAAATCATAGTTGGGTGACTACTTAGTGTAGTTTACCCAAAAAAAATTCTTTATATAAAAAAAAAAAAGATCACCATTTTTGAAAGGTCCACTCTCGCGCTTCTTTACTTGCGTAAAAACATAGCTGCTTTTCTTCTTCGTTGTTCGTTAATCATTTGGGTACATCGCCAAAGAATTTCAACTCCAGAGCCACAGATCCTGTTCTTCTTTTTGCTGATATTTTAGATTCTCCAGGTGACCCCATTTTCTTTATTACTTTCTATTTTAATCTTGTTCTTGTTCAAATCATAATCGTTGCGTATCATGAAAATTTTCGATGTGGGTTTTGATTTTCAAGTCAAGAATGTACAGCTTTTGACTTGTTTTCTTGTGTAGGGGGGGGGGGGGAATTGGATTTTGTGAGGTTATTATTTAAGTTCCGATTTTAATGGTTGGGTTGAAGTAGAAAGAAGAAAGAAGATTTTGAAGTTTGATTATTTTTTGTAATATTTATTTTGATCCTTTTGGCATTGAATAGTGAGAAAAATGGTTTAGATTTTAATAAAAATATCAATCTAATTGTTTCCATATATCAATTAATAAGATTTTTTTATGGATTCAACAATAGGGGGGATAGTGTTTTTTTTTTTTTTAGTTCTTGGTTGCACCATATGTTACTCGGACTCGGTTGTGACTGTCTCGACACGGGTATGATTAGATTTTCTTATGTTTTTCCGTATATTTGAGGATCTTTAGTGGTCAAGTTTATATATTGGTGTATCGGACACTAATGTCGGACACAAAAAGAATGAAGCCAACAATGGGGGCAGATAGTTTTTCTTTCTAATTCTTATCGTAGGTTACTTAGGCTCGGGTTTGAGTGTCCTCAACCTCAACATTGGGGTTCTTTGGAGGTCATGTCTCGATATCCGTGTATCGGACACTAATGTCAGGGGTGCTTCAAAAAGAATGAAGCCAACAATGGGAGCAGATAGTTTTTCTTGTAAGTTCTTGGTTACACCGGCATTGTCATCGGTTTACCTAGACTCGGGTTTGAGAGTCCCCGACACGAGTATGATTAGATGTTTTAAAACCATATATTAAGGGATCTTTGGGGGGTCATGTTTCCATATCCGTGTATCAAACACTAATGTCGGACAGGGGTACTTCAAGAAGAATGAAGCCAACAATTGGGGTAGATGGTTTTTCATTTTAGTTCTTCGTTGCATCGGCATTGTTCATATGTTACTCGATTCAGGTGTGAATATCCCGACATGGGTATGATTAGACTTTGTCAAGTTTTTCCATATATTAAGGGATCTTTGAAGATCGTGTCTCCATATCCATGTATCAAACACTAATGTCAGACGGGTACTTCAAAAAGAATGAAGAATCTGAGCATCATATATTGTAAACACATATAGATTGATTCATTTGTAGGTATACATTTTTTAATTGAAATTGAAAGAGTTTTGGTATAGGTTATGGCACACCCTGAGCCTCAATATGTGCAAAGGGGAAAGGTACCAATCGGTCCTCCTCGGAGAAAGCCCCGGATTCTACTTGGTGCTTGCGGATGTGTAGCTGCTGTACAATTTGCAAGTATTTGTCATTGTTTCTCTGAATGGGCAGAAGTAAAAGCCGTTGCGACACCAGCCTCTTTACATTTCATTGATATAGAATCACTTCCTGACAATGTAGACCTTTACACCGACGGGCATGAATGGTCCTGTTGGCAAAAAGTAGGTGACAATGTGCTTCACATCGAACTTTATCGATGGGCTGATCTTATGGTCATTGCCCCGTTATCCGCAAACACACTTGCTAAGGTAACGTGATTTGCCCATTTTTTCGATATAATCCCCTTCCTGCATTACTTGTTCATATGCATTTTATGTAGCAGATTGCTGGTGGAATATGTGACAACTTGTTAACGTGTATTGTACGAGCTTGGGACTACAGCAAACCGATGTTTATTGCTCCAGGTATGAATACTTTCACATGGAGAAACCCTTTCACGGAAAAACATCTAATGTTGGTCGATGAACTTGGAGTTTCTTTCATCCCCGGTGATGATGCAATGGCAAAACCTACTGAAATCCATTCAACCGTAAGACTATACTTGGAGTCTCGGCCTCTACCAAATTGAAAAGCCGATAGGTCGATCTTCAAACCTGAATAACAAGACTACAATTTTTTTGTGTGTTGTAAACCATTGATTCTGTGCATTGAGTGCACCTTTTGTTAGCCATTTTTACCATAGATTACTGTACATTTATACCTCCATTTTTTGAGTTTTGCATATCATGAAGAATGGTACTTGAAACATTATTGCTCTTATAAGCTGATGATGTTGAGGAGTTAAAGAAACAGTAGCACATTGCTAAATGCTAAATTTCATGATTTTTTTTTTAATGTGATTGATGTAAATGTTGTGTTGAGTTTGGGGATGAAATTGAAAGGTATTTAAATATGGAGAAAACTAGAAAAATTATCTGTCGTCTCTGTTTGATAATTACTAGAAATTAGACACTTTCAATTAGTTTAGTAATCATTTTTGTAACTTTTTAAAATTAAATGACAAAAACGTAAATTTACTATTAGTTTAACGATTTAAGTGTAATAAAGCCTTCATTTATCAAACAGTAAACACATTAGTTTTTTGGGCTTAAACTTAAGTAGCAAAGATATATATGATATATATACACACCATTACTTTCGTTTGATATTGATACGTAGGAATACAAATGTGTTTTAGTGTACTTTAAATTTATTGATATTTTTTAAATACTTTTTATATATTATATATGCACACAAATATATTTTCATTATATTTTAATTACATATAAATATATATATATGCAAGCGCAATGTTTCTAGATTACTGTAAGCCTAATTTTTTTTTTTTTTTTTATATACTTGCGACTCGCACACTTTTGAATGGAGTAAATTATTGGTGAATTTTAGCCGTAGAGGCCAACGAATCCCAAAATAATTAATTTTCATGAATTATAAAACAAACAAACATCAAACACACATTGATTGTACCAAATACATATTAAATCTCACTATTGCCTTGTCTTTTAGTTATGCCATTTATCTTACATTCTCCAAGTCATTTCATAAGATTTGGATTAGAATCAATTTTAATAGGAAATTCTCTCCAATGTTTTTAGAATCGAATTAGTAGTTAAATTAATTAAGTCACCAAATCATCGGTCTAATTGATTTAATTAAAAAATGATTAAGTTAGTCCATGTTAAATTAAAAAGTAGACTGGTTCTGTTAAAAATTTCATCTATTTTTATCGTTAAAAACCAATCCGCGTACATCAACACAACATGATTGTCTAATTTTTCTGTCAGCTATGCCAATTTTTATTAGTACAAATGGATAAAATTTTTAACAAAAAAGAACTAATTTGCTCTTTAGTCTAAATAAAGATTAATTTACATATTTGTTACTAGGAGCAAAATGCAATATGACTCTTAATATAGAGGCCTTCATGGTACTTTTACCCCTCCATATATATATATATATATATATATATATATTTCTTCATTATCTTCATCGCATTCTATTCAAAGTATATCAGTTTGTTGTGAAGATTGCTATGAAACTAATGATATCAAAGCATATTTTAGGCAAAACAATCATGATCAGTCTTTAATTCTATATAGGATGAGGTCCATATACGAGTTTTTCGACAAGAAGAACCGGTTTTCTATAAAAGCATGTATGTTACCGGCAATTCCGACCTAAAACTAAGTAGGGTCAGTCATTGATTCCAAGTAACAGAATATTAACATATTTTTCTTTGTCCGTATTTGACTATCACATCATATCGGGAAAAGGGTTGTGGCAGGTGAACCTGTATTTGAAGTACTGGTGGAGACCGAAAGGGTTGGTGTAGGACCTGGAGCGGCCAAGGGTGACGGAGATGCAGAGGTTGGGATGCTAGCATTTTCGTAAGGTGCATGCATGTTGATCTTTATCCTGCATTGCCATGAATTGCTAATGTCATTATTTCGACGTCTACGATAGTCCACTACGGTACTTAACTATAGTCCACTACTTGCATTTGCGTGGGACACGAACATGATGTTGGTCAGTTTAAAGACCAATCCGTGTTGAACTATACTTTTCAATAAAAGTAAAAGAAACAATTAAAGTACCATAAAGGCACTTATAGTAAAAGTCTGATTGCATTTTGCCCCCATCTAATTAAAAATCTGGACAAATCAGTCGGTCCTATGCTAAATGAAAGAGCAAATTGATCTTGTTTGTTAAAAATTATATCCCCTTGTACGGTTAGAAACTAGCGTGACTGACAGAATTACCAAATAGTGACACATGATATGTCACGTGTAACTCATGCTAGCGTATGAGGACTAGTGGCTTTAACATTAAAAATAGTTGTTGCTTTTTTAACACAAGGCTTAATTTGCTCCTTAAAATAATATATAGGGACTAATTTATCCATTTTTTAAGTAGAGGGATCAAAAAGCAATCCGACTCCTAATATAAAGACCTCTATGGTAATTTTACCTACAAGATACAATACCAAATGAACATGGAGAAACGGTGAAAATTTTACCTGTTGTGGATATTAACATACTCATCCGTCTCATCTAATATCTCCTCCTGTCATAAGCAAGCATAGAAAAAGAAATTAGCACGTAAATACTATAAACCATAACGCTAGTCGTTCAGGCCACTACGAGAGGATATGATATGTATTATTTACTTGAAGAAGTTCTTCGATAACATCCTCCATGGTGATAACACCGACTACCTCTTCATTTGATGGGAATTCAGGAATAGGACAATTTTCTATGTCCAATATGCAATACGAACAACCTCTGTGTCGCTTCTTAAAGGCAGGAGTAGCTGGTGGGCTCTTCTTTGTCAGCTGACCTCCGTCATTGTTAGCCGCAGGTGTATGAACATATTGCGAGTCCAAATTAAGCCCCGATTTCTGGGCACTTACACCAATCTTACGATCATCTGGAAATGAAGACAGGTTATATTACTACAGAAAGACCACATTAGGCAACTTAATTCCGTAAGGAATCAATCATTACACACTTATATGCTCACCTTTTCTTGACATCTCGGGTTCGCCTCTTCGCTTCTTACAGCTATCCTTAAACTCGAGACGTTCTTTGCTCTTATTAAGATCCTTATATACCACGGCAATATGGCTGTGACCTTTTTGGAATTCATTAAGAATATCATATAGTGGCATGTCAACTGATACCCTGTAGGGTGAATAAGAAGCAAAGAAGAATGTGTTCAGCTCAGTCCTCGCAGTAGGGGAAACATGAAAGCAAAATAAACTGACTGAATTTTAAGCCGATTTTGGATAACCCCAAAGAGGACATATATCCATTGTTAACTAAAAAAGTTTCCAGTACGACAAAAATGAGGAGATTCTATACCGCGGGATTTTTCTTATGATTATTTTTCTCAACGGAACCGGACCTTCTGAATCAATTGTTAAAAGATTTTTAACCTGCATGTTTCAAGCCAGACCAAGGAGATGAATCTATAATTAAAGATAGAAAAACAGAAAAAGGAATTAAAGTAAAGCCATGCCGCAGATGATAATATACAAAATGGTCACCCAACTATTCGACTTTTTCTTTGTTAGTCACTCAACTTTTCAAATTTTTCTTTTCTCAGTCACCAGCCATTAAATTACTAACAAAAAATAACTTGACAGCTTTTAAAATTGACATGATAGCAACTTTAACCCTTAACATTTATACATTGAGTCAATTTAGTCTTGATTCCGAAAAAACTAACCCTCAACATTTACACATTGTGTAATTTGATTTTTTTTCAGTTTTACTTTTATTTGTGACATTGAGAGTTAATTTTAAAAGAATGAGAAAAAATCAAAATTATTATTTTGGATTTTGGGTGTTTCCATTTTGGGTATATTTCCGATCAAATTTAGTTGATAGATTTGTTTTCTTTTAGCTTTTTAGTTGAAAGGGTCACAAAGAAAAAAAGGACCAATTTACACAATGTATAAACATTAGAAGTTAATTTTTTTAGAAAGCCTAAATAAACACAATGTATAAATGTTAAGTCTAAAGTTGCTATTAGCCCATTTTAAAAGCTGCCACATCATCTTCCAATCAGTCATTTATGACCAGAAAAGATAATATCAAACAGTTGACAGACTTTTCATAATTGACACTATAAGAAACAATAAGCTTATGCAGAGAAAGGACCTTACCAGAACAAGCCCGATTATATTTTTCGGGTTTCCATAATAAACTGGAACTCTGCTATGACCCATTGTCATTACTTTATTCAACGTTTCCCTGAAATACAACGATAAAGAGACCAGAAAAAAACATGAGAAAACATACTAGTAGTAAAATCCTACGGTTGCAACACACTAGAATCCACAAACCCACAAATCAAGAGTTGTATCCAGATCAAGTGAAAATGCATTTGATATCGGCGTCATAGCAACTTTCGCAGTCTTTTCAGTCATTTCAAGTGCCCCGGCAATGATAGTTGTCTCATCATGAGTTAGATCCCCACCTTTCCCAGCCTAAAAAAAGCATAATATGTACTGACAGATAAAGAAAATCTAAGGAATGCATGAAACCATTAAGCGTAAGCCGCAATGTCGAACACGAATGTGACAAGGTCCTAAACTTCGAAATTTAAATCCTTCCAAGTTGAATCCGATACCTCATTGCCATGAAAATCCACGAATGTCTTTAGTTCTGCTCTTCGTAGGAGGGCAGCATGTCCCTTACCCAACATCCAGTCCAAAACCTGAAAGTACACGGCATTTATAAACTAAACATAATATGTAAAACCAATTTCAACTATGTCTAAGAACAGCTTTTAGGCAGTACTTGGTTGTATGGTACGGAAAAAGACCATTATTCAAGATGAAATAACGGAGTATTCACATAGCACGGTACCTTGCTGATTGGATAAGAAATCGGTAAGAAAAGCAAAAGAAGAACGCGGACAAAAGGTGCCATTGCCGCTCCAACTTTCAAGCCATAACGGGTGCATACGGCTTGTGGCAATATCTGCAGTTAGATGAACAAACATGGGGAGAGTTCTAGTGTGAGTTCTTAAAGTTACTGAATTCCTAATAATGTAAATTAATAAAATTCTTACAAAATTACTGAATCTCTTACAAAACACTATTGAGCTCGTAAGAAATTCATTTTAAGGGGCTTTTTTCTAGAATTTTCAACAAACATGTATTAAAAACAATATTGCAAATTCCTTGAAAAGATGGCTAAGTTCAACATGTTAACAACAAACCTCTCCAAACATGAGGATCAGAGTGACTGATACCACAATTGCAGCCCATGGAGGCACAAGCCTGTCCAAAAAAATGGGAAGAGCCTACATGGAAGGAAAGGAGATTAAGCTAACAAGCAATAACATTGAAGAAAGAAAATGATAACAATGGTTTAATGTAGTAATAACCTCCATTGCCAAAGAGTTTCCAATCAATAGGGTACATAGCAGAAGGTGCTGATTTTTCACCACAGGAAATATCTTTGCTGCCAAAAAAGAAACCAAAACAAAAAAATCTTTATTGCTAAAAGCTTCGTTACCATAAATCGCTATCTCTCTAGTGATTCTCAAATTGGTATGCATGTTTTGAAATAGGGAACACTAATGATCCAAACTAAGGTTCCCACTAACCTATAGTTTATTACAAAGTTATTGAGTAAAACAAATAATTCACAAACTTCAGAATTTATATATTTAGAATTGTGTATTTATATAAACACAAAAACAATACATATAAGTTCAAAAAACCAGTTTACGTCTCAATAAACCATATTTCGTTTCTACTAAACAAATCAGAGAAGACTACCCGTAATGAATTACATTTTTATGAAAGTAGAGAATTCTGTTCCAATTCTAGTTCTAGTTTATCACACCGGACCAATCTGAGCTCCACAAAATTCACAAACTTAAGAATTTATCTATGTAGAACTATGTACTCATATAAACACAAAAACAATACATATAAGTTCAAAAAAACAGTTTACATTCCAATAAATCGTATTTCGTTCCTACTAAACAAATCAAAGACATTTTATAGAAGTAGCAAATTGCGTTCTAGTTCTAGTTCT
Organism: Gossypium longicalyx; assembly: GCA_025698465.1. NCBI lineage: Eukaryota > Viridiplantae > Streptophyta > Magnoliopsida > Malvales > Malvaceae > Gossypium > Gossypium longicalyx. The sequence goes on along the minus strand of CM047000.1, from coordinate 727,397 downwards.
AGTTTCTAGAAACCAGACCGATCCAACTTCCAGATAACATAAAGATCAGCTCAAATGATCACTAAAACCTCGAGTTGACTCAGTATCAAGCTCTCCATGAAACTAATTATTACTCTCTTTTTTACTATGAATAATCAAAAGCAAATAGCAAAAGAAACGACCAAAGCAGAGTTCAGCAACCAGCCTCTCTCCCCTTTCTACATCCACTACACCGTGCAATCAGAGCTCAGCAACCAGCCTAACATACTAGGTAATAGGGCGAAGAGACTCAGTGATTCAACTCAGTTCAACTCTTCAAACATAAATGATACATACTTGAAACCAACTACTAACACAATGAAAAAACAAGGAAATTCCAATCAATGATTCATCTAAAAAGAAGAGGTTTTAGAAACAAAGGATACCAGCATGGATACGATCTTGAGGACGGCCAGACTTGATGAGGACTTCAAGGTCTACAAGACCCAGAGACATGAGACCCAGTGTTAGACCAGCCATTAACCCAGCAAAACACACTAACCCCACTATGATCAACAAATACAATGAGAATTCAGGACCACAACAAGGCACATCAGAAGCCATTTTCACACCCCCGAACTCTGCTTATTGAGCAGCAAAAAAAAAAAGGATTTTTGGGATTTAGAGAATTTTGATCGGATAACAGAGAAAACAAATGAAATCAGTTCAAGAATTGGAATTTTGTTTTTGGGGGGGAGGGGGTGATTTTTTTTAAGAATTTACTGCTTTGGGCACCTGAAAAAATGGATGAAAATAGAAAAAAAATTCAGTACGCGACCAGCACTTACATATATACAGCTTACCTACAGCCTGGCCACTACTTGAATACGTATCTCTGCAACTTCCATTTTTGTTTTCACATTAAATATATAAAAGAAATCTTTGTCTTTTACTTTGGTTAAATTGTTGTTTTAATCCCTGTACTATTTTAATTTGAGGATTTGATCTTTGTATATTGATTTGTTGTAATTTGATTTTTCTATTATGAAAAACCGAACCAGAAATTGAACCGGATGAAACAACCATCTTAAAATATATATAGGTAGATAATAATCGTAAAAAGTTATAATGTCAAATTTAATCTTTAACATTTATATTTTTTTGTCGATTTGGTATTTATTTATTTTTAATTAAATTTGATCATTTATTTTTTAAAGAGAGTCAAATCGTTTTTTAGGTAATTAATCAACATGATAGCTCACGTATTCTACTTCTTACTGGTATGATATTATTTGTTTTATACACTATATCATAAATAAATTAAAAATTATAAAAATATTTTAAAAAATAAAATTTAAAATTCATAAAATTATAATAATTATTATAATTTTATAAAATTTTATATATATAAATTGTCATGGGCTGAAATATTTAAAAATTTAATATTTAAATTAATATTTTTATTCTCTTTTTAAAATGTTAAAAGTTAAATTTAAAGTGAGATATTTTTTAATAAATTTACAACCACCGAAAGAAAAGGATAGGATATAATAAATGATGAAATAAAGAGATTTTTATGTCGTTGACTATTTAATTTTTTAAAATTTATTTTAGTTATTTTTATTTTTATATTTATTCCGAATTTTTAAATTTTAAATTTCCATTAAAACAATAATTATTTATTTTATTAAATTATATTATATTATTTTCAAATTTTAATGTAGAAAACATATTATAACATTTGTAATGTGACATTAACTGAACGAAAATTTTCTGCCCCTCCCCATGCCGCCATTCGTGCTCCATTCTTCAAATTAAGCCACGTGTTCTTTTTATTTGTTTATATTTTTATTATTCATTTTTAAAATTTTTATATTAATTTTAGGATTAATATTAGTAAAAAATAATAAGAAATAAGAAATTAAATCAATTCATTATTTTTAATTTGTAAAATATAAAAAAAAAGTAATTGAAGATCACCTCATGTTAATAAGTTGAATTTTCACAAGATGGTTCTTGAAGTAAATTTTAATATATATAATTTGTTTTTTTTAATTTATATTAATTGTAGGACTAAATTTGATAAAAATAAAAAAATTGTATTAAGAAATAAGAAATTAAACCGATTCATTATTTTTATTTATAAAATATAAAAATAAAGATTAAACATAGAAAAATTTTAAAAATATATATATATATAAAAAACATTATAATTTTCAAGCTTATAATTTTATTATTTTTATATAAATATGTATTTTTCACTCATATTATCGGTGTGTGGTAATTTCGTATTTATAAATGTTAATGTACATGTTTATGTGAGGATGTAACTAATATTTATTAATTTGCATAAACTTGAAGTGGTCCCATCCAGCTTTGGACTTTTAGCTACCATGCCTTGCCTATGAGTTAAATGCAGCCCTATTTTTGGTAAGTTACCATTGGCAAAAGGATAAGCCTTATGCTACTGCCTCGTAGGTGAGTTGGATTGGATGGGGAAGCTGTAATCGTTTCATCGAGTTACGTTAATAATTAAAAAATTATATTAGTAGCTTGGAATTTGTTAAATCGATTATTGATTGAATTAGTTAAAAGGTAAATTCATATTTAGGATTAATGGTGGATTGATTTTTTTTGGCATAAAGATAAATTTAACTTTTAACGTTACTTATTTTATCATTTTTGCCCTTATTCTTTTTTGGGGATCATTTTGGCACTTAACCTTTAAATTTTAGTCAAATTTAATTTTTTTACAAAAAAACTGACTGAAATGTTAAAATTTTAATAGCATTGATGTGGTCACTAGTCTGGCAGTCCACGTATAATTCATAAAATTTTTTAAAAAATTATCTATATTAGCAATGAAGTATACGTAAAATGTCACGTGAACTGCCACATCAATGTTATTAAAATTTTAACAATTCAGTCAATTTTTTCATGAAAAGAAACAATTTGATTAAACTTTAAAGGTTGAAAACTAAAATGACCCCCCCAAAAAAGAATAATGGCCAAAATGACAAAATGAGTAAACATTAGGGACTAAATTTATCGTTATGCATTTCTTTTTCTCCTTTTTTTTTATTTTAACTGTTTATTTAAAAGGATTTCATAAACATCTCTATTCCCCCTCCCCCCTAAGGAATCTTTAGAATTACCACTGCTTAGCTTTCAATTCGCCTCTGACCATCAAATGAAATGCAAATAACCCGTCCTCCTCTCTTTGAAACAAGGGGCGCTTCTGGTTCTATTGGTGCTTGAAACAATTTTGTCTTCTCCTTATTATTATAGCTCTAGAGTCAATAATTTTATATGAGGAATTACTGAACTCAATTGCTTGCTACCATTACTCTTCAGTTTTCTATTGAGGTCTATCCTGTAGAGGAACTCAAATTGGATCAGTGATCGATTTTTAGGTTTCGTCGTAAACCTAATTGGTTCCTTCCAATTACGAAAATCAATAGTTCAAACCGCACTCAAAGGTAGGGCATTTCTCATTTTTATAGGAACTTCTGTACCAGAAACAATGATATCTCCAATTATAGCCCTTCTGAGATGTAAAATATATCTCTTCTCACCATCCCCATAGTGTATGAGACAAATGTATGCATTTCGATTAGGGTCGTATTCTATAGTTACGATTCTACCATATATGTGTTTTTCATTTCGACGAAAATCAATTTTACAGTATAGACGCTTATGACCTCCCCCTCTATGCCTTGCAGTAACGATTCCTCTAGCATTACGACATTTACCACATCGATGCTGTTCATAAATCAAATTATTTCGTAAATTGGATTTCACTTGACTGTCTACGGCTCCATTGCGTGTGCCCGGGGTAGAAGTTTTGTATAAATGTATCGTCATGTTATTAAGTATTTTGATTTAAGTTTTTTTCATTCTAGGAGGAGGAATAGAATAACTCGGTTGAAGCGTAATGATCACACGCCTATAATGCATTGTATGTCCTATAACGGGATCTTTAAATAGGTGACACCTTTTAAACTATATAAACAATATTTTGGTTTTTTATGTTTAATTTAGTTTTCAATTTATTATATTTTGTCAAATAAGTTATATTTAAATGGTAAACTTAACAATGTCATTAACTTGTTCGCATGGATGTCACATGATAACTCATATGTATTTATTATTAACGTGACATTATTATTTTTTATACATGTATTTATTTTGTTTTATATACATTGTCACGTGACATTCACGTCAACAAGTTAACGACAACGTTAACTTTTACATGTATTGATTTCATTATATGTTCTTGTAATATTTATTCTTTTTGATACAATGTCTAAAATTACTAATATCCCTTTCTCAACCCTTAAACTGTAGGATAATGTACTTTAACGTAAAACCAACATCTTCTTACACTGACAATAATACTAATATCAATTAAACTAAGATTCAATCGATAAAGACACTACATATTATAAATAAATCCGAACATGATTTATTTATATAATATAAAAGTGAAACCTAAGGCATCAAAATGCCAAAAAAATGTAGGGGTATTTGCTTTTAACGGGTTAAAAAAAGCAACCTATAAATGTACATCTTTGATGGGAGGATTCGACAATAGTTGTAGGGTGGCAGACAAGTTGAGTAGCAATTATAAAGAAATAGCCTTGCCTTGCCTAGCCTAATCTAGCTCCTTTTTTTTTTTCCAAATATTTTTTAATTTTTATATAAATTTTAATTTTTGTAATTTATAGTTTTTTAATTGGGTTAAATCATTATAAATTACTTAAAATTAGCAACTATTTTTATAGGAGTTTAAAATTTTTTGGACTAAGTTAAGTTTTAAACTCGACAATTGTTCTTACATTTGAGTTTGGACATTTATTTTTGTCTAAGTTAGGTCATGAATTTTGTAATTATTCCTACACTGGGGCTTCAACTTTTTTTATCAAAGTTCGTCCCTAATATTTCCTTGAAAACTTTAACATTTAGGCCATAATGTGGGAACAATTGCCAAATCCAGGCTCTAATATGAAAACAATTGCCAAAATGGACTAACTTAAAAAAAAATTCAAGCTTCAATGTAAGAATAGTTGCCTAGCTCAAGTCTCAACGTGAGAATAATTATCAAGTTTAAACCTAACTTGGACAAAAAAAAATTTCAAACCCTAACGTTGGAATAATTACCAAATTCAAACAATAAATAGTTATTTAATAAAACTTTAGTAACTTTTTGGTTTTTAAATTTTTTATTTGTTATAATTTTTAATGGTTCTTGAAAATTTTAAATTTAACTCAAAATATCATATCATTGATAACATGTCAATTGTCACGTTACACCGAATAAAATACTGATAGTTTTTACCTTATTTGAATCTTTTAACATTAAAAGAGAAAAAAATAAAAGATCTAATGTGAAAAAAAATCTTCGCATGTTAGAAGTGAATTTTGCAATTATGTCAAAAATATGATGTAGGTCTCCAATAATCATAAACTCCGAGTTCAATTTATTTCAATTTTAGGTTAAATTCATGTTTGGATTATTCTAAATCATTTCATGTTTAGGTTGTTTTGGGTTCGAATCATTTGGATTTGAGTTTCATAATTTAAGTTATCATGGTTTAAATATTATCACTACGTTATTTGACGGATGTGAATTTAAAAAAAAAAATGAATCTAAGTTAACTCTAACTCGAACTCAAGAATCAATTTGAATCTAGATTCAATCCAACTTGCTTAAACCGTACAAAGTCAACTCAAATTCGTTCAACTAAACTAATATTTGCTTGAACAATTAAAACTTAAAACAAACCAAACTAAAAATGATCTTAACCCGAAATAACTTAAACAAATAACCTGAAATGATCCGAATCATAATGGTTCGACACAAAAAATGGAACCCCAAACTCGTACGTTTGGAAACAAAAACAATTCGAACCTAAAACTACCAAAATTTGAAATTGACCCAAACTAATGTTTGTTGTTTCAATAAAAACCATGTCAAACAATAGTTAAAATCGAAAGCACGCCAAGTAACTTGAGGACAAAAGAAAAGTGTATCGACAATTAATTAATGATACAACTGTCATATTTCACATTCTATTCATATAAATCATGCATGAAAAATTTGATATAAATATAAAAATTCTAACTATTTATTTTATATAAAATGCTGTGAATAATTTAATAAACATTGATATATATATATATATATATATATATATATAGTATTTTAAATCAATATGATAGAGATATTAGTCCAGTATATATAGTTCGATCAAATTAATCTCTTTACTATTAAATGAATTAATTTAATCTTTATACTATTAAAAAACCAATAAAATAACATTATAATAAAATTAATATTTATTATTTAAAAAATTACATGATTTTTTTCTTTATTATCATAGTTCATCGTAAATCTTAAATAGGAGGATAATGCGCTTTAGTGTACTTGAACCTATATTCTTTTATACTGACAACAATGTTGATATCAATCGAGCTGAGACTCAATCAATTACTTACCTTTATTTTCGTTGTTATATAATCATTTTATATATTATAAATGTACCAAATATAAATTCAATTTAAAATTAGGGAATTCTCTTTTGTGCCTAATTTGTTCTTAAAGTGCCTTTATGTAACCTCATGAATCACGATTGATTTTTTAAAAATTTATATAGAATGGAATTTATTCAAATTCCCTTTATACATTATCTCTTCTAGAATGTTGGATCATGTTAATTAATATTATAAAATTAAAATAAAAAATAAATTATCATAATAAATTATGTACAATTTTCACATGCAAATTTGTTTGTTTAATCATCATCATATAATAATCACATTATGGACCATATATGCCAAAATGTAATACAATTACTCATGATGGTTGATCAAAAACCACTATAATATATACACTATTATTTATTTTTTTTGAATAATTTTATTATAAGTTCTGGACATATTTGATTTTTTAACACAATATTTAAAATTACCTATAGTCTCTCCCCAAATCATAAATAAGGGGATAATAAGCTTCAGCGCACTCGAACCCTCGTCCTCCTGCATTGACAATAATGTCTATGTCAATCGAGCTAAGACTCAGTCGACATCTAAATAGTTTATTAAGTTAGTGTCATCTATTAATTAGGTTTAGGTTTCAACTCAGTTGAGAAATTATCGAAAACCCATTCTTTTTATAAGTAACAAACATATGGGTATTTTTGTCATTTTGTATTTTATGGAAAATCTAAAAAATTACACATAATGATATTTGAATTTTACCATTTTAAGCAGTGTTGTTTGAATAATTTTATTATAGGTTATAATTATATCTGCTAACTATTTATAACTCCTTCCCAACCTATAAATAAAAAGATAATGCATTTCAATACACTTAAACCTATGTCCTTTTACATTGACAATAACGCCCATACCAATCAAATTAAGACTCAATTAACACTAAAAATATTAATTTTCAATAAATTTAAAATTTTCAATGAATTATCAAATACCACGTAAACCTTTTAATTAGTAGGTCATTCTCGTACTTTAAGAATAAACTTTGGTATATTATAATTTAAATCAACTTGATACATGCTTGCTAAATATTTCATACAAATTTTATTTTTATTTTATAATATGATATTTAGATTTTTTTCTCTTCAATTATTATTTATTTAAAATTTTTTAGAGAAGCCAAATATATACATTGAATTTATACATTATAGGCTAAATTGTGTATATATGTTGTTATTTTAATTGGTCAAAAATAGGTCGATTTTGTAGAGAGTATGTGAAAGCGCATTCAATTGGACGAACTTTTGCTGACATGTTAGAAAAACAGGCTTAGCTGAAAGTATTTTTTGAAAATTCCAAAGAAAATGTATTTAGCTAAGCGCACTTTTTCTAACAAGTCAGCAAAAGCTCGTCTAGCTAGATGAACTTTTCTATCAAATGTACAGAAAATACGCTCAATTGGACACACTTTTCATACTTGCTCTTCAAAATCGATCTATTTTCCTAAATTTAAAAAAAAAAACCCACCTATTTAACCAATTTAAAAAAATAACAACATACATAATATATATATATATATGTGTGTGTGTGTAATGTATATTATCTAAAAATAGTGGACAGGATTTGATCAACATTGCAACTCAAATGGGAAAAAATATAATTATTTATGTTATCACTTATCACCATAAGCAAAGCAAAGCCAGAAAAATAAATAAATAAATAAATAAAAACTTTTCAAATAAAAACAAATGATTGCACAACTCTTTTTCATGATCCACCAACTTAAAAACATTCACTATAAATTATAGGGTATATTTCGTAATTAGTTATCCAACTTTTGTAAGTTTTTATTTTAAATATTGGAAATAAATCTTTTTTATTTTAGGCAATTTTTTGTTAACAACTATTTTGATTTTGGTCACTTGTTGATAATTCGATGTTTATTTTAGTTATTTAATTTCAGTAAAATTTTATTTTGAACACTCATTTTAGTTTTTATTTTATTTTATTATTTTTTAGAATTTATTTTAGTTCGTCCCAATAAAAGGAAAAAAGCTTGGGGTTTTATACGGAATTACCTGAGCTTTTATAGAGAAAACACTTGAGTTTTTATAAGAAAACCATTTTATATTATTAATTTCCTTTATTTTTTAGAATTAATTTTAGTTTTTTTTCTTGTAAAATGAAAAATCTTGGATTTTACAAGGAATTATCTAGGTTTTTATAAGAAAAAAAATTCATTTTATCTTTTTAATTTATTATTTTTAAAATAATTTTAGTATTTTTAGTAAAGATGGAAAAACCTGAGTTTTTATATGAATTGAGTTAAATTGAAAACTTAAGTTTCATCTCTGCAACTAAATAACTCAATTCCCCACAAAATAAAATAAAAAAATTCTAAAAAGGAAAATTAATGACCAGAATGAAAACTTATAAAAATTTGGACAATTAAAATAAGTATAAAATAACATTTTCTAACCCCAAATTAATCGTGGGTGACTAAAACGAAAAAAATTGATTATGGCAAAGACTAAAATGCAGTTTTTTATTTTCAGTACTCAAAATGAAACTTATGAAAGTTGGATGACTAATTATGGAATTTACTTATACACTCAACTTTGAATTTAAGCTCAACTCGGGAATGATTGAATCGAATTTGATTATTCTCAAATCATACTTGAATATTTTGTATAATGTTCTCATTCACACCCTACCAAATCTAACTTGAAAATGTCAAATTTTATAAAAGATCCTTGTACTATGCATTTTTTGTGGATTTAGTCCCTCTATTCTAATTTGATCATTTATAATGTTTTGCTTTTCGAAACGTGTATTTTTTACACTAATGTCAACTTTTTTTCACAAATACTATCAAATAATTTGATATGATTTATTAGTTTTGGATGTGGCATATACACGTTAGCATTTTTTAGGGTAAATTACAATAGAGGTTACTCAATTATGGATTTTTTTATTTTTTGATCACTTAATTATGAAAAGTTATAAAACAGTCATCCAATTATTTAATTGTCTTTTTTTTTTGTCACCAGCTGGCTAACATAAAAATGGAAAGATCCAAAAATTCAAGATAGTTGGGTGACTAAAAAAGATAAAATTTAATAATTGAGTGACCATTTTACAGCTTTTCATAGTTGGGCCACAAAAAAAGAAATTTATTAATAGTTGAGTGACCATTTTGTAACTTTTTATAATTAGGTATCCAAAAAGAAAAGAAAATCATAATTGGGTTACTACTAATAGTTTACCCTAAACTATTTCACGGAAAAATGTTGAACTACTGAAAATATACATTTTTAAAAGTGAAAGGACTATAAATAATCAAATAAAAAACACATAGTTCAGGGACCTCTATAAAATTTGACCAAGAAAACAGCCCACAAATAATACACCACAGAATCCCGTAATCCTCGTGGTGAAATAAAAAGACGACAAAAGATTGTACAACTGTTTTCATCAGCCTCTTAACAAAGTAATGATGCACGTGTCACTTCATTTTCGCTCTTCTATTTTAGGTTTAATTTTGCTTTTAGTACTCCAATTATGTTGAAGTTTGATATTTAGTCATTTTCCTTTAATTTGATATAAATTTTTTATAGTTCCGTCAAATTAAATATTAAGATAATTTTTTTTTTAAATGAGATCTAATGGCTTTTACCCTAAATTTTTAGAAATTGTCATTAGATATTTTAGTTTTTACTATATTATTTTTAATTCAGTATTTAATAAATTTATATATTTTTTAATTTATTAAAACTTTATATATAGACACCTCAATATTTTTTTAATGTTTATATTTTATATATTACTATAAATTTAAAATTTATGTGTTATAAAATTAACAATATACAAATATAATATAATATGTTATAAAATTAGAGGACGTCCCGAGCTAGGCTCGGACTTTGAATGTTCAAGTTCAAGCTCAATTCATATTTTAAATGGGTTTAATTTTGTTGCTCAAATTTATTTTTTGAACCTAATATTATTATCCAAACCCTCTTAAATTTCTAAACCTTTGAGCTTTAGTAGATAACTCAACTTACGAGTAGGTCTAACGGCTACGATTAGCATTACAAAAGGAGAAATTAAATCGGGTTAATTACACTAATAGTTACCTAATTATTAGTAAATTTTTTTAGTCACTAATTATTTAATTTTGTATTTTTTATCACTAGTGAGCTAATGTAAAAATGAAAACACCCAAAACTTCAAAATAGTTGGGTGACAAAAAAAGACAAAACCGAATAGTTGAGTGATAATTTTGTAACTTCTCATAATCGGTAACCAAAAAATAAATTTACTAATAGTTGAGTAGTAGTTTACCCAAAATAAATCTCAAATTTTAACAAATTTTAAGGACTAAAACTAAAATTATACCTTTTTCATTTTCTTTTTCTTTTTCCCAGTACAGAGCGAGAAAATTCAGATCAGAAAGAATTGAATTCCCTCCCTTTTGTTCTCTTCCACGTTTTTCCCAATTAACCAAATAAATGGATAATTAATTCATTATCTAGTTTCGATTCCGATTCCAATTTCATATATGGGAACAATAATATTCCCTTTTCTTTCCTTTTAAATTAATTTTCCTTTCCCCCAAACAGAGTACAATTTAATTCAATTTAATTGTTAAACTCGTCTTTTCACCTTCCATTCTTCCTCGTGTCGTTGTTTATCTATAAATCTAATCACCAACTTGTATTCTCACATTCCCAATAAATTTTTTTTGTTCGTCATCAGAATCAGATTCTCTTTTTTTTTTTTGTCTTTTCAGTTTACCACTTAATTTCTCAACAATGCCTATTTAATTCCACCACAATGAGAATTCCCAAGAAGAACGTTGCCTTTTGCTTATCCCTCTTCTCCCCTGAATTTCCCGCTCCTTTTTCTTCCCGTATACTTCGATTCTCCACTGGATTTCCCGCCAAAATAAGACCTATCCACACTGCAGGTTACACTACTTAGCTCATCTTTTAGTATGTGTTGTGGCATTTATCATTTTCATTTTTTGGATTGTTTTTTGTTTGGTTTGTTGTGGTTGAGGTTAAGGGAAATTGTTTTCGTTTTTGGTGTTTTAAGTGTAAAATTTGAGGGAATAATAGAGTTTGAAAGTTAATTTAGTTGGAAAATTGGATTAGTTTTGATTGAGGAATTGGAATTTTTAGGTGTTACTTGGCGCATATGTTGGAAGATTCTTAGGCTTGGAACTTAAACGTGGGTGCGCTGTTTGATCTTTTGATTTGACTTCTGAGGTAAGATGTCAAGGTTTTCTTTCTTGCCTGTTTGTCTCTAGGAAATTGTACTGTTTTTAGATTTTAAAAAGATTTTTTTTGTAATTTCTTCACGGTTTTAATTGAGCAATGTTAAGAGTATTGTGTTGATAATGCAAAGGTATTGTCCTTTTTGGATGCCGCTGAAGCGAATAATACCTTTGTGTTATCAGCATTATGAGGCACTCAGGTTCATACTAATTTGATTGTATGAGTCATCTCGCTGGTTTGTATATCTAATACTTGAATTCTCATATGAATCTATCGAAAATGTTAAGATGATTGCTGTGAATATGTTGCTGGTTTAATTAACCAGGCTTCTAGTGGCTTTTGGGTAATATTCATTCTTTGGGGACATGATGATTGTTGTTGGCATGAGACACATGTTAATGGATTAGGGAATTGGATTGAATCTTTTTTTACCATTAGTGCTAACCCCCCTTTCTCCATGCTAATATATTCAGGGTTTAATCAATCGAACTCTCACTACTCAAAGGACGATAGTGCTGGGACCATTTTAGGTGATAAAGCTTCACAATCTCATCTTATGGCCAACAGCAACGGTGTTGAGGGACTGCATGTATGGTCATCTCCTGAAGGAGGATGTAAAATTGATATAGGAAAGCAAATTTTCTGCAACAGGTCACTGAATATGAAGAATATTCTTGCTGTTGGCTTTGATATGGATTATACCTTAGCACAATATAGACCCGAGACTTTTGAGTCCCTTGCGTATGAAGGCACAATCAGAAAATTGGTGTATGATTTGGGCTATCCTCAAGAGGTTTGTTAAGTTGAAGCGTTTTTACATCCAACTGAGAAATAATGTTGATTTTGAGTTATATGTGGAGGCATGCTGATAGGGATAAAATTTCATGCAGTTACTAGAGTGGACTTTTGATCCGAAGTACATGGTTAGAGGCTTGGTTCTAGACAAAAAGAGAGGAAATATCTTAAAGGTTGACACATTTATTTTCTGCTACAGTTATCTCTAGCCAGCTTGAACTAATAGTTGTCTGTTGCTCTCTGTCATCTACTGTGCTTGACTATGTTTGTTTCTTGTGATGGTTGTCATTTTAACAGATGGATCGACATAAGTATGTTAAAGTAGCATACCATGGGTTCAGAGAGTTGTCAAAGGAAGATAAAGTTGGAACCTATGGGAATACGCTCATTCGGGATTCTTTTGATGAGCCAGATTATGCCCTCATTGATACACTCTTTTCACTAGCTGAAGCTTACTTGTTTGCTCAACTTGTTGACTATAAGGACAATAATCCTGGAAAAGTTCCTGAGGGTGCTGAGTAAGAAATTTAACTACCGCTTCTTTAAGAATTTTATAACTATTTAAATTTCTGTGTTACTGCTTCTTTCTACTCTTCTAGAAAAATCCAAATAATGTTTGAAATGTTGCCATGAGTGTAACAGGTAGTTACCACATGCTAGTAGTAGTTTTTAACGAGATATATTAAGTTAGAAAGCAGTACACGTTTGTAATTTTTATTTGATTCTACTATATAATTGCCAAACAGCAATATAAAAAAAATGCTACCTGGTTTGACACTCAATTATAACATAAAGTGAGAACTGTTAGGTACTTAAATCCTGATTCCTTTTATCAGGTTTTGTATATTGAGCAATCCCTACTATAAATGATGCTTTCAGTTACTCCCACATGTACAAAGATGTTCGTGCTGCTGTTGATTTGTGCCACAGGGATGGAACCTTAAAGCAGATGGTTGCAAAGGATCCTAAAAGGTAATTAAACAGTGACATTGGTTTTATAATTTTAAATTACAACTAAGACTAAGATTGGTTGTCAATCTCTATTTAAATTCAAGGGAAGCTGGCAAAATGGGGCAGATTTTTATTTGTTAGGACATTTTTTGATAATGCATTTAGAGATTTTTTTTATTTAGTTTTCCATTTCATTGTCAGGTATATCAATGAAGATACCTCTATAGTACCAATGTTCAAAATGCTAAGGGATTCTGGCCGTTCTACATTCTTGGTGACAAATAGGTATATATCTCTTGCTGATTTCATAGTAAGGGATTCAATGCAAATTTCTTGTCCTTTTTTTTTTTGAAGATATTTTGCCCAATGTTGGAAGATTTTGGCACACATGCTATAGATGGTTTTGGTTTTGTACTTGGTGATTCTTGAGTTTTTTGCTTTTTAATTGAAAGTATGTACAAGTGCTTCTTTATATTAACATATCCGACTTCCATTTTCTAAGGCTGTTTAGAATGATAAGTTAACAATTGACATCTCTTGCAGTTTATGGGACTACACAAATATTGTAATGAACTTTCTCTGTGCATCTCGTACGTTGGATGGTAGTCTCAGTTGCAATTTTGATTGGCTCCAATATTTTGATGTTGTCATCACTGGCAGGTTTAGTTTCCTCCTAGTTCATCATAATACTAGTAATAGTTTCTCTTTTCTTTTTATTAATATCTACAACACATGTTATCTGCTTTCATCCTTTGATTTCTGACATTGAAGATGAAAGTATCCTTACAGTGCAAAACCTGGATTCTTTCATGAAGAGAACCGTGCCAATATTTTTGAGGTTGAACCTGAGTCTGGAATGCTTCTCAATACTGACAATGGAACTCCTATGCCCCAGGTTGGTTGAAATATACTATCGTAATTCTGGATTCACTCAGTAGTATGACTATGTCATATGGTAATTTGGTGATTTGAACATATTTTTTGATAAAAGGTGGGAAGTACATCGCCGGAAGTTCTATTGAAGACATTAAACAAGAGTTGCCGAGTCTTCCAGGTATTTTGATTACTATCTAGTACTGGATATTGACAGATTGTTCTTTGTTCGTATCAAATGTATTATTTAGATATTATGAGATTACGACTAAAATTTATTTGAACTTTTCAGGGTGGCAATGTTGCTCATCTTCATAAGTTGCTTTCTATAGAGTCAAGTTCACAGGTGATTCTTTGTTTGATCTGGTGAATCATAAAAGAGTTGTGGTCTTCATATGTTGTCTTTTCATGTAATCTTTCACTTGTTAAATTCCACAGTAGATTCTCTAACATAGTTTGGTCCCTGAGTCCACCTTGGAGGTCCTTGTTTCATTGTTTGTCTTTCATTATCTATTAGTTCCTTGCTTCTTTTAGGTGCTTTATGTAGGTGACCATATCTATGGAGATATTTTGCGGAGCAAGAAGGTTCTTGGTATGAATTATATTTATTCTTCATCCCCTCCTTTTTCCTTGTTTTCTGTAGCATTTAAATTGTTCATTATTGTTTATTTTAATCTTGTGAGATTGACCTTTGAAGTTTGGTATCTAAATGGGACAATTAGTACTTCTAGTCTATGGAATATAATTAGATTTTGTAGTATGCACTCCTCAATTAATTTTCTGTATGTTTGTCATCAATATTTTCATTGTCTGTTATGTTATTTTCATTGCTGTTAAGATGAGCAAATATTGTGCTTTGAATTTTGTAATTTACCTGTTATTAGGATGGAGAACAATGCTTGTTGTTCCAGAGCTTGAGAGGGAGGTCAAATTGCTTTGGGAATTAAGAGATATGCGTAAGGTGGGTTTTACATGTTTTTTATATGATGTTAAATTGAGATGGTTGCAATGGTCTTTCAATCTTATATTATTTGGATAAAATAGTGTAAATTTTATAATTCATCGAGAAGGATCTGTTGTAATAACAATTAATTCCATAGCTTGAATGATTTTCTAGTAATGAACATTTTGCTTGCTGCTTTTCTTTTGATGCATATTTGTTACCACTGGTATTTTATTTCCCTTGCGATTAATACTAATGCTTTCATGCAGCAACTAAGGTTGTTGAGGAATGAGCGGGATCTTGTCGAAGATCAAATTCATCATTTGAAATGGTCTCTTAAGTAAGTGCCTATTCTATCATTCAAAAGTATGTTATTAATACTCGGTTTTGTTGTTGTTAAGAGTTGCATTTCTATTGTTCAGATTTGAAAGTTTTCGTGATGATGAAAAACAGAAAATGACTTCTGCTTTGAGTGAACTGGAGGTTAGACTATATAAGTCATCGATCTATTTTATGTAGTGCCTGATGAAATATCGATTTAAAGGTTTCTCAGATTTTTTTGTTCAATGTTTTCCTTAAAACAGTCTCAAAGGGATCAAGCACGACTTGCTCATCAACAAGCTCAACGGGAGTGTCATCAAAAGGTGGAACTTCCTTTTTCTATTCGTTTAATAGTATGAGCAATGGTAAAAATACCATGAAGGCTCTTGAACTAGTTTTCAGATTGTTGTTTGCCTTATTTATTAAAAAGAATGGGTAAATTAGTCGCTATACATTAGATTAAAGAGCAAACTAGTCTTTTTTGTTAAAAATTTCATTCTTTACTGTTAAAAACTGACGTGGCTGATGAAATAACCAAATAGATACATGTCTGAGGTATAGAGATTTGTTTGTTTTTAATAGTAAAAATGAATGGAATTTTTAACAGATGGGCAAGTTCGCTCTTTAATCTTATATATAAGGATTAATTTTAAAAGGGGCCAAATGCAATTCGACTTTCAGTACCAGGGCGTCTAGATATTTTACCTATGATCAACCTTTGAATCCAGGCACTGACAATGCTTATTTTATCTTTTCACATAATAGTTCCATAAGATCTGGGGACAACTCATGAAGACTGGCTATCAAAACTCTCGCTTTGCCCATCAGGTATGACTAAACCGAACCATCCATCATCCTTCTTATAAGAGTTTGATCACGACCCATCAGCTGACTGGATACTCTCCTTTCGCACCTTTGGGTGGCAAAGCCTTGAGAGACCGGTTGGTCATCCAAAGAGGACAATAACTACTTATGTGCATGATACAGTGGGTCGTAACAGAGTTATAGGACTTTGTAGAAAACCGTGTAGAACGTTTTATTCGTTATTTACTGAAGTTGTTCCATTTTTTTTTTTGCACGATGCAGGTCGAAAGATTTGCTTGTCTATACACTAGCCAAGTCTCCAACTTAAGCTTGTATTCCCCAGATAAGTATTATAGACCAAGTGAAGATTTCATGCCCCATGAATTTCATATTCTTCCCCTTTGAAAAAAAAAGCCAAACCCCAAAAAACCCATATTTGGAGGCTTAAAAACATAGCCTCAACGTCTTCATTTTATGTTCTTGTCCATGCAATCATGGCTTCCTTCACTGTATTTAATTTACTCATTTAAATCCTCACTTGATTGAAAAAGATATATATATGCTTTTGTACTTTTTGTCTTGATCCTTGATTTTGCACCCTATTATATGTTGAGATATGCAAGGGAAATTGTCAATTAATTTTGATTCTCTGTTTTTCCTTTTGGTTTGGTACAATTAGATTCAATGTGTAATTTGATACATTAAATTTAATTGTGGTTTAGATATATATGTGAAACTTTAATTTTGATTTAATTATATATGTTAATTATATATGTTTAAAGAAATAAATACATAAAATTATTTATATATTGGATAAATATAATTATTTGTGGTATGGAATATATAAATATAAAATGATGTTATATTAATAATTGTGTTAATAATTTGAGAATTGGATAAAATCAAAATTTCATATATAAAATTGTATATTAGAACAAAGTTTAATTAATATTTTGTTTATGTATGATTTTGAGATTTATCTCTTTTTAATTTAACGGTATTGTCTAACATAGGAGGTGAGCAAAAATTGGTTTTCAGTTATAAATTTTCATAATTTAATTTATCAATTTTATCAACTTTTGATATATATTTTTCTTAAATTAAAAAAAAAAAAACAAGTTTTATAACCAAAACAGGTAATGTTATAGTCAGTTCGGACTGGTTGGTTTAATCAAAAACAAACAGATACAAATTGATAAAAAAATTGCTATGTCAAAAGATTTTGACTTTTATTAAATGTTAATAGTCAAATTTTACTAAAAAAAATAAGGGTCAAATTTATAAAATATATAAACATTGAAGACTGAATTTATAATTATGCCAAAAATAAAAATTACAAGAACTTGCAGTTCAACCCATTTATATTTAAACAACAATTGTACCCAAAATTAATGCTATAATTTGTCCAATTTTTACAACATTGATCAAACTTTAAATAAATTGCTACAAGTTATTGTACATAGAAGGAGAAAAATTGAGTTCTAACTTGTTTAATTAATTGAATTGATTGGTGTTAAATCGATTAAAACTCAAGTCTGTCGATTAATTGATTCAACTATGAGATTGATCGATTGAGTTTGGATTTCAAATTTTTTTAATCAAACCAGTTAGATCGAACACTCTCCTCTAATTTAATATTGTGTTGTGGTGGTACTTATAACGCAACAAAGAGTACTAATGCAACTTTACACTCTATATAGAAAGTGACAATTACACTGAAAAAATGCTGCTTGTAATGAGATTTGACTACAAAACAAGCTTTGAAATATCCAAAAATTCTCATTCACTCGATAGTTTCCCCGTCTTGTCGTCATGGCCAGCTTAGGCTGCTTTGGTTAGGCCTAGTCGGAGCCTATAAGGTTTCCTCGTAACACAGCTATCAAACCCGAAGGTTGAACCGGCACTAACAATCTTTGATACAAATAGCAAACACTCAATCGGCTAGTTCTCATCTAACCTCTCCGTGTCCTGTATGTCGATTGGCTCAGGAAAAATTTCATTCGACGACCTTTTATTTGAAGACGAGTGATCGATATTCCCACTACTATGAGAACCTACTCTACTTGATTGCCTTATACCACTAAAACCTTCTCGGTTTTGTTGACCCGAAATGTTGGTGTTCTCAGACGAGCTTTGTCTCCAACTACCGAAGAATGCTGCGTTCCATGACCGTCTCGATGAAGTCGTTCTTAGCTTCATGGAGCTAAAACTCTCTTCTCGTACAACTTTCAACGGGTTTTCCAATGCTCGAAGTATATGCTTCATTGAAGGCCTTTTTGATGGTTTTGGATTAAGGCATGATCTTGCTATAATTGCCATTGCCCATACTTCTTCTAATAGATCTTCATCTACTATCAATGATGGGTCCATGATTTTTGTCACCATTTCTTTATCATATATGCTGATGCCCGGTAAGGTTTGCTCGAGCCATTCCTTCGTAGATGTATCTTCCACTTTACTGATCCCAAGTTTCCCAGTTATAAGCTCGAGTAATACTTTTCCGAAACAATACACATCGTAGGCACAAGTAGCTGAAGCAGAACCTGTCCGTTCCAAAAGAAACATAAGAATATGTTGAAAAAAGCCTACGAAATGATGTATTGTTTTATATTTCGGAATCTCCGACCCCAAAACCAAGGGCGAAGACAAAAAAAAATTCTTGGGGGGAGGAGCCAGAATTGAATTATAGAATTTTTTTAGTGATCAAAATATAATTTTATCATATATTAATTTATAATTCCATAATTTTTTAAGGGACTAAACATAATTTTTTCAAATTCTGGAGGGTCAACCTGCAATTTTACTATAAACAATTTTGTAATTTTATTATTTTTAAAGGGACTAAATTAAAATTTTTTATTTTTAGGGGGCCAAGGCCCTTGCCAGCCCCCTTGGCGTAGCCTCTGCTCGAAACTATGGTTTTTAGAGATAACTCATAGTTCCCCATGCAAATCGTATCATTTTCAACAAAGAGGATAAAAGTACTATAGAGGCTATTGAAATAGGAGTCGGACTGCACTTTGCCTCCTCTACTCAAAAAATGAGTAAATTAATCATTGTATGTTAGATGAAATAACAAACTAATCCTTCTGTCAAAAATTCTATCCATTTCTAATGTTAAAAACTAGTCCATGTACATTAGAATGAGGTACACATGGTGTGCCACAAGTAATTGTCTAGTTATTCCGTTAGCCATTCTAGTTTTTAACAATAGAAATAGATGAATTTTTTAACAGAAATAACCGATTGGCATGCTAGTAATTGTCTAATGTACAAGGATTGACTTAACTATTTTTTAAGTAGAAGGGACAAAGTGCAATCTGACTCTTCGTAAAAGGACATTCACGGTACTTTTACTCAACAAAGGGTATACGCACACCCGCATAAACCAAATGGCAATGTACACATAAATAAATATATTAGAAACCGTGAAATAGAATTTTAGGTACCTGAACCTGAGGGGCCTGGCTCGGAGGTCCTGCATATCACAAAGAAAAATTTATTAAATCTCCGAACAAAATATACAATACCGGAGATCAAATTCTGACAACTTTGATGATTGCATGCATATTGTTTTACATTTACGAGGCCGCATCGAGATTGGATGTTAATGAATAATAGAAACACACGTGTCGAGCTATTTCATCACTCCATTTAAAAGTTTATAACTCTTATCCATTACTTAACTGAGTAGGATTACGAGTATGGCTAACCTCGTGCATGTCTGGGTTTCCTTGGATATCAAGTTTTGACAGTACCGATACCGTAAAACATGTATTGGAAACAACCCAGCAAATGCAAACGTAGCACAAACAGTCAAAAACAATGTACTCGTCAAGAGCCAGGCAACTAACTGGGCCTGCAAACCAATAACGGTTCGATTATATCATTCAACCTTACATATGAACCTCAAGCCAATCCGGTATTGACTCCAATGTATTGGCTTGAATAAGGCCCAGCTTACAATAAGCATAGCAATACGGTACCCAAGTGCTTTTGTTATAAGATAAAAAGACTGGTGAAAACAATAGGGTGCCGGAACTGCATACCGAAAGTTGCAAATCCGGGTATAGTTGAAACTAAAAGACTAGAATATAAGAAGAGAATGCAAAACCGGGTATACTCGGTTGTTTCAAAACTACTAATACTAACTCAAAAAAAAGGTAAAATAGAGTAACTTGTATGATACTTACCCTGGCTTCCGAAGCAACCTCGTGAGCACCTTTTGGTGTGTATCCCCTTCTTGGCAATGAACTTCACTCAAGCTTCCAAGTCTCACTTCAAATTTATCATCAAGAAGGATACTGCTTGCTTGAATATCCCTTTAACCAAAAAAGTAAATACGGAATTAATGATTGATACTATAACGAAAAGGGAATTGTGAAGCTCGTGAAAATTATAAAATTTACCTGTGAACAAGGGGAGGGTTACATTCATGGTGTAAGTAACATAGGCCTTCGGCAGCTCCGGTAGCTACTTTCAACCTCGTAATCCAATCCAAGGACTTTAAACTATCGTCATCCGAGTTGATAGCCCTGTAAAACGAATTAGCCAAATCTCCATTCGGCATATACTGATAGACCAAAAGCTTATCAGTTTCATGCTCCAAGCAGTGCCCCAAGAGCGGGATGAACCTCGTATGAGAAAGCTTTCTGAATAATTCCAATTCCTTCGTATATGATTCTTTCTTGAAAGAGCTCGAATTGACTTTTTTGATGACCACAGGGATACCACCTTCTAAGATGCCACGGAATAAGTCACCCGAATGACCATGCTTGATAAGATTCGTGTCACTAAAATTACCGGTTGCTTGGAGCAATTGCTCGTATGTGAATGGATCTCCGGAACCGGATACATTTGTAGGATCTTTAGGAAGTTGAGGGGTGCTATCACTTTCCCGAACAGGCCCTATATCAGTACTCTGTCTTTGATTTGTAAGCCCTGTATTATACCGTCTCAAGAGCAGCACTAGCACCAATACCAAAACTAAAATGAAGCCAAGTCCACCAAGTACTCCGGCCAAGATAAATATCCATCTTCGGCTCCCAGAACTAGATTTTGCAGCAGTTGATGGTGGTGCCCCGGAATTATCGAAACGTAGCCCTCTTTCGTTATAAAAGATCCTACAATCATCCAAACTCCTCTGGTTCGGTCGTTGAAAGCAATTCATGTTAACACTAGCATTCCTTTCATCGCCATTAACTATGCCTTGCAAATAGTTACCCGATACATCAATGAATTTGAACATCCCGAGCGAAAAATCCAAAGTTCCATAAAACAGATTGTTTGACAAATTAAACACGGCACCCAGAGCAACAATATGGTTAGAACTAGGAGCTGGTAAATGACCCGAAAAGTTGTTATTCGATACATCGAAGAATGTCAAATTAGGCATTGACCAAAAACTACCATTAACATCACCATCAAGCTTGTTCCCACTCAAATCCACAACTTGTAACTCAACAAGATTCGAAAACAAATCAACCGGTAAATGACCGTCGAGCTCGTTGTTTTCAATTATCATCTTTTGTAAGCTTTTCAACATGGTGAATTCAACAGGTAATGATCCATACAATGAATTTTTACTAAGATCAAGTTCAAGTAACTTAGAAAGGTTACTAAATTGAACAGAGATTGAACCAGAGAGGTTATTATCGGAGACATTTAAGACTTTAAGAGCTTTTAATGAAGATAAACTAGGTGGAATTAACCCAGATAAGTAATTTGAACTAAGTTGAAGCTTTTCAATGTTTATAAGTGACCCAAAGCTTGATGGAATCGACCCAGTAAGTGAATTAATCGAAAGATCAAGTGATTTTAAGTTCTTCAATTCACCCAATACAGAAGGGATTGAACCAGCAAGGTTATTGTTACTAAGATATAAAGAACTGAGTCGGAACAAGTTACCGAGTGAACTAGGGATTGAACCAGAGATATTACAAGATCGGAGATCAAGTACTTCGAGATGAACCAACCGGTTTCCGAACAAATCAGGGATTGAACCGGGAAGAGGGAACCCGGAAGCGTTGAAAGAGATTAAACGGGTCAAATTCACCAATGAATCGACGTTGAACCGGGGATACAATCGTCCGATTCTGGTTCTTCTTAAACCGGAAACGGTGATGTTCGTAACGGTGCCGTTTTGACATCGGATGCCGGTCCAGGTGGTGCAAGGGTCGGTTTTGATCGGCCAGTCTTTGCCTCGGAGACCCAACGATGAACGGAGGTCGAGTAATGCTCGCCGTTCGGTTTGTGAGTTTATTGTAACTCGCTGAGTTAACACGGACTGAGTCAAGAACGAGATTAGAGCTAAAAATAAGATTGGTAACACATTTCTTTGAGCTCCCATTGATGTAAATTAAATCCTCATGAAGCTCTGTGTCATCTTCTTCAATTAAAAAAATAAAAACAAAAAAAAATTAGTTCCTAATCTTGTTCATTACCATTAAATTATCCAATAAAAATAAAGAAATGGGAAATTTTTTGTTTCTTCGTAAAATTCATACCTTCGATCACGAGCTTGCATTCTGCAAAATTTTTTTTTAATAATTTAACCAATGAAAAATAGCTAAAAAGGGGTAATCTTCAAGATTAAGCTAAGCTAACTAAAATGGCTAAAAAAGGGCTGTTGTTTGTTTCTCGAGAAAATTTTTTAAACAAGAAGAATAAATGAATGATGGCACGAGCTTTTAAGAGAATGGGGGTCATAAGCCATTAATGAGTTTAAAAAAAAAAAAGCCATTAATGAGTTTTAAAAAAAAAAGGTTTCATTTCACTATCCACCGAAGATATTTAATGGAAAAAAAATGGTCTTCCAATGAACTGTAGAAAAGATTCTTTAACACCCTTTTCACTTAATTATACTCCTAATTTACTTAAAACTCAGCAAAGAAAAGCAAAGCAATGGGGTTTTTTTTGTTTGTGAACCAGATTTTAGCTTCAATGGTGGATGGATTTTTATGATTTTTGTTTTCATTGACTTGGAAAAACTGGGAAAAAAAAGGTGTTTTGATTTTAGTCGTGAATGGCCGCTGAGGTAAACAACAAAATTTGTGATTATGATTTGTGAAAAAGAAAAAACAATGAATGCTTTCGTTTCAGATCATTGCGGCTTGTAATCAATCAAATAGTAAAAGCTTGGGAAATGATATGAGATTGAGTAGTGAAGTTTTTGGTTAATTTCTGTTTTTGGTCCCTAAATTATTATCAAATTTGGATTTTTATTCTTCAATTCAATGTAATTTTGTCCTCTAAAGACAACAAAACTATTCTTTAAGTTATAGTCTTTTTCTCACTTAAGTACTTAATTTTTTTTGTCAAAAGTGGTAGCTAAATTATAAACTTCATCTCATTTTACTAAAAAAATGTATAGAGTTTAATAACATGTCACGTTCTTATTGGTTGATATCATGTTGTGGCATAAAATGAGATAAAATTGACAGTTTAAATATCACTTTTAATAAAAAAATGTAAATACATAAATGAAAAAAATGATATAGTTTGAGGGCCAATTTTACATTTAAACCATTTTATAATGCCATTAATAGTTAACTACTCCAATTACAATGTTCGGGTGAATATCTTTTCTTAAAAATACACCAAAAAATTTAAAAGCATAGTCATGCAAATTTAACTATAAAGAGAGGGAAGTGATAAAGTTTTGGTCAAATTAATGATTTTAGTCCCTTAATTTTACTCAATTTTGGGATTTAGATTTTATCATTAATTTAGTATAATTTGATTTTTATTTTTATAATGTCATTAGTTTATTTAAATAATTTACAATGATGACATGGAT
Source organism: Gossypium longicalyx (assembly GCA_025698465.1). Lineage (NCBI taxonomy): Eukaryota > Viridiplantae > Streptophyta > Magnoliopsida > Malvales > Malvaceae > Gossypium > Gossypium longicalyx. The sequence goes on along the minus strand of CM047000.1, from coordinate 703,180 downwards.
TTTTACGGAAAAAGAACTCTTTCAATGCAGAAATGTTTACGTAAACATAATGAACTAGATCATGTAGGAGAAAAAAAAATCAATTTTGGGATTTTAAGCGGAATAGTTATTTAGTGTTTAATTATTTTGGAGTTGGACTTCGTAAATACATTATAAAATTAAATTGTATCAAATTAAAGTGTAGAGATTAAATCTATAATTTAAATATAATAGAGGGACTAAAATCAAAATTTGACCTAAAGTCTTCTTTTTCTTAAGTATTTCATTTTTTATTTTTCTTGGAAAAAGTAGTATCAATGGAATTGCTTTCTTTTGGCCCACTCTCCCTGTTCCCATACCAAGTTGTCAGTTTGGATTTGTAACTATATGTTAAAATATATGTTATAAGTATTAGTACTCTTTGTAATTATTGTATTTCTATTTTTAATAAGGCTTAATTTATGATTTAGTCCTTAAAGTATATTTATTTTTGGTGCTTAAATTTATTGTCTCAAATTAGTACTTAAAGTATCAATTTATTTTATTTTAGGTCCATTTTTTATCGAATGTTAAAAAAGTAATTAAACAACTTTGGCCAATAAAAGGCACCGCATGGCATGTTTTGGCCAATGAAAAATGTCAGATTGCAATTAGATTTATTTAAAATAAAAATATTAAATTTAAGTTAAAAAAATTATAATATTAAAAAATTAATATTATAATATTATAAATTTTAAAAATTCAAAATAATATATCAAAAATTTAAAATTGTTATAAAAATTTAAAATTTTTTAATTTCAAGTAATTGCAAAAAAAACTTGAAATTTAAATACCTTTTTAGAATTTTTAGAATTATATATTTTATAATTTTAAAAAATATTTTAAATTTTTTTTTGTAATCATATTATTAGTTTCAACTAATTTTTTTCAATTATCCTTTTTTTTGTAAGTTTTATTTTTTTATTTTTTATAAATTATATTTTTTTCTAGATTATATATTTTACTGAATTTTTTTATATATTTATTTATTTTTTATATACTTTTAATGTGTATATACATTTAATAAAATAAAATATTTATTTTTTACCTATAGATGTCATGTGGTGCTTTGTGATTGGCTATAATAAATTTTTTTAACACTTGAAAGAAAATGGACTAAAAATATAACAGAGACATACTTTAGGTACCAAATTAAAAATTTGTATGTACTTTAGGTACCAAATCGTGAATTAAGCATTCCAATCATTTAATCCCTCTACTTTTCATATTTTAAATTTCAGGTCCAATTATTAACATTATTAAAAATTTATCTTAAATTTTATTTTGAATTTCATCTTAAATTTGTTAGTATGATATTTTGAAATTAAAAAAAAAATCACTTAATAGCCATTTAACTAAAAATGTCACATGTCATAATTTGATTAATTCGGAAGTTTTTTTTAACCAAAATTAAAGGTTGATACCTAAAGTAGTAACGGAACAAAACTTTAGATATCTAAATTAGAAAAGTTGGATAGTTTGAGTACCTATTTTTCATTTAAGTCTTAATTTAATGATTAAATTGAAACATTTTGAAGTTTATAGACTAATTTAAAAATTTGCTTACAATTTTGGGATGCATATGCAATTAACCCATCTTTATAAACTTAAATTCGTATTACTTAAACGAAGCAATTTTGGAATTTTATTATACATGGAACAATTTGTAAAGATGAAGCAACTATTAGGAGTCAACGATCAAGTTTTTATGGTCAAAGGTCTAAATCCAAAGTACTTTTCAATACAATAAAAAAATAAATTATTATTATTATTATTATTATTATTATTATTATTATTTATGGTGAATTTTTTAAATTTTACAATCGGGATTAAAATATTTTCGTGTCTTATTTATTTAAAAAAATTTCAATCATTAATATATCAAATAATAATTTTATTTAGTAAACAAAATTATTACATATCATAAAAAATTAAAATTATTAAAATTTATTTATAATGATGTGAAATCCATAATTATATATCACATAATTAAAATGTACTTAAATAAATTAAAAAAGTATCATAGAAGTTCCTGTATTAGCAGTCAGATTACATTTTGTTCCATTTACTCAAAAAAAATGAGTAAATTAGTCTCAATACATTAGATGAAAGAGTAAAATAAACATTTTTTGTTAAAAATTTCATCCATTTCTACTGTCAAAATCTGCACGATTGACAAGACAACTAGATAGTTACACATGGCATGTCATGCATGTATATCTCATGTTGACGTGCATTGATTAATTTTAAACAAAAGGATAAGTTTATTGTTTGATATAACGTACAACGACTGAATTATCCATTTTTTAAGTAGATAGAATAAAATACAATCTGATTTTCGATACAACGGCATACTTTTACCTTTAAAAATTTGTGTTAGATATTTTTCATGAATTATAAATTATTAACCTAAAAAAAACAAATAAGATAGTCGTTGACGTGGCATTTCAACGCGGATTTCCACGTGGACCCCTTAGCCAAACGCGTTTTATTATTACTTTTCCTACTTGAAAAAGGTTCTAAATCTCAATTATTCCTTACTTTATCTTAAAAAAGGACAATATATTAGCTCACGTGTAACATCAAACATCATTTTTTTTTCGTACCCAATTATTTCTGTTTAGTCAATAATATTATTTAAATATATTTTATTAATTTAATTTTAATCCATTCACATGAGAATAATAAACACCTATATTTATTTTTTTATTATGGAATTTAGATAGGAAAGCAAAAAGATTTGAATCATATGTTTTATGACATGATTTTCATAAATATAATTATTTATTATTTTTATATTATAATTATTTTTAATGTGTGTATATGTATAATAGTTAAAACTAGGGGGATTGAATCGAGTAAGAAATTTTAAATTAGTTGAGTTGAAGAGTTTTATTTTTTTTTTATCTTGATGTAAATTAAAATTTTTTCGAAATAAGTCGAGTAAAATAAAATAAGAGTTGAGTTAAATAAATTTATCGAGTTAAATTAATTAAATTTGGTTTGGTTCGATTTTGACTGACAAGATAAAAATCGCTATTACTTGAATTGAATTTATTTGGATTCTATTTTTAATAATCTAAAAAATCGAGTTGATCTGAATAGATGAAATTTAGTTCAATTTAGTATTTTTATAAGATAAGCGAAACTAAAAAAAAAAAAACTCAAACTGGATCAAAATAAAAATAGATGAAAGTTTTTGCTAAGTTTCTCTATTATAATATCTAGATTAAATAAATCAATTTAGTCCTTATACTATTGAAAAGAATCAAATAAAGTCAAATTGTATCAGAATCAACATTTACTGTTTAAAAAGAATGACATAAAATTTATTTATTTTCCAATTAACGTTCGACTAAAAACAAAATATTTTATTTATAGAATCATGATGTTAAATAACGAATGTTAAACAATTAATGATATTTTTTTAAATAACGAATGTTAATTCTATTAAAACTTGAGTTTATTTGATTCTTTTAATAATACAGAGATTAATTCAATTTATTTAATAATAAAATGATTAATTTGATCCAATTCTTATAATAGAAGGACCTTCCAAGGAATTTCACCAGTAAAATAATTAAGAAAATATAAAAAGGAAGGAAAACGATGAAAATGAAAACAATGAAAATTACGTGTCTAAAATTGCCATGTAAAGAAGGAAAAAAAAAGGCTACGTGTCCAACTATTCTACGTCAAGGGCCCCACCAATTCGATAACGAATGAAAGAGACAAAAGCATTACCGAAATCATCAACAGTTATACATGTCATTATTTAATTGGCTGAAAAGTTTTATTAGTAGCCGCCACGAAAGTGAGAGCATGTTTTTTTGACTTGGTCTTTGCCAAACATTTCCGACAAAAAGATAATTTTTTTTAAAATAAAAAAGTTGAAAACTGTTAGAAAAGAACGCCCAAATCACAATCATATAATAAGATAATAATACTGCCTAATTTGGTGAAAGTGTCATGAATGCCCCTCTATTAAGAAATAAATTACATTTTATCCTCTTTACTTTAAAATTAGATAAATTAGCCCTTATATATTAGATAATAAAATAAACCGGTCTTTCTGTTAATAATTTCATCAATTGCTACTGTTAAAAATTGGTCATGTACATCAGCATGTGGTACATCATGCATCATTATATGGTTATTCAATCACGTCAGTTTTTAATAGTACAAATAAATAATTTTTTTAACAGAAATGATCAATTTAATTTCTAATTTAAAGTATATGGACTAATTTGCCCATTTTGGAGTGGAGGGATAAAATGCGATCTGACTTCTACTACAAGGGTCTTCGTGGTACTTTTATCGTGTAGTTATGAAGTTGATCGTTTTATATTAAAACATTTAAAAAGTTAGTTCGTTTATTTTAAATTTGTTAGAATTTAGTCCTTCTACTTTATGAAACTGAAAAGTTAATTTAGTTGTTGATAAACGCATAAGCTTGAACCGTTGGATTTGGTAATTTGTTGTATATAAATTAGAAAATTGTTGTTGCTTTTTTTTATTATAATTAATTGCATATAAATGATTGAACTGTTGATTTTTCATTCGATGGTTTAATGAAAAGGTCTAACAATGTTATTTAATTGGACTAGTTTCTTAATTTTTGTAAAGTTTGAGATCAAATTCTGACCAACTAAAGTAGGAGGACTAATTTCTTAATGTTCATAAAGTGGAGGGATGGATTTCACAATTGAACAATAATATTTTAAAAAAAAATCTTAAATCTATCTTTAATCTTTACTGTGGAAAGAAAAGGAATCTTATCTTTGCAAAGTTTGCTTTAGCTAAATAAAACCGAAGTATTTTCTTCGGTTTAAATTTGATTTTAGTCCTCTTATTATGTTAAAATTTGAAAATTAATCCTCTATCATAAATTTTAATGCTTTGAGTCCTCTTATTATGTTATGCATAGGTTTGAATTGATAATATCGTTAACCATTATATTATTTAGCTTTTATAATATTATTTGTAGGTCTAAATTTACATGTAAGTTGAATGCTTAAGCGCTAAGGCTATTTTAAAATTTCATGTCATCAGTTCAACGACAACAACTATTGATGTTATTAATTTGGACTTGTTAATAACATTATAAAAGTAGAAGGACTAAATTTGTTAAATTAAAAAAAAAGACTAAATCAATATTATTGAAGATTGAACATAATTGTTTATATTTACAGTGATAACCCCACGATTACCCCACGATTAGACAATATTATAATCTCTTTCCTTTCAATTCGATACAATTTTTTTAAATATATATATATATATATATATATATTTCAAAGAGAAATAACAAAAATTTACAGGTGGTTGAAAGGTTGACTGGTTAGTGGATTTCAAAATGACAATTGGTTTGACTGATATTTTACAGGTAGAAGCCCGAGCAGATCTAGAAAGTCTGAAATTGACTTGGAACCAAGGATTCATGCAAGTTGAGTTAGAAAGTGATATTATAATATTGATTGAATTCATTCGGAATGATTGGGCATCAATGAGTACTTTTGATGAAATAAGATACATCTATGACAGGTGTTTGAAACCTTGAGAAGTTAAGTTTAAACATATACAGAGGGATATTAATAAAGTTGCGAACTGTATTACTAAGGCAGATGGTGACGTGATGGATAAATTGATTATTCTTGACAATCCCTCAAATTATGCGAGAGACTTTTTGGAAGAGGATTTTTTACTGTTTTTATTGGCCACAAATAGAATTCTCTAGTTTCTAATGCTTCCTTAGTATTGTTCTAATATTACTATTTACCAAAAAAATGTTAGAAGCTTTATAATAATACTAAAAGATAAATATTACGATTCTTGATATATTAATTTTGATTTGATGAAATTTTTTATATAAAAATAATATATTTATCGAATATAAATTTACTTTTCATAATATAAAATTAAATTAAAATCAAAATATTATATAATTATTAAAATTCACGTATTACATTATATATTTAATCAAAACTAGAGAGAAATAGGCTGAATAGTGTTTGGAATTTTGGGCTGTGGCTTAAATTTGTAGGTTGGACTTGTCTATGAATTTAGGATAAAACTAAATGAGAAACTGGGCCCTTCTGAAAATCATCTAGTCCAACTTCACCTAATGTTTTGGGTCTAATTGATCTAAATAAAATTAATTCTAATTTTAAAATTTTGGGAATTTGAATTAATTTTGGGTTGGAGTTATTTCGAATTTGGTTGATTTTGGATTAGGTCCTTTTAGGTATGAATAGTATTAGATTATAGGTCCTTTTAGGTATGAATAGTATTAGATTAAGTTATTTGGGGTTTGAGGTCTAGATTTTTTGATTGAATTATTTTAAGTTGTGGATATTTTAGGTTTGAGTCATTTACGATTACTTGCTTGGATTATTTTGTGTTCGAGTGAATTTAGGCGTGTGTTAATTTAGATTTGGGTTGTTGATTTTTTTCCTGATCTAATCAAGTTGAATAGAACCAATGTATCTTTCATGTCCATTTTACAATCCATAAAGACTAGCAGGTGTAATCAAGTCGAGCCGAATCTGAATACTGCTAAACTTGAGCTCGAGATCAACTCAAAATTTGGAGCTAGATACTCGGCTTGAGCTTGATCAAGCATTTGTTTTTAAGTTTGAGTTTGGCTCAAGCTATAATCAAACTACTTGAGCTCGAACTCGATTAAGCTTGTTTTCCAATTTTGTAATCAAGCTCAAGCTCGAGCTTGGTAATTAAGCTTAGGGTTAATAATATATATTAAGGGCAATAACATAATTTAAATATATAAAAATGTGAAAAGCTCAATAAGGCTCGTGAATTGTTGAAGTCAAATATTACTAAGCTCGAATTTGTCTTAGCTAATAGCTCGAGCTTGACTCGACTCGATAATTATCGAATCGAGTTCGATTTTTTTGAGTCAAACTTGAGTAGTTTGCGAGCATCAGTGTCTTATTTACACCTCGAATAGAGACTAATATTTTGGGTATTCGTGGCTGCCTCTCTCAACAACATCATCTTCAAGGTTTAAATTTAAATTTTTTTTTTAAAAAGTATAATGTATTTTACCACTACTTTATAAACACGAGATTGATAGAAAGCAGAGGTAATGATAAAGGCAAGAGTGTCTCCATTGATGTGAAGATTCTCCACATTTTTATACAGCCTGGAAGAATTTGCCAATTGATGTGATCTTAAGAAACTTCATTTGCTTGGCCAAAGTAGGATTCACCAAAAATGGATTCCTTTTCCACTTTTTTTTTCTTTCTTTTTTTCACCTATTCACTTCAATCTTTATTGGGTGGTCTTTTGAGGTGTGTTTTTGGGTTAATATACTATTTAGTACTTAAATTTAGTTTTAATGTTTAATTTGGTATTTAAGTTTTTTTCTTCTAATTATGGATTTGAGTTCTTCCAAGTGTTAATCCATTTTTTAAGGCCTAAGCTTGGTAATGATTCTCACATTAGGGCCAAAACTTTTTTTTTCCAAGTTAATCTCTGAACTTGACAATTGTTCCCACATTAAAGTCTAAACTATGTAATTGTTCCCATATTAAGGCTAGAATTATTTGTAGTCCATGTTAGTCCTTGAACTAGGCAATTGTTCTCATATTGGGGGAATAAACTATTTTTTATCCAACTTTTTTTGAAGGAAATATCAAGGGTTAACTTGGACAAAAAAGTTCAAGCCCAAATGTGGAAACAATTACTAAGTTCAAGGACTAAATTGAACAAAAAAAAGTTTAAGCCCTAATGTGGTAACACTTGTCAAGTTCAGGTCCTAAATAGTGCATTAACTCTTTTTTCAATTTGATACTTGAGTTTTCTTTTGTCCCAATTAAGTAGCTCAGTCTGACTTCAATATTCTATTTAGTACTGGAGCTTCTTTTTGTCCCAATTAAGTATCTTTTTTTTATTACAACACACATGTCAAACATTCATTGGATCACAAGATATCGTTTCGTCTAAGTAACAAATTGAACATTAAAACTAAACTCAGGTATCAACTGGTATATTAACCCTTTTCCCTCTATCTAACAGGTTTTCATCAACAATTCTTTGAGTTCTCTGTTTCTCAGAGACATATGAATTCTAATTCGAATCTCAAAATTCAATTCAATTTGAATTTCATTCAATTCTATTCAGTTATAGAAAGTTCGCAATTCGGACCATAAATGACCAAAACAAAAAATAACCTAAATTTGAAATGATTCGAATTTAAGTGTCAAACTCGATCAACAACCTTTGAATTTCCTTATACAGTTTGCTTAATTTTCCTCAAATATTTCCCCAAAAACTTATTGTTTGCTTGTTGGATGCATCATTTTCGGTCCCCCACAATGGAGAATTATCCTTTGAGGGAAAAAAAAAGGTTATGCAGATAGCATCCTAACATTAGAATATTTTTTTAGCCGGGAAAATTGACCACATCTTGCAATTTTAGATGTTAACATGAGCATAAGGTTAGAAAATGAATAAAAAAAATTACTTTTTGTAACTATTGAAAAAAAAAACATTAATTTTATGAGGTGGACCATGGGCTTACTTAAATTAATTTAAAATTGAACGTAAAATTAATAGGTTTTTCAATAGTTATAGAAAATCAAATGCTCCTTTTTTTTTTTTTAATGAACTAAAGAGAATTACAAAATTTTAGCCTTTGGCTCTTATGGCCGTCGGTCTCAAAATAGTGACTACTTTATTGTGAAGATGAAATGGATACGATAAGGATTCCAAAAGATATATGGACTTTTCAACAAACAATAATTATCATTGTATGGAAGAGGATAAGCCAACTTTGATTCCATAGAAAAGGCTCTCTCTCCATCTGGTCCTAATTTAAAATTTGGGTGTTGCAACTTTATGAATTATTATCGAATGAGTCTTAGTTTGGTTTGTATCATTGTTATTATAATAACTTAGAAGATATGGGTTTTAACCAAAGGCGAAGATAAGAGGTAGGCAGTGGCTTTATCCCCCCCCTCCCCCCCCAATTAAGGATGGGAATGGAGTGGGGTGGGAGTAGATGTTGCTAAATCTATTACCGCTCCACAATTAGCATGTTTTGCTCCACCACCCTTATTGTTCTACTATGAATGTATAATCTTGAAAATCACTATCTCCTCCATTGATGTTGGTTGCATCTATCCCCACTCACCCTGCCCTGCTACAATTTAATTTTTACTACTTATCTTTAATATTTTCAATCTTTTTAAAAGGCAATTAAATATCTAAATATAAATATTGAAAAAAATATTTAAACATAAAATATGGATTTTTCTGTAACATATTATTATATTTATACTCTTTTCATAACTATATATAAGGATAAAATGATAATTTTATATAGTGGGGTGTAACGGGGTGAGGCAATCGATTACCATAATTATTCTATACTCTCTGTCTAAAAGAAAAAAAAAATTTCACCTCGCCTCACCCACATCCATTTTCTAAAAGAAAAAAATCCACTCCAAGCATATCGGTTCAAAATCCATTGGATAATTTAGGTTTTTCCATTTCTACCCCAAATGGTAAATAATCCCTTTAAATTTTATGAAATCACAAGTTAGTATAACGATAAAATTGTACTTTGGTCCCCTCAGAAATTTATCATTCATTTTTGTCCATCCTAAAGCAACTTTCTGTCTTCACCCTTGATTTTAAAGTGCCTAAGCGCATAATATCTTCCATTTTAAAAATTAGATACATAAGTTCAAACACGTTTAAGAACGTAAAATTTCTTTGAAACTTGTTTACTTGTTGGTTTCATCAATTAGGTCCCCGCAGTGGAGAATTCAAATTCATTAAAAATTCCCACAAAGCTAGTGATGGGAGGAAAATGGTATCAATAGAGACCACTTTATTGTGACAATGACATGGGTACAATAAGGATAAAAAAAGAAGAAGAAGATAGAATGTTGTGTGATAGGGGTGAGTAAGAACAAGTTTGAAATTGAATTAAACGATAATCTGGATTAAATTAATTATAATAAAATAATTTAATTTTATAAGCGATTAAAATAAATTCGCTCAATAAATTATAATTCATGAATTTTTATAATCGAATTGATAAAATTAATCGGTTTCTACCAATCAACTTTACCCACAATGCTTAAAAAAAATTACCATACAAGAAATGAGTGAATGCAAACATCATAAGCTTATATACTCTAAAAAGGGAAATGGCTGACTTAGAATAAAAGGACCTACAAATAGAAAAGACATATATGTAGTGAAAAAGTAATATGAATATATATTTTTGTTGAGAAGGTGTTTAATAAATTGAAAATTTAAGTGTTGAAAAATTATATACTGAATTTTTACTGTTAAATTTTATAAGTTTTGAATTTATGTTGTTTGATAAAAATAAATACAGATTTTAAAATATTATTTATTTTTTAATTCTAATCTTATTAATATAATATTTTATATTATTTTAGATAAATTTGGGAAATTTGAATGTCTTGTTTTAAAAAAAGGATAATTTATTTTAATTTTTTAATAAAATAAAATAAAATAAAATGGAATAAATATTGTTTACAATAACTTATGAGTTTCTACCTATCTACTTATTTACTTTAACATATTTTTGTTGAAGATTTTATATTGAGTAAAAAATTAAAATGACTATCGAACACATTTATAGGCTACTTTTATTTTTTAATATATTTTTATATCTATAGAAGTCAATCTAAACCCAAAATAAATCCAAAATTTCAAGTTTGCCATTTTAAGTTAATACTTCACTTGTTTTTATATAATTTTTTTTATAAACATATATCTTTTTGGCGCTTTTCATGTTCGTTTTACGGTCTATTCAAGATTGCCCCTCCCAATAATGTCATCTTCAAGATTTGAATGTTTTCCATTGGGAGTACAATATGCCTTTACCATTATAACCAATACTTTTTAATTTTATAAATATATTTTTACTCATATTATGGGTGTGCGATAATCTAATATATATTCTTGCATTGGAGTATATGATAAAAGAATCTAATCACCAACATGATAGGTGATTGAAATGAATTCTCTTTTTGGATATTCCCCCAAAAGTTGGTAACGCTATGGTTAACCACACATTCTCTTCCCTTGCTTAATTTTTTACGTGAAGTGAACATAAATTTAAATAATGCGAGTCATTTGTCATTATATCAACAGGTAGTAATATTTTTGCTCGAAGTATGTCTCTTTATTATAAAGATTGGATCGAATTAGTCATTTTACTATTAAATGAATTAGTTTAATCTTTATACCATTAAAAAAGAATTGCATATGACTAAATTTTAGTAGAATTAACATTTACTGTTTTCATTGTGTGGAGCTATATGTTATGAAAGTACATCGAAGAGTGTAAGTGTTTTCAACTTCCATATAAACATAAGATAATAGTAAATGAGGCAAATTCTATTATCGCTTGCTTTATTGTTATCCCTAATTTATATTATTTAAATAATTAATTATTTAAAAAGGGAAATGGCTGACTTAAAATAAAAGGACCTACAAATAGAAAAGACATATATATAGAGAAAAAGTAACATGAATATATATTTTTGTCGAGAAGGTGTTTAATAAATTGAAAATTTAAGTGCTGAAAAATTAAATACTGAATTTTTACTGTTAAATTTTATAGGTGTTGAATTTATATTAAAAAATTGTTTGGTAAATTAATAAATATTAGTACTGGATCTAATTATGTTGTTTGATAAAAGTAAATACAAATTTTAAAATATTATTTATTTTTTAATTCTAATCTTATTAATATAATATTTTATATTATTTTAGATAGATTTGGGAAATTTGAATATCTTATTTTTAAAAAAAAAGATAATTTATTTTAAAATTTTAATAAAATAAAATCAACGTCCACATTAAGTGATAAGTTTCTACCTGCCTACTTATTTACTCAATATTTTTTGTTGAAAATTTTATATTGGGTAAAAAATTAAAATGACTATTAAACACATTTAAAATATTAAATGTTGAAAATTTTCAATAGTTTATCAAGCGCACACTCTAACTTAAAATGTCTGGCTAAATTGATATCATGAGTTAACATTTATAGGGGTACTTTTATTTTTTTAATATATTTTTATATCTATAAAAGTCAATCTAAACCCAAAATAAATCCAAAATTTCAAGTTTGCCATTTTAAGTTAATACTTCATTTGTTTTTATATAATTTTTTATAAACATATATCTTTTTAGCGCTTTTCATGTTCGTTTTACGATCTATTCATGATTGCCCCTCCTAATAATGTCATCTTCAAGGTTTGAATGTTCTCCATTGAGAGTACAATGTCTTTACCATTATACCCAATACTTATTGATTTTATAAATATATTTTTACTCATATTATGGGTATGCGATAATCTAATATATATTTTTTCAGTGGAGTATATGATAACGAATCTAATCACTAACATGATAGGTGCTTGAAATGAATCCTCTTTTTGGATATTCCCCCAAAAGTTGGTAACGCTATGGTTAACCACACGTTCTCTTCCCTTTGCTTATTTTTTTACTTGAAGTGAACACAAATTTAAATAATGCGAGTCATTTGTCGTATTGATTGATATTCAAATTATTTTTAAGTATGTCTCTTTTTTATAAAGATTGGATCGAATTAGTTACTTTACCATTAAATGGATTAGTTTAATCTTTATACCATTAAAAAAGAATCGCATTTGACTAAGTTTTAATAGAATTAACATTTACTGTTATCATTGTATGGAGCTATGTGTTATGAAAGTATATCGAATAATGTAAGTGTTTTCAACTTCCATATAAACATAAGATAATAGTAAATGAGGCAAATTCTATTATCGCTTGCTTTATTGTCATCCCTAATTTATGTTATTTAAATAATTAATTATTAAAATTTGTATAAATATAAAATACAATAAAATATCTGAATCGAACGACTATTAGAAGAGATGGGGTAATTTGCCGTCTCAGGACAAAGGATGAAAATTTTAATAGGTTCTTTTAACAGTACAAATAGATGAAAATTTTAATAAAAAGGATCGATTTGCTCTTTGATTTGACATACAAGGACCTATTTGCCCAATTTTTAGTAGATGAGGAAAAATGCAATATATGCCCCTAATACAGAGGCCTCAATGATACTTTTACTGTTATTTTGCCATCCTAGATAAAAAAAAACAATAAAAGAAATTCACATCGCCACTTCAATGGTTGCAACTAACAATGTTATCAACTTGGATATGATTTTAACATTAGGGATAAATCTCAAAAATATACATGAGCTTTGGTTTAATGTGCAAATTCATACATGAACTTTGATTTTGTGCAATTTTATACATGAAATTTTGATTTGATCCAATGCTCACAAATTATTAACACAATTATTGACGTAGCAACATTTTATGTTTATATGTTGCATACAAAAATAATTATATTTATCCAATATGAAAGTAAATTGAAGTATTTATTTCTTTAAATGTGTATGACTGAATCAAAATTAAGGTTTCATGTATACATTTGAACCACAATTAAAGTTTATGTGTATAATCGTACCAAATCAAAGTTCAAGTATCAAATTGTATATTATCAAAGTTGATGTATAATTCTCAGATTTGTCCCTTAATACTATATAAAGTAGATGAAATCAAATTAAATCTCAAATTTCAGTATATTTTGAGGGGCCAAAACTAGAATTAAACCATTTTCTCTCCCTTTCTCTCCACTATATAAGTGCCACCAACATTCTATTTTGAGCATACAAAATCATCTCTAAAAATTTCATTCTCTTTTCTATTTTTTCTCTCTTAAACTTTTGAGATTCTGCAAAAATGGGTTCAAGTTCGAGCTGGACACCAAAGCAAAACAAGTTGTTCGAAAATGCTTTGGTAATTTACGACAAGGAAAGTCCGGACCGGTGGCAGAACCTGGCCAATGCTGTCGGAGGCAAAACCGTGGAGGAAGTGAAGATGCATTACTACAATCTTGTTGAAGACATCAAGCAGATTGAGTCTGGCAATGTGCCTTTACCCCCTTATGGTAAGAAACCAGGAGGAGGTAGCAAAGGATATAATTGCATGGATGGTGTCCAAAGGTAGGGTTAGTAAAATACGAACCATTTTACGATTTTTTTAATAGTAGATAGAAATAGTGGAATGGAATAGTTATGATAAATGCTTTTATATTTTATTTTATGTTTTGTTGCCCAATTTTTAAAACTGTTATTTTACTTTTTATAATATTTTAAGTATTATTTTGACTGAATTCGATATTATTAGTCAATTGAATAACAACTTAATCGATAAAAAATATATATAAAAATTCAAATATTAAAACACAACCTATGTGGTTATAAAGACATTTATATATTATTATCATTTTAAAAATAAATAAATATATATTAATTTTTACGAACTCTGTGGTAGACCTGATCATGGGTCAAATCACTTGTTCAAGCCCGAAGGCTTGCTTGAAAAGTGGAAGGGTTTGAGTAAAAATACATGCTTAAAAAATAGTATTGGACAAAAAATAAGGCCTATTTTCTAAATGGTCTGGGCCTTGGGTAAAATTTTTTTGCCTGAGTGCAGCTCAAATCACATCTCGATACTTTTTTATTATATATACTTTCAATTTGTTGGGAAACAACTATTTTTATATTTTTAGTGTACTTGAAGTATTATATTTACAAATTTATTTTTATATAAAAAATAATCTAAAAAAATTATAATGGTTAGAATAGGGTTTAGTATTTTTAATATGAGTCGGACTTGAGTAAAATTTTATGTCCATTTTTTTAGGTCGAGTCAGGCTCAAACCTATATTCTGAATCGGCCTAACTCGAATCCAATTCGACTCATGATCAGATCTACTATAATATAATAACACATTTTTCAAGTATGTATATAAATATTAAAACCAGATAGTCATAATTCATATATACTGAAATCATATCCATAAATAAATTATTAATATATATTAATATTAAATTGAAAAAATCATTAGCGAAAGAAGTTGGGTGAAACCAACATACATCAGAGTGTACCAATTATAAATATAAGCATCAATGTTGTAAAAACCTAATCAATTATCCATCCGATCAGATCATGAATTTTCAATTCAATCAGTTAAATTGTCGAAAAAAATAATTTATTAAAAATTATTAATTGATTCAATCGTTTGAACTGTCAGTTTTTTATCAATTCACAATGATTTATTTTATATTTAAATATAAATTATTAATTGATTCAATCGTTTGAACTGTCAATTTTTTACCAATTCATAATGATTTATTTTATATTTAAATATAAATTATTAATTAATTCAATCGTTTGAACTGTCGATTTTTTACCAATTCACAATAATTTACTTTATATTTAATTATAAACTATTAAATTTTTATTCAATCGACTGATTTGATCTGTTCCTAACATAAAATAATGCTTTTTAGGAATCCATATATCTCATTTACAAGCTGAGAAAATGATATATATATATATTTATGTATATATGTTTCTCTTGCAGGATGAGGAATCTAAGGCTTCACTGAAGTTGTACCTTCATGTACTTCTTTTCCATATACGTGCTTCGGGTTTTTCACTATTATAAGGACAATATATTCATATATATATATATATATCCGATTAATTATAATTTAAGATTAAATCAGTGTAAAGTATACAGATGAAGAATCGCAAATAAAAGAATATACATGTGTTGAGATTGAAGACTCACATATCGTAATTACGAATGATGAAACTCGAAGTTAGATAACGAAAGATCCAGAGCCTCCGTCTTAATCAATAATGTCAATGCCTCATTAGCATATATGCTATGTTAAGAGTGTCGATTTCATAACTTTGATATATGACAGAAAGTTCTTTGTATACCGTTATATTTTATCTTTACGAATATATATATATATATATATATATATGGGATTTACTTGTACTAGTATAAAATTAAAATAGTTTTACATGCTTCTATAATTTTTTGTACGAATAATCGTTATATTTCAATAAGATAGAGATATCAGATTAATTCAAAAATTTATGTGCATTAAAAATTCAATTATATTGATAAATTAACGATCAGATTGTTAAATTATAGTTGTATAAAAAATTACAAAAGTGCGTAAAAATACTTTATTTTTATATCGGCGTAGAAGTAGATATACTGTAATATATTTCCTTGTTGAGTTTGGTATCCCATATTAACTCGACATCAACTTGGCCATAGAATGCTTAAAAAGATTAATGGGTATATATTTATTCGGGAATTTTATATGATTATGTATGCATTAATTAATTGCCATAGATTTTGTCTCTTAATATATATTCTTATATATAATTAGATTATGACATATTCATGACGTGAGTGATAAAAAAAAATTATGTAATAAATTTATAAAAAAAAATTGACATAAAATTAAATATGACTTTGGTTGATATGATGAAGTTGAGATATAATATATATCAAAACTACGTATGAACTCCGATGTAATGTGCAATATCATACATTAATCTTGATTTTGTGCGATTTTATGTATAAAATTTTAATTTAATTACATTTCAAATTTAAATCTGGTATGAAAATAAATGTATGTATTCATTTATTTAGATGTGTACGATTGAATATCAAAGTTTCATATATACATATGAGCCACAATTCAAGTTTCATGTGCATATCTATGTATCTAATTATACATTGAACCAAAGTTCATTATAAATTTAAAATTTATCCCTAAAAATTATTATGTTTTGGGTTCAAATCCCATCATCTGTATGTTTTTTTTTTAAATTTTAAGTAAAAATATAAAAAAAGATAAAAATTCTTTAAAATAATATTTATTGTTTTCTATAAATAACGTGTTTTTGATAATTTCGTATACGAATTGAAACTCGAATTGATGTGTAGCACTAATTCAATCAAACTCTTGAAACATAGTATGGATAAGAAATGAGTAACAGCATCATTTTTTATTTTATTTTTTATTTTTGTAATTTTGATACAATAACTATGTACAAATTTATATATTATAACTAACCCTTTCCCACAAGCATCTGCTCGAAGTAGAGTTGAAGATTCAGAGGTGGTTCCTTAAGGCATGTCATCCCCACAAGTACATCATGTGCCAAGTTGGTTTAATAGTCATCGCATTTGTTTTCTTCACCGTAAAGTGTGATGAATTTTCACAGTCTATTCTTCATCAATCTTCGTAAACTTGCAACGAGATACTATCAGAGCTACGAACCTTGCTGCAACAAAATTTGTCTGAGGGGCCACGTTGGGTTCAGTGGAACAAACCTCCTGCTGGTACTGTTATTAAATACTGATGGAGCAGTTCGGTGTAGCTCTCGAATGGCTTCAGGGGGGTCTCTTGCGAAATGAAAATGGAGACTGGATGGGAGGTTTTATGCTGAATATAGGGGTGACTGCTCGTGCCGAATTTTGGGGAGTTCGGGAGGGTCTGTTTTTTTAGATAATTTAATATTTGAATATGATGTTTTTTGAGTTAGTGTGAATATTTGTCACTATATTTTAGGTGAAAATTGAAATTCGTCATTATATTTTGCATTAATTGATATTTATTATTATATTTTTGAACTAAAGATAAATTTATCACTACACTTTAACTATATATTAAATTTTACATTTTTATTTTTATTCGATTGAATTTTGGTACTAATGTTTGGTTTTTCTTGAAATTTTGCTATTCAATTTCAATTTAAAATTTGAAGACAAAATTAAATTAAAAAATAGTTTAAATATTTTATTTAAAAATCAAAATTCTAAGGTAATTTATTAATGTATTATAAATTAATTTATTATTAAAAATCAAAATAAAATATTTTAAATAATATTTTTCCTCATAAATTTTGTTAATAATCAAGAGGTAAAATTTAATTAAACAAATCAAATTTAGTAATAAAATTCTATAAAATTCAAAGGTTAATGGCAAAATGCAATCACATAATAGTTGAATGGAAAATTTACCCATATTCTCAAAGCTTAAGGGCAAAAATAAATTAAAATAAAATATAGCAACAAATTTCAAAAGGGCAAAAATAAATTAAAATAAAATATAGCACAAATTTACACTTTAACTCATTTTCTTTTTCTTTTCAAAAAATACTTATCATTATATAACTTTTTGAAGTTTAATGACCAAAACGTAAATTTACTAATAATTTAGTAACATTGAATGTAATTTACTCATTAAATTTTTATCTTTTAACATTTCAACCCAAACATTATTCAAATCTTTCAATGATAATGAGACCTATTTTTTCATATTAAATCAAAATTCAAAAATTAAATCAAATCCATCTTTAGACAAAAAGAGTCTACCTTTATCACTCATTTCCCATAACATTTTTACCCCAAAGCTTCAATAGTGTACAGATTCGTCATATCGAACTATAGTTTACTAAGGTGCAATGTGCTAAAAGAATGTAAATGAATTGATTACTCAAGTAACCAGACAATACATATAGGAATATATATTTGCAAACAGAACTGTTTTTTTTTCATCTCTATTGTAAAACAACGGGAAATTTGCAGGACCAGGGCTTCTTATAAGCAAAAAATATGGAACAAGGAGTAGGATTGCTTTCATCTGAAAGACCATTGGATTTCTTCAAGTGTTCTCCCCTTTGTCTCAGGGACCCAGAGTGTCACAAATACAATGGTGAAAGCACTCACCACCATGTAAATTGTAAAGGTTCCTGTTGAAGATGAATGTGGGTTGAGTTAGCTGGGAAAAGCCAAAACAATAAATAAAATGCCTCAGGTTGGTTTCGAGTTGAGTTAATCTGAATGGAGTCAATTCGGGTTTCGATCATTTTGAGTTTTGGTTATTTGAGATTCTGATCATTTCAGGTTTGGGTCAATTTGAGATTGGTTTGAGCTAGATTGGGTTGAGACGAACTATGCTTTTGGATTAGGGTTAGAATTGAAAGGTTGGGGGTGCAGGTGTGAGTGAGAGAAGAGAGAGATGTACCTCCACTGCTCCAATCCAAAAGCAAGTTGGCAGTCATTGTAACCACCCAAGCAAAGAACCAGTTGGAAAGTGTTGCTATGCTTCCAGCTAGACCCTTGATGTTTATTGGAAGAATCTGCAATGCAGTATAAATGATTGAAAATGATTTTTTTACTATATTCAGCAAATTTCAACAAAAGAGCAATTATAAGCAGTCAAGTGATTGAAATTGGATCCAAGTAATTAAATAAGTCAGCTAACATCTTTACTGTGTTGGTAAGGTTGAAGTTTTGGAAACTTGATGGTTCGATTCTAGCCATGTACACTTGCTATATGAGGGTTTTTTAGTAGTTTATTCTGGGTTTAAATTCTACTATCGGTAGGCCATGTCTAGATGATGTTTAAAGCTTTGTAATAATGCCTTGACTATACCGATTAAGTCTTAACTTAATTGGCATCGGCATTGTTGTCAGTGTAGGAGGACGCCGGTCTGAACGCATTCAAGGGTGTTTTATTCTCTTATTTAAGGGTTAAGGGGGGATTATGGATGATTTTAGGCATTGCACCAAAAATAATGCCTTGACTATGTTGGTAAGGTTAAGGTTTTAGGAATTTGATGGTTTAGGTTCGAGTCTTGTTATTTGCACTTGTCATGTAAGAGTTCTCTTACAGTTTATTCTAGGTTTAAGTCCCACTATGTGTGGGCCATGTCTAAATGATGTTTAAAGCTCTTTCCAATAATACCTTGACCATGTTGGTAAGGAACTTGACGGCTTAGATTCAAGTCTCGTCATGTGAGTGTTCTGCGTAGTTTATTCTGGGTTTAAATCCCACTATGTATAAGCCATGTCTAGATGATGTTTAAAGCTTTACGGCGATCAAAGACGTTGTCTAATAATGTAAAATATTGATACCTCTGACATTATGATCCAAGGAATGGCACCCATTCCAAGAGAGAAGGTAACAACCATGGCCTGAAAGAAAGAACCAAGTTAAAACAATTACCATTCTAGCAATAAACATAGTATCAGAAACAAGAAAAGTAAACATACCACAACTCCAACTACTGACAAGATTCCCATAATGCTATAAACACTAGAGTCACTAGATACAACATCCTGGATCAATTGCCAAAATTCAAAAAATGTTTATTATTTAGGTAAAAGAACCGAAAAAAAATGAAGTATAAACTCTAATATAATTGAATTGGTAAAAGTATCATGGAAGCCCCTGCTTTAGAAGTCAGATTGCATTTTGCCCCCTTTACTCAAAAAATGAGTAAATTGGTCCTTGTAAGCTAAATCAAAAAGCAAATAGATCCTTTTTGTTAAAAATAACTAGATAGACACATTGTGTGCCACATGAACCTCATGGTTATGTACAGGGACCAATTTTTATAGTAGAAATGGATGAAAATTTTAACAGAAAGATCAATTTGCTCTTTGATCTAACCTACAGGGACTAATTTGCTCATTTTTTTAGTAGAGAGGGCAAAATGCAAATTGACTCCTAATATAGGGGCCTTCATGGTACTTTTACCTAATTGAATCATATGTATATATATATCATTGGTTTACCTTTAGAAAGAATGATGCTGCTACAACTAGGAGGCTGAGAGTCATTCCAAAAGAGGAGACCTGAAAGTAAATTTGCAAACAATGATCTCTTTTTTGGTGTTGGGTCCTAACTCCACTTTAGGCACGTTATTGGTCCTAACCAAAATAGGTCAGGGGTGTGTCGGAATGGTCAGTAGAGTAGAGTGAACTTACTATAAGCAGAAGCCGGCGGCCAGCTTTGTCCACCAACCATGTAGTTACGGCAGTAGCAATGACCTAAGTGTGCATAAATTCTGGTAAATTTTCGTTGTGAACCAATGAGAAGAAAAAAGCTGTGGCATTTATTTGAGCTATACCTGAATGGCACCAACTCCAAAGGTGGCTGCATTGCTTGATTTAACTCCTACTCAAGTCACAGTTAAATCGACTCGTTAAGCCTTTGAAATTTGAACTTGAACATTAAACTAATAAATATGGCTTAACATAACATAAGCATCAGCAAACTTTGGATATGAGCTTACCAGCAGCTTCAAAAATTGTACTGGAATAGAATAGAACACCATTAATGCCACAAAGCTGTTGCAGCATAAGTAATCCAATTCCAACCTGAAAGATCCAAATGAAACCAATTAGATTCCTCTTTATCAGGCTATCAAGACCTAGGACAATTGAGATGAGTGGAAAGTTAAAAGAATAAAGCTTATAATTTGCAAGTAAAATTTACCATCAACGGAAACCAATATCTCCTTTCTTTGAGATCTGCAAACCGAATCGTAGTTCTTCTAGTGGTTGATGCTACAGATCTCTGTCAAGTTAATAAGCAACTTAAGTTTTGAACAAAGAACTTGCAAACATGCAAGTGGCAGACCATGTTGGAGGGTTCCCAATTGAAGAAAAGCTGTTAAAATGCAGTAAAAGTACCATGGAGGCCCTTGTAGTAGAAGTCAAATTGTGTTTTACCCCCTTTACTCAAAAAATGAGCAAATTAGTCCCTATATGTTAGATTAAAGAGCAAAATTGGTCATTTTTAAAAAAAAAATTCATTCATTTCTATCTGGTGTAGCTAGATAACAAATTAGTTACACGTGATGTGCCACATGTAGTTCGTGTTGACATACAAAGACTAGTTTATAACGATAGAAATCGATGAAATTTTTTATAGAATGACCATTTTACTCTTTGATCTAACATACAAGGACTATTTTGCTCATTTTTTTAGTAGAGGGGGCAAAGTGCAATTTGACTCCTAGTACAAGGGTTTCCATGATACTTTTACCGTTAAATTGCTTATTATTACCTTGATTTCATTCACTTCAATAGAAATATCAGCATCAAAACCCCTGAGAACTTGCAAAGAAGTTTCAAAATCTTCTGTCATACCCATTTTTGCCTAGAATTAGGAAAGGAAATGTAAATCAGGTGATCATATAACTATCTGTGCAAGAATGCTCGAGTTATGACCTCATTCTTGAGCTTACCAGCCATCGAGGAGATTCCGGAATGAAAAATAGACCAGGTATCAAAATTGTACAAGGAAGTATTCCTGCCAAAGGACAACATTAGTGTCCAAATATGAATCTATCTCATAGATTTTACTGGTAAATTCTTTATACATCACTCGGTGACATGGAGGAGAAAGTTGATCATTGCAACAAAAGAAGTGGATAACCAAGTTATATTAAAATGAAGCAATATGAGACCATTTTCTGAATTTGAAATTCATTTAGATAGAAAATGAAATAAATGATCAAATTCAATTATGACTTTAAAAAAATGATTACCTAAAACTGCAAGTATCCTCCACTCAACAAAAAGTCCGAGTAGATAGGCCAGCATTATTCCGAGAGTGACAGATAGCTAAGCATTACAACATTGCATGTTTTGAGTAACCTAATAGGTGATCAAAGCCTTCTACAAAGTACTCATTAACAATGCTAATGATAAACAGAGCCAAGGCCAACCTGATTCACTGAACCCAAGCTGCCCCTCAAATTCTGAGGTGCTATCTCAGCTATATATACAGGCACCTATACATAATAAACACAATTCATACACTTTAAACCCTTTTGAACAAAAATTCCATCTTAATAACCGAACATTTTTCCACGATACCGTATAAGAGATTATTCCGACACCGAAACCTTCCAACAACCTTCCCATGTAAAGAAAAGATGAATCCTGCAAAATGCAATCAAGTTATTTTATACCAATGTTGCTACATCAAGCTTGGGTGATATTAACATTATCATCAGAACTCACTCTTGCAAAAGATATAGCAAGCCATCCAATTATATTAGGAATTGCAGCAATCATTAAAGACTGCAATGAACATAAAAAACTATACTTAGTAATCCAAATCTAAAACAGAAAACAACACTTTGAAGGGTAAAAGTACCATGGAGGCCATTATACTAGGAGTTGGATAGCATTTTGCTCCCTAAAAAATTGGCAAATTAATCCCTAGACATTAGATCAAAGAGTAAATTGGTACTTTTGTTAAAAATTTCATCAATTTCTACTACTAAAAACTGGTCCTGTATGTCAAAATAAAGTACAATGGCACGCCACATGTTATTGTTCGGTTATTCTATTAGTCATGCCAGTTTTTAACTGTAGAAATGAATGAAAATTTTAACAGAATTGACCAAATTGCTTACAAAGACTAATTTAACCATTTTTTAGTCCAGAGAGCAAAATGCAATCAGACACATGTGCTTCCATGGTATTTTTACCCGCTTTTAAGTTATATTACTTAGACACGGGAATGCATCTAACACGGATACTTCAACAAAAATGAAGAGTCCGAGCAGCATAGCTTTGAAGGAAAACCAGTGATTTAATTACCCCTTTTCGTCCAATATATTCGGCTATCTGACCACTGGCTATTGCTCCAACCATGGCACCCACATTTGATAAAGAACCAAATAGAGAAAACTATCCCACAAATAGAACTTATTAGGAAGATTTAAATAAAAAAGGGGGAGGGGGGGGGGGAGGATAAGAAAGGATAAATATTACCTCTGAGACTGTTAGTCCAAGATCCTCGATGATTGCGGATTGTGTAGGAGAAGAGTAACCAGACTAAAGAAACAAATGAAACCCAATTTAGAACTTCATTCAAATGGTACCAAACACAAAGCTAAATAAGAAAAAAAAGAAAAGAAAAGAAAAGAGAGTAAAACTCACAGTGAAACCAAATTGGATAGGACCCAAAGCAACAATCAAGACACAAGCTACAACAGAGATGGAGTTATCACGAAGAGCTTGAGAGGATCCTAACATACTAGACCCCATCCTAGAACCCATACGATACCAGCTTCCAGTATGTAGAAACGGCTTCCTTAGATCCCCTCTTCCATCTTCAGCATCATCCCTGAAACTCATCTTCCTCTTCTCTATACCAACAGTGACTTAGACAATAAAACAAACACTTGGTGATCACCCACACACAAAAATGAAGGACCCCTTCTGCTAGTTCTTTTAGGCTCTTGATGTTATGAGCTGGAAAATGTAAATAAACAAATGGTGTGCTACTTGTGAATTATATAATATATGAAAAATATTTGGGAAATTTGAGAAAATGGGATTGGAATTTAATGAATCAAACGTGAATATTGTGTGTTTACCTATAATATAAAAGCTCATTTGCTCAGCTGTAATGGAAGACAACCGTTAGTTCCAGCTCAAAAATTACCATTAAAGGTCCTTTTCAAGTTCTTTTAACTGATGGTACTTATTTTTTATCCGATATTAAGGTGTCGACCTATTAGTATGGAATCGATCATCCACTTTATAGTTAAAGGATGAGTTGAGCAATTATTACATCGCTCGTAGTTTTAATAAATTATATTTTTAATTAATTATGAAAAGAATATTTAGGTTCTAACGATTGAAAAGTGTGCGAAGTTATAATTATAAATTTGTAAAATGAAAATGATTGTAAAAGAAAATGAAGTTAATTAGTTAAATTTTGCTATTAGTTTTTGTTACCAAAATTGCGAGAAATGAAAATTATGGTGAAAAAAAGAAGGAAGCTAATTAGTTAAATTATACTACTTTGAACCTAGTTGTGTATTTTTCATATTGGTTAATTTTAGTTTTGGTAAATTACATTAATAGTCACTCAATTATGTTTTTTTATTTATTTTTGGTTATTCAATTATGAAAAGTTTCAAAATGGTCACTTAATTATTCAATTTTGTCTTTTTTTGGTCACCCAACTATCTTGAATTTTTTGGTGTTTTCATTTTTATGTTAGCTAGCTGGTGAACAAGAAAGACAAAATTTAATAGGTGGGTGACCATTTTGTAATTTTTCATAATTGAGTGATCAAAAAAGGAAAAAGAATCATAGTTTGGTACTTTTCAATTTTGAAATTTTAATTACGATCCAAATAGTAGCAGTTAAATTCGTTTCTTTAAATTCAATCAGTAGTCCTGTACCATGTGTATAGTTGTAAATTTAGTCTATATTCTCCAATTATATCATTCTAAGACCTGATACTTTTCAAATTTTAAAATTTCATTATTGACGTAAATGACATTGTTAATTAACAAGTAAATATGACATAACACATATGATAATATGTTTGTTGCATCAAATTTTGAAAATAGAAAAACTTAATGAATTTAACAGTTATCATTTGGTGATGACAAAAATTTTAAAATTCGAGAAGTACAAAGACTAAAATTGATCAAATTAAAATACATGAACTAAATCCACAACTTTCGTAAAGTAAAAGGACTAATAGCATAATCTAACCTTGCTAATCCCTTTAGAAACTTGATAATTACGGTTTTAGTTCCTTTACCATGTTAAAATTTATTAATATTTTGAGGTTTCGTAATTATTCTTCTCAATAATATTATATTCAAGGTTCGATTGGTTAATTATTTTACTTTAATTCAATATAATTCAGTAATTTACTTTTATAATATTATTAATAATTTCTAAATTTATAATACGATTAGTTGATTCCGTTAAAATGGAACTTAACTTTAGGTCTAAATATGGTTTTAGTCCTTTTAATATGCCGAACTTTGAGATTTAATCTCTTTATCTTAATTTGATATAATTTAATCTATCAATTTTTATAATATTATTAGTATGTTCAAATTGTTAATATCGTTAGTTGTAGCGATAAAGTGATTACTTGTATTTTTTAAAAGGCCGACATTAAACATGTTAAACTTGATTAACTAAATTTTCACGTGATTTTAATTGTGTGACAGAACAACAACAAAAAAAAATTTTCATGTCATCATTTTAGAGTTATTAATAACATAAAAGGGACCAAATTATAGTAAATTAAAGAAAAAAAGTCAAATCCTAAACTTTAATATAATAGAGAGACTAAAATTATAATAAACCTTAAATTAGTTAGATTCTAATATATACATCCACGTGATAATATATTAGGTGACATGGGACTATAAATTAAATTGGTTAATTCTCTCTACTTTTTTGAAATTTAGTGATTTTATTTTTATCTCAAGAATTTTTTTTTCCTTTTCTAGATTTAAAATGTAAGTTAAACAAACTCGTGAATTGGCCTGACGGTTAGGTTGTTCATAGCTTGAAGTGTAACCTGAGTTCGAGTTGCGTTAGTTGTGTTATTGATAGGACTTTGTCATCCTATTATAATTCACTAAAAAAAAATATAAGTCAAATTATTAATACTACTAACAAAAATAAATAAATAAATAAATTAATGGTATCCCATGTTGTTCCATTTTGGAATTCCAACTACCGGCCATTGAATTTTGTTTTTATTTAAATAGAAATAATTTTATTTTTCATTGAGTAAAAATAAATATTTTATATTTAAAATAAAGGAAAACGTAAAATTTTATATAAAAATTATTTTTTGAACAAAATATATAAAAGTTATTTTCATTTATGGAATACAAATTTTGAAATTTTATCAAATAATGTTCAAAAACTATAAATAAAATAAATTTTATCAAAATAAGTAAAATAACTCAAAACCCAAAATTAATATCGAATTAAATTATCATAAATAGTTGAGAAAAACTAAAATTATTTTTTTCGTGACAAATTTTAGTATATATAATTAAAGGAAAAAAAATAGCCTCAAGAAGAGAAACAAACTAAAAGGGGGAGGGTCAATGATAGTCCTACTTTTGTTGTTAAGCATGTGCTCACCAAATCTTCATTACTATTTGGAATTATTGAAATTTTATATATATATATATATATATATATTAAAGAGTTAACTGCACTGAAATTTCTAAATTTTAAATTGCTCTCTAAATTTTAAATTGTTTTATTTATATCTTCAAACTATCGATACTATATTAATCAGGTTCTTCAATTATTTAAATTATTAATTTAATTATTAAATGGCACGTAAAATCTTATACGATATAACTTAAAATAAAATGTTGTTGCATAACTTTTAAAATTAAAAATTAAAAATAAAGTAAAACAGAAGAAAAAGAGAGAGTGAACAATAATTTCTATAAAAGTTTTGAGAACTTCAAAATCAAAATTTTTACAACATACATTTTTCTTTAAAAATTTCATTTTAAATTATATCACATAAGATATAATGTCTCATTTAATGGTTAAATTGATGGTTTTAGTAACAAAAAGATATTGTTGATATAACATTGATAGTTTGAGGATGTAATTAGATTGTTTTAATGCTTGAACACCAATTTGGGGATGTTTGGTGCAATTAACTCTTTTGGAAACAAAAACTTAAAAGCTATATGGATCGAGTGGTAATGAATTTGATATTCATTAACTAAAGCCTCTGATTTGAGTTTTGTGGATGGTGGAAACAATGTTGAGAGAATATTGCTCCTTATTTAAGAGTTTGATCTGGTTCAACTTCAAATTTAGTTAGGACCATGTAACTACAAGATATCGAGTACCCAAACTAAATAAATATATATTTAAAAAGAAATATAAATACAAGAGTTCGATTAAGCGTAAGTTAAGAGTTTAAAAAGAAAATATCCTTGGGTCAGGTTAGGCTGGGTTTATGTCGAGCCTATGTTTGCTTAAACCTAGTTTGACCTAATATATGAGCCTAAAATTTTATCCAAAACAGTCCATATTTAAATGACTAACTTATAGTCGTTTTAGGCTTGCCCATATTATTTTTTAAAAATATATTATTTTTAAATTAATATTTAATATTTTAGATGGTTTTTCTTTTATTAAAATTTTAGTTTTAGACAAGTTAACATATTTTTTAATGTTTAAATAGTATTGTATTATAAAATATGATGATTTTTAAATGGACCTAATCCAAGCTTGAAGGCCTACTCGAAAAATGAGAGGATTTAGACAAAAGTACGAGGCTTAAAACATGGGCTTGGGTAAAATATTAAGTCTATTTAAAATATGAGTCGTGCTTAGACTTCAACTTTCAAAATTGTCTAAATTTTAGACAAGCTTGTTTACAATATGTAATATCAAGATTAGGCTCATTTAAAATCATCGTACTAACTAAGTTTTGAATTCTCATATTCATTAAGGCTTACTTGCACACCAAGATTCCTCATTCAAGATCCAATTCTTTCGAGTTTACTTTGAGTTGAGTGTTTGGAGGCTCAATTTGATCCAAGACTTCCACATCATTGGGGTTCAAATCATTTTGTGTTTAACTTATTTCAAGTTTAGATTCATATTAAGCATTTTTTGAGGCTTTTTTCAAGTAGACATTCAAAATTCATAGGTATAAGTCTTTGTGCATAGTAAGATTAAAACCTGAGCGCTTAAGGTTTCAAGGCTTTAGCTTTTGTCAATACTGTCAGAACTTCATTAATGATTCTTACTGTAACTGTTGATATAGCTAGTCGTAACTTCACAAAAAAAGTGAATTTAAAAAATGGATATATGACAATAAGGGGCAAATTTAGAGGGCCTCAAATGAAAAAAAATTATATTTTAGTGAATAATTTAATTAATTAATTAATTATAAATATATGATTATTGTTGATACAAAGACGAAGTAGTGATGCTTTGTGATAGTTCACCCGGAAAGCAAAGAGATATAGAAAAATTAAGATATTGAAATGTCAGTACTCACAGAGGATTGAGATAAAAAAAGGAGAGGGATAAGAGAGTTAAGAATATCAAAGGAGAGAGAGTTTATTGGCCTTCTATCTTGATGACTATAAACTTTTAAGGGGTTGTCTCTAATCATTCTTAAGGTGTCATGTGTCACCTATGTATTGGTTTTAGACTTCTTATATTTCAGCCAACCTATTGATACCTTGTCATTGTAGATATAGACTCTCTTGTCAAGGGAATATATATATGTGACGTGTGATATTGTGAGTGGCATATATGATGTACCTCGTCCATTTTAGGCATGTAGTCCCAATGGTATAGAGTCACGAGGTCTTGGGCTCGCAAGAGTCTTTAGTTCATAAGGTGATTCTTCTTAGTCAAGAGTGCTAACCTATGAAGTCTCGAGGATGCAAAGTTTGCTCACGAGATATAAGTATAACAATTATAATGACATTTTTTTATTCCTAAAGAAACTTACATAGCATCAGGTGTTACACTTTACCTCTATCAATCATTAAAAAAATCAAACAATGTTTGTATGTACATATGTATGTATGTATTTCTTACAAATATTATTACATTGAAGGCTTTTTTTTTTTGAAAAACCAAGGGATCTTCCATATCTACTTCACGGTCTATTTCCAGGACTTGAACACAAATTCTCTCCTTAAAATTGCAATGTGTTTTACCCCTGCATCCAATACTTATTGATAATAGTTTGGTCTATATTAATCCCATCTTAACCAACTACAATGGGTGCAAAGGCAGGTGACAACCGCCTTGCATTCACTGGTCCTGGTGCCATAGCTGGAGTCGAAGTCAAATTGTTTGCCTCTTTCTTTGAGTCATTGGAAGGCATTACCCCAATGCCCCTAAAGTAGAAACAAAAATCAATTACGATATAATAAATATGAGTAAGGAACATATAGATAATATTTCAAGGACGAAGTTAGGGGTAGACAAAAGTCTTTAATCCTTTGGTTAAATGAAAAAAACTTATAATTTCATCATTATTACAAAATGATAATTTAAGTCATTTTAACTTAATTTTTTTCTTTGATTTCAAAATTTTATAATTTTGTCTCGATTCTTGGCATAGAATTTTTTGCTTCACTCTTAAATATATGTTCATGTGTCGAACAATCAATCCACTTTGGTAAGTTCAACCTTACTTATGTCAAGCATGGACAATTTTTTTTTAAATATTGTGCTAGCTTGACTTGAACTCAAATTAAAGAATAATAATTTTGTATTTAAATTTTATATATTTAATATTTTGTAATATATGAAAAGTAAAAACGGCATCAAGTCAAGTTAATTTCAAGTTTAAACATAGAATTTTTTTAGAATGAAGCCCAATGTTATAATTGGATAAGAGGTTGAATCGGTTAGATATTTAATTCTTGGTTCAACCATATTAAAAATAAAAAAATTAATATATTAAAAAATTCAAAAATAATAAAATAAACATAATTAAAAAATGATTTTTTATGGTTCTAGCCTTTTTTGTCTATTAAGTTTTAGCTCGCTTGGCATGGGCATTGTTGTCAATGTAGGAAGACATGGATTCGAGTGCGCTAAAACGTATTATCTTCCTATTTATGGGTTGGGTAGAGACTATGCTTAATTCTAAGCATTATCTTAAATTAAGCAAATATGATAAGAATTTATAATGATATTATTCAAAAAAAAAAATATCTAGCTATTTTTAGTTATATGCCACCGATTGAATTGACTAAACCTTCCATTCTCTATTCCATCCGTAACCCAACTCGACCCTAATCGTGAATAGATTTAATATAGTTTTTACCTGAGCCTGTCTGTGATCCAACTAGTCCATGATGAATTCTTCGGATTATCGACAGACGGGCCCGGGGCGGCATCAGGAGAAAATGTATCAACCCATGACTCTGCATTCTCTTTCATGATATTGGCAGCATCTGTTCCGGAGGTCGATAAGGTATCGGCCGCACCTTTGACTTCCGTAGTAACCTTGTTTATATCAGGGGAAAACGTCTGGAACAACGACCCTTTGGCACTCTCGGCTTCATCTTCTGCAGAGCTTAACACGCTTCCGGCGAAGCCATCGAATTGGGTGAATTCTCCTTGGGTTGAAAGGACAAGACCCAAAAAGAATACCACAACCAAAGCAAGCTTCGCCATGGTTTTTGAAAAAAGCTTGAAAAGGAAACAACAAGAAATGTTGAATGGAAGAGTCTCGGTTCAAATGGATGAAAATCAGGCCAACTTTATAGTTTTTGTTTTTGTTATTTATTATTTTTTTTTTTAAGAGGAGGCATTTGTGGCGAGTTCAATGGGCCATCTTTCACTAATTTTTGCTTTCAAATGGCCATACACCACTAAGGCGTTGATAACTTCTTTCTCAAATAATTTTTGTGTTACTAACTTTATCTTAGAACTCTTACAAATAATATTATACTAAATTTAGGCATTAATGTCAATTATTTTTACACAAAACTTGGAACATCGAGTTATGTATTTAAGCTTGGAGATTCTTTAAAGGGGATTTAATAAAAAAAGTATATCTGGATACAATAATGGGTCAAATCTAAAATATTAACTCTGGGTTTGGGTCACTATTTTTAGAATCGAATTGAATCGGTTAGTCGAACTAAGAGTTGGCGAGAGTATTGATCCAAAATAAAGGGTTGGACCAATTGATCAGGCAATCGGTATGGATTGGTTAAACTGGGCAACAAAATCGGTCGAACCAACTTTTTCTATTTTGTAAATATATTTTTTTTTATTTTTTATGATTTTATTATTTAATTAATTGAACCAAACAAACCGATCAGATTGAGAATCAGTGGTTTAACTAATTTGACCATTGAGTCAGATCTAAAAACCTTGATTTGAGTTTTTTCCATAAGAAAACGATCCATTTTAAATGGGAGCTTCAAATTTCATACCTTATTCCAAAGTTGTTTAGACCGGCAGTGATGTTAGAACCGGACTAAATTGAACAATTAAATAATTAAATTAAAAATTGGTGATTTGACCGGTTGTATATAAAGCAAACTACCATTATCACATGGGAAGGGAAGGAGCAGACAAGGCCTAGCCCCAAAATGTTAAAATTTCAATTAAGTTCTTTTGAAAACCATAAAAAAAAAAAATATATAAGTGAAAATGTTTTTTTTTAATATATTTATTGGAGTGAGCCCAATGACTAATCTTTCGCGCCCGGTAGACTTATTAAGGGAGTAGATGCTAGTCACGAGTTTTTAAGCTACTCAATATCTAGGGTAAAAATGCATTTTAACTTTTATAAAAATATATAATTTAATCGTCAATTTATTTTAACGGTTTTAACATAGTCAATAACAAAAACCACTAATGGAGGGACTTCATTGATTATTTTAATTAACAAGAGAAGCTTAATTAAATGTGAATTTAATATAGTGGTTCAATTGTTTTTTTTTTTTTTTTTTTTTTTACATTTTAAAGGGTTTTTTTTTATATATATGTAAGCCTAAACCAAAATGTTAAAATTACGAGTTTTTTTCATGTGATGATTAGATAATTAAGGGTGTCCACCGTCCAGGTGTGGTATGAATTTTACCTTACTATTGTAATTCACTAAAAAAAAATTACGGGTTGTTTTTCATAGATTTATTTTACATTTAATAGTAAACATAGTTAATTTATATTAATTCAAAATATAAATTTTCATGTTGTTATAAGTGTTATTGAAACTAAATTAGACACAGATCAATTACACTAGAAATCAATCGATTTATTAATTCAAACGAAGAGGTTGAATAAATTTTTATCGAATTGCTTGGAATAAATAAAAATCGGAAATTGAGAAAAAAAATGACAATTGAGTTGGTTGAATAGCTTTTTTTTATATATAATTTTCATGATTTTTCAATTCTTTCTTTATTTATTTTTGTACCAACAGCAAAACCAAGAACTATCTGACTTGTTCAACCACTAATCCGATTTTTAGCTATAAGAAAAAGGTTAAATTTTACTATTAGACATTATACTTTGTGTAATTTGTGGATTTAGTATTTGTACTTTAATTTGATAAATTTTAGTTCTATTCTTTTCAAAATTTGAAATTTTAGTCCTAACCAAATGGTAGCAATTAAATCTGTTTGGTTAAATTATGCTATTAATTTTATTATGCTTAAAGTTATAGATTTAGTCTATGTTCTTCGATTGAATTATTCTTAGTCGCTATATTTTTTAAATTTCGAAATTTAGGTCATAATGCAAATGATTATTGGTAAATATACTGAATTTTTGTGAGGAATATATGGAAATAACAAGGTGACATAGCATTACATATGCGACAATATGTTGTACACATTAAAATTTGAAAATAACATATGAATTTAATAGTTATCATTTGGCTAGAATTAGAATTTTCAAATTCTAAAAGTACCCGAGATTGAAAAAGACCAAATTAAAGTACAAGCACTAAATCCACAATTTACATAAAGAATGGTAAAAGTACTATGGGACCCTTGTATCAAGAGTCAGATTGTATTTTGCCTCCCTCTAATAAAGAAATGAGCAAATTAGTCCCTATACGTTAGACCAAAGAACAAATTGGTCATTTATGTTATCATTTATGTTAAAATTTTCTTCCATTTGTATTGTTAAAAACTGATCAGGTAATGACACATGGCATGCCATATGTATCTCATGTTAATGTACGAAGACCAGTTTTAGTAGTAAAAATGGATGAAAATTTTAATAAAATGATCAATTTGCTTTTGATTTAATGTATAAGGATTAATTTGCTCATTCTTTAAGTAGAGGGGACAAAATCTAATCCAACTCCTAGTACAGGGGCTACTATAGTACTTTTACCCACAAAGTACATGGTCTAATTGCAGAATTTGACCTATGAAAACTGTTTTTTTAATAATTAATTTGTATGAGATGCTTTTAATAAAATAAAAAAAAACCCTAATAATCTTTCCCCTTTCTTATCAGTCCCTCCACTAAACCCTTAAAATTTTAGCCGTCCATTTCAACACTCAACTTTCAGGGCAACCTATGTCTATACCCTTTTTTCTCGGCTAGTTTTCCGTTCTTATTTTCCCGAGAACCAAACAGCGTGGCTCTTCTCGCTTAATCGCTTGCTTCATTTCATCGCTGATCGTTTATCTCTCAGGTAATTGCACTGGTATTTTGCTTGATCGTTTCTAAGTTTTTGAGGAATTCGGCATAGGGTTTTTGGTTTCAATTGCTGATTAAATATGAATTTGAAGCATCTAATTTTTAGGAAATCAATCAATCATATATCAAAATTAAGTCCAAAACCAGCTTCTACAATATCAGCTGCAATATCTACTTCCCTCCATCCAATAAGTAGTGTTCAAAGCTCTGCTTATATTAAAAACCCTGAACCCATTTCCCCTTTTATTAGATGTATTCACTTAACCAGAGAAACTAAGCTAAGTTATGCTAGTGTTGAAGCAAATGTTGTGTCCAGTGATTCTGAGGATGAGGATGATGGGACTACGAAAGAGTTCTTATCTCGATTCGTTTGGATAATGAGAGGGAAGTTATCCGAAGTGTATATGGATTGTGATAAGGAGACGATTAATGGGATGCTTTTAGTTATCGTGGAGAAGGTCGTGGAAGAGATGGAGAAAGGCGGTATTCAGCGGATGGTTGGTTCGAAAGTGGCGATGCGATCACAAGATTTTAGCGAAGATTTATGGAAGACTGTATGGGAAGCAAGTAATATGGTGTTGGAGGATATGGAGAAGGCGAGGAAGAAGGAAAGAATGAAGCAGTTTTTGCAAGCTGAAGAAGTGAAAGAAATGTGTAGGTTCGCTGGTGAAGTTGGGATTCGTGGGGATTTGTTGAGAGAGCTACGGTTTAAATGGGCAAAAGAGAAGATGGAGGAGAATGATTTTTACGAGAGTTTGCAACGTTTTAGGTCCGGAAAGCAAGAGAAGGGTGGGAATGTCTCGAAGGAACAAGCTGTTGCAGCAGAGGATACGCCCGCGATTGCTTCTCTTCCAAAAAGAAAAGGAAAGATTAAGTATAAGATCTATGGACTGGATTTATCGGATCCTAAGTGGGCTGAAGTGGCTGATAAAATCCATGAGAAAGAGGAAATGCTTTGGCCTCTGGAACCGAAGCCAATATCTGGGAAGTGCAAATTGGTCATGGATAAAATCCTTTCTTTGAAAAAGGAAGATGATCCTTCACAGCTTTTGGCTGAATGGATACAACTTTTGCAACCTACTCGTGTTGACTGGATCACTTTGCTTGATAAATTGGAACAACAAAATCCCGGCATACACTTAAAGGTATAATTTTTCTCTTGTCCACCTCATGATGTCACAATAACTTGCACTATACTTTCCTGCTATTGCTTGATTTAAATCCCATGTTATTGATTATCAGTATCGAGTTTTCTTGTCTTGTTTATGTACGTGTGTTTTTCATCCTGTATTATTTCTTCTGAGGTCATGAAAATATGCTTTTCATTTATAGTTTTATGTTATCGTTCAAACACTCTAGGAGTTGTTTATCCTGTTATTATTTGATTTACATCCCATATTATTGATTATCAGTATTGAGTTTTTCTTGTTCTAGGTAAGATGGTGATATAGTATAACATATATATATGTATGTATGTGCATGTGTTTCATCCTGTTTTATTTCTTCCCGAGGTCATGAAAGTATGCTTTTCATCTATAGTTATATGTTATCGTTCAAACACTCTAGGAGTTGTTTATCCTGTTATTACTTGATTTACATCCCATATTATTGATTATCAGTATGGTGATATATTATATCATATATATGTATGTGCATGTTTTCATCTTGTTTTATTTCTTCCTGGGGTCATGAAAGTATGCTTTTCATTTATAGTTATACGTTATTGTTCAAACACTCTAGGAGTTGTTTATCTGCTATATTTAATTGGATGCATGATTCTCTTCTTGTCCTATTTGAATAACACATGTAAGTACGAGTATTTGCGTTGTAAAATTTGTTACAGCGGAGCTACAGGTTCTGAACTTGCTATTATGATTTTGAATGTTTATAGGTTATGGAACTGGTTTTGGGTGAAGAGTCTTTCCAAACAAATATTCGTGACTATACCAAACTGATCGATGCCTATGCTAAAGAGGATCGTGTAGAAGACGTTGAGAGGATCCTTAGGAAGATGGTTGAAAATGGTAAAATGCCTGATAGTTTAACTATCACGGTTCTTGTTCACATGTATAGCAAGGTAGGGAACGTTGCCCGTGCTAATGATGCATTTGAAAGCTTGAGGAACTATGGCTTCCAACCGGACGCGAAGATCTACAACTCAATGATGATGGCATATATCAATGCTGGTGAACCTCGACAGGGCGAGCAATTACTAAGGGAGATGGAAACAAGAGACATCAAACCCTCGGAAGAGATTTACATGGCATTGCTTCGGTCTTATGCTCGTAGAGGTGATGCTGTTGGAGCTGGACGAATTGCGAACAGCATGCAATTTGCAGGATTTCAACACAATTTGGAGTATTTTGCATTGCTCGTGGAGGCATACGGGCAAGCCGGTGACTATGATCAAGCCAGGAGCAATTTTGACAACATGATAAAACTCGGACATAAACCGGATGATAAGTGTACCGCTAACATGATTGCTGCTTATGAGAAGAAAAATTTGTTAGATAAGGCCTTAAACCTTCTAATGGAGCTAGAGAAGGACGGTTTTGAACCCGGCATAGAAACATATACCGTTCTTGTGGATTGGTTGGGTAGATTGCAGCTGGTTGACGAAACCGAAAAGTTACTAGACAAGATTGCGGAACTAGGCGAAGTTCCTCCTTTAAAGGTTCACGTAAGCCTCTGTGATATGTACTCGAGGGCTAAATCTGAGAAAAAAGCTCTTCAAGCTGTTGGAGTTTTGGAAGCTAGGAAAGATGAACTAGGTCCCAATGAGTTCGAGAGAATTATAACCGCACTTTGTGCAGGTGGATTCGTGCAAGATGCTCGAAGGATACATCAATTGATGGAAGCTAAGGGCTTTGCTGCATCGGAACAAGTGAAATTCTCCCTATCGGCATCTCAGGTTTTCAGCCAGAAAAGACCCAAGAAATAACCTACTCGTTTAAAACCTGGTATGCTGCTATGATGTTTTTTTTAATTGTCAACCTAATTTTCTTTTGTGACCTTGAACATGGTTTTCATTTTTTATTATTAGTTGAACCATTGCAATGTTCATTTCAAGCATAAATTAGTTCTCTTATTATTAACATCCGAATTTTCGTACAGTAGAAGAATCAAATTATGTCAATTATATGCAATTTTCGGTTTTATTGAACTACAATTGCATTGCATTGAAATGAAAGAAGACATCTATATTGTAGAAATGTATTTGTTCTAGTAGTATTCCCCTTTAATGAAGTCATTGAGTCGTTTCAATTCACCATTTTGTTGTTCCACCACAGCTCGTACAACGTCTACTATCGAAACCATGCCGACAATTCTCCCGTCTATCACCGGAACATGTCGTATGTGATTGTCTGAGGGATCGTTATAGAGAATGGTTGATGTTATAAAATTCAAAGGGAAAAACTATGAGTTTTGAGATTCTTAAAACACTCTGGCAATGAATAAACTAAGTTTACCTGTCATGAGTTGCATTGCTTGAAGAATGCTTGTATCAGATTTCACTGTGATTAATTTGTTCTGCTTCATAAAGGACAGGTTTTAATTGTAGCAAGAACATAAATAAATAAAAGGGATTAATATGCCCTTTGGTACTTGAGTTTTTTTTTTAATTTGATACATAAATTCGACTTTAATGTTTAATTTAATATCTAAATTAAATGTTTGATATGTATGCTCTACTAAAAAAAATATAAGCACTTAAATAAGATTGAAAAAAGTTTAGGTACCAAATTAATCATTAAAAGTAAAAAAAATCAAGTATCAAAGTAAACATTGAACCTATACTCTAGTATGAAATTGGGGAAAAAAGTTTAGATATTAAATTAAATATTGAAATTAAATTTTGGTATCAAAAAATGTTTGGATAGAGAGAAAATACCTCATCTGTCATGATTTCCCCCACTCTTGTGTATTTTGGTGATCTCCCTTGCCCAATGATCTTTCTCAAGTAGTCTAAGGGAAAAAAAGGGCTAAAAAGTTGGAAAATTTTATTTATAAACTCCTTGTGATGATTGAAACTTGCATGTTTATTGATTACTCGTGAATAAATATTGGATCATTAACAACATAAGTGGTCAATGGTCAAGAGTAGACAGAGAGAACCGAGAACCTTGTGTAAGGATTGAGATAATATTATAGAGTTTTGAGAGAGACTCCAAAGCTAAAATTTATATTTAAAAGGTCTTAAAAGTAAATAATTAATTTTTAGGAAGTGTGAATAACCAGTTTTCCATTTGCCCAAAGGCCTCAAATTAAATTATTAATATTTGAAAGGGAATAAAAATAAAATTTTCTCGAGGGGTTTACCCCGTAGTTTTATCTTTAAATATACCTATCAATTATAATCCGAATACAAAAACTTAATTCACACAACTCGAATCTAGATTTAAAAAAAAAGCATACAACTCTATTATGAATTGATTCAAACTCAAAATTGACTTAAATTTGAAATAGTCCACAAATGACCCAACTCAAAAAAGTTGAAGCTTCACACACAAATGACCCAAATCCAAAATGAATTGTACTCAAAATAATCAAAAACTGAAAATGACCCGAACTAAAATTAACAAAAAATTTTAAAACTCAAATTCACCCGACCTAAAGACCAATCCATTCCATCTAATTGACAGGTTTAGTCTAAAATCTAGATAGTGAGAAAAAAATATAGATGTTACATATTTCTTTTACCTCTTTCTGTGATGATCCCTGCAATATGTAGTTGCTCTCCTGGTTTTAACACCACCAATGACCCAATGTTATGTTGTGCCATCTGCAAAATTTCCCTTGTGTCATTTTAATAACAAATATTCTCCAGACCAAACCAAACCAAACCAGACCAGACAATCACAGTTAAATTGTTGTATGATACTTGCATTCTTCATGGCATCATCGACATTGTCGTTGACCCGACACCAAAGCCAAGACCCGACGTTTTCTTCGCTTTTAGTGATCAATACATCTGCTACTGTAATGTTTTCTAATCCCTTTTCCTCTGTTTCCACGGAACCGGTACGCGAGAACATGTTTTTCCGGTTATGTCCTCCCGAATTTCTTAGAATTGCTAGCTTGATTCTTTCCTGCCAGCAAGATCTTAGTCCTTGGATCAATCCTTGCATTATGTTGGCACTGTAAATCAAAGATCAGATACAAATATATGTGTATATATATATACATTTTTAGAAGTGTATGTATAGGTTTTACATTATAATGCAGAGTTGCATATACCTTAGAAAAGCAGCTCCACGGACAATTGACAATGAAGCAAACTAGAATATTGTTTTGATCCACTTGTCTTAAAATTTATATTTAGAGAAAGGGAATACATTACTTGATTAACAAGACAAAATAAAAGGAAAACTTTTGGTCTGCTATTATGCATTTTGTCTTTTTGAGAAGGTTCCTTTCCTTGCCTAAACCAGAAAGCTAACAATTGTTTCCATGGACTAGAGAGATGGAATAAAGTGTGAAAACCAAAATAACAATTGTTTCCATGGATTAGAGAGATGGA
This sequence comes from Gossypium longicalyx, assembly GCA_025698465.1. Lineage (NCBI taxonomy): Eukaryota > Viridiplantae > Streptophyta > Magnoliopsida > Malvales > Malvaceae > Gossypium > Gossypium longicalyx. The sequence continues at coordinate 663,924 of CM047000.1, read as the reverse complement.
ATAAAGTGTGAAAACCAAAATATAGTATGAATCTCTTGGCTTTGTTTACATTAAGTTATAATTACGGTTAATATATTTTTTGGCTCTTGAACTTGGAAATTAAGTTCACTTGGTATTTGTACTTTTTTTTTGTCCATTTTGGTAAGTGAATTTAGCAACTAGGTCCATTTTGGTCATTGAACTTGGAAAAATATAAAAGTTTGATGATGTGGCACCAAAAAAACGTGGACCTAACACGATCTCAGAGAGTCATATAATCGAACTTTAAAATTTTTCCAAGTTCAGGATAAAAAAGGACTAAGTTGTAAGTTCAGGTACCAAAGTGGACTAATAAAAAGTACAAGTATCAAAGTGAACCTAATTATTAAGTTCATGGGGCAAAAGTTGCATTAACCCTTATAATTATTAGGTCAAATCATGGTTTTAATCCTTCTACTACGCTGAAATTTGAGATTTAATCCTTTTAATTTGACATAATTTGGACCCTCCACTGTTATAATGATGATGATGATTTTGTTGTTAATAAATTTCTTATGGTAAAGATAGCTCAGATAACTTTCTTATGGTAAAAATCCACGTCACTACTATTAACAATGCTATAATTTGTACCTATTAATAACATTAAAATAGTAGGGGGTCAAATTATGTCATTGAAAGGGTTAAATCTCAAATTTCAGCATAGTATAAGGACTGAAACCATAATTAGACCCACATGACTCACGTGGTTGGAACTTGTAAGTATGGTTTATGCATTTAAGAAAAGAATAACAGAGACATGGAATGTAAGTAACTATGAAGGCAATAATGAGAAAACACTAGATGCTATCCCTACTAGACAAGACAAGATAAAAAAGCTTACCTTAAGAATCCAGAATATTGCATGAAATGATTTGTCCTTTTGGAGAAGCAAGAAGAAAGCCATGTTCCAAAGGCATCATCAGAATTTGAACCTATATATGCATACCAGACATCAGATGTCAGTTATATCATTGGCAAACACCGCCCGTCTCGATTTTCAATCGTTGTTTTCTTGTCTTCTTTTTTCTGTTTTCTCGTTGTCATATATGGCAGAACGGAGGCAACTTTTTCGTTTCCGACTCCCATGGTTGTCAGCTGCAGCCACTCCACATCCTACAGCTCAAACTGAAGTCCCTTCCCAACCAAGCACTACGACATCTATCCAACAGCCACCATTTCGGCCTCCAGGGATCGCACGAGTACAGACTGCTCCTATGCAGGCTCGAATGCCAGGACAAAAGACAGAACCTCAGCCAGATGCAACATCACGTCCAGCTACTTCACGGCCAACATCAACGCCTCGACATAAAATCAGAGGTTCTTCAGTTCCACCATCAGCATCTCGTAGAGTAACAGACAAGCAAGGGATGACTCGGCCAGTATCAGCATCTCATGGAACAATTCAAACTCAGGCTACCTCTCAAACGCGGTCACCAGCAAGGGCCATCTCTGTGCCCCCATCTCCATCTCGCATGGTTTCTCAGCCTAAATCAATAGCGCAGGCAGTCTCCAAGCAACAATCTTCATCCCGTTTGGCCTCTCAGCCAGCAGGCCAAACATCTCCACAACCCTCTTCTCCATCACTTCGAGACGTGTCTGCTCCAAAAGATTCTCCAACAGCTATACAAGAAAGGTCCCAACCTCCAAATTCTACTCAACCCCCACCATCTGCCTCTCATCAACAGACTCAACCATTTGGTGTTGCAGAAAATGCACCAATTACTGGCATAACTATGGAAACACCTTCAGCACCACTAAAGCCAAAGGAAAGGGTGGAAAGGAAGAAGGTTCAAGAAGAACACGGGAAAGCAACAGCAGAGGGTTCAACTCATGAAGAGGCAGAGCAGGGAACAATTACTAAACTCCTTGCTGCAGCAACAGATGCTGGGACAAAAACCAAAGAGCAGTTAATGGCTGCTCTGGAAACAGGAAAACGACACCAGCAGAAGCAAGATGATATGGAAATAAAGAAGACATTGAAAACCTCAAGCAATGATGAAAAACAAATCAAAACCGTGAGTTCAGCATATCCAAGAAACTGGAGCATACCAAATAAAGCTCATGAAAAGCATGCCTCTTCAAATTGGGAACAAGTTCCCCTCCAGAACGAGATCCGAGATGATGTTTGTAAGTTTGTTCATAAGCTCACCACAGAGCAACTGGAGCTACCTACAGATGAAAAATCAATCAGTGTCGTAACACTAGCAGGAGAAAATAGAGGGGCATCTTTTCACTTAGGTTCAGAATCAAGCAAAAAGGAGGGATTAGTTCACATTCACCGGGGTTATAAGATCAACCCGGATGACAGCCCTGATGCTACCACTGATGGAGAAGAAAGCTCCAGGGGAAGGAAGCCTAAGGATTCAGTAACCAAAGAAAATCCAGCATCAACAGCATATGCCAATAATAACATACAAAGCATTAATAATTCAATTGTATGTGAAAGTTCTGTGAATGCAAGAAATCCAGGTGTTTATCTGGAACTTATACACAATTTAGCAGAATCAACCAAGCCTAAAGCAAAGGAAGAGCATACCGAGCCAGGCAAGACTAGATTTAATATCACACCAGCAGAGAAGCGTACATATGAACCTACTGTACGAAGAAGATGCCTCAGAGGGCTTTTTGCAGAATCAAGTGACTCGGACCCTGGTAATCCCGAAAAGCCTCGACGACACGGTTGTCGCTTCAACTGTGGGGGGAAGAACAAACAAAAGGAGATGGAGGATCTCTGACCATATAAATCGCAACTTTGTAAGAATTACCTGCCAGTTTGCAGACAGCATATGCAAACAAGATATAGAGAATGATAACTATACATTGATAATAATGATGCCATATTGTCCACAGCCAAGCTCCAGATCCATAACCTTTTGTAATTTCATGATATATTGTTATGTAAAGCAAAATGCATTTTGTACTGCAATCTGCAAGTAAATACCAAGAGGGAGAAAATTTCCTCAGATATTTTTCATGACAGTAAATATAAAAGCTGCAGCATGTGATAAAGTATGTGGTAATAGTGGGAGTCTGGTAAGTGCCTTCCAAATATATATATAGATACTAAACTTGGCATTACAGAAGCATGTAGATTGCAGAGTAATGAAGGCAGTTGCCGGTAAAATGGCTAGCCTAACGTACATCCAAGGAGAATATTTACAAATTACAACCAAAATATAATGAAACCTAGCATAATCATGCCAGTAGACGGAACAAGAGAATTGTTATTCACATACTGGTTTTGTATCAAAGCTGCTTAAGCAGATTGCAAATGCTTGGAAGGCAGAGAGTGGATAACAATAATCCATGGTGAAAATGTCCTTGCCAATCTTCCCAAATTGCAAAATCACGTTTTCTTGTTCAGTTATTGTAACATTTTCACTAGGCTCCACAGCAGCCACCAACTGGAAATTCTTTACGGAAGCCACTGTAACTCGTCCTTTAAAATTTAAGCACCAACACTGCAACTGCTCATGCCATCTAGGAGCTTTATTTTTCAAGATTAAGGGTACATTTTGCATTGATCTCGAAGTGGACCCAACTTGTGGCCTTCTTCCTGCTGAATCTAACAAGGGAGAAGAATGCTCATCAAGGCAATTTGTAAATGCCGTAGGTGTAGGAGCAGTTCCTCCTTCTTCAATGGCGGAGACGGGGATTGAGCTCATGATACACTGCATTCTCCTTGGACCTCTAGTGCGAAGAATATTGAGCTCATAAGATATTTTGGCAGTGTTATAGTTACTCGTAGTTACCCTTGGAGCCACCTTCCCTGGATGAGTTTTTCGACACGATTCGCAACTGGAGCAGACCGTAGAATCTCTTGAAGGTTGACTGTCGAAAATGTTGAACTTGGTCCCCAGGAAATTAGACCTGTTAAAGCTTCACACTTAAATTCCACAAAAGAAGGAACCAACTAAGAAAGTAACAGTTCAAGATATCTAAAAGCTTACCTGAGTTTTCCAACATACTTGTTGCTTGATCTAGAGAAATCATCCCCCACTAAAGATATAACAAAATCAGTACCAGTGGCCCTTCTGACCCTTTTTGCTGCTAGTAACAGTTTACTCAACTCACCTGACAAAGCTTTAAATTCATAACATACTAATAAATATCAGTTATATGAACATAATACTAAGCTGAAACACAGTTTTAAGAATTGTTGAGGTAAGCCAACTCTTTTAGGAGAAGTCTTCTAAGTGTCATCCATCAAGCAGCCAATTAGACCCTCAACAATGTCAAGGTAGCTCAAGTGGTACCGTACTTGCAAGTACGTGGATTATAAGTTTTAGGTTGATGGATCGAGTCCCCCAAATGTAAGTGATTTCCATAATTATTGTTATGCGCTATACCAACATCTCTCCTCTGAGCATTGCAAGTTGTATCTACACTTAAGTGCTCTCCCTCCATGAATATACACAGCTCTCGATAGAGGTGGGAGACAAAACCCCGACACAGGATAATACCTTGACATTGTTGGGGTTGAACCCACTGCTCAGTGGACAACACTCAAAACTTCTCCCTAAGGAGTCTCCCCCTCAACAAGAATCAGAACATACATTTTCACCCAAATAATAGAAAAATTACCAGGACTGAGACCCATATACAATCGAAATGTTGAAGTTGCTCTCTCCCTTCTAATAAAGCATTGAATCGGCGTATCCCTTGGTCCAGGCTTTAAAAAAAAGACACCCGATTTTTTCAATCATAAAGAGCAAAAAAAAAAGAAGGTAAAAATATATCAAATTTTACCTGCTTTAAAGATATTGGGAAAGTTAAGAAGCCACAAAGCTCAGGTGTTTTAACAATGTCTTTAGTAATTTCCCTCCATGAACGGCAAACTGAAGCACAAGCAACCACATCTCTCCTTCCAGGCCAACATTGTTCCCTTTGTTCTACTCTTTGAATTATATCTAAGAGTAATTCCGGAGGCAAATTTGCCCATTGCCGTTGTTCGATTTGTACAGTTGAAGAACCAGGTGAAGAAGAGAAAGAAGCTTCTGGAGTAATATGAGCTTGGCCTCGACGAAGCCTATGTCTCTTCCTTGAACTTTTATTTGATATATTCCCAATCTCCCATACAAAGCTTGTAAATGACATTTTAAGCTAAATTGAAATAATAGGGTCCTAAATTGTCAAAAAAAAGAAAGAAAAGAGAGAAACCTTTGATACAGAAACAAAAAATTCTTCGAAAAAAGGGAAAAATATATCAAAATTTACAAAACGGAGAGACAAATTCATCGGAAAACTCGAAACGACGAGATTGAAAATGAGATGTAACACAATTTACAATCACATGAAAGAGAGAATTTCAATCTAATAATTTTACTGTTTTTTTTGAAACGATTAGACCAGTGGTTTGGTTGTTCGTTGTTTTCTTTTATTCCTTCCTCTAGCTCCGCTTCTCTCCTTCTTCGCCGTCTCCGTCGTTACCTCCTCCGTAAGTTGCTCTGCGATTGTGAGGATTACCACACAATGAAGGTTCTGCTTTTTTGCTTTTCTCTTTCAGTTTCTCTTTGATTATAATTTAAACAAAACCGGGTTTTTTGTTTTATTGTTAATTTTCCGTTAATTTTAATTGGCGGGCTTTTTATGTGTTGGTTAACTGTTTGAAATATATATTTTTTAAATGTTTAAAATATAATTTATATTAATACTTATATATTTTATAATTAAATTTTATTTTTATTTTTATTATTTAATATTAATTCAGGTTAATTGAAATTCACCAAAAGTGTTAATTGAAATTAATATTTTAATAATTTAACTTAAAAAAATTATAAAATGATGACTAAATTATTTAAAAGTTTTCATTTAAATCATGAAATTATTAAAACTGCAACTGTTTGCACCAATCAAAAGCTCTCTTGTCGATGGGTACTGATCTATCGTATCAATCATTAATTCATCGTTTGAAGCTCATTAGTCAAACATTTAAAAAAAATTAACAACCCAATGACTTAAATAGAAAATCATTTTGCACATATCAATTGAACCCTTAAATAGGAAAATAATGTATTTCAACACATTCGAACTCACGTCCTCTTACACTAACAACAATACACATGACAATCGAACTAAAACTTAATCAACAATCCGTTTATAAAACTAAAAAGCTTATACATTGATGTAGTAAATAATTATATACATAAGAAAAGCATTTACCTTAAGTAATATGTTTCCAAAAGGAACTCTAATGTATAGGAAAATGTTTTAGTCATGCATGCTTTGAATTATAGCAAGGAATGCCATCATTATTTTTTTTTTCACTTTTATATAGTTAACAATATATTTAATTTATTAAATAATTTGATGCTAATCTTATTTAATCTATTTAATCAATTGAATAGATATTTCTTTGTCGGTCGAAAATAACTACGTAATTTTTTATGTATTTTGCAGGTTGAGTTGATTCCCTGTCCAATTCATTTAAGTCGATTAATTTGAGTTGGGTCATTCTATTATGTTAGTTAAGTTTTTATGTCAGATCATTTCATGTTTTATCATTCAAGTTAAAAATCTATATTCGAATCATTTCAGGTTCGAGTCTTATACTTCATACTTGGCATCAAAATTTAATTCCTTTTAAGTTTAAATTATTTTCGAGTTCGGATTAAATCAATTAAAATTGTTAGTTTTTTATTAAGATGAGATGGAATCAAATCATGTAGGGATTAATGTGAGGATCCCAACATTAGGGTCCACTCACCAACCGGCGAAACCTAGAGGAGACACTTGACCTGACAGCCGAAAACTGCTGGTAGTGCTTTAAAATAGTAGTATTATACAGTATCTTTCATAGGACTTTTTCTTTTTTAATTTTATTTTAATATGAATTTATGGGCTTAATAGAATAAATTTATAAAGTTGAGGGGGCAAGAAAAAGATTTCAAAAGTTTAATGTGGGGTTTAGATTGTGGTGAATGCTAGCTACAAAACTGGATTCTGCATATAATTTGATGGAATATGAAACTCTAAAGTGTTCTTCCATGGCCACCAAAATAATTCCCCACCTAAACTATCGTCGAGTTCTTACTTTTTATATTAGAAATTAGATTATATTTTGTTCTCTTTATTTAAAAAATTGATAAATTAATCTTTATACGTTAAATCAAAGAGTAAATTGATCTTTCTGTTAAAAATTTCATCCATTTAAAAATTAGTCCGTGTTCGTCATTACAAGGTGCATGTGGCACACCAAATGTAACTGTTTAATTCTTCCGTTAGTCACACTAGTTTTTAATATAGAAATGGAAGAAATTTGTAATAGAAGGGACAGGTTTACTCTTCGATTTAACATATCTGGACTAATTTACTCATTTTTTAGTAAAGAAAATGTAATCCAATTCTCATTATAAGAACCTCTATAATACTTTTATCTAGTTTGAATGAATTCGAGCTAGTCACTATCAGCACATGCCTTTAAAATTTTCAAAAAAAAAAATTATGAGGATTAAGGAGCATTTTTTTTAATTGAAAAGTTTTAATTGACAACTTTTCAAGGACTTGATGAAAATTTTCTAAATTGGGAAATTGAGGGGACAAGGCTCCCACTAACTCCTATTATGTTAGGTTTAGATTAGGTTAATTCAAATTAGGTTGAATCGAATTTAAAAATTTTATGATCTTTTGAGGTTAAAATGTCGTATCTTTCAAGTCTAAATTATTCGAATTTGAGAGTTAGATTTTCTAGTCGAATCAGAATTCAATGAGTTTGAACTATTGATTCTTTTATGATCAAATTAGGATAAGTTGAATTTTCGTTTAAATTAATCGAATCAAATGTTCAAGTTTGGGTCCGGACAATTTCTAGCTAATTAAAGTGCTAACTTCTGTGCCTATCTGTTTGTATTGTAAAATAAGGAAAAAAAAAAGGAAAAGGAAACTGATTGCTTTAGTTGTGAACTTTCTAGTATTGGGATATAAGAACATATAAATGCAGACAAGCTTTACAATGAGGTCAAGTAGAAGCAAAGCAAAGCAAAAAAAAAAAAAAAAAAGGGGTTAAATTGCACACTTAGTCAGTCAATTGTTAACAAGTTTTTGTTTTCGTCACTCAACTCTAATATTTTCCGATTTACTAATGTTATCGGCATTTGATAATTTGGTTATTTCTTTGTTAAATCATTAACATAATGCTGACTTATCCTTATTTATTGGCATTTACTAACAAAGTTAGCTATCCAATATTTACAAATTCTATCAATTTGATCTGAATTCTAAAAAAATTAATAAATTTAAGCCTCAATTTTACATATCTCATCAATTTAATCCTTATTCTAAAACATTCATAAAATATATTTATATTTATATTTATATTTTCCAATAAAAAATATTTAAAATTAAAAAAAAATGTCATGAAGTGAAATATGTAGCCCTTTTTTTACCCCCATCATGCATAATGTGTATGGTATTTCCATTTTGGTTGAATTATTAAGCAAAAGGTAATGTGACTCTTTTTTTTTATTTACATAATAATAAATTTAATTTTTTAATTTAGTCTTAATTCTAATAAATTTAATAAATTTAACTCTCAACTTTATAAAACTGTTAATTTAATCCCTATTTTAAAAAAAATTCAAAACAAAATAGATAATATTTTAAAAAATATATCATGAAGTGAGATGTGTGGAGCCCTTTTTTTCATGCAAGAAGTGTATGGCATTACCATTTTGGATGAAAATAAATAATCTTTTTTTGCAAGTTGGAAGTTTGCCAAACAAGTAGGGATGCCAACAAGGACATAAACTTGATAAGACTTGGATAAGGTTTGGGTGTTTGGGGCAACTATTAGTCTCCCATTGCAAATAAAAATACAAATTAATGATGAAATTTTTTGGTATGTCAACCAAATTATAGTCCCTACTTTACCTAATGTGTCATGATTACAAAAGTCACCTACTTTTATTTTCAAAATTAGTGTTTGTGTCAACTTCACGAGCATAAATTAGTATTGTCTTCTTTGAATGTTCATCGTCTTTTTAAAGTTAAAGCATAGCTCTTTAAACTCAAACTCATAAATTCTTCATATAGGAGTTCATTTCCCGAAAGTCATAAGGACATATTTACTCTTTAATGTTTATTCATTTTGTCATTAAAGTTTTAATTATTTTTTTGGGATCACTTTGGTCCTTAACTTTCGAAGTTCAGTCAAAATTCTTTGTTTTGAATGGAAAAGTTGATTGCACTATTAAAATTTTAATAGCATTGGCGTGGCTGTCGTGTGGCAAATTACATGTATTTTACTCTTGACATGGATAATATTTCTTTTAAAAGTTGTTAATTAAGAGTAAAACCTTAGAGGCTAAATAGAGTGAATGCAAAGGGCCAAGTAGGTGCACTCCCCCTAAAAATGGAAAATTACATTTCAACCCCTTAAAATCATTAAAATATAAATTTATATATGGTAAAATTGTACTTTGACGCCTCAAAATGAAAAAAAAAAAACTATGTTTAATCTTTTTTTAAAAATGATGAAATCATAAATTAATATGTGATAAAATTATATTTTGACTCTCAAAAATTTATAATTCAATTTCAACCCTCTTAAAAAAAATTTAGGTTTGCTCCTAGAGTTAAATTTATCATTATATTTTTCTCGTAATGGTACCAAGAGTTGTGTGATTATAAAACCTCAAGAGAATCTGTGCGGTACTCAAAGAGAATAATACCGACCCGTATTCGTGTTGTCGATGTGGAGAAATTTCATGAAGGTCATTGTTTTGGCATTCCTTTGATGGTGATTAAAGAACAAAAGAGAAAAAAAAAAAGAAGAGCAAAATATACATACATACACACACATACATACATATAGAATATTGTAACATATGGTTGGTACTATTTTGTTGTTGCTTCAATAGCTTGTAGTGAGGCTAAATAATGTAAAATGGCGGAATTGGTACTGTTTTAAGACAGAGTAGTTGAAAAAGAAAAGGCAGAAGTTTATGCTACAAGAAAGAACCAAATTAAAACAAAGTGAGGAGTTGCTTGTATTCTACCCCTATGGATAATCAATAATGTAGATAGGGACTGTTTAATTAAATATTTCCATTACTTTTTTCTTTTTTATCCCTTTGAATCCTTTTTGTTGGGATTAAGGTTAAAGTCTAGACCTGTTTATGGATCGGGAAATTTTAATTTTTTTTTTTTAAGTTGAGTTTGGGTTTATATTTTTCAACCTTGGCTCGTTTTACTATTCAGAAATAATATAAATATAAAAAATAATTTTGGATAGAATATGCCCTATGTTCTTCTTTCAAAATTTTGAATTTAATTCTTTTACTTTTATTTTCAAGAATTTAAACTTTCTAATTTTTAAATTTAAAAATTCAGGTCTAATTGTTAATATTTAACAATTTTTTTTGTTAAACTTTTTATTCTTATATTTTGAAATTAAAAAAAAGTTAATAATTAATAACTATGTAACTAAAAAAATAACGTTGTAATGAACTTAAATTTAACAAAAATAATTTTAACAGTGTTAACAATAATACTTGAATTTTGAAATCTAAAAAGTAGGAAAATAAAAATAAAAACCGGTGACATATTTTACTATTTTTTAAACAGTTTAAATTTTAAATTTAAACTTAATTTCTTTTTAAATTTAAATCTTGACCCAACCTATAAACACTATGTTGGAACTTTTCAAATAACTATCTAAAACATTTTAAAGTTTTTGGGCCTGCAACATGTCAGTGTCTACTATCATTTGGGCTTCAAAGTTCTAAATAGGAGTCTAATTCCATATATTGTATGGGCTCAATTAAGAATTTTATATAGGTAAAATAAGTAGAGCTTACTGTTTTCGTTTTTGATCATCCAATTATAAAAAATTATAAAATGATTATTTAGCTATTAGTAGATTTCTTTTTTAGTCACCCAACTATAATAAGTTACAAAATGATCAATCAGCTATTCAATTTTATCTTTTTTGATCACCAGGCTAATATAAAAATGAAAACACTAAAACATCCAATGAAGTTGGGTGACCAGAAAAGATAAAATTGAATAGTCGAATAACCATTTTATAACTTTTCATAATGATTGAGCAAAAAAGAAATTTACTAATAGTTAGGTGATTCTTTTGTAACTTTTCATAGTTGGATGACTAGAAAAGGGGAAAAAAGCATAGTTGGGTGACTACTAATGTTGTTAAAGAAAAATAATAATGACTAGCTAATTTTAAGGGATAAAATAACATTTAATCTCTTAACTTATAATTTTTTTCCATTTTGGTCCTGAACTCTTTTGTTCATATTAGTCTCAAAACTTGATAGTTCTTTCAAATTTATCCAAATTTAATCTTTAAATCTAAATTTTATTAAATGATGTTTGTGTCACATTATCACTTAAATTTTAAAAAATAAATTAAAAATGAAATTAACAAAAATTACCAAATTTAAAAAGTAAAGGTTGCATTATCAAGATATGGTCAAATAAAACACCCAACAGGAAGCACTATCCTTACCATTAAAAACAAGGCCATCATATTATTATAAATTTGGCCATTTTATCCAAGTTGAACCAATTTGAGCTAAAATTCAATTTAATCTTATTTAGAATAAGAAAATTAAAAAGTCTAACCTAAATTAACACAAACTCGAATAGATTTAAATTTGAAATCGATTCAAACTTGAATTAACTGAAATTTAAAGTAAACACAACTCAAAATGATTAAATTCTGTAATGATTCATATTGAAAAAATTAAACCCCAAACTTGAAATGATCCAAACTCGCAATAATCCAGTTCAAAATCATATTCCTCAAACCTAAAGTTATCAAAATTTACAATGATTTAAACCCAAACCTAAAATGTCCCGAACTCAAAACCAAAATGAAATAAATCTAAAATTGACCTAAAGTAAATTATTCTAAAATTTAAAAATTCTAAATTCACCCTATCCAAATTCATCTTACCCGTCCAATTGATTGGTGTGCATCAAATACATAAATAATCACTTTATTGACGCAATAACTAATAAACTAGCTTCAACCTCAAGTTATGACATCTTCATATACTCCATGAAATCTAGGTTTGAATTATCATTGTAAAAAGAAAAAATCTAGCCTTAATTATATGCTATGGAACAGAAGACAAACCTTGCACTTGCAGCTATTTTAGTTCAACCCTTTAGCATCTCGGGCTCCAACAAGAAGATTCCTGGTTGTTCAAAGCCCATGGCCTGGATGGTCTCTCATTAACAACATAATATTATATAACAAACATACATTTACACAGACATGTGTGTAGATATATATATATATATATTGAAAACTTGATTGGAATCATTAGTTAGAACTAACAAATCATTTGTTAGCTTCCTCAACTAACCTTATTCTTCCAAACTTAGACAATTCACACTAGGACAAAAATCAAGCTCGGCAGCCCCCTATATATGAAGCTGTCAATGTCAAACATATCGTCTTTTTCGGAAAAAAAAAAAAAAAGAAAACCAGCAATCATACAGTATGTTTTTCAATATCATAAAATAAATTGTGTCATTTTCAAGAGACAACAAGCCAAAGTCTAAAATTTGTGAACTAGTCCAAAGTCTAACATAACAAATCATTCAATAAACTCAAGGTTTTGTTTTCCATTAACCTACTCTACCCAATAATTTTGTGTTTTTTGTATACAGAATCAATATATCTGAAAATATTTGCTTTCTCTGATTATTTTTTACAATAATGACGTAACAAATTTAAACCAGTAAGAGTACCGTGAAGTTCTTAGTAGTCAAATTGCATTTTGTATTTTTTTACTTAAAAAAATAAATAAATTAGTCCATATACGTTAAATTAAAGAGCAAACTACTCTCTTTTGTTAAAAATTTTATCTATTTTTACTGTTAAAAACTGGCATAGCTGTCAGAATAACTAGACAGTTACACGTGACATGCCACATGTACCTCATTCTAGTGTATAGGAATCAGTTTTTAACAATAGAAATGAATGAAATTTTTAACAGAAGAACCAATTTGTACTTTAATCTGACCTACATAGATTAATTTGTCTATTTTTTTAGTAGAGGGGTAAAATGCAATTTAACTTCTAGTACAATGACCTCCATGCTACTTTTACCACTTAAACCTGATGACGGTGGAATTGAAACATACAGTTTCTTTGAGGGATTATCATTGAATTTAGCTGACATTGATCAGCAACCCCATTGCTTTTTGAAAGACTTTGCTGGCTAAGCTTTCAAGTTCTTGAAACCAGCTCCAGTTATGGTGTTCAGTTGTTGTGGATGTTGTTGCTGCCTCCATTTGAGTTGAAGATATGCTTGCATTGCTTACTTGTTCCACTCCATATCCAATCATTCTCCTATCTTTTATTCCCACATTTTTCTGACCTGCAAAAGGCAAAGGAAAGCAAAAACAATTCAAACATAACATTCAGACATGAAATACTAAAAGAAGTGAAGATTTTTTAAGCTCTTACCATTCATTTCCAACAAGGGTTTGGAAGTTTCTGACCAGATAACAAGGGTTGGGGTGATTATAGTAAGAAATGCCCAAAAGAAGAATATCACAACAAAGGTTCTATCACCCATTTTTCTTTTCCTACGGAATATTGTTGGAGAGCTTTAATGTAAGGTTTTTCCAGAGAGGGCTAGCTAGGGGAAGTGACAGACACAAAAAAACCTTCAACAATTAGCTGGCCATGTTTAATGAACAATGCTATTATAAAACTTAATACTCAAATTGTAATATTCTTTTCCTTAAGTAATCAAAGTCAAATACAAACAAAAAAAAGAAAAGAAAAAAGAAACTCATGGGGATTACTGTGGCTCAGTTGTTGGAGAGTTGTTCTCTAAGACGTGTGTGTAATGATTAGCCATCCATCTGGCATTTTATATATCATCATCCCTAAAAGTCAATTTTCTTGAAGAATTTCCCCTGCACTCAGTTTATACAACCACCATTAAAATACCATATAATTCACAAGTTAAAATAATTTTTAAAAGCCTCAAATATTGTGTTATCAAGGTTTGAAAAGATTCCCAAGAAGCTCTCCTTGATGACTGCTTGACAACTACCCTTTTCTTCATACCATCCACAAAAACCAATATCAGGTCAACAAACAACAATGCAAGCAAAATAAGTTTTTGAGCAATGAGTATTCTTATTAGCTAAAAACATGGGGGAAAAGGGCCTAAAACCTAAAGCAATGAAAATAATATATATATTGACTAATAGTCTAATACATGGGAAGAAGCTTTAGAGAAAGAAGGTTAACCAATTTTGATGTGGAACATAGTTGATCATTCGAAATAAAAACCCGGAATTCCCAACATAAATACATACATACGGTTAACGACTCTTCCTTCTAAAGATAACCTTGTTATGCCTACGCCTCACAAGATCACCTCACAACCCGCCAGCCACGCGGAGTGTTCCACGAGCTAAGATCTCCTGCAAGAACAAAATCCTGCTGACGAGGGCCAATGAACTCTACCTCGCAAACCCACGGCACGGGGAACACACATCTGGCAAAGGTGACATATACGTACATCGTTATTTACCTGCTGTCCTAACAAGACAACTTATACTTGGGAGGAAATTTGTCAATAAATTGACTGAGCTCCGTGAATATGGAACCAATAAGAGACTGACATGTGGCACCTCAAGAAAGAGCAGCGAGACCCTTTATAAGATCCCCCTAGCGCCAAGGCTTCCTGATCTCTTTCTCTCTCTTATCACTATTCTCATTCCTCAACGACCTTTCTTCTTCTTTGAGCACTCATAATACGTCCTACGACTCTCTACCCACCCATTGAATGAATCTTCTACACCCACCATCACCACAGCCTTGTATCATCAACAAACTTTAATGAAGCAATGAAAAGAATATATATTGACTAATAGTCTAATACATAGGAAGAAGTTATAGAGAAAGAAGAATAACCAATTTTGATGTAGATCATTCGAAATAAAATCTCGGAATTCCCGACATACATACATGTGATTAACAACTCTTCCTTCTAAAATTCTAAAACAATGAAAATTGGAACTTAGAAAAGGTTGCAACTTTCTGGATTGTTTTTCCAGAAAAGGATGCAAACAACCCCTTCAATCCGTCACTAAACCTGCGCCAGTGGGAGAGGTCTTCTTCCCTGTATACCTCTGTTGAAACCCAAACGGTAAAAAAGTTAAATGTTATATGAGGTGTTCCAATTATACAAGTTTTACCACAAGTAAGATCTAAGCTATGACCTGTTTCCCAATGCTGAATGGAACATATTTATACTTGATCATGTGCATTATTTGACGCTTCATCGTGAGAACAAAGAGAGCAATCCAATAGAAGAGTAATATGGGCCAAAAGACAGGAACATCAAATATTGAAAAGAAAGTCATCAAGAAGCCTATGCAAAAAGCTTTTGTTATTGAGTACCTGAAGCCATAATACCAAATAAAAGCAAGTCATTTTTGATCCAGTATAGTTGGCAGTGTTGTAAAGGGCACATGGCACTCTAGGCACTACAATTCTCATAGTGACTCATGCTCAAGGCACACACACAAAAAAAGGTGCAAGCATGAGTGATGTGAAGCATAATATGTATACTTTGAGATCTTGTATGTGTCTATAAATAAAAGATATGTAATAAACTCTAGATTTGTTCTAGTTTATCAACAGAACATGCAAATTCTTTATTGGTCAATATGTGCATGATTTTCTTATGGTCCATGTATGTTTTTGAATACTCAAATACTGAGAATTATAGAGTTTAATAATATCTGAAAGTGAAAAATAAAAGAAATTAAAGATAACTTTGTTATGCCTACCCCTCATGAGGTCACCTCACAATCCGCCAACCTCGCAGGTTGTTTTGTGAGCTAAGGTCGCTTGGGATAACAAATTTATACACCGTATTTACCCATTGTCCTTAGGAGGAAGTGATATCAATAGGTCTGCTAAACTTCAAGAATACGAAATCAACATGAAACCGAGACATGGCGCCTCAAGAAGAACCATAATTAGCACCTTTTATAAGATGGCCAAGGCTTTGACTCTTCTATATTTATTTTCATCCCTCAACCACCTTTCTTCCTCTTTGAACACTCATAATATGTCCTACGGCTCTCTATCCACCAAATGAACAGTCTACAACTACAATCATCTCAGCCTAGTATCAACAAACTTCAATAAAGCGATCAATTTCTTTTCCTAGCACCTTATAAATCACTAAGACAGTGCTTATTATCCTAATTTGCTATTCATAAAGTAAATATTTCCATAAATTCTTACCAATTTCAGCATTTCAATAGTTCCAGTCATTAAATGCAAAAAATTTCATGAAATTTATTGATCATAACAATAAAAAAAGTTAAAAGTAATTCCCAAATCGAAAAACGGGTTTTAAATTTAAATTTACCAAAACTTAAACTCTGGAAGTCGGCGAATGAAAGGTCTGAATTCATCAGAACCTTTAGTCGGCAACGAAGCACCATCCAAATGCTCAAGTTCAGGATCAACCTTAGGCGATAAAAAACCAATCAATAGATTCAATATATAAATCCCAATGCCATAAGACACGATATAAAAGCCTTGCAATAAGTAAACGCGAAGGACGTAAACGGCCGCAATGGCGAGACTTCCAAGCCATCTTTCCATCAGGTGTGGCGTTGAACGATCCAAAAAGTACTGAAACGTCCGTGAGAAATCGCTCTTCCACTTCGCTATCGGCGCTACCACCGCGGCAACGTCGTCACCGGATCCGTCCATTAAAAAATTTAATTTAATTTTTTAAACACCTCCCTAAAAACAAAAACAAAAATCAAATATGGATGATGAATTTAGAAATTATTTTATATAAATAAGTTTTAATTAAAATTTTAAACAAATTTTTAATTTGCGGGTTGCCTTTGATTGAAGATGAAGATTTTAATGCCGAATTTCACGAAAATAGTAAGAAATTTTGAAAACAATAAAAAGGACAAATTTGCAGGTAGTTTACAGTTATTTCGCCCGTGTCTAATGCATCCAAACGCACCTTCACGACGACGTTTTGTTCATAACACTAAATTGGGTCTTCTCTTTATGTGCTTTCATCCCTCAACTTCATAAATAGAAGATACTTCGAAATTAATTTTATATAATTTTTCAGATGTTATACAATCTCAAATATCATACTCAGTTTTTTAATTATTGGATCGGTGATTTAACAAGTTAGATCACCGATTCTTGATTCAATCAATTCAATTGGTTTGACCATCAGACTAATAATAATTAATTAATTTTTTATAAAAATTTAAAATTATTAAACTGAACCAATTTGCTCAACTGTTGATTTTTATCCTGGTTTTTTATTTTTATCAATTTTAAGTATTTCTAAGTGAATTGGTTCAACTCATCTGTTCAGATTGTTATATCAATCAATCATCTATCTGTCGTTCCAATAATATTGGTCACATTATCAAATCTTGACAGAATTTTAGTATATGAACCAATATGAATTTAATTGCCAAGTTTAAAGACCAAAGTAAATATATATATATATATATATATATATATATATATCTAAATAACAAAATGAACCTAATTAACAACTTCGAAGGTTAAAAATTATATTATCACATTCTAGTATATTTTAATTTGTAAAAATATTTTAAATTTTGAAAATGTTAATTATTTACATCAAATCCAAATTTGATTACTACTATCCTAATCTAAATTAATTAATTATTTATTGAATATTTAGCTCTACAAAGAAATTACTTAAAAAATCTAAAAATAGTAAAAAAAGACTAATGAATTTATATGTCAAAATTTGAGCTTGTTAATGAATATCCTAATCAAAATTCATTATTCGCAATGATCAATATTTAAATCTGCAAAAAATAAATCGAATACTTACAAATATTCAAATTCTCAGTATCCATGATCATCTTAAGACAGTATATATGCTTTGTGTATTTATTACATTATTTTTGTGGTGATGTGTTTTTGTATATTATTAAAGGGATTTTGATGGTAAAAATATTATAAAGATTTTGCTAAATTGCATTTTATCCCCTCCATTAAAAAAATTGACAAATAATTGTTATACATTATATCAAAAACAAACTGATCCTTTTTATTAAATATTTCATTCATTTTTACTATTAAAAACTTATAATTAATAGAATAACCAAATAGTAATATGTGATTTGCCAAATGTATCTCGTCCTGACGTACATGGACTAATTTTTAACAATAGATTTGAATGAAATTTTTAATAGAATGATCAACTATTTGACCTAACGTACATAGACTAATTTATTTATTATTTTTAAAAGAGGGGACAAAATACAATCTGACTCCTAATGCAAAGGTCTAGGAAGTTTGCAAAATGTGTTGTCCTCCAAACCATGTCCAATGTTGGGTTCAGGGTGTTTATGTTTGGTTTTATCCCCAAGTTTTATCTCCCGATTCTGCCTAAAACCCGAACGGGTTCACAGACTGTCAGCAACCCCAATGCACATTGACATTGGCCTTTCCAAGAGAATTGCACCAAATTTCATAATTCAAGAGGCAGTAACACTTAAATAAGTCAACAACATCAATGACAACTATCTTGAGTATAAATGTAAATGTAGTTTCAAGTTTCAGCTCAGGCTAGCAAGGAAATATCCAACACAATAATGTTTATATAGTGACTAACCCGAATTTCCAAGCACATTGTCGAAAAAAATCTAGAAGGACCGGGAAACAGGTTTTTTCATCCTCAAATATCCATAGGGGCCACGCCTTCGCCAGCAGCAGCACCCTGTTCAGGTTCGGGCTCGGCTGAAGCCTCCTGTCCTGCATCAGCATCAGGTTCAGGAGCAGGACCTTCTTGCTCTGCCACAATTTCGAAGGCATCAATCATTTGTTGTACGGTTCCTTGATCCAAGATATGGAATGGTTCCCCGACCCCTACCACGGCAACTGTACATACCGAGCTTTTTAAGGTTTCTCCTTGCAGGGTCTCCCTTATTGCCATAAGAGCATCCTTGACCAGATCATCCCGTGATGCATCTCTAAAGCTCTCAAACCTGCGTTCCAAGTACGTTTTTGCAGCTTGCGAGCGTGATCCGATGGCAAAAGCTTGGTACTCAAAGTAGTTTCCACTTGGGCAGTTATAGTAGAGATGAGCCCCGGATTCATCCAAGCCAGCCACCATCAAACCAACACCATAAGGTCGTTTCCAAGAACGTTGGGTGCAGACCTGCCACCGAAAACAGAAGCATTTTTCCATCTCAATTGCACAAACAAATAACATGGTTTGGCTTTCGAGAAATCCAATAGGTTCAGTGTTCCACCAGATAATAAAAAAAAAAGGAGAGTTTCTAACCGGGTTACAAATTAAACACCGCAAAACAAAAAGCTTGCTAGATAACGATACAAATGAAGGTATACAAATTATATTTGACCTTCAAGTATGTAATAGAATCAAGAATCTACTCCTATTACATTCGAGAAATATACAGAACTTTGAGCAGCAAACTGAATAAGCAGAGAACAGTGAGGAAAAGAAGCAAAAGAGAAACTTTGAAAGCTTCAACAAACCAACTACTGAAGCAGCATAAGCAAAAAAGAGATCATACAACGAACTTATCCCGTACTAACTATAACCAACCTCAAACACTTAACATCATTTAATGCACAGTAGCAGTGTAGCACCAACAATCTTCACCTCTTACATCAACAAAAGTACATGGTCCGTGCTAGGTTTATCACAAGTTATCTTAAAAACACTACTTGATCAGATAACACCCGCACAGTTAAACATAAGCACACGGATGACCTTCGATTAACAGTCAATGGAAGGCACTCATAACAAAATTCTTTTAATTTCTCTAACCTGATTTTATACCATAAAGCTTTTGCCCTAATCACTCGATGCCATGGTACATTCAACCTCTTATCCTCAACATCCAAGTATTGCTAACTCAATAATGGAATATACAAACCATAAGATCGAAATTTCCTCAGCTATAACCATTTGCCATTTGCTATTATGTATTGGACATTCGGTTATCATTTTACATTGTTAATCATAGTAAAAATACCATAGAGGCCCTTGTACTAAAAGTTGGATTGCATTTTGGCCCTCTACTTAAAAAATAGACAAATTAATCCCAGTACGCTAAATCAAAAAGTAAACTGATGCTTGCAAAAAATTATGTCAGCATGATGCCAAGTGTATTGTCTGCTTATTCCACCAACTATGTCAGTTTTTAACAGGAAAGGAAAAATAGGCTCTTTGAACTAACAAACAGGGACTAATTTGCCTATTTTTTGAGTAGAGCCATTTCAACAATAATGCAATTGGATAGTCTTATTTGCTTAAATTTTCCACATCACTTGATCTTTTCAATCTTTTTCTACATAATATAGTCTTCTATGTAAAGTAATTTTCAATTTAGAACAGTAATCTAGCAAAGTCAATAACTATTTTTGAGCTTCAATTACTTGAAAATTTCATGCTTGTGAAGACTTTTCAGCAGAGACCCAATTGAGGTTCAAACCCTAAAAAAGGAAAAATTTTCAATTCTATAAAAAGAACCCTAAATCAACATCACCAAGTGATTCAATTGAGACAAAATTTAAACAGACCTGGGCTTTATCGGCGAGTTGAACAACGAGTCGGCCCACGGGAAGCGGCGACTCGTACGTGAAGTTATAGTTGATACACTCGTTCCGCATATACCGAGAAAGGACGCGTCCGTCGGCGGTGAGACCGGCGATGGCGACACCGATATGGTCGTCGACTTTGAAGATCTTCTTCTGGTGAGAAGACAACTCGGAATTAGCCTTGTTAACGCAACCCAAAACAACATGGGTCTTAGATCGGAGTCCGATCGCCGCCGAGCCTTGTTTCACGGCCTCCATCGCGTACTCCACTTGGAACAACCGGCCCGCCGGGCTCCATGTAGTGACGTCGGTATCGTATTGGTTCCTGAACATTATCTATTTGATTCTACAAAAGAAAAAAAAAACCTTGATTTTTCCCCTTGTTTCTTCTTCTCTGGACTGTAATTTAAGAGGGTTTTTTTTTTCTTCTTTTCTTCTTCTTCAAGACAAAGAGAGAGAAAACAACACCCATAGTAAAAGGGTTAAATTTTGTTTATAGTACTTTTACTTTTACAAAATTTTGATATTTAGTCCTCAATTTTCAAGATTTTTTTTTTTAGTTAAATTAGATGGTGTTACATTTTGAAATAATAAAATACTTACTATGTTACATTTTGAAATAATAAAATACTTAATTGGTAGCATTGTAACTAAAAAATTGATGTTATAATCAACATAAATTTAATAAAATAATTTTAATATTGTTGATCAAGACACAAGTGAATAATAATAGATGAAGTCTAAGTGGATTCTTTCCTAGATATTGTCTATCTCCTTAGTTATCCTAAATTATTTTGCTATTTCACTCTCTGTTGTGTTTTTTAGTTAAATTAGTTTAGTAATTTTAGATTAAAACATAATCACTCCAATTTGTCGACTAAATAATAAAAAGACGTTAATTACTAGTAGTTTTAGTCCTCGTGGATACGATATTCCCTACTCATCATAGCTATATTATTGTTCGATAGGTGCACTTGTCTTTGTCATATTTATAGTTAGTTTAGTGACCATCAATATAAAAATGTATTTAGAACATTGGTTACCCTATTAAATTTATTCGGAGAATCGAGTATAGTTGGCAAGCTATAAGATTAGTGTATGGGACTATACTTCAATTTATACCAACGAGGCGTGAAGTGCATATTATACTTTAGACGTTTCAATGAGGCACTAGGCGTTAATCATATTGGTGTGATGGTTGGATAATCTGTGTATATGTCTTGAGTCTGTGTCTGGTTAATAAGGATATTAAAATATAAAATTTGCCTAATGACATATGATATGTGAAGCTAATTGCAAAAGATAAAAATTTGTAAATAAGCATCTAAGTGACAAAAGATAGCATTTGAAAGATCATGTGAACAGGTTAAATTTTAATCACTCAATTTTAAAAAATTATAAAATGATTATTGAACAACTTTAAACATCATGAATTTATGAACTAAAATCCAAACAACTTTCTTTTTCGATCTCTAACATTAACTATCAAAACAACTTTGATTAAATGTATGTTCTTTCACTTGTTGACGAATGCTAATACACCAATCGAACTTTTTCTAAAAAAAAACTTAATTAAATATAAACTTACTAATAGTTCAACGACTTAAATAAAAAATTTTAAATAGTTCAATGATCATTTTGTAATTTTTTTTAAATTGAATGATCAAAATATGAACTTACTAATAATTTAAGGATCTTAATTGTAGTTTACCAATTGAATTAATGGATAAAACAACATTTAATCACTGAACTTGATAACTTTTTTCAATTTAGACCTAAATATTTAGTTCCGTAAATTGACAAATTTTTCTCAATTTTGGCCATGTAACGATATGACACTTTGTTGTTGTACAATCACAAGGTACCACGTTTTGATGCCATTGAGGTTAGACTTTAACCTAGCAAATAGTGGGGCATTACGCAATGGCTTCGTTTGTGAGTGCCCCGTGACATTCACATGAACCAACTCTAAAAAAATTTAGTCAAATGTTCAGGGACCAATTTAAATAACACTCATAACTAGAAGTTGACCTATTTTCATTGCTTATAAAATTAAATTAATCATCATAATCAACTTTAACCAAATCTAGTGAACTGAAAATTAAAGAAATGGTTGGTCCGATTAAAAATAGAAATGAAGTTTTGATTAATATTACAATTTAACCCAAACCCTTTTTTTTTTTCCTATTGTTTCTCAAAGTAATAGAAATAAAGCACAGATAAAAGTCAATTTGGATTGTGATTAAATTTTTATATATTATAAAATTAAAAATAATGTATATATTAAAATTCGCTAAGTAGTGGACTCTTAACTCTATACAATTAACTTAACCAAATTGATTAAATCAAGTATTAAGAGTCAAATTGTATTTAAATTTCATAATATATATTTGGCTTAGATTTGTGGAAAAAGAAAATATATCAGGTAGGTTGAGACAAAATCAAAAGTATTATGTCAAGGTCAATTTCATCCTATAATTAATCCATATATTTTAAATAGAATCTAAGTTAAATCCGAAATGCCCAAACTAACGACCAAACTGTCGGAAAAACTTAATTAATACGATATTGATGCTTCAAAGACAATTATATCATGTTTTGAAATTTAAAAATTAATTTAAAATCTGTCAATAATTTGAGAACGTCTAATGCAATTAATTCAAAAACTAAATTTACAAGTGTTAGACACATGCTTATATCCTAACACTTAAAACTTGAATACGAGTAGTATATGCTTATCATAATTATGCCCCGGAATAAGGTATCTACATCTTCGTATAGTTTCAACTTCCATGCATTCCTATTTTATAATTATGCATCATCAGCCTTTTTTCTTCTTTTTTTTTTTGATGAGAACTAACAAATGTTCTACAAAGCTCACCTTGCAGACAAAGGACGATATCAAACAAGCTTGGAATGCTCTCTTTCCCACTGAAGAAAAACAAGAACTGCAAAACCAAATGAGTCCGGGGAATAAAATCTCACTATCTTCTTGATATTTTCTCGTACTCCTATCGAGAGTTTTGTCTTACCTAATTGCATCACATAAACGTAGAAGGACGAAATCTCAATGTCCATGGCCATAATTCACACGGGACTCGAAGATGCAAAATGGATACTGGGTCTACCACCAAAAGGAGCTGATTTAGTTACCTGTGGATCACCAAAAGATGCACACAACGTTAGAAAGAAGTACAATCTTCCTAAAATAATAAAAGTTGCAGTGGTTAGAACAAGAACTAGGAAGATTAGACAAAGGGGACAACTTCAAGGCAAAGTTTGTACTATATGCATTGATAATAGGGGTCTAAATGAGACAATGGTACTCACAAGCTACTCGAGTTCACTCGAAAAAAACTTCAAGCTCGATTCAATAATAGCCGAGCCAAGCTCGAGCTATCAATTGAGCCGAATTTGAGCATAGTAATAATCGACTCAAATACTAGCAAGCCTTATCGAGCTTTTCATATTTTTATATTATTATTTACATTATTACCCTTAATATATTTTATTAACCCTAAGCTTAAGTATTGAACCGAGCTATAACTCGAGTAACTTGATTATATCTCGAGCCAAGCTCAAATTTAAAGTTCAATTGAGCTTATTGAGCTTGAGCTGAGTATCAAACTCTGAATTTCAAGCTTGAGCTTGACACTATTCAGGCTCGGATCGACTCGATTACATCCCCTAATTGGGAAGATACTATCCCTGTTTTCCATCCGAGACCTTTCAAAACTAAAAGAGATGTACAGAGAGCAGTGGCTACTTATCAACTTCTCAATAAATTAGATGTAAAAGATTGATTAAATGTTATTGTAATCTATATTAGATAGATGAGATTAACATTGCATCAGCTTTACTTTCAGCCACATTATGTCTCTTTCTTTCGGTATAAACAGCCATCACGTGATGTTGCAAAAAAAATATATCATACAAACTTCTCTAGTTTTTTCGGATGAGCCAAATTATAGAATCGAGAATCAGGGTGTAACCTTGCCATAGTGAAGACAATTCTGCAACTTACAAATAAACCACAAAATGTCATAAAACAGAAGTGAATTTAACTAACCAAATATACACAGAGCATGACTTACAGGATCATCGGCAATGCTTCTAATTCCGTGTAACCGTCCTGGAATATCACCGGCTATTCTTTAAAATTTTGTGTACTAGATACAGAGGCCCAAGGAATCTGCTGTTCCTTTCTAGCCTAACATAGTAAATCGTAGCAGTCCAACTCAAAGCAAACTGGAGAGGAGAGCAATCATTATGTGCCCCTCAACCTTTTACAAGGCCCAATTAAATTCAGTGTCCCAATCGCCAACATGCCTCCGAAATCTGGATATAAAAATATTCAAAGTTCTCTAATGACAACTAAAAGAAACATATGAGTTCCAGTTTCTGCTTCTTGGTTGCACAATATAGTCATATACAGCTTCTGTCTTCAATTGAAAGGCTCCATTTGCTCATTGTATCTGCCAACCTGTTAATAACAGCCATCCAAGCTAGAATAGTGCGCTTTGGGATTTGACATTAGAACCAAAGCAATCTATATGCCAGGTGACCTTAGTTTGTAGATTCCAACAAGATGGCATTCCCCTGGAAAATTTATGTATTCACTGTCTCAAAATATCTCGAGTCCTGAAAGTGAAGTGGTTCATTTCCCCAAGAAACCCACCCACCTAACATTTCTCTAGCAAAGAGTTCAATGCATCGAGCAGGTTTAACTCCAGGAACATGGTCCAACAGTAATTCTATAAAGGGAAAGAAAGAAAAGAGTTAATATGAGTGAGAATTCAAGCACTGAGTTGCATGTAAAAGTTGGTAGGGACCAATTTCCTCAATATAAATATTGAGAGGGCCAGAAAAGATATTTTTTACCAAGAAAATAATAAGAAAATAGTTCATTTTTGGTCAAGAAAATCTCCCATGGCATGGTGAAAGAGTAAAAATGCTTGCAACCATATATTATGGGAACTATTTAAGTAGTCCATCAATAAAATAATACCTCCAATTGGGGGTTTCCTCGAGTAACCTCCAGGAATGCTTATGATAATATGTTCATCTTTTATCGACCTAAATACTGAATGGCAATTTGAATCCATTTCCTGCAAAAGTTCCACAGAGTTCATCTTTTATCGACCTAAATACTGAATGGCAATTTGAATCCATTTCCTGCAAAAGTTCCACAGAGTAAGCAACAAAAATAATCTAGTCAAGAGCAACCAGCAATTAAAAGCATGTATAATGCATAGCTTATGTTTATTACTTTTCCTTGACAGTATCGCAGGAGAAGACATTCATATGGCCGATGATGAAAGAGGTCAAGACAACTGATCAATGAACCATCTCCTTTCACCTGAAAATCTCAAGCAAAACCCAATTTTAATGATAATTTGCAAATCAGCATTGTTTCAACTTCGTGCAAAGCACACACAAAGACAAAAAAGGTGAGAGAGTCACCTTAAACCAGTAAATAGTAGACACATATCTAACTCCCCATGCAGGGAATAGCTCTTTCTCAATGAAGGTAGGCAATTTCTCTCTATTTGTCACCCATAAGGCCACAAGTGCACCCCCTCTGTGTGTAAGTTGCTTAATTGGAAGGGATAAGAAATACCGGTTTGGTAATGTTGGGTACCTGAAGCAATCGGGAAATGAAAACACAGGTGAAAATATATTGACAAGAAGAAACTCACAAAAATATGATCAGAAGGTATAAACTGCCAAAAGCAGTAGTGATACGTTTGATACATTGAAATATGTGATTACATACACTGATTTCTGACGAGCACTTCCATTTTCCCATGGAGGATCAATAACCATAAGGTTGAAACCACTATCAGATTCAGCTGCATAAGCACAAAAAATGGAAGTCGATGTTCATCTTAATTCTATGAGTCACTGATTCTCAGAGAAGCTAAAGAAAAACATAGCAAATATAATGGTAAAAGTACCATAGAGGCCTCTGTACTAGGGAAAGTTTCCACCGATAGCCAAATGAGCTTTTATATGGATTCAGCATAGCAAAGGTGAAGCCATAGAAGTGAAAAGAACACAATCAGTAGTTAACATGATACAAGATCATGTCTCAAAATGTCAGATAATGGCTCCAAAGGACCACAACACCTCCTATGAATACAAAACTACAACTAAGATTTCAGAATTGCCTCCACAAAAATAGAAAGCATGTTTTGGTATCACACTAACATGAAAAGTAGTAGATGCAATGCAAGATCAATTGTATTATTTATATGAGCTGAAGACACTGAACAAGATTGTAAAAATGAAAGCAAAAAAAGGAAACTCTCCTATCAGTTGCATGATAAAGAAAACAGTTCCTGAGGTTTGCACAAAGCAAATACTCTTTATGTATAAATTAAAGACTGCTTTCTCTAGGCATTTCAATATAACAGTTAAAAACTCCAAATAAACTCAGATGAAGCATCCATGATCAATCACACTTCAACTCTTCTCATTTGCCCTTTGAATCTCATAACCTATGATTAAAAAAAAATTTAAAACGTAAGCTCAATGCATACTCTGAAATTTTACAAATGTTATTTCCAGATAAACTAGCGACATCCAAAGTACGGTTGCGGTTAAATTTTGTCATATTTTGCTATTAGTTCTTTAGATTATGTTGCAGGGTTTTGTCAAAGACAAGCAAATATACAAAGCTTTCAATAAGTTTCAAATATGAAATGCCAAGATCAAACATCATGAGTTGAATAGAAAAACTGACCATATCACGAGCACCACTCTCTGGCATTTTGAAACATTCTTAACCATGGACTAGGGCCTTTCTTGTCCACATTCCAGTCCTTTGGATACCAAGGGAACTGCCACATCAGGAAACACCGCTCTGGATGAGGCATCATGGCAAGATGTCGACCATCAGGAGAACAAATTGCAGCCACTCCTAATGGAGAACCATTCAAGTTGAAGGGATATGCCACTGTTGGGTTCCCATCATCATCACAATATCTTAATGGAGCCAAATCTGACTGTAATACACGATCCAGAACACCATCATCAGGAAAATATGCTCTTCCCTCACCATGGGCAGCCCATACACCTAATGTACTGCCTTCCATTCCTTTAAACATCATGGCGGGAGATTCCTTTATAGTCACACTTGTGAAGCGGCATTCAAATCGACCAGACTCATTGTGCACAAACCTGGGCTGCGATGGATCCCCACCAGCACCAAAAACACCCCCGACTTGGGGCCCTGGGACCCACCCTAACAGAGCCATTAACTGACATCCATTGCAAACGCCGAGACTGAAAGTATCAGGGCGCTTATAGAATTCCTGAAACTGATTGAGAAGAGGCTGATTGAAGCGTATGGACGCAGCCCAACCTTTAGCAGAATCAAGCACATCGGCATAACTAAAACCCCCAACAAATGCAATTCCACGGAATTCATTCAAAGAAATAACTCCGTTAAGAAGGTCTGACATTGCAACATCCCAAGGCTCAAAACCAGCAGCATAAAATGCTGCTGACATTTCTCTGTCTCCATTGCTCCCTTCCTCACGAATGATGGCTACTTTCGGTTTTAAAGCTGTAGTAAAAAATTTCTCATCCGTAACTGAAGGGGTGAAAGACAAGGGCCAAGAAGGCTCATGGCGAAACTTCAAACCTTCTTTCTCCAGTTCCACACAAGAAGCCAATCTCTGCAACTTTTCGAGCTGGAAGCTTGTATCCTCCCACATATCTCTGAGCAGAGAAGTTTTCTCATTTAAATGAGTAATTCCATCAACCTTTAGCTCTATCACAGGTGAGGTGGTTACTCGTCCTATTATCTCAGCAGAAACATCCAAACTGCTAAGCTTCTCCATCACACTATGCACGTTATTCTTACTTACCTCAAGAATGAGACCAAGCTCTTCAGCAAAAAGTGATTGGAAAACACCATCTCCTAGAGGTGCCAAGTCCAATGCAATGCCACAGTTTCCAGCAAATGCCATCTCCAATGCGCAAACTAGTAATCCACCATCACTGATATCATGACCTGCAGAGATCAGGCCATCTCCAAGAAGGTCCTGCACCCCCTCAAAAACTCTCTTAAGGTATGAAACATCATCAAGATCAGGGCATTCATTCCCAATCTGATCAAAAACCTGAGCCAAAGCGGATCCACCCAGACGCCGCTTTCCCTTTGCCAAATCAATATGAAGCAAAATACCATCCTCTCCTAGCTTCAAATCTGGGGTTACCGTTTTTGTTATGTCAGGACAAGTGACATAGGCACTAATTACAAGATTTCCAGGAGCCTTAACAACCTCCCCACCTGCATGGGCAGCCATTGACAGACTGTCTTTCCCACCATCAATAGCGATACCGAGTTCAATCATTGCTTCTGAAAGAGCAATAGCAGCATCATACATGGCTGCTCCTTCACCCTCAAGCTTGGCAGCATACATCCAATTTCCGCTTGCTTTGACATCAGACAGAGAAGTAACCTTTGCCCAAACAAGATTTGTGAGAGCTTCTCCAACAGCCAGTCTAGCCATTGCTTTTGGATCAAGCAACCCCTTAATAGGTTGCTCTCCGATGGCACAGGCAGCCCCAGTTAAGTCAACATAACTTTGAGCAATGACTGCAACATCAGCTAGAGGTAACTGCAAGGGACCAACTGTTTGCTGCTGTGCTACAAGACCTGTTACACATCTATCAACTTTTGTTGTCAAAAACCGTTTGGAACATACAGATGGAAGTCTTAATACTCTCTTCAATGAGTCCATGACTGTGATTCCAGGAGCAACATCAAGCGATTCTCGTGCATAAGCCACTCGCTTGAATTCAAAGGATTTTTGAGGCATGTCACCAAGCACTTTCTCAAGCTCAAGATCAACAGCTGGAGGCGGGGGAGGCAGTCCACTTGCACGGCGTTTTTCAATAGCTATGCTATCAACTAGAACAACACGTCCCTCACCATTAATAGCACCAATAACAGCCATCGAAAGTCTTTCCCTTGCACATATTGATTCCAACAGCTTGCGGCTTTTAGGTTTTACCAAGATTGCGTCTTGTTCTTGATACTCTGCACCCCATATCTCCAAAACAGACATAGTGTGATCTCCAACAACAATGGCCCTAATATCAATCTCAGCACCCTTTGGGTATATAATTTCCTTGACAACATTGCAATTCCCACCAGCTCCCTGATCATGAATGCTAATAATCGGGTTATCCTCCCCCATCTCAACGCAGGCACGAACTACACGGTACAGTTTTTGTGCCATTTCAGCATCTCCACGCTGTACAGCATTAAAATCAAGTTCTGCATCATTCTGGCCACTAACCATACTAGACGCAGCTCCACCACCCATTCCAATCCGATATGCAGGGCCACCAATCTTTACAACTAACATTCCAATCTCTGGGTCCCCTTTCAATATATGAGTGTGATCAATCTGTCCAATGCCTCCACTAAACATGATAGGCTTCAGCCATTCACGACGTTCACCACTAGGGAGTCTCATTCCAAATGTTCTAGTAAAACCCTGAATTAATGGCTCACCAAATTTGTTACCATAGTCAGATGCACCATTGCTAGCCTCGATGAGAATTTCCAAAGGAGAAGCCAAATTTGATGGATAAGTGAAAGATGAATCTTCCCATGGGGCATATGATCCCTCTATATTAAGATTCCCAGTTGTGTAACCAGCTGTGGATGCAACAACAAATGATCCTCTTCCAGTGGCATGTGTATCCCTAATGCGGCCACCTGCACCTGTCTCTGCACCAGGGTAGGGTGCCACTGCACATGGGAAGTTATGTGTTTCAGCTGTAAACAAGACATCAATTTCACGAGTTGTTTCATCTAGTAGGCAGGCTGTTCCAGGCTTAATTGGTTGTAATCGGTATGCAAGAAACCCCTTTATTGCACTCGAATTATCCTTAAAACCAATGACAGAATTGTTTGGATTTGCTTTCAAAGTGCTCTTGACAATTTGCATGAGGGTCCTATCCATGGGCTGTCCATCAATAACAATCTTCCCTGTGAAAAACCAATGCCTGCTATGCTCACTGTTAGATTGGGCCATATCGAATAACTCTACATTTGTCGGATTCCGCTTGATGTCCTCCACGAACAGCCTGGTATAGTACTGCAAGTCTTGTTCATCAAATGCTAAGCCCATTTCCTGATTTATTTCCTCCAACGCTTTCCTTCCCCTCTCAATGACAGGCACAAAACGAACCTCCTCCGGAGCCACACTAGTTCCAAATGAAGCGAGCCTCTGCCTATAAACACACTCCGTCATCCGATCATGAACCATCGCAGCAAACTCATTAATTTGATGTTCCTGCAATGCTCCCTTACTATACAACAAGTATCTTCTTGACCTCTCCATTTGAGTCACCTCAGTCAAACCACATGATTGACAAATGGAAACAGCATTCGAGGACCATGCCGTTGTAAAAGACAACCTTGGCCCAACTTCAACTATCACTGTATTCAACCCTTCTTGCCTCTTCTTCACAAGAAAACTCTCAGTTGCCAAATTCTCAGGCTCGTAAGTTTCCCCAAGAATCCATTTAAGCTTTGAGAGCTTCTCAGATGAAATCTTTGAAGCAAGGCCTATATTAAAACACTGCTCGGTTTTCAACCCAACAATCTGATTGGAAACTTTGGTTTGAACCGATTTGAGAAGCTCCTCCTTTGCACTTTCTTGTATCAAAGGGATACGGTAGAAATGGACAACCTCTTGAGCAGGCTTTTCAACCAATCCAAGTTGCTCATTGACCAAACTAGTCGGGACATTTCCAGAAGCCATTGCTTTTGGCTGTGGCCGAGAAGAATACCTCAAAGGAGCACCTTTTGTATTAGACATGTATCCCATCCGGCTTGGATTACATAGCTTGCCCCATAATAGATTACTTGGCTTAATAGAAGAATTTCTCTGCAAAAACAGAGTTTGCCTTGTTGTACCCTGAAATAAGGCAAAGTGCACCAAAAAACGAAGAAGAAAGTTAAGAACCTGTATCAGTTTGCATGAAGAAGAAGAGCTCAATGCAGTTTTTATTTGTTTAATAAGAAAAATCAAAGGAAAACCACAGTGAGAGTGTAGAACATAAAGAAAACTTACTTGCAGGAACTCTGCCGCAGTTATCTCTCTTACCCCAGCCATTTTCAAGTACCTGCAAGAACCCTAACCCAGAGGACAAAATAAGTTGTACACTTCCATCAATTTCTTCATTTAACCAAAAATCAAAATTGAAGTCAAAAGGAACATCATTCGTTTCCGTTTTAATAGAATGTGATATATGGCATAATGAGAGTGATAAACTAAAAGAACATAATAGCCTGTTTAACACTATAATAAAATGAACCAAAAGCAACAGTAAAGAACTAGATACTCAAGAATAACTAAGTAAAAGCAAGAAGAACAAGAAACTAAACTAATCACTTATGAAGGAACAAAATAATAAGAAAAATGGTAAGGGAAAATAAATAAAATAATAAGACGAAAAGGAAACAGGGTAAAGGGGAAGAAACCGACAGTGTGAGGGCGGTGGTCAGAGTGATCGCGCAAGTCGGTCAACGGGGAGGACGGTAGTTGGACGGTGGGGGTCGGGTTGGCTCGGTTCGGGTCGTCGGGTTTTGGTAAGAAGGGGAGAAAGGAGGGAAAGAAGAGGGGCGGTTTGAGTTTTAGGAAGACGAATGGGTGAAAGATAAGTGAGGGGGAGGTTGGTGCGTCGGGTGGGGCGTGCGGCTGGGGGCTGTGGGTGTAAGGGTGTTCGACGAGGTAACAAAAGAGAGGGGAGATGAGGGAGAAGGGACGGCGAGAAAGACGGTGTTCGGGGAGAGTTGGTCGACGAGGGAGGGGAGAGGGGGAAGAGGGGGAAGAGGGGTTTGTGGGATATTTAATTAATATGATAAAAATTTAGGGTTTAGCGTTTAGTTCCTAAATCCTCTTCAGGTAATAAAATAAAAAAATGAAACCAAAATTATAGCAGAAAAGGAAGAACAGTTTGTATAAAATTAAACTTATTAAAAATATCTTAATTAATAATAAACTTAAAACATCTTAGATTAAATTTGTCATTATTAAAAATATTAAAAATATGAAAATATATTACAATTTTTACACTTCCATCAATTTCTTCATTTAACGAAAAATCAAAGGAACATCATTCGTTTCTGTTTTAATAGCTTTGGTTCCACTGATTGATTATTAAACATATATAATTATATTAATATTAATTATCAAAAATAAATCTTTGTAAATCTGTATAAGTGAAAGATGCGTCTTTCCATGGGGCATATGATCCCTCTATAATTATATTATTTCCAGTTGCAGGATCATTCAGGATCTCAAGCGTGGTTTCGTTGCTTCAAACTCCAAGGATGATTCTGCAAAGGAGGCTGCCAACTTCACCTCTCAGGTCATCATCATGAACCACCCAGGGCAGATTGGAAACGGATATGCCCCACTCCTTGACTGCCGTACCTCCCACGTTGCTGTGAATTTTTCTGAATTGCTGACCATCATCGACAGGCGATCTGGAAAGGAGCTCGAGAAGGAGCCTAAGTTCTTGAAGAATGGTGATGCATGGATGATAAAGATTGCAACGAGTCAAAAGTCAATGTAGTCGAAAATAGTGATTTTGAAAATTGAGTAATTGAAATTTTGTTTCCTACACTGGAATTGTAAATATTTTATTTAATATTTATAGATTTATATTAGATGTGAATTAAATTTTTTGTTATGTAATTTTGAAAATTAAAATAAAGGGACTAAATCAAATAAGTGATAAAAGTAAGAATTAATACTAAATTATAAGGTGAATCTACATTGGAGGACTTATTAAATAAATAGACCATTGTTTTTATAGATTTTGATAGTGGATGTTTATGAGGATAAGTATTATATGTAAGAGAAAGAAATTTTAAAAAAAAAAAAAAA
Source organism: Gossypium longicalyx (assembly GCA_025698465.1). NCBI lineage: Eukaryota > Viridiplantae > Streptophyta > Magnoliopsida > Malvales > Malvaceae > Gossypium > Gossypium longicalyx. The sequence goes on along the minus strand of CM047000.1, from coordinate 630,384 downwards.
AAAAAAAAAAGAAGAGGAGAGTCTTCTTCAACCTAGATGATTTTTTTTTCGAAAGAGAGGACACTTAAAAATAAATTCTGCTTGTTTTTCTGGCCACAATTCGATTAGAGAGGGAGAAGAGAATTGTTGCATGCTAAATTTTGAGCTCGTTTAGGAGCTGATTTTCCTCAAGAAAATTGCAAAAAGGGGAAGGAGAAGGCAGCAGCAAGAGGGGAAGGGATCTTACTCAAGGTTATGCTCGACTTCGAGTTTTTGTGAGTCCTCTATACATTTTTCTTTCCTGATTGCTTTGTTACACTTTCATGCTGGTATGAATGTATAAGTCCCAAGGAAAATTTTTGTGGAATGCATGTTGTCGAGGGAGCTGATTATGCATGCAATTTTTCTTTAAGTAGGCTATTAAGTTACTTCGCCAGAAAAAGGGGCTTCGGTTGGTGGTGGTCAATGCTATCCAAAGTCTTTTTTTTTTTTTTTAATGTTGTTCAATTGAGCATAAATAAATGAGGTCTGAATAATGGAAATTAAGTGGTTTAAATGTCAGTTTATAATGTCCATAAAGGATGTGAATTTGTGATGTCTGGAATCTGTAACTTAAGGTGTTTAAATGCTGCCATTTACAAAGTCTGTAGGCTATAATTTGGGACGGTTAAATGATGCCAATCATGATGTTGGGAGGTAAAGATTGAAGGTGTCCAAAGGCCATCACTTAAGTTTGTCTAAATGAGCTTGAAATTTATTTAATACATGATATTATGAGTGTTTGTTGCTGTCCAGAGCAAGACAAAAAAAAAATTAACTGTAAAATTGTTGACTAATGCCCACTTTTGTGGATTAAATATTGGTGCCAATTGAAATGAAATGTTCTACTTGTGTACAATACTGACCAATTTAAAGAGAAATTAAAAGTTCATGGCAAGTAAAAAGTTTAATTATGTTAGCTGCCCCGGCCAGGCCTTGTCTATGTGAGAATTGAAGTAAAAAGTTTAATATCACATTACTAAAATTTCATAAATATTTATAAAATATTTCTAACTCACTTTTACGAGTTCGAAGTCTCGATATCTTGTTTTAAACCAATTTTCTTCAATAATTTCTTTTTCTAACTAACCACTAAAACAGTAAAAAAAAATTTATCGATATTTTCATACGATTTTCCTATCATATCAATATTCATGTAAAAATATTAAAATAAGTTTCTCTTTAAATGGATTTGTTGTTACAAAACTACCGTTTCGATAACTCTGAATTTAGGTCATTACATTATCCGTCTCCACAAAAATATATATCTACAAAGAAATAAGAGAAAAGACACAACTAAGCTTAAATTGAGCTTAGGAAGTTCAACAGCTAAAACAATAAACTTATCGAATAAGCATATCAATTACAGAATACAGGAAATAAACCAAAATCATGTCAACCGTAATCAAGTCACAGCTGAGCTTTATACTTAATGCAAATGATACAATCCATTTAATTATATTATACCATTGAATATATGTCCGATGAATGTTATAACATATTCGAATACACGGTTAACCATCCAAAGCACACCAAATCGCTCAAATGAGCTAATCCTCTGAGTACACACCTAGGCACTAAGTGTCAAGCCCGTAGGCTCTTTGGACTTAAATTTTGAAATCTAAAAAGTAAATGGACTAAATTGCTAGAAATAAAAAAAATATATAAACTAAATTCCAAATTTATGAAAAGTAAAAGAACTTGTGGAATATTTAACCAAACACTAATGACATTAATTATTGCACTGAAATTTTTAAATTGGAAAAGTAAAATTAAGTATAGGACTTTAAATTTTGCCAAAGTATAGGGACTAACATCATAATTTAACCTAAAGACAATATTGGGCCTTTTCATGGTTTGAGTCTGCCCCAGTACATAGGTTGGGTCACTGATAAGGCTTCTTGACATTGAGTAAATGGGCTATTAGCCTGATTTTGGATTGCACTCTAAGGAATTGACCCAAATGAATCTTTAATATTTGGGCCTGGTTTATTTGAATCAGGTGATTTTAAACTTATAATTGTTGGATCAGTTGGGTTTGGGACAATTTTTGGTTGATGTAATTTCAAAGTTTGGATTATTTGAGGTTTGAGTCCTTTTGACTACAAACTATTTAGAGTTTTGATTATTTTGGATTTGAGCTTGTACTTGATGCACTAATGCTAGCATTTTTAGACTCTTCAACTTGTTAATTGGGCAGGTCGAGGTTGGTTTTGGGTCATTTTGAGTTCGGGCGAGATTTGAGTTTGAGTTGTTTTAAACTTAGGTCATTTTGCTTTCTAATCATTTGGGATTTGAGCCAGTTTTCAATTCAAATCATTTCAAGTTTTTTCACACCACTTGCACTAATCAAAAACTCTCATTCACATTTTTTTTTCTAAAGTTAAATCTTTTTTCATGAAACAGTTTTGAACATTATGAATTCGCAAACCAAATCCCAAACAAGTTTCTTCTCTGATCTTTGACACTAACCATCAGATTAGATTGGATCTAAGGTATTTTATTCTACTCGTCGATGGGTACTGATTCACCGTTTCAATCATCAAATCGTTGCTTGGAGCTCACTAACCAAACTTAAAAAAGAAAAGGAATTTACATCCTAATAACTTAAATAAAAACTTTTGAATATTTCAATTTACATTTTGTAACTTTTTAAAATCAAATAACTAAAATATAAATTTACTAATAATTTAATCACATTGAATATAATTTACCTTAAAAAATACAACAATTATAATGGATAAATGATGCAGTATTTGAAGGCTAAAGGCTTAAAAGGCCAAAATGGATGAGCTGAGCTGTTAGTCACTGAATTGAGAGAATGGGTAGATCAGACCAAAAGCACAAATAAAAAGCAAAGCAGAAATCTGCTTTTTTATGCTTTGGATTCTGATTTCTTTTATGATATATTATTGATACTGGCAGAGAGATTCACTTTGTGTTAGATTTAGATCAAAAGGGCTTTCATTACTTTCATAAAAAATAGTCTCATTCAATCATGATTCATAAATTATATGGTTTTATTGAGTCGAGAAATAAAAAATTCAATGTATCTTAAGTAAGATTTCGAATTTTAATTTTATAGATAAAAGAAGTAAATTGTGAAATTTTTACTTTGCTTTTAATGATTTGATTTTAAATTTTATCAAAACCTAACGTAATTACGTGTAATGAAAAAAATGGTTAAAATATGTTATAAGCCTCCATACGCAGATTTTAAAAATCAGGTTAAATTGTCAAGACTTTCAAAAAGACTAGATTCTAAAATTTTAAAGAATATAAGGACTTAATAGCATATATATAAATATATATATATATTTTGGATAAAGTGCTTCACCTTCTTAGATTCTAGTAAAGGAAAAACAGCCTGTTTAGATCCATTATAGTGTTTGCTTTTTGCTAAGATTTTATGTTAGTATAATAGTTATTACATCTTTGGATAATACATAATATACTGATAATTATGCAAGCTTTCCACATCACCATCATTTATAATAATGCACTATTAGATGTATTTCTAAAGGTTTATGTTAGTAATGATTATTACATCTTTTACTTTTAAAAAAATAAACTATTATTGCTGATGAAGAACGGTTGTATAAAATTATGATTTCACGTGATTTTTATTATTTTTTAATAGAAAAATAACAAATTAGATTTTTTTTCTTTTGATTTTTAACTTATTCATCCTTAAAAAATTTAAATCCAATTAAAAATATTAAAAATTAGGAGGAAAAACTTGATTTGTTATCTTTTTATTGGAAATGGATAGAAATGATGTGGAATAACGGTTTCATACAATCCCTTCTCTATTCGAGCGCGTTAAAGCATATTATCCTCTTATTTAAAAATTGGGGAGGAGTTATGGATAATTCATTTTAGTCATGCTTATATTCATAGAGTTAATTTGGTAATTTTAGGCATAACAAGAAAAAGATAAGGATATAAAAAATGGATTAACTCTCTAGAAATACATTTAACTCGTAATTAATTTTATTCTTTATAATATAAAAATTAATATTCTATATTTAAAATAGAGAAAAATAACTCAAAATATTATGATGTTATATAAAAGTTATTGGTTATTTTTTATTTACTTGAAACTTAGAAATTTTAACAAATAATATAAAAAAATTACGCAACAATTTTCATTTTATCAAAATAAATTAAAAAACCCAAGTTAATGTAAAAAGATTAAAAACTAAATTGAATTAAAAATCAAATCGAACTTAATTGAATTGAACTCAACTCTAACGATGACATAATGTTTAAAATATATCGAGGCTTTACTAAATAAAATTAAAAATTCATAAAAAATAAAACTCATTTTATCGAAAATAAATTTTAATAATACAAAAAGAATAATTTTTTAAAACTAAACCCTAATTTTAAAAAATTTAACTCAACTCTAATGAAGAGACAAAATTTAGGATATTTAAGATAGTGTGTAGGTGCAAATAGTGAAAGGAAAAAAAGAGATGAGAAGCATCATCATATGGGTGGGTGATTGGCCAATTTTCAAATGCCAAAATGATGTTCAATAGTGAAAAGCTAATCATAATTTGGGTCTTTAAGTTACTAAGGTGAGGTCCCTTTCCTTCCTATTTCAAACATTCAAACCAAAGTATTAGCCTTTGAAAAATTTTAATTTGTAAAGTGGGGACATTTGTTGAGGGGTCATCAACTATATAATCTTCTTGGAAATGATAACTATACTTTTAATAGGGTTCATAGTTTTATTGTTGGCAATAATTTCACATCTTTAGAGATAAAATCAATTAATGTGGATGTTGGGATCATTTTATCATTACATAAAAAAGATGGAACTATGATTTTATTGTTTATGTTTGAAATTTGTATAATATCAGATTAAAGTATTCAAGAGATTCTTGTATCATCGGGATCAGATCAAATTAATCCCTTTGTTATTAAATAGATCAATTCAGTTTTTATACTATTAAAAACAATCAAATAAGTCTAAATTGTGACAGAGTTAACATTTACGGTATAAAAAATGTCTTGAAAATTATTTTTTCAATTGTAAACAAAACCTGTAAAAACTTTAAAAATATTAACTCTGTTAAACTATAAATGATGTAATTTGAATAATAAATGTTAATTCTATTTCAACTTGACCTTATTTAATTGTTTTAAATAGTATAAGGACTAAATTGATCTATTTAATAGTAAAGAGATTAATGTGATCAAATTCCTATAATAGAGGGATATAGCGGGTACATTCACCATTGGTAATATGATTATGTTGATGTGGTTGATTGTTATTCAATCATACAATCAGGGTAAGTGAAGATTCAGTCAATAATATTTAAATAATAATAAATTTATATACCAACCAATGTTGATTAGATAGACCGAGAATCAATTAGGGTATTGGTCTAATTAGAAGGGTTAAATTAATTGACTTGCAAATTATTTGAATGTATTTTCTATATTTTTAATGATTTACCTAATCAAACCAGATAAATTGGTCGAATCGATTGAACTGGTGGTTTGATCGATTCGATCATCAATACGATTTTGAAAACCTTGATTCAATTGAATGTTTATGTCCGTTTTTAAGAAAAATATCCACGTTGTTAATTTAAATGCAATAACTAATAATGTTATCAATTTGAACCTACTAATAACATTATAAAAATAAAGGAGTCAAATTATGTTAAATTAAAACAAAGAGTTTAAATTACAAATATATATTATTGAAGTAGTATGGCACATTGCAGTTTCGAAGAGAGAGATGTGATTCAAACCCTTTGTTAGAAGGGACAACAATGAACCACGTAAGAATTAATTTTCATAGGCCATAAAACAAAACTTTATATTAGTTTTAAAAAATAAAAAATTTCAACAATATAAAGGACTAAAACCACGATCAATTAAAGGTAAAAATATGTTATAAGTCATTGTACTCTTTTTAATTTTGGATTTTAATCCATGTACTTTTATTTGTAAGAATTTAATATCTCTACTTTTCAAAATTTAAGTCTAATTGTTAACACCGTTAAAATTATATTATTAAATTAGGTTAATTACAATGTTACGTTTTTTAGTTATATTTCTATCAAGTGAGTTTTTTTTTTTAATTTCAAAATTTCTCGCCAACAAATTTAACAAAAAAATTTATAGTGTTAATAATTCGGACCTAAATTTTAAAATTTTAAAAATATAAAAAAATTAAATTTTTAAAAATTAAAATACACAAATTAAAATTTAAATTTATGAAAAGTATAAAAATAGATAACATATTTTAACATTAAATAAACTCTTGTAAAATGTAAGCAGAAGAGAGATATTGAATCACCAAAAATTCATGACAAAAGTTGTCCAAAAATAAAAATCAGCAGCAAGTAAGCTTGGAGATGGCAAAAACACCTAATCCTGGTGCCTGTGGAGCATGATTACAATTGTTAATGGGTAGGTTCGTTTAAAATATAGGTTGTGCTTGGGCTTTAACATTCAATGCCTGAGTCCCGACTCTTTTTAAGTTTATAATGTTTTATATCATGTTATTTTTATATATTATGTACTTTATAACACGTAAAAAAATAAATATATACTAAGTATATAATACTACTCTAATGTAAACATTAAAATATTATTAAGATGGGTATATAAAAAATTCTATAAATAAAAAAGATATATAATTGTTAAATATTAAATAAATATTTTAAAAAATAATATAGGTGAGCCTAAAATGGGTTTAAGTTAGTCTTTTGCAAATATAGGCAGGATTGAATAAAATTTTAGGCCCGTATGTTAGATTGGGCTAGGTTTGAACAAGTGTAAAGTATGTTAATATCATGTTTAGACCCAACTCAAACCTAGCTCAACCCTACCCATGAGCACCTCTAGGCACGACGTAAAGAGACTTTTTTTTTTTACATTATTAAGCAATGTTTTTAAAATAAGATCAATTATATTGGTCAGGTTATGAATTCGTCAGTCCGACCAATTTGATTAAAAATATATTAAAATTTTCATAAAAATCAACTTATCTAATATTATTTTTCAAACTCATCAAGAGCATGGTAGAAAAATATTGAATTTATCTGGTGCAAGCTTATATTATCACAATTTTACTCATGAGGAATATGGTAGGAAATTTTTTTTAATAAATTTGGAGTGATATATGCTATTTTGTTAATATTATCATAAATTTTTAAATATTCATTGTTGGTGAAATAAATAATTGGCATCCTAATAATGTATAAAATTGTTTTTATCTTATATATTTATACATGTTAAAAATAAAATAAATTCTATAACAATAACTATAAAACGTGCTTTTAGATAACCTTACGTTCTACCAAATAAGATAATATATCATACCTATAACGTATTAAAGTAATAGTAAATTTTAGATAAGGGGTTAGATCAGTTGATCCGTAAATTGATACAAATTGATTGAATTTGGTTAAAAAAAATCAGTTGAACTCAAAGTTTTTAGAATCGGGCTAGTGGTTGAATTGATCAGACCATTAGTTTGTTGGTCTAATAGATATATTCGATTTGATTAAATAAATAATTAAAAATACATAAATATATATATATATATATATATATTAAAAATCTAGTTCAATTGATCTTTTGCCGGTTCAATTGGTCTGTATTGATTTTCGAGTCAAGCGATTTAGTGCCATTCTTTGGACTGGTACCCTGATCAATTCCCGATCTAATTAGTTCGATCAACTGATCCAATTCAAATAACTTTAGTTGAATTGACGATTGAACCATTTGAATCAATTTTCTTATTTTTATTTATAAATTTTAATAATTTATTCAATCGAAAACAAAATTAATGGATCAAAAGTTGATAGTCCAATTAATTGGATTACCGATTTGATCTTAAAAACCTTAACAACTTAACCTTCAACCACTCTCAAAACAAAATCCGAAAAAAAAATAAAAGAATGATAAAAAAAACCATATATAAAAATATAATTAAATAAAAAATTATTTGAAACATTTATCTCTGAAATTAAAAAACTGGAGAGAATATTAAATGCAAATATTTGAAGAAAAAGGAAAAAATAGGAGCAATAACGTGACCTCAAACTACCCTTTCATTGACCACGGCGTCGGCGTGGAATGGTTGGTTGTTGACAGGTTGGAGCCTGGAAAGACGACATTCTAGTTCTCGTAAAACGACAACTTATTAAAATGAAAAGCTGCATACTTGATCATCGAGAAATGTGATCCCCCAATTACCCCCTTTCTCCACCGGCTTTTCCCGGTCACTTCCTTTTCATCTTTCCCTCCATTTGCCCCTTTTTTTCCTTTTTATTTTTTTAATAATTTCTTAAAATTTAAATATCCTATAACTCTCCCTATTTTTTTTTAAATTTAGAATTTAGTTATTATATTTTTATTTTTAAAGATTTAATCTTTTTTACTTTTCAGATTTTTAAATTTAGATTCAATCAAAGTTTTCAGAAGCTAACTAGTCAAACTACTGGTTTATCGGTTCAGTTGATCTAATTGATTCGATTAAATAAATCATAAAATAAAAATGTTAAAAATTTGGTTCAACTGCTTGATTTTACTTGTTGGTACCGAATCTCAGGTTAATCGATTCAATATCCTTATTTGGATCGATACTCAACCGGTCTAATTGGTTCAATTAAATAAATCATTAAAAACAAGTTTATTGCCCGTTTCAACAAGTTTGTATCGGTTTTCAAGTTAACTAATTTAATGTCCTTTAGATTGATACCTCGGTCAATTCTGTGTCCAACCAATCTAACCAGCTGGTGAAGTTCAGTTCAAACAACCTTGGATTCAACTGTTGACATTATTTTTTTAAAATTAATAGTAATTACGATACTATTTTTTAATTACATGATTATCAAGTGATTTTTATTTTTGTTTTAAAATGTTGCAGCAAAAAAGTTAGAGTTAATTGCATCAATCATCCCCAAAGCTATGCCCTTTATTCTAAATTGGTCCCTAACTTCAAATCATTTTAATTACATCCTTAAATTATCGAGGCTATATCAATTAGGTTCTTTTGTTACTAAAACCATTAATTTAAATGATACATGACATGCCAAATCTTATGTAACATAATTTAAAATGATTTTAAAAAAAATGAATATTATAAAAGTAGATGTTTTAAAAATATTAGTTTTAAGGTTTTCAAAATTTTTACAGAATTTTTATTGTTCATTTTTTTTTCAGTTTTACTTTAATTTTAGTTTTTTACTTTTAAAAGTTATGCGACTAAGTTTTATTTCTTCAAAATTTTTATTTTAAATTTAGCTATGTAATATTTGACGTCTAATTTAATGGTTAAATTAATAGTTTTAATAACGGAAGGACCTAATTAACATAATATTAATAGTTTGGAAGGACCTAATTAACATAACATCGATAGTTTGGAGATGTAATTAAAACTAAAACTGGCAAATAGGCTCGAGCCCAAAAGTTCACCCATGCTTATTTGAGCCCATAACAATTTAAATTCAAGAAAGCCTAAGCTTGTAACAGATTCAAGCTCGAGAAAATCTAAGCATGAGCCCGACAAAGCCCAAGTCTATAAGAATTAGAGAAAATCTGAACTGTGTTGTTATCTTATAAAAGTAAAATGAATTATTACATTAAAAAATTAAAATATTTATAACTTATAGAAATTCAAAATTATTTGAACCCATCAAAGTTTGCCGGCTCGGATCTAAGCTTGAATTCGAAAAAAATTGAGCTCGAAAAAATTCTGAGTTTGAAAGAGCTTGAGCTTGAGAAAATTGTAGTTTGAAAAATTTCGAGCCCCAAAAAATCAGAGTCCAAGCTAATTTGGGCCTAAAAAAATCCGAATATGAAGAAAGCCCAATTCGAGCCAGCCCAAGGTAGCCCGTTTGCCATCGTAATTAGAACATTTTGAAGTTTAAGACCAATTTAAAATGAGAGTAATTTTTTGGGGTTGCCGGGTGCAATTAACAAAAAAGTTTAACGGCTGAACCTGAATTTTAAAATTTGAAAAGTAAAATGATTAAATTCTTGGAAATAAAATTATAAGGACCAAATTCCTAATTTTGAAAAAATACAGGGAGTTATGACAAATTTTAACCTTCACCGTACACTGACAAATATACCCCACATTTACTAATATCTTTTTTTTTTTTTCTGTTCAATTTCTCGTTTCAAATAATTTTTATTTTTCATTTTCTCGTCTCCTCACAGAGTCTTCTTCTTCTCTTCGTGTCTTGTACACTGCAGTGAAACAGAGGGACAAAAAAATCCTCTGAAAAACAAACCCTAAAGATCTCTTTTTTATTTTTATTTTTGTTATTTCAATGGAGTACCAAAGAGCTTCGGCTGCTACATCTTTCAGTAAGAAACTTAGTAACGGCCATAGTTTCAATAGTAAAAGCTTGTATGACGGCGTTTTCGGTGGTCAAACCAAAGTTGGATCGGCCGTTGAAGATTACGGGGAGATATTCGGCGGTGGTTCCGGTTCTTCGATTCCGTTCCTCGATGTCCCTGAACTGAACCAGAGGAAGTTCTCCGTCGAGGTTTCTAGCTCGAAGCTTGATTATTCCAACATTTTTGGTGGTTTTGGGGATGTGGATTTTGCTGTTTCTCACGAAGAATTCGTCGCTAAGCCAACTAGAGATAAAAAGTAAGTTCATTTTATTTATTTTTCCTTTTGAGCTTCTATTTAGTTACTTAAATATGTAAATATGGTGTTAGGGCGTGTTTGGATGTTGAGATATGTTTGTGTTTTCATGTATAGGGAAAACCTTGGTCTTTAAGAGCTTGTTTGGTTTGAGAATAGTTGTGTTGAACTTTTGATCTTTGCATTTAATGTTGAATGCTAATTCATTAGAAAGTGGTAGTGCTAAATTTAACACGTTAAATATTGTGTTTTTTTTTTTCTCTTTATATATATGAGGAAAGATCTAGCATAAATTAGATTAATTTTGTAGGAGACCAACTAAGACGAAATCGCATTCGGAAGGGTCGTTTTCGTATCCTTCAGGTAATCGAGTTGTGTCGAACGATGAGGCTTCCCATGGATCAAGTAATGGTGTGAAGCAGTTCAAAATGTCGTATAATAAAAGTAGCCTCGGAAGCAAAAATGGGACGAATGGAACAATACATGTAGCTGTTCCTGGTTTCACTTGTGTTGTTGATGAAAACATAGCTCCACCGAGGGAGAACCCGGTTTCTTCTGCTGTAAACGAGCCTTATGGGACTGAAAAGTTAGGTGGGGGGAAAGGGGATGACGGTGTACATTGTGAGAAACCAGTGTCTGATGTTCAAGCTTGTGGTGTTGGTAAAGAGACTTTGAAAGGTGTGGATCTGTTCCATAGCGAGCCTAAAAGTAATGGGTCTGATTGTAATGATGTACTATTTGGGACCTATGATATTGGCCATGGAACACCTCCTTCAAAAGTGAAGCGAGCTTCAAGCATGTCGTATAAAAATGGTGTTAATAATCGTGATTCTTTGAAGTTTGGGGTTCCGAGGAGTCAATCTTTGGATTGTGATATGGGTGTTTCTTCTCCCCCTTACTTTGATGATGAATTGGATGTGAATTCAGTTGCTGCTACTTCTGCAGCAGCAGTGAAGAAAGCAATAGAGGAGGCTCAAGCTAGGTTAAAAGTTGCAAAAGAAATAATGGAAAGAAGAAAAGGTTATATGGGACGGGTCAAACCCCGATCTAATGGTAGTTCGACTAGTGAGGAGAGAAAGAAGAGTAAAGATACTGTCAAACAAAATAAATTCAGGGAAGATAAAGCTCAGGAGACTAGTGAAAAGATAGTAGCTTCTCAGCAAACTTCTGATGGAGTAAAAATGCAAAATGTGATCAAAGATCACCAAGTGGCTGCTGAATTAGAAGACGAGAAGAGAGGTTTCGTTGCAAGAGAAGCTGCTGGAGAAACATGTGCAAAGGATTTCATATCTCTGCAGACTGATTGTAGACAAGATGAAGTGGAGAAAAGGGAAGCCGCAAAAGACGGAGAAAGGGAAAAGGATGTAACCCAGGATCTGAATGAACATGAGGGAGAAGAGAAGACAACCATCGACAAACCAGAAGAATATAACGAGGAATCAGAAGTTGTTGAGGAAGCTACTGAGCTGAAGAAGAAAATAGATGAATCGAGAGAGTTTTGTGATAACGAGGAATGTCTGCATGAATCAGTGCCTGATGTAGAGTTTCATGATACGAAAGAAGATGAAACTGAACTAAGATTTGGTGAACAGTGGGAGGAAACTGAAGAGAACTTGTGCAATGAACTAGAACCATGTGAAAGGAGATCAGAAGATCCAGAGCAACCAATAGAAGATGAGAAAAAGGTTGAAATGGAAGAAGTAAAGGATACTGACGATTTGGAGAGATTAACAGTTGCTAAGGAAGGGGTGGATATGGAGGAGAAATATCAGCATAAGATTGAACAGGAAGAAAATGTTTCCGAGAAGGAAGAGAATGAGATGCTGTTAGAAGATGTTTCTGTACAGGAAAAATTTGAGGAGATATCTGAAGAAGCTTTTGAGATATCAGAACTGAAGGAGCAAGTTAGTGCGGCTTGTAAACCAGAAGAAAACAATGAAGAAGAAGATGCTTGTGATAGAGAAGACAATGAGCAAATGTCTGACAAAACGAAGGAACCGGTAATAATTGATCCTAGAGATAATGATTTTGATCATGAGGAAGAAATGAGGAAACTTGAAGAAAATGGTGATTTGTTGGGGAATGAGGAATTTATGGAGGCTGAAGAGAATGTAGAATTGCTTGAAGATGCTTATCAGATGGAAGCAGTGGATGAGGGACAGATGATGGCTTCTGAGAGTGTGGAAACTGAAGAGGTGCAAAACCAGACCAATCAAGAAGCAGATGAGACGACTGAAGCAAGGGAAGATGCTCTAGACTGCTATTGGGAAGACCTTGAAGTAGATGATAATGCATCCAATAGCAATGAATTTAACGATCTAGGTGAAACTTTGGATCCCTCTATTAGTGAAGACAGCTGTGAAATGACTCCAGAGTTCCTTTGTAATGAAGAAAATGTAGGGATTGTGGAAGGATGCAAAGCTTATAGTGAGTGTAAAGAAACTGAAATAAATTCAGAAGCAGACGAAATGGCTACTAACTTGGAAGAAAAACTGGAATTTGATAAGTCTGACTTGGCTGAAAGCAACTTGAAACCTGATGAGATTAAGTGGCAAGCAGAAAATACAGCAGATGCATCTAATTTTGAAAGAAGCAGTATAGATGTTGATCCAGCTGATGTAACATTTGAGAAAGATCAGTATGAGCAGCATTCCGAGAAGTCTGAAAAAACCTTCACCATGGAGAAGCATGTTGAAGAACTGGCTTGTAAATCAGAAGATGTAAGGGAGGCTGTTGTTTGTTTGAAACAGGAAGAGAACAAGTATAGCTTTGAACACACTGATGAGGTAAGATTCGTTGATTCCCAGTTACATTGCGAGTTTGGCGATAAAAATGAAGCCACACAAATAGGTCATGAGATTGAAGCAGGCCAAAGTACAGAATACGAAGAGGAAAATTCTCCTAAAATCCTGATGAAGGAAGAGAGGGAAACCGAAAATGCTTCCGAGGAAGAAGTTAAGCTAGTTAAGGAAGAACAAAAAAGAGTAGATGAAGCAAAAGAGAGAGAAAGGAAAAAGGAAAAGGTAAAAGAAAAAGAAAAGGAGAGAATAGCTGTTGAAAGAGCTATTCGTGAAGCTCGTGAAAGGGCCTTTGCTGAAGCCCGAGAGAGGGCTGCTGCTGGAAGAACGAATATAGAAGCACAGCGTAAGGTAAAGGCTGAAACAACCCAAGGAGAGTCAGTCAAGCATTCTGCTGATACCAATGATAAGACATTTATGGAAGCGAAACTTAAAGCTGAGCGTGCTGCAGTAGAGAGAGCAACTGCAGAGGCCCGGCAGCGTGCCTTGGAGAAAGCTTTGTCCGAAAAGGCTTCCCTTGGAGCCAGGAACCAGGCTGAAAAGTTCTCTGATTCAAAGCAGAGCTACCAATCTTATGTGAGTGTCTTTTGTCATCCATTTTCCCTCTTTGCTGAAATGGCACAAAAGGGCAAAGAAATGATTACTGGAATTTTTTGCAGGATTCCCGATACAAAGGCTCATGTCCTCCTGCAACTTCCAGATATCCTAATTCTTCAAACCAGAGTGGTATGTGGTAAACTGGTATTTAAAGATATCCTGCATGGACTTGGCAAAACAGAAAAAAGAAACGGCACTTTTTTTTCTGTGATGATTAAATTACTTGTTTGGGCAAAAGAAAAGAAAACCCTTAAATTCTGAACCATCTTTATTTGCTTCATGAAGCTTCAAAATATTCTGAGGAGTCAGATGGAGCTGTTGGTGAATCAGCTCAAAGGTGTAAAGCTAGGTTGGAAAGGCATCAAAGGACAGCAGAACGAGCGGTATGCCTTCTACTATCTTTGTCACTTATCCGGTACGGATTTTGCGACTAGTATTGAGAATCTCACTTTCTTTTGTTTCCAGGCCAAAGCACTTGCAGAGAAGAATGAGCGTGATCTTCTTGCTCAGAAAGAACAAGCTGAAAGAAATGTAACTTATACATTCAAATGAAACGATAAATCTTTTCGCAATGAGGCCGGTTTCTGTTCTTGTCTAACAATTTTGGATCGTAATTTATATTGCAGAGGTTAGCAGAAACTCTGGATGCCGAAGTCAAAAGGTGGTCAAGTGGGAAGCAAGGAAATTTACGTGCACTGTTATCGACATTACAATATGTATGTAACAGCTTTTCTATTTTTGTTCATAAATACATCATACAATGGTAGGATTAAATCTTTTGACATTTACACTGTGGCCTGTGGCCTGTGGCCATGGGGTTGGAGATATTTGGCTATATACTGCTTAGGACGCCCTAGTTTAACTGAATTTTTGCATTGCTGGCAGATCCTTGGCCCTGATAGCGGTTGGCAGCCAATACCGCTTACGGATATTCTAGCCGCTGCAGCTGTAAAGAAAGCATATAGAAAAGCTACACTGTGTGTTCATCCTGATAAGTTGCAGCAACGAGGTGCTACCATACAACAAAAGTACATTTGCGAGAAAGTTTTTGATCTTCTCAAGGTTTGTTGCTTTCCTTCTTTAACCAAAGCTTTCATTGATTTATTCTTATTTATTTCTTATATTGAGTTAGGGAAACAAGACAACAATAGGTTAAATTATAGGATTTGTCCTTGTACTTTAATTTGATATAATTTGATTCTACTACTATGCCTTAGTCCATATCACTAACATGGTTAAAAAAACTGTTAGTTGGTGTAATTTAGAAAAACCTCAGAAACCTAAAATTCCCTATATCTTTTCAATAGTGAAATTATGATTATAAATATTTTCGACTACTTTTTCATTTAAAAGAAAATTTCCAGCCCAACATAATGATTTGGAATTTTTATAAAAAAGTTCTATATCGGTTTCACTGAATTTGTAATGGTGTTAGTGATTTGGACTAAAATATAACATTAATCATAGTAGGGATAAAACTTGGTGAAAGTACCTTCCAAGTCCCTCTATAATAGGGACTAGATCAAATTAGTCCCTCTACCATTAAATGTATCAATTTAATTACTATACTATAAAAAATAATCAAATAGGGTTTCAAAATATTATTTTCTTCATTGCAATTCAACTCTAGAACCATAAAAAGCATTCAAAATATTTACTCTTTTAACAATAAATGCCATTTTTTAAACTTTAAAATTTGGATTTATTTGGTTTTTTAAATAGTATAAGGACTAAATTAACCTATTATTAAATAGGACTAATTTGATTTGGTCCTTGTAATATCTGCCAAATACATTTATCTATAAAACTATGTAAGGTTAAAGTAGATAGACTAAATCCGACCAAAATCATAGTTTAACCTACAATAAAAGAAAACAAAAATTGAGTTGTTACATTCCTAGTTCATCTCAAGTATCTAATTTTATGTGTATGTATGCTGTTTTATATGTGAAACCTACAGGAGGCTTGGAACCGATTTAGTGCAGAAGAAAGGTAGAGATTGGGTTTCCATGGAGGGTGCTGTCATATATATTAGTTAATGTTTTAGTGCCCTATTGAAATGGAAAAGAAAAAAAAAGGCTTCAATGTACATCATTTGAAAATTGGATTATATTATATATCATTTTCACATGAAACTCTAATATATTTTTTGAATTTAAAAAGCTTCAATGCCTTTTACACAATAAAAGTACCTATGAATAGGAGTGAATAAAACCCAATTTGGTTCGAAAAAGTTGAAAAAAGTTTTGAATTTTGAGTTAATTGAATTGAGTCATTTGAGTTAACTCGAATAATTTGAGTTCGAGTTGAGTTGAATTTTACAATTCAAATAACTCGAATAATTTGAATGATTTGAATAATAAATTTGTGTAAATATTCTTTTTGTTCCCGTCAATTTAAAAAATGAGCAAATTGATCTCTCACAATAAAAAATATAAAATAATTTAAAATAATTTTTAAAAATTTAAAATAATATCTAAAATTCAAAATAACTATAAAAAAATCAATTTTTAAATTATGCAAGTTTTAATTTTTTTTAAAAAATATATAAAGAAAATTAAAATTTTAAAAATTTTCTAAAATAATAATTTTAGAACTTAAATAAGTTAATTAATGATTATGTTTATTGTACTAAAGTATTTTTCTTTTAATTTTGTTTTGAAAAAGTTTTTAAAAATATATTGTTTCAAATTTATATACTATAATATGGAATTAATTATACGATAACGATGTTCTAATTTGACATATTTAATTTTTTAATTTAACTTGAGCAATTTTATTCGATTCGACTCGAGTTTTATTTCATTCAATTTTATTCAAAAAATTTAAATTGAGTGGGTATGATAAAATAGGTCTTGTCAACTCGATTAACTCAAAATTTTTTCTTTCAATTTGACTTGAAGGCTTTTGTATTAGAAGATGAATTGCATTTTGCTCCTAAGAAATGGGCAAATTAATCTTTGTATAGATTTTTTAAAATTTCTTTTTTCATTTTTACTGTTAAATTTGATTTTGTACATTATGACATTTTTTTGAAAAAATTTTCATGATCGAGAAGTGCTGGATTCTCTTTCGGATAGGTCCTGAAAAGAGATGGAAAGCTGGAATGCTACCAGACATCTATTATTGAATTCACTCGATCTGGTAGTACCCATTTTTGGAATGTTTAGTGCCAAAGTCACGGAATGGGTAAGTCGTTAATCCCTAAAACGGGCTATGTAATGTACTTTATCCGTTGGGTTACCGGGGGCATTTTACCAAAGGTTTATATTGTATCAATCTACCATTGTGTGCGTGATTTCTGTTGAAGCATATACTCGGGGTGAGGCTAGTGATTTCAAAGCGGACTCCCTATTCATTAAATAGAGAAGATCACCAAGATTTCGTAATCCGCTGCCGAACTTATTCCAATTCAATAAGCATTCTCAATATTATGCCTTGAAGAGGACTTGAACCTCCACGCTCTTTAGCACGAGATTTTGAGTCTCATGTGTTTGCCATTTCACCACCAAGGCATCTTGAAAGTGAATCGTATTCCATGAGCAATTACAACCCAAGAAGTAATAAGTTATTGGGCATGGACTTGGAAACCTGCTATTTGCCAATAGAAATGTTGGCCTACTTCCACATCAGAGATATCGTATAACCTGTTTAGTGCGTTGATGAAACATGATATTTCATTCATATTGTCATCTGACAGAAATAGAACTTTACTTAAAAAAAAAAAAAAGAATTATTTTGATTCAAATTTTTCTTGCCTACTCAAATTCTATATTTTTGACACCGACAAAACTAATCATACAATAAGTTCTCATTTTTAAAAAAAAAAAAATTAGTTAGACCTTTCAAAATTCAATGGTAAGTTCCGTTATGTTGTCGGTGCATAAAAATATATTGACCAATTATATATAAATTATAATAATACAACCTAATTCTTAGAAACAAACCCTAGAAAATCCAAAGAACATATAATTTTTATTCTTTGATAACGAATAAAAGGGTACAAATTATCTTTTTTTTTCGCTTAATCGAGATAATACATAATAAGCAAAAGCGAAGAATATTATAATCAACAAGATGCAACATCTCCCACAAAAATAATCCCACACCCAAAACAACAATACCAAATCTCAAAACGAAAACATCTTAATATCAAACCACTAAGACCCTCAAACCCCCTGAAAATTTACCCTCAAAAAGACAAGAATACAACAATCAACACCAAAACCACGTATGACCAACAAACCATAAAGCAGATCTAGAAATAAAACTTGAAATTATTATGAGATCCAAACGAAAATCTTTATTTTAATTCGAAAAAAAAACACCAAAGCCCATAACATGACAATGGTCATACATCCATGGTAACAATGGTGATACATCCATGGTATAGATAGATATTGTTCTAACATTTAACACTGTTTGGTGTCTCAATAGATGCAATGGTATCACCATTTATTGCATTCTCAATCTTTGTTGGAGGTGCAATTAACCCTTTTTCTTGACATGTCTCCACAGCTCCTACAAACATGTCTTCCAAGCTGTACTTAAATTGAAACCCTAAATCCAACAGCTTCTTGGAATTGAAGACCACATTTCCCAAGTTTTCATCTGCATCTTTGAACCTGATCATGTAACAAAAACATTCATATAAGCAATTAGACAAGCTACCCATTAGGGTTATAATTGGGTGGGTTGGTTAAACTAGGTTTTAAAATTTTTGGATCTATTTTAAGTTACGGTCGATTCAGGATTTGAGTTATTTTGATTTGACGTTCGAGTTCGAGTGGTTAAGTCATTATTAGGAGTGGAAAGAAGAGAACTAGAGTGGGAGCCCTCAAAAATTTATGAATATTTTACTTAGACTCAAAATTTTCTAAAAATTTTAATTAAGCTTTACAAAATTTTGAAAATAAAAAAATAAATTAGTCCCCTTAATTTTTTTGAAAAATCTCATTAAACTTCAAGATTTTAAAATTTTAATAAGACCACCAAAATTTTCAAAATTTAACTTCGACTCCTAAAATTTCTAAAAATTCCAATTCAGCTCTACAAAAGTTTCAAAAATTTTGATTAAATCCTCTAAAATTTTCGAAAATTCTCATTAATTTTCTCAATTTTTTTTTATAAAATTTTAGCCAGACCCCTTGGTTTTTTGAAAAATGTCATTAAACCCTATTTTTTAAAATTTAATAAACCCTAAAGTTTTTGAAAATTTTAATTAAGCCCTCAAAACTTAATACCACATTCCACCACTGTCATTATGATTCGATAATATCTGGTTTGGGTTGTGGAGTTTTTATTATTGAATCAAGTTGCATCGGATTTGAACTTTGATTAATCGTATCAAGTTTTTGAGTTTGGATTAGAATTTCGCAAAACCAAAAAAGCAACGAAAATTAAGAATTTGATTTTAAAAAATGGGCTTACTCAGTAGGAATATTGTAGTCTGGGTATTTTTCTCTTAGCATTTTGGCAAGCTCAACAATGGTGGCCTCATGGGAGGAGCAAATGTATCTGCCTTCAGCTTTAGGGTTTTCAAACAAGAATATGTGAGACATGCAGAGATCATCCAAGTGCACGAACTGCCCTTGCCTAATGATACCATAATGAGCTTCATTCCCTGCATTATTACATAAAATCATGCAAAAATCAATATATATATATTATATTGCTGGAACTTTTTTCTTAGAGTCGAGTTCGAGTTATATATTTTTATAAGAGTTTAAATATAATTTCATCATAGTATTGATATATATAGCTTTTAGAAGGACTAAATTAAATTTTATCATTTTTGAGGAGGCCAAACTATAAGTTTACCATATATTTACTTAAAATTTTATAAATTTTCAAGAACTAAAAGCATAAATTTTCATTTTAGGAGAAGCAAGGCGGTTGCCTCCCCTTTCTTTGTCCTTGTATATATCCTTAAAGAATAGGGACTGACGGTCAATAGGAGTAGGGAGTTAGAGGTATTCATGGACAAAGTAGTCCACTTTGCCTAGCCTACTTTTCTCTGGGCTTGAGTTTAAAATTTTCAACTTCGTGCTAACTTTACCCAAACAAGTTTATTGTTTATAAATAATATAAAATATAAAAATAATTTATATTAATATTTACATATTTTGTAATTACATTTAAATATAAACAAGTTTTTATTATTTTTAAATAGTGAATGGGTTTTTCTGGATTGATTCGAATGTCCCAAGCCTAACTCATGAACATCAATAAAGAGGTCTTGGCTTTTTAAATTTTTTAAAAAATCTTTAATAAACATTCAGAATTTTAGAAGTTTTAATTGCGCTCCTTCAAAAATTTTGTAAATTCTCATTAAACCTTCAAAATTTTTAAAATTTTTATTTAGACCAAGTAAATTTTAAAAAAAATTAAATCCCTAAAAAAACCTTTTTAAAAATTATAAATTAAATCCCTCAAAACCACTTACCAGTAAGGGGTGAAAGGCCAGTAATTAGACTAGGTGGCATTGAAGGCATAAGAAATGGACCAATGACAAGAGTTGGAATTATAGTGATGAGATCCAAGTTATTCTCCTTTGCAAACTTCCAGGCAGCTTGCTCAGCCAATGTCTTGGAGGCAAAATACATCTACAAGCCATAAAAGAAAATGAATTTCAGTTAAAAAAAAACTAATTTTAATTAAACAAAATTCGCATTTGTATTTGTAGGGGTGAAGCCAGAAATTTAATATAAAAAGAGTCGAGATAGTAAAATAAAAATTGTTGAGATTAATAAATTTATTAATCAAAATTTCCTTTTAAAATATGACATTTAATTAATTATATTTTTAGAACGATTAAATACAATTTTACCTTATTCTAAAAGGAATATAGTGTTTAAAGAAAATTAAAAAAAATAAGGGTCCCAAACACATAAATAATCCTTTTTATTTTATTTTATTATGGAAGCTCAAAGCTGCCACACAACTTGAAAATTTGAAGTACCAGACAAAAAAGTTCCTTTTTGTTTCTTAGTAAATGCTGAGACCTGCAAAATATTTAGAATTTATTTGGGGGTTACTGCCTGCCAACCACCTTGTATTTCCCAAATAAATATTTTTAGAACCGGATAAATGATCGAATCAACAAGATTAGTAAACTTATCGTTTTATCAATCCGGTCGGTTTGATTAAAAAATATAACAAATAAAAAATTCAGTTCAACTGTTAGTTCAGTCGATTTTTAGTCAGTTCGATTGATCCATATCAATTAACGATTCAACCGATCCAATTTGATTCTAACATTTTAAACATCTTATTATCGATGTACCGAATAATAATTATTTAAAAAGGAAGAAAAAAAGAAGAAGAGAGAAACCAACCCATCCAGTCATTTTCTTGGCATAGACAAAGTCCAAATCACTCCAATTACTTTCATCATAAACAGTTGTTTGGTGTTCTTCAACATTGACAGTTCCAGCTGATGATGTGAAAATCAATTTTTTTACTGTCTTTGCTTTGATGCATGCTTTCATTATATCCAGTACTCCATTGATTGTTGGCTTTATCACTTCATTCTGCCAAAAGAAAAAGAGAAAAAATCAACTCAGCAGTAAAAAAGTAAAAAAAAAAAAAAAAACTAGCAAAATAGGGTTGCTATTTGCAGACACACCCCTTTTTACAATATAATGTTTTGATTATCAAAGGGCCAAAAAGTTACCCATTTTTAGTCTTATCATAATGACTTCCATCCATTAGTTACTATCATATATAACATATGGTAATATATAAAAATTAGTAACATATATTTGACTAAGAAGAGAGATTATAATATTTTAACAATCCAGTTGTTAAATTTATTGGTATAATTATGCTTGTTAAGCACGTAAATTTTAAAACCGATTTGATATCTTTATCGTATAAATCTAAAATATTATACATTTTTATATAAAATAAATAATTAAAAAAATTTAAATAGTATAAAATTTTACATGCATGAATGATTTATATGGATGAAATATAAAACATAATATTATATATAATAATATCTAATATATTGTATAAAGTATTTTAAAAATATATATATTATTAAAGTTGTATGTATATGCATAATATATATTTTATTTAAAAATACTATATATAATATAATATATTATATATAACAGACATGCAAATACATCAGTGTAAAAGGAAAACCAACCTCAGGGTCCTTGGACTCAAAATCCATTGGAGTGGCAACATGGAAGACACCACAACAGCCATTAATGGCTGCATCAAAGCTTCCTTCTTCAGATAAATCAGCTTTCCACAATGTCAAATGGGTGCTGGCTTTTGGCAGATCAAGCAAGTGCTTTACCTTCTTTTGATTATCTATTTATATGAAGAAAAAAAAACTAATTTAAAAAAAAACACATATTTGATAAGAAATTGAAATATATAAAAATAAATATCTTTAAAAGCCAAAAGCATTATTTTTTTAGGGTTTAGGATTTAATTTGTCGAAACCATAATTTTTTTATGAAGTTAGAGATCGAACTCCCGACCACATTGAAACCATGATTTTAATAACAAAAACCAATCGTTATTTTTACTACGGAAATAGCTTGTTGTGACCTCAAAAACTACGCCAACAAACAGAAAGCAACTGAAAAAGTATATCGGAAATAAAATATCTAGAGAAAAAGAAAAGGGAAACGAACCGGGGTCACGGACGGTGGCGCGGACGGTGTAACCGTGTTCTAGAAGCCTCATGACCAGCCATGAACCAATGAACCCAGAGGCACCAGTAACACAAACGACTTGAGACTTAGATCCCATCGTTGTCTAGAAGATTTGATAAAAGTTGGAGAGTTTTTTCAGTTTTGGGGCTCAAAAACAAAGTACTTTTTTTATGGGAAAAGTGTGTTGGAAACTTGTATATATAAAGATTTGGGGGGTTTGAGTGGGTATATGCTTGTAATAAAAAGGGTCCTTCAAAGTCAATGATTCAATATCTAGTTATTGATGATGTTTTTTCCTTTCTTATCTAACTATTAACTCCCAACAATTTGGTTAAACGCACGTGGTCAACTTACAGATATTCACGTGCTTGGTTGGTAGGTCACGCCCTAACGGGGGTAGCTTTGTGAAAGTCTTTATGGGGTTGACTTGATATCGGTGAGTATTCGATTGAGTTGAGTTGAATCGAATTAAAATTTTTTGAGTTAGTTAAGTTGATGAATTCTATTTTAGCAACCGAATTTAATTTGAATTTTATCGAATCGAGTCAAGTCGAATTAACGAATCTTATTATTTATACTAAATATTCTGTTTACATGGACCGATTATTCTACTAGTATTATTTTACTAGTAGACGAAGTACAAGCTTTTAGGTTAATTTTGAATAAAGGAAAAAAAGAGAGTGGGGAGATTCAGGAAGGAAAGTAAGACTAATGGATAAACATTTATTAAAACAACGTAATTTTACCTTTTAACTTGATAGTTTTAACTTTTAATTTTAGAAAAGGTAAATATTTATCAAAACGACATAGTTTTATCTTTTTTTATTTGGATTTTTGAATTACTCGAATTAGGGGTGAGTATTTGATTGAATCGAGTGAAATCGTTTGAGTTAAATTAGAAAAATTAATAATGTTAAATTAAAATATTGTACAATATAACTATTTCCATGTCAGAACACAAAAATTTGGAACAATATATATTTGAAAACTTTTTTGAAGTAAAATAATAAAAAAATAAGATATTTTATTATGATAAACTTGAATCATTAATCACTTATTTAGATTCCAAAATTATTATTTTATTAAAATATTTTTATATATTTTTTTAGATTTTTTTAAAAAATTATAGTTTTTTAAAAAATATAAATTTTAGAATTTCTATAAATATTTTGAATTTTAAAAATTATTTTCAAATTTTGAAAATTACTTTGATTTTTTTTTTTTGTAATTTTTGTTAAGAGAGACCAATTTGCTCATTTTCAAAATTGACAGGGACCGAAACGATATTTATACTAATATGTTATTTGAATTGTAAAAATTCAACTCGACTCAAACTCGAAATCTAAAATTTAAATTTTTTTTTAATTTTTTCGAATCGAATCAAATTTTGCTCACCCTTACTTCGTAGGTTGTCTGGGAATATATGAGGGGTAAGCGATGGCCCTCCAAAATTGGTAAATTTACTTTATAACCCCTTCAAAATTTAAAATTACAAATTAATATAGTGATAAATTTGCTAAAGTTTAATGTAAGCGGAATGGCAACTGAAGAAGCTATAGGCTGTAGAGGTGTTCTTAGAGACGAGGAAGAAACTATAAGAGCTTTATTCTCGGGACCTTATGATGCCATTGATGCAGATTCAGCTAAATTAGGACCAATAATTATAGCGTTGGAGGTAATAATTGAGATAGGGTGGAGGGCATCTGGTTTGATTATTGTTGAAATCGGGTCACTAGTGGCGTATAACTGGTTATTGAACAAAGATAGGAGACCTTGATCGCAACAAACTACATTCGCAGATATGGAAAGGAGACTAGCCTGTGTGGGTGAGGTAGCATTTTCAAAAGCAGAGCAGCATGGCAATGAAATGGCAGAAACATTAGCGACAGCATGTATTAATCGCGGGGTTATGTTCAAGGCGTGGTGATAAATGTTAGATTGGTGATTGAAATGCCTGATTTTCATGTTATAATAACTTTTGTGACAATTGTATTGTTTAACTGGAACTACTATTCTGTTGCTTTTAAACATAATAATTTGAATGAAGCAAAAAAAAAAAATACACGTTGTCACGATCAAAATATATGATTCATCTCTGGCCTCTCTTAAAATAATTTTTTAGCTTTGCTCTTGATGAGTATTTTTTAGTGTTCGGGTTGTCATGTATGAAGATTGAATATACGTGACGCGTGATGTCAAGTACGTGGCACCGATAGTTTGGGTTTGTAAATGTTTCAGTTCGTAAGATAATCCTTCTTAATTAAAGGCGTTGACTCGTGAGGTATAGGTATTAGAAATATAAACTCAAGTTATTGGAAAAGTAAACACCGTACAACAGAAATAGACAATAATATTTACTACTTGTTAAGTAAATATACCTTTGATTATACCTTAATTAGGCTTGCATTTGATGCATGTCACAATAACTAATTAAACTTAATGAGGGCAAGTTAACCATATACAGGAAATCACATGTTTCCTATAATTTCAACAAAAAAAAAATGCTTTAATTACATGAAAAGACCCTTACTATTTTTCGATTCAATAAAAAGGTACCTTTTTTTTGTTTTTGTTTTTATCCGATGGAAAAGTTAGATTCTTCTTTTTTTCTAAGATTTTAGTGCAGACACCCTTTGTGGACCATAGTATTTGGTATACTAAATTAACTATAATTTGAAAGGTGGAAACTATAGTAAACCCTTTCATCAACTACCATTTAAATATTTTACTATTTCTTCAACAAATATTCAAAACCCATTAAACTTGATAGTCAGAAAGTTGGGTGGTAGTTCTTTTATGGATATATATATGATTCACCACCAACACCAATTCAACAATATTATTCCTCCTACTACGTTGCTTAGAGAGGATGGGACCGACTGTTACATCATCAACATAAGAGTTCTAGTTCGTGAAACAATATGGATCTTTTTCACGAAATCTAGATGAAGTATGTCTGATATTCAATATTAAAAACCATTTAATTTTGTTACTATATTTTCAACAGACTGAAAATCCATTGACCTTGATAGTATGAAAGTTGGGTAATCATACCTAATATTTTTAAATATAAAAAAGTAGGCAGTGGAGGTCTAATATCAAATAAGAGATCAGTGCTTAATTAAATATTTGAATGTAGCTCTCTTTATTATTTTACTCGTAATTTAATTGAAAATAATTTTCGATCTTTGAAAAGTTGAAAATACATAAAGATGTTAGATGTGGATCCCAAGTTCCAAATACTAGGAAGCTAATTTTCTTTAGTGTTTATTTCACGACTCGAGATGAAACTTGGTTCTGTGATAGTGTTGGACGCAGAATGCATCTATGAATAAAATTCGGTTTTAAGGTACATGTAGATGAGCTGTGAAATTGTTGGAATAGCAGGAACCCCCCACTACGACCCATATACATACAATCGCATTCTTCCACATCATCGCAAGACCCCCACTACGACATTTAGATGGACTTGATAAGCATTTTATGGAATTGTTGGAATAGCAGGAACAATTTCATTTTGCAAGGGTAAAGAAGACAATGCGCAGACTATTTGGGATAGGGCTAGCAATCTTGGCAAAGAATTCAGAATCTACAATTTGTTGAACGTCCCTGTGCTCTCCCAGAACGATGTTACGAAGAAATGGGATAAACCTCCTAGAGGCTATGTTAAAATAAATTTTGACGCATCAGTAAATGGGAACATAATAGGGGTACGGAGTTATCATTCGAGATAATGGTGGTTTCGTGCTAGGCGGAGGTGGGGGATGTATTGCGTTTGAAAGAAGCATTGAGGTGGCCGGTCATCTCAATATTAATGGCGATGTGCTGTTTGAAACTTACCATGCGGGACTTGTTAACATCATGAACAGTTGTAGTACGGACGTTACCATTATCGGAGCTAGAATCAAGGCTTGTAGAGCTGCCTTCAACAATTTTAAGTCGGCAAAACTTATTTGGTCAAAGCGATCTTGTAATAAAGTTGCTGATTTTATTTGTATTAAAATGTGTAGACAAGTTAAAATGTGGCTTTTTGACATGGATTATTCTAAGGAGATTCATAATGTTCTTTTTAGTGATTTTACGTAATAAAATGTGTTGACCTTTGTGATCGTTTTTTTGCTAAAAAAAATAAATTAATTATTATAGTGATAATATTTGATATTATACTAATGAGATTAAAATCAATTGTGAGAAATGTATATTTAAATTCAATTATAGTGATGATAATGAAGTGAATTTTAGTAAGAAGGGAAAATAATCATTGTTGATACAGTGTTCTACAAGGGGAGAGTACAACAGTTGCTGAGAAGGTAAGTTCACTCAGTCGGGACGGAAAGCTAGAAGTTATGGAGAATGGAGGTGGAGAGAGTTTGAAGACTAAGGGTTGGAGAAGTATCGAGAGAGAGTAGGCTTAGTATCCTTGAAAGGTCAATCATTTTTTCATTGTTCTTGGGGATATTTATAGACAAATGTCTCATGTAATATGATGTTAACGTGTTGGACTTGTCATCTAACTATTATTACGGAGAGCAGAGAAGGGATATCTTCGACCGGACAAGGATGTCTGTGATAGGACAAACATTGTGATTCATTCTGTCTATGATGGGATAAAGCAGTTGTCTGAATGACAGTTGTCTTCTTTGGGAATGAATCACAATTATCTGAATGGAATCACCTATGAAATCATATTCCCAATGAAGACCAGGCCATTCATTGTCTGAGTGGTAGTCTTCTTGGGAAGATAATTTCATAGGTGATTTCCCGGCTTGTTGGTGGCAAGTTTATTGTTCAGATGTCCTCTAAACTTACCACGTGTCCTAACATGGGTGAAGGTCTAACAATCATTAAGGACATTATTTTAAAATTTATAAATATACGTTAAAAGTTAATCTACTTATTTTTCCTTGTCACAAAAAAAAATCTAGTTAAATCAAAAGGTTAAATACGAATCAATCACTCAACTGCAAGTCATCGTGGTAATCCAAATAACGCATAATATCATTTAAAAGGAACATACTTTTTTTTTTACTTCCATGGTAGAGGTGATCATGGGCCGAGACGGGCCTAGACAAAATTTTAGGCCCATTTTCTAGTCCCAGGCCTGGCCCGAAATATGGGCCTAAAAATTTGTCCAAGCCCGACCAAAAATAAAATTGTTAAGCTCGAGCTTGGCCCGACCCATATTAATTTTTTTAGCTTATTTCATTAAATAAAAAAATTAAAATATAATAAATCAAATACATTTAAAAACATAAAAACAAAAATTAAAATAACAAATAACAAATAAAAAATGAGACTAAAATAATTCTTAAAATAATACACAAATTGAAAATATAATAAAAAGTGGTTATATTAAAATTAAAAATAAAAAAGTAAATATAATTAAAAATAAAAAAAATTATTTAGTATATAATTCGGGCCAGGCCCGGGCTAAAAAAGTTTTACCCGAGGCCCGACCTGTTTTTTAAACGGGCCTCATTTTTTCGCCCAAACCCATATTTCGGGCCTATATTTTTACCCGAACCCTCTCATTTTTTGAGTGGGCCTTCGGGTCGGGTTGGATAGCCCAACCCATGATCACCTATCCAAAGAAAACCTTAATTATGATTTTAATCCTTTTATGATCTTGAAACTTTAAGATTTTTAGATTAAAAAAAATATAATAACCGGTTAATCTGATTTTATAGCAGATTCAAGTTCATTATAATGTTATTTTTTGTTATATGGTTATGGAGTATTTTTTTTTAATTCCAAAATTTCATACCGAGAAATTTAATAGAATTTTAACTATGTTAACAACTAGACTCAAGTTTTTAAATCTAAAGAGCAGATTGACTAAATTTCTCAAAATAAAAATATGTGAACTAAATTTTAAATTTACGAAAAAATATAGAAACTTAAAACATATTTTAACATTTAAATTTTTAATTTGTAATTTAACTCCAAAGCATAATTAACCAAAGGTGAAACATGATAGGAAACCATTAGTACTTTTACCAATGAGTGTAAGAAAACATTATTATTGGGATCCTAAGATCAACATACTAAAATACAATTCCCACCAAACTTATTCATTGTATCCTTTTCTTTCTTTTAAAATAGGGTAAACTACATTTAATTTCACTAAACTATTATTAAGTTTACGTTTTGGTTAGTTAACTTTAAAAAGCTATAAAATAGTCACTAAACTATTCAAAAGTTTTTATTTACGTCACTGGGCTGTTAAGTTCATTTTTTAAAAAATTCATCTGGCGAGGTCCAAGCAACGATATGACGATTGGCGATCGGTATAGTAGATTAATACCCATCAACGAGTAGAATAACATACCTTAAATTCAAATCGATTTGACAGTCAGTGTCGGAGATCGAAAAAGAAAGCTGTTTGGACTTTGGTTTATAGGTTCGTGACGTTTAAAGTTGTTTCATGAAAAACTGAAATGTAGAAAAGAAAGAGAGGTTTCAATTAGTGTAAGTGGTGCGAACAGAGAATGTCATACGACAACGATTTTACCAACCCGATAACTTAAATGAAAACTTTTGAATAGATCAATAAGGTGCGAACAGAGAATGTCATACGACAACGATTTTAACAACCCAATAACTTAAATAAAAACTTTCGAATAGATCAATAATCATTTTGTAACTTTTTAAAATTTAGTAACTAAAACATAAACTTACTAATTGTCGTAACCATTTTTTGGAAAAACGAGAATCGACTTAAATTTTGAAAACGAAAATGAAAAATGAGAGTCGCCACCAATCCTTTTTGATAAGGTGTGATCGGGTCACCTCGTAAAAGTGGTTGTTTTTAATAAATGGTTTGATTTATTTAAACAACGACTTTGGTCCACGCAAATCAAGAAAACGGGTTCAGGAGTCGGTTACGCACGAGGAAGGATTATCACCCTCGATATGCCTAAAAATTGGTACCTAGTTGATTAATTAGTGTCTTAGTGTCGGAGATTGAAAACTTGAAAGACTTTGAAATACGATCCTTCTTTATAAAAAGCTCAAGTGTTAAAGACCTTCTCGTCTCAAAATATGGAATGTCACATCCGGTAAGTTAGTACACGACATCTTGAATTTTCGAGAGCGAGCTTGCCTTTTATATAAAATTTACGTATTTCAATTTATTAAAAGGGTATTCGATTATTTAGGGTAAACGAGAGAAATCGAAACCCAGTAAGTTAGGGCACGTTTTCTCGAATTCTCAAACACCGAATATTACCTTTATTTTAAAACAAATTCTTATTTCGAGGTGACACAATATCATACCCGGTAAGTTAGGGCACAACGCTTCGTATCCCTGAGAATAAGCATTTTCCAAAACTCGTGTAGCGATTTAAAAGAGTATTCCGTTATTTAGGTTAAATGAGAAAAATCGAAACCCAGTAAGTTAGGGCACGATGTTCTCGGGTTCCCAAACACAACATATTATTTTTATAAAAGAATTTATTTTAGATCAGAAAACGATTAAAATAACATGGATTTGTAATAAGATGCGAAAATAATATACACGAGTATAATAAATGCATTCATATAAAATGAAATAAGAGACGAGAATAACAAAAATTAGCAAGCATACGAAATAATTACAGGTCGAAGATAGCGGAAAGTGAAGAAAAAACGTAAGTAAATGATATATACGTAAATAAATAACACAAACAATAATGAAAATAATAATAATAATAATAATAAAACTAAAATGTAATTTCAGAATACAATAAAGAAAATAATGAAAATAATGTACTAATAGTATAATAAAAAATATATATTTGTAATAATAGTAGAAAGTAATCACATGTATACATAAAAATATTAATAACGATAAAAAGAAAATAATAAATATGATATGATAATAATAATGATAATATTCATATATAATGACAAGAAAACGTGATAAAAATGAAACTTAAATATAATAAAAATAATACATACAAAGACAATAATAATGATAATAATGACAGAAAATACAATGATATAATAAAAATAGAAACTAATATGTACTTAAAGAGAAATATATATCTGTACATATATATTAATAATGGTGGGAAGAAAATAACAATGACGTACAAATAAAACCATCAAAAGAGTAATAACAAAATAGCAAAATATAACAGTTAATATAATATTGAAATAATAATCTGGAAATAATACCATGTATAAAGCAGCCCCCTTCTCCCCATTTCTTTCTCTGCTAGGGTTTCAAAACCCTCCCACGCCACCGTCATCGTGGTTTCTTGAAACCACCGGGGCCTCCACCGTCAACGAGGGTCAAGACCACAAGGATCCAGGTGAGTTTTTTCTTTTATACTTTTATTTGCAAACGGTTTATAATGAAAACAATGAGATAATAAAAAATAAAAATATGAATAGGAGAAAGGAGATTAAAATCAACCTTTTTATCTTATGTTGTTTTGCTTTTTGATTTTCAATATTTGAGTCTAACAATATTTCTTCCTTCTTTGAAAACAGAACCATAATCAAAAGAAGAAATGAGAGAAAAGAAAAAACCAAAAGTCCTCTGTTCTTCCTCTCTTTTTTTTTGTTCGGTTCCTCTCCCTTTTTTAATTTGTTTTCTGCTACTTGCGTGTCTTCTTTATTTTGCAGAGTGGTTGATGGCGGTGGAGTGGACGTCGGTGGTGGATGGGACAGCCACAGTGCAAGTGGAGGTAGCAGCTGATTAGGTTAGGGTTTTCAGTTCCCTTTTTTTGTTTTATGTCTGGGTTGGGCTACTGTTGGGTGTTGGGTTTTGGGCTTCTGTTAGTTGAGCCCGGATTTGGTCCATTACACTAATAATTTAATAATCTTAGACGCAATTTACCCGTTAAATTATTGGAGTAGTAATTTTGACTCCATACTTCCGTACAATTTTCACCAAACATATTTATTGAATGCTTTCCATTGTTTTAAATTGTTGGGATCCTAAGGTCAACATACTAAAATACAATTTCCACCAAACTTATTGATCACATCCTTTTCTTTCTTTTAAATTACGATAAAATACAGTTAAGTTCACTAAATTATTATTAAGTATACATTTTGGTCATTCAATTTTAAAAACTTATAAAATGGTCATTAAACTATTCAAAAGTTTTCATTTAAGTCACTACACTATTCGAAAGAATTATTTAAGTCACTGGGTTGTTAAGTTTATTTTTTTTTAAAAATTCGGCTACTGAGTTCCAAGTGACGATTCGATGATCGATATAATAGATCAGTACCCATCGACGAGTAGAAGAACATACCTTAGATTCAAATCGATTTGACGGTCAGTGTAAGAGATCGGAGAAGAAAGTTGTTTGGTTTGCAGATCCATGACGTTTAAAGTTTAATGAAAAACCAAACTACTGAAGAAAAGGAGGAGAACTTTCAATTGGTACAAGTGGTGCTAACAAAGAATGTCACACGACAATAATTTTAACATCTTAGTAACTTATATAAAAACTTTCGAATATTTCATAACCATTTATAATTTTTTAAAATTTCATCTTGACTATCATTGTTGATGTTGAAGGCTACTTGTTTGTCTTTTTGCCTGTATGTTCTTTTATTACACCTAAAATTATTGAAAATTAATAAAAAAGTGTCTCATTAAGAGAGAAAGTGACAGTCCATGGTGGGGCTTTTCCATCTCTAACCTAATTCTCACCTATATCGTTGTGCAAGCACAATCGTGGAGTAACACATTGCAAAAGCAAATAAAAACCCCATATATTAACCATCAACTCTGGTCAATATTAGAACTTGACCATTATTCTTACATTGGAGCTTAAATATTTTAAAATTTATGTTGAATTAAAATAGTAGAATATATATTATTATAAGAGATAAAATAGATAAGATCAATATTGTTTTAAGTGGATTTATCGGTCGGATAAGTTAGATTGGGAATCGATTAAGAAGATCAGTTCGATTAGAGATATAAAACCAGTTGCTCAACAAATCGATTGAACCGAACTGGAAAACTAGTGAACATTTTTTTAATAGTTTGTAATGTTTTTATTTTTAATAATTTATTTACTACCGATCGAATTGAGAACTAATAACTTGACCAATTCAATCATCGGTCTTATTCCATAGGAAAAAGGGTACGGGAAACTTCCTTTGATAAAGAGTTCAAACTTGTTTGAATAGAGAACAACAAATAAAAAAGAATATTCCCTTTGTATTTTGGCAATACATTGAGAAGAATTTGATTTTTTTCTTCTTCTCAGGCAGTGTAAAAGTATTATTAGAACTCAAAGGGTTAAAAACTGACCACAGGGTTACCTAAAATGAGATAACATAAACTTCTATTAACCCAAAAAATGCTCAAAACAAAATCAATTGTGAGCACATTCTAGTGAATATGGTTCAACCAAACTTTCCACATCCCTTAAACCCAACACATCACATGGTTCCTTCAACTAAAATCCAAACCAGCTTGCAAACAAATATTTGACTTGGCAACCATTTTAGTTTGTGGCATGAATTTTGACAGTAACTTTTTTTAAGTTTCGTCCATGAATTTGGCCTATGTTAAAACGTGATTGATATCACATTTTAACATTATCATATATCAATACTTGAATTTTTAAATAAATACATATATAATTTAAAAATACAAAAATAAATAATTTTTAACAAATTAGGTGATTATGTGTACAATAATTTTAACATCTCGAATTTTTTGTTTTAAATTTGTACAACTATGTTAAGTAATAACTTTAGCTCAAAGGTTAAAAGCTTTCTTTCTTCTCTTGAGAACTTGAGTTTGATTCCCCTCACTTGTATAATTTTAGATTACTGAATTTTTGCTCGGAATCCTTAGGATGCCGCTGGAACGACCCGAAAGTTAATGGAGTCGAAAACGATGGTTTTGGAATTCTGTTTTCCAATGATAGAGTCAATGAATATTATTTATTAATATTTACAAGGGTGTTACAGAATTATACTGAAGTTTGGTCTAATAATTCTGGTTATTTGAAAAGTTAGACAAGGTGTAAATGTATAAGTTCTAAAGTCAGTGGTTTTAGAAAATTGAGATATCGAGACCTCGTTTTTGTAAATCGAAATCGTAAATATTTATGGTGTTATATTAGAATTGAATTGAATATCGGTCGAATAATTTTATCGAATTAGTGTTTAATTAAGGTACAGAGACTAAATCGTAAAAGTGGTAAAAGTTTAATGGTTAAAGAATATTTAATTAGATATAGCATATGGGACTTAGAAGGCAATTATCCCACTACTACACTAACATGAACGGTAACAAGTTTTAATTGAAGAAAATGTTATAAAATTGTAATAAAAAAATTATGATTAAAATAACTTAAAATATAAAAAAAACAAACATATTTTTCTTTTTGGAGCATGCAAACCGAGAGAAGAGAGGGAGAAAGGAGAACGTTCGTCCTTAGAAATTTTAATTCAATCCTAAAATAATTTAGTTTTTTTTTTGTAATTTTAATTCATATAGTATTTTTCGATACTGTGAAAGATCGAGAATGCTACAATAGTTGAATAGTTGAAATTTTAGGGACCAACTTAATAAATTTTAAATTTAGTGTTGAAAAATGTGAATGTTATCATTATATCTTATTGGAATCAAGTTGAGAGATTTGATTGAAAAAAGCTGCCAAATTCTTGAAAAAAAAAATTCAAAATTGCCAAATAAATCTAAAAAAATACAAAAAGTTAAAAGAAAAATTAAAATTTTAAAATAAGAATTTAAGTGGTAATGTAGAACAATTTCAATATATCATATATCATCGGTATATGAATGAAATCACAAATCAAAATTTAGAGTTTAAATTAAAAAAAAATTGTCAAATTTGGAGAGTAAGATAAGAAATTTACCCAATTCAAGGTCTACAAAGGAAACATATGTAATATTTAAAAATAGATTTATTACTTTAGAAAATGATTGAATCCTCGTTTAACTTGATGGTGTTGAAATTAATAATTTAATCAATTAGGTCAATAATTGAATTCTCATAACTTTCAAACATAAATTAATTCTCAAAAGTACAGCTTTTGGGGATAAAATCCATGATTTTGCATTTGTCTAATGACCAACTTGGAAAAGGGTTTCCACATGTTGGCTTACATGAAAATAGTGTGAAGTGAAGCCTTTGATATTAATTGGCCTAAACCCACCAGTTTCCATATTATAGCAGCTCAAGTGCCCCAATCCTTGGATAAATCCATGCAGTAAAATCTCTTTCGTATTCGCTTTAATCCCCACTGGACGAGTAGTATCAATAGATTCTGATCTATGAACAATGGTTCCAAGCTTCACCCAATGCTCTTCGTTGCCTTTGAACATCCAAATATCAACTCTTTTCTTATCTTCAAAGTCCATATCCACCATGCATAGTTCCCCTTTCAATTCCACTAAGTAAAGCTTGAACTTGTCCTTGTTTAAAACACTTTGTGGTAAAGAAATGGTTTCAAAGGTTTCTTTCCCAATATCAAATGAAACAATGGAGGATGAAATTGAAAACCAATAAAAAAACCCATTAGCAAACACTGGTGGTTGATGGTGTTGAAAACCAAAACAAGGAGAGTAAGTGTACCTTATTTTGTTCCAAGAACCATTCACCATTGTGAATATTTCAATCTTATGAGGGTCGAAAAATTTAATCACTTTATATGTACCATTGATTCCATCAAACCCAAATCCACATGATTGAAAGCTTTGAAGATCATCATCAATATTAGGCAAATTGACGATGGTTTTAGTGGTGGGGTTACATACATGAACACTACCGTGAAGACCATAAAAGCAAATTAAACCATTACAAGATGGTAAGATATGGTAAGTGTCGAAACTTACGGTGATTGAGTATTCAATCATTGCATGCTCGTTGTCTTTGACGGTGAAGAAGTGAATCTTGGTGGCATTGTTGAGATTTTGATGCTCTATGCATGAAAGGATTAGGCAAAGATCACCATGAACAACACTATGGTTCTTGAAATGGGCATTGATGAAATGTGGATCATTGATGAAAGAGCAATAAAACTTGTTTAAGGACTTGAATCTGGCTAGAGATTTTACTGGTAGTTTACTGAGGATGTTGTAGATTATAGGGCTAGGAATGAAAGCCATTGCTGATAGCTAGCGAGGGTTTGTCCTTTAATTTATTTATTGATGGTAGGTGCATCTCTGCATGGATCTCGAAAGTAGTGATAAGACAGGCGTCCGCCAAATTTTTAAAAGTTCATTTAAATCAGTGGATAATATTAAATGTAAGAGTATTATAAAATTACTAAAAAAAAGTAACTAACTAAAAAATTCATCAGCAACTTTTTAAACAAGTTTAGAAAAATAAAAAAAAGTACCAACGAATATCAACGACCACGTCGATGCCAATTTTCTTTTTCTTTACTAGCGGTTGTAAACTTTCCATTAAAGCTTTGAATTTAGAAATGGAAATGGAACAAGACCTATATAAGGAGAAAGAAAAATTCAACATGTAACAGTATAGTATTATCTCATACTTTAAATTCATACTTAGGGTATTCATACTTAGAGTAGATTTGAATAAACAGTGAGGTACGTTTATCTTACTTTTTGTTTCGTATTATAGTATTGCTACAATTTCTAATATTACCGTCACTATTATTTTTACACTAACAGTAAATAAATCCAAATCCACCCTTAATGTAGAAGTATAACGACGAGCCTTTTACTCTCAGTGATGATCATTAAGCTAAATTTCGAAAATATAACATTTAATCATATTGTCGACAATTTCATTATGAATTCTTAGAATATGATGAATCTTTACTTTCCGACACAACTTCATAAGTATTATCTCATACTTTAAATTCATACTTTATGGAAAATTTTTACTCTCAATGATAATCATTAAGCTAAATTTCGAAAATATATGAGCTACCCATCATTTTCAATCTTTGGCATCTCAATCATTCATCATATACTTTTTATATAAATAAATTTGTTAAATTAAAGAAATATATTAAATAATTTATTAAAATTTGTTATTAGTAATACAAGTCAATATTATTAAATAATTTTTCTACTTTATAATCCAAAATTTGAGTTGCTTTCCATCCAACACAACAAATAATGCTGCTGCTTTAATGAGCAACAATAATTGTCAACTTATATCTTCAAAGGCAAGTACTGTAAAAACGTATGATATTCAAATAAATTATATTGAATAATATATATTTAAATAATATATTTTACGATTTATAATAGAAGAAATTTTTTGTCATAATTATCCTAATTTAAAAAAAAATTTGAATTTGAGTCTCATCTTATCCCTTAAGAATTAGATAGTATAATCGGGGTGCTTCAATTATACGCATTTCAGTGGGATTCATTAGTTATTATAGTTACCCAAACATGCCATAATTGTCTTTGAGGTGAGATATTAGGACTTGGTAGAGTAAAAAATAAATTTGAAGGATGAAAAATTAAAAAAATAGAAAATTAAAAGGACTGAAAATATAATTTGGAGAGATAAAAAAAAAAAAACTTTAAAAAATGGAAGACGATTATAAAACTAGCAAAGGTAAGAAGATACTTACATAAGAATGGTTTACTTACTGTTTGTTGATGTTTTATTTTGGCTATTTTACCAAACTGATCTGGGTCATTTTTGTAAATATCAAATTTTTTTAGGTCAGTTTGATAAAATAACCTTTTTATTTCCCATCTAACAATCACGTGCTCTACTAATTCTCAACGGGTTGGAAACCACTAAAGACTTCTTTTTGGTATATTATACCCAAGATCACTAAACTATTAGTAAATTTATGTTTTGGTCATTTAAAGTTAACAAGTTACAAAATGGTCATTGAACTATTCAAAAGCTTTCATTTAAGTCACTAGATTGTTAAAATCGCTATTGTATGGCATTCTCTGTTCGTATCACCCGCACTAATTGAAAGCTCTCTTTCTTCTTCTCTTCCATAGTTCAATTTTTTCATGAAACATCTTTAAATTTCACGAAACTACGAACCAGAATCAAAACAACTTTATTTTCCGTTCTCTAACACTGACTGTCAAATCGGTTTAGATCTAAGGTATATTCTTCTATTCATCGATGGGTACGTATCCACCTTATTAATCATTGAATCGTCGCTTGAAGCTCACTAGCTGAACTTTAAAAAAAAAAAATAGCCTAATGACTTAAATAAAAACTTCTGAATAGTTCAATGATCATTTTGTAACTTTTTCAAGTTGAGTGATCAGAACATAAACTTACTAATAGTTTAGTAATCTTGAGTGTAATTTACCCTTTTTTTTAGGAAGAAAGTATCTTTGGTGTTCATTTTAAGATCTAATATAAAATAATCATTTCAAGATTTGTGGTTGCATCTTTCTACACTATCGTCTCCAAGATTAGTTCTCTTTTTTGAGAGTGTAATGTATCTTATCATTACACGCAACACTTGTTAGTTAATTGCATTAGACATCCTCAAACATTAGAACATTCTAATTGAGTCTTCAACATATTGTTATTGTATCAATAATGTCTCTTTCCATCAACTTAACTACCGTTAGCTTACGAGTTAAAAGTATGCTCAAATACGAATATGCATATTTAAAACATGTAGATCAAATTGTAATTACGTTTAAACCTAGTGCATAGATATTTTGGATCTTACTGTTGATAATGTGAAATTTTTGACATTTTCTAAAAAACACCCTTAACCAAATTATTAAATTTAAGCACAAGCCACTACAAAATGGCAATTAAATTTCCTTTGTAAAATCCGCAGAGGAACTTGTACTTTACATGTACAAAGCATTACTGCTATATATTTTTCGCTGCAAAAAAAGCCGAGCAAAACCTAGCAAACTAGGGCTGTAAGCTTTTCGATGACGTGCTGGATCGAATATGACAACCTCTAAACCACCTGAAATCAACTTAGAAATTTCATATTACGGATCCATCTTTAATTGTTGCATTCTTCATTATGACTGTAATTCCGGACCTAATGTAAAAGCCTTGTTCTGGTCTCTCAGCTTCTTCAAC
The DNA here is from genome assembly GCA_025698465.1 of Gossypium longicalyx. Lineage (NCBI taxonomy): Eukaryota > Viridiplantae > Streptophyta > Magnoliopsida > Malvales > Malvaceae > Gossypium > Gossypium longicalyx. The sequence goes on along the minus strand of CM047000.1, from coordinate 591,668 downwards.
ACCCTGAATGACCAACGTAAATGAAAATTATTTGAAAAACAATCTAATTATACTAAACATTCATGAAAGGAAAGCAATACTTACATCACTATTTGATATGATCACATTTTTGCCTATCTTGGCATTCTTGTCTATTATGCAATTCCTTCCAAAACACACAAGTTGCAACAATAAGGAAATATTTTTCAAAACAATAATTTCCATCTAAACCTTACATTTGGTTTTTCAATCTAAATCTTACTTGATCTTGGTATTTTGTCCTACACCGATAGGAACCTTTCCTTCTTTCAGGAGAGACATTATTTCCATCTCCGTTTGGTAGAAGTCTGCTCCCATCATCATGGTATCCTACAAAGAAAGGAACATAAAAGATGAATAGATATGTGGTACTGGAATTTGCAGAGCTTTTAGATGTTGTGGATCACCTCAAGCTCAACACCGGACTCCAAACGCGACCGGACCCCAACTACAGAGCGTTTTACACTACAGTTCCTCAAGAAACAACCATGTGAAATTATGGCATTAACAATCTGCAACAATCAATTTACCGTGAGATAAGACGACTAGATTTATTAATCATAACATAAACAAAAGGCTTGAAGTAAATACCCTGCATTGATCAATTTTGCTAGGAGGCAAGAATCTCGGAGATGTATAAAAAGGTGTCTTTGGATCATAAAATTCGAACTTTGGTGGCTGCATAGAGCATACAAAGAGATCAATTTTCAGGGAACGAATACCATATCCCATACCGAATAACATAATAATGCAAACAATTCACATATCTATATGCAAACCTGATCTGTGAGGGCTAAATTAGCATCAAAGAAAGACTTTATTGTCCCAATGTCTTCCCAATAATCATTGAATAAATATGCCTGCAAACGAGTACTTATTAGCATTCGATTACTAGTGAAAATTCCAAAGAGAAAACTATAGGTAAAAGTCCCTTGTAAAAGTTTTCTTGCCTGTACGTTATGTTCCTTTACCGCGGACGGAATAATCTCCGAGCCAAAGTCATTGCATGAAGGATAGCTTTGTGTCAAAAGCTTTAACAAGATATCCTTTTTGAACACATACACACCCATTGATGCAATGTAAGAATATTTTGCAGCATCTTCCGTTGATAGCCCTAATATCGAGGTATCAACTTGCTGCCATAAAAATGTGAAACAAGCCATAGTATATGTAAATATATACACAATTATGTTACTGGGATTAAGAAGTGATGGAGTAGTAAAAGCATGTACCATAGCGTTAAGATCCTTGCCCTTCGGTTTCTCAGCAAATTGAATAATCCGTCCTGTTTCATCTATCGTCATCAATCCAAAATCCGATGCACGGCTGCACAAAACTCGATATTAGTAACTATTATAGCCACTATAATCATCATAACAAAATAACATTGATTAAGAACCTATTATCCATTGGTAGACATGATACTGTAATATCAGCATTTGAATCAATATGCTTCTGCAAGAACAATAACTGTAGATTAGCCATAATGATTTTCTGAGCTACACCACGGCTCCTAGAAATTGAACTAGTTACCTGCACAAAATCCATATAATCTGCGCGGTAAAGATGATCACCAGACAATATCAGTACATGCTGGACATCCTTAACTTTGGCATCCTGTTAGAAAATAAAATCATAGCCGGTGAACATCGAATGATTTCAGCTTGAATAAAACTTTAGTAACTAACCTCAAAGACCCAAATGAATTGCCTCACGGCATCAGCCGTTCCTTGAAACCATTTCTTCCCTGCTTCTCCTGATGTTTGAGTGGCAGCAAGAACCTGTTACAGAGCCAATATAGCTTCATCAAAAGCTTCACAAAAATAAGCTATAATGTTAAATTAAAATTGGCTTACCTCCATAAATCCATCTCCAAAATTTACACCATTGCCAAAATTGTATGTCCTAGCCAAGTGACGATTTAGTGAAAAAGAATTAAATTGAGTTAAAATAAAGATCTTTTTGATGCCACTGTTGATACAATTGCTCATTGGAACATCGATCAGCCTGTAACAACCACCAATAGGAACCTGCAAACCAATAAAAAACCATCAAAACCTCTAAATCTAATCATTGGGATTCTAATTTTATTCATAAAAGAGAAAAAAATTGAATTCCTTACGGCTGGCTTGGCTCTCATGCTAGTAAGAGGAAACAGGCGAGTACCAGCACCACCACCCAATATGATAGAAGCCACTTCCTTTGGATCTGCTTGTGGACTCTCAAACATCTAGGAACTTAAAATTCAAATACTTAGTGATGATCAAAATACCCACATTGAAAATAATAATAAAAATTTTAACAGAAAAATAAAAAACTCTTACCGTAGGATCATCATTTTCATTGGTTGGGGTTTGAACACAGTGAACAACACCAGACTTTGCTTTTCTAACATCATTTTCAATTCTCAAACTCCTCCATATAACTCTTCCATAATCCCTACTTTTAATAGACCAACTGATTCTCTCACCCCAAAAAACAGAACCACCATAACTACGACCTTTGATAAGGTTATAGGGATTGACATTGGCGTTGAGTGATATGAAGTGAGAAGCCATTGCTGAACAAATTTTAATCAATAAAACAAAAATAACCCGAGGATTCTCTCAAGATACTAAAAAGAAGAAAAAGAAAAAGAAAAAGAAAAAAAAAACTATTTTTCATTAATATAGATAAAAAGATGTAGACTGTGTCTTAGTCAACAAAATACTAAATTCGAAACACCCAGATCCGAGAATATCTCAAAACCTTAAAATCTAGATAAATAAATAAATTTGTTGAAGTAAGAATAGTGATGAAGCATCTAAATTTGTTTAATTTTCATTTTTATAATAGTGCATAAGAGTATAATTAAGTTATTTTTACTTTCTAAATTATGATTAAGTATTTGAATTTGTAGAGTTTTAAATTAATCTTGGAATAATCTATTAAATATCATAATTATATTAAATAGGTTTTTTTTGGGTCTATTAGTTAATTTAGGTGTTATATACTAATTTGAACATGGTATGAAACATGTTTAAAGCTCGCAATGTATATTTATTATGAGAAGAATTTGAATTTAAATTGTCATAAAAAAATACTTCATGTTAAATTTGAGTTGACATTTAATATTTGTATTGATAGTTAAGTTGAGTTTGACAATATTTATAGATAAGTTAATGAAAGGAACTAATTCATACCACTTTACTCAAGTCTTATGCCAATGTATACCTAAGCATAACCTTCAAACCACTCAAAGAGTATCTTAACAAGCATTTAGGTCTAAATAAGCACACCAAAAAGAGCACACTAAATAACACAAGAGAGTTGAGAGAATGCGGAAAGTGTTATTACTCTTAAGCTAGTTTATGTTACAATGAGAGAAGGTTGTCTCCTTTATATAGGCCAAGTCCCTTTGATCCAATGGTTTGAGATTGAATATAATGAACAGTTAAGATCATTTATTTATGGATAATCTATACAAGTCTATACTAGTATTTATAATGCTAGACTCTTCTAGTCCTTCCGAAACATTCTACATGGGTCTACAAGGGTTCGGTTCCTACGTCGAATTTTCAGATTTTTAGAATTTCTAAAGTGTTATTACATTTTTTAGAGCATTTCGAGACATTCAAAGAACCCTTAGACTCATTATTCTCGCATATGCACCATTCTTGCTCCTGCTACACTTGAGGAGGCCCTCTTAAGCCCTTGTTAGTCGTTGTCTACACTCTTAGTGGCCTCTATCCTCCCCATCTGGGGCATTTGCCAACATTAAGAGGGGTTTGTTTCATCGGTTGGCTGACTTGTTCATGGGCAAACCTTGACATGATATACATAGGTTGATTATATGTATAAATGATTTTATAATTCTTTAAAAATTAGTTTATAATTTATATATAAATTTTATGAATAATATGAGTATTATTTCAAAATTAAAAAAAAGTTAAAACTTATAAATGGTATATTCATCGAAATGTAAAATGAATAGTATAATTTTAAAATAATTAATGTAAGTTCATTGTTAAGATATTTTTTTCTTCAAATTTTAAATTTGATAGTATAAATTTTAGATAAGTAAAAGATAAATTTCAAATTTCAAAGGAAATCAGTTATGTATATTTTAAATTTTAAGATATTTTTTTAAAATTTTAAATTGGTATTATAATATATTAAGATATTTAAAGGTTAAGTAAGCAGATGAGATTTTCATACAAAGTTCAAATGTATTTAAGTATGTATTATCTCTCGATTTAAAGATTTAAAAATTATAGATAATACCAAAAATTGTATCAACTCGTAAATTCTTCTAAGAGATTATTTAATGTTTCAGCTAAAGATATAGCAAAAATCCAAAATCCTGAGTCCTATCCTACATAATTAGAAATGTACTAAATTGAATAAGTTATAAACTTGAGACTTATTTCAGGCATTAGATAGAAATTGGCAAGTGATGAAGCTGAAAGCGATGTGGGTGACAGATCGGTGGTCAGGAGCCAGAGTAAGAGACGCAGATGGGTTGATAGATGCCATGTGGCTGTCACCTTCTTAGAATCTATGTCTCTGTCAAATCAAGAAAGATAAATTTTGATGGTGGCCAACAAAAATTTTAATTGTAAACGTTGGATTTTATGATCAAATAGTAAACTAGGTGACAATGTGGGAAACGAACCATTCCTCAAGATAAAGTAGGTACAAAGAATGTCATAACAATTGAATTGAGTAGATTGTTAATTTTTTTTAATTATAAAAGTGAATAAGCATAAATAACTAATAATACGAAGATAAATATTTATTTTATAAATTATAATAACAAGATTAAATGTTTAAGTTGTTATAATAAACGTCGATAATGGCGGTAGAACAATCGTAAAATAATAAGAAAAGAAAAATAAGAACATACAGATTCTACATAAATACCCTTTTGAAAAAAAATAAGGTAGAGAAGAAGAAATTCATTAATGTTAAAAAATAAATGATACAATACGAGTTTTGATTAAGGGTTGAAAAACCTGTTCTAATCAAAATCAAATAGTTCTATACAGACTTGACTTGTCTGCCCCCACAACCCAGCCTACGACCTTTAACCTCTCGCCCCCATAAATCTCCTTAATTTATCACTATATTTATTTTCTCAATAAGTGACACAATTCTAATCACACAAATTTTAAAATAAGCTACTTTAAATTTGGTGACACAATTGATGAGAGCATCATAACACTTTGCCCCACTCTGTGTTTAATAAAAAAAGAAATAATATTTAATTAAATGTTATTAAATAATTTATTTTAATATTATGTGAAAGTATGAGGTTCTTGAAATTCTGTGCCATTGCCCCTCACTGCGCAAAGGACATACAAACCTGATCAATTTGTCCAAAAACAATAAGTTAAAGTATAATTTTATTATATATCAATTTTTAATTTTTAATTTTTAAATATTAAGGGACTAAAAAGCCAATTTTCTATTTTTTAGAGCCAATGCACTTGCCTTCCCCCAAACAAAATCTCTACTTTCACCCCTACAACCAGGTCAAGAAGTTTAGGCAACTGCTAGAAATTATGGAGAATCCAATGCTTAAGGTTGAGAATCCAATACTTATGGACATCATTCCCTCTCAATCAGCAAGCAAAGCCAAATTAGATTCTTCAGGGGACCATTGAGAACATAGTATCTTATTGCCCTTATTTTTGCACGAGTTGTCAAGGAATCTGCCACACCACATGTTTAATACCAACAATTCATCTCCACTTTAACATACGTTGTATTGCACGGATCACTGCATTTGATGAAGGCTCCTGGTCTCTTAGCCAATGAGATTAATAGTTGTCAAACTGTCCGTCTCAAGAATCGGATTTTTAGTCCCCAATGACCATGCAATATTTAGGCCATCAGAAGCTCCCCATCCATTACTTTTGTGTCCATTTTTATCCGATACAATTTTAATTACCATTTAAAAGTATGATTTTGACAATTCATTGATGGGCTCTACACATTTAAATAATGATGATTAATGTATTAGAAAGCAATGGGTGAAAATGTCTTGGACAGGATCTAAACCCATTTCACCCACAAAATGAAAGTTGATCAGTAAAAATAACAAGAGATAAATTCTACGACAATAAAAATATCTACGTTCATTTATTAAATGGATCAATTTAATTTTTATGCTATTAAAAAATTAAATAATATCAAATTTTAAGGAAATTAATAATCATAGCAAGATCACTTCTCGAGAACAATTTTTTATATTAAAAAGGCTGTGAAAGTAATCTTAGTAACAAATAACCTTTGGTAATGGAAAAACTAGCAATAATATGATTGTATTAATGTTATTTCCAATCTTAAATCCTCTTCTCCTTTTGAACCTTGGGCTGTTGAGCATGGTACTAGGTTCACTGCTTAATTTAGTTAAATTTTCATCCCTCTAAAAAATAATTTAATCCTTATTAATAATTTCAAATTAATAACCTTATTAATTATTGCAGATAGAGTGATGAGGTCAATTTTTAATGTAAAAAAATTATACTCTTTTAGAAACTTGGAGGTGATGACAATTTAGACTTGTTCATAGGTTGGACCATTTGTCCAAGCTTGAAAGCCCACTCAAAATTTAAGAGAGTTTGGGCATATATATTAAGTCTGAAAAATGAGTTTAGACAAAACTTAGGCCCATTTAAAATGTGAGGTGAGATTGGATTCAAGCATTCAAGGCCGATTTTTGACTCGACTAACCTATTTTCTAAGCTTGTAATATATTATTATAAGTTTATACTATGTTATTTTTATATATTATATGAATTATAACACATAAAAATAACGTCTATAGTAATATATAATACTATACATAAACATATTAAAAAATATGTTAAGTTGCTTATGTATATGTTTAACACTCTCAACCCGACCTATTATACTGGATCCTAATTTTCGAGTGCTACTACACAAATCACTTAACTAAATTTCGAAACAGCTGGCGAGTACTTATTACTTAAAACAATTTTCTTATCTTTTATTTAAGGCCACAATTTCAAGAAAATAAAAGAAAATATTTATATATAAATTATTTCATCAAGTTTATTGCATCACTCTTGCAACACAGAAATTTATTTAAACATACTCTTAAGGTGTAATCCTAAATTAAGGCTCATTTACAAATAGCCCACTGTAGGTATAATAATCCAATTCGTCACTTCCTTGTCATCGTCTCTTTTGGCATGTTCCTTTACCACACTATCTAAAACATAAATAATACACTTGTAAGTTCAGGAGGGACGATGTCAGGAATACGCCAAGAAAGTGACGAAGTGGACTATTATGTATACAGTGGGCTATTTGTAAATGAGGCGTATTGTAGGATTACGGCTAAGAATCTATCTTCTGTAAATGTTTATATTGTAATGAGTTGTAATAAATTTGATGTAATATTTTGTTTCTAAATATTTTCTTTTGATTCTATAGAGTGGAGTCATTATTTAAAAACAATGAGGAAAAATGCCTAAAGTAAGGAGTTTATGTCAACTGGTTTAAAATTTTGTTAAGTGGTATGTGAAGTAACACCCTAGATTCGGATCCGGTGAATCAGGTCGGGTTCAGGGCGTTACAATATGATTTTAATAAGGTGCGGATTGAGTCTCAACTCGGTTGGCATTGACATTATTGTCGGTGCAGGAGGACATGGGTTCGAGCACGTTGAAGCATGTTTATCCTCCTATTTAAGGGTTGGGAATGGATTATGAGTAGTTCTAAGCATTGTGTAAACATGATTTTAATAAAGTTAAAATATGTCATAATTCCTATACTCTTCAAAAATTTTAAACTTAGTCCCTATATTTTTATTTTGAGAAATTTAGCCCCTCTAGTTTTAAATTTTTAAATTTCAAGTCCAATTGTTATCATTGTTAAATTTTTTTGTTAAATTTAGGTTAATTGTAAAATATTTTTTAATTACATGGCTACCACGTGAATATTTTTTTTTCAAAATCTCACACTAGCAAATTTAACAAAAAAAATTAATAGTGTTAATAGTTGGACCGAATTTTTTAAATCTGAAAAAGTGAAGGGACTAAATTCTTGGAAATAAAAGTATAATGACTAAATTTCAAATTTTCTAAAAAGTATAGGAACTTATGACATATTTTAACCTTTTAATAAACAAAAAATATAAAAAAAATCAATAAATATTAAATTGAAAATAATGTAAATATTCTTAAAATTTTAAAAATAATTTGGACGAACTTACAATGAATTTGGATTAAATATTTACAAATATGAACGAAATCGGATAAAATTTTAATCTCATATTTTGAATTGGGCCAGATTTTGGCAAATATAAAATGTGTTAATATAATAGTTAAGTTTGATTCGACCCGACTATGAAGTTCTCTAAGTGGCACCCAGGGGCGAAGTCAGAAATCTTTTTTAGGGAGCCCAAAATTAAATTGTATACTTTTACGATAATAAAAATATAATTTTACTATTTTAATATCTATATCTTTATAATTTTTAAATGGTTAAATCAAATTTTTATCATTTTCAGGTAGTCAAAGTACAATTTTATTTTTATTAATTTAAATTTTTATAAATTTTAAAGGGGAATAAATGAAAAATTTTCATTTAAAGAGGAATTTGACCCTACAAGCGCTTGGATACCCCTGGTTGCACCTGTTAGCTTGAAATGCCACCTGTTTAGCTTGAATATTTTCTTTCCACGTGTACATATATTTTCGTTTTCTTGCTAGATTATACAAATATTAGGCGTTTCTTAATTAAACAGATATCTTATTAATCACTTTCCTTGTTCTTTCCCTTATGATTTATGAAGGTTCGAGAAAGAATTAAGGTCTAGAGTTATTTATGGTTAATTTTATCAGGCATTCTCAAACTATAATTTAGATTATAAATTGATCCTTAGACTTCAAACGTTCTAATTGAGTCTTTATATATATATATTGTATCAAATAAGTCTTTATGTTAGCTTTGTCATTAGCTTGGGGTTAAACACATTCAAAAACATGTGTGTAGTTACTGTACGAACAAGTTAGCTTTATGTGTTAGAAGAAAGAAATAATCCAAGTTGTACATGTTGTAGATACACGTATATTTATGATTTGATCCATATGTTTTGAATATGTTACACATTATATTAGAATTGACATTTAATGCCTAAATTAATGGACAGACTGATAGTATGGTCTGATTACTATAATACTGATATTTTGAGGATTCAATTAGAACATTTTGAAGTCTAAAAACCCATTTAGAATCTGGGTGATAATTTGGTAACCTTTGGTGCAATTGATCCTTTAGATTGTCATTTAAATCAAAACTTATTATTATATTCTATCCTCATCAAAACACCATCTTTCATTGATTTTCTTGACCATTGACCTTAGTGACAAATCTTCTAACTTAACTTCCAAGTTTTTCATATAAATACAACCCATACTGTTGACCAAATAAGGCATCCAAAACCCAATTTTGTTCGATTTTAGCTAGAGAAAAAGAAATTTTTAAATTTTTGGTTTTTTTTTTTTTTTAGAAATATATGGAAGAACACTCATACAACAACAATAACAATGTTCCCTTGCGTAGGATGATGTTGGCTTTGGCATTTTTGTTTTGGTTATTCATCCATGTAGATATTGCTAAAGCTCTTTCAAACGAGCAATTGCCTCTTTTCATCTTCTTCAACTTCATCATCTTTGCTCTTTGCTTTCTATCTAGCCACACACGGCTTAGATCGCCTTACGATGTCCACGATGACGATGTTGGATCGTATCGAGACGACTTCCTCATCGACGATGTTGAATCTGTTCCTTCACTTTCTGAGGGGGAAATGGAACGTTGTTGTAATTCGGAGGAGATCATAGTGGACAAGCATATCATCCTAGTGGAGGATGATGCTGGGGATATGGGTGCATTTAGCTCGAACAACTCCGACGAAGATTGGGAGCATGATTATCCGTAAAATATTGACCCAAATTTTAATTGGCAATTCTTTTGACTGTTGTATAATTCTATAGATTGAAGATTTCTTTGTGGTGAAGCAATTTACAATGATGAGAAATAGGTAATCTCTAAAGGATTAGAAATAGTTCGATACGAGATTGGATTAATTGAAAAAATAGCATTTCATGTCGAGGATAGAAATTGAATTTTGTTTTGAGTATTGAGTTTAGTGTTGTAAGTATTGTTTTGAATATTTTCATCATGAATTTAAGCATTCGAGATAAAATTAAATTAATAAAACATATTTTTCATTATAAGTTTTAAATTTATAAATATATATTTAATACAAATTTTTTTAATTTTATAAGATTCAATATATCTTTGATTTAAATTTTTATTCATTAACATAAAATAAAATATTGGCTTAATGGTATTATAAGCACTCGAATTTTTTCAAAAAAATCAATTAAGATTCTTCAAACTTTTTACACCCGATTAAGCCCTTGAATTAACAAAACTAATCAAATAAACTCTTTGATTAATGTTGATTGTTAGTATTTAATAACAATGCTGATGGGGCTGTTAAAAGATATCATGTCAGTTTTGTTTGCTGATGTGGCAATACCATGTCAGCAAAAAATAAAATAAAAATAAAAATTCTAAAATAAGTACATAATGAAACTGGATAACCACTTGTCCAGGTTCATTTGAGTATGGACATTCATTTGTCTAGATACATTCTGAAATTATAAAAAATTAAAATTTATAAAATTTATTAAAAATTAATTAAAATCATAACATGTTATAAAATTTATAATTTTTTTTTGTTTTTTTATATTTTAAATCAGAAAATGCTATAAAAAGTTATTTTTATATTTTATATTTATAAAATGGGGCTAGAAATTAATGAGCCTAAAATCAAGTTAAAACATAAAAAGGATCTTATCAATCCGAAACAAAAACAAAATTGAAATTAGAAAGCCCAAATGAAAATGCATAACAAATGGGTTTATCCAACATTAAAGACCCAAATGTAGGTACTAAGTAAATGGTCTTGAATCAAACACTTAGCTCAAAATCCAATTTAGTTCAATTAAAGAAATTTCTTTGGTGATTAAAACGATTTTACATCAACAAAAAATCATTTATGTTGGATGAAATTCAATGGCTATATTAGATTTGGAGACGGATTCGGGTGTTCTCGAGATGAAGGTAAACTGTGGGGGGCACCACAACTTCTACTTCAACATGTTTTCTGAATGCTTTAGTCAATGGGGAGATTTGGTGATCCAGAAAGAAAGTAAATGAGCAAAGACAAAGGTAGAAAATTGCTTTGGAGGTAAGAGATGAATTATAAAGTTTTGGGGTCAAAGTATAATTTTATCATTATAGTAATATGTAATTTTATAAAAACTTAAGAGGTTAAATGAAAAATTTACCATTTTTGGGAGGCCAATGTCACTACTTGTCCCTTTTGCCTTCGTCCCTGAATGTGAGGCTAAAGATAATAGAAGATATAAGAAGAAGATCACAGAAAGATGATCCTATAAGAGATAATACCTCTTGTCCTTGTGAAGTAATACTCGGGATTCGGACCCTGTGAATCGAGTCGGGTTCAGGGCGTTACGATATGATTTTAATAAGGTGCAGATTGAGTCTCAACTCGGTTAGCATCGACATTATTGTCAGTGCAGGAAGACATGAGTTTAAGCACGTTGAAGCATGTTTTATCATCCTATTTAAGGGTTGATGAGGGATTATGGGTAGTTATAGACATTATATAAAAAGGATTTTAATAAAGTTAAAATATGCCATAATTCCCCCTATACTGTTCAAAAATTTAGAATTTAGTTCCTCAACTTTTTAATTTCTAAATTTCAAATTTCAAATTTCAAATTTCAAATTTCAAATTTTAAATTCAACTGTTATCATTGTTAATTTTTTTTTAAATTCAGGTTAATTACAAAATTATTTTTTAATTACATGACTACCAAGTGAATACTTTTTTTTATTTCAAAATGCCACACCAACAAATTTAACAAGAAAAATTAACACCATTATTAGTTGGACCAAAATTTTGAAATTTAAAAAAGTGAAGTATAATAACTAAATTTCAAAATTTATAAAAATTGTAAGAACTTATGAATATTTTAAACTTTTAATAAATGAAAAATATAAAAAAAAATCAATAAATCGAAAATAATATAAATATTCTTAAAAATAATATGGAGGATCTTACAATGTATTCGATTTGGCCATGAAAACTTCCAGGTGGCACCTGTTTAGCTTCAATATCTTCAGTCCACGTGTACATATGTTTTCCTTTTCTTGCAAGATTATACAATGATTCCAATCCTTCAATATTTATTTTCATAAATAAATTAAAAAGTCAACAAAAGAGTGCAAAACGTTCCGCCTTTATCGAGAGTTATCTAGGGTTAATTTTATCAGGCATTCTCAAATTATGATTTAGATTATAATTTGGTCCTCAGGCTTTAAATATTTAAATTGAATTTTTAAATATAAATATCGTATCAAATAGGTCTTTGTGTTAGCTTTATCATTAGCTCGGGGTTGAATACATTAAAAAACACGTGTCTAGTTACATAGATTTATCATCCTCCCAAAATTTATTGACATTGTTTTTTTTTAGACTCGAATTCAAGTTGTACATGTTGTCGATACGCGTATTGAATATGTTACACATTATATTAGAATTGACATTTAGTGCTTAAATTAATAGATAGGCGGATGATAGTATGATTTGATTTTTATAATATTGATACTTTGAGCATTTAATTAAAACATTTTGAAGCCGAAGAATCAATTTAGAATCTGGTGATAATTTGGGGACCTTTGGTGCAATTGACCCTTTAAATTGTCAGTCAAGTCAAAACTTAGTATTATATTCTGTCTTCCTCAGAACACCAACTTTTATCGAGTTTCCTGGCCATCGATCTTAGTTACAGATCGAGGAACAGAATTCACCAGAAAAGAGAAAGATCGAGCCACCTTATTTCCGACCATATATAAATAGAAGAATGCAGAATGTTCACCAAAATCGAAAATCCAATTTTGGTCGATCTCAGCTAGTGAAATTTTTTTTTTCAATTTTGGGTTTTTTTTTTTTTTTGGTTTTTTTTTTTAGAAATATATGGAAGAACACTCAGACAACGCTCCTCCGCATGGGGTGATGTTTGCTTTGTCATTTTTGTTTTGGTTCTTCATCCATGTAGATATTGCTAAAGGTATTTCAAACAAGCTACTGCCTATTTTCATCTTCATCATCTTCGTCATCTTTGCTCTTTGCTTTCTATCTAACCACACACGGCTCAGATCTCCTTATGTTGTCCGCGATGACAATGTTCGATCTTATCGAGGCTACTTCCCCGTCGACGATGTTGAGTCTTATCGAGGCGACTTCCCCGTCGATGACGTCGATGACGTTGAATCTTATCGAGGCGACTTCCCCGTCGATGATGTTGAATCTTATCGAGGCGACTTCTCCGTCGACGTCGACGATGTTGAATCTTATCGAGGCGACTTCCCCGTCGACGATGTTGAATCTGTTCATTCACTTTCTGAGGAGGAAATGGGAAGTTGTTGTAGTTCGGAGGAGATCATGGTGGACAAGCATATCATCCTAGTGGAGGATGATGTTGGGGATATGGATGCGTTTAGTTCAAACAACTCCGACGAAGATTGGGAGCAAAATTATCCGTTAAATAGTGACCCAAATTTTAATTGGCAATTCTTATGACTTATTGTATAATTCTATAGATTGAAGATTTCTTTGTGGTGTGGATATTTTAGAATTATGAGAAAGATGAATCTCTAAAGGATAAAAATTAGTTTCATACGTGCCGATTAGGTTTTAGTTTGATTGGCATGTGCATTGTTGTCAATACATGTGGATGTGGGTTTAAGTGCGTTAAAACACATTATCTTCCTGTTTATGGGTTGAGGAGGAGCTATGGCTAGTTTTAAGCATAATGCCAAAAAGAGCAGATATAATTAGAATCTATAATGAGATTGATACGAGATCGGATTGATTGAAAAAATAACATTTCATGTTTTTGAGTATTGAGTTTAGTGCTTGTTTAGTGAATATTGTTTTGAATAATTTCATCATGAATTTAAGCAATGGAGACGAAATTAAATTAATAAAACATATTTAATAGCATATGTTTTAAAATTATAAATATATATTTAGCACATTTTTAAAATTTTATAAGATTCAATATCTTTGATTTAATTTTTTATTCATTCACATAAAATAAAACATTGGTTTAATGGTATTATAGGCTCTTAAATATTTTCAAAAAAATCAATTAAGACTCTTCAAACTTTTTGCACCCAATTGTGCCCCTGAACTAACAAAACTAATCAAATAGGCCATTTGACTGACGTTGATCATTAGTATTTGATAACAATGCTGGCATGGCTGTTAAAAGATGCCATGTTAGCATTATTTTTGTTGATATGACAATACCACGTCAACAAAAAAAAAAGTATACAATGAATCTAGATAAATGGTTTTCCAGATTCATTTGAATATAGACACCCATTTGTCCAGATATATTCTGGAATTATAAAAAATTATTAAAAAATTAAAATTTATAATTAAAATCATAACATTTTATAAAATTTATAAATTTTTTTTCTATATTTTAAATCAGAAAATGTTATATCTTTTAATATCTTTTAATATTTATAAAATTATTTTTTATACTTTTTTATTCTAAGTGAATAATAGGGCTAGAAATTAATGAGCCTAAAATCAAGTTAAAACATAAAAAAGATCTTTTCAATCCAAAACAAAAACAAAATTGAAATTAGAAAGCCCAAATGAAAATGCATAACAAATGGGTTTATCCAACATTAAAGACCCAAATGTAGGTACTAAGTAAATGGTCTTGAATCAAACACTTGGCTCAAAATCCAATTTAGTTCAATTAAAGATGAAGGTAAACTGTGGGGGGCACCACAGCTTCTACTTCAACATGTTTTCTGAATGCTTTAGTCAATGAGGAAATTTGGTGATTGAGAAAGAAAGTAATATGAGTAAAGACAAAGATGATCCTGTAAGGGATAATACCTCTTGTCCTTGTGCTTGGTCCCCAAGCTTGTTTCTTAAGTTGATTTGGTGGTGTTTAACAATTAATATGTGGGTTAATATTACTTTTAGTCCCTAAACTTAGCAATTAAGTCGTTTTGGTACGTGTACTATTTTTTATCCACTTTGGTACTTGAATTTGGGAACTAGGTCCATTTTGATCCCTGAACTTGACAAATGTAGAATATTGGCCATCATAAGCTCCCCATTCATTACTTTTATGTCCATTTTTATCCAATACAATTTTAATTATCATTTAAAAGTATGACTTTAACAATTCATAGATCGATTCTACACATTTAAATGATGATGATTAGTGCATTAGAAAGCAATGAGTGAAAAAATATTGGACAAGATCCAAACCCATTTTGCCGACAAAGTGAAAGTTGACTGATAAAAGTGACAAGAAATAGATTCTACGGCAATAAAAATATTTACCACATTCATTTATTAAAGGGATCAATTTAATTTTCATACTGTTAAAAAAATTAAATAATATCAATTTTTAATGGAATTAACAATCATAGATCACTTCTCGAGAACAATTTTTCATATTAAAAAGGCTGTGAAAGTAATCTTAGGGACAAATAACAATAATTTGATTGTATTAATGTTATTTCCAATCTTAATTCCTCGGTCGACTTGTGCTATTGAGCATGGTATTAGTGTCACGGGGGTAGATCTTTTGTCTCGCAATCCGTGCGGCCTTAAGCGATTAGCTCATCCAAATTCGCCTAAGTCAGCCTTTTCTCCCAAAAATGAGGATTCCTTAAGAACTCCTCCAAGGCACCAAATTGAATAGCGGAAGCGATTGTGCCAAAAGAAGCAACAAATAAGCAAAGGAAAGCCAAAGAAAGAATGCACACAAGGTGTTTGAGTAAATGCCCAAGAATTCTATTACTCTTAAGAATTCAACATACAATGGATGGTTTACAAATGAGGGGGAGGCTCTCTATTTATAGTTGAGCTCTCCCAGAACCGACGGTTAAGATACATTTACATCGACGGACGAGATTAACGATATCCCATGATTTAAGGGATTTACAAGATATGCCTTATCAAATCTAATCTAATCTTTACAAGATATGATTCCCTCTATCTTTTAAGATTAGTTACCCAAAATAGCCTAAGTTGCCATATCTTCGCTATTGGGCCACCCAGGCTTCAATCTGACAGGCTTCTCCAACAATCATGGAATCGGGCCAGTTCACGTAGGCTAAATGATCCCCATCTAATCGATCGACCTCCATGGGACGCATCTTGTGCTATGGTCACGGGCTTAGAACTTTGGCCCGTGACACTAGGTTCACTGCTTAATTTAGTTTAATTTGATACCTCTAAATATAATAATTTAATCCATTTCAATAATTTCAAATTGATAACTTCATTAATTATTGCAGTTAGAGTGATGACATCGATTTTTAATGTAAAAGAATTGTACATACTATATTTACTAAAAAAGAGTTACTGACAAAAAAATCCACATTATTTTATCGAGAGCAATTAAAAATTTTATAAACTTGGATATACTAATACCATGTTTTATTATAAAGAAGGATAAAAACCAAAATTAGATTAAATTTCATAATCTTTCATAAACTTGTAGGTGATGGCAATTTAGACCTGTTCATAGGTCAGATCATTTGTCCAAGATTTGGGAGGATTTTGACAAAAAATATTAAGTTTGGAAAATGAGTTTAGGCAAAAAAACATAGGGCCATTTAAAAGATGAACTGAGATTGGATTCAAGCATTCAAGGCCCGATTTTTGGCTCGACCAGCCAGTTTTCTAAGCTTGTAAGATATTAATTATTATAAGTTTATACTAAGTTATTTTTATATATTATATAAATTATAACACATAAAAATTAAGTCTATAGTGATACATAATACTATAACATAAACATATTAAAAAATACGTTAAGTTGTGTATTAAGTTGCTTATGTATATGCGTAACGCCCTCAACCCGACCCGTTATACCGGGTCCTGATTTCAAGTGTTACTACACAAATCACTTATCTAAATTTCGAAATAGTTGGCAAGTATTTCTTACTTAAAACATTTTTCTTATCATTTATTTAAGGACACAATTTCAAGAAAGCAAATGAAAGCATTTATATATAAATGATTTCATCAAGTTTATTACATCAC
Organism: Gossypium longicalyx; assembly: GCA_025698465.1. Taxonomy (NCBI): domain Eukaryota; kingdom Viridiplantae; phylum Streptophyta; class Magnoliopsida; order Malvales; family Malvaceae; genus Gossypium; species Gossypium longicalyx. The sequence continues at coordinate 574,450 of CM047000.1, read as the reverse complement.
TCTAACAACGAAAAACTTTGTTTAAACAAACTCTTACAGCATAATCCTACAATATGCTTTATTTACAAATAGTCCATTCTATGCATAATAATTCACTCCGTCACTTTCTTGGCGTATTCCTAACGCGTTCCCTTATCACACCACCTGAAACATAAACAGTACACTTTTAAATTCAGGAGGGATGACGTCAGAAATATGCAAAGGAAGTGACAAAGCGGATTATTGTGTATACAATAGGCTATTTGTAAATGAGGTGTATTGTAGGATTATGCCTAAGAGTCTGTCGTTTGTAAATGTTTGTATTGTAATGAGTTGTAATAAATATGATGTAATAATTTGTTTCTAAATATTTTCTTTTGATTCTCTAAAGTGGAGTCTTTACTTAAAAACAAAGAGGAAAAATGCATCAAGTAAGAAGTTTATGTCAACTATTTTGAAATTTTGTTAAGTGGTGTGTGAAGTAACACCTGAGATTCGGACCCGGTGAATCGAGTCTGGTTCAGGGCATTACAATATGGTTTTAATAAGGTGCGGATTGAGTCTCGACTCAATTAGCATCGACATTGTTGCTAGTATAAGAGGATATGGGTTCAAGCACGTTGAAGCGTGCTTATCCTCCTATTTAAGAGTTGAGGAAGGGTTATGGGTAGTTATAAGCATTGTATAAAAATGATTTTAATAAAGTTAAAATATGTCATAATTCCCTATACTCTTCAAAAATTTGAAATTTAGTCCCTCTACTTTTCAATTTCTAAATTTCAAATTTCAAGTTCAACCGTTATCATTGTTATTTTTTTTTGTTAAATTCAGGTTAATTACAAAATCATTTTTTAATTACATAGCTACCAAGTGAATAAATTTTTTTTTTTATTTCAAGACGCCACACCAACAAATTTACCAAAATTTTGAAATCTGAAAAAGTGAAGTACAATGACTAAATTTCAAAATTTCTAAAAAGTATAGGAACTTATGAATATTTTAACCTTTTAATAAATGAAAAATATTAAAAAAATCAATAATATTCTTAAAAATAATATGGAGACCTTACAATGTATTTGGATTAAGTATTTAAAAATATGAACTTGTATCAGATTTAAACAAATATAAAATAATACTTAAGGTTAACCTTAGTTCGATCCGGCGGCCATGAAAACCTGCAGGTGGCACCTGTTTAGCTTCAATGTCTTCAGTCCACGTGTACATATGCTTTGGTTTTCTTGCAAGATTATACAATGATTCAAGCCCTTCAATATTTATTTTCATAAATAAATTAAAAAGTCAACAAACGTTATTCTGTAACATTATTAATATCTGATTATTTGGTGTTCCTTAGTCAGACAAATATCTTATTAACCTCTTGCCTTGTTCTCTCCCTTACCAGAAAGAATTAACACGTTACGCCTATATCGAGAGTTATTTAGGGTTAATTTTATCTGGGATTCTCAAATTATGATTTAGATTATAATTTGGTCCTCAGACTTTAAATATAAATATCGTATCAAATAGGTCTTTATGTTAGCTTTCTCATTAATTTGGGGTTAAACACATTCAAAAACACGTGTGTAGTTACTTAGATTTATGTGTTAGAAGAAAGAAATAATCCTCCCAAATTTTAGTGACATTGTTTGTTTTTTTTTAAGACTCAAATTCAAGTTGTAGATATTGTCGATATGCGTTTTTAATATGTTATATATTAGAATCAATTTAGAATCTGGTGATAATTTGGGGACCTTTGGTGCAATTGACCCTTTAGATTGTTATTCGAATGAAAAATTATTTATTATATTCTGTCATCATCAGAACGCCAACTTTTATCGCGAGTTTCTTGACCATTGACCTTAGTTAAAGATCGAGCAACAGAATTCAACAAAAAAGAGAAAGATCTAGTAATCTTACTTCCGACCATATAAATAGCTTGCATAACTATTCACCAGATAAGGCATCCAAGGTCGACTTTTGGTCGATCTCAGTTTGAGAAAAAGAAATTTCTAAATTTTGGTTTTTTTTTTTTTTTTTTTTTTTTTTTTTTTTTAGAAAAAAAATGGAAGAACAGTCATACAACTCTCCTCCGCATGGGATAATGTTTGTTTTGTCATTTTTGTTTTGGTTCTTCATCCATGTCGATTCTGCTAAAGGTCTTTCAAACAAGCTACTGCCTATTTTCATCTTCATCATCTTCATCATCTTTGCTCTTTGCTTTCTATCTAGCCCCACACCAGTCAGATCGTCTTACGTTGTCCGCGATGACCATGTTCGATCTTATCAAGGCGACTTCCCCGTCAACGATGACAATGTTCGATCTTATCGAGGCGACTTCCCCGTCGACGTCGACGATGTTGAATCTTTTCGAGGCGACGTCCCCGTCGACGTCGACGATGTTGAATCTTATCAAGGCGACTTCGCCGTCGACGTCGACGATGTTGAATCTGTTCCTTCACTTTCTGAAGAGGAAATGGAAAGTTGTTGTAGTTCGGAGGAGATCATAGAGGACAAGCATATCATCCTAGTGGAGGATGATATTGGGGATATGGATGCATTTAGTTCGAACAACTCCGACGATGATTGGGAGCAAAATTATCCGTCAAATAGTGACCCAAATTTTAATTGGCAATTCTTATGACATTGTATAATTCTATAGATTGAAGATTTCTTTCTATTTTAGAATTATGAGACAGATCTAATCTCTAAAGGATTAATATATATATATATTTGATATGTGCTGATTGAGTTTTATTTTGATTGGCACGTGCATTTTTGTCAATAGAGGAGTACATAGATTCGAGTGCGTTAAAACGTATTATCTTCCTAATTATGAGTTAGGGATGAGCTATAGCTAGTTCTAAGCATTATGTCAAAAAGAACATCTATAATAAAAATCTATAATGAAATTCATACGAGATCGGATTGATGGAAAAAAAAAGCATTTCATGTTTTTGAGTATTGAATTTAGTGAGTGTTGTTTTGAGTATTTTTATCGTGAATTTAAACAATAAAGACCAAATCAAATTAATAAAACATATTTAATAACATATGTTTTGAATTTATAAATATATATTTAGTACATTTTTTTTAATTTGATAAGATTCAATATCTTTGATTTAATTTTTATTCATTCACATAAAATAAAACATTGGTTTAATGGTGTTATAAGCTCTCAAATTTTTTCAAAGAAATCAAACTTTTTGCACCCAATTGAACCCCTGAGCTAACAAAACTAATCAAATAGGCCCTTTGACTGATGTTGACCTTGAGTATTTAATAACAATGTTGGAGTGGCTGTTAAAAGATGTCATGTTAGCATTGTTTTTGTTGATTTGGCAATACCATATTAGCAAAAAATAAAAATTTAAAATAAGTACACAATGAATCTAGATAAAAGGTTGTCCGGATTCATTTGAATATGAACACCCATTTGTTCAGATACATTCCGGAATTATAAAAAAATTATTAAAAGTTAAAATTTATAAAAAAAAATATTTTTCTATATCTTAAATCAGAAAATGTTATAATATTTATATATATTTTTTTATTTTTTTTATTCAAGTGAATAATGGGGCTAGAAATTAATGAGCCTAAAATCAAGTTAAAACATAAAAAAGATCTTATCCAATCCAAAACAAAAATAAAATTGAAATTAAAAAGCCCAAATGAAAATGCATAACAAATGGGTTTATCCAACATTAAAGACCCAAATGTAGATACTAAGTAAATGGTCTTGCATCAAACACTTAGCTCAAAATCCAATTTAGTTCAATTAAAGAAATTTCTTAGGTGATTAAAACGATTTCACATCAACAAAAAATCATTTATGTTGGATGAAATTCGATGGCTATCTTAGATTTGGAGACGGATTCGGGTGTTCTCGAGATGAAGGTAAATTGTGGGGTCACCACAGCTTCTCCTTCAACATGTTTTCTGAATGCTTTAGTCAATGAGGAGATTTAGTGATCGAGAAAGAAAGTAATATGAGCAAATACAAAGATGATCCTGTAAGGGATAATACCTCTTGTCCTTGTGTTTGGTCCCCAAGCTTGCTTCTTATTGATTGTTGTTCTAAAGCGTGAATATTGTATTAAGTTGATTTGGTGGTGTTTAACAATTAATATATGGGTTAATATTACTTTTAGTCCCTAAACTTAACAACTAAATCGTTTTGGTACATGTACTATTTTTTATCCACTTTGATACTTGAATTTGATAACTAAGTCCATTTTAATCCCTGAACTTGATAAATATAAAAAAATTAATGACATGACACTCTGAGATTGTGTCACATCATCACTTGAAAATTAAAAAATAATTTTTAAAAAATTTAGGTGATGATGTGACATAATCCCGTTGTACCACATCATCAAATCTTGATGGAATCCAAGTTCAGGGATCAAAATGGATCTAATTGTCAAATTGAAGTACCAAAGAGAACCAAAAAAATATAAATACTAAAGTAAACCTAATTGTCAAGTTCAAAGTCGAAGGAAAATTAAATTCAATTAGAATCTTCAACAACAACTAGAATAAATTCTTTTTGTTTGCCTTAATTGGTTTTTTTTTTATTTGCTCATTTTAACCTTGCTTTTATTTGACTCTTTGTACAAAAATGGAAAAAATATATCATCATGTAGGAACTATCTTCGAAATTTGGTCGGAATAAAGTAATATTTAATCTATAAATTTGATATATTTTAATTTTTTTCGTTTAGATTAGTTCTTAAATTTAAATTCCATCTAGCATATTAAATGATGTGATATAATTACGACGTGTTATCTATTTATTGATTTGACATCACGTCATTAATGATTTTAATAAATAGAATTAAAGATCAGATGCAAAAATCAAATATCTCAATAAAATATTTGTTAAAGTACATGAATTAAATTTAACATTTTAAGTAATTAATTGATTATTTATAGCCCTTCAATAGTGAAAATTTATATTGGTATTAACCTCCAACTTACCATATTTGAAATCTCTAGTTGAAATAGTATCACGAGTTAATTAAATATCATATCAATTTAAAAATAAATAAAAATTACTTTTTTTACTAAAATAATAAATATTAATTTAAAGTTTTTTTATCGTTTTATATTTATAAAATTTATAAAATGTTTACACAGAGTTGAATTTAAACTTAAAATTAATACTATTAATTTTATCATTTCAACTAATATACCTTATTTGATTTTTATATAATTCTTCTATATAATTTTTTTTTTCATTTACATTACGGATGTACCATAATCCAATATTATTCTATGTTACTAATACGTAACAATTGCACAGGACAACCACTCCTTAGCCTTGAAAACAATGCCCATTTCTCAATACTTAAATCCGAATCCATTACCTTCCACCTGAAAAACAAAGCAAAACATAATTAATCAAATTAAGAGGTTGAAGGGATTAGAGCTTCAACTCTTGATTCAATTCATCAATCCAATCACTTAAAAAATAATAAGAATTAATAAATAATTATTTTTATTTTTAAAAATATTTTAAAATTTTTAACAAAATTATATTAAAAAAATGATAAAATAAACAAAAACATGAAAAAAATCCAAAAAATTATTATAAATAAAAAAACTCGATTTTTTTTATTGTATCCAATTTTCAACTAGTTTAAAACCAAAGTTTTAGAATTAGACGAGTGGTCCAATTGGTTAGAACATTGGTTTTTGATTCGATCGGTTTGTACAATTGAATTGAATAAATTGTTAAAGATATAAAAAAAAAACAAAAGAAAAATAGAAAAATCAGTTTGATTAACTAGTTTAACCGGTTCGCGACTCAACCGGTCCAATCTCTTATTTCAAACCGATATTCTAATTAATTATCGGTCCAACCAATCCAGCCAATCAATCCCGTTTGGTTCTGAAAACAACGTTGAAAATAGTTCAAATTATTTTAATTATATGTCATCGTTTAGACCTAATCCAATCCTAAATAGTTATCAACATTTTTTGGGATTTTAGGGTTATTTAAATAGTTGTCAATAGATAAAGATAATATATAACCCAATGAATTATTATAAATAAATACTGAAAACTTGCTTGTATGTGGTTAGTAGACGGTGGAGAAAGACGAGCATCATAGCTTTAGCCATGTTGATTCCCAAGCAAGTCCTTGCTCCCATTCCAAATGCTAAGAAGCTGTATGGCTTACAAAAATGTTCATCCTATGTGGTGCAAAAAACACACACACACACACACACACATTCATCATTCTTCCACGATTTTATAAATCAAATTGGTTGTTTTTTTTAACATAAGCAAGGATACTTACATCAAACCTTGAAGGATTGAAGTTGTTGGGTTCATTGTAGAGCATTGGATCAAGGTGTATTGATCTAGCATCAATGTTTACATTCCACCCTTTCTTTATCTTGTATCCTATTGGGAAAACAATAAAAAACATAAGGTAGATCTATAAATTCTAATTCGAGTTGAATTTAATTAGATTTGATCATATAAACATTTAATAATTTGATAAGATTAATCTAAACTCGAAAATGACTTGAATTCAAGTGTTAAATCCCGAATGAAAAACTCAAAATGATCTGAACTTGAAAAACTTGATTAAGAAACTCGAATGACCCTAATCAAAATTGAGTTAAACTTGAAATAACTTAAACTTAAAACTAACACCAAAGTCAAAAGTTTTTTTTTATAAAGTCAAAAGTTTTTTTTTATAAGTACATAATTATAAATTTTTGGAGGAGTTAAACTATAAATTTGTCATTGAGAAAAGAGGACAAGAATCCTTGTCCCCACCCGTCAAATACAAGATTAATTGAATCCAAAACGATTCAAATCCTATGAAAATTTTAAAATTTGAGTTAATTCAATCCAAATCCAACTTGCTCAATTCACATTAAATTTAATCTTGGTGGTAGAAATCAAACCTTCAATCTCACAGTCTTCGAGTACAAGTCTTGGGAACCATGGTACGACAGATGCCATTCTCAGTGACTCTTTAATCACCTGTTCATCACCTTTCACTTCATTAATATGTTAAGCTATTGCCTGAAGTTGAGAAGAATTTTAAAAAAAATGCACCATTTTCATTTTGCTTACCTTAGAAGCATAGGGCATTTCATTAAGATCGTCCAAAGTAAGAAATGACTTTCTTGAAGTGTTTTCCACAAGTTGATGTTGCTCAGCCTGCTCTAGTCATTAAAAACCAAAAAGTAGAATAAGTTACTTAAATCTAACTGAAATTATCACGTATCATTGGGTTAATATACCATTTGATACTTGAGTTTGGCCTTAATGTTCAATGTATGCTTTAGTAGAAAAATATAAGTATTTAATTGGGACAAAAAACTCAGGTACTAAATTGAACATTGAAGCCAAACTCAAATACTTGTATGGAACAAAGAAAAACTCTAGTATTAATTAAACAAAAAAATTCAGGTACCAAACTGAACATTAAAGCCAAACTCAAATACCAAATTGAACATTGAAGCAAACTCAGGTATCAAATTGAACATTAAAAGCAAACTCAATTACCAAATAATATATTATTTAAATTACTTAAATCTAACTGAAATCGTCAACTACCATAAATTTGGCTCGAGTTAATATATCATTTGGTATTTATGTTTCGCTTGAATTTTCAATTTGATAGACATTTTTTGTCCCAATTTAGTACCTAAGTTTGACTTCTATATTCTATTCGGCATCATGTGATACAATAAATATTTGAGTACCCTAGTATAAAAAATATAGGTACGTAATTGAGACAAAAAAAAAAACTCAATACCACAAATTGACCATTGAAGTCAAACTCAATTACTTATATGGAACAAAGAAAAACTCAAGTATCAATTCAATTACTTATATGGAACAAAGAAAAACTCAAGTATCAATTAGGAAAATAGATGTACCAAATTGAACATTAAAACTAAACTCAAGTACCAAATAGTATATTAACCCATTTGGGTTTTTCTACTTGCCTTGATTGCCTCAAGGGCCTCTTCATTTTCCCCTAGATACTTAACCATCCATGTGATTGCACTTGCTGTTGTATCTTGGCCTGAAATTTGATGAACAAATGCTAATTGAAGATTATGAATGATGAACATTGTAATGAAAGCAAAAAAAAAAAAAAAAAAAGTGGGGGGCGGGGGGGTCACCTGCAATAATCATGGTCAATATATTATCTTGAATCTCTGCATCTGTTAGTCTATGCATTCCATCGAAACTAGAATTGTCATCCTTTGCCAATAGACATTGAAGGAAATCTTTGGAATTAGGGTCTAAACCCATTCTTCTTCTACTAATGATCTTCTCCAATGTGCTCATGATTCTTTTTCTAGCCTGGTTTTGTAATTGGAATTTCAAAGCTTTAGAGCTAAATTATGGGATTCATAGGGTCAATGTAAGAAAAAGGAAACCACAAAGGGTTCTTTTTTAAATTATTATTCTGATTACCTGAAGGCCTTTGTAGAATCCTGTCCAAGGAAACCTCAAAGGGAATGCAAGCATCGCTTTACAAACTTGACTTACATCTTTTTGCAATAACTCTAGCTCTACTCCACTTTCCAAACTTAGCAACATTTTGCACATTGCCTTGAATGTTATCTACACCCAATTCAATTTTCAATCTATCAAATAATAATCTCTATATATTTTTGATGTTATGTTAATTTCTTTTAAAAATATTGTATTCTTTAGTCTTGGAACTAAAGAATACTAAAGTATTACAGGTAAGAATACTTGAGCGCATCAAGATAACATATTTTTTAATCACACATCTTAAAGCATGTGTTGAGAGTCTTTCAAAACTGAACTATTCTCTCACGTAAGGTACCTATATAGCAAGTTCTAGTCTATAAATCTCTCATCCATACTATCTTCATTATTGTACTTGGCTTGCCTAAGCACTTATATTGCTCGACCCTCAGGGCTCTCATCATCATTATGCGAACCTCTCCCTTTACTCATCGTACTAATTTTTACTTCAACATTGTTTATTAACATAATTCCCCAATATTTGCTACTTGTAGTTGGGGCTTAACATTGTAAAAGGCCACAAAGCATTCAAGAGAAATAAAATTTGTTATACTTACACTTGGCAAGTTCACCTCATGTACTAATCACTTTACTAGCTAACGTCATAGATAAGTGATTCTTGTAAGCTAAGACAACCTACAAGCCCAAGACCTGCGAACTCAAAACTCTATGAGTTGAAGTCCTCGAAAAATTACACGATGGGGACTTTTAATGTGGATAGAATACCTATCACTTGTACATCATATATATTCGTTGGTTTGACATTACAACCATACCTACGATAAAGGGCATCAATAGGTTAGTTGAGTTGTATAAATTATGAAATTAATATGAGAATGACACGTGGTGTCTAAGGAATGACTAGAGATACCCTTTTTAAGGCCCATAGACTTTAGAATAAAACAACTCTCTTCCATCACACACTTTTAGCTATCTCTCTCTCTCTTCTTGAACTCTAATTTCTTAGGAGACTCAAATCTCAATCATCTTTAATTACCTATAACTCTCCGCCTGACAGATGAACCGTCATGAACCACAACAATCCCAACCTTATATCGACCAAATTAAAAGAGCAGCCCATCATGCCAAATCATGTATACATCTAAATCTTGATCCAAGAAAAGGATGTTTCATTGGCAAACCTTTAAAGCTTCATCAAGTACTATGATAGTGCCACCATGTTCCCACCCATTGAGAGCATCAACAACGAGTTGGTCGAACTGTTTAACCAACAACGATATGGAATTCGAGGAGAACAAGTTGATTAGCCTCGCACGAAGTACCTTATGATGGTGGGGCGAAGCACAAAGCAAGCTTTGATTCCCCACTAGCTCAGCAATTGACTTTATGTACCTCTTTGTGAATCGACCCAGTTCATTGTTTAGTATTGTTTTGGCTGATTCGGTGCTCTTTACAAACACATGCGTCTCGCCAAATATGTTGGTTTTGAAGCAATTCCCGTATCTGTTTTACAAAATGGCTCTTTCAGCAAAATTTGATAGTGAATCCCATTGAAAACAACAACACATTCATTTGCAAATTGTTGAAGAAAATTATATTCTTTTTATCAACTCGATTGGATGCTTCGGAAATTTGGGTTATAGAAAAAAATGTGCGAAACCCCTCAAGTCGATGCTTATTCCCCAAAGAAGTGTGGGTCTTAAAAACAAGGTTTTGTTAGACTTTTTCATGAAAGCTGTGCTTTGGAAACATAGTTGAGGAATCTCAAACAATTTAGTTTAGTATAAGTGGGAAGCCACAAAATTTTTATGGGGTCTAAATTTAGTTATATTATGAGTTAAAATGTAATTTTATAATTTCAATAACTCATATTTTTATAATTTTAAATGATTAAATTAAAATTTTATCATCTTTGAGGAGTTAAAATGTGATTTTACTATTTATTAAATTAAATTCTTGTAAAATTTAAAGGATTTAATAAAAAAAACCAATGGTTGTTCAATTTGGGATTTGAGTTTGATTTTAATGTTCAATTTGGTACTTGATCTTAGCTTCAATGTTCAATTTGATATCTAGACCGATTTACATAATATGACCTAATAAATATTTGATATTTGTGCTCTACTAAAAAAAGTAAAGTAATTAGGAAAAAAAAGGTCGTGTATTAAATTGAACATTAAAATTAAACTCAAGTATGTAATTGAGACAAAAAAAACTTAGGTCTTAAATTGAAAAAAAATAAGGTACCAAAATAAACATTGAAGATAAACTTAAATACTTAATTGAAAAAAAAAGACTGAAAGTTATTGAAACCAAATTCAAGTATCAAATATGATATTAACCCTTTGAAAACAAAGGCATGCACCATATTCGTACATACCTTTCACTTCGTACACGTACGAAGTCATAAAAACCTTTGTCACCATTAATGGCTGCCATAAACTGGATAGTTTCTCCGATAAACGGCAACCCAAGACTCCCCGGAGGAATATTACTGGTCCCGGAATATTCCCCGTTAAGCTGCCGCAGCACCATCTTCTTCCACAGCTCGCTCGCAACAAAAACAAAGGCACCAACACCCAAAATTGCGTATAAACAAAGGCCATAAGGACCTACTTCCACCAAAACCTCAAACATTTTTGTTCCTTTTTTCTACTATACTCTCATTTGAGAGGGGATGATATTGATCATCAACAACTTCAAGATTTCATTATATGCTTATCTGAAAAGCCTTTGAAAATTTCATATTGAATCATTGAATGGGAAAAAAGCACGTTTACGGTTTAAAAAAAATGATATGTTGGTGTATTGGCCTACAATGATTTTGCCTATGGTGCTTGAAATCATTGGTTTTCCTCTATTTTCAATGCTTAGTGGACTTCGTGTGGATGTTAGTACTCTCTAGAGTAGTGGCACTAGGAAGTTTCTGATCCGGTTGGGTTTAGACCGTGTTAATGTACAATCAATGGCAGATTTTGGGAATAATTTTAGGGGTTTAATAAAAATTTTCAAAAATTTTAAGAGTTTAATAAGATTATTTTTAAAAAAAATTAGGATTTAATTAAAATTTTTAAAAATTTTGTGAGATTATTGAGAATTTTCAAAAATTTTAAAAGAGCTTAATTTTTTTTAAAAGACATATTGAAAATTTTCAAAAGTTTAGGATAAGGGCTAATTAAAATTTTTAAAAAAATTTAAGTGAGAAATGAAATTTTCCAAAAATGTTGGCCCCTTGGCCACCATTAATTTAAGAATAAATATTTATTAAAAAAAAGGAAAAAATATATGATATTTAGTAACTTTATATTTTTTTTATTCCAAAAATAAGTTTGAATATTTTAAAAATTTATCCATAGTTATAAATAAATAATTAAAATTTATCTAGGCCAATTTATATTAATTTAATAAAAATATATTAATTTTTATTTAATATTTAGTAATTTTATATCTTTAATTAAATTTTCATGCCATAAACAACCTCACATATTTTTTAATATTTAGGTTATATTCTTATATATCTAGTTTTTATATGATATATATTATATAATATATATATAAATAAAAGAAATTTAACATATTTTGAAATCGAACCCGCTAGGTACTTGATTCTTGAAGTCTAAGCTTTGAGCTTAATAAATCATTTTAAAATTTAAGCAGATTTTTGAACTTGAATGGATAATTGTAATGTTTTAAAATCGGATTGGTGGTTTAATCGTTCAAACTATTAGTTTCTCTTTCGATTACCGGTCTAACAATAATTAAATTTAAAATATTTAAAAAAATTATAAACGGATTCAATTGTCAATTTTTATCTTGATTTTTTGGTTTGCTTGAAAGTCGATTCAATTCTTTTATCTGGACCAGCATACCAATTAATTCAATCGGTTTGATTGATCAATTCAATTCAATTCCAATAACATAAACTTAACAAGAAAAAACACACAAAAAAACATAACACGCGTCAATTAACTAAATTATACGAAGCCAATATGAATCGTGATGGGATATTGAGAATATGTGTATCAAAATACAATCCCATTACAATGGCTGGTTTCTACTGTGATGGAACTTATTGCGATTTCCAATTTGATTATGGTTTTACCACTTCTTAGTGAGGGCCATCACCAAATTGATGTACTTGGTTCTAGACTTGGACAAGTGAGTCCCAACAATGTCTCCATATCTAATGAACAAATCATCCATGACATCAGGTTCGAGTCCGAAGTGAGATTGGAGCATCGATTCAACAACAGCTCGGATGGCTTTGGCCACTCGTCGTCCGACCGATAGCTTCCCATGAGGGGTATGGATATCGGTCACAGCACCGCCATCCCAATCGATTTCGAAAGCTTCAAGGCGATCAATGGTGAAGGACCCTTCTTTTTGTATCTCATCTTTTATTTCCTCAGTGCATGGAGCATAGTATGGGGCATTGAAAGAATCAAGTTTTTCCTCTTCAATTCGACCCTAGAAAAAGTTCAATAAGATATATTAGTCTTATAGATATTTGGAAAAAGTTCAATAAATTAATTAGTTAAATATATTATGATTTGGTCCTTAAATTATACTACTTTTTTTTTATCTCATATTAATACCTAAACTATTACTTACACATGACGCACCACGTGATGTTCCTTTACACAATAATTGATGACGTGATATCCGTTACAATAATATTCAAAATTCAAAAGGAAAATATAAAATATAAAATATCTAATATATATATATATATAGAAATTCAAAATATATGTTAAATCAACCTAGAAAGCTCAGTCCATATATATACTTCCACCTTTTACTGATTTAGACCATTCAAGAATTTTATTCTTCTCTACGTCTTCAGGTGATTCTTTTCATAAGTGATAAAAAGAAAAGAGCTAATAATAACATGAAAAATCCCAAAATTTTGGTAAAGTTTGAGATTTAATCCTTACCCCTAAAAAAGTGTAAAAAAAAATTAAATTATTATTTTTAATTTAAGAATTTTAGTTTAATTTTAAAATTGTCAATACTTCATGTCAAAATTTGTCAACATGACATGGTAATATATAATTGACTGAAAATAAATATGGTAAGTTGAATTTTTTTATAGAAATTAATCAATCAACAATAAATAGGACGTGAATACGAGCATGTTTTTCTTCTAATTTAAATTTTATTTTTTTATTATAAGGATTAAATCTCAAATTTTATTAAAGTAGAAAGACTAACGATATATTTTAACATTTTTATTCTCTTTTGCGGTAAAAAGTATTGTAGCATGACGTGAACTCGATTACGAATTGTTTCACAATTTAATTGTCTCGATTGTCTAAATAAATAAATAAAATTAAAAGGTTGTGGAATTTTAAATGAGAATAAAATGGACAAATTTGAAGTCTTAAAGTCCACATACAAAACGTTGCATGGCTTTAATCGATTCTCATCTTGCATTTAAACCTTTCGAGTTTGTCCCAATCTCGCGACTTTTAATCGAGTGTGATACCCACATTGTGAGTATGAAATAATCTAGTTGTAAATTTATGAGACTAAATAAAAGCAGACTTGAAAAATATAAACTCAAAGTCTAACCTAAAGCAGACTAGGTCAATCGAGCTGAGCATGCCACCCTAGTGATGAGCACCACTATTAGGGGCGAAGTAAAAAAAAAAAAAGTGAAAATTATATTGTAATTTTTATAATAGTAAAAATATAATTTTATTATTTTAATAATTTATATTTTTATAATTTTTAAAAAATTAAATTAAATTATTATTATTTTATTTTTACTAAATTAAAATTTTAAAAATTTTGAAGAGTATGAATGAAAATTTTTCATTTTACGGTACGCAGCTGACCACTGCATGCATGTAATTAAATCAAAACATTGAAAAGAAAAAAAAGCAATATATATACCTCTCTAGCCAAGCTCATGATTGCTTGGGCCAACAGCTCCCATTGGTAGCAGCTATTTTCGGTGGTGGGATCGGTGGAGCTCCGGCCCATGAAAGAAAGGACCATGCGGCCACCTGCAACCAGTTCCCGGGAACGTGACTTTATAAACAGTGAAAAGTCATTTCGGAACTGCAGCAAGTAAGCATCCACCACACTCTGTGGGCTGCTCTTTGAAATATACAGCTTTCCCTTATTCAATCGTTTAAGAGCATTGCTCTCCAACCCGGCCGGAACCTGTAATATTCAACGAGTAAATATCTTTCATGTTGGTTTTACAGTTTTGAGTAAAATTTAAATTCGGGTTAAGTATTATAAGCACCAACCTGTGAGAGCCAATGAAGACTAGAAGAAGAATGCACGAAATGCAAGCTGTTAGTAGGGAACAATCTACCATAGAAAGACCCCGGGGCACCCAATATGAAACAAGACTCGCACTCGAGACCTTTCTCTTCCTTAAGTCTATCGTAGAATGCTGGTAACGACATGAATATGTTGTTGAAATCATTGCTATAAAGATCATTCAAGAATACCCTGAACTCCGATACCATCCGCCGACCAAGAAGACGATTCGCAGCTTCCACCGTGTCCATGATCTCGGAGATTACTGATAACGAGTTCGGTCCCGACGAGCAACCTAAGTCCGCAATTCCCATGCTTTCTATCACATTGTTGCATAACATTTCTAGCACTGCTTCTTTCATGATTGGTTTACCAACAGATATGATTTTGCTCTTGAAAAACCATGAAAATTTTGAAAAAAGAAAATTTTATGAACAGTAAAACATACATAAATAATGCATTGGTTTCGAAAAAAAAAATCCAAATATTAAAAAAAAAAACAAAAAACCTGAACAGTGGAGTTCTTTGCATAGCTAGTGTCCCCATTGCCTTTGTTCATGTGAAGTACTTGCATTGTTAGCAACTTAATTGCTTTTGCCTCACTACTTTTGTTTGTTCCATTTCCAAGGCAAAATGAAGAGCACCCTTTATATAGAATGGCAAATATTGAAAAGAAATAAAGTTATGAATGTGATAGGTCAAGTCTGGTAGGTCCATTAATAAAATATTTCAAAAGATTTCATGATTTCTTTTTATATATTTCCTGCAATTTGATAAGAAAAATTGAGCATTGAATATATTGTCCATGCATGAAACATGCAAATGAGAATAAAAAAATTTTGAGAATTTATGAATAAATATCAATAAATTTATTTAAGTGTAATTAAATATTAATTATAATTATTATATTTTTTATTTTTGAGTTTGGAGTTTATGGTTTAAATTTTAGGAGTTTTGAGTTTTTTTTTTAGATATAGTTATTAGTATTTATTCATAACTCCTTCACTATTTTTTTTTTACTAATAGGTTGGGAGTTCAATCCCACCCTTGAGAATGTAGCACATTTTATGGCTAGTCTTTTACCTCTTTGAAGAGCACCTTCGACCAAAAAAAAAATCCAACCTTTGTGTTATACCAAATTCAACATGTGAATGAATATCTAGAAAATATCAACCAAAAACCTAATCATGTAATCTTTTGAAGTCTGTATTAATACGAGTGAATGTTTGATGCACTACCAGTGCATGAATTGCATGCAATATTAATGAACAATAATATAACATCTCATCGCTAATGAAATTTAAAAAAATAACGGAGGACTTATAAATAACGTTGTTAGTCTTCCTTAAAGTTATGACATAATTTAAAAAATAATCATTTAAGCATTCATTTATCATGTAAATCTATTATTAATTGAACATGATTAATATAGCTATGCAACTGAATAACGACTTTATACTAAGATCTCTGCCTACCTCTTATATTCGCCTCTAAATGTACTATATGAGGTTACTTGTTTTTTTTCTTTAAAAGCACATGTCGAAAAAGCATTGGTGAATTTATCCTCATGTCTTAGAAAGCTTTAGTAACAATGGGGGACCGAATCCATAGATGAAGTAAACATAAAAATTGGGAACCTAATCAAAAAAGCATATGCTAAGAAAACTAGATCAAAATATTCTTCAATTAATATCAACACATTTATTTCAAACATTGCATGCCCTTTACTTGTTGGAACCAATTTGCAGTTGTTTTCTGTACAGGAAGAAGGATAATTATTTAATTCGTATATGAGTTTGAGATTTTTTCTTCATATTTTTGTTATTTTTTGGTCCAATGTGATATTATAAAAGTTATACATTCTAAAAGATAACAATGTTTAATTCGGATTTTAGAGTTGATTTAAAGAAAATTTGTAATTAACTAATAATATTATAAATTAATTTTAATTAAATTAAATTTAAAATCCAAATTAAATTAGATTCATGAAACTGTATTTGACAAATTAAACGCAAAATTAAGCGAATTCATAATCAACATTAAGTTTATTCTATTAACAAAATTATGAAAGATTTAAACCTAATAGTATTAACAATTAACTTTCATCAAATCAACTTTAAAATTAGAATTAAACATTAAAAAAATAACACCGTTAAATATATAACTTTTGTCAAATATAAATAATAGATTTGATCAAAAATAACAATACAAGTACCACATTAAAAAATATCAAAACCGGATACCAAATAATATATTAAATTTTAATTTATATTTAAAAATTAAAGTTAAATAAAGGAGCTAGATAATCTTCGAAACAACTTTCCTTGTCTATGTAGGCAAATCAGTCTATCATTGAATGCCACTTGGAAATTTAATCACTTAATATTAATTAATGAAGTGTCATAATGATTGTCTACGTGGACAAACAAACCATTTAATGCCACACTACAACTCATCAAATTAAGAAAACTTTGATAATTTCAATTATTGAATTTTAAAAATTTCAAATTGAAATAGTATACATGAATTTTAATTGATGAAATTATATATATTTTGTAAAAAATTAGTTCCTCCGCATTTTGTAATTCAATTATTATTATACTGGCTAAGAGTTTTAAAGTTACTTTATACTCAAAACGAGGATTAAACCTTCGACCATTAATTAAGATAAAAAATATCATTACCGTCTCACTTAACTCCTGTGATTAATTGAATCAATTTGTATACAATTTGATGATATACAAATGATTTTAAGAGTATTAAACAATTTACAAACGTAATTGAGTGAATTATATAATTAATCATAAAATTATTACTGAATCAATCAATTTATAAATGTAATGAGTATTTAATTATTTAACAATTTTTCTAATTTAGTTATATTTTAAGTTTAAATCATGTCGAATTTTAATTTTTTTTATATCCAAGCTTAGATGATATAAATCTAAAATAATTCAATTTTGAAGCTATTAAAATTTGCTTAAATCTAGCTTTTAACTTGAATTTGAGTTAAAACTCGATTAATTTTAAAAATATTTTGTAAAAATTTAATAAAAGTAATATGTACATGCAAATTTGAATTTTTTTTTATTGAATTTCTAGGTAAGAAAAAGAATTACAGGCAGAAGGGAATGGTCCACTCACATGTGATTAAAATTTCTCTGCATATTTCACTTTTCGAAGCAATTTAATGTGCAGGCAGAAGAGACTGGTTCTCTCACATGTAATTAAAATTTCTCTGCATTGCTCACTTTCCAAAGCAATACTTTTCCAATGATTGAAACGATTGGGCAATAGAAAGCATGACAGACGTTCGATTATTCGTTTATATTTGCAGGTTGTTAAAAATATAAATTAAAAAAAAACTAACATTATGTTGATTTAAAATATAGGTCGAGCTCGAATTTAAATATTTAAAGTTTGAGTTTGATCTATTTTTTAATTTATAATATTACTTTTATGTAAAAATTAAATAATGTTAATATGATTATGTAAAAAATTTCAATAAATAAAAAATGTATAAAATTATTAGATGTTAAAATAATATAATATAAATGTTTTTTCAAAAATTAAAAAAGTAATACGTGTGGGTTTTAAATGATCTTGGGTTAGTTTTTTGCAAATATAGGAGGGTTTTGATAAAATTTTAAACCTATATTTCAGGCCAGACTGGGTTTGGGTAAACACAAAGTATGTTAATATCATGTTTAGGGTCAGCCCAAATTCGACTCAATCCGACCCATAAGCACCTCTAAACATGATAAATGTGTATCAATTATGTAAAACTTAATCTAATATAGATTATTGTTGTATATAATATAGATATACAGTATATACATATTTGCAACAATCTCATAATGTACATTCCATGAAAGAAAGAAAGAAAGAAGGAAGGAAGGAAGATAAAGACATGCACTAAGTATGAGATGATCATCAATTTGAATTGTGAAACACAAATCATCAAGTTGGTTCAAGGATATTACCATTAATGCCTAAGGGATAAATTTTGATATTCAAAACTTTCTTTTCAAACCAAATAATGGTGCTGTTTGAGTAGGAGTCGGAAAAAGGTTGTATGCTTTAAAAGAGCTATGTAGGTACAATAAGGTTATTTGAATAGCATTGAATTGGGGGATTGAAAGATTGGAGTATCAGTACGAAGAAGAGCATTGAATTGGACAAAAAAATATCAGTTGTAATGAATTTTTAGTGATTTATTTAATCGAACGAAACGAATCAATTAGATTAATAAATTGATGATTTGATCGGTTCGACCATTTATCCAATCTTAAAAACCTTGAGATACCTCTTGATACTTTATATATAGACATTAATAATCAGATTTGAGAGATGACTTGAGTTCTTCAATTATGAGTGAAATATTTTATACAAAATCATTATTTCATTTTCGAGTGTTTTCATTTGAATTTATTTTGGTTTAAAAACAATTTAAAAGTGCTATACGAATTGTTTTGTTTGAACAAAGACATTGTATTATGAGAATAATATTTCTTGTTTATTTTGTACAAAAATAAGAAATATTTATTTTTTTAAAAAAAATTCGAAACAAGTTGTCTGTATAATTTGTAATTTTTTTTGGATCCAATCAAAATTTTTCATACAATAATTATTACCATGTCACCATTTATATGCATACATAATTTTTTTTTCATAAAATTTTACTGAACTGCGTGTGTTTGATTAAAGATTTACATTCAAGTCTTTAATTTACATTAATCTCAAATTTGATCTCTCGAAAATTCTACATTTTATATGTATAAACTTTTCATTAAAAAATGTTTAAAAAAAGTGAATGGATTATTAAAATCTAGTTGTAAGCAGGTTTGTTCATGAGTCCAACCAAATGCCCGTTTGAAAAGTGGGAGGGTTTTGATAAAAATATAAGCTCGAAAAATGGATTTCGACAAAAAAATAAGATCTGTTTAAAAAATAGGTCGAGCCTCGAGTAAGGCTTTTTTGGCTAGAGCTCGGTCCAGTCTAGCCTAAATTTGCAAAAAGAAAATTTTGTTGTTTTCTTGTTATTTTTTTATTGTTTTGTTGTTATTTTCTTAATGTTTTCTCACTATTTTGCTATCATTTCACTACTATGTTGCTACTATTTTATTGTTATTGTTTGGATATTGTATAACTCTTATTTTATTATTAATTTTGTTACTATTTTAGAGGCATTTGCTTGTTAAGTTATACCTATCTTAGTATTATTTAAATATACATATTTTTTTAATTTATTTTCAATTTTCAAGGAAACATTTATTTTAATATTTTTAATATTTTTGATGTAGTATATTTTTTAAAATATATATATAAATTAATACGGGCGGGTCAGGTTCGAATTTTATCATTTTTATCTAGGGTCAAATTTGAACAAAATTTTAGACCCATTTTTAAGAGCTGGCTCAAGCCCGAACCTAATAAACGGATCTAAGATTTTGATTAGGCCGTGCGGAACTCGATTCAGTTCGACCCATGGAGAGGATTTAAGCTTTTGAAATGTTTTAAGCTATTCTTCTCCAAATTGTGCAATAATTTTTCCATGAGTAATTCTAATCAATTAGGACCATTAATTTTAATTAAATATGCATAATCTTAATTTAGGAAAATATTCTTGCTTGAGTCATGCGAAGAAAAAAGAGAAAAAAAGAATCCCAAAATTCATTTAATTTCCCTTAATTTCCTATCCAATAAGGTCATCTAATATCTATTTTAGTTCTTTTTCAATATTAATAGGTAGACACTTTTATAACTCTCTTCAATACTAACTCAAATAGCATATATGCCATTGACAAACTCTTAAAATCTATGGGCTCGACAATACATAGAGGTGTGATTCACCATCCATTAATAATTAAGAAAGAAATCTCCAAAGAATCTTTCAAGTTCTTTTTGTCAAAATATGTTGTTAGTGGTACAATCATCAAAACGTTTAGCGTTTATGTCATGTCAATTATATGTAAAATAATATGAGAGCAACCTAATCAACATGGCAGGTTATAAAATTTTGACAAAAATATTATCTGTCTTAATAGTTGAACTAAGATTTTGTAATCGAAAAAGAGAATTTAATTTTCAAAATTTTAAGTACATAGACTAAAACGCAAAATCTAATAAAATATAAGGACTTGCGACATATTTTAATCATTCTTTTACTTCCTTTTATGCTCAAGTGATGAAGATAAAAGGGTTGATAAGGTGTCTCTTTCATTCATCTTTGACTATTTAGTTGACAAAGGAAAGCAAACAAGAGGCATTCATAAAGTGAAAAATAAGAATCTTTAAAAAGTTTGATTACAAAATTTCATCCATTATTTTGAAACTTATTTATGAAACATGTATAATTTATGGGTAAGAAAGATATTCTCGTTTCTTGAGGATGATGTATTTTGTATATTATCAACAATATTTAATTGAACCCAGATAGATCATTAAATTGGAGGGAAATTGGAATTTAGAATTTCATTATGGACTAGATTGGAATGGAAATGAAGTATGAGGGGTTAAATGTAAAATTAGACCTTTGTTATAATATTATGTTGGAGGACTTTTGGGGTTAATAAACCATGAGAAATGGGAAATCACATATTAACTTGAAACTTAATTTTTATGAATGAATTGTGGTGAGGAGGTAAAATGGACATCATATTAGAATTTGTGATTAATGGAAATTAGATTAAAGTGAGGTTTAATTCTAACCATTAAATTGCCATTAACTTTGTTAGAAGTAATATTAGCCACAAGATTAGGTTAGTGGAATAACATGGAGAAAGCAATATGAAAATGAAAGGAAGAATAAGGAACTTTGTCACTCTCATGCATATAGCTGGTTCAAGTGGAGTAAAAGGTGTTAAAAACATGGAATGGTGGCAATAGGTTAGATTGACATGTAGCCCACAATGCATGTATGAGAACGATGGCGTGAGGGGGAAGTAGTAATAAACCATTTTATGCATTTACATTCACATGACAAGAGAGAGGATAGAGTGACAACAAGCATTTTTGAAGACCCTTCTTTTATCATTTGACCAAGAGGAAATTGTACAGAAAAACTTGTCATCTTCATCCCATCCTTTCCTTGCATCAATCTATTAGGTTTTCATGATACCATAGAAAGACCTCACCACCTTGGTCACTGGAAGATTATTACTCATCAAAGGAAGTGTTGATTTGAAGGAGAATGTGAATGGAGAAGCTAGGTTTTAAAGTTGAGGTGTTAAAGTGGTGAAGGGTGAGAAAGTATGGTTAAGTTGCATTCATGTTTAAAGATATGTATTAGAATTATATTACATGTTATCTACTTTGCGAATTGTGATTGGTTTGTGTTATTATATGTGTTTTGTGAAGATAAAGTGTGTTAGAGTTGCGTGATTTAAATTCCTGTTAAAATAAAATATAAGTAGTAAGATAGGAGATTTGCGAGCTGCACAAGTGGAATCCGTAATTAGACTTTGATTAGAATATGATTTTACAAATCTATAAATAAACATAGTCTATACTCTTCTTGTATCCTTCTGTCTGTAGTTTTTTCCCGAAAAGGTTTTTACGTTCTCTCTTTCTTTGCGATTCATTGTCATTATCAATGTTTAACTTTCACAAAGTGATTGAGGGATGTGGTGGAACCAAGGGTAAAGAGAAGGTTCTTTGTTAATCAATATTTATTAATCAAGACCTTTCATCAGTTTACTTGCCAATTTAGATCTAACGTGAACCATATTGAATACACTTAAATTAAGTTGTGAAAACGCACGCACCATTACATGTATAACTTGAATCTAACAAATTGAAAAATAAAATTTAGAAGGAAATTTTTAACATGTTATATCGAAGTTGTCCATATAATAAGTACAAACCTATTAATAATCCAAATCATATTTAAATTAACATTTAACGCCCAAATTAATTAAGCTGACGGAAGGACTTGATCGATACAATATTAATATTTCGAGTATTCAATTAAAATATTTTAAAATTAAAGAAGCAATAGAATAAACACTATTAAATTATAATCTTACACTGGAATGGAAATCCTAAAATTAATAAAAACCTATTTGAGCTGTGCAGCCAAAAAGAATTTTCAATTTCAATTTCAATTTTCAATTTTGTTTTACAGTCAACTAAAAGCTGAGCTAATACTGATTACAGTCTCGCCATTTTCCATTAAAAGAAAATTAAAATTAAAAAGTAAAGCCGTCCTGTCAAAATTTTTTCTCTAATTAGTAATTTTCAAGACGAAGATGATGATGATGATGATGATGATGATGATAAGCTACAACGCTTTGTTTTCACTTATTAACTCATTCTCGATTTTATCGATTTTTTACAGCTTTTAATTTACTCTACATTGTAGAAATTTCCCGATCAGGTATTTGATTCGTTTCAATTTCTTTTTTTGAATTTTTAGCTATTGTGTTTTTGTTGATTAGTTTATGAATCGCAGCCGTAGTAGATTAAAATGGAGATGGTGATTTTAGACAAAGAGGATGCGGTTGATTGGGTTTATAGAGGTGAAGGAGCTGCTAATCTTGTTCTCGCTTACACTGGATCATCTCCCTCATTTGTAAGTAATTTTGAATTTTATTCAAAAAATCTGATATTGGAAATGTTAGTATCATGGTTGCTTATTTTATTTTTGGTTTGGGATTTTGTTGATATAATGATGAAAAAAGATTGGGAAAGTGATGAGAATACAAAAGTCACAACGTAAGGGGAAAAGTAGAGTGAACGAAAATGAAGTTCTAACAGCGCATGAACGGCTTCTTTGGCGAGAATATAAGGAGCTAATGGTGTGGCCAAACAGAGAGATTGTACAGCAGCTTTATGTCAAGCATGTAATGAGCCCATTGTTAGGACCACAACATGTCGATGCCGGGGTATTGTCAAATAGATATATGTACTACTTATCATAATTCTGATTTCAGTTTTTTTGAGCTTTTTATAATTTGCATATTGATTGATACTTAATGTGTTTGGTTCTGAGCTTGGCAGATGCGTGTTCGTGTAACTAAGGAATTCCTCTTGTCAGTTGAGAAGAATGTGACTTGTCGTCGGCCTGCTTGTCGAATTGATTCATCACAGGTTGATGTGAATCGTGATTCTGTTCTGATCATATCGGATCATTCAGTCTTTATGAACGGTAAATTTCAATCTTTTCCTTATAAATTTTGATGCTTTGTCTCATGTTTTTAGAAATGTTAAGGGAGGATATATTTTTTTCTCACTCTTACAGACAGTGGAAAATAGGACTTCTTAATCTTGTTCAGCTAAGTTTAGTTAGATGGGTTTATAGCTACCTTCCAATCTAGAATGCTGGTGCCAAAATATTTTCCTGATAGAGTTTGATGGCAAGGAAAGGACTAGGAATTGGCTCTCTATATGTTTTCTATATGGAATTTTGTACATCTAAAATTACTTTGAGCAAAGTAGCCAGATGAAGATTCTTTTTTCTTAATGTGATTTTTTAACTAGATTGGTAAATGGTAACTTGTACCTGCGCAATGTGTTTATGTGCGAAAATCCAACAGTTTGAGAAGAGCTTATAGACATGTATGTGGTCTTCCTCAATTTCATTTTCCTAGAACTTAGCTCTGATGTCAAATGCAAGTACTTGAATATAACCAAATATGAAACTGGGTTCCATTAAAAAATAATATTTACGTTATGCAATATGGTAAAGCCTTCATTAGGATTTCATATTATTGCACTTTCTTTATTTCAGGTACTGTTAAAGGTGGACCATGTATAACAGTTGAGATAAAGGTGGATACCTTTTTATGTCTTTTTTCCCTCAATATCTGTGTTATCAACTACGTTTGTGTCTGTTATGCATTTTCATTCACTCTACTAAAGTTTTACTTTCCATTTGTTTCGGTGAAGTAGCCCAAATGTGGATTTCTCCCAATTTCAAGATTCATAGCTGAAGAAAATGCTGTTAAAAGAACTCTAAGTCGATTTAAAATGCACCAAGAACTGAAGTTGCATAATCAAGAGGTACCTTTTGTTTCTTTATATTTTATCGTTTACTTAGTTATTTAATTATTAATTTGTGTGTGTGCTAAGTCACTATTATGTCCACATGCAAGAGAAGAGTGTCTATTCTGGCCCCTTTCTTCCCCTGATAGCTAATATGGTCATTTTTTGTTAATATTTATGTTTATTCTCACTTCCTTAATATTTCTGACATTTCAAAAATATTTACAGATTTCAGAATATAGTGAATATAATCCACTGGATTTGTTCTCTGGATCCCTAGACAGGATATGCAAGGCTATTGAAGCTCTATATGCCACCCCTCAGAATAATTTCCGTGTATTTCTGAATGGCTCTATCGTATTCGGGGGCTTGGGTGGTGGTGCAGGCAGTACTACTGTTCTGGTCGGTGAGGCCTTTGAAGATTCACTCAAGGATGTCATTAAGGCAGATGATGGCATGTGCAAAACTAGCTTTATACAGCTTGTTGCTGAGACAGTTTACAGTTCGGGAGTATTAGATCAACTTCTTGAAGTTCAGAAGCTCGATGCTTATGACATTGAAGGGGCAATTCATGCATATTATAACATAATTTCTCAACCTTGTATGGTTTGTAGAGAACTGAGTAAAGATAAATTATCAAACCGTCATACTTCTTTGCATTCCATTCCTTTGGAAGAAAGCTTGAAGATTGTGAAGGATTATTTGATATCTGCTACTGTAAAGGACTGTAGTTTGATGATTAGTTTTAGACCAATGGTTGATGGAGATGTGCTATCTGAATCTTCTCACAGTACTGTATATCTAGGATCAACTAAGCAAGTTTTTGAGTACAAGGTAGACTTTCTTGCCATTCTCAGTTGCATCTTCTGTCCATTATTAAAGCTCAAATATTTTATTTAGTATTTTCATGGCATTTGAAAAGGAATCTCTTGAAATGCTTTTTTTGATACGCTTTGGTCTTCTTGTTCAAAACCGTTTGAGGTTCTAAAGTCAATACCGTTTTATGGTTTGCAAATATATTTTTGCTGTGGATTTAGTAGTTTGCTCAATCTTTGTAACAAATCCAGAGAAAACATCATATAGCTCTCTGTTTTAATATAGTAAGGAAATTGTTTTGGGCTGAAATTGAAGTCCTTTATGACAAGGTTTGCTACTTTCTTCTCGTGTTACTGTATATCTTATCTAAGTTGCAAATTTCTAGGTGTATTTCATTGATCTGGATTTGAAACCTTTGAAGAAAATGGAGGACTATTACAAGTTAGATAAGAAGATTGTCAACTGTTATTGTCAGATGGCAAAAACTGAGCATAAAAGGTGATAAAGCTGCTAGAAGGGACACATATGAAGAAGTATTGACATAAAAGATGTGCTTTAAAAGACATTTTCTTTTCCTGAAGATTTGTACTGGTAAGTGCAATTAGTTCTTATATGTTTCGTAGAAGTAAAGTTAGTGAATATGAGAATTACTTGGGCTCAAGTTCTTCCTTCACCTCATTTTGCAACTTTTGGATTTCCCTTTGAGAAACTAATTTATTGCTGTATATTTTGCTTAGAGATTTATGCTTGTTTATTTTATTATTATTATTTTCTTTCTTCTTATGTGGAAATGAAATGGTCCTCTACTTTCACAGCAGTTGCGTATTGATTTATGGTCAGATTTGCCTATGAGAGGGGCTACTTGGTTGGAATGCTTGTCCAATTTGTTGTATAACGCCCAGCATAACATGGACTTTCTCGAAATCAGATATGCTATGCATAACTCTGAAATTTGCTATCCAGTTTGTCTTACTCTTACCATAGGATAGTTGATAATTTACCAGAAATGTTACTCCTATACTTTGTTCTTTCTAGCCTATAAATAATTTATCATTTTTTATAGAACTACACTATTTTTCAACCCTTGAAGGAAAATTCGTTTTTTACTGGGGTTTTGCTAGACCAGTTTGCCATTGAACTTTTCCTGTTTATATCGCTTCTGTTTTCAGTTTTGCTAGTATCATGTAGAAAGATGATTATTCATGCTTGAAAGAGTTAATGCATTTGCACTCAAAACATTATGTAGTTGTAATGCTTACAATACATGCATGTCATCTGGTTTCAGGAGTGTGGGTTCATTCCATGACCAGCGGGAGCTTCACAAGAGAGAAAAAGAGAAAATGATAAGACTGCAAGGGTTTGGGCTAACAGGGAAAATGATGTATCAACTATCAACCACTTACCGCCATTATATCATGAGCCCGCGCAGCCAATTAATTCATACAGCTGGATATTGAAATTACTGTTTTTAGTGGAAGCTTTGATGGTATTTTATGGTGGTGAAAATTGAAGTTATTAGCAGACTTTCTTAAATGCACTCTTCCTTTGAAGCTTATCAAAGCAGAATATTTTTTGTGAAAGTCTAATTGTGAATGTTCTTTTTCCTTCTTAAACCTGATCAATTCATGTAATGCTTGCATGTGAAATAATTAGCATAATAAACTTCTTATAGAAAACAGCTTGAGTTATGATTGGAACAGACACTAAAAGCATGCCTAACAGGGGTTTGATTTTTGGTTTACATTAATGTGCATTTTCATTTTTCATCATGTTTCTTTCTGTAGAAGCTCTGCTGTCCTTTTGTTTTTGACTGATATCTTCTGTGCGTGGTTAGCATGGTCCATGGTCTCCTTGGCCATAAGCCTGTAACTTAAAATGCATTTGATTTGAAGATATGACCTCTTCATGAAAAGCTCTACCATGTTTTGGGATATGTGTGAAATCAACATGGTAGATTGTTTAACTCTTGATTTGAAGTTTATGCTTACTGAAATTATTCACCTCTGGGTAATCTGTATTGGAATTTTGTAGACCTTTTATCCAGACAGAAATGGAGATGCCAGGTCTAGAAAGCTTGGACGGTTGAGCTTTGTCCATTGTCGTCCTAGAGTTCTATGTCTGCAATTTCACACATATTTCTGGCTTGCCAGGTATTTGTTCAATGCTTCAATATTATTTTTATTTGTTATAGTTCAGTTGATTCCACACTTATGAGAAAGATATTTCAATTCTTTGGAGATCATTTCTTAGCTTTATCTGCTCTTATTGATTCGAGTAAATTCGTATACTACCTAACTTGGCATTGTGGGTAACAACCACATGTTTTTTATTTCTGCTAATGTTTGAGTAGGATAAACTGGGTAAAAGTATCATGGAGGCTCTTGTACTAGGAGTCAGATTGTATTTTGCCTCCTTTACTCAAAAAATGAGCAAATTAGTCATTGTACATTAGATCAAACAGTAAACCGGTCCTTTTTGTTAAAAATTTCATCCATTTCTACTGTTAAAAATTTGCATGGTTGATAAAATAATGAAACAGTTATTTTGACGTACAGGGTCTTATTTTTAACAATAAAAATGGATGGATTTTTTAACAGAAGGACCATTGTGCTCTGTAATCTAATGTATGAGGACTAATTTGCCCATTTTTCGAGTAAAGGTGGCAAAATGCAATTTGATTCCTAGTACAAGGGCCTCCATGATACTTTTTCTGAATAAACTACTCCTAATTCAGGGACCTAGATTCATCAGCTTAGAAACATTAAACTTTTGCATTAGTTGCCAAATGTCCATCTCTATCAAAGCCTATTATACTCGACAATCAGCTTTGTTTTGTGATTGTTGTGAAGTCTTGCTTGTATGTAAATGTATATTTTAAAGTTGAAGGCTTGAGTGAAAAGGACCTAAATAAATGGTTTAAGTCTTAAGTTTTGTCCATTCAACTCCGAACCACCACCGAGTTTATATACTAACTCATTCTAACATAGTCTCCTTAAGAGGAGGAATAAACGTGGATAACCATAGAGAGCCTTGTTAAGTTGTACTTAAAAGCACGAGTAATGCCAATGAGGCCTTGGCTTGTTGGTTAAGGCGGACACGAGTCCTTGAATACCTAGGTTCAAGTCCTATCGAGCACAATTGTGATTCGTGGATCTTCGTCCCACCATGTGCATATGCCATGAGTGAGTTTGTCTACGAGTTTGATTCTACATTAATAGTCGGTCGGACATTATATCTATACAACTTGTATTGTATTTGTAATAGTGAAAAAAACGGAGACCCTGAGTCCTTGAGTACCCAGGTTTGAGTCCCATCATGCGAAATTGCAATGTGTGGATCTTCGTCCCACCATGTGTATATGCTATGTGAGGGTTTAGTCCAGTTTTTTTTCTGTTATACCTTGTATTGATTTGATTCTACATTATAATTGGTCAGATATATTATCTTAAGCTGCCAATTCTTTTGACAAATTTTAGTATGTTTTAAGGTTACTTCTTTTATGGAAGGAAAATGAATGTAAGTTGATATGAATGATCTCTCTTTGAAATAACAAATTGATAATTTTAAAAAAAAAAAATTAATATGGATCGGTTTAATTTGAGTTTTAAAAAATTAGAGTAATTTTATTTAGAGTCAATTTCAAATTTGAATAATTTCAATTTCAAAATTTTCTAGGCTAGGTCATTGCAGATTTGAATCATTTCGAGTTCAATCACTTTAATTTCAAATCATTTTAATTAATCTGCTAGTATGTCTTTATATTATGAGTTAGATTATATTTTGTTAAAAAAATAGCCAAATTAATCTATTCTTATATTAAGAGTTAAATTATATTTTATTCTTTTTATTAAAAAAATCAAATTAATCTCAAAGAGTAAAATCCATTTTCAGTATTAAAAACAGCATTATAAATTGATAAAGCATAAACCAACGAGCTTAATCTAGCATATTACATCCCATTTTTCTTAAATGTATGTATCTATACATATATTTACATACTTCCCCCCTTACATATATGGTAGAAGATAACATATATATAACCAAACTGATTGCTTCGCTACCGTATTTTGCCACTGCCCAGCTGAGTTTATCGGCTTCCAACAATAATTCCTATTTACAATCGGAGTCGCCAATGGAACGACAGAGACATCAACAAGAACTCGTCAATGGTCTATTGACTGGAGCCGGATACTGATATATGAAACACAATTAGACCTTAAAAGATTCAACCTAATTTGGGTTTATTAACACCACCTGTCACGTATATTTCTTCAAGTTCCTTTGAGCTCGAAACTGACCTAGCTTGTCTCTCAAGTCGGCTGTCGGAGAGTATTACAATGATAAATATGTTAAAAAGACACAAGCTACAATTGAATAGATAAGGGAGAACGAGTAAGAGGATGTTACCGGCATCCTTGTAGCGTTCCTGATTGATAGCCTTGTTTAAGTCACAGACAATGTTGAACTCCTCTGTGTCGAGGCAATGCTGACCGCTTGGCCTGGAAACGTAAATTAAAGCATGTTACATTCTAACTGTTTGGAAACTGCAAGTGTAAGTGTGTTCTATTATCTCGATAAAAGAGCAAAAGCAATCTAACTGATCAAGTTCGGTGAATAATAAGCCATCTGAAGCTGGGGACTGTGTTGACAGCTTCCCTGATTCGATTACGCGCATACCGTCACTGTATGCCAAGTACTTATTAACTTGTATAGGTACCTGCATAACACAAGCATTTGGTAAGAAAGAAAAAAGAAAGGGAATGGTAAAAGTACCATAGAAGCTCTTGTACTAGAAGTTAAATTGCATTTTCCTCCTCTTAAAAACTAGCAAATTAATCCCTATATATTTAGATCAAAGAGCAAATTAGTCCTTTCTGTTAAAAATTCATCTATTTGTACGGTTAAAAACTGTTGTGTTTGATGGAATAACCAGACAATGTACGTCAGCATGACAGACAGGGACTAATTTTTAACAGAAAAACCAATTTGATCTTTGTTCTAACGTATAGGGACTAATTTACTCATTTTTTGACTAGAGAGGGCAAAACGCAACCCAACTCCTACTAAAGTGGCCTCCATGATACTTTTACCAAAAAGGAACTATACTAGAAAATAACGCGTAACGAGTACCTTGCACCTCACGGCAATGTTGATGGCATCAGAAGGCCGAAGGTCAAAACAGACAGACTCTGTCTCATCACCAACCTGTAAGAACATCATCCAACATGAGTCAATGAAGACTATACAAGAATATCCCCAAGTTAAATGTCACACGAATGTGCTAATAGTGGAACCAGAAGTTCAACATTGAAGTACATGTATACCTTGGTCAGATAAAGCTGTGCAAAATAGGCCTCGTGTACTCTTTTAGTAACTCGAACAAGCTTTACCTGCAAAAACCCGACATAAACATCATGAATTCACAATCAGATCTCAAATAAATGAAGATAAGTCCGAATATGGTGGCGGAAATGAACTGTACCGTGTAGCCCATCTTGTCAATCATGTTCTTCACTACTTGATACATAGTAGGTCTAGCCTGGAAATGATAGTCAAAACATATGTTAGCATTCATATTCAATACAAAACCGATTCCAATCCTAACTTAATGGGAGAGAAAGCAATAGCATACAATTTGGACATTACGTAATGCTGCCATGAGCAATGCACTCGGCATCTCCACTGAAATCGAAATCAAACGTCAACAATAAAAGCTAATAAACAGAGCCAAAAGATAGAAGGATCAAGTAAAATGATCACATACAAACAATGATCGGGAGAAGAAGACCGGTCCCATCTTCCATCTTCAGAACAATAGCAGGATGTGGTGCATAATCCGGGAGATGACCACCTTGAGGATTGTTATGGACACATCTTAAATGCTTACCATCCCTCATTTTGATCATAAATCCATCAGCTCCACTCCTCACCTCAACTACATATGAAACAAACATACATATCATATCATATCAACAATTATCCACATACAAAAAACCGATTCTATATCTGAATTCATATAACAACATATCAACAATTCTCTACATATAAAACCTGAATCTATATCGAATTTGAAGAACAACATATCAACTATTCTCTACATATAAAACCTGAATCTATATCGAATTCAAAGATAGCAACGACAACAACATATCAACAATTCTCTACATACAAAACCCAAGTCTATATCGAATTCCATGACTGACAGCAGCAACAACAACATATCAACAATTCTCTACATATAAAACCCGAGTCCATATCGAATTCGAATAAGACAATAACATCAAATACGATGTAATTCATTAGCTTAAAAACCACATACCAGCTTCAACCACACTAGAATTAACATAATCTTCATTGTTTTCGTTGAAATTCTCAGCCATACTTCCATTCCCATCGGAAGATGAACTAAAAATACACTGCACCGTGGTGTTAAACCTCCTCCGCCGTTTCAGGTGACCGGAAATGCCACGTGGCTTACCTTTTCCATCAACTATACCTCTATATCCCCATATATCACTTTGATGCAATCTAGTCCTTGGAAAAGGCCCATTAAACGGCAGCGTATAAACCCCAACTTGCTTGCTATCAACGGCGGGGCAAATCACCGGTCCTTGCAAACAAACCATCTTTCTTTTTGGTCCCTCTTTTAGAACCTACCCCACAATTTGAAACAAATAAAAATATCAAATATCAGATATTTTGTGTGTAAAGATCATATCTTTAAAGGGAAAAATAAAAACCCATCAAAGATCAAGATTCAATTACAATAATTAAAGCATAAATTATTTTTTTAAATGAAAAAATTATAGATAAAAATCAAGACTCTTAAGTGTTAGTATATAGATGAAATGATCAAAAGGGTCAATTTTGATCAGCGATCAGAGCAAAGTTTTTAGAGAATTACGAATCTTTGGAAGTTGAACGAAAGCTTGTGTTATGAAAGAAGCCTTTTTTGATGATCAAAATCAAAGAAAAAAAAAACGATGGGAAAAAAGGAAGGAAAATAAAAGACAAAATCTAGAAAAATGGAAAGCAAGTAAATAAACTGACAAGTTAAGGATCAGACGAAGGAATGAGAGATAGGCAGAAGATAAGAGATACTTTTCATAGAGGCTTGATATTTTTTATTTCTATATTAGTCCCTGAATCTTGTGATTGTTTCCATATTGAGGTTTAAATTCTTTTTTCATTCATGTTAATCCTTGAACTTGGCAATTGTTCCCATATTTAGGGGCGAATCTATAAATTTTATATTGAGGGCCGGAATAAAATTATAAATTTTTGAGAGGTAAAAATATAATTTTATCATTTATTAATTTATGATTTCATTATTTTTAAAAGTATTAAATATTAATTTTTTTTTATTTTTAAGAGTCAAAGTTCAATTTTACCGTATATTAACTTAAATTTTCATTATTTAAGATGAGATTAAATTGAATAATTTTTATTTTAGGGGGGCAAGGCGTCTGCTTGTCCCCCTTAAATTCATCTCTACCCATATTGAGATTTGAATTTTATTTATCCAAGTTTAGGGATTAACTTGGACAAAAAAAAAATCAAGTCCCAGTGTGAACAACTGCCTTCTTCATGTCTTAATATGAGAATAATTGTCAAGTTCAGAAAATAACTTGGAAAAAAGAAAAGTTTAAGTCCCAATGTAAGAAGTACTGCCAAGTTCAACCCTAAAAATTGATTAACCCTATATTATTATATAGATATAGCTATGATAATCCAATAAAGTTTTGGATTCGAGTTTATATATAGAGAGAGAGAGCTTTTCCTTTTTATAAGATTATAGTTTATCTTGACTTTAGATTTAATCGAGATTTAATATGATTATTAAATATCAAAAGTTTAAAAAATAAATATATTAATATTTTATTATACTAATATATACTCTCTCTTTTTTTAATTTATTTCTTCTTTTATTTTAAAAAATTTAATCACTTGTTTGGGTTAAAAATTAAAGTTCAATTCAGCACAATTTTAGTGGATTTTTGTTAAAATTAAATATGAGGCATTTTAATATTCGACGGCTTGATTTAAAAATTAAAATCCAATTAATTTCACATATTCAAATTTAATAAAGTTATCATTAATTAGACTTTAATTTTTAAATCAAATAAGATAGAGGGATAAAATTCTTAGAGTTAAAAGTTACACGGTTCATCTATTAATCATGTGGTCGAAGGTTCCATCCTTGCTCATGAGAATAAAGTACATCTCATGGTCAACCATTTACCTCTTCAAGAAACATCTGCGACGAGAGAATTAGTTACTGCTATAGATAGTGGATACTCTTGATTACGATAAAAAAAATATGGTTAAATTTTAAAAATTCGAAAAGTATAGGGTTCGAGAGTAAAATTAAACCATTAAAGAAGTATAAAGAAAATTTTAAGCTTACGTGATTGGAGGACTTGAGTTAGGGTCTTAGGTATTGCATCACTAAAATTGGGACCAAAATTTAACTTTTTGACTTTTAGACGGCAAATTGCTTCGTCATGAATAGTGTTCTCCAAATGTCACTATTTATTTATATTTATTTTCTCAAAGCATGCTTTGCCAAACTTTCAAGCTGGTCCATAGGTTCAGCAATAATTTAGCTTTTGGTTGCGATCAATGAAAAATTGAATCTCATAATTTCGGCATGATTGTGAATAAACATTTTTTTTTCTCAGGATTCAGTAATTATATTGGATTTTTTAAAATTAAATTCGATTTGGGTTAAATATTTAAATAGTGATAATTTTTTTAATATTATTTTTATTTATTTATAAGATTTAAACTCGAGATCTTATTTAAAAAAGATTGAGTTTTAACTTAACTCAACAAGTGTTGATCAATAGAAAAATAAAATAAAATAAAATAAAAATCACTTGATTAACACCCAAAAAAATGCAAAAATATTTTCCTCTAATATTTTTGTTAATGAACATGATTTACATAAAAAAAAAAGCAAAAAATATCTAGTAATATTTTGCTGTGTAAAAGAAAAGATATTTTAGTGGATGTTGATAGATTTATATTATTTAATTTTTTCAAATAAAATTAAAGAAAAATTTAAAGGATTTTTTTTATACTTATTTAAGTATATTTGAATCTACGTTCGTTTAATAAATGCAATAACAACGGTGCAAATTGAGGTAAGGCATGATCAGAAAAAATTCAGAAAACTTATGGTACAACTCCATGTGAGAAAAAATTATATAATAAATATATTTATAAAAAATGATATAGAAATAAAGGATAAAATTAATATATTAAAAATCATGGTGTTTTAGGATCAAATTTTATCACATGCATTTTTTTAGATTTTACATAAATTATAAAACGACAAAAATACTTTTATAATAATGTTTATTATTTATAAAATAAATAAAATTTTTAATAATTTTTTAATTAAATTGAGACCGGATTGATGGAAACCTTTCAATCATTTCTACATTATGGAACTTAAATTTAAGCATTAGGACTAACACAATCAATGCTTCAATTATGATCTATACTATATTCTAAAAACCCAAATTAAATAATAATAATAAATTTTACGTTATATATATATATATATATGAGAGATATACTTATATCAATGTAATACTTAATTAGTTTTACACCCTTTCATAATTTTTTATACAACTAACAATATAATAATTTAACTGTCATATTTTATACGCCATTTATGTAGATCATGCACGTCAAGTTTGATATAAATTAAAAATTTAGAACTATTCATTTTATGTAAAATAAAAAAAAATTCATTCATTAAATATATATTAATATAAATAATATTTTAGATTGATACGATAGAGATATTGAATCAATTCAAAATTTTATATATATAACAAATACAAATATATTGATAAATTCAACTGTTGAATTTGTTAAAATATTAATCATATAAAAAATACAAAATAATATAAAATCTATTAAATTTTATACCAATATAAATGAATCATTCTTCATATATGTATATATATATATATTCTTATCATTTTCCAAAGAAAAAGAAATTAAAAGCATATATGAAGCAAGTGAGAAGTAAGAAATTTGAATTTGGTAAAATAGATACTTTTGGTATGCAATCAAACATGCATACTTGATCTAATCATTATAAAAAGTTTTAAAGCCATTTTCCATATAACTTCAAAATTAACTCTTAAAAAATATAATTGAGTTAGGGTATCTTTAAATGGGTAGTACGTATATTTGCAGTTAATTTAAAAACAGAGATAACAATGAGATTATATATTATAACGTGAGACAAAAATAAAGCTAAATACACCGCACTAAAAATAAATGTCCATCCAAAAAACCCCTCAATCAATTAAACCACTAGTTTTAATTTTTATTTTTGTCGTGATTTGTATTATTTTTAATTATATATCATCGATTAAATTGATAGGACTCCATCAATCAATTCAATCTGATTTTGACAAGATTGATTTTTAAATGATTTGTGTTGTTCATAAAAATAAGATGTTTAAGTTTTACAAAAGAGAAATATACGATGATAAATTAAGTTTAGTGTTTTTTTTGTGAATTATAAATAACAAGGTAAAACTCGAATAACAAACATAACTAGCGTGACTCAAACCAATGCCACACCTAAAACGATATATACAATTCTAAATAAATATTTATGTTATTTATTATATAATATTATATAAATTGTACAAAAATATAATATTTATAAAGTAATTTTTTTACTTTTTAAAATCATATAATATTATATAAATTGTACAAAAAGAATTAGATAATATTAACATCAACTCTAGCCGTCTTATTTCCAACCGATAACGATGCCGG
Organism: Gossypium longicalyx; assembly: GCA_025698465.1. Classification (NCBI taxonomy): domain Eukaryota; kingdom Viridiplantae; phylum Streptophyta; class Magnoliopsida; order Malvales; family Malvaceae; genus Gossypium; species Gossypium longicalyx. Next base: position 538,096 of record CM047000.1, on the reverse strand, counting down.
CGGTCGAAAATATCTTCGATTTCAGATGAGCGCCACGTGTACACCGTTTTTCTCAGACAAACTGGATAAGGCAACTCACTATACTTGCAAAAAAGAAAATATCTAATTCGTAGCCTTTGCTTCAAAATATCTCACAATTCATATAAGGTAACAAATCATTCCATTGTATACTAAAATAAATTTTATTTTATTATAATTATATAAGATTCGAGTTATTTGTCTAAAATTAAAGTCTGATGATATATTTGAGAGGTTTTATAATTTAGATAAATATTTTATGTTTGAAAAATGAGCTCGGATCTCATTTAAAATATAGTTTGAACTTAAATTCTAACATTAATATCAAAGCTTAGAGTTTCTAAGTTGATAGAATTCTTAGAAATAAGCAAAACTCATCTCAACCATTAAATAGGAGGATAAACGCTCTTCAGCATACTCAAATCTATGTCCTCTTAGACTAGCAATAATGTCAATACTAACCAAATTAAGACTTAATTGCTAATTTAAGTGAAATTTAAAAATAGCATATATGATGCCACCAACTTTCTTCTAATTATAATTATTTTTTGGATCTAATTATAATCTTAACACAATATACAATGGATTCCTTATGAGTTGTTTTAATCAATATAAAAAAAATATTATTTTTCTAGTTTTTAATGTATTCTATTGAAACATATTTTTAATTTAATGATTGAATAATTTCTTAAAAATTGAATGAGGAAATTGAAAAAAATTCATTTTGATTGACAAAAATAAAAATATCCTAAAAATTAATTGACGAATTAAATAGTTTACCTTTTCAATTAAAGATTTTATTTAATAGATATCAATTTTTTTGTCCTTGTAAATTTTATAGCTTTTACATTTTAATTTTGTTCATGATTATTGGGACTTTTTTTTCTTTTAAATTTGATATGATGTTTCTTTTAGATTTTTGCAAGTATTGGACCAAAAACATTGTTGGGTCCTAAAACACACCTTAACCCCAACTCCCAAAACAGCCCAAATCACAAAAAAAAACAACGTAGACCCTCAATTAATAATGATATTAGGGGAAAGTGATTGTTGTCTGGACTAAATCGGTTAGTTGAACAAATTAAATTGAGAATCGGATAGAATATTGATTTGGACTAAGATATTAGATCAATTAATTTAAGAATCGGTACAGATCAATTGAATCGGATTAAAAATCGATCAAATCAAATTTTTATTTTTATTTTTTAAATAAATTTAATGAATTATTTAATCAAGTTGTTTTTAGGAATGTACGGAGTGATAATTTTTTTATTTTGTTTTTCGGCTGCGAAGGGAGTTTGGAGGTGTAATTATAATACGGGATTGGGGTGGTTTTCATGTAGGTAATTATCCCATCTTTAAGAGACGGTAAGTGGTTAGGTGACTTTAGTACAGTAAGAAACTAGAGTGAAAGGAGTAGTGGCGTGGGGTTGGTGAATGGATCAAGAGTGTTCAATATCTTCATCGAGGAATGAATGCTGGTGGAGTTCTTCTGATGGGAATGAAGTTCACTAGGTTGGGCCAAACATTGAGAGGAGTAGAAGGGATTGGTTTTTACTGGTAGTATAATGGCTGGTTCGTGTCAAGGTCTTTATTTACTAAGGTTGAATATGGTGCAGTGGGAAGTTTTCAAGTTCCGTGAATCGGTTTGGTGTCAAAATATACAGAGGTCCTGATTACAAGAAGACGAATCCAAATCTGTATTTTTTCATAAAACATGTATTTTGTTTGAGGGGCATTGAGAAATGGAAAAAAGTGGCTTGTGTGCTCTGTTATTTATATAGATTGTCGCTACAAGACCGGATATGGCTGAGCTAATAGCTAATATAACAGCTTTGGCGCTGGTTAGTGGTATGGTTAGCAGGTGAAAGTCCCGCTAGTTAATTAATCTAGTTTGTGTGTTGCTTTGAAGTGGTAGATGGAAAGAAATGATAAACCGTGGATATTGCGGAATCCTTGGTTGATGCTCTGGCAAAAGCAGGATAAGGAGTTGTTTTGTTTTTTTAAAGTCTGGAGGTGATTATTATTTGCTGCGTACATTAGTTTTTATTTGAATGGATGTTGATTGTTTCAGGTTGAGTGTTTTTTAGAGTGAAAGATTATTTTAGGAGTTTTTGTAACCTTTCGGTCTTTGAGAGAGGTTGGTATTTTCCAACGGCTTTTTTTCTTTGTTTTTTATATCGACTGAGCAAAAATAAAAAATTAATCGAACTGGTCAGACCGGATAACCGGCAACTTGATTGGTTCAACCACTAATCTAGTTCTAAAAACCTTTCAAAAATGAAAAATTAAGAAGGAGAAAAAAAAACTACTTGTAAGAATAGCGAGATTGATTTTAATGAGATTAAAAATAGTAATGATGATGAAATTAATTATCATAGCAGTGAAATTAAACACCATACATGAGAGATTAAAATCATGAATTCGCTATGTATTTAGATTCAAATACAACTACAAGAAAAATGTGAGAATAAAAACTTACTATTAAAGATAATCACATATGAGACAAATAATAATTAGAAAACAAAGATTAATATGTCAAATGAATAGCCTAGTCAATCTATTCGGTGTTAGAAAAAATATAGACATCACATATATAATAAGAATAATTTCATGTTATTTTATTATTATTATTATTATAAAATATTAGTCCAAATTAAAAGTGATCTAATTTGATTTTATGTTTATTGGGCTTTAGTTATTAAATAAAGTACGAGTCAAATATGTGTAGATACTCTAGTAACTAATTCCTAATCGAAGGTGGGTTGATTATAAATTAAGGTCAATGTGCAAAAGTTATATATCAGAGTTATGGTTCCCAAATTACACATATGTAATTCTCCGGACATCCTATCTTCAGAAAAGAGAGAGTCACATTCTCTAAATTACTTGTGTGCTAATTTGAAATATCAAAACCACAAGATTCAAACATTTCAAGAAATTGATGGATTTAGGTACGCTTCTACATCTAGTTTTTGTTCTTGGTGATTCGACATTATAGATCCTGCTTTACAGTTTTAAGTTTTATATCAGAGTTTTACGGTTCTAACAAGTGGCATCCAAATCTCGTCATGTCCAATCATTGAGGACGAATTGATTTTCTATTATGCTCTACAGTTTTATTATGAATTTAAAATATTGATTTAGTATTCCTATTAATAAAAGTTTCGTTTCTTGATATTTGATAAATATTCATGCGATTGAGTTGTTAATTAAAAATCCTTAAGTTCTTTATTTCTGAAAAATTGCATAAATTAGCTTGAACTTTATTATTTATTATTTTTTTAAATGCTCATAAAGTTGCTAAAACATTGGGGCTAATATGCTAATGTTGCTAAAACATTGGGGCCAATATGCTAATTCAGTTTTTTAATGGATATGAGTTTTGTTTGCCAACAATCAAACGTATTAATCTTTTTATCAATTTTGTTTGATGATGTGAATATTTGGATTTGTTTATATATTTGGTTTTTAGGAAAAGGGATAAAGTTAATATGAAACGTGGGAATCTTTTTAGTTGGATGTTCTTTAAGTGTTGATTCCTTTGATTAGATGTTAAATCAGTCTTATGTTTTTCTTTAGTAAGGCTTAATTTAGGATTTGTTCATTGAAGTATATTTATTTTTTCATTTTAGTATTTAAATTTTTTTTCCCAATTTAGTATTTAAAGTATCAATCATTTTTCAATTAGTATCTAAAGTATGTCTCTTTTATATTTTTTAAGTCTATTTTTTACAGACGTTAAAAAAGTATTTAATAGCCAATCACGAAGTACCACATGGTAGTTTTATGTGAAAAAATAAATATTTTCTTTTATTACATGTACGTACACATTAAAAATACAAATAATGGAAATAATTATATAAAAATTTAGAAATATGTATATATAAAATCTAGAAAAAATATATAAATTATAAAACTATTTTTTTTAAAATACAATAATTGGAATGGAATTAGATGAAATTAATAATATTATTACAAAAAAATATAAAAAAATTGTAAAAAACATTAATTTTTAGATTACGGAAACGCATAAGATTCCCTATATTTTAATAGTGAGAAGTCTAATGTATGTTCAAGTTTGTACGCATTCGGATATTGCGTACATTGTTGGGATGTTGTGCAAATATTTGAGCAATTTGGGTATGGATTGTTGGAAATCAACCAAACGGTTTATACATTTTCTTCAAAAAATATTATATGCTCACATATTGGAGGTCTGATAAATTAAAGAACGTCAAGTATACAGAATATGACCTTTAAGCAAGTAGTGGTGTTTTATTGGTGTGCAAATAAGTCGATGAGACCATGGTCTCTTCAAGCAACTTTGCAGATATTGAAAGAGATATTGAAAAGGTAGGAAATGTTGTTTTTTTTATGGCAGAAAAGAATAGAGACGAAATGGCATCTTCCTTGGAGATTGTAGGTATAAATCGTGAGAAAATGTTTAAAGCTTTGATGTAAACGTAGGTCTATTAGTGATTGAATGTGTTTTCTTTTGGAATGTTGTAATGTTAAACTTTTGAATCCTGTTCTGTTTGTTTATGGAATATGAATTCAAAATTTTGCTACTAAGGTGCAAATTGTGAAAACAAATTGTAGTCCTTTATTCCAATAACCATAGGAGCACATTAAAGTCTAAGCACATAGACTTTAAATTCCTGGTTGTCAAAGTAAGAGTTTAGAGTGGTCAAGTGTCTATAAAGAATATTCAAACAAACTCCATGATTGTGGATCCGCTTACTAAGGGACTACCACCCAAGGTTTTTATGAGCACGTTACTCATATGGATCTAATGTCATTTCAGGATATTCAATTTTAGTGGGAGTTTGTAATTTTAAACTTTTTTATGAGTTATTTTATACAAAAATAAGACTTATTTAGTTTATTCACACTCTGATTTTGGTAAAGTTTGATCTCATTAAGGTTAAGGAGGACCAGTTGAAAATATATATGTTTAGATCACATTGCATGCAATTTCTATGCTACACATCCATACTTGATCTAGGCCATTTGGTTGTATTAATATAAATGATCAGGGATAGATTTAGTTACGATATATGTAATGAAAGTTGTCTTGGTTCTATGTTGACATAATTAATGAATAAGATTGTTTAGAATACCTTTTAGATATGATAGTAAAGTTTTGATCTCATAATATTATATAATGGCATGTAATGATAGAGCAATTTTATATATATGTGGCTCAAGTAGGAGATTGTTGGAAAAAAACAAAGACATCACATATATAATAAGAATAATTACATGTTATTATTTACTATTATAAAAGGTTAGTCCAAATTAAAATTGATCTAATTTGGTTAATGTTTATTGCACTTTAGTTATTAAATAAAATATGGGTCAAATATGTGTAGATACTCTAATAACTAATTTCTGATTGATGGGGGTTGATTAGAAATTAAGGCTAATGTGCAAAAGTTTTATATTAGGGTTATGAACCCCAAATTACACATACGAACTTTTTTGACATCTCATCTTTAGAAAAGAGAGAGCCACCTCCTCTAATTTGGAATATCAAAACCATAAGATTCTAATATTTCAAGAAATAGATAGATTCAGGTGTACTTCCGTATTTAATTTTTATTCTTAACGATCTGATATTACAGATTCTAATTTATAATTTTAAATTTTATATTAGAGTTATACGGTCCTAACATTCGATTCGCAAAATTCACTACTATGTTGTTATACAAACATGAGTTTGAATTGAAATTTATCTTGAAAGATGTGTGCTATTGTTTCAATGATTTAAACAGTTAGAAATGTTTTTCAAAGTACAAACTATATAACTTTAAAACCTAAATTTAAATTTTTTTTACAAGAATTAATATTGTCAATGGATTGAGCATGGTCCATCTTGGGGATCTTGTAATTATAATAAGATTTGATCAAAAAATTTCATTTAAAATTAAAGTAGATTTATTGATTGAGTTTTAATTTAGTTGGTATCGACATTGTTATCAATATAATAAGTATGTTGAAATGTATTTTTTTCTCTTATTTAAGGATTGAGAAAGAAATATCGATAATTTTAAATATTGTATAAAGAAAAAAAAAGTAAGCTTTTATGAATTATCCCTTCTAACTAGTAAAGACGGCATATGGGCTTACAAAAATAAATTAGTATTTTATCATCTATCCCAAAGTTTTAATGTCTCTTAATTGTTCGTTAAAATCCTCTATTAAAGTTGGGTGGTGGCCAAAAGCTACCACTGCTGACGCCTCCGCCGTTGTCTGTGGTCAAATAAGACATGCATGACAATGGTACTAGACATAGACCTCGGCTTTTAAGATCTTGCCTTGTTTCTTCTTCGTTTCCCATCTCCATCATTGAACCCTATAAACATGATCATTACAAACATTTTCAAGGTAAGAAAATAAGCTATTCCAAAGGGCTATTTTCCTTTGGCAATTAGATTGAATTTTTTTTCTCTTACCCCATGTTTGGATCTAGATGTTCTATTACGAGACGACTTCATATATGGAACACTTAATGTCTGCAAAAAAAAAAAATTATTTTTCACTGAATTCTTACAAAATTATTTATAATCGAATAATACTGAATCTCTTACAAAATTCTCTTACTTCATGGAAAGTTAACTTTAATGATTTTTCTTTTTCTTTTTCATTTTTATGTTGTTCCAAAAGATAAAAAGAAAACTATAAAAACTAGAGAATATGAGAATCCAAAGAAACAAAACTTCCATGTGGTTAAAGCTAATAGCTATACAGCTCCTACATTACAACTCTTATGGGATTGTTGTTTAAAAAAACAATGGTGAAAAGACTTGGTATATAAGAGTAACACAAAATATAGGGTTAATTACACTAGATGCTCTAAATTATGAATCAGATTTTAAATTGTCCAAATTTTAAAATGTTCTAATTAAATCCTCAAAATATCGTATCAACTAAAGTTTTTTTATCATCCAATCATTAGCTTAGACATTAAATGTCAACTCGAATATGATGTTGAGCATATTTTAAACTCGTGGATCAAATTTTAACACATATGATTGCATAGGCATCTTGGATGTAATGCGTTAATAAATGGCATTCATAAATTTTAATGATACTATTTTTTCTTTAAAAAACACGTTAGATACAAAATTTTCCATATATTAGGTATATAAACATATTTTAAATTTGATTCAAACATGCTCCATGTCATATTCGAGTTAGAATTTAATTCCCAAGCTGCAAACTAGGAGAACAAAAAGACTTTATTGATACAATGTTGATATATTTATTTTTGGTATAACCAAAAGTATCTTTCATCTCCATTTTTATGGTTCATGAAAACTTATCCTTTCAAGGTTTGTGACAGTCTCTCCTAATAATATTGTCTCTAAGATACAAACCTAAATTCTCTTCTTAGAAGTGTATTGTATCTTACCTCTATACTCAACATTTATTAATTACAATATTGATATTCAAGACTCAAATATATTTTTTTTTAATTTGGAATCAATTTATAATCCTTTAGATAAAACATCTAATAAATGAACCCTTGAGAGAAACCTTATTTTGTTTGCTATACTAGAGTTACTAGGGGCTAAAACTTCAAAATATACTATTCAGCCATCGAAATATTAATATTACATCATCAAGTCTTTTTGTTAGTCCAGCCGCTAGTTTAGGTGCTAAATATGAACTCAAATATGATCTCAAACATTGAATATATTTAAAACATGTGAGGATCAAATTTTAACGCATGTACCTATCGCATAGGAATCTTAAAAAAATAGCCCTAATAAATTTGAATGATACTATCTTTTTCCTTTAAAAACATTTTAGATATAAGTTGGTTCATACATTAGGTACAAACGTATTTAAAATTGAATTCATCCATTTTGATTTGCTCTACATCATATTTGAACTAGAACTTAAATCTAAAGCTAATGACTAAATAACAAAAGTGACTTAATTAATACAATATTGATAATGATTTGGGGACTTTGGGATTAATTTAATTAACCCTATATATAAATCATCTAATTAAACAACACTAGGGAGAAACCCTAGTTTTGTTTGCTAGACTAGAGTGATTAGGGTTTAATTTAAAGTATCAATTAGTTGAGGCTAGCTTAGCTTTGCACCCATAACAGTCCAATGGGGGCATGGGTCTCTTTTTGAGGTAATATTTTAATAAATATGTTATAGAATATTTATTATTAAAAAAATATATGAAAGATTCAAGGAGAATGTTTGGGAAAATAGGAGTACCTCAACTTGATTCTGAAGGAATTTGATGTATCCAATAGCCTCCATTAGTACGGACGCTGTATCTGTCTGTTATAAATTTCCCACACCACAATTTTAACATAATAGAAGGACTAAAACTATAATTAGACCTTAATTAGTAATTAATCTTTTAAGCACCCAAAAATTTTTACCTTGCCAAAGGGAGCAACCAAATGTTGGAGGGCTGCAATTCTATCTCCCAATTTCTCTTTCCTAACCTGATTTGATGCAAAAAGGCAAATGATTAGTCAATAAATTTATAAGATTATAAGTTAATATAATAATAAAATTACATTTTTAACTCTTCAAAAATTTATGATTCATATCTAACCCTCATAAGCAATTTTCTGGCTTCCATTATGCATGGTCTCACCTTAAAGGGAGGACATGCGCGTGACTCCAAACGAGATTTCTTGGTTGCTGTCGATGCCTTTGCTTCCTTTAATATATTGCCTGATCTTTTTGCCTCTAGTGTTTCAGTGTTGAAGGAAGATGATATCTTTGAAATCCAAAGAGTAAAAAAAAAAAATCATGAAAAAGCAATTTCAATAAAGAACAACAACAATAATAATAAAAAGGTCTTCAACTTTATCAAAAGTATTTGATTAAATCATATATTCATGTTTATCATTATATCTGTAATCAAGATTTGTTCAACTATACCTACAAAAAAAATTGCATGAAGTGATTGCTTAAGAGCAAGAGCACTTACTTTACTAGGGCTATTATTACAAGCTAGCCTTTGATTAGACAACTGAAATTGTTGGTGAGAATGACCAAAAGAAGCAAGATTATGATGATGATCCTCTGAAGAATAATGCTTAAAGCTACTGTTTTTGGTAAGTCTTGAAGGGCTTAAGAGATCAAAGGCTTCCATGGAACTAGCTTGGTTCAAGTTTGAAATGTTTATAGTAGGGTATATATGGCTGAAACTCCCTTTAGTAGGTAAAGGAGGTAAATTATGGGTATTGGGGTAAAATTCACAACTTTGTGATAACATTGGGAAACTAGAAGATACTGTTTTGAGCATTAGTTTGTGCTGAGACGGGTTGTTGAAGGTTCCTTCATGGTTAGTCCATGGTTGCAACAGAGCTCCATTATTATTGAACTCACTGGTATTACTGCAAAAAAAAAAAGGTTAATTAAGAAGCTTAATTAAAAAGAAATAAATGGAGGGGAGGGGGACTTACAAAGTATTAGTAGGGGTCCAAGAATGGGGACTGCTTGAAACTCCATAGCAAGGTAAAGAAGATGAAGAAGACCCAACGAGAAGCTGATTATAATGGTGAAGCTGATGTTGATGATGGACATTTTCAGATTCCATGATTAAAGGCTTGAAAATCCCAAGGTTGAGTAATTAAAAGAAAATATACTCAAACAAAAGAGCTTTGTTGAATTCTCAGCTATAATCAAAGGAACACACTTGAGGTGACACCCACATATTTGGTTTTCTTCAAAAGAACGATGAATAATCCATTCTCCTTACCCTTTATCACTATCTCTCTCTAACTTTAATTATTTGATTTTCTTTTTTCTTTTTTTTTTCAGGCTAACTAACTCTTTTTGCAGCTATGACTGAATGCTTTTATTGCAGTACTACTCGCTGCAATTACAAAGCAGGAAGATGATTAATACTTCCTCTACACTGCCTTTGATCCCAAGACTTTTAAAGACCCTCTTAATGTGTGTGTTTGTATATATACATATATATATATATATATGTATATGTATATAGCTTCTATTCTTAACTATTTATAAATCAGCAATAGACTCAGGGGCAAATTCCATCAATTTTGTTTGGAGAGTTGAGAATAAAGTTATATTTTTTTACAATATAAAAAAGTAATTTTATCCTTTTAATAGTCAATATTTTTATAATTTTTAAAGGATTAAATTTCTATTTTAGGGATGTCGCCTCTAGTAGTCTCTGCCCAGACTCTAAAATGTTTCTATGTATAGGATTAATCAAGGATGAAGTCAGAAATTTTATTTAGAAGTGTCGAGATAAAATTCTAAAATTGAGGCACTAAAATTAAAAATATATATTCTAAAAGAGCTTAGATTATATAATTAATTTTTAAGAAAGGTCAAAATTACAAAATTTTCCATTTGTTCAAATGATTAAAGTGAACAATTAATACTTGAGAGGGAGTATTAATAATATTTTCCCTTTTGACCAAGGGGCCAAGGCCTTGCCCTCTTGGTTTCGTCTCTAGGTTAATTACATTATACTAAAATTTAAATTACTCTATAAGCTTGAAAATTGTTTTATTAAATCTTAAAAGTATCAATATTAAATTAATTAGATTTATCTATTAGTTTAGTCATTAATTTAAGATTTTAAATATTAGCTCGGACTTAATGTAAAACGTATAAAAAGTACATGAATCAAAGTTTAAACATGTACATATTAGATTTAACGTATTAAAAATAAAAGAAATACTTATTCTAAATTCCAATGACACCATTTTTTATTTTTCTGAACATATTAGATTTAAATTGTGGCATACATATATTTAAAATTTGGTGTATATATTTTAAATAAACTTCAAATTAGATTCCTAATTCCAACTATCATTTAAAACCCAAATCCAAATTGATATTAGATTAATTAAGAAATAATTTGAAATCTCATAACCTCTTATGGAATTAACCTTATATTATAGATTATGATGGAGACACTTTTAACTCATATCTTGTGCTTCTTTGCATTGGGATTGGTCACCTAAAATTATAATTAAATATTAAACATCAAGTTATGGTTTGAACTTTGGTAGCCCCGATGTTGGTGGTGGGTTTTAACATTTTTTTTTCTCACTACCATTAATTCATGGTGTTTTTTTTTTGTGGCTCAAATCCAATTTGATCAGCAATCCCTTTGTAGTGCCTTCTCTCCTAATGAAAGCTGTCTTTTTTTTTTATATAATTTAATTATACATCGATATGGGAGATATGGGCTATATTGTATTGTATATACATATTGATATATTTAAATTAATTAAAATTATTTCATGGAGTTTAAACACTTTATAAATAGGGTTAAATAAGGTATACATATTTCTTTAAAATAATAAAAATTTTAAAGATGAGTTTGGATGGGTGGTGAGATGGTGAGATGTAATGCGGTGCGTTTAGTTTACTTTTTATTTTACGCTACACTATCATTATAGTATCTAATCTCACAGCCACTATTATTTTTACACTAACTGTAGGTAAACGCACCGTCCATCCAAACCACCCTTAAATGTTTAAAAAAATGATATGCGACAGTATTTGAATCATATTTATAGTATTAAAATTTTTCACTCATAATATATCATATATTGAAGCATTCATTAATATATAATATTTAATTTTATATCATTCATATTTATGATATATACATATTGATATATTTGTTATTCAAATATTGAGGTGTAGCGTGATGATTATTTACCTTGTCCCTCAATCATATGGTTCAAGATTCAATCTCCACTTATAAGAATAGACCACATTTTATGACTAACTATTTACCTCTTCGGATAGTACTTATGGTGAGAGGATTAATCATTGCTATTGATAATAAATGCCTTGGTTTCAACCAAAAAAAATTATTATGCTCACAGTTTTTGTACTTTTTAAATTTAGAATTTAATTTCTTTATTTTTAATTTTAAGAATCTAATCCTTCAATTTATTTATTTATTTAAAAATTAAAATACAATTGATAATATTTTTAACTAATTTCTTTTAAATTTAAAAGTCTAATCAATTTGACTTTAATTTTTAAACAAAAACATTGAGTATTCAAATTTAATGAAATTCATTCACGATATTATCAATTGAGCTTTAATTTTCAAAATAAATAAATAGAAAAATTAAATTTTTAAAAATGAAAATAAAAAAAATTAAACTTTAAAATTCAAAAAGTACAAAGACTAACGTACACTAATAATTGTCTAATTATTTTCGAAAATAATGGCATTCACTCCAAAAAAAAAGAAAAATTGTTTCCATAGATTACAAGCATACACGTACAAATATGTATTTTAGTTTTTAGCTCATTTTTGTTTAAGAATAAGTTTTTAGTTCATTTTAATCATCTCTTTTTTCTTCCCATACATAGGCCATGGTGGCAAACAAAAACAATCCCAATAACCCTAGATTCCAAACAAATTTAACCCCTATGTGATACACAATATTTATGCTATAACCTCCTTTTTCCGCACCATTCCAATTTTTCTATTTCAGCCGTCTTTTAACTCATTTGAATCCCCTCCTCTTCTCTCTCTTTATTGTACATGTATTCATTAAAGTAATTACTTAACAATGGACACCATCTTATGATTCTACGACACCAATATGTATGTATGTATATATATGTGGACTTGTATTATTTTCTATATGTATGTGAAAAGTGTTAGAAATTATAAGTAATCATCAATGAGGTTTTGGTTCAATAACAAAATTAAGACTTTAAGTAATGTGATAATTGGTGACTAAACACTCCCTTTAATAGTGTGATAGTTGTAATATTCATCTTTCTTTTTTTTTTAAGAAAGAAAATTAAGATGTTGAAAATTTCGAGGTCTCATGTTTAAATCACACTATATATAAATGCATGGGTTTTCTCCAAATTTATTATGTTTAATTAATTAGTTTGAATTTAGTTAGCTGCTAAGTGGGTTATATATTTTGTTCAATACATGTAATAATTGATTCTATTGGAACGATTGTAACTTCAAAAAATAAACTATAAGTAATCTTGTTTATTTAGTATTTAAATGTTGGTGTAAATCACAATATGTGGCGTGGTAATTGTTCATATCATCCCTTAATCATGTGGTCGAGACTTCGGTCTCCACTCATGCAAATAAAATATATATCATAGCTAACTATTTACTTTTTTGAAGAACACCAATGACGAGGGAATTAACCACTACTACTTATGGTGGATAACCTAATTTTGAAAAAAAAATAAATAAATGTTGATGTATATGTATAATGGGAGAGAATGTGTGATGAGACAGAGAGTATGGGCATTACCTTATTGACCTAAGCTTCACTTTGCTTTCCTCTTTCTCTTTTTTTTATTTTTATTTTTTTGCTTTATCTTTTTCCTTTTTAACTCTCTCTTGGAGCACGCCCACCCCATCTTGCACCTTTATTTATTTATCCCTACTTTCTTTGATAAAACAAAACCCTTTCTTTTAGGGCTTCCTTTTCTTTCTTTTCTTTTGTGATACTTTTTAGCTTTTGCTTACTTCATAGTTTCACTATCTTCCAAGAATTATTTCATAAAAGCTGCTTCTCGTTTTCATGATGAATCTTTTTTTTTTTAAAAGGTGGTCACTTAGTTAATAATTAAACCTTTAATTACCTTGAGTTAATATAGGTCAACATTATTGAGAATAAATTGAGCATGGGTGACCATTGTTGTGCCCATAGAGATATTTATAGCTTTAGAATTTTATTTTATTTTTTGAAAGGATGAATCATAAACAGATGTCTCTTTCCGTAAGTGAGAATAAAACAGAAATCAAAAGAAAAAATAGATATAGTAAAGGTGTTAAAAATGAACTCTCATTCCTTTTTAAGTCCCTATGGGTAATTACAAACTTCCTCATTGCTATATTTGTGCTCCAAACTTTCCATATTTATAATTAGAACTCTTGGGATTGTTTTCTTCTATTTGGCTGTTTAGGTTGATTTTAAGTTGGGACAATATAAGTCCAATTATTTCAAGATTTAACATATTCTGGTTAGTTGAGTTTATATTGTTTCGAGTTTGAGTTGCTTTGAATTTGAGATTGTTTCGATTTTAGGTCATTTCAAGCTTAAAACATTTTAGGTTCATGTCATCTAGGTTTGTTAGTCGAGTTTTTTGAGTAGGGTGATTTTAAATTTGGATCATTTTGAATTCAAATTATTTTGGGTTGAATAATTTTTTATTCAAATCATTTTCGAGTCTAGGTTGAACAGTTATGGGTCAATGGAGAAAATTTTGCATTGGGTGGCTAAGAGATAATTAGAAAATTTTGGAGTGTTAAAGCTAAAATTTGTGTTAAAATAACATAAATTGAATTATTAATTTGAGGAGCCAAAAAGGCAATTTTCCTTTAACTAAAGGTTTAAAAGAGACTAAATTGAATTAGGCTAAACATGGGCTTTACCATTTAACTAATGGAACCAAAGGCTAAAATTTTTGGGTTAAAATGACTTAAGTTGAATTATAATTTTTGGGAGGGGTTTAGATACTTATTTTTGGTTACTAACTGTCTAATTAATAGTAGTTTTGGGGAATATTGTTCCTTGAATGAGCACCTTTGGGAACAACTTTTTTTTGGGAATAACTTTTTTATAATCATCTTAGAAGGTAGGCAGGATTCCTAAGTTATTCCACTTTAAATATGTCTCGGAAAACGTGGCTTGGAGGCTTATATGCAAAAATTGTTAAGAATTTCTTCTTAAGTCTATTTTTTTTTTTGAAGAGAAGTTAAAATTTTCGACTTTTTAAAAAAAAGTGCTTTTAAGCTAATTTTTAGAATCACTTTTTCTCTCAAAAAGTAACTTATTTAAGAATACTTTTATTTTAAAAATATTTTTTGTCTCAAATACAATCTTAAAAGTTTTACTAAATTTGCACTTATTTCTTTAATCAAAATGTCGACTTCAATGTCGATTTATAGGTTCTTAAATTTCATGCGCAAATTTTATAGGCCTCCAATGAACGAGCATCATCAAGATTATCCTTTTTTTTCTCCTAGCTAGTTGATTAAACATTGTACACATTTGCTAAAACCAAAATTGAATACATCCTTGACAAGATTCTTTAATCAACCAATAAGGAAAATTGGACTCCTGATTTTATCTCATCCATGCATTCATCAATAAATAAATGAGAAATTTATCTCAAATTTCTTTTTAATGACAAATTTTTAAACTCAAATTACAAACTTGTGTTGTAATTTGAACTATGAACTCGTGAGTTAAGTGGAATACTTTTTGCTGTTTAATCTCGGTTGAGTAGTCGCAGTCCATTATATAATGCATTAATGATTGTATGTACTTTCATGATTGTTAAAATCTACATTCATTCATGCATTAATGAATTTTTATATATTATGTATATTCATGCAGGAGTAGGAAATGTTTAGAGCCCCTAGGTCCTATAAATAGTTGCTTTATGGGATGGAAAAAGGAGCTCACACAATTCATTCAATTTAAGTTACTAAAGTTTTCTTTCTTCTTTGTTTGAATTTAAAGCCTTTTTTGTTTAATCATTCTTTTTCACTTTATAACTTACATCTTTTTGTTATGAATTATAAAAGGAGGGCAATGCGACTAGCACGATTTAAACCCAGATCACACTTGATACGATGAACACTCTAACCATCAAGTCAACACACGAGGTTCTATAATTTATAACTCTTTAATTGTGGAGAAAATTTTAATTGAAATCTTTACAAGTTATGTAACTTTTTAAGTAGTATTGAAATTTCGAGGAATAATTGAATTGAAATTTATACATCAATAGACAACAATTTCACCTCAAAATTTCTATTTTTCAACTCTATCCTCAATAAGTAATTTTATTATTTACAAGTATACTTTGTTTCAACAAATTGTCTTTAATAAATTTTTAATATTAAAAATAATTACACGAATCAATTCATCAATTGAGAAATATATATTTTTTAATTCTATATTCTCCATTGCATCCTTATTTTCGATATAAACCTCGTAATTTTTTATATATTTAAGATTTGATTTAAACTTTCTAAACACCCTATAAGAAAAGAATTGGCTACACAAAATTGACTAGCAAATACAAAGAAATCACTTAGAATCACTTTCAACAATTAAACATTATTGAAACTTTTTTAGTCAAAAAAACTTTCACAAAGCCCTTGAAAGTGTGTCTAAAGTTTTTGAAAGATTTAAAGGAGTGTCTTAAGAAGAAGACAAAGGTACTATAAAAGCAGAATATATGCTTTTTCTCAAGCTTAGACCGCCATGAAAAATCAAACACAAGGGGCCATTGACCATTGCCTTTACATTCTATCACCTCATCTTAACCCTATCTATTTCAAATATTTTTCTTTTTTTTTCTTCCTCTTTTAATCTATTTAAAACTCTTTTTAAAAAAAAAATTGTTCAATTAATGCAAGATAATAGATAGCCCAATGATTCAAACACTTTAATTTGCTTACACATATTTGAGTTTCTATATTGGACCAGACCACTTTGATCAAAGTTTTATGTTTTGGTTTCTCTCAATATGATGCAATCCTTCATGGATCATGTCATGTCCTCCACACATCAAAAGGAGAAAAAAGAGCACAAGATCTAGAAAAAAAGGTTTTGTTTTTAATGCATTATTTTCATTAAATTCAAGAATAAAGTGTATAAAATAAAACTAAATATATACTATTATTTTTAATCATAAAATGTTAACTCAAATTTAGTAATTAAATAAAGTAAGTTGAATATGTGTATGTAGCTAATTTCTAATTAAAGGTGTTTATGGGTTGGACAGCCTGTCTGGTCCGATCTGTTTTACTATTTAGAATTAATAAAAATATATAAATAATTTTAAATTAATTTTTATATATTTATAATTAAATTTTAAAAAAATAATTCTTTATTTTTAACACTAAAACATGCCATTTGAAAATGTTTGGGCAGGACGAGTTCAAGCCTAGAAATTTTTTTGGAACTAGACTTTTCCCGGCCTATTAACTCCTCTATTTCTAATTGATGACAACCTAATTAGAAATTAAGTTAAATGTGCAAATGTTACTCATTAAGATCATGGTCTTGAACTATTCAAATACACTAGGATCGCTCTTGAGGTATCCTAGGATTATCACAAAGAGCCTATATAAAAAAATGTATTAAAGAAATTGGGCATGCAAGTTTGTAAACCGAATGACACTCTTGTTACTAAAGGAGACAAATTCAATCTTGATCAATGCCTCAAAAATGATTTTGAGATCAAGAAAATGCAAAAGAATCCAATGCAACAATAGTGAGAAGTTTTATGTATGCTCAAGTTTACGTATTTAGATATTGCATACATTGTTGCGATGTTATATAGATACTTGCATAATTCAAGTATGGCCATAGATACTTGCATAATTTGGGTATGGGCAATTGGAAGTAGCCAAACAATTCATACCGCATCTTTAGAAGATAAACCATTATATGTTCACATATTAAAGGTTTGATAAGTTAAAGGTCGTTGAGTATATAAACTCCTATTTAGTTGGAATATGGCTGCAAATATTTATCACTAGACTACGAATTGAAGATAGAATAGAAAGACCAAATAAGTTATTTTATGAAAATAAATTTGTAGTATTTTATTCCAATACCAATATGTGCACATCAAAGTCAAAACATATAAACATTAAATCCCTGGTTAATAAAAAAAATGTTCAAAGTAGTTAGGTTCTTATAAAGCATATTGAGACATTCTCCAAGATTGTGGATCCGTTTATTAAGGACCATCACCCAATATCTTACATTAGCACACTACTCATATAGGTATAATGTCATTTGATGATTTTAGCTTTGGTGAGAGTTTATAATTTTAAATACATTTATGTTGTAGACATATTTCTTTTAGTTATTTCAGTTTACACATATTTTAAGGATATATTCTACAAAAATTAATTTTATTTTAATTCAATCACACTCTGATTTTAGTATGGTCTGATCTCACTAAGGTTTAAAGTGGATTAGTTGAAGATAGACATGTTTAGATCATATTGTATATAATTTTCATGCTACACCTTGATTTGTGTAATTTGGTCATGTTAATAGACATGATCAAGAATGGGTTCATGTATGATTTAGAAGCCGTCTTGATTCTATGTTAACATAGTTGATGGATGAAATCATTCAAAATACCTTTTAAATATGATAGTAAAGTTTTAATCTCATAAGATTATATTGTGATGTGTAATTATAAGGTGATAAGTATGTGTATGTATGTGATTGAAGTGGGAATTTGTTACATTTTCTTTGCATATCTCCTCTAATTATTAAGCAGATTTTGAAAAATGATTTTAAGACATTTCTACTACATTATTGTTTTTTCTTTTAAGTCATTGGTAAACGATAGAAAAAGGAAAAAAGAAGAGTTTGAATAAGTGTACGAAAAAGATGAGGAAAACACTATACCAACAAAAACTAAAGGCTTAATAATGGGCATGGTTTGACTGTATTATATATATAGATGATCAAAAGTTAGACGTATCCTCAAATGTGATGAAAGGAAATAAAGGCCGAAAAGGGCTTGTAGGATGCATGGCAAAACAAAGTAAGTTGTCAATTAACACACATATAGGTTAACTAAGGAGGTCCTTGTACTATAGGGATTATATTAAATTAGTCCCTCTATTATTAAATGAATTAATTTAATCTTTATACTTGTGAAAAGAATTAAATAAGTTTAAATTGTAACATAATTAACATTTATTATATAAAAAAGGCTTGAAATTATTTTTTTCAACTGCAGTTTAATTCTAAACAGAAAATTTCATTTACAAACCATAAAAACTTTAAAAATATTAACATTATATAACAATAAATGATATTTTTTAAAGAGTAAATGTTAACTCTGTTTTTAGTTGACTTTATTTGATTATTTTAAATAATACGAGATTAAATTAATCTATTAAATAAAATAATAATTTAATCATATCCCTATAATAAAAAACATGTCATATACATTTACCCCTCTCCTATTTACACACAAAAATATATTTTTCAAAAGCAAAGATGATCCCTTTTTATCAAATGACTATCAAACACAATTCAATAAAACAAAATTATATTTGAATTAAACCTATAATTTATTATATAATATATATAGGGATGATGTTACAAAAATTGAATTATAATTTTTTTAATAGAACAAATATGTTTGAGATAATAGAACATGTGAAGAAGCTTTGAAGGCAATAAAGTGAGTTCAAACGAGAAGGATGAGAAATGTAACTCTGAACATTCATTATTCGTTCATCTTCCAAGTGGTGTACGGAGATGGAGCTAATTCCCAAAAGGGATATTGAGCAGCTAGATTGTTGTTGCATAAGTTGGGTTAAGAGAAACATACAGGTTAATACTGTTAAGATTTGGCTTTGTAAATTCGAAAATGATAATGAGGTGTGCTAAGAAATGTGGGTATACCAAATGATACATTAATGAATAAATATAAAAAAAAAAAGTAAATACATGAAAATGTTAACACAATTTGGATTTAATTTACGTTTTCGAAGTTTTGTCTAAAGAAAAATTTCACTATTAAATTTTATGATAAAAAAATAATTTGAACTCAATTTAATTTAACCGTTAAATAATTATAGTCTCACTCAAGTATGAGCTCTTCCCAGATAAAAATAATCGTTCCAATTTAAAGTAAAAAAAAATTATAGGTGAAATAAAAACATAAAAAGATATTCCTCAAAAATCAACTCTATTGTACACTCTAACCTCTTTAACCCAAATAATTTTCCATTTCCCCTAAGATGCTGTAATTTTACAGAATAAATTTAGAGAACCCAAAATCAAAACTCGTACCATCATCCTTCCACAATAATAAAATCCATCATAAAAACAATCATATAAGCAAAATTGTGGTATGAGATGTGCCGACATTGGTTTCCAGAGTCATGGTACATTGTAGCTTGTGCACTAACAATGTCCTTAGTGCAAAGATTTCGTCGTTAGCTACTTGTAATTTTGAAGTTAATTGTATAAAAATTTTCCCATCATTACTTTAATATTCTTTGTATAAATGTTTTTAACAGTTTTTACATATAAAATAAAGTGGATAAATAAATATTAGCTTACTGATTATCTAAGATTTAACTAATATTAAGTTGTATTATTGATTGAATTGTAATGCAAGAAGATAACTTGTATTAGTAAATAATCTAAATGGTTTGTAGCCTATAGGGTTAGATTGAGCAAATGACTCATGTTAGGATTATTATATCATTTATAAATTCAATTTGGGAGATCGCTTGTATTGGCTATTGAAGCATAATTAACTCCCAAATATAAAGGCAAACATGTGATTATTTAAATTGACAATGCATCGGACATTACCCAAGTTAAATTAGTCCTAAATTTATTTATGGACTAATTCACTTGTGATGTTTATAATGTGACTTACTTAAATCCTAAGTAATGGATTGAAAGTTGATATGTTTGGTGCTTGACTTATGCATAATATGGCTTTACATACAATAATTGAATCATAACTCAATAAGAAGTAAGTGATATCCTATCATTGACATTTCGTGGTTTTTAAAAACGAAACATGACCATGAGCCATTTGTCTAGGACAAATGATCATTTTTCACCATGGACAATACAATGTCAACCATGAGATAAAAGTGAACAAATTTAACGTTAAGGAATCATGGATATCCAAAAAAGGTAACACATATGACAAGTTCAATAGACTAAAGCTTGAAATAAGTTGCCTTGTAATGATATAATTAAATAAGAATGCACATATATTCTAATATATTAATGGCATCATGATTTTATCAAAATTAGAATTGAATTGTATAAATTATTTGATTAGAATTAATTAATTTCATTAATAATTAATTTTAATATTTATTTTATTAATTATTTACTTAAATATTCGAGCTCAATTTTTTATTTAAATAAAAGAGAAGATGGCTCGAAAAATTTAGTCAGGATCGATCAAATTGACTCAAATAGGGCAATGGAATAGTAGCATGGGAGACTTTCTCCCTAAGTAAGCCATTGGCTATCCCCTTACGAGTCCTAATTGTATCATGTCATCTCGGATAATTAATTTAGATATATGATTGAGAATAATTTTTTTCCTAAATTATCTTATATATATACACTTGTTGAAATTCATTAGTGCCCATATACTAACGGAAAAATCTGCAAAAAAAAAATTCTCAGCCAAAATAAAATTTCTATTAAAACCCAAAATAGGAGACTAACCGAAAGGTTAGTAGAACAAAGGTTATACAAAAGCCAACACCCTGAAATCTCAACTACACTGCAGCGAAGTACAATCACACACCTTACAAAACTAATGAAAAGGCCACATTCAAACCAAGAAACACTCTAATTTTTCCTCTTGACAACCCAAAGCAAGGTATTTGATTTGAATATTTTTCTTGCACTCAAATAACTTGTGTTTGGATTCTAAATTAGGAGTAATCTAGCAATTATAATTAAGGATCTAGAGAGCTTAAAATTTTTGGTTTAACATGTAGTAGTTTAAACAACCCTCCTCGAGGAAGTTTCCATTTTGTCCTATGTTTGGCTTTTCACATTAGAGTTTACTTTTTTAAGTAATTGTGAGTACGGAAATAGAAAAAATTAATTAGTTAAAATTTTAAAGAGTTTAAATTTTGATTTGAATTTATCGAAAAGTTCAATTATCTTCTCAAAGAATTTGACGACTTAAGCTTTGACAACGCAGATAATTATTTAAAGGTTTAAAATTTAAAATTTAAAATTTCGCTACTCTATCACTCTAGCATATTGATTAAAGGTTTCAAAGGTTTCAAATTCAAAGTCTGCCTAATGGGAGGATTGATTGTATAAATAAACTATGAATTGGAACAATTCAGACTATAAATTAACTAATCAGATTAAACCCTCACATATAACAACAGTTCATGATTAAATTTTAAGATTTATACATTTAGTAGTACAATAAATCTCAAATATAAATACTTAAAATTCAAAAATTTCATTTTACCAATTGTGGGAAGTACTCATTGGCTCAACTATAAAATTAAAGAGGGGAACTGCTCATTCATTGAACTTATTTGCATGAAATGATTGATTTAGTGATGAAACAGAAAGATAGGGATAATCATTGGTGGCCCGTTATTTGATAGAGTGGAAACCTCATCATTGATGCAATGAGTCCAAGAAGTGGGCTAAGAACTTATTCTGGTTAAATCTACTTTTGACCTTTCTTTTTGGGGCAGTAAAGCCCATCCCTCCTTTGGGCAAATCCCACTTCCACTTGGAATGCCTAACAACAATAATAATGAAGATACTGATGTAACTCTGGGTGGTGAAGGATTATTCATTCATATGATTTATGTAGGTTCAAAGTTTTTAAACAGTAAATAGTATGTCTTTATTTGAGTAGTTTCTCTTGATTGTATAATATTAAAAAATTAAAAATATATTATAATTTGATAATTGAAGGTGGGGATGAAGATATTTGTAATCAAACTTAAACTATCATGCATTATCAGTTATAACCTAATACTCTTGCTATCAAATTAAAAAGTTGACATATATCTAACCTACTCTAAAATTTTTAAAAAAATTATTGTGTTAATTATTTTTTATTTTTAGATTCAAATCTATTATTCTATTTTTAAACCATATTTAAAGGGTTTATATGCATCTTAGGTGGCAACTCAATTGAAATTTACATTAAATCTAATCGAAAACTTAAATATATATATTATTAATTATTTATTTTATTTGTGAGTTGTGACCCATAAAAAGTTATGGGTGCACATGATGACTAGAGGGCCAACTTGGAATTTTGCATCTAACCTAATAGAGAAGTAAAGTTTAAAAAATAATTTTGTTGAATCTCATATGATGATCTGATGATTAAGGGTGTTCATTATTCTAAGTGTGGTCTGGGTTTGAGTTGTGCTAGTAATTGTTGTTCGGATTTTGTCTTTATTGTTATTGTAATTCACTAAAAAAATGGTTTTGTTAATTATTTTATTTTTATTTTTTTATATTAGAGTGGAGATGAGTCGAACAGTTTAAATTTATGTCAAATGGAGGTCTAACAAAATTTTAACTACTATTTCATATGTCCGCTCGATAGTCGATTTACCTGTATCTAATTTACTTTGAAAAAGAATTGTATTGTTGTTAAATGTTGTATTTAAAAAAATTTATCTATATGTTAACTCACAAATAATTTAATATTTATCATAAATTTATTTTTTATAATTTTAAATAAATATTTAACTGATTAAGTATTAATTCAAATTTAATTGGCACAAGAGTAAACTTAAGAGCTAAGGAAATGGCCTTGACCTCGTTCCTTCAAACACACTTTAAGTTATTTGTTGAAACATTAGTATAATTGCAATTTTACTTCAATAATTTACACATTAACCTCGTCCCCTAATACAAAATTTTTGGATTTGTTCTCCATTAACAATAATATTATTGTGCAGGTTTAAGAAAATTAAATACATAATGTCATTTTTGAAGTTTGAAAAATTAACTCAAATAATAATTTATATTAATAACTAAAATATTTAATTAAATAACAAATTAATGAAAAAATTATAATTAATACGTCAAATATTAAAAAAATAATTTATTTTGTAAAATACATTTTCTAAAATTCTCCACTTTAAAGAATACCCAACTATGAACCATCATCAAACCTACCTTTCTTTTTTCTTTTCTTTTTCTCGAAATCATAAAATTTACTTACTTTTATAAACCTACCCATATATCCCACTTTTTCCTTTCAAAAGCATATATTTCCACCATATATTGAATTTGATATTTTTTTTAACATAGTACTTGTGATATTTTTTCTATTGTGGTACATATATTTAGTAAAAATTATATATTTTAATTTTTGAAGGTATCAATATTAATTTTTTATTATTTAATTCGAATTTTAGAATCAATTTTATGAAAATTTATAATTTCCTAATAATATTAAGAATGATCTTCTTTGTATTGTTCTTTGTATTTTTCTGTTTGAATTTCTCCTTGATTTGAAGGTGGTTGCAAATTAAAGGTATTCATGAGTTAAGTTCAGATCAAGCTTAAATAAAATATTTTTAGATATTATCTCTAGATAAGTTCGGCTTGATCCAAAATATGAATTTAGATTTTTGTCTAATCTAATTCAATCCAATTAAAATATGGGTTTCAGACGGGCTGTTGGGTTCGGGTGGATAGCCTGACCCAACTCTACCACCGATTCTCGAGAATTTGAGCTGCTTATTTTGGAGGTGAAGTTTATTAATTATTTAATTATTTATTTTCATATCGAATTAATATAATTATTTGTGTATGCAATATATAATTCGATAATGTTGTTAGTGATTTATGAAAATTAAATTAAATCAAAATTTTATGTATAAAATGACACAAAATCAAAATTCGTGAATGATATTGCACATTAAATCAAAATTTATGTATTATTTTGATATTTATCCCTTAATATAATTATATTTTATTTTTTAAAAGTTATATATATTTATATAATATTGTATATACATGCTTAGATATGTAACATTTATTTTTAAATTATAAAATTTAGGGTAATACAGTTCTCAAGCTCATGAGCTATATTGAGATCGCATACCAAAGATGTAGGGTCTACTATATTTTTTATGATCACTACCGACATAACTCCCCTTAATTAAGGCTATGACCATTAATCATTAAACTTTAGTCCCCATATTTTAAACCCTAAATTTAATGAGATTTCGCCACTTGTATTTAGAAAGAAAAAATCCAACTCAGTTAGTGGTGGCAAGTCTTGACTCAATTAATTTTTTGACATAAGGACAAATTTTACTAGTTTCTTTTCTTTTTTTTTAGTCTTTAGTACATTTTTCATAAATGAGGTTGAGTGTTGTGAAGTGTTTAGAGTTGTTGAAGGGTCAAAAATCCTTTCTTCATCATCTTGGAAGGTATTTATAGGGGAAAGACCTTTGACTAGTAGTGGCATGTCACTAACAGTATAGGTGGTAGCCTGTTCGTGTGGTTAGTCAAGTGGCAAGTCGATTGTCCTCATCCATATTACTATTATGATATTTCCTTGACTAAGATAATATGAGGTTATTACGTCTAGTGATCCTTTAATTGTTACTTTCTCGCTAAATATGGATAGCCTGACAGCTAATCACTTAATGATCAGTATTCAAACATCTTAACATTAACTTTTGACTCTAATTTTTACCATATTAATTTTAATAAAAAAATTGATTTGCCTTATAAATTTAAAGTTATCTTTTTTATCATTTTAAATTAGAGCCTTCTCTCCCCTTTCAAACTTAATTTTTAAAAATAGAGAATTCACTAATTAAAATAATCATCTCTCATGTCAAAATATAGCATCAAATCCCTTGATGAAGATGGTAGTCTAAGTAGAATAAGTCTAATATGTTTGAAGGACAACTTTAAGGGGGACCCAATGATTAATTAAATGATAAATAGGAACCACTCACGTGGGCCTATAAAAGTATAGTGTGTAAGCTAAGGGTCTATCGTTAGAAATTGTTTTTTTATAGGGAACACACGTATGCAAGTGTTAATCAATTAAATAGTTTAATTGTAATCTAACATTAAAAACAACTTATGCTGCGGATTGTGTATTAATTCAATTGGAATTTGTATTATTGTCAATGTAAGAAAATATGAAGTTGAATGTACTAAAGCGTATTATCCTCCTATTTAAGGATAGGTAAAGGCTATGAGTAATTTTAAACATTATGTTTAAACAATTTTACTTTTAACTTTTTATTTTGAGTAGTTTTTATCAACTTTATTTTAATTTTGATCTTCATGGTTACACATTGAATAATTTTTCAAGTGTGTAAGTTAAAAAGTGCAAATTGAAGAATTTTCACATCATAATTTAATAAAAACATTTCACTTTAAACAAACATCAATTAAAAATGGGTCATATCATACTTGTAATCAAAATGCTTACATGTCAATCTTTTTTTTTACAACAGTCGAACTGTGCTGTTATAAAAAAAACAAACAGAACAACAGACAGAATTCAGAATTTTAGCAACTTAAAAATCGCAACCCAACATTACAACAACAAAAAACAACAATAATAAAATCTCACTACCAAGCTTTAAACATATTCTCCCTATTAACGCCAGCAATCGCCAATGAAACAGCCATTTCATTGCCTTTTCTATCAGCCACCGAGAATACTACTTTTCCAGCCTTTAACAAGTCTCTATCGATGTAAGCAAACATTGCTTGAAGAGATCAAGGTCTCATTGCCTTTACCGCACTGGCCTCGGCCACGTCCGCAACATAAGCAGTCACCGAACCTGAAAATAACGCTCATGTAATACCCTTCATATCTCGCAATACCCCACCACATCCTGCTTCTTTTGCCACCCGGCACACATTAAACTTTAACCATCCAAGAGGAGGAGGTCTCCAAAATGCGGCTGCAGATTTCGATTTGCAATTATCAAAACAACACCTATTTGAACTAATTTTTACAGCTCTATGGAAAAAAGCATTGTTCGCACCAGAAGACCCGCCAAAATTTAGAAGGGTTTGGGAAAAAATAGTAGACCCATAAATGGGCTTGGACAAAAAAAATTAGACCCATTTAAAATATGGGTCGGGCTTGGGTTTGAACATTCAAAACTCGAGTCTCAAACCCGAGCCCGACCTAACCCGTTTTTAAGTTAGTAATTTTTATATATTATGTATTTTATAACACATAAAAATTAAACCTCTAGTAGTATATACTACTATAATATAAGCATTAAAAATTGTTAAGATGACTATATATAAAAGTATAATAAATAAAAAATAATTCAATATTAAATTATAAATAATATGAATATTTTTAAAAAATAAAATTAATATGGGCGTGCCTAAAACAGGCGCAAGTTAGCTATTTACAAATATGAACAAATTTGGGTAAAATTTTAGGCTCATATTTGGGCAAGTATAAAATGTGTTAATATCATGCATATGTCCAGCCTGACTTGACCCATAAACACCTCTACTTGTATATAATATACTTGTTTGCATACCGTTGTATTGTATGAATTGATTGTATTTATTAATTAAAATATATTAAATTATTTTTATACTAGATTATATTTATTTTTATAAATTGTATATATAATACAATAAAAGATGCAACTTAAAAAAAAATTCAACCACTCTTACAACATGGCTAATGCATTGAATCAATTAGAAAAGAAATTAAAACAACTTTATCATGCCAGTTGAATTTTAACTTAATTGGTATGAGCATTGTTGTCAATATAAAAGGGCGTGGGTTTGAGTATGCTGAAACACATTATCCTCATATTTATGGATTGACGAAAAATTATGAATCATTCTAAGTATTATGTCAAAAATATTTGAAAAGATGTAAACTATTATTAAAATTAATTTAATAATATGTGAACCAATTAATGGTGACACTTGGTAAGAGGAGAACTATTTTAAAACTAAAAATTACCTTAAATGTTTTGATTTGTTAGTTTAGATATGATTAGATGTGGGGTTTATTAATTATATCTATAGATATAAAATAATTAATTAAACAAATTATAATGTATATTGTCTAGTGCTATAGATTTAATTAATGGAACTTTGAAAAACTTTTTTCATATCATATCCTTTTATCACCAACTTATGGCATTATCATGGTAGGCCATTTGGAGGCACTTAATTTCCTTAATTACTTTTTGCTTCTTTAATGTATTAATTTATTTTACATTGGATTTTCCTTTCATAGTTTTAATATATACCACATATTTCTCAATCTAATTGATATTACTTTCTTAGATATGTTCACCACAATTTTGGGTCGATTTTAATTACACTAATAAATATTGAATTCGATGGTAATATATATTACACTTTTAAAAAAAAATATCGATTGAATTTTAATTCGATTGACATTAATATTATTATTAATATAAAAAGACAGTGACGCATTATCAATTTTTTAAATTTACTTTAGAAAAAGCCAAATTGAAGTGACAACACGTGCAAATATTTTGGCACTCTCGGTTTCATATGATAATATATAAAATTATAGGATAAAAAGTTTTAACAATGTAAGAAGAGTTGACACGACTCTCTTTCTCTCAGTCTTAATAAATAAATAAATGTTGAAATTAATGCTTAAATTTTAATCTAATCATTAATTTAAATATTAAATATTAATTTAGATATTAAATAGAACATATTTAAAATACATGGAGTAGATTATAAATACGTATATAGTTATTACATTGACACTTTAAATTTAGTATGTTACAATGCCATTAAAATTGGGATCGTTATTTAAAAAAAAAAAAAGTCAGATCCAAGTTGTTTACATATCTTTACAATTTGATTAATGTGCTTTAAATTTGTTTGAGTTAACTTTTAACGCCCAAACTAATAGCTAGACGAACGAAAGGATCTGATTGATACAATATTGATATTTTAAAATTTAAGTCATAGTTTGAAGATGTCAGGAGAAATTAGCCTATTATATTAAATGACTTGCGTTTTTTAAGCTCTTGTTGAGATCTTACTCCAATTCAAACTTTGGACATGTTTGATAAACTATTAAAAATTTTCATTTCAGAAATGAAAATCTTAAGTATTTAATATTTTTAATGTATTTGGTAATCATTTTAATTTTTTACTTAACATAAAATTTTCAACAAAAAAATGTTGAATAAGATAAATAGCTGGTACGTTAATTACTTATCACTTAATGAAGAAAACATCAAGTTAATTTTATTTTATTAAAAAATTGAAACAATTTAACATTTTAAAATATATATATATTCAAATTATAATATTTATCTTTCATCCGAAATTATTTAAAATAATATAAAATATTATATTAATAAGATTAAAATTAAAAAAATATTTTTTTAAAAAATTAATATTTAATTTTATAAAAAAATATAATTATATTCAATATTTATATTTACTAATTTACTAAACAATTTTCTAATATAAATTCATCACTCATACAATTTAGTAGTAAAAATTCAATACTTAAATTTTCAGTTGATCGAGCATACTTTTAGACAACATTTTTTTTGTACTAACACAATTTTCTCTATTTTTTAAAATATGATAAGAAGTCAATGAGTATATTTAATTTTTTTATTTTATTTTAAAAGTTATAAAAAAATTCAAATAACCTAATCATAAACTAAATATGTGAAGGAAAAGAGCAAAATTTGTGAGTGCCATTTTCCACTATCTTATCATCAATTTTTAAATAGAAAAAAAAAATGGAAAAGAGAAGAATATAACTAGCACTTGCATTTTGGTTGGGGATTGGGGCTTTCCCCAGTTGTGTATACCCACCCACTTTGTCAATTAAATGGAAGCTAGACAAAAGAAGTACCTTTTGTTTTTACAATAAATAAAAAAAATTATTTAATAAAGTGATAAATTAAAATTTTATAAATAGGGTTTAAAATGTAACACATGTTCCATTAAGATATTGTAAAAAAATAAATATTTTTTTAATGTTTTACTATTATAAATATAGTTATTCGTAAATATAATATAAATATAGATACACGTATGATCAGTTATAATGTAATAAAATAAAATAAATGAATGATTGAACAAAACCCACACGTAATGAAATTGGAGATTCAATATCACAATTGCACATGGTAGGACTCGAAAGCTACAATACAATTTCACCCTTGCATTGTTTTATATCTTTATGGTTTTCAAATTGACTAAATTAATATTCTAACGTTTTGAGGGTTAAATTGTAATTTTATTATGTTAACTTAAAATTTTATGAATTTTTAAGGATTTAAATAATAATTTCTCACTTTAAGGGAGCTAAGTCCTTGCTAACTCCTCCCTTCGCCCTTGAACCTTGATAACTCAAAGACCCAAATTTTATACCTTAAAAAATATTTAAATATTAATCATAAGCAAGTCCATCTTTTGTGAAAAATCATTACAAAAACCCACCCATCTTTATAGCCTTTTCTCTTATGACAAAAAATGAGACAGAAACATTGTACATCAATTATTAACTCAAATTTCAATAATCATTACATTTTCTCACTTTTTTTTTTCACGAATACATTTAATATTAGAGCGATATTATTAAAAAAGATAACCACGAACCTCTAAAATAGATCGTGAAATGAACATGAAATATATATATATAAAAAAACATTTTTAAGATACTCAAAAATATTTAGATTTAAGCATTTTACTTAACCGGTATCACTCTTAATCAGATCATCAATTCACTAAATTATAAAATTACAGAAATATATACCTCTTATTTTAAATTATAATTAATTACGATGACATTTTTATTTTTTATATATTTATATCATCTTTAAATAAAAAAATTAAAAATTTAAAAATCGAACATGTATTCATTTATATTTATTATTAAATAAAATTTGTCGTAAAAATTTCATTAAACACCGACCTTTATATTTGTCACTTAGTTGGGACACAATGTGTTATTTTTTTCAGCAATGAAGTCGACGAATTTTGACATTTTTGGCCCAAATATTTAATGACAATCTATAAAGTTTTATATAATAATACGAAAGAGACCTAGAAAAACGACCCCCTTTTTCTCTCCCACACATATCTTTTCCATTGAAATATTCACTTATTTTGCCAATGAGGTATTTTTTCTTGGAGTATTTAAGTTCGAGTCTATTTTTTATATAAATTATTTATGAAATTTTATTTAAATTTTATCATGTGTGAATTTTATTTAAAATTATTTCGATTTAAATTGTAATCAATGTATACTTTATAATATACTAAATAAAAAATGTTATCACATGTATTAATAGTTATGATATAAATGGGTTAATTTCAACAAGATCCCAAAAATATTATTTAATTCTAAGTTGAACTCTAAATTTTATAACACTCTAATTGAATCCTTAAATTATTTATATTGTATCAAAGATGTTTTTAAATTAGCTTAACCATCAGTTTAGGCGTTAAATGCTAGTTCAAGTATGACGTGAATCATTTTTAAAACACGTGAATCAAATTATAAATATATATACCTTGGATGTAACAAGTTAAAAAATAAAAATGAAAACAGACAATGTCATTAAAATGCAAGAGGGTATTTTGTTTTCTCGCACGCCAGATACAAGCCGTTCGTATAATAAGTACACATATTTACAATTTTGACTAACGTGTTTTAAATATACACCACGGCATATAAAAGTAACAAGATTTAAATAATTATTTAAAAATATATGATATAACACCAACTCGATTTATTATTCATTGACAAAATATATAGAGAAAAGAAAAAGCAGTCAGATATCCACTTTTAGATATACTTAAATTACAGTAAAATTTTGTGTGGAAGGGGTTAAAATGATAAAAAAAGAAAAAAGTTTGAAGTAGCATATTTAAATAAAACCATTTTGCTCTCCATTTTCTTCTTCATCCAAACCATCCATCATGTAATACTCGAAATTTTCAACTACACATTCAGGTACGGAAACTTGAACTTTTACCGCATCAAAATTACCCACCACCGGTAAAAACAAGCAGTAAATATCACTTGTTAAAGGACCCATATGTAATGGCTTACCTTGTCCAAAATCCAAATCTTCTAATCCCAATTTAGCCCATTGAGAAATTACCAAGCTTGAACAAATATCTGTTTTGACATTTTTGTCCTCCAGTAAATCAATCATTGACCGTACATGCCCATCGGTTAAACTTGATTTAGCTTGTTGGATTAGCTTTATACCGTGGTGTAAGTTTGAAGTAACTAAATCTTTTACCGCGGTTTCCGTACAAGCCAAGACAAATCCGTTCCCGTAATACCCTTGAGATATTTCGGGGATCAACTTTTTCCTAACGTTGACGGAAAACAAGAGCTTGACTTTAAATGTGGTCGACAAATCCAAGGAACGAACCCATGACCGCCACGTGTGCGAGGCTAATGCCTCGAAGGTGGTGCATTTCAATGACGGGGTGCACCGCCTTTTAAGGCGGAGGATATGAGCGGAGGTGAAGGTGAAGGAGGTTGGAACTAGTGGTTGTGATTGTAAATATTGGTTGACGTCCACGTGGATGTTGTTGTCTTTGAAGGTAGTTTTGGTATATCCTAGGTGAGTGTGGGTAACTTGTGGTGGATCTCGGGGTTTCAACACGTGGCGAGAGTGGATTGGTAAAATGGGTAAGTCGAGTGTTGGTTTGGTGATCACGTGCGCCCACGCGTGTAAGAACTGAGATGTGCCGATGCCGTCACATATGCAATGATTTATCGCGGTGCAGAGGATCATACCCCCACAACGGAGATTCGTTACCTGCACCATAAATAAATAAAATTTGAATTGAAGGCTTATCTTGGTCAAATTTAGTCTTAGTCCCTATAGTATATTACAATTTAGAATTTATTTCATATACTTCAATTAGTCATAATATCATCCTCTTACTTTTAATTGATTGCTTAAGATTTTTTTTTAAAATCATGCTTCAGCACTTTAAAACTGTGTTAATAATTTCGACAAATTAATAAAATTAACAAATATAATATCAAATTAAAATATAAAATTAGGGGTAAAACAACATTTAATCCCTAAATTTGATAACTTTTTCCAACTTAACCCTTAAACTTTTTTTAGTCTACATTAGTCCTAAAACTTGGTATTTTTTTTTTAGTTTTGATCCATATGACGATATGATACTCTAAGATCGTGCCATGTCATCTTCTAATAAAATCCAGGGATAAAAAAACACTTAAGCCCTAAACTTAACAACTTTTTCCAATTTAACCTTTAAACTTTTTTTCAATCCACATTAATCTCAAAACTTGACAATTTTTTAGGTAATGACATGACACAATATTAAAGTGCCATATCATCACAAGAACCAAATTTCGAAATTAATGTGACACCAAATAAAGTTCAAAAACAAATACCAAACTTAAAAAAAAAGTTATCAAGTTCAGGGACTAAACATTGTAATATCCCTGAAAAGTAAATCTTAAAACTTTATCTTTATCATAGAAATAGTAAAAGTGACCAAAACAACAATTTTACCTTTATGTTTTCAGTAAAGTATTACTCGTACGGATATTTAACGATACCTGAACAACAAGAGGAGGGATCTCAATGAACGAGTGAGCTTCAACTCTATATAGTAATTTCCTCCAAGACCTGTTTGGTTTCCGAGAAATTTGGAGAAACTCTTCACAACTAATATCCATAAAACCTTCTGCAAACACAGCACCTTCACCATTACAATCAACGACGAGCTTATCATCATCACCAGCGCCGCCGCAAGGTCTTAACCTTCCGGCCAAAGGGTAATAATCAACCAGAACCTTAGAAAGTGAATATTTCAAGATATCTATAGCAACAGCTTTTTCAAAAAGGTAAAGGTATTTAATGGAGAATCTAAGGAACTTTTGATCATCTAAGTTGGAAAGATACAAAGAATGGTTTGGGGTTGAAGTGTTTGGGGTGATTAAGGTTGGTTTGTTTTGGTAATAGAAACAATCTGGGAGTTCTTCAGATCTTAACATGTCTTGTTCTTTTTTTGAAGTTGTAAGAAAGAAAATTTAGATTGAAAGACAAAGGATTGAAAGAGAGATAAAAGGGAGGGGAAAGAACAGTGGGGTAGGGTAAGATCTATGGGTGGATATGGTGATTGTACGATCAGATTCCTTTGAGACAGTGGTGGAGGGGGGGGGGGGGAGAGGTTATGGAAGTGAGTTTATAATAAGTCCATGATTTTTTTCATAATTATTTTTATATTTCGTTTTGATCGCCACTTCTTAAGCACTTTTATTCAGACATTGACAATGCCAAAACTGGTTTGGTTTTTTTTTCTTTTTTTTTGGTTTTGTGGTTGGTGGCGTGGGTGGAATATTCTTGATTTACTGACACGAAGCTTAGCTTTGGGCTAATGGTGTGTGTGTGTGTTTCTTTGGGTCTTGTAATGATTTTGGCAAATATAATGGACTATGCTTAAATCTCTTACATGAAACCAAAACCAATCTACTCCAACTAGAGACCAAAAGCTAACGAATGCTCTTGTTGTTAGTTCAAATTTTGATTTAGTATAATATGATTTGATTATAAAAAATCAATAAATCGAAATGGAATGATATGAACAAGTAATTAATAGTGACTAGAAATTGAAATAATCCAAACACGTAATAAGACTTAAGAAAATTTGGGTCTTAAACTTGAATAATCTAAATCAAAACGACTCAAATTTAAAATAACTTAAATATGTAATCTAAAACAAATTGAAGTAATAAGAACTTGAAACAATTTGAATCCATAACGAGTTGGCTAAAAAATAAACAAGGGTTAATATACTGTTCCAAATTATTCGAATCCAGAACAGCTTCAAACCCTTTTTTTAGTCAATGGTTAATATACCGTTTTGATACATAAGTTTGGCTTCGATGTTAAGTTTGATACCCAACTAAATAGTATCATGTAGCCTAATGAACAAGAACAAATCTAGAAATTCTTTTAGGAGGTGCATGAATTCAATTATAAATATTTTAGAGGTCAAAATACATCTTTAACATGTATTAGTTTATAATTTCATTATTTTTGAAAAGGAATGAACATAATTTTTTTCATTTAGGGGGGAGAGTGCAATTTTACCATATATAAATTTATAATTTAATGGGGGAAGGGTGACTAGGGCCTCTATCTGCCCCCTTTGCATTCGCCCCTACTAATGAATACTTAACACGTGTGCTCTAATAAAAAATTACATAGGTACTTAATTGGGTTAAAATAAACTCAAGTATTAAATTGAAAAAAAATTAGGCACCAAAATAAACATTAAAAATAAACCCAGATACAAAATTGAACATTAAAATTAAACTCAAGTAGTAAATAATATATTAACACTTTAATTGAAGTCAAGATAATTAAGGGCTATTTTCATGGTTGCCCTACAAAAACCTTGGCATAGGTCTCATGTTAGCTGTTTGCCTATTAGGTGGTGCACGTTTAAATTTTAAATGGAAGGCATAAGTGGTCCATGTTATTGGTCATTTTAAAGGACAAAAAACAGAGTATATGCCACAATAAAGAACAAAAAGAGAGTGGAAAAAAATCCAAATGAAGGAAATTGACGAAACGTTATTTGAAGAAATGGGAATTTGGTATTTCAAACAATAGATTACACTTTGTTTCCTGTTTCGGTGTTGGGGAACTTACGTTATCAGTTTGCCAGAGTGGCCTTATCATGGTTTCATGTGCTGTCTTACTTTGTGTAATGAAAATTTTGATTATGTTTTTTTGTAAGAAAATGAGTTGTAGATACCCCGTAATATATGTATGTATGCATCTATATTTTAATTATGTGGTTGAGGATTTGATTCCAACTAATAAGAATAGAACATATTTTGTAGCTAATCGTTTATTTCTTTAAAGAATATCCATGACAAGGGGACTAGTTACTACAATCGGTAATGGATACCTTGATTTCAATCAAATATATATAATATATGTATGGATTAATTATATAGATTATTTGTTTTAGAAGAAAAACTAGACAAGGTTAATATACTTGACATGCAAGATGAAGTTAAGAATTTTATTTAGGGGAAATTGAAATAAAATTATAAAAATCTGGAGGGATTAAGGCTAAAAGTTAGAGGGGTCAAAAACACAAAATTTTCATTTATTTAGGTGCTAAAAGGTTTAATTTAAATGATTTATGTTTTAGGAGGGTTTAAATAAAGATTTTTCAATTTTATTAAAGGGACAAAGCCACTATCTACTTCTAGCTTCGCCATTGTAGACATGGTAAATTTTCATACTAACATGAAAATTAACATAGCAAAATGACTGTTTCTGCCATGGTAAAAGTTTGAGATTGATTTGGAGGGACTAAGGTTAAAAAAAGCTTATATTGCAATAAATTTTTAGAGGGTAAAAATAATAGTTTTTTTATTTATTCAAAAGTTAAAAAAAGTGTAATTTGAATCATTTATGTTTTAGGAAGAGTTAAAAAGAAAAAAAATTAATTTTATTAACGAGTCAAGGTCTTAACTTCACCATTATTGACATGACAAAATTGCGCGATAGAAATTTATGCTTATGTGGAAATTCACATAGCAAAATGATGGTTTTTGTTATGGTAAAAAAATTGACATTGATTTGGAGGTTGACACGTACTATGATTTTGAAAAAATGACAAGTTAAATTTTGGCATGTTTCGAGGAAGTAAAACAAGGTTGCGGATTGCATAGTAAAAATGTCAAATGGAGATTTGAATATGAAATGTTACTCTATTGAGCCACCTGAGGGTGTTCGAACTTTATTAGAGAATGATATTCAACAGTTTAGAATAAGGTCAGACTCTCAATAGAGCCGTGTATTTAGAAGGTTTACTTCTATTTCTTTTTTTAAAAAAATTAAACTAAGTTAAAATATGTTATAAGTATCTACATTTGTCACAAATTTGAAATTTAGTTTTTCTACTTTTTAGATTTTAAATTTTAGCTTCAACTATTAATACTGTTAAATTTATCAGTGTTTCATTTTGAAATAAAAAAAAATATTCATTTGGTAACCATGCAATTATAAATTTACATTGCAATAAACCTGAATTTAACAAAATAACTTTAATATTATTAGTAGTTGAATCTAAAATTTGAAATCTGAACGACAGAAGGAGTCCATTCTAAATTTTCGAAGAGTACAAATACTTTTGAGGCATATTTTAACCTTTAGACAAATATGCTTTGGAACAGTAATCCCATCACTTTTTAGGCAAATTAATTTGTTTTAACAAATTGGACTTTTAAGGTTCAATTACCAAAAAGATTCAACAAGTTGACACATTTGAACACTAATTGTGCTACTTTCAATTAGCTAAAGCCTTCTGGTTTTTGATTTCCAATTTCAACAAAGTTTAGTTGATTGAAGTAATGGAATGCGATTCCTATTGTCGACACAAGTAGTCAAAATTTGGCATCATCATATTGCAATATCCAATTAAAATAAGCAATCTTAATGGTTAAAAACATTTATGTACGAAGAAATTTAAAAATACATTTCAAATCTTAATTTATAATCAAGTGCGTAGTTAGGATTAATTCCTCATAAAATTATTATTCAAATTTTCCCTCACTAAAACAATTTCCTAGCTTAACTTCTACATTTCGGTCTCGTTAAATCATTGACAACTAACATACCATAAACATGATTGCCCCTATGATTTGAACTCATGGGTTTTTGGGGTGAACTCCCGGTGCTGCTTGGCCAAGAGTTAGGATTCTAGTTCATATATTATGCCAACATAGTTTTTTCTTGAAACAACCCTTTTCAATTCACCATGTTGACATGATTTTTCTTTCGATTCTGAAGGTTGTTTTCTTTTTAAATCATTAACAACATTAACTATTCAAACTAACTAATAATATTATAAAAGTAAAAGATTAAATTACGTCAATCAAATTTGATGATAATAGAGGGACCAAAACTACAATTTAACCAAAATCTCAGGTGGAATTCACTTTCGGTAGGGAACTTCGTTCACCATTCCATGGAAAGCAAAAGAATCAGACCTCTCGATTTTCCCTTTTTTAACTATAATTTGACATTGGGGTCAACAGAGAATAAGTTCTAAAGTATATGCTATATGATCCATGGAGATTTTATATACAACATAAAAATTATACGCATCGATTTAATTAATAATCAAAATTTATAATTGATAATCAATCTTATCTAATAATTAAATAATTTAATTTAATAATTTATGAAATTGAATTAACCATCCTAATTGATTCCATCGAATCAACTATAAACTATTGATTAATTTAATTAAATTGATTTCAACCGAATTTTCCTCCCAATAAATATCACTTCTATGTTGGAGACAAGGCAATCTCCAAACCCAATATTCCTCTCCCCTAAGAAAAGACATGGCTGCGATGCCGATTCCCAAAACCCAAATGCATACGGGTGAAGTGAATGGAGACCAAATCCAACATATAGATTGGTTAAGCCTATGATCAAAGTCAATTTAGTTGGGCGGATTGGATTAGATTTGTGATCATAAATGTGGAGATGCTTCTTGAAGTTACTTAAGAGTGAATCCTACCACAAGTAACATGACAAATGATTTATGCTTAGGAGTTTTAGTTCACAGTTCACACCAGTTTCGAATTCAATTCACCTTAAGTAAGGTTTAATCATATGATTATACATATCAATCCTCTTAAAGATAATAAAATATCACATGGATAAATATATAAATCTTTATCAATTACACTGAGATTTATGTGTGGACCTCTCAATAAAAAAATACATTCTCCAATCACATTCCGTAACACGTGCTTAGGGCCTTCCATTACTTTATTCTAAATTCTCTCGCATGAAACACTTGTATAGTCAATAAAAAAAAGCAAAAATAATAAATAAATAAAGTCATAATAAAGTCTTGGGTTCAAAACCTATTAAGCATATGTATTTTTCTATTTTTATATAAAAGATATAAAAAAATAAAAACACCTTTAAAATAATATAATGTACTTTATAAAATAATAGAATTTTAGTTATTACCTAATTGAATTAGTGTTTAGTTATCTCGGCATTGTTGTGTTAACCTCCATTGTCCCATCATACTAAAACATTATATCAATAGGAAAAAAAAAAAAAAGGGGGGTTTCATTGTTAGCCGTTGAAATTTAACCTACTAAAGCTGTTCAATGGTCACTAATTTTGATGATTCATTTAGAGGCATTACATTTGACAGTCCAAATTGATGATTCTAATTCTCCCTCTCTCTCCACAAGACAATCTAATATATTGGGTTGGACCAGGAATTCAATGTCATCATCGGCCATGGTTGCTATTTTCATTTCTCATTGGTCTAGAATCTAAAGCCCACTATGTTCTCAATGACAAAGACTACACTTTTTTTATATAATGAGACCCAACAACAAAACGGAAGGGGAGGGGGGAGTGATCATTGGCAAGGGGTCAAACTTTCCATCCAACAGACTTTTGAGTAAAATTTTTGAGTAAATCACGAAGTCAGAAATTATTTTTGAAATGTAATTTTTTATTATATTAATATATATTTTTATAAACTTTAAAGAATTTAATTAAAAAAAATATTATTTAGAGGGTCAAAGTATAATTTGACCATTTACTAATTTATAATTTTATAAAATATAAAAGGACCAATATGATATTTTCTCACTTTAGTCAGGGATCCTGGCTTCTGCCAGCCCCCTCTTGGTGCCTCCTCTGATTCGAGTTATTTAAGTTGATGAGTTTAATTTTTTCATCTTAACTTAATTTGAAAATTTTTATTCAAGTAGAGTGAAATGAAATTTGAATCGAACTGAATAAATTTATCTTAGTTAAATTAAAAGAAAAATAAACAATTTAAATATAAATCTTGTTGACAATACAACTAAATTTCCAATTAGAACACATAAATTCGAGACTATATATATAGAGGCAAATTTGAAGGGAGTAAGCAGCGCCGCCCCCCAAATGGTTTTTTTTTCAATTTAGTCCTCTTATAAATAAAGAAATTATAAAATAAAATATAGTAAAAATGCATTTTGATCCCTAAAATGAAAATTTTTCAATTTAGTCCTCTTACAAACAAATAAATTATAAGTTAATATATAGTAAAAATTGCATTTTATCCCCCATAAAAATGAAATATTTTTTATAGTCCCTTCAAAAATAAAGAAATCATAAATTAATACATAATAAACTTGTATTTTGATCTATAAAAAAATATAATTAAATTCTAGCTCTTGCTAAAAAAAATTTGGATTCGTCCTTGCATGTATATTTGAAAACTCTTTCAAAGTAAAATAAGAGAAAAAAAACAAAAATACTTAGCAAGATAAATTGGCACGTTTGGTTTTAGAGAATATTTTCTGTGTCCATTTTCAATTTTCAATTTTAGATCCGATTCATAAACACTTCTATATTTATTTTAACTAT
Organism: Gossypium longicalyx; assembly: GCA_025698465.1. Classification (NCBI taxonomy): domain Eukaryota; kingdom Viridiplantae; phylum Streptophyta; class Magnoliopsida; order Malvales; family Malvaceae; genus Gossypium; species Gossypium longicalyx. Next base: position 498,093 of record CM047000.1, on the reverse strand, counting down.
TTAAATTTTTTAGATAAATTTGGGTAAAAATTAAATCCCTGAGGAGGGAAATGGGTCCACTTTTGATTTGGTAGTGTCTCTCTTTTCACACCCCGCATGCTGTTGACGTTGATTAGGGTTTATTTGTGAAGTCGAGCCTAGATTTGATTTTAAAAATTTTAAGGTTGAGTTCAGCCACTCAAATGATAAAAAATATTAAATCCAATCCCGACTCAAAGCAGGCAAAGTCAAATCGGCAAGGTGAATTTGCTCGACCCACCCATACAAGTGGCAAAATTAAGCTTTGTATTGTGTTGGCAACTGCTAACCCTTCAACTTGGCTCCCCTTTTAACCCAACTACTCTTCTTTTTTCCTTTTACTTGAGAGGTCACATCCTATGAACTATGTCCTAAAAAGACAATGATATGTGTAGGCTTTGGCTTTAACTGTTAAAAAGCTTCAAAAGTACTTCCAATGTCTCTTGATTAAGTAGGTAATATTCTAAAATTAATATAGAGGTTTTTGTATTAAAAAGTTAGATTATAATTTATTTTTTATTTAAAAAATGAGTAAATTTATTTTTATATGTTAAATTAAAGAATAAATCTATTATTTTAGTTAAAATTTTCATTTATTTTTATTGTTAAAAAATAGTATAGCTGACAAAATAACTAGACAGTTTCACATGGCGTGCCACATGTACCTCATGACAACGAAAAGGGGCCAGTATTTAATAATATAAATGGATGAAATTTTTAATAAAATAACCAGTTTACTTTTTGATCTAATGTACAATGATTAAATTGATCAATTTTTTAGAAGAGGAAGCAAAATACAATCCGACTTTTAATAAAATGACCTTATGATACTTTACTAGTAATGTTCTAAGAGTACTTTGATTATTTATTTAATTATTGAATGTAAAATTGATTTAACTCAATTTAATTATATAAAAAAAGTTAAAGAACTCAAGTTTATCCAACTCAAATTTTAAAATGACCCAAACTAGTATCATCAAAAATTTAAAATAATCCAAGCTCAAAACAGTCTAAACTCGAAAATCAAAATGATTTGAATAAGTAACCTAAAATGGCCAAAACAGAATATGGCTCCACCGAAAGACTCGACTGGAAATCAAAATGACTTGGATATGAAAACCAACCCAAATTTTAACATAATTCAAACTAAAAATAACTAAAATTCAAAAGAGTCTAAATTTGAAATGACCCTAAACTCAAAATGTCAACTCACAATTAAAATGATTCGAATAAGTAACTCAAAATAGCCTACAAGATAACTTGACAAAAAAGCTGATTAACAAATCAAAATAACTCGAATCTAAAAATTAATATAAACTTTAAATGATACGAACCCAAAATAATTCAATTCTAAAATAATTTAAGCTTGAAGAATTATATTTTCTAGCTTTATCTACCACTTGTAAGAAATCAAATAAGCAGGTAAGATCGGATCACTAAAAAAGAATCGATTAGCTCATTGATTAATGATATTCCATTGCATATAAACCTTCTTTATAAGACCCTTATTATTTCTTAGTGAGTGTACTTTTATTCTTCTTCTTATTAAAATAATGATGAAAGAATCTTTTTCACTATTTTTAAATACTGCATATATAATATTGGAATCTTATTCAATTGTTTTCTTATTTATCTTTATTCAAATTTTCAAAATTAAATAAATATGAAAATTTTAATTAAATGTATTACAGTAGCATCTATTTAAAGATCTTATTATAATGAAATCCTGTGGGATCCTTTTAAATCACAGTTGATTATGTCATGTAGGAGTTGCACTGAAAAATATGAATTTATCTTTCAAACAATTCAACCTATTTCAATACTAAAGAATGAAAGACAGATTTCGAGAGAAAAACAACATATTTAGCAACCAATTTAACATGTTATAAGTCACAACACAATTTTTTAGTTTCTGATGTGACTTGATCAAATGACTATTATAAATATCTCATGAGATCCCACTATAAAAATATTTCACCTTAGATGTTATCATGTGCAATTACTACAAATAAAATGTTCTAATTTCATTAATTAACTATTAGCTTGAACATTAAATAACAGTTTAAGTATGATGTAAAACATATTTAAAGCAAAACGTAAACATGTATTTAATATCTACCATGCATAAAAAAATATATATATATATATATCTGTTCTACATTGTGTTTCTTTAACACGATCTAAACTGTAAATACAATAAATATATTCATATTTAAAATTTGATTCATATATTTTAAATATACTTATTAACCCTTTTTAAATAACAGCTACTATACTATTGTGAGACTGAACCAAAATTTTCTGCGAGATCTATGGGAATTTTCTTGGAAGAGAAAATTATTAAAGACTTAAAGTTCATGGATTCTTTGTCAGCTTCTGGACATTCTTTTTTATAAAAAAAAGTACAGTTCACATGCATGCATGATTTTCTGATTTGAAAAACAACAGTTTGCTTTAGACAATTAGGGTTTAGAATACTTTTATATTCCCATTACTTTCATTGAAAGGTTGAATGTAGTTCAAATTCAGAAAAATTTTCCATATATATATACACTTTTGGGCTTATATATATTCCTTAGATAGAATATTAATCAAGCATAATTTGAATGTCATTCTCCTTATGGAACTTTTCAAATTAAAAATAAGAAAGGACAACCGGAATTTTGGGTTCCATTCCCACAATTTCCAGCTACTTTAATTTCTAATAATTTAATTACATGATTTTCTCTAAGAAATTAAATTATTAATTTATGATTAGAACTCTAATCTAAACTTATTTAAAGGTGCCATTGTATCTCTATTTTGACAAGCCAATTAGCAAGGGTTTTCTTTGAGGGCGATAAGGTGTAGTCGCATATTAGTTTGGTGAGAGTTTCATGATAACTATAGATAGAATTTTGTTCCTAAGTTAGGACTTTGTTTTCGACGTTTGGGATAGTACATTTAGTACTTTTAGGTTTATTTTCTCCATATTGTACTATCGTTTGATTACTTATTTAGTGAAAAGTCGATACCTCCTTTGTCTGGTTTTTTTCCTCTTTGAGGGTTTTCCACATAAATAGTTACGTGTTTGATCTTTTCTATTTTACTTGTTCGTCGTTTATACTGGTCAATCCCCAACAAATTAGTATCAGAGTCAAGTTCAACTTTCGCAGATTGACTCGTTCAGTACACAACAACGAATTTAGATATCGAGAAGTTAGACGGTTCACAAATTTTAGTTTCTGGCATTTTTGGATAATTACGGAGATAGCTTACATGACCGAGGACAAGGGTGATGATTTCTTGCTCTCCACATAATCTGGTTGAAGGTGGAGTTGTGTCAGATGTCAGGCATGTGCTTGATTTAGAGAATAATCACATCCCCTTTTGGTCTTTAGGACCCGAATGGTTCGTAGAGTGTTTGAGGCAAGGTCGGTCGTAAAGGGTTACAATCAGGAGGAAAGAGTTGATGCTTTCTTTCATGTTCGGGTATTACTAGCCCTTGTTGCATTATACAACTTTGATTTGAAGATTAGGAGTCTTTCAATTTACAAGTTCGAACGCTGTTTGAGCTTGTTCGGTATTCTACAAAATTTGAGTTTGGCTTGTGACGGGGCATGGAAAAAGAGCTGTGATAAATACGAGTCAATGTGGAGATTTGTAGGGTGTGCCTCATAATTATCAGACATTTTGCAGGCACTTAGGAAGATGTTTGACGATTTGTCTAGGAAGATGTAAAATAGAGGCAACGTCACGACGTGAAGATAAGTGACATCGCGACGAAACCCTAAACGAACGTGGCGACAATGTCATGATAAGTATGCATGGGATGTCACGACGATTTCTCCAAGTTATATAGTTGCGTTTTAGACTTCAAGCAAGACTACTTTTCCCAGTTGTACTCTGATTATTCCAATGATATTTTAGTATGATTAGAACTCGAATCTAAGCATATTTAAAGGAGCCATTGTATCATGTTCTGACAAGTCAATAAAAAAAGGGCTTTTCTTTGAGGGTGACAAGATGTAGTCATATATGAGTTTTGGTGTGAGTTTTGTGATAATCATGAAGAGTATTTTATACCCTTTTTTTGAGTGCCTTATGAGATTTAGGGTTTTATTTACTGATTTGCTTTATAAGATTTTGAGGTTTGTATTTGGGGTTTAAAGTAATGTACGTTTAGTACATCTAAATTTATTTTCTCCATATTGTGCTCTCGTTTGTTTACTCATTAGTGAAAAGCCGGAAGCCTCCTTTGCACGTAGTTTTTCCTTTTTTGAGGGTTTTCCACGTAAAATATTTGTGTTTATTCTTCTCCACTTTTATTATCTTGTTGTTTATACGGGTCGGTCCCCAACAATAATGTTTGATACTTTCTCATGGTAAAATTCTAATAATGTAATTGTGGGGACTGTGATTGCTAGGAATGTAATATTGCATTGTTTGGTATTCATAAGCAAATACTAATTAAAATCCGGAGAAAGTTATATTTATAAGTTTGGTTCATTAAACACTTTACTAGAAATGTGATAATAAATTTTGAAATTACTACTATTGAATAAAATGTAAATCTTATTAATTTTAATTTAATGATATATATTATTAACAAAACTTAATTTATTATTAACAAACATTAATTTAATCTATTTAATTTAAAATGATATTACTTTATATGTTTTAAATAAAAATAAATTAATACATTTATCTCACAATTAATATATGATTAATTTAAACTATTTAAAATTCAATTTCATCATATTTAAAATAAATTTAAAATTAAATAAATTTTATAATTTTGCGGTGAAAAATATTTTTATTCAATATTTTAATCAATGGATCAAAATCATTGTATCCCTCCCTGATTTAATCTACTTCCCTTTTCCCCCTCCTACTGGAATCTTTTGAAAATTAAAAGTAATTTCACATAGAAAAGAGTAATAGTAATGTTTTTCTTGGTATTTTCAAAATTTTGTCTTATTCCCTTCTTTTTTTTCACGTTTTCTAAAGATTATGTCCTCTTGTGTATTATTTGTTAATGCAATATTTAAGATTGTTTATAATTTTTTTTTAACTTTAAATAAAAAGATAATATATTTAAATATATATTAATAATAATACTAATATCAATTGAGTTAATACTTAATCGATAATTTCAAACACAATTTTTAAAATGTTCAAATTAAATGAATTTTTTTAAAAAATAAAGTCGGATTTTTTATTATATTGTAGATCAATTGGTGAGATTAAAAAGATTTGACAATAGAATTAAGAAGAATACATAAAACATAAAATACGAGCACCATTCTATTTTTTTCTCTCACGGTGAGCACCATTTAATTTATAAAAAAAAACAATTAATAGTAATATGATTAATCCATGATTTGAATAAGAAATATTAATTTAAATTAATAAATAATATAAAATAACTCGAATATTTCAAAATAATCAAAACTTAAAAATTATCTTAGCTTAAAATGATGTAAATTTGAAAGAGATAAATATTAAAATTATACATGGGTTTTGATTCAATGTGTAATGCTATATATGAACTTTGATCTTGTGTGATTTTATACATAAAATTTTGATTTGATTCAATTGCTACAAATCAATATTGAATACACAAACAATTATATCTATCAAATATGAAAACAAATATTTGTATTATTTCTTTAAATGTGTACAATTGAAATGAAAATTAAAGTTTCGTGTATAGATATGAACCACAAATCAAATTTTATGTGTATAATTACATCAAATCAAAGTTAATATATCAAACTGCACATTAAACCAATGTTCATACATGAATTTGATATTTATTTTAATTTGAAATATTGACTAGAACTTGAGATACCTTACCTTAACTAGCAAAATCAAAAAATCTAAACTTAAAATGACCCAAATCTAATTAACTTGATGTAAAAATGATTCAATAATTTTAAAACTCGAATTAATCCTATCCAAAACCAGCATATCCCATTGGCAAGTTGAATTATATATAATTAACTTTTGCATATTCTATTGCAGGGAATTTGGAGAACTTGCATTTGAATTATGAAGTCTTTAGAATCAAGTTGAAGGGAGAAAGAAGCCCTACCTTGTCAGCTGGTAGGCAAAAAGGAAATCTGATTGGGACCAAACCCTTGGATTAAATGCTTTAGGTTAAAATATGATTAAGTCATTGTACTTTTTGTATATTTAGAATTTAGTCCCTTTATCTTTATTACAAGGTATTTAATCCCATTACCTTTTTTGATTTAAAATTGCAAGTCAATTATTAACACTATCAAAATTCTTTTATTAAATTTAAGTTCATTACAATGTCAATTTCTTTGTTACATGACTATGAAGTGAAATTTTTTTATTTCAATATTTCAAACGAGAAAATTTAACATAAGAAGTTTAATCAGGGGCAAAGCTCCTTGAAAATAGAAAAATTGTGCCTTAGCCCCTTTAAAATCTAAAAAATTATAGGTTGATACATAGTAAAATTATATTTTAACCCCCTAAAATGATAAAATTATGATTTAATCCTGCTAGAATTGTAAAGTTATAAGCTTAAAATGGAAGAATTGCATTTTGACTCATAAAAAATTATAATTTAATTTCGACTCCTACAAAAAAAAAATCCCGACTTTGCTCCTGAACTTAATGGTGTTAAAAATTGAGCATAAATTTTGAAAACTAAAAAATAAATAAACTAAATTCTTAAAAGTAAAAGTAGAGAAATTAAATTTCAAATGTACAAAAACTCATAGCATATTTTAACCAATGCTTTATAACCCAAAGCAATAGGAGAAAAGACACGAGTAATAAGAAGTTGAAGTACTACATGGGAAAATAAAAATTGAACACTTTTGCAAAAGCTGATAATAGACTGCTGTCTCTTGACCCTACAAAAACCGACCATTCTTTATTATATTGTTTGATAATTGATGAAGAAGGGTGGAGTGAAAAGACTGAGAGAGTAATGGCGGATTGGCAATTTTGAAAAAGAAATTACAGAAGGAATTTATTAAATTAATAAAAAATTTCATGTCCTTCATATTCCTCGAGAGCAGAATTTTGTTGCAAATTGGTTAGTTAAATATAGTATTCGTAATAATTTCATGGTGACTGCTTTGATTCAATCACTGCCTGAAATTAGCTAAATGAGGTAGGTGATTCTAAGTGGGGAATAAAAATAGAAGGGTTTATAAAATAAATTTTCCTAAATTTGTGATTCCATTAATAATATCACCATTATTGAAAAAGGGAATTTCTCAATCTAAACATAAATTACGAATATTGAGATTTTAAAAACTAATAAGTGTAGTAATTAAAATGGTTATACCAACTAATAAATTTTTACATTCTTAAAAGAGAGAATTCAAGTTTAAATATTAAAAATAACATTATTAAAAAAAATAATCACGAATTTTAAAATGATTAATATTCGCAAACCATAAAATGACTATAAAAAGTACGTTAATTATCATGGTTGAACTTTTTTGAATCTATATATCACATAAAATAGAGTTATTATTTCCCTTTTACAAATGGACCCAAAAACTAAATAATTATTTGTGACTTTTTGTGTACAATATTTGTGTCCTTGCAAACTGTTTTCACTTTGCCACCTATGAAATTATCGCCAATTTTTGTCTAGATTTCACGCAAGGCTGATATACAGGTGATGTTTTATTTCGACAAGAATTTTCTATATATCTTCAATATTATATATATACACTTTCAATGACAGAACATGACGTTTACGAGATACATATGGTTTCAGAATTTTTATCTGTAAGAAATCAAAAATTTTAATTTGAAGTTGATCCCCGATTGAATCTTCCAATGGTTATAAGAGAAGATTTACAAAAGTAAGAAAATTTTGTTCTCTCTTTACTTGTGCTTTGTGGGAAATTTAAGAAAGAAGAAACGATACAAATCCTAATCCATATAAAACACTTGGATTGATAAAAAGCCAATGATTATCCCTATCAAATTTAAGTATTATTATTCGAATTAATTAAATTATTTGTCGGATATATGAATTCATTAAATATTCACATTTAGTAAATCAAATTTTTAAATAATAAAAATAGGCAATGAATTTGAGTATTCAAACTCATTATTCATAAAAATAAAATAGTTTTGATTAATAGATATACGAATCTAAACCTATTACCCACAAAAATTTAAAAAAATTGAATAATACATGTAGACTGATATCCCTTATTCTTTTTGAATTCACCACGAATAGTAATTAAAATATTCAAATATCAAAATAAATCAAATATTCAGAAATATTTAAATCCACACCCTCCATTTCCGAAACATTTGAAGACACAAGTGGGACATTAGCCTAAGCAACTTGGGGCTCTCTCAAGTAACATTAAATTTATCAAGTAACACCCAACAAACATATCAGCTTTTGAAAGCTACCCCTACCAATCCACCAAGCATTTATGTTACAAATAAAGAGAAAGAACCTTTCAAAGACCGACCAAAAGCTCTTCCTTAAAGCCCAAACCATCCCCTTGGAGCACTTTTTAACCATAAATTCTTTGTTAGCTTTTTTTTGCAATTTTACTTTTGGGTTGCATGGATCATTCCACCTTGTATTATATGTATATGAGGAGAATATTTAATGTATTGGATGAGTTTCGTACATCATCAGTGAATAATAATAACACATTTTAAATGAGTAAATAATTAAATAATAATTAATTGTAAATAAATATTAAACTCTTAAACTTTACACTCTAAAATCGAAACCTTAAATATTAAACTCAATATCCTAAACCTTAAATCTGAGATCATGAATTCTAAATCTTAAACTCGAAAATTATTTTTTGTTGTTGAAATTAGGGTATCCACTATTGGTGTTAATGACTAATATTCCCTTTACTATAAATGTTCTTCGAAGAAGTAAACAATTAACCACGGAATATATTCCATTCTCATGAATAGAGATTTAACTCTCAACCACATGATTATGAAACGAGATAAGTAACTACCACTCTACACCTCTTGATTAAATTTGAGAGTTATTAATACATGTTTTCATTTATATTCGGGGGACCGCTTGCATTTGTCACCCATAAATAAAATTACCATGAACAAATTGTGTATATATACACGCAGTAAACACTAACAACACTTTACTCTTCCAAAGGCAATAATTGAGGCAGATGTGATATTTTTAGCAACCCATTTCTTTTTTTAAATCTTGGAAGCATTTCTTTCAATAATTAATAATACTATATAGCTACTTAGCTATCTAATGTATAGTCCTTTTGTTATTGCAAATTAATATTCCCCAAATATGCATGGTGACTTTTGTTTTATGTTACATTTTAAGTTTGATTTTCTTCACCTTTCTATTGCAATCAATGGTATAAAGTGCTAGCAACTTGTTTGAAATCTAGGGGCGGTTGTAAAGGCTCAAGTTGTGCCTTCCACTTTATTAGTATTGTAAAAATTCGATTGGACAAGATTCGTATAATGTTTTAATAAGTAACCTAAAATAAAATACAAAAATCGAAATCTGAAAACTATGGTTAAAAAATATCATTCGGATCAATTTTTCATATGTTTTGGGTTTTATTTGTTGTATTTCCTTTTTCTTTTCTTTTTTTTTTTTGTAATTTTGAACCATGATGACTAGTTGACGTTCTTACATTTACTCATTCATTAATGAATATTTTTGTTAAAGTTATTATTTATTGGATAGTTTTTATTTTTCTTTCTTTAACAAGAAATAATTAGAAAGCGAGTGCAAAGACAATAAATTAACTAGAAGTAACAATCATAGAATCGAGATCAATTTTGACAAGCTCCCGTAATAAGATTAGGGCCTCATCATAATTCCCGCTTCCCAATTCAGCCATCAAATTAGCTAACCCTTTATGTTCCTTAGGGATGTATAGGAAACGAACCCTCTTATTTCGGCAAAATAGTTGACTAATCAAACGTAACTCCAATAATATACTAGTACCTGCACCACCAGCTAAGATAGTTTCTACAACTAAAGCATTATTACAGTCCAACTCCAATTGCCTAAAATCAAACACCCATGCTAAATTGAGGCCTTCTAATATAACTCTTACCTCAATTTTAGAAACTGAATCCTTCCCAATCCGCATAGCAAAACTACACATCTAATTGGCATCATGGTCTCTAACACTCCTCCAATCGCAACAGTATTATTGCTTTTCGACAATGAACCATCAATATTCAATTTATTGGATAGTTTAAACTTTTAATTTTATCGTTATAAAATGATTTTTTTTATGTTACTAATTATAAAAAAAAAGTTTTAATTCTATTATGGGAATAACAAAGAAGGATGATGGTAAAAATAAGATTGATTTTCCCCTCATTGATGTCTTTTTCTCTTTGCTTTATTTTGATGAAATGTCAATTTTAGCTTCTCACTTTTCTTATGTTCAAAGTGAAGAATATTTATATAAATATATACTTTTCAGGTCACAAGTTAAAACAAAACAAAGTTAGGTCCTCACTCTATATCAAAAAATATATATATATTGCTATTCTAGCATGCCAATGGTAATTTTTCATCTACAAAATTACTGTTTATAGACTTTATTCAACCAACATCACAAAAAGGTCCAAATATTCGACCTAACTTTCTCTTGAAAATCCACAATGTCACATTCATAATTACTATAGCATACCTTACAACATTAATTTTCTTTTGGGTCAAATTATGCTATTAGTCCCTATACTCCACGTTAAATTATACATTTAATCATTATACTTTAATTTGGTCAATTTTAGTCCTTATACTTTGCGAATCAATTAATTTAGTTCCTGTATTTTTTAAATTACTTTTCGAATTTCGTTATTTCAGCCTTGACGTAAACGACAATCATTAAATCTATTAACTAACATTTTTATGAGTAATATGTAAGAAATAACACGCTAACATGCCATTACACATGTAATATAATGCATACCCTATTATATTCTAAAAATAGTAAAATATAATGAATTTAATAATTACCATTTGATTAAACTCAATTTTTAAAATTTAAAATATATATAGATGTTAAATCAGAACAATAAATAGCAAAATTTAACTAGATTATCTCCACTTATTTCTTATTTCCTTGGATTAAATATATTTTTTTGTTGTCATTTTGTGGGATGATTTGATCTGCGGTAGTACTTGGGGTATGAACATGTTCCATCAAGTTTCAATGTTGTCGGCGAAACAAAAAAATCATGTGCATTCTACAAATCCTCCGTTGAAGTAGGGTTCAGAAAAATATCGATAAAATTTCGAACATTTGATTTGAATAGTTGTATTTGGTTCGGTTTTAATCCGGTTATTAATTAAATGTATTTGATTCGGTTTAATTTTATATTCATATATTTTAAAAAATTGTAATTAATTAAATTTAATTCAATTTTTTTTTCAAAATTGATTTAAATTAAACTGTTATCACCCCTAGTTGAAGTAATTTAGAAAAAAAAGTATATTTTGTTAATCATTGTACTTTGATAAATTTAATATTTTGCCTTGTACTAAAACAATTAAAAATAATAATTTCTATTACATTTTCGATTTAAATATTTAGATCTAATCATTAAAATATTTGTATATTTTGTTGAAATTCATTAGCATAATATATTGATTAAGCTGCTATTATATGACGTAGCATATAATTAATGAAAAATAAATGTGTTGAATCGAAAAATTTTAACACTAATATTCTCTTTGCGTTTTTGGAAGAGATAAAATAAACATTGATGTTCTATTTTTGTAATAAAGCAAAAGCATATGTTATTTTCCCATAAGCTTAACTCAATTATGGTAACACAAAGGGAAAAAGTTGGAGATCAATTAGGCAACTAGTTTTACTTTTAGGTAATAATGAATGGAATATGCTCAAGTATATGTTTAAACATTTGTAGTGTTGAAGTTTTAAAATCTCGAGTTTTTAAAATTGAGTATTATTTTATGTAAATTTTGTCTATGTTTTGTCTCTTTTTTTCCCTAATTTAATCTCGTTTAGTTTGGGTCATGTTCAAGGCGACTTTTATAATTTGTTATTAATTGTTGCCAATAAATTTGAGGTAAAAATATTATGAAAGACATCAAACATGAAGGTCTTTATATTAAGAGTCAGATTATATTTTGTCTATTTACTTTAAAATGAGCAAATTAGTTCATATATGTTAGATTAAAGAGCAAAAATGGTTTTTATATTAAAATTTTCATCAATTTCTACAGTTAAAAACCAATCATTGTATGTTAGAATGAGCTATAATGGCATGCCACGTGTAACTGTTTGATTATTTTGTCAATCACGCGAGATTTTAACAGTAGAATTGGATGAAATTTTTAAACAAAAAATCTTATTTTTTGAGTAAATGAGACAAATTATAATCTGACTATTAATACAAGTGCTTCCACGATGCTTGTACCAAAAATTGATGATACAGAATTTCTTTAACATGGTTTTAAGTATTTGATTGACCTATAAATTTAATATCAATTGAATATGATTGACTAAATTTTCTTTTCACGTCACCTTTAAATTTAATATCATTTTTTAACAACAATAACTAACACTAATAACATAATAAAAATTGATAATATATCAAATAATAAACTATAATTAAATCTAGTGTTTTCAAATTCTTTAAAGCAATTGGTATCCTAATTAAAGTCAAAACCTAGATGGGTTACTTTGAGGGTTCAACCCATGCTTTAGCACCATTCTTGGAGCTGCACTAATGCACATGGAGATGCTTTTTGTTTTTGAAAAGTTTAATGGAAAAAAAAATTGTTTGGTCGGATTATATATATAAAGAATTAATTATTAAATTGTGATGGTGCTTTGAGTATTAAATAAAGATTTTATGCTTTATTACAAAGGAAGAAGAATGAACCAATTTTTTATTTGTTCGTTCTGATTTAAACTTGTAAATTCGATTAGAATTTAATTTGATTAAATTGAATTTAAATTTAACTTAATTTGATTTAATCATAACTAGTCAGTAATTCAAATTTATTAAACACGAATTTAAATTGATCTAAATTCAAAATTTAACTCAAGTATAGAATGATTCGAATAAGTAATTTAAAATCACTCGAAACATTATTTATATTTATAATAATTTGATTAGAAAAATACGAACCTTAAATCTAAACGATCTGAAATACGAGTTGAATCCCAAAACAAAAATGAATCAAAAATCTTAAAATTTAAAGAAACCGGATTCGAAACTAACCTAACCAAAGCTATTTATACATATAAGTACTTGCTTGTAAAAGAAAAAATTTTCTTAAAAGATTTTGCTATTTACTATTTAGGGTTCGGGGAAGGGTGTTTTCTTTCCTTCGGCAACAGCTAAAATTTAATGACTAGAATACCCCTTGAAATACTTGAAATAACACCGCCATCCCTAAGATTCCCTTTAGTTTCAAAACAACTGTCAGTTGTCAGAAAAGCAACAGTGCCAGACTTAAACGGTTAATTCTGGTACTGGCGGTGAAAATGAGGTGAAAGGGCAAAAAATAATACACTACTTCAAGCATTTTCACTAAATTAATTATAGATAAATAAATAAATAAATAAAATTAATTTATTGGATTTTTAATTCAAATTTATTTCGATTTAAATTTTACTGTATTTAGATTTTATCTATATTTATTCTAATTTAAATTTAAATATTAATTATCAATATAATCAATACTTTATAATGTTGATTTTTGTTATTCAGATACCATTAATTATTATATAATTTTTTAAATTTTATTTTTTATTTTATTGTTCATGTTTAGGGTTTGAAATTGTTCCTTCGAACAATGCATCTCTAAAATTCGAACATATGTCTTCCTTACACTGTTAATATCATTAATTATAATTGTAATTGCTAACCCTCTTAGAAGAATATTATACAAAAATCTATATAAATTTTTACCTAATTTTATGTTGTAGGTGAATAATTACATGATTATAATAAACAAAATGATTGAGAAATATTTTGTAATTCTAGCCTTAAGAGTTTTGGGTAATTCTAATTTTTGATTAATTTTGATTTTTAATTAAGGTTGCTTTAAGTTCAAATTATTATTTTTTTCATTTTGATTTGACATTCTAAAAAAGAGATGAAATATAATTAAAATATATCTTTTTATCAAAGGTTGAATTGATAATCAGAAGAAGAATTAAGTAAAAAATTAGGATACATTCTAAGAAAATAAAACTTCTATAGAAGAGAACCAAATGGAAGGCTTTCATAAAAATTCTCGTAGAATCGAAAATAAAATTTGTATTCTGTACATATGTCAAATCATGAATTAATAATCTCGAAAGAAAATTTCAATTATTTCGAACTTCGTGAATAGGAGCTGAAATTATTTCAAAATCATTTTTTAAATTCATATGTATTTTGAATCAATTTAGATTTAAATTTATTTCCAAAATCTTTTATGTTAAATGTAAGAACTTTTTAAATGAATTGAGTGAAAATTTTCATTCACATAAAAAAATGAAATATGTTCAGCCGCAATAAATATAGAAAAGAAAGCTTGGGGGTCCAAACAATGAATAAATTAAATAATAAAGAAGAACCTGAAATAAGTAATGATTAAAATAATTTGTAGGGTGTGTATAATGGGTACCAGCTGGAAGAACTGGACGTATATGAGAAATTCGTCTCCACCCCATACCCCAATCATCTCTCTCATCACCAAATAGATTCCATTACCACCCTATTTCACTACTTCAAAATTTCATTTCATTTTTCTTCTATAAATTCTCTTCTCATTTCTCTCATAAACCTCTTCCCCTTTCATACAAAAAATTCTCTCTCTTCTCTTCCTGTGTGTTATTTGAAGTCTTATGTGTTATGAAAATTTTCATGTTTGAGACTCATGTCTCCGGTTGTTAGTGAAATCCTCCGTTCTGGGTTTATGATAAATTCTTCACTTAGACGAAGGACTCATCTTGTTCAATCTTTCTCTGTTGTTTTTCTTTACTGGTTTTATGTTTTCTCATAAATAAATTGTCCTATTTTACCATATATATACATATATATATATAATAAGTAGTTATTTAGCTTACAATTTAGTCTCTCTTTTTTTCCTTTTAATGGCTTCTTCTAGTGGAAACTCCATGTCCAATTCAGGATCCGAAGAGGATTTGCACAATCAAAGGAAACGGAAAAGGATGGAATCCAACCGAGAATCAGCGAGGCGGTCTAGGATGAGGAAACAAAAGCACTTGGACGAGTTAATGGCACAAGTGACCCAGTTGGTTAAAGATAATAATCAAATCTTAACCACCATCAACTTCACCACTCAACACTACATCAACATGGAAGCTGAGAACTCGGTTTTGAGAGCTCAGATGATGGAACTGAGTCAAAGACTGGAGTCACTCAATGAAATCCTCCATTATCTTAATAGTGGTACCAATAGCAACAACAGCAACGATGGGTTTGAAACGAGTGAGGGATTTGAAACAACAAGTGATGAAAGCTTCACCACCATTATCAGCAACCACAACAACAATCCTTTTGTTACTATGAACCAACCCATTATGGCATCAAGTGATATGATGATGTTTCAATACTAAAATTTATTGAAAAAAAATTGGGTGAAAATGTATATTTACAATGATTTGTTGGTGTTGAGATGTTGTTTTTATTGTCTTCTGTTTTGTGTTGGTGGTGTTTATTGAAATTTGTAGTAAAAATGTTTCGGTGGTGCCAAGCAAATGAGATGATGATGTACAAGACGACTGTAAGTGAATTTGACATCTAGTAATTAAAAATGTCAAATTATAATTTTAGTCTATTTATTATCTTGAAATAAAGAATTTAATTTCTCTGACAACAGCTAACCATGTTATTAACTTTTTTATGAATGTATTTGACAAGTCTCTATATCGAAGAGATCGGCTTAAATTAATCTATCTACTATTAAATAAATTAATTTAATCAATAACGAAATCAAGGGCTGACAAGAGTTTTAGTTTCCTTAGTTAAATAGAAAATTTTCTTTTTAACACTTTTTGAAGTATTAAGTTTTTTTAACTTTTTAATAAATAGAAAATTTTTATTTCCGGTCCTTCTACAAATATAAAAATAATGTAATTTAAGCTTTTTAACGAAACAATTTTAATCTTGACCTCTCCAATATTCATTAATTTTATCTCAGTCTTTCTTAAATATATATTTTTTTTTGTTTCACCTCTAAATTTAGTCTTTGTATTATTAAAAAGAATCAAATAGAGTCAAATTTCAACAGAATAAACATGTTTTATTTAAAAAATAACATAAAAATTTATTTTAATAATAGAGTTAACTCTATTCCAATTTGACTTTATTTGAATTTTTTTAATAATACAAGAATTAAATCGATTCATTCACGTTAATTTTTATGGACATACAAATAATACAAGAATTAAATCGATTCATTCACGTTAATTTTTATGGACATACAAATAATATTATAAAATATTAGGATTTGATTTGTGAAGGGGGGATTTTAAATATAAAATATGGTATGTATGTGTGATGCATGTATGCGGTGTCCCTTACCATATAATTAATTTTATTTCACTTGTTTGTTGTCTTCTTCTTCCCTTGAAAGGGTCATTATTTATGATGTTTTTTTGTTCTTTATGGATGCCTCTCTCTATCTCTCTATGTTTTTTGTGTGAAGAAAAGTGGCAAATAATTGCTAATGCCAAAAAAATAATTAAAAGGGGAAAAAGGTCGTCCTTTATTTAAGACAATTGTTGCTTGTTCAGCAAATATATTTTATTCCAACAGGCAACATTGAAAATCTTGCCTTCATCATGATGGTATGCAGTGGTCCGAAAAATTGAATCGGAAATTAAATTCATTATAGGTTTTTTACTATATATGTTCTTTTGAATAGAATATTTAAAAATGTTCGTAATTTTTCTTCAATTTTTAAATAATAAGATAATACATTTTAATACATTCGAATTCACGTTCGATTATACTAATAACAATGTTGATACCTTTTTATAATCATATTGTATAATTGAATTACTTAGAGTTCTATCAGATAAAACGGTAAAAGTTGTTTTTCTATTGGAGGCACTGTCGCCCCAAAAATAAAATTTATCTTATACTCCCTTTAATAATTTCAAATTTTTAAGTTTGACCCTTTAAAAATTTGAAAGTTTTAAACTTAATCGCTTGAAAAGTTATAAAATTTTATGTTAATACAATAATAAAATTATATTGTAACTCTAAAAGTTTTATAATTCAAATCCAATCTTAAGGAAAAAAAATTAGCTTCGTCCCTACTTCTTTTAATGATTTTGTTAAACCATAATTTCAGCTGCAGAAATTAAAATATTTTACCTATTTAATAAATTCCGAAAAAATTAATCTCTACAGTCTACGGGACTGTAAAACAAACATAACAGTTACTTTGATTCCACCAAAAATACAACTTTTGACAGAAATTTTGGAACGTTGTTTCCACCTAAGGACAAATTTAAAGGGGTCTTAGCCCCCAAGAAATGAGAAAAGTTGTATACAGTCCTTTAACAAATAATTAAATTATAAATTAATATATAATCAAATTGTAGTTTTACCTCAAAAATGAGAAATTTTCTACTAAATTTTCTATTAAAAATTATGTTTACACCTTTGTGAAAATCATAGATATTATTCATAAAAATCTCATATACAATAAACCTACTCAATTACATTGAATGCATGGCAATCATTAGTGTTATTATTTAGTAAGATATTTATTCTCAAACTTTTTGAATTCATTACCAACCTCTTATTTTTTAAGCAAATGTTTTTCAAAACCAATTTTTCATTCACATAAATTCTTTTATTGATTATTTTAAAATCAAATTTCTATATATTGTAGAACGTGACACTTTTAATCGTCTTGCTTTGCCACTAAACATTATCAATATCAAGATAAGATTAGCTATGATTTCATGGAATTAGTAAAAAATTTAAAAAAAAAAAATTAAATCTCCCAATTTTAGTGCCACTAATTTCTTGTTTGTTGATTCTTGTGCCACTTTATGGAAACACCCATAGTTTTTTTTTTCTTGGTAAAGGTTCAATGTACAATGTTTAATTCAAAAGTTTTAAATTTTTTTTCTTATGACTTCAATTCATTAAAAAATATCTAAATGTTTTAGGTATTTTCAAGTTAGGAATAACTTAAATTAAAATTTGATGTAATTTATATTAAAATTAATACTCTAATTAACAAGGTTATATATAGAGACAAATTAGTATGAAAATTTAATTTATTAGTAAAGGAATTTAATGGTGGGCAGTCAAAATCCCCACTTTCAGGCACGTGGAATCAATGTTTTTTTTTTTTTAATACTCAATCGATTAATTAAATCAATTGAATCGGAATTCAATTAGTTTATCAATTTAGACATAAAAATTGAAGTTATGATAAAAATCGGTTAAATTGATTTTATAATTTTTTATATTTTTTAATTATTGTTGGACTAGTAATAAAATCAATTGAACCAAGAAATGGTAGTATGATCGGTTTAATTATCGATCCGATTATTAGAACATTAGGTGTTGCAAGTCAATGTGATATCAATTCAATTAAAAAATAATTAATTTTTTTTCTACAAAATAGTAAATATTATTAAGAAGATATCTTTGTCTTTATATAAAGTATATAAAAACCAATTTATACACGGAATAAATCTAGAAACGACATTCACACATGATGGGATATGGACCTAAAACACCATAATCTTTGAAATCTCATATTTATCATTTTAATTAAAGTTTTATTTGTATTTTACATTTTTTTTTAATGAATATAACTTTTATATTATTTTTTCCCAAAATTTTATTTTATATACATAATTGTACTTTTTGTAAATTTAAAATTTACTCCATATATTTTTATTTTTAGGAATTCGATCCCTCTACTTTTTAGATTTCAAAATTCAGATTCAACTATTAATACTATTAAAATTATTTTATCAAATTTAAATTCATTACAAAGTCAATTTTTTAATTATATTACTATCAAAGTGAGTAGTTTTTTTTTAATTTCAAAATGTCAAGTCAATGAATTTAACAATAAAAATTTAACAGCGTTAACAATTAGACTTGAATTTTAAAACCTGAAAAACGGAGAAATTAAATTTTGAAAATAAAAGATAATTTGATTAAGGAAATAATCAAAGATTAAGCATATAAAAGCCATTTAATTGATTAAAGGTGACCCTTTAGCACAGAGATATGGGCTGTCATGTTCCCCTTTGATTATTATAGTTTAATTGAGATGCCATCCTACTTATCATTACTTAACTTAATTGGCGGTGCTTAAGTTTTTAATATTCATTTTACACTTAATCATGTCTCCATTTCTCTTTAAGCTTTTAATTTTTTTTTATAATAACAAATTTAGCCTGTCATATTTTCTCCTTTTGTCACTTTGGTCCCAATTCTTTTTTTTTATTTTATCATTTTGACCCACAACATTTTAAATTTAATCAAGTCATGTAGTTTTGGATTGAAAAACTATTTGAACTGTTAAAATTTTTATGGTGCTGATGTGGTAACTCACGTAACGGTCCATGTGTACTTCATTACTAGTGGGGATAATTTTTTTTTAAAAAAATTATGAACTTTTTTTATTTCTTTTAGAAATACGTGTGAATTATTATGTAGATTGTTAAGTCAATGTCGAAGAAATTTTAAGAGTCTAGTCAATTTTTTAGTCAAAAAACATCAATTTGAATCTACTAAAACCATAATTTGACCAAAATATTAACTAATTTGAATCTTGATTAATCCGAACCCACATTAACCAAAACCTCAAATAAACTTAGTAAAAACACCATGAAGGCCCTTGTATTAAGAGTCAGATTGCATTTTGCCCCATCTATTTAAAAAATAGGCAAATTAGTCCTTGTACATTAGATCAAAAAAAAAAAAAAAGAATCCTTTTGTTAAAAATTTCATCAATTTATCCCTATATGTCAGCATGAGGGGCACATGAAACACCATGTGTAATTGTCTAGTTATTTCGTCAACCATGCAAGTTTTAACAATAGAAATAGATGAATTTTTTAATAGAAAGAATCAATTTGCCCTTTAGTCAAACATACATTGATTAATTTGTCCATTTTTTTAATAAAAAGAGAAAATTGCAGTCTGACTTTTACTACAAAGACCTCCGTAATATTTTTACCGAACAAACCCCATTGAAATCCCTTTCAAATTGCTTTGTTGAGCAAGATTGCATTTGCATGCTTAGTTTAATAACCAAAGAAATGATGAAAGCATGAAGCTTTAATAAAAAAAAAAAAAAAAAAGGGGGATCCATTTGAAGAAAATAGTGTCATTTCCTTTTGCTTAATGGAAGAGACCAATAGTTTTTAATAGCTTTCATGTGTTTATTTGAATTATGTAGTTGTCATAACGCAAGCAAAGACATAAGCACTTTATATTAATTTTACTTTTTTCTATGGTGGAAAGTCTTTCCATATTAGAAGAAGAAGACATCTTTGTTGGAATCACTAAATCTTTCCCACCATGATTCATTTACCTTAATTCAGATTTATAGCTTCAAATTAATTTTAGTTTTACTTAATTTAAATTAAGAAAATTTGAGTTTTAAAATTTTTGAATCATTTTTCGTCTCTCTTATAATTGAGAGTAAAGTAGAGTTACTAAGGATTGAACCTAAACTCTCATATCATGCAACACGATACTCTTGTCACGGACTTGCGCTTGTTGGTTAAGATAAAGGCTTTAGGTTCTTGAGCACCACCATGTGTAAATGCGATGTCTGTGTCTCGTAAGTCCATCTTTTGCGTATATCATGTATAGATTTTGTCTAGATTCTTTTCGGTTCTTTGTCTGTTATGATTTGTAATAATTTAACTCTATGTTGTAATTACTCGAACATGTATTTATACTTATATTGTACTTGTAATTGTATTCTATTTGTAGTACCAACACTTAAAAAAACTCATTCTTCATCCATTATGCTTTGCAATGGTTTAATTTTACATTATAATTACTTTAACATGTATTTGTAATTATATCGTACTTGTGAATATATTTTATTTGTACTAATAATACTTTTTTTGTAATTGTTCGAGCATGTACTCTATTTGTGATAGTAATCGTTTTTTAAAAAAATCGAGTCGTTTCAATTAAGTTGATTTTAAGGATTAAATTAGAAAAAAAATATTAAATTCAAAGACTTTATGGGGGCTTTCGGTAGAATGGAAAATAGCAAGAAAGGCACACAAAGACAAAATAAAGACAAAATATGATGTAAGATTAAAATGACATCCCCACCTAAAACATTAAATAAATCCAAATAATTGTGTTAAAAATTCATCCAAAAGTTTTGTAGGGTACAATTGCATCATCTCAAATCACCACTTTGATGAGTGGGTTTCCGACAAACATCAAAGTAAGATCTGTTTTTCTTTTTGTTTTTTTTTTTTTTATTTAAGGTAAATTATATAAATAATCCTTTAATTATTAGTAATTTTTTTTATCATCTAATTATTCAATTTTTTTTATCGTGAACAATTAAAATAACTTTACAATTTCTAAAATTAGTATGATAGCAATATTAACCTACAATATTTATACATCGTATCAATTTAGTGTTAATTCTAAAAAAAAAAAAATCTTAGTTTTTACAAATTGTGTAATTTAATCTATTTTGTAATTTCGTTTTTTTTACATTGAAAGGTTAATTTTTTAGTGTTTCCAATTTTGTTATATTTTCGATCAAATTTAGTTGATAAAATTTTTTTTAGTTGCTGAAAGGGTAACAAAGAAAAGTAAAATCAAATTACACAATGGGTAAATGTTAAAGGTTATAGTTATTATTTTACCAATTTTAAAAACCGTTAGTTGGTGACCAAATAAGACAAAATTGAATAGTTAGATGACTGTTTTGTAATTTTTCACAATTGGGTAACAAAAAAATAAACTTATAGATAGTTGGGTGGTTTACCCTGTTTTCTAATGGAACATGGAACTAAAGCTTATACATGTTTGTCATACTCTACCATTAAAGGAAAGGCCCCATATTATTAGAGGAGAACAATAGCTCGATTCGGTTTAAAAAATCGAAAAACCGACTTAATCGAACCAACATTGGACTATTCCTACACCATGGAGCCATTAGATTGCAAGCAAATAGACGAAACAAAATGATTCGGACATTAAAAATAGCAACACCGAAAGCAAAATCGTCAATAACGGTAACTTTAATCAGAAAAGGATCATTGTTATAAGAAAGGGTAATCAGGATAACACTAATAATAACTAAAACCGGAACAGCTTTAGCACGATTGTCATCGGAAAAATGAGAATGATGTTCAACTTAAAACATTCATATCTGCATGAAAAGTTTTCCATTCGAAATAAACGCTGCATAATGCAAATTTAGAACAGTTTCTACCGTATGTTTTTGATTATTAATCATATGGAATTTGGATATAAGCAGCATCACATACAAAAGGAATGTCAGCGTACATACCGGCAAGTGCACATCTTATGCACTCCAAAATGGTGAAGAGGTAAGCAAATGCCACGGCTGTCCAAAAATGCATCCCGAACTTACCCCAATATATTGCGAGTGGCATCCACCGGCTCACGGTCCCTATTACCTGCAAGGCAATTTCCAATAACATGCCCATCACAACATGAAATCGGAAAAAATGGGGCCATTCTTTTCTTCTCACTATCCCTAGATATGCAACAAAGAAATATGCCATTAAGAACCAGCTCGGTAAACTTCCAATGGCTCCGAGAAACGGATAGGTCAAAAACTCAAAGTCTTCTAAAAATGGGTGTAAATGATATGCTGTTTCTGCATACATCCACGTCTCGTGAAGAGGCATTAAATAAGGAAGGCACGCTAAAGTCCTCCACCACCATTTGGGTTTCTTAGTCATCGGTGGAAAACGAAAACTGTACGGGACATCCTTCGAAGCTCGAGGCACCAAATTAGATCCACAACGCCTAGGTAATGACGGTAAAGCTTGTGATAGACCACCTAGATCCCCACTCAACAATGGAGATGAAGCAGCAGAAAGGCACAAGAAAGGCACATCTACGAGATTGGACAGTTTGCACGAAAGAAAAAATAAGAAAAATTGTTCGGAATTGAGGCATTTATCAATGCAATACCACAGAATGGAAAAACCAAAATAAGTGTAAGCCATTGCATATACCTCCAGATTCAATGCTGCTTCGAAATAGAGCTGTGGTAGCCAAATGATGAGAGCATGCAAAACTAGAGCTACATGGCACAGGCTTACGAAGCCTTGAACTCACCGAAACAGACCTCGACGGAAAGGTAAAGCCACTCAGAATCATGGCAGCACTACCTGTTGAAGAGACAATGTTCGAGATTTTTTATCGGATAGGTACAGCAAAAACGGGGAAAATGTTAAAACAGAACAAGATCAACTATCAAATCCCACTCATTCAAATGATCTAAAACATAAAGTCGTGAAAACACACCACAATATACCATATCTAAAATTTCGTATTGGAGGATGTATCTTTGTACTAATCGAGGAATATCGACCCCAAATCGTTACTTGCACATGAAAATTTTTTAGTAAAGGATACCAAAAAAAATCCTCTGCAACAATCACAGTAAATTCCTAGTACCAATACAAGCATTAGTGTTTCTGGTTCATCATTGTTCACATTTTTTATCACTGGTTCTTAAACATATAAGGAACATGCTTGCTCAAACATAACACTAATTTAAAACATATTACAAAACAAATCAAAAGAAAAAACATAACACTAATTTATAATTCAACCCCAGCAACAAAGTAAATATAATACTAAAAAAAAGAGAAATCTTTTACATAATTAAGCAATTGAAATGAATGTTTTACACTTAAAAGCTTTCAACCCAACAATTAAAAGAAAAATCCAAATAAAATCCTCAAATTTAAAACCTAATAACCATCTTTTGAACCCAATGCTAAGCTCATTTGATAAAGAAACAAAAACCCCCCAAAAAAAATCAAAGAAAATTTTTGCTTAACTGGGTAGAATTACAGGAAAAGAAGTTACCTTGAATTGAAAAAAGCAACGAAGCAAAGCAGCTTGAAATGCTATAGCTAAATGGGTAGTGTTTTATGACTGCCTGCTATGGATTTTCGTCATCGTAAATTCTATCTTGTTTTTCCTGGGAAAGAAAGGGACAACTTTTTTAGCTTTACTTGTGGCTAGGGATGGGAAAAAAACATGGGCATGGTTTTTGACCCGATCCGACCCGATAGGGTCCAAGTTTCAGGCCAATTGGGTCTAGTTTTTCAAATAATCAGATCAGGGTTCGGGAAATCCATCTTGCTCGTCTCGATATTATTATTAAAATATCTCTTTATATATAATATTAATTTAAATATATATAATAATAAATCTTATATAATCATTTGTGTTAGTATAATTATATTTAGAAAACAATTAATAATATTATTAAAAGATAATTAAAAATTAAAAAAATTATTATATTTTGATCAAAATATTTAAAAATTTTAATATTTATGGCATATAGGATAATGACGATTGGAGTCGAGGTGAATTTGAGATAAGTAAATTGATATTTATTTTCGAGCCAGGTCTAGTTGTGTTAGGGGTCTATTGAAGTGGGCAAAAAACTACCCTTACTTTATTGCCATCTCTATTTTCGTGTCACAGAATCTGATGTGAAAATTAATAAAAAAAAAGGATGTCAAAACTTTTTGTTAGTCCTTGTACCTTGCTTAAATTGTGAATTTAATCATTATAGTCTAGTCTAATCACTTTTAGTCCATGCATTTTTTGAATTTTGAATTTTGGTACAAGCAGTAGCAGTAAACTCCGTTAGGTCAAATTCTACCGTTAGTCACGTACTATGCATAAGTTGTAGATTTAGTCTCCATTCTTCAATTTTATCACTTTAGTCATTATGCTTTTTGAATAATCCTGATTTAAAAGGTACTTGTTAAATTCATTAACTAAAATAATAATAAAAAAATTGTGTGAATATTATGTGAAAATAGTAAGATGACATGGCACTACATGTATGTTAATTTTGAAAATAACAAAAGTTAATAGTTACTGCTTGGGTCAAAACTAAAGTTTCAAAATATACAAGAATTAAAAATGATCAAACTAGAATATAAAGACTAAATCCTTAGATTATGTGTAGCCCAAGGACTAAAACTAGAATTTGACCAAATAAAAAAAGGTAAGGATTTTGGAACAAAGTTGTGGCGTGGGATTCGGATTTTAAATTGGTGTAAAATTTTCTAAACGTAATTTTTTTGTTTAATACTTAACAAATAGAAAATAAAAAAAATTTTAATAATTTCGTCATTTTAATAAAATATATTCCGTTGGTAAAATATTACTGACAAAACCTAAATCGAGTCAGATGATAATACATGACATTCATTTATCTTGTGTTGCCAAGTTAGTGTGTAGATTAAATTGTGCTAAGGTAGAGAGTCCAGTAAGGATTTCATCTTTTGATGTTAAGGGTTCTTGGAATTCATAGTTGAGTGGTTGGGAGGGTCGGAGTTGAAAGAGTGAATAATAGATTGGTAGAAATTATTGATTTTGAATCATTAAAATAATCAGATTTATTTCTCTTCGTTGAATAGAGGATATAACAATTTCGTTTAGATTTATCAGTCTAAGCAGGAGGCAATATACTTTGATATTATTGATTATTCTTTGATTTAAAGAATCATCCCATCTCGATTGAAAACGCAAATACCTTTTTAAGAAGAAATCAAGCTCTGCTTCCGTGTTGCTCTTGTATTGCTTTTTTCTTTTTATGTTTTTTTTGTCTGATTTATCATAACCTTCATTTTTTTCTTGGTTTGAGAGAACGGATTTAAAATTTCTTTATTTTTGTGCATCTGATACAAGACCCCCTTCACTTATGGATTCTTTTTCTTTTTGATTTCGATTCTCTAATCCAATAATTTATTTTTCATTTGGTGCTATAAGGGAGTCTTTTTATTTTCAATAATATTTTTATTAAAGTTCCTCGGGGGACCAAACTAGATGATTAGTGCAAAATGACACAGATCCGAACTATGTTAACAAACTTGATGTATTGCATTATTGTCTTGTTCTATTTCTTGATATAACAAATAAAAGCAAATCAAATTATTTTCACATAAATTAAAAAAATAAATATGTATTGCATTTCATGGAATATATTAATTTGATAAATTATTATTTCCAAAAAAATTGTATAATTATTCTTCAATAATCCCATATTCTTTGTCCTTTCTACTATAGTCTAAAGAAATAATAAATAACTTAAAAAATTAGAGACAATGAAAAAAAAATGTACATAAAAACATGTTCAACACATTCCATGTGTATAATATTATATTCCTTTTGTTAACCAACCAGAATCCTCACTTGTTGATATTATTGATATGAGATTGATTTTGTCGAAAGAAGTTTGTGCAGTGTCATCTACTAGGAGCTTGTAGACTTTTTAACGAGTTGTATTATCTCTAATGGGGGCTTTGTTTAACGTCTTTGTTAAGAGTTCAAATGCTTATAAATGCCTTATAGTCAAACCATGTTGCTACTCTATGAACCCGTCGTTGACGTATCTTTAGACAAAATCTTTACTGAAGATAATATCGAACATATTAAGAGATTCATCAATTTTAAACATATAACATTTTACAAATTTTTCTCGGAAAAATATAAATAATTTTGATTGCAACAAGTTTAAGGTATCATATAATATTTAATTTTGATTTTATTGTTAAGAGAGAATAAAATTTTACTTGCATTTTAAGAAACAAAACTTATTTTTTTAGTCATAAAAACATAAAAAGGGAAGATTTTAGGTTCACTTTCTTTTTTTACTTTAAAAGGCAAGAATGATGACAACAAAAATTAGTTGCACTTTATTTTTGGTATGAACTTATTAGATATCATTTATACATATATATATATATCGGGTTTTGATTAAATTTAAAGTGGACTCAAATTAATTAATTTTTAAATGAAAAAAAATTCTATTAATTTTTTCATTCATGAGATTAAAACTCGAATGTACTAGTCACGTAAAAATGGAAACATCACAAATTATTATACATTTAAAATATTAAAATTGGAAAAAAAATATTATAAAAATGAATAATATATTTTAATAATATTAATGATGTTTATTTTATAATTTATTAAAAAGGGTAAATTATTGTTATGTTACACAATGCATATAAATTTTCCCTTTGACCAAATAATATATACATAATTTTCACCTTTTAAAAATTGGGAATTAGACAGAATCCCATGATTCATGTGTTCTTGAATTGCACATAAAATATTCAATCACCAACCCAAAAAATAATATTTAAAAAATATAAAGAAAGATGAGCTAATTCCACTAAACGTCCCTACATTATTGCAGGTATTCTAAATTGGACAATGAACTTTAAAATACTCTAATTAAGTCCATATCAATCGAATTCTTCCATCAGCTTATCCGTTGATTTAGGAATTAAATGCTTGAAATAACAACTTGAATCTCACACAGTAAAAGAAAATACAACATCAATAAAATCGAAGAGGACTCTTTCTTATTATTTTAACCTCTCAAATCAGATTTGATGGTAAAAGAACAATGGAGGTATTTATACTATGAGTCAGATTGCATTTTGCTCTTTTTATTAAAAAATAAGTAAATTAATCCCTGTACATTAAATTAAATAGCAAAATGGTTATTCAGAATGAGGTTACATGTTTCAACAGTAAAAATGAATGAAATTTTTAACAAAAAGAACCAATGTGCTCTTCTGAGTAAAGAGGGTAAACTACAATCTGACTCCTCTTCACGATACTTTTACCACAATTTGATCCATATATTTTAAATATGCTCGGCGTCTAACATTTAATGTCTAAGCTGAAAGAAGCTATTTGATATTCAAAACATAGGCTTTGAAGTTTAGAGATGAAATTAAAATGTCGAGCATAATGGAGGATGTAATTACAATTAATCCAGAACAAAAATATATGAAACAAAGACTTTAAAAAAATATATTGAAGAAAAAGAGAGTTCGTTAGGCAAATGCCGGTGAGCGTATAGAAGCATACGCGTGGTAATAACGTGTGTGTTTGTCACTCTCACCAACTGCAAAGTACAGCTAACATTTTTAGTCTATCTCTCACTTTTTTTATTTTTATTTTTATTTTTATTTTTATTTTATTGCTTGTTTTTTAGTTTATTAATTATTTTAAAACAACCATATCCGATAGCTTTAGATGTTTCCTACCCATTTTTTTTTTTAAAAAATAATCCTAAAATTGGTCTACTTTTACTTTTAATCCCTGTACTCTTTATACATTTTTGAATTAATCCTTTTATTTAATCCCTCCATTTTCTTTTGGATTTATTAATTGAAGTCAAATTGATAACACTATTATAGAATTATACGATAGTTTTGAAATATGAAAGTTACTCGCATGGCCAATACTATACGTTTGGAAGGTTAAATAAGTAAATAAAAATGTTGAACTGGAATTTAAAGGTTTTTTTTTATTTATTTTGAATCCAGGTTGTAAGGTATTTCGACATTGATTTAGGGAAACAAAGTAAAAATCAATATTTTTTTATTTATTTATCGACTTTCATCATGTTAGCAGTTTTTTTTTTAAAATAAATTGAAAAATCATATAATAGAATTGAACAGAAGTTCTTTGATAGTAAAGTTGTCCATAAATCGGATTATCTATCCGGCACAATCTGTCTGATTTAACTTGAGTTGGGGTTGGATAAAGAGTTTTGTCCATGAAAAACCACAAATTTAAATATATACAAATACTAATATAAAAAGCGCACTTTTTTTATTTCACAAGCAGTTTTAAAAATTTGTTATGTCTCTTTTTTTCAAAATATATATATATTTTTAATATTTTACTATACTCCTACATAACACTTGTCAACCTCTGACTCTACTACCAAGTATGATTCCATATAAAAAACATACATTTTTTAAAAAGCGGGTCTCGACTAGACCCAAACCATGTATCAAATAAACTTCAATTATTAAATAAAAATAATAAAAGGATTAAATTCTAAACATGCAAAAAGTATAAACACTAAGAGCAGAATTAAACCCCTAAAAAAAGTCGCCATTTTTATGCGTTAAAAGAAGGTTTAAGGGCGGGTAATAGGTCTACCAACTGGTAGTTAGCATTTGAACTCTCTTAACTTAAGCAATGAAAAAAAAAAACCAACACCCACCCTTTTGTTTTTGGTCCTCCATTTTTGCTTAAAACCAACACCCAAAAAAAGAAAATAATAAAAGACCCATCTTAATTGCCTCTTGTGTTTTTTGGTCCCTATTTTTTTTTGTTTATTACACGTGAGATATTCTTTGTAAGAAGATTTGACAAATTAAGCAACTATTGTTGTTTGGTTTCTCAAATATTCTTCATCATCATCGTTTCTTAAAATTAAAATATTACAGTTGTTGTCATCAATTATTATTATTATTTGTTTATTTATTTATTTTGGGTATAGAATTATTTTAATAATAAATTAATAATATTTTCTTTTGGGTTGGTGTCAATGTTCCAATGATAAGGAAGAAAGGAGAGAGCTGGTTTACGTTTATGATTATATTTCTTGGGATTGTTTTTTTTTTTTGTTTGTTTGTCTCCTTGTTTTCAAGCTTCTTCCTTTTTTCCAGGTATTTTCACTTTTAATCCTTCTTTGTTCTGAATCTTTAGTTTTTAAGAAGCTTTAATGGTTGATTTTAATGAAAAAAAGATGATAACTTTGGAAGCTTTTTAAGCTTGTTACGGTTCATTTGGTTGTTCTGGCTATTTGAGTAACAGTGGGTACTTAGTGATGATGATTGATGAAGGATGAAACTGAAAAGAAGTTTAAAAAGAAGAAGCAAAAAAGTTGTAAACTTTGTACTTTTTTTCTTCTTTTTTCCCCTTATGGAATCTGGGTTTTCAATTATGGTTCTTCTGGGTATTTGAGTAACAGTGGGTACTTAGTGATGATGGTGATGAGGGATGAAATTGAAAAAAAAAGATAAAAAAAAGTTGTAAACTTTGTACTATTTTTCCCTTTTAAAATCTTGGTTTTCACTGCTCTTTAATTATGTGTTTTCCTTTCTGTTTTCCATGATTATCTGCTTGTTTTTATCTGAATTTTAGGCTTTGCTTATGCTTCTTTTTGCTTGTTTCTCTGTTTTATTGATTTTGTTTCGGCATTATTTGGTTTATGTTCGGATTTTGTGTTTATCGATAGAATTAGAGAACTTTGAAATAGCTTTGATATATATATATATTATTATGCAGCAATCATTTTGATTTGTGGGGGAAACTGGTGATGCTTTAATGGCTACTTATTATCCAAGTTTTACCAATCGGAGAGATGATTTATCGATCGAGGACGAAAAACCAGTACCTTACCGAGCTTCTTCAATGGGGGAATTCACAGAGATCTTGTCTGGTACTTCATTGATTCCGCCTTGTAGTGACTCGTTACAATCGGTGAACGGGCGGTTAAACATTACAACGAGCGCAGTGAATTGTCAATCTCAGGGACTATCTCTTAGTCTTGGATCGGAGATACCACCAGATGTTTCTTTGCCTTCGTTGCCGTGTCAATACCAGGCTTATTCTGATATATATCAGTTTCAACCGGGTTTTACGAGTACTATTTCGAACTCGAAATATCTCAAGGTGGTTCAAGAGTTGCTTAACGAAGTGATTAATGTACAACAAGCTTTGAGACAACCCGATTTCGATAAAAATGTGAGCTCTCAACTGAAATCATCTGAGTGTAACGAGTTGGTTAATAACCTTTCCAAGATATCACCTACGGAACGACAAGAATTGCAGAACAAGAAGACAAGGCTCTTGTCCATGCTCGATGAGGTGAGCCTTTAATAGTGTTTTCGATGTTAATTGAACTTTGCTTGTCTTGCAAGATTGTTAATGATTGTGTTTTTGTTATATAGGTTGATAGACGATACAGGCAATATTACCATCAAATGAAAATCTTGGTGTCGTCTTTCGACTCGGTAGCTGGTTGTGGGGCGGCTAAACCGTACACTTCACTTGCCCTGCAAACAATTTCCCGACATTTCCGTTGTTTACGTGATGCAATCAGCAACCAAATTCAATTGACACAAAGAAGTCTCGGAGAGCACGATAATTCATCGAACAATCAAGGATCGGTAATACCACGTCTACGTTATGTCGATCATCAGCTTAGACAACAACGAGCTCTTCAACAATTTGGTGTGATGCGAAACGCTTGGAGGCCTCAACGAGGACTTCCTGAAAGCTCTGTTTCTGTCTTGCGCGCTTGGCTTTTTGAGCATTTTCTCCATCCGTACGTGCTCGGATCGTTATTTTCATGTTAATACTGAGACTTTCTGTTTTGTTAACCCTTTCCGAGTTTGGTTTTTTGGCCAGGTATCCAAAGGATTCGGAGAAAATAATGCTTGCAAAACAGACAGGTCTGACCCGAAACCAGGTATGGAGACGAAAAATGCAATTATCTGACCCGTAAATCATTAGTAGCTAACAGTTTCTGTGGATCAGGTTGCAAACTGGTTCATTAATGCTCGGGTGCGTCTTTGGAAACCAATGATCGAAGAGATGTACAAAGAAGAGTTTGGTGAAATGGACTCGAACTTCAAATCTTCTTTGGAAAATGCAGCCAAAGCAACTGGTGAGAATTCTTCGGCATCCGAGGATAGAGGCGAAGAGTTGCACGAGAATATTACATCCAAAGTTGCTTGTGCTGATAATATCCAACCAGGACAAGTTAAATACCCGAAACCGGATCATATCCCCGGTATAGAACCGAACAGGCCAACCACAAGATCAATGTACCAAAACATTGCTAACCCTTATCCCAACACCGTAATCCCATCCAACCAACATGGTCACGGTACCCTTATGACCGGTGATACCATGTATGACTTAACGGAATTGAACGGTTTTGCAGTTGGCAATCAAGTTTCACTTGCACTCGGTTTACGGAATCATGAAAACAAAGTATTTACCATGTCCGGATCAACTAACCACAAGGTGGATTCACCGGTAGGATCGGAGATGGTGGATTTCCGTTTCATGGAACCAGGAAATCAACAAGACAGGTTTGGAAATCCTCATATATTGCATGATTTTGTAGTCTGATGAAGAACTTTCGCCTCGAGCAAGCTTTCCGGGTGGGGGACACACGATATGATGAAAAACCGAAGTGTTTCATTTTCGATCGAAGCATTGTCATGATAGAATATAGATATGGGTATATGATATACTCATCTGTAACATACAAATATATTGTTGTAGCAGGTATATATATACATATATTGTAAAGATATGGTAAGAAAAAAAATTGATATATATAGCTTCTGTATGAATAAAGATTCTTTGTATAAGTGTATTCTCATTTGTGATATTGATGTATGCTAATTTTGGAAATACATATGATTAGAAGTAAACTGAATTTTGGAAAATCGATAAATTTAGCATTTAATGTCTACATCTTTTGTCATTTTAGTCTTTAACTCTTTTTAAAAAAGTAAGTTTAACTATAAAAAAGAGTCCGAGTTGTTTTTTTCATAGAAATATTGTCTAAAATATTAAGTTTTAAAAAATGGCAGCTTGTATGGTAATTCACGTGCATTTCATACTAATTTTTTGAATTTTTTTGAACTATTTATATTTATATTTTATTTTTTTGAATATTTTTATAAAATTTAAATTATTTGTTGATGTGGCATATAAGACAAATAATGTTGTATCAGCATAAAGTATACATAAACTATCACATGAGTTGTCACGCTAATATCGTTAAAAAATTAATATTTTAGTCAGCATTTCTATTAAAAAGAATTGATTTTCTTTTGAAAGGTTGAGGTCGAATTTAGTTAAAAGAATAATGGTCAAACTGGCAAAACAATATAAACGTTAAGGTCTAAATTTAATATTATGCCAAAATTAATTTGTACAAAGCTTCGTCGCAAATTAATGAATGCTTCAACTCGTGTAATCATGTCAAATTTTATTTGTTCTTATCTATATTGATGTGCAAAAGAGTTATAAGCCAAAAAAAATATCAAAAATACAATAAAATCAACATGATTGTCCGCGTTTTATATTGACAAAAACAATCTACTAAATACTACGTAGAATATAACAAAAATATCATCTAAAGCACGTGTTTAGAGAGGGTAACCGAAATATAAATATGCTCACTAAGTAGGGGAGTAGTTTTATAAACCCCTTTAATTGAGATCCTTTATTTTTTAATTCTTTGTATATTTGTTGTGACTAGCTATCGGACTATTTACTACTCATTATGCATGTTGCAGGGGTGGAGTTCGAAAATTTTTTTTAGGGGAGGTTGAAATTAAATTGTAATTTTTACGATAGTAAAAATATAATTTCACCATTTTAATAGCATATATTTTTATAATTTTTAAAGGATTAAATCAAATTTTTATCATTTTTAAAGAGAATCAAAGTGCAATTTTACCAAAAATAAAAATAACATTGCAAATCATAAAAAAAGTTTGAGAAGCAAGTTTTCCAAATGCTCTCTACTTCGCAACTTTCCGGTGACAACAGGGATGGTGATACTCACCCCGATAACGACAAAAATACTAAAAAAGTAAGGTTCAAAGATAATTTAGTTGAAGATGATATTTCCATGGATGAGGATCCGGTTCCAGAACAAAATTTGTCATGGAAAGACAAACTTTTGGGGGGCTTCCTTGGTGAACCTAGTCCAAATCGCATTGCTCATTTTGAAGGGAGCGATATGACTTTTGAGTTACTCGAAGGGGACGTTAATAAATCTATCATTGATGGTGTTCCGGCCATTTCTTTCTCCGATCGCATAAACAATATTCTGTTTAAAGAAATGGAGTTGACGGTCATTGTCAAATTGTTAGGGCATAACATTGGATACAACGCTTTACATAATCGCATTTTCTCTATTTGGAAACCAATGAAATCTATTCGTATTATGGATACCATTAACGGGTATTACCTAGTTAAATTTCAGGCTATTGAGGATTACAACAGAGTTTTATCGTAAGGACCTTGGATTGTTTACGGCCAATACCTGACAGTGTAACTTTGGACCAAGCATTTTAGTCCGGAGCAACCCTATCCCAGCATGGTACTAGCCTTGATTCGTTTGCCGAGTCTCCCAGGACATCTTTACAAAAAGAAGATAATAGAGGCCATTGGAAGTCTCATCGAAAAAGTTGTCAAACTCGACGTTCAGACGGATAATCAAACCAGAGGAAGATTCGTACGTTTGGCAGTCTATATTAACTTGGAAGAGCCCCTGATTTCACAGGTTCTAGTTGATGGAGCAGTTCAGCGAGTTGAATACGAATCCCTCTCGATTGTCTGCTTCTCTTGCGGCAAATATGGGCACGTCAAAGATTTATGCCCAATATCTGAAACGGAACAAACTTGGCCAGTGCCTCTAGGTAATTTGGTGACTGAGGTAGGTGACACAAATAAAGGTAAATCGGACGGCATCTCAACAGTTACCAAAACAGGCAGAAAAGAGGCAAAATTCGGGCCATGGATGTTAGTAGAAAAGAGATATTCTCGGCAGGAAAAGAGGGAATCTCCAGCGAAAAATACGAGGAAACAAAAAAATCAGGCTTTAGAGTCTCAATTCTCGGCGCTGATGGGGGAGGATGATCATTTTGATGAAAGGGGATCTTCGGATGAAGGTTTTTTTAGGGAGGTGGGACAATAGAAAGGAGGCTGCTAGTCAAAGTAATCCTAAATCTAGGGTTAATAAAGAGAATGGGGAGATTCTTTCTAACAAGGTCGAACATGTAGGTGGAGTCATGGGCTTTACTAATGGGTCTGATAAGGGCAAGGGAGTGGGTAGAGATTCTTTAAAAGAAACGGGCCAAATGTTTAATAAGAGTTTGGACAAAGCTATGGGAAAGAGACCATTAATTTTAGACGGTCTAATGGGAAATATTGGGGACCATTCGGTTAAATCTCCCATTTCTTTTTCAAATTCTATTCCAGTGGTTTCGAATCTTGCTTTTTCAATAACTAATAATTCTTCTAATGGTACAGGTGGTCAAGGCCTTTTGGTTTCTAATAATTTAAGCAGTACAGACGTCGAAAATTTGGAAAAAATCAAAGCACGATATAACCCTGTCTTTGACGAATCCGAAGGCATAATTGTCCCTATCTCCGATAATACCCTGGACCCAGGTAAGCATTCTGTTGTTATTTTTAATAATAAAAATATTTTTTCTTCTAATCAGCAGGTTAAATTGGATTCACGACCCATGGAATTCTTGAATTTGATCGTGAACACTCCTCTTAATCATTCCAAACACCAAAAAGGCGGTAGTAGCCGAAGTAATCGTAAGCCCTCTTTTGCCTTACGGGGTAGAAGAAGTCGTTTCAAAAATTCTAGAAATACGCGCATTCCTTTAGTTGAGCCTATGAAGGAGATTGCCAAATTTTTATCTACCCAAGCTCCCAGCAGTAATCCGAGTGATGTGTCTGATATTGTTGGATCTAAGTTGGAAGGTAAAGAAAGGTCTTAAAAGATAGGTTTGTTTTCTTCTTTCATATTTTTATTTATTTTTAATGAATATCACTATATTTTCGTGGAATTGCCAATGATGTACTAATATTAAGTTTCCTAGAATTTTTTGGGAGTATGATATGGAATACAAACCTGACATTGTTAGCCTTCTTGAGCTAAGAGTAAGCGAGGCTAAGGCGGACAAAGTTATTGCTAAGCTGGGTTTCCAGTATTCTCATCGGATGGAAGCGATTGGGTTTTCTGGAGGCATTTGGTTAGGATGGAAGGATTCTGTTTGTCTTGAGGTGCTTCGTAATCATCCACAATTCATCTTAACTAGATTTTAGAAGAAGTCTTCAGTACATCTTATCATGATTTCTTTCGTGTATGGTAGTCCCAATAGGTAAAAGCGTCAACTTCTTTGAGATAATTTAAGGAATACTGATTTTCTTGGGCAGATTCCTTAGATGGCTATTGGAGATTTCAACACGATTCTTGCACCTTTTGAAAAGTCTGGAAGTCTCACTGAAGGTAGACGTCGCCCTCATTTCAGAGATTTTGTTGATTCGGCTGAGCTGCATGATTTAGGTTTCAAAGGACCACCTTTCACTTGGCATAGAGGTTCTTTGTCTGTGAGACTTGATTGTGCTTTGGGGAATGGGGCTTGGATACAGAATTTTCCCAATTGCAGGATTACTCACCTTCCAAAAATTAAGTCAGATCATCAGCCTCTTCTTTTGTTTCTAAACCCTAGTATTTCTCAACCCAGGGGAAGACCGTTTAGATTTTTAGTTGGTTGGATTGAACACCCGGGGTTTGAGAATTTCTTCAAGGAAAACTAGGAATGTTCTGGCAATTTCTCTGAGTCTCTTGGTAAGTTCACTCATAAGCTCAAGGAGTGGAATAAAAATATTTATGGTAATATTACTACTCATAAGAAAGATCACATCAAAAGAATTGCTAGCATTCAGATGAGAAGTGATTATTACGGTACTCATCATTTAAACCAGATGGATTTATCTCTCCGTCATGAGCTTGAGAATGTTCTTCACCATGAGGAACTTCTTTGGAGGCAAAAAGCGATGTGTGATTGGCTGAAGTTGGGAGATAGGAATACAAAATATTTCTACACTCAAACTTTGTAGAGAAGGAAAAATAATCGTATTTATGCCATTCGAAATTCTGAAGGCAACTGGATTTATGACCAGGTGCTTATTGAAAGAGAAGCAAATGAGTTCTTTCGAAGATTAGACAGAGAAGTTTCTGATCCTTTGGGCATTCTACCTCCAAACAGGTTTCCTCATCTTGATCCAGTGGATATTGGCTTTTTAGGGAAATCAGTCTCTAATGAGGAAATTAAGGTAGCTCATTTTGATATGGCCCCGCTCAAGGCTTCGGACAGTGATGGTTTTCATGCCCTTTTCTTCCAAAAGCAATGGGACATTATAGGGGGCGCAGTTTGTGATTAGATTAGGAGGATTTTTTATGGTAACCCCATTGAGGCTGATATGAACAATACCTTAATTGTTTTAATTCCAAAGGTTCAGAATCCAAAAACTTTTGGTCAATTCCGGCCAATAAGTTTATGCTCGGTCCTCTACAAACTATCGATGAAGGTAATCACTAATCGTTTCAAGTCTATTTTTCCTAAAATTATTGCACAGGATCAGGCGAGATTTATTACAGGTAGGAGCATAAATGACAACATCATTTTAGCTCAAGAAGTAATTCATTCCATGAGATGTCAGAAAAAAAAAATAGATGGCGATCAAAATCGACCTAGAGAAAGCCTATGATAGAGTAAGTTGGGAATTCATCGACGCTTCTCTCCGAGCGATAGGTATCCCTGAATATCATATAAATGTTATTATGTCTTCTATTTTCACTTCTACTATGCAGGGTATATGGAATGGAGTTCCTTTGTCTAAATTTTGTCCTGCTAGAGGAATCCGTTAAGGGTGTCCTCTTTCTCCTTATCTGCTTGTGCTTTGTATGGAGTGACTTGGTCATTTGATTCAGGCTGCTATCTCGGAAGGGAATTGGAATCCTATTCGGCTTTCTAGAGGTGGACCTACCATCTCGCATTTATTTTTTGCCGATGATTTGGTTCTTTTTAGTAAGGCCGATTTGAAGCATTGCAGAATTTTGAAAGGCATCCTAGATAGTTTTTGTGCGCTATCCGGACATAAGATTAACGCCAAAAAGACTAATATTTTTTTTCTCTAAAGGCGTGGATGAGGACACAGTGGTAGCTCTTTATTAGGTTTTCAGCGAGTTCATAATCTTGGTCGCTACCTAGGAGTCCCTATCCTGCATCAAAGGATTACTAGTAGCACTCTTCGGTTTGTAGTGGAAAAAGTGCGTGAAAAGCTTAAAAGTTGGGAAGCTAAAAAGCTCTCGTTGGCAGGGTGGATCACTTTAGCTCAATCGGTTCTTTTATCTATTCCTAGTTACTTCATGCAGTCCATGATGATACCTGAGAACACCTGCGATGAAATTGAAAAGTTAATTAAATAATTCATCTAGGGATCCTCCGAAAGAAGTAAGAAAATGGCTCTGGTAGGATAGGATACCATTTGCCAACCGAAAGTATGTGGTGGTCTTGGTTTAAGGAATCTTCGTGACCAGAACATCTCTTTTTTGATGAAATTGGAGTTCAAATTGGTTTCAGACGAAGGAGCCTTTCGGGTTCGCGTGATTAGATCGAAGATCGACTAAAAGAAGAACTTCCAAGTTGCATCAATACAGATAGAGGCTCTTTTCTTTGGAAGTACCTCTCCAAAATTTGGTCTTTACTTCGGGAAAACCTTCATTGGTCTGTTGGAGATGGCCACAAAGTTCAGTTTTGGCAGGATAACTGGATTCCTGAGATCAGACCCCTTCATAGATACATTCTTGCTGATGCTAATATGAATTTTGATTGTCTTTTGCATGAGATGACTACTGAGAATGGTTCGTGGAATTTAGATCTCTTTTGAGTTTGGCTCCCAGAAGAGGTGATTCAGGCTATTAAAGGTATTCCTCCCCATCCCCCTTGTAAGGTCCCGATGCAATTTCTTGGAATCATACTTCATCTGGTGTTTTTTCGGTTAAATCTGCTTATAAAGCGATCAAGGGAGGAGTCTGGAATTCGGATGATGAAATATGAACGTTGGCTTGGAAATTTCCCAGACCTCAACGGATTCGTACTTTCATTTGGACGATTTTATAAGGAAGAGTCCTTAGTAACGTTGAAAGAGTTAGAAGAGGTATCGCGGAAGACCTTTCGTGCCATATATGTGGTTATCACTCAGAAGATATATTACACATCTTACGAGACTGTCCAGCAGCCAAAGATGTTTGGACTCAGGTTAACCTAAGTAAGTATATTCCAATTTTTTTCTCTTTTCCCTTTCAAGATTGGTTTTCTCTTAATTTGCAGGGAAACAGGCTGATTCACGAAAAGGGAGCTAACTGGGCATGCTTTTTTGGGACACTTATTTGGCGCATATGGAAAAATCGGAATTTATACATATTTCAAGACAAACCATGGAGTTCCAAAAAAATAATCCAATGATCCTATAGTTGGGCGATACACTTCTCATCCTCCTCTCAAGAGATCCTTTCTAAATGTCTTGATCACTTTGATGAAGTTCGTACCGCTGAGGAACTGGTACATCTTTTTACTGATGGAGCAGTGCAATTAGTTTCTGGACTTGCTGCAGTTGGGGGAGTTGTTCGTGATAAGGAGGGGCAATGGATCATGGGTTTTCATCGGTTTATTAAAAAATGTTCAGTTTTTAATGCAGAATTGTAGGGTATTCTTGAAGGCCTTAAATTGATCCGACGTCTGGGTTTAGATCATGTCATCATACACTCTGATAGTTTGGAGGTCGTTAAAAGCATCCTTGGAAGCGTTTCAACTGGCTCCAGCTCTGCATTAATTAGGTGTATCAATAATCTTATGTCTCAGGAGAATCATTGGTTTATACAGTACATTCCGAGGGAGAAAAATCAGGTTGCGGACTGTTTAGCTAAACAAGCTTTGCTTGAAAAAGGAGATCCGCAAGTGTTCGGTGATCCACCCAAGATAGCTCATGCTCTTTTTGATGGGAACAAATATTCAGATTATTCTTATGATTAAGTAATTTACTTGTAATTTGTTTGTCTCACAAAAAAAAAAAAATACAATTTTACCTTTCTAATTTAAAATTTTAAAATTTTAAAAGAGTTAAATAAAAAATTTTCCATTTTAAAAGTGTCGGCCCTTGTCAATCCTTAATTATGCCTCTAGTGTGCTGATTTCACTAGAAAAATCATGTATATTGATAATTAACACAATAATCTTATCATTGTTGATCTAATTTAAAAAATATAATTAATCTAAACCTAAATTCGATTCAATTTAATTCCTATTAAATTAAACTCATTCATTCCGAAACTACCCACAATTGACAGGTTGACATGAATGTTGCTAATGAACTCAATGCCATGCAGCTAAAATTAATGCATGAATTAGACTATGCAAGCTTTAAAGTTTAACCTATGACGTAGTGAGAGAACGTTTGTGGGGTGACAACTTAAAGAATGATGCCAAAGGAAGTGGCAATCATTTCACAAAAACATCCAAGAGGACCACCCAAAACATCAACATGTCTTTTATAATTGCAGGTTTTATAGTTTGAGATTAGTCGTTCTTGTGATTCGGGTGAATGCAAGTAAGTCCCTTTTAATAACCACAAATTCACTAAAAAATGTGTACTTTCGTTTCTTCGAGCCATTTGTTGGCACAAAAGATTAACAATCACAGTTAAAAAAGTAATTTTATTTTTAATTGAAAATACTATAATATCTCTATATTAAGAGTTAAATTATATTTTTTTATTAAAAAGATAGATAAATTAATCTCTGTACGTTGTTAGAGATATATGGCATGCCATGTATACCTTAATATACAAAACTAATTTTTAACAAAAGAACTAATTTAACTAATTTATATAATTTTTTAATAAAAAGAAAAAATGTAATTTAATTTAAAAAAATAGGTATCTTGTACTATTTTCACCCTCGTCTCCCTTTTCTCTGATAGCAAAAGAATCCCATTTATATATATATATATATTCCTGCAAGTCCTTAAAAGATTGCGTGATTTTCACTGTCATTTCAACATCCCAATGCATGACTTACAACAGCAAAAAAAAAGCTGAAAATTTGATGCCTTATGGTTGTTGTTTTATAATCAGGGATGAAGTTTGGGGGGACCATTCTTTTCCCCCATTGTCATCTTCTTCACTTCTTCTCAGCCAATAACATACATACATACATACATACATACATACATACATGCATACATACATATTTCTCATTTCAGTTCTGTCACATGGGGTAGTCGACTCAGTGAGTCATTGTCATCTGATACTGTAATAAAAGTGTTCATCATTTTTCTTTTTTTTCCTCACAGGCTAGTGTTCTTGATTTTCTCTTAACAATGGTGTCCCGGGATTCGACTCCGAATCGAACTAATCGTATGTTACACCATTTTGATGCTTATAACACTGAGATTAGCCACACAAGACACCTGATGGACCTTCTCGGAGCACCTAACGACTCGTACCGTCACCACAGAACTCAAACTCTCTCGTTATCACTCGGCTTTTGCATGCTCGGTTCATCGTTTCCTGGGGCAGAAGATACAAGTGATGACTACCCTTTTATAGGCCATCCAACTACGTATGTTATAGGGAACTCGAGGTACCTAATACCAGCTCAATCCCTCTTAAACGAACTCGTCAATGTCGGATTCAAAAATATCGACGAAACACCAAAGCTTTCCTCCGAATTCTTCAGAAGCAAGATAGTACCATCGCCCGATAAACACGAATTTCACATCACACTTACGAAGCTAATTGGATTACTTGAGGAGGTAACAACTAAATCAATTACCAACTTACCATGATTTTCTTTTTATTCAAACACGATTCTAACATCGATTATCGGTTCATTTACAGGTCGAAACCCAATACGAGAAATATAACAACCAAATGGAACAAGTGGTTTCGTTATTCGAATCGATTGTTGGTGTAGGAGCAGCAAGGTGTTACACTGCTTTGACATTGCAAGCCATGTGTAGACATTTTGGCAAGCTTAGAGATACCATCTTGACTCGAATAAATCGCACTAGAACGAAGGTTCGGCACGATTTGCCGAGAATAAACCGAGGGCTGTCGCGGATGAGCTTGTTTGATAGAGGTTTTAGGCATAGTAACACATTGTATGTTCAAAGACAAGTATGGAGACCTGTTAGAGGATTGCCTCAAACCTCTGTTGCAATACTTCGGTCTTGGCTATTCCAGCACTTCCTTCACCCGTAAGTGGATTTTTGTTTACTCAATCAATTCATTTTTCCATCCCGATTTTTATCCGAATTCAAAAACCCGATTAGATTAAGTTTAAGCTAAGCTTGATCTAACTCGATTTGGCTGTGAAAGATTAAATTATTGCTTTGGTCTCTCTAGTATGCTCAAATTTGAGATTTAATTTTATAGTTTAGTTTCGGGCAAAATACTATGGAAGCCTTTGTACTAAGAGCCAAATTGCATTTTGACTCATTTACCCCAAAACGATAAATTAGTCTCTGTATGTTAGATTAAAGAGCAAATTGATCATTTCTATTAAAAATTTCACTCATTTCTACTATTAAAAGCTGACATACAATGACTAATTTTTAACAGTAAAAATAGATGAAATTTTTAACAGAATGATCACTTTACTCATTAATCTAATATATAGGGACTAATTTGTCCATTTTTTAGTAGAAGGAACAAAATGCAATTCGAGTCCTAATACAAAGACCTTCATAATAATTTTATCTTAATTTTGGCATAAATTTCTCTTTCTATTTTGACAACACTATTAGTTAGCCTGACTATTAAAACACCGAGCTAAGTTTTTCTTTCAACTTAAAAAAAAAAAAAAATTCATGATAGTATTGTAAGTTGAAAAAAGTCATTGTTATCTATTTGAATCGATTTAATATCAAATTTGAGCTTAATAGACGGTAGCCATAAAATTCAAGGGGGTAGGAAGTCATCTGCAAAGACAAAGTCAAGGAGTAGACAAGAGCCTTGACCCCTGTCAAATGGAAAAAAATAATTTATAGTCTCCCTTCAGTATTGAATTTTCATTCTAAGCTTTTTAGTCATTCAAATAAATAGAAAAATTGCAATTTTAATCCCTTCTAAAAATTAAAAATATAATTTAATCTTTTTTAGAATAAAATTCTTATCGTTGGCCTCTCAAAATTTTAAAACTAGTACCACACTAACGGATGTACTGTTTTTCTACTAGAACTGATATATATATATATATATATAGGTATCAGCATGTTCTGGCGTATTGTTCCGGATTTATAATTTTTTTAAAAATATTTAGTATAGGTATGTTTTGATATTTAAAAATTTTAAATAAATTTTAAATATAAAATATTTATCAATTATACAAAATAGTCATTTGATGTTTTCACTGGTGGGAAAAGGATCTTTTTGATGTTTTGTTTTAGCACTAGAACAATGCTCACCGATCGAAATGGTTGGAACCGGTGTGGAACTGACCACCATGTTTTAAAGTTTTATCTTGGCTCCCCATTAACAAAATTTCTGGTTTCGTCCATGGTGATTTAAGAACTTCAAATGCTAAATTTACTTACTAAATCCATTAAAAAAATATAAAATTACAAATTAATATAATAAAATTACTTTTTTGATAGAATTTATAAATTGTAACCTTGAAAGTATAATTAGACTGGCCATAAAATATCAACAATCTAAACTGTTCAATCCAAATCGGTCTGAACTCGATTTAACCTGAATTAAGATGACTCGAATAAATAATTAAAATTAATCCAAATCCGTAATGAAACTATCGAAAAGTTCAAGCCTCAAACTCCAAAAACAACCTGCAAATACCCTAAACCTCAAATAACTTGATTAAGATTAACCATTACCTAAACCAGTTTTGTTGTTTGGTGTTTTAACAGGTATCCAACAGATTCTGAGAAGCTAATGTTGTCATCACAAACAGGGTTGACCAAGAACCAAGTATTAATTCTTTTATAATCTTATTTAAACTTTACCCACAAATTTATCAATTTGTTTAAGCTTCAATTGATGTTGTTGTTAATTTCAGGTATCGAATTGGTTTATAAATGCTCGAGTTCGACTATGGAAACCAATGATTGAAGAAATATAC
Organism: Gossypium longicalyx; assembly: GCA_025698465.1. NCBI lineage: Eukaryota > Viridiplantae > Streptophyta > Magnoliopsida > Malvales > Malvaceae > Gossypium > Gossypium longicalyx. The sequence continues at coordinate 454,283 of CM047000.1, read as the reverse complement.
AAAGAGGAGTTTGCAGATTCTCCACAACACGTCTCTCATGATCTTATTGAGGGTTGATTCAAGAAGTGGGAAAAAAATTCTGTTCTTTCTCATGATATGATTTGAGACTTAGTTTTTGTTGAGAAATCGACTCTTTCGAGTGAAGTTTTTGAAGTGTTGTCTGTCGGATATTCAGCCAATCCCTAAACAATCGAAAATATTATCCCTTGATTGGGGTTTTATCTCCTGTACTGTGCCGAGAATTAATGTTTCATGAGCAGCTGTCTAGTGGGCCTGATTCACAGAGTTGAAGCATCTCAGTTGGTAGACTTGCAAGACTCAAGGTCTAAGGGAGAGGTGTTAGTATAGGACGTATAATAATCTAAAACTCAGTTGGGTGTACGTTGAACCACTAATTTTGAGGCATCTAAGCCACTTATCTGCAATCGTGATACCATTTGAGTTAAGTGTCTTCTAGGCTTTAGGTTGGTGTTCGAGTCCTCCTGTATGCAAGTGAGCTTTAATTATTACACATCCTGTACTGACATATTTTCTATAAGTTTTGTAAGTACACAAATCAATGCACTCCCAACTTTGTGACAAATATTTATTTTTCAGGCTTACTAAATCCAAATATTTAACAAATCCAAATATTTAATTAATTACAAGATTATGACACACCCATGATGTAGGTGAAAAAAATTATGTAATAAACATATTTATTAAAAATTTATATTTGGTTGAAATAATAATTTTAAATGTTTAAAATGTATTGTGTCACTTGTTCAAATATCATTATGATTGTATTTGTATTGATTTTATATCAAAATATAAACGACAAAACACTCGTATAGTAATATAACTTAAATAATACTTAGTTGACTCGTGAGAACTCAATTAAGGGTTTATTATAAGTATAAATAATAATGATTCAAATAGTAATACTCGAATTCAATATAATTTCAGATTCAAAACATATTTATGAATTCAGATTTCATAAATAAAAAAAAGGCATAATGATAAATAAATCTGTTAACATTTACATTTTTTGTCAATTTGACCACTATTCTTTTTTTAAGCTAAATTTGACCTCGACCTTTTAAAAAGAATTAAATTTGACCATCAATCTTTAAAGAAATCAGATTGTTATTTTTTTTAACAGAAATATTGACTAAAATGTTAAATTTTTAAACATTGCAACCTGCATGACAATCCAAATATACTTCATGCTTTTTTTTTTTAATGTTTTAAAATTTTAATTTATTTTTATTTTTTTAATACTTTTATAAATTTTAGATTATTTGTCGACTATGACATGTAAGACAAATAATGCCATGTTAGTATGAAGTACACGTGGACTGTTATGAGAATTGCCACACCGCCACTAAAAGATTAATGTTTTAGTCAAAATTTTCATTAAAAGAAAAAATAAATTAACTCATTTTGAGAGGTTAATAGTCAAATTTAGCTAAAAAAGGAATAATGATCAAATTGATAAAAATGTGAAAGTTAAGGGCTAAATTTATTATTATGCCTAAAAATTACAAAAGTAGAACAAATAGGCTTGTTGAAGGGCCATGTTGGGCTTTTAGGCCTAGTATTCAAATGCAAACTATTTTTTGAATGGGCATTCGTTAAACTCAAAATTCTCGCAGGGATAAATCCTTATACTCTCTACTCAGTTAAGTGATAATGCTGCTCCGACGACTGCCTTCCACCGCTGTTTCCCTCGCAACCGCCGCTCTATCCCGGCGTTACACTTCTTACTTGTTCTCCTCTCAGCGACGCCTTCAATCCTTCAATTCCATCTCCTTTTACCCTACACTTAGCTTCCTTTCCTTTTGCTCGACCTCCGAAATATCACCGGAATTTACCGACTTAATCGCCGATCAGTCCTCCAAACGCGTAAAAATTCCACTCCTTTTCAATTTTTATTTTAATATTGCTTTTCAAATTTATTTGGATTAATGTTTAATTTGGTTTTGGTTTCTTATAGGGACCTCTCAAACCTGGACTGTATCTCGTCGGAACACCTATTGGAAACCTTGAAGATATAACTTTACGGTAATTTATTTCTATTCTTTTAGTTTATTTTTATTATATATATATGTACATACCTGTGAATCTTGACCTGATGTAGGGGCGTAAATGAGATACATTGTGCTTGCAAGCTCGAGTTTGACTAAAAAAATCTTAAACTTGATTAGATAATTATCGAGCTGAGCTCAAGTTTGAGCTACCAATACAGCCGAATTTGAACTTAGTAATACTTTGCTCGAACTGTTTGCGAGTTATTGAGCTTAATTATTGAGCCAAGCTTGAGGTTGAATATGTACGAGCTTCTTGAATATAAAAATTAGTAAATGAGCTTAATCGGGCTCAAGACAGCTCGATTATATCTCGAGCTGAACTCAAGCTTAAAAATAAATGTTCGATCAAGCTTGAGCCGAGAATAGAGCTCCGAATTTCTAGTCAAGTTCCCTAGTATTTGGGATCGGCTCAGCTCAAATACAATCTCTAACTTGAAATCAAAGACCGGAGCCAATCAATCTGAACTCAAACCCAAACCTGTCTAACACGAAGTCAAATGATTTGAACAAGTAACTCGAAAATACTAGAGCTTGAACTGAGCAAAACTTAAAATGATTCGAAGTTGTTGTTATCTGAACCAAAAATTTGAACCGGCCATAATCTAAAACGGCTCAAACTTAAAATTGATACAAAGACTTAAAAATTTTAAAACTCCAATCAATCTGAGCTAGATTGATCGATCCAAAATCAACTTGACCCATCAAATCGATTGGCCTATAACTATCATGTTATTGGTGATTTCATCAATGCAGTGCTCTACGGGTGTTGAAATCAGCTGATGTCATACTATCGGAGGACACACGGCATTCTGGGAAGTTACTTCACTATTACAACATCAAAACACCTCTTGTAAGTGAGATCGAGCCAATTTTTTCCTTGATCAGTTTGGTACCTTTTGTTATGTCTTTCAACAATTCTGATTGTGTGGGTTTTAGAATTTCAGCTAAGTTATCACAAATATAATGAATCTCAAAGAGAACACACAGTTTTAAAGAGGTTAAAGCAAGGGGAGATCGTAGCCTTAATCAGTGATGCTGGAATGCCTGGCATTAGCGATCCTGGTACGGAACTGGTTAGTTTTTGCATCCCTATTGGCTGAATTCTATAGAATGCTTGGTCTTTGATTAAGAATGCAACTATTGATGTTTGGTATCGTGGTTTAGGCAAAGATATGTGTGGATGAAAACATCCCTGTGATTCCAATTCCTGGACCATCTGCCTTCTTAACTGCTCTTTCTGCCTCTGGGTTGTCCACTGATGAATTCACATTTGGTAACTTATTTGTAAATTATTGTGGTTGAACATGCTTCTTCTGCAAATTCTTGTAAAGTTAAGACTCTTATATGTCATATAATGTTGCAGTTGGATTTCTTCCAAAACATGCTGGTTCACGGAAGGAGAGGTTGATTGCTTCTGCAAGTGAAACGACAACACAAATCTTCTATGTTCCTCCTCACAAGCTTGGCCAGTTTCTTGAAGAAAGTTCCCTGATTTTTGGTGACTCAAGGTAAACAATATGTCTTCATTACTTCATGAACTATGATCAATTTACTATCAAATGGTGAGAATCGTAGGAAAGGGATGAACATACAAGTCAGTCTAGGTGAAGGGATTCAGTACAAAATATGGAATGTACGTTTTATCGTGGCGGAGAAATCCTCTTTTTGGGTGGATCTTTGTTTTTGGATGCCTATGAATCTGTTTATCTTCATTCCTCAAAAACATATATAGGTAGTCTTCAGAGGGGAAAGAACACATGATGGCCCCAATTATGTAAAGCTTGTTAGTTAACTTGCTGTAATTTTGAGGTAACCTATTATCAGATTTAATAGCTGAAACCTCTCAAATAGGAATCTGTATCAGCGGTTCCCTAGGCAATCGGGTTAGAGGGTGAAGAAATCTGGTTTATTGTCATCTTTTAAGTGCATGAGCCTCTGCTTGCGGGGTTGAAATTATGTGCTTTTTCCTTGCTTCAGTTAGCATTCCGTCTTTTGATACTTCTATGAAATCTTAGTTGTATTTGTCAAATCTTAGGGCTTACTGTGACAGTTTATTTGACCTCGTTACAGACAATGCGTCATAGCTCGGGAACTAACAAAAATTCACGAAGAGGTTGGTCTGTTTTTCTCATTATGCATTTGTATGCTACTTCGTATTTTTACCTACCATGTGTATGATAACATAGCTTCTTTTTTTTCTTTTCGTCATTTCAATAACTAAATTATCAATGTTCATAACTTCAATAAGTAATATCATGTTCTGTTTTCATGCTTCTGATAAAAAAACCAGTAGCAAAGACCAATGCCTTGAATGATTTGTTCTAAATCTATTAGCCAGTTTGACCTCGTTTTACTTTGTGGAATTTTCTTTATGTGATCATTTAGTAACGGAAATGATTAATTCCGGCAGTTCTGGCGGGGCACTCTAGGGACAGCAAAGGAAGCCTTCTCAACTTGCCAGCCAAAGGGAGAAATTACCCTCTTGATTGAGGGCAATTCAAATTCCAGTGTGGAAACTCCGTCAGAGAGTCAGTTAGAAAATGACTTGAGAGAATTGATCTCCAATGGCCATAGTCTTTCTTCGGTATGCTTCATTTCACCATCTTCACATTTGATCAAATTTATACCTTGCATCCATCGGTTCTATATGATAAAAATAATTGAATATGATGTACATTTCAGGCAGTCAAATTGGTGGCAGAAGGAACATCGATGAAAAAGAAAACAATATATTCACTCGCCTTGAGAAAATTCGTGAAGAAAACCAAAGCAGATGATTCAGATTAATATCAAGCATGCTTGTGACATTATATCCTCGCTGCTTCTAACTCATACCGGTAAGATTAAAATTGTAAGAGTTCGATACCTCGAATGTACGAAAGTTAAGAACAAAACTTACCCCTTTTGACATCTTGCTTTAACAGGGGATATCCAGTTCTAGGTTATTCTCCCTTTCACCCTCATTTTCGGATGTCGAGGGTCGCCATGGTAAGCCCCAAAGTTAAAAACAAAGTAGTTTACAACCCTTGTAATTTACATGTCGAGGTGCATGCTAGTTTACATGGGCATGCCATATCAATGTTAAAGCAGTAATTCATAGATTTAGTACTATTAGTTTGCCCAAGTTTAATTGGCATGTCACTGATTTCATCTCTGGAATTTACCATTCATCTGAATTTACCATTTCGCTTATGGTAATTGCCATTTCTTGTTTCTATTTTCATGTCGTAGTGGTACTTAAGGTATTATATTTATATATTTTTTCTCGCGATTTGTTATTATATCTTATTTGAAATTATCATTGAAATTGTTAGGTGGATCCCCAAAATTTTTCACCAATTGCTAAGGTTTATGCATGATACCAGCTCAAATATACATGCACTTTTACCTTCTAGTAAAAATATCATAGAGGTTTCTGCACTAAGAGGTGGATTGTATTTTGCTCTTTCTATTAAAAAAATAGACAAATTAATCTTTATATTTTAGATTAAAGAGCAAACTCTTTCTTCTATTAAAAATTTCATCTATTTTTGCTGTTAAAAACTAATTCTTGTACGTTTGCATGAGCTACACGTGGCATGTCACATGTCATTGTTTAGTTATTTCGTCAGCCACGTCAGGTTTTAACAGTACAAATAGATAAAAATTTTAATTTACTCTTTGATGTAATGTATAGGAATTAATTTGTTAACTTTAATTTGTCTGTTTTTTTATTGTGGGGAACTATGACCATGTCACAATGTAACATTTCTTTTTTGTTGAGTATAAGACAACCTACTATAGCCAAGCTGGGGAAGTAGGCAAGCAGCTAGCGGCCTTGGCCTCTTTGAATAAATAGGTAAATTTTTTTAGCCCCTCAAATTTAAAAATTCAATTTAAATTTTTATGGCATTTGGTTAAAAAGGAAATTACAATTTTATTCCCTTCAAAATTAATAATTGATTTTGGTATCTTCTAACCCAAAATTTTTAGATTTGGCCCAATTTCATTTTGGCCCTTCCTATACAAAAATTTTGGCTTCCTTTTAATCTAATAACATTTTTAGTTAATATACTAACAAAGCCTTTAAACAGCTATTAGACTATATTTTAATTAAATAAGCCTCTAACTTATGATAAGTAATTTGACAAAATTCTAATAGACATTAACAACTCAAAGAAGGAAGTGAATAAAGCTCTAGTTTCACTTATTTTTGGTAGTAACATCTCCTCGTTTAAATGGTAAAGTAAGCCTTACATATCATTATATTCAATGAAAGTACCTGTTGATGATAATTTTTGGCATTATTGACTTATGGAGTTACTTATATTAAGAGTTAAATTATATTTGATCTATTTTGTTAAAAAATAGACAAATTAATTTTTTGCATATTAGATCAAAGAGTAATTTTAATTTTTTTTTGTTAAAAATTAGTCCCTATATAACTGAATAAGAATCAATTTACTTTTTTTTATCTTATATATAAAAATTAATTTTATTTATTTTTTAAAGTAGAAAAAATAAAATATAAAATTTGACTTATCATTCAATGACATTTATGATACTTGTCACTGAAAGGACAGTTAATGAAGAAAAAATTGTTCAACAAAACATTATAATCTTACATTATTGTTGGCAATCTAAAATTCTTGTCGGTAGTATAAGTTAAACCAATCCCAAATAAATGTCTCTTTCAAGTCATGTCTTATTTATTACCGGTGCTTGGAAAGTATTTTTGTTTTTATTTCTAATTTTTTTCCCTGCGATGTTTCCAATCCCTAAGTGTCCCCAACAGGAAAATCATGGGATAACACAAAACAAAGATTCTTTGCAGATCTTACTACTCTCTAGTCTGTATCATATGTAAAACCATTAAGAACTGCATCTTTTTTTACAGCTGATTTTACTTTAGTTTTGTGAATATAACAAACAACATTTAAAAAGCTTTATGATCTTCTTTAGAAAATTGATTTGATTGGATGAGATGTAATGTGATTAATAAATATTTTACTTTTTTTATGCCATTTTGTATTTACATAAAGAACTAGTGGTATTTTCCTAAGTCAGTACGTTAAGAATCTATTGGTTCTCTAGCTTTTTGTTTAATTGGTATCGGTGTGTCCATCACCATGAAGCCATCTTGGAAGAGGAAAGGAAGGTGGGAGTGAAAATGTTTTGGCCCGAGGCCAAAATGTGTCTCGGGTCGAATTTCATTTTCATTCGTTGAAACCGATCCCATTTACTGCCGTAATGCTCTTTCCACTCCGATTGTGTTTTGTAATGAGGTAAATATTGCTTCGCCTTGATCCCATCCTCATCACAAAATTTGAGAATCTGACGGTTCTGATTTGTCAGGTACTCCAAACTCTGGGTCTCCTCACCATTATCCAACGCCGATCTCAAAAACGCCACTAGGTAAAACACATCCTCATCCGGTGTCACCACCGAGCTTTTATCATCCCATCTATACCACATCACAGAAAACAACACTACATCAACTTAACATTCAGCATATTTCAAAATTGATTTAAAATGACTCCACCCAGCTTAGTGGTTATAATAGCTATGTTTGTGGAACAATTTTAGTAACAAGACAAGGATAGTTACCATCATGGGACCTTAAGACATGATCTCCTGACAGACCAGAATCTTCCCACTTGGATGATCATTACCAGTCAACAAAAAGAGCTAAAAGGGTGTGTTTTTATCAAAATCCTAGCTGGCCTTTTTTCATCACTAAAAAACATTCAAATCCCTTGGCTTTGGGGATAGGAGCATTTGCATGTTGCTCCCCACGTGCTATGGGTCATGTCCTTTTGCCAGGACCACCAATAAATGGTCTAATTACAGTTTTAGTCCCTTCCACTATTCTAAAATTTGACATGTTTTTAGTAGGTCCAAATTGATAACACCATTAGTTGACGTGAAACTTTATTACTAACCAAAGTTGTTATTTTAATTGAACTTACTAATAGTAGAGGAATCAAATTAAGATTTGAATTCTATATTCCAACACAATAGGGGGGGGGGACTAAAACCAAATTAAACCTTCTATTGAAAGCGAAAACTCAATGCCAACGTAAAATTAACCTACGGTTGCCAGACATGGACAATACTTTTTTTTACCTTAAATGCAAATATGCATTTTTTTTCCTTACATGGCATAGAGGTACCAAAAACAAAAAAAGCCTCGCTTGAAAGCTCGAAAACAATGGAAATTTTATTGCCGACACTCTAATTAGCAAATATCATGCATGTATGATGATGTCATTATATAATTTCATAGACATCATTCATTACATGTTATATTAAATTAATATAATTAACTAAGTTTATCCATTAGTGAAACATGTAAAAATCATGTTATAAATATATAAAAAGGTGACACCAACATCTTTCATGATGTGCATATGGTGGCTATAAGGGACCATGATGGAAAATGATGTTAAATATTTGCATGTTTCATGCATGGGAATGCTTTTAGTGTGTAATAAACATGACATCATTTGCCACTCAAGATAAAACTCAACTATAAAAATATCATAAAAAAACCTTTGTATTAAGAGTTAAACTGCATTTTGTAATTTTTATTAAAAAAATAGATAAATTAATCCTTATATGTTAGATTAAAGAGTAAATTAATCATTTCTATTAAAAATTTCATCTATTTTTATGGTTAAAAAATGGTGTGACTGATAGAACAATCAAATGGTTATATGTGGCGTGCCACATATATCACATTATAATGTATATGACTAATTTTTAACAGTAAAAATTGATAAAATTTTTAATAGAATAACCAATTTATTCTTTAATCTAATGTATAATGATTAATTTACTCTTTTTTCGAATAAAGAGAATAAAATATAATTTTACTCTTAATATTAACACCTTCATAATACTTTTACGGTGAACCAAAAAAAATTACAAAAGTCACGATTTAAGAAACTTACTTGTTTTTGTTCATTGGGTAGATTAGAATAGGCCCACTAGTTTTATTTCCCAAAATGCCCTTGAAGACCCCTCGATCAAAATCGGCAATCTTTGATTTAGGGACAAAAAGGTTCAACCATGGATGTGGAACCTCCCACATACCCTTAGACCGGAGCTTTAACTCGGCTTTGTGAACCCGGTCTAAGAAATCCACATATGGTAAATCAGTTGTGAACACTGATGAGGGTATAAAATTTAATTTCTTCAACAAAGCCTCAATTTCCTGCATTTAAAATAATAAAAAAAAGATATTTTAGTTGTAGGAGAATAATGTGGTAAGTGGTCCCTAAATGTTATAAATTAATGGTTAAAATATTACTTAATTCTTTATACTTCAAAAACTTTAAATTTATTTCTATAATTTTCAGATATTGAGATTTAAGTCCAATTATTAACATTATTAAATTTATCGGAGTGATATTTTGAAATAAAAAAATTCGATAGTCATGTAATTAAAAAAATGACATTGTAATAAATTTTATATTTAATAAAAAAATTAATAGTATTAATTGTTAAACCCTAATTTTAAATCTAAAAAATAAAGAAACTAAACGTAAAATTTTCAGAAAATACAAAAATTTATGACATATTTTAGCCTAAATTAAAATTATATTATGCTAACAATGTATTAAATATTAACCCTACCTGATCGATGGTCTCGGCCGTCGATTCGTGGTAGTTTTTGGTAATTTCCAAGCAATACAAAACGCCGCCATTGTTGTTGGAACCAAGGGATGAAATTTTGACAGGGTTTCGAGGTGAAAAAAAGGACGATCTCCAATTATTGATGAGACCTTCGTCTACAATAACGAAACCTTCGACATAGTCGAATTTTTGGTTACCATGTAATGATATTAGATACTCTTGGTCCTTGGTAAAAGCTGAAAAATTGGAATATAGGACCCTTATCCACCTCACCTACAAATATTGCAAATACAATTAAAAAAAATGTGTTTGGATAGCAATAGCATGTGTTTGGAAAAAAGGTAAAAAAGCATGTTTTCTATTATCTTGTTTCATATAGGATTATGATTAGGTTTAATCTCAAAAGCTTATTTTTTATCGGATGGAGCTTTAATCACTGTTACAACAAGTCCTGGCAAACCCCATTTTCAAACAAGTGAAAAAGGTACTTTTTAATCTTATTTCATACAGTCCCATGATTCTATAGGAAATTGTAAAAGTTTGGGGTTTCACTTAGGTTTAATAACCCCAAACCCCATTTTTTTTTATAGAATTTAAACTCGTGTTATCGTTATAGAGAAGGATAAATCTAGGCAACCCCATTTTAAACCAAGTTCATATAAATAATGATAATATATGTAAAGAGATTATGGACAATATTATATACCCTTTGTGGAGCTGGTTCAAGAGAAATTCTAGCTCTTGTGATAATCCCAAATTGTCCTAAACCACCAAGAACAGCATGAAACAACTCCGGGTTTTGTTCCTTTGAGCATGTCATAAGCTCACCTTTCCCTGTTTCACCACAAATACATACACATGGGTGAAAACATGCTCGAACTCATGCAATAGTACCAACTGAGCTATGAACAAGAAACAAGGGATGAAGGGCATGCAATGTTAAAAGAGCTGATGAACCAACCTGTAACAACGTCAAGCTCATGGACATTGCTAATTTGTGGACCATGATGAAAAGCTTGGCCACTAATACCAGCATTTGACAAAGTCCCACCAACGGAAAGGTACAAGTAATCGGTCCATGATTTTGGTGCCAATCCATACTCAAGGCAACTCTTCAACACATCAATCCAAAGCTCCCCACCCCACACATCCACATACATATCACCACCCCACACTCTCGGCTTACCACCGGACCCAACCCCACTCATCTGAACCACCACCCCGGTTCCAGTCTGTGCTTGCCCGTTGATCGAATGCCCGTGTCCCCTAGCCGACACAGTAAACCCGTGACTCGACTCGTACGCTGCTTTAACGAGCTGAGCCACGTCTTCAGCCGAAGAAGGACGTAAGACCGCAAGCGGTTCAACTTTAGTCATCAACCCAAAATCCACAGAAGCTGACTCAACGTCAACGGGGTCGACGGTGAGACCTAAACGGAGAAGCTCCGTGGGTTCAAGGGTTAATCCCACAGTAACAATTAATCTACAAATGGCAAAGGTTAAAAGAAGCTTTGTAGCCATTATCCAAAAAATGAAACAATGCTTCCTCTTGTTTGGTTTGTGTGAATATATATAGAGAGAAAGTGAAAAAAAAGGAACAAAATCTTTTGGTGGCAGTGTTAACGTAAGATAGGATAACACTTTAAAGATTTTATTTATTCTTTTTCCTCCCAACAATCAATACAACATGCAAAAGCACAGATTCTTTGTTCTTTTTCACGTTGGGAAATGGGTTTAAAATTAGTGGGTTGAAACCAAAACAATGGATTTTCAAAGCTGGTGTTGTTGGTAATGGTGGTGTTGCTCTTTTTGGTGTCATACAGGTTCTAAATTTATAGGTCAAAAGGGTGGCCATGAGGGGGGTAGGAGAGTCACGTGCGAGGAGAGGAGGAGGCACGTGTGAGAGAGGGAGGAGGAAACCACCGTTCTCCTCCCTGTCTTGCAATTTACATACGGTGGTGGGGTCATGTCTTGGATACGGAGGATCTATATAGGGTCCCAGGCTGCGGATGGATTCACGTGGGTGCTGCTGCCCGACTCGGCTGCCTTACCCAGTGCTCTTTCATCTAATTACAAACTCTCGAAGTTAATTTGGGTTTTACAATTTTTACTTTGTATTTTTTTTCGTCATTTTAAATTATTTATTAAGTTAATTCATGTTTATATTACTTTGGATTTGAATTATTTGGAGTTTGGATTCAACTCATTTCGAGTTTAAGTTATTTTAAGTTTACCAATTTGATTTTTTTTAAATCAGAATATCTTAAGTTTAAATTATTTTGTATTCGAGTCATTTTTAAATTCAGATTATATATCTTTACGATCAAATTAAATTGAGTCGAATTAATCACCTGAAATTTTTTAATACAAGTTCTATTATTACTCATATATGTCAAATCCTTAAATCGAAGAATAATATGTGTTTAAACTTGTTGACATTCATGTTATGATTATTATAATAACAACCGTATCAATCGAGTTAAGATTAAACCAACAATTGATTGAATTTTGAAATCAAACTAAATCAATAACCATATGAATTGTTTCATCAAATAAGATTTTGAAACCCAATCTTGATATAGTTTCATGATCGCTACAATTTACATATTGCATACAATAATCCAAATCAACCACTTATTTGTATTCTTTTTGGTTTCTACTCAATTTAATTATATACCATTTTATTTATAAAAAAAATTATGCCAGTAATCATAATATTTCAGAAATTTGCCAAATTTGCCAAATGGATTTTTCGTTATTGAGAGGTCACTATTAATAATTAATTTCCATATTATTGGAAAATTAATATTGGCCACTCGTAAATTTAATGTACTTTTCGAGGAAAATTCAATTCGAAGTTGACTCCATGGACCATTCTTTGATTTTAAAAGTATTTAAACAACCACACACTTCTTACAACTCCAAACAAGTAAATAAACATCAAAGTAATTAATCCTTTTTTTTTTTTTTTTTGAAATTTTAATATTTGATATTGACATTAATTTTGACTAAATTTAAAATAAATTAAATAAAATCCAATTTCTTTAAAAATTTTAAATTATTTACAAATATATAGATACATAGAATATAAGTAGATATGCACAAATTTCCATGAAATCTACGTTGTTGTTGGTGCTGTTGTTTCTCTGCAGCTGCAGCGAATATGGGGTTAATTTCATCAAAAGATTTGGAAGAAAGAAGAGCATATATGCCTTAAAATTCACGTCTAAATTTACCTATTTTTATATTCTTTTTGCTCTAATATTTTACGTTAAATTTAAAATTGAATCAAATTTTAAACAAGAATCAAAAACTCTTTTTGAACTGTTTTCTTTATCTACAATACTCAAATACGAGATTTTACACTAAAATACTATGGAGGTTTATGTATTAGATGTTAGATTACATTCTACTTTCTCTATTCAAAAAATGAACAAATTAATCTTGGTACATTAGATTAAAAAGTAAATTGATATTTTCGATTAAAAATTTTCATTTCTACCATTAAAAAACATACATGGCTGATAAAATAATTAAACAGTAGCATGTGGCATGTTATGTGTACTTCATGCTTACATACAATGATCAATTTTTAAAAATAGAAATAGATAAAATCATTTTTAACAAAATGATCAATTTACTCATTGATCTAATGTATTAAAACTCATTTACCCATTTTTTAGAAAAAAATAATAAAATATAATCCAATTTTTAATATAACAAAACTTTACTTAAAAAAATATTAAATTTATCTAAGATGAGTAAATTATATATACATATATATATTTACTTTTTGCATGGAGGGAACATGTGGGGATTACAATGTCGTCGAAAGCAACCTAAATGCAATTAAGTCATTGACGTAAACGTGTTTACTTTTGATTGCTATATTTATCTTTGTGTTTTTCTAAATATTCCATTGAATGTGAACTGTTGAACTCGAAAGTCGAAATGAAGTGTTATTTTCTTGGATGATTCGTTACGATTGCCAATTGGGTGTCCTACGTACGTTTTGGATTTTGAGCCAATCTTCACTAGACGTGTTTTTTAGGTCAAATCAATGTTTTACATGAGGGAAAATTATTATACCATTGTGTTTCTAGACCACCGGTAAAGTTGGTTTTGGATTTCATCAATTTAGACCGGGTTAATTTATGATTTAAAAATATTAGATTTTCATCATTCGAGTTTATTAATCAAGTTTTTTGAATTTAGTAATTTTAGATCACTTGTTCGGGTTATTTAGGGTTTGAAAAATTTTTAAGTTGAGTTAAGCAAGATTGGTGGAATGTAGCATTAAGTTTTAGGGGGCTTAATTAAATTTTTTAAAGAAAATTTGAGAGTTCTAATTATTTTAAAAAAAAATTGGGTTTAATGTGAATTTTTAAAAAAATCAAATTATTATTATTTTAATTAGAGAAAGCTAATTTGATTTTTGAAAATTTTAGAGGGTTTAATTAAAATTTTTAAAACTTTTGTAGAGCTTAATTAGAAATTTTTTCAAAAAATTTACAAGGTCTAAGTAAAATTTTCAGAAATTTTGAAGGGATTCATGACAATTTTCCAAAATTTTGAAGTCTCCTCTGGCTCCTTTTTCGTTCAGCCTTTGTTAGGAGGGTTCAAGTTATTGACATTTCATGATAAAATTAAAATAGATTTGTTTCAAATTCTGTTTAATCAATTGGGGTTTCGAGTCAATTCATTTTAAGTTTGGGTTAATTTTATGTTTACCAATTAATTTTTCGATTTGAGTCATTTTAGATTATTTATTCAAATCATATTCAAATTTTTGTCTCCTAATCTCCATTTCACCCTACAACATGACAAAAATTTCTCTCACATTTCCAAATATCAAAACATTAACCAAAACCCAGGTCACTATGGTCAAGGAAAGAAAATGTCTTTGTTTTGTTTTTTGTTTTTTCACTTCACATGAAATGATGTTTCACAGTGATTCTTGTCCTAAAGACATGGCAATAAATAGCTCATTGTCAAACCATATGACACATCCATGACCCATGTCTCATATCTTTGCATCAATTCCTAACTGTATTCTCTTTATTTATTTATTTTATTTTTTGTGCATTTCATTTCATAAACAAAACACAATTGAAACAAAAACCAAGATTTCATGTAGACAAGTTGCTATTGTTTCAACATATTGGACATTAGAACATCAAATTAGTTGTTGTTTTTAAGACAATACCACTTGCAATATAATATCATCATAGGAAAAAAATCTTTGTAAAAAAAGTTAATTAATTAGCCACGAATAAAAAAGTAAAGTTAAAAGGGTTCAAAACTCAAAATCTTCCATGAAAGATTTTCGCCATATACTTTATAATATGAAAGAAGATTCTATAAATATATATTGTTTTTCTTTTGAGAAATATATATATTGTTATCAGACAAAAGGAGTTGTTGTCATGTCCTTTTTTTCAAGTGGGCAGCAGTCTCAATTAAAATTTTTGGTTGTCTTTATTTTATTTCCTTAAAAGAGGAGACTGTAGCTATTCCACATATCTCAATGTTGCTATATCATCCTTTCTTGTGTATATACAAAAATGATTCTCTTTTCCTAATAGAAAAAAAAAGTCCCCCATGATATAACCATGTTGTTGCCTTCGAGGTAAATAAATAAATAAACAAGGAAATCAACTCTGGGTTTCCAAGTGTGCATTAAATCCAACATCTTTTTAGGTACAATTCCTCCAAATTTACATCTGTTTTTTTTATGTTTGGAATAGTGCCATGCAATAGTTCGTCACCATTTACCACACACTAAGTTGAATTTGAATTAAATTAGTTTGAATCTTAAAATTTTTGGGTTATTTTGTTTTAGTTCGTTGAGTTGTGTCTTGGATTTGAGTTAGTTATTTTAAGTTTCAGGGTCACTTTGATTAATCGGATAGGGTTCGTTTTAAATTTTAGTCAATTTAAGTTGAGATCATTTTAAGTTATTTGTTCATTAAGTCATGTTAATCCATTCACATACTTTGCAACTGCATCATATTAAGTCACGTTGCTGATTTAAAGAGAAGACTTACGTTATTTGACTTGAGTGATGATCCACCAATCAGAGGAAGACACGTGACTCATAAAACGTCTCCTTTCTTAAAAACCTCTTGAAAGTGAATGGGGGCTAGAACAATTATCCCAACAACCAACTTCCTCTTTTCTCTCAACTCGACGTTCCTCCTCCTTTTGCTGTCCATTAGATCTCGTGTAGCTCGCAATCTTTCGGTGAGCTATTTCTCAACGTCCTCCATCCTTTTGTCATCAACGGACTATTTCAATTTAGGATCAATTTCAAGTTTTAATTATTAACTTTTTATAATCAAAATAGTTGAATCAAATTTAAATTTAAATTAATTGAATTTGAATTTTCATATCATAATTGACATATATATGTAGTCAAACACCAAGAAAATTTCATCCTGACAATGGGATTAGACCTAACAATGGATGACACATTCCAATCCATTCATATTCATTGTAAATATATATATATATATATATATATATATATATATATGCATGGATGTCCCGAAACCTTACTCCAACTCCAAAAAAGTTTTGGTTTTTGTGAACTCATGTCAATTTCTCAATCCAAATTGTGATCCACCCTTTGTTTTTATATTTTAGTATTCCCTATTCTCCATTATTGACATATTGAAAATTCAATTCAATAAATATATATTTATATATATACACACACAAAAGTGGTTAGGCATTGCCAAACTTGATTAACTATACGATTAATTAATTCCGTTTAAAGTATACTACAAAGCTTGCATGACTAGGACTCTTCTGGCTTTCATGCATTATATAATATGTTCCTTTCTCATGCCATTGGTTTAATCTAGATATGGTTTGTATTAAATATTATAACAATAATCTTATAATATACATTGAGATCGCTATGTTTAAGGTGGGAACTGTTGTTTTCTCATTGGCGGATAAGAATGGTAACGATATGACTTTCTCCTTGGCGATGGCAGGTGTTAATTGGGCGCAAATGTTTAAAGCTTGGTGGTGAAATTTTGTTTTGTAGAATTAGCAGGTTGTTTTATTTCTTTTCATGGTCTGTGTTCCAAGTTCAGTTTGTTGTAAATTTGAATTATTTGGTTGATACTCTGTTTTATCTTTGACAACAGTGTAATTTGAATGAAGCAAAAAAAAATTATATATATATATATACACATTGTTATTATATCATCATAATAAATTATTTATCTAGGGTTTGGAATGCAAAACCAACCAACAGTTTTGCCTTGGATTTTATCAGTTTCATGTGTGTGAATAAGGGCTCTCTTCTTCTAACAAAGAATATATATATATATATATATTATATGCTAATCGTTTATACATAGATGTGCTCAACCACATTTATTTATGTGTTGGTGTTGTTGGTGCAAATTATTTTTTAAATTAAATGCTTTTCATGTTTGTTTTATAATTTATGAAGATTAATTTTTTTAAAGTTTGTAATTGTCCCTTTCAGCAATGTCGTCTTCGAAGTTGAAACTTAAATTCTCTTTCTAAGTGTGCAATGTGTCTTACGACTATGCCTTATTAAGGTATCTAAACTAATTCTTTCAAAGTTCGTGGATGCTCCTCCCAATAGTGCTATCTTTAGAATTCAAATCAAAATCTCTCTCTAAATGTGTAATATATTTTATCATTACACCCTACATTTATCGATAAGTAAAAACTGAATAATTCTTTAGGTATTTCAAACAAGTGGCATACCTAATATATATATAGTTGTAGTAAGCTAAAATCATTTGGAATTACTACAAGTTTTTGGTACATGAAATGGCCCACCAATGAACTGGAAAAAGGGAGTATTTTGGGGGAATTTTTTTTTCTTTTTGCTGATGGCTTGCAACATTAGCTGCAATTTTTGTTAGTTCTTCTAGCAGCCTGCACGTGCAATTAATGTTTTTTTCTATATGATTTTTTTTTATTTTGTATTAATATTTTCATTTTTCTTTGGTTGGTAACCGTTCAAATGAAAAAAAAAATCCATATTTTTTGTGGCAAAAACATGAACATAATTATTATGCCAATCTATGTAATAATGTCGACCTGTGAGAGAAATATATATTCCATTAAAAAAGAATCTTTCAAGTATAATCTATAGCTATCAATTTGGTGGGTTCCCTCTTTGCGGCCACCTTGCTAGATTTCGATTCTCTTATTTTAATTTCAATTTATTTAATAAAATAATACCATTTCCTTGTTTTAGTATTTATTCTTGAATTTATTCTTTTTTAGAGAAATTATGTTGTCCATGTGTAATTTTACGTGTGTATATAGGAGTAATTGTAGTTTCAGTCCTCCTGGATTTTGGAATTTAATATTTCTGCTTTCATAATGTTATTGGAAACGTCTAGTTGTACTAATATTATGAGGAATGTTATAATAGTGATTGTAACAATGGAGAACAATGAACAAAAGCAAATATGCACCAAAGATTTTTTAACGTAGTTTGATGAACAATCTCTATGTGTAAGGCATTGCTTGTAATTGAATCTACTAATAACTAAAGGTATTAGCAATTTGGACTATAAAAATAAATCAGTAAACAATGTTGAATTAAACTAGAAATATTAAATAGAGATAAATACATATTTACTACTACTAATTACAAATAAATAAATCTTGGACATTAGATGAGGAATTAAAGAATCATTAATTTGCCATAATAGACACGTCTCACCCAACAATAATGATTAATAAGGCAAATGTTAGGGCGATTTCCATAATGACTTGATATAACTTTTCAAAAAACACCCCGGAACTTTGGCTTCTCTGGTCGGTTTCTTTTTCTTGTTTACACTTTGTTCCTTGGACATTATCATTTCCACGAAGTTTCAATGCATTTGCTTGTTCTCTATATTAATCATCATATTAATGCAAAATACCCCCCTCCCCCCCCAAAAGAAAGTTATCTTTTGTATCTCTCTACACTCTCTTTAATTGATTGTCTTTTAGTATATGATAACATCATCATCCATCTCTATTGTCTTTGTAAAAGTAAACCCTAAAACTTATTTTGAAAGGTGCAATGCAGTGGGCGAATGAATATTATTAATTGGACCTACACCACTGTCACTTCGCAAGACAAAGGTGTGGAATTAAGAAGCAAACAAATCAACTTTATCTTCTTCTTTTTTTGTGTGTGTGTGTTTAAATGAATATTTTTTATGAGAGAATCATCCTCTTTTACTTGCCTCTAAATTATTCCTTAGATTAGATTCTTTCACCTTTTGATTCAGTTTATAAGGTAGGGTTAGCCCCAAGTTTCAAGTTTCTGTACATATATGTATATATAAATAGCATACTACACTTATTGACTGTATATCACTTAAGGGATTAGGGGGATCCATAGTAGCCTTTAGAAAAAGGAGGGAACAGTGCATGGAATATTATGGGGGAAAAAGTTAGAAAATCTTGCTTTTCTTCTATTTACAGCTCAAAATCCAATTGTTTTCATTATCATTATTACTATATATATATATATATATATATATATATAGCCTCATCCCGTAGATGCTGCTTTAAGCTGAAGGTTTCGTTTAAATAATAGTTTTCTTAATTATTATTATTATGGAGAGTGAAATTCTATGGTTGGCTTGATAACTAAGTGATGTTAACTCTTAGAATTCACCCGGGCTTGAACCTCTAAGAGAGTAAATAGTAGGACTTTATTTAAGCAGTTTCTTTTAGATGTAGTGTGTGTCTGTGTGTAATGTGGGTATGTGATGTCCCTACCGTGTGTATGTGAGTACTAACCCAGTACTAATCCTCTAATTGTATAGAACCAAAAGAAGTTATTATAATTGAGAGTAGGGATGAACTTCCTAGGGATTGAACTCGAGTTCTAATATCATACCATTGGCTATAATGTTATAAGTAGGTCCAAATTGATAACATCATTAGTTACCTACCATTTAAGTGATGATGTGAAAACTATTTTAAAATCAACCTCAAGCATTTGTTTGATATGTAAAAACTTTTATCGGTTGAACATGATTGATAGAATTTCCATGTGACCTTTACTAAGTGATCGAATAACAGTAAAAAAGGGTTCGCATCATCACTTTAGTGGTAGCAACTAACAATGTTACTATTTTGAACATACTAATAACATTATAAATTAGACGGATCAAATTATGCCAACGTTAAGTAAAGATATTAAATCTCCAATTACATCATACTGGATGGACTAAAAATCATAATTAGATCATATTTATCTAGATGATGATAATTTTTTTAAGTTAAATTCAACTATTAGCCTCTGTACTATGGGTAAGTTGTAGATTTAGTCTAATTTGGTTAATATTAAATCATTTAATTTTTTGAATCCAAACAATAGCAGTTAAATTTGTTAGATCAAATTATGCTTCAAGTCATGTACTATGCGTAAGTTATGAATTTAATTCATGTTATCTAATTTGATCATTTTTATTTATTGTACTTTTCAAATTTCAAAATTTTTAGTTCTGATTTAAATGATAGTTAATAAATCTATTAACTAAAAGAATGTAGCTTTCCATGAATATGACGTGGAAACAGTAAGCCGGCATGATATTGCGCATGTGATAATATGTCTATTACATAAAATTTTTGGAGAAATTACATAATTCAACTTAACAAATATAACGACTACCATTTGAGTTAAAACTGAAATTTCAAAAAAAAAA
The DNA here is from genome assembly GCA_025698465.1 of Gossypium longicalyx. NCBI lineage: Eukaryota > Viridiplantae > Streptophyta > Magnoliopsida > Malvales > Malvaceae > Gossypium > Gossypium longicalyx. Next base: position 433,886 of record CM047000.1, on the reverse strand, counting down.
AGTATAAGATTAAAATAACTAAATTAGAGTAAATGAACTAAATCTACAACTTACATATAAGGTAGGGACTAACAACAAAATTTGTTTTCTTTTTCATTTTACTATTTCCATCTTAAGGTAAAATCATTGACGTATAATAATATATCAAGTTCGAATCTTGAAATCGACATTGTTGAGAGAGTTTTACTTGAATACCATCCTTAGCTCAAATAGGACTAAGTTTAGGTCATAAAACAAACGAGGACAATGTGATTATATTTTGACAAAAAAAACTGATATTTGGTATAAAATCTTAATAAAATCATGTGAATCCTAAATGGGTTTTGTTTGTTAGTGTTAAAAAGGTAATCCATAGCCAATAATTACAGTTAAATCATGCCATTAATCTCATAAACATCATACTTAAACCCTTACAACTACACCATTTCAACATTATGCATAAAGACAAAATTCCATAGCATTATCCATACGGAAGACATCAAATAGACAGCACAAGCAAAACCTAATAAAATGTCAAAAGAAATTTCATGTAATATTAGGTAAAAGTTGTAACATAAGCCAAAAACAAAACAATGGGCAATGACTAGCTTAGCAGTAGCATATGAAAACATCCTTAGAGGGACCAACAATTTAATTTTGCCATGTCCCCTACTCTTATTTCGTACTGCGCATGCTTATTGCAATAGCGACCCACAATAACTATTTTCAGTATAATTTTTCTGTTGGAAGTGATAAGGATGAAAGATGCATAAACAACTGATATGGTGCTTCTGTATGTGTATATGTATGTATGGATGAGCAAATACATGTATATATATATATGTATGCATGCAGGGGCTTGATTAAGGCCGTGTAAGCAGTGATTTTGGCCGAAAAAATTTATTATATTATTTTTTTGAATTTTGTAATATTTTAAATTAATACAATAAAAAATTCACATTTTAGCACCCAAGAAAATTTTCTACCTTTGCCATATATGTATGTATAGTTAAAGGAAAATGACTTATTAATTATAGGAAAATAAACATTTTTTGTAGAAATCGGCTTCCTTCCAAAAAAAAACCCTCTTGTAACTAACTTGATTAACTTAAATAAAACCAAAACTTAAATTCCATGTGATGGTCTAATGATCAAGGGTGCTCACTGCCTCAAGTGTGGTTTGAGTTTGAATTATGCTAGTTGTGTTGGTTGTTCGGGCTTTACTCTTGAATTATTGTAATTCACCAAAAAAAAATCCAAAACTTATTATAGTAATAATAATTTTTTATTTTAATTTTAAAATATATTACATTTTATAAATATTAAGTAATGAATATTTGATACATTGACAGTATACTTTTTTTGTTCCACAAGCAACGTTAAAAATTTATCATTATAAGACACTTATTAACCTTCTTACCTTGCTTGTGAAGTTTAAAAACTTCAATGACAGTGTATCAAATATTATTTATTAAAATATTAATAATTTAATAATATGTAGATTCATATTTATTTAAATCCTATTTAGTTCATTTATCCATTTCTAACTCAGTATGTATGAATTATTCTATTACAATTTTGTGTGAGAAAATGGGTGTAAATCATTTACAATTTATTTGGATTATCTCATGATATAGAAAGGCATTCATTGCGGATTTAACAAGTAGCTAGATCTTGTGTGACATATGAATGTGATGTGGTATGCATACCAAAATTTTGGCATATACTTGTGATCACTATCCTCAAAACGAGTATATAAATATGGTAGGCCTAGTTTAAATACATATAATCATTTAAGTTGAAGATTTAATATTAATGTTTGATTGAGTCTTATTTCATTAAGTATGGTTGTTGTTATAACAATTTGTAAAGCATAGGTAAAAGTGAAGGTAAAAGTGAAGCTAAGAATTTTATTTAGGAGACCCGAGATAAATTTATAAAATTTTGAAGGGTCAAAAATGTAAAATATTTATTTATTCAAAAGTTAAAAAAACTCAATTTGAATAATATATATTTTTGAAGGGGCTAAAGAGAACATTTTTCATTTAATCAAGGGTGCTAAGGTCCTTACTTGTCCCTTGATTTTATTATTAGACGTGAGTATTATCTTTTGATTTAAAAGTTTAAAAAAATTATGAGTAGTTTAAAAATTATATAAAAAAATATTTATCATTCATTTAACACATACATAAACCCATATTTTTAGGAAATTTTAAGAGATTTCAAGTGACCTTTTAAAAAATAGATTTTAGTTATAGATTATAGTTCTAAAAAAATATAATTAATGCAAATAAAAGTATTATAGAAATTTTTGTATTAGGAGTTGAATTGTATTTTGATCTCTACTAAAAAAATGAGCAAATTAATCTTTGTAAGTAGATCAAAGAGCAAACGGATTCTTCTGTTAAAAATTTCATCCATTTATATTATTAAAAACTAGTGTGGCTAACAAAATAACTATATCTCATATTGATGTACATGGACCAATTTTTTACAATAGAAATGGATGAAATATTTATCAAAAGGACTCCAGAGAGTAGCTAAGGGGTGGCAGCGGCTCCAACCCCCCTTAAATGGAAAATTTTCATTTAGGCCCTTTAAAATTTTTAAAATTTTAAATTAGCAAAGGTAAAATTACACTTTGGCCCCCTAAAAATAATAAAAATTTGATTTAATACTTTAAAAATTATAAAGATATACTATTAAAATAGTGAAATTACATTTTTACTATCGTAAAAATTACAATTTAATTTCGACCCCTCCTAAAAGAATTTTCTGACTTCACCTTAGAAGAACTCGTTTATTCTTTGATCTTATATACATGGATTAATTTATTAACTTTTTAAGTAGAAAAAGTAAAATGTAATCTGACTCTCAATATGAGATCCTCTATTATACTTTTACCAATTTTAAGTCTATAAATTATGATGTTGAAAAAAAAAATTCTGAAATAATAATAAATAATTCTTGATTGGTGTCTATAGACACCTGTTAACTAAACCCTTATCCTTAAAATTTATTGAATAGAAAAATCATATTGGCAAACATTAAAGGATGATGATGCTAACATTCTATGATTTATAGTTGGCATTAATTGTTTCTTTCTAAAACCTCGAGATTCATGCATATAGTAATTGACTCTTCTTTTTTATTTTTTATTTATTTCAATTTTCTCCTTTTAGCTTTTATTGAAAAAATAAAATGTTGTGGAGTAGGTTATATGGCTACAAATTGCTCATATTGGCATGACATTAACGTGAAGATTTGTTCCTTACTAAGACATGTCCTTAACATGTCTATGGAGAAAGACGAAAGAAACCCAAAACCATACTCAAAATTCGAAGTGTTTGAATGTGGTGTGCTAGATCCTGCATGAAAAGAAAAAGAGTTAAATTTGATTTAGTTATTGTAGTTTAAATTGACAGAATTTTGTCTTTATTTTTATAATGTTATTAGTTAATGCGGGGTGAAGCTAAAAAATTATTTTGAGGGAACGGAAATGAATAAAAAAATTGAAAGATTAAAATATAATTTTACCATTATAGACTATATAATGAATTTTGCATTTTTAAGGATGCCAAGACCATTGCATGTCCCCTCTCTTCGCCTTTGAATTATAATGTTAATGTATGGTGTTATCACTTGAACTGATTAAAGACGTTCTAATAATAAATTAAATAAAATCTCAAATTTAAACATAATAATAAGTTTAAAATCGAAAATTGACGTAAAAATGAGTATGTCAAAGGAATAAAATCTAACACAAAATCTTGGTCCATTATTAAGGGGATGATATGGTTGCCACATCATTATCTAGAGAAAGATGGGGACCCTCCTTTTTTTTCATCGTTTTCATGGTTTTTTAATTTGATCCCCTTAGCTACTATTCCTTAGAAACACCATGGAATAAGGCGCCCACCTCTAATTATTTCACTTATATATAGGTCTACCGAATCTCAATTATGGTTTCAAGTGAGTTTTCTATTGTCCATTTCGTTATTGTTAATTATGCTTTTGGCAAATTGCAATCCCCAACACCAACATCATTGTCACTTCATTAATTTCTTTACTTAATTATTAGCTAGATTTTGTGGCAATTTTTGTGTACATTTTCCGGCTTTCTCGTGGTTTACATTCAAACATGGTTGTGATTAAATCTAAAATTTCCTTCAAATTTAAGTTTTAATATTTAAGATTTAGTTTAGTTTATTTTTGTACTTTTATAATATATTGTTTTATTTTATTTTTATATTATATATTTTATATCACATAAAATTAAATATATAAAATGTAATTATTAAAAAAACATGTTGAGCTGGTTATATATAAAATTTTAATAAAAAAAGAATATATAAAATTATTAAATATTAATTTAATAATAATATGGGTAGTATTAAAATGGGTTTGGATTATTCATTTATAAATATAGACAGACTTGGATAAAATCTAGAGTCATAATTCAAACCAAACTGAATTTGAACAAATATAAAATATGTTAATATCATATATTAACTTGACTCGACTCATAAGTACATATGCTTTCCAACTCCACATTGAAGTTTCTTATTCTCATTTTTCCCAATTCAATTGTCATGTCATCATTTTTCTACTTTAGTTGCCACGTCATTACTATTTGACTATCAAGGGCTTAAACGAAAAATTTAATCTCAATGATTCGATTGCAATTCATAATTTAAAGTGCCTAATTGAGTGTGATTCATTTTCAATATTTTACGAGTTCCTTTTTAATATTTAATCCAAATTTCATCATATCACCAGATAGATTAAAATATGATGCATCATGTCAAGATTTATTTGGAGTAATAATTAAAATTCTCTTTTGACACCTAAATGACATACTAATTTAAATCTTATCATTTTGCCCTAAAAATAAGACCCATCATTTGGTTTATAAAATTATTAAAAAAAAAAACAAAACCTCATAATCTCAAAAGAATAATTTTTAGGTAAACTACAAAAATAGTCATTTTTTTTACCTTAGATTACATTTTAGTTACTTATGTTTAAAATGTTACGTTTTAGTCACTTACGTTATTATTTTATTACAAAGTGGTCACTTTACCGTTAAACTTCGTTACTTCCCTAACGACAGTTCTACGTGGTAGTCCAAATGGGTTTAAAATGTCAACTTAGATGTCCAATTGTTGGGATGAAAATAGGTTTTTAATTAAATAAATTTAATTTAGACTGTCACGTAGGACATCCAAGTTGGTACTTAAAACCCATTTAGATTCCATATAGGACCATCAATAAGGAGGTAACGGAGCTTAATGGTAGAGTGACCACTTCGTAACAAAACGATAACGTAAGTGACTAAAACGTAACATTTCAAATATAAGTGACTAAAATAAAATTTAAAGCAAACAAAAATGACTATTTTTATAGTTTCCCCATAAATTTTTTATCCATTAAATCCCCAAGATTCCATAACTTGTCTTCTTTAATAGCTAAGGAAAAGATGAACCCATTAACAACCAAGATCAAAGTCTTTCAATATTTTTCCTTATGTGAAGTCATTTGTGTGTGTACATATATTACTATCTAGACATGAATAAAAAATAATAATGTCTCTTGCTTTTGCCCAAAGCACACACACAAAAAGACAGCTAATCTTCCTCAATCTTTGCCTTCTTACATCACCTTATTAATTACATAATTAGTTTTTAATTACCTATTAATTGTTTTTTTTTTGTTTAAGACTTCATGGTGTCTTGTTGTCATAAGTATCTTGTTTAAGGCTAAGTTAAATTGTGTCAAATCTTAGGAGTACAAGATTTTTTTTAATGATTTTTTTCACTCACAAAATTCGAAATTGAAACCTTACATAAAGAATATATATATTAAATTTCTTATTACTCGATTTGGGAGATATTAATTTAGGTTAAAATATACTAGAAGTTTTTGTACTCTTCTCAAATTTAGAATTTAGTCTATATACTTTTATTTTCATGAATGTAGTCCTTCTACCTTTCAAATTTCAAAATTTAGACTCAATTGTTAACACTATTAAATTTGTTGGTGTAACATTTTGAAATTAAAAAAGAATACTCACTTGATGTAATAAACATGATCAATTGAACAAAATAACTTTAACAATCAGTTGGATTTGAATTTTAAAATCTAAAAAAATAAAGAAATTAAATTCGTAATTTACAAATAGTACATAGAGTTATCATACATTTTAACCTATTAATTAATTATAGCTAATTTAAGAAGCCGTGCAAGGAGATGTAATATGCAATTTAAAGAACAAAATTTAAATATGTGATTTGTAAATAAAATATTAACATTTTTGTACTAAATAAAACCAAATTGGATTACAAAATGGGTTGAATCATATATCCTATCATACCACTACAAATTTTCTCACCGGTCCCAATACAAATTGCATCATGCCTTTGCTTATGGCAATAATATGATTAGAAATAAATTCGAAAGGACTGATTAGATTATATGTGATTTAAGAAGATTAATTATGTTTGTCAATGTTTATGAGTGTATGTCATATGCAAATTATGTTATTTTGTCTATATAAATCCGAGACATTAGCCTTTCAAATCAATAATTAATTAATTGAGTAATTGAGGCTCTTGAATATGAATCCAAGAATGTGGTCAGCAAAAACACAAATCAATTGATGATAAAACCAGCTGGGCTGAAGGTGGATCACATGGAAGATGATAAAAGCTAGAAATTCGATTTTGGGATCAAAATAAAATTTTAAAAGTTTAATGGTTGAAAGTAAATCAAAATTATGAGGGATTAAAGTTATTATTACTCAATTTAATTAAGGGGCTAAGCCCCTCACTCCCTTTTAGCTAAGCTCCTGATTCATTAAATTAAAATATGCTTCCATGTATTTTTCGTACATTAAAATTTTAATTTTTTATTTCAAGGAATTTATCCATTTCACTTTTTAGAATTAAAAATACAAGTTCTATTCTTAACACCGCTAGCTAAGATTCTTTTTTTAAATTTATATTAATTACAAAGTCATTTTTTTATTACACGGCTACCAAGTAAACATATTCATGGGCCGAACTACTCACCCAAACTTGAAGGCTTGCTTGAAATTTGAGAGAGTTTAGACAAAAATATTAATCTCGAAAAATGAAATTAGACAAAAAAATTAAGTACATTTAAAATATAAGTCGGGCTCGAAATTTGAACCTTCAAAATTTGAACCCGACCCGCTCCATTTTTAAGTTAATAATATTTTATTTTATATTATTTTTATATATTATGTGATTTATAACACATAATATAATATATAAAATTGGTCTCAATTTCGCAACGCAACGTATTAACTATATATGTATGTTAATTTGATTCTATCCTTCTTTACCCAAAATTGATGCTATTTTATTTCAAGGTAACATCTAGATTTATATTTGATTCATCGTATCTTTTTATGCTGTCACTAAATCAGTGGACTTGAATTATTAGGCATATATATAGCAGTTGATGTGTTTGATTGGTTCCGGGTTGGGTTAATTCAAGTATTAAAATTGTTATTTCGAGTAATGTTGTTTTAATTTTGGATTATTTTAAATTTTGGGCATTTAAATTTATTAGTCGAGTTTTTAAGGTTAGATCACTTTAGATTGGGCCATTTTGAGGTTTTTTTTTTGGGAGTTTTATGCTCAACATTTTAAGTTGCTTATTTGGGTCCTTATGAATTTGCTTTCATGTTATGTTTAGTTCATTTTAAATTCAAGTCATTTTAAATTTTTGATAATTTTTAATTCGAAATATTTTCAGGTCGAATCGAATTAATTGAATTGAATTCGATCTAATTTAATTTTTGTTAAATTGATAATTCGAATGGTAGATATATTTAAGCTCACACCCCAATTTGATTCACTAGTTCATAAACTTATTTTTTATGTTTATATTTTTATAATTAAATTTAAATTATGTTTATATTTTTATAATTAAATTTAAATCAAAATTTGAAAGTTACCACGAGTAGCTAGCTAATTATCACCAAATTAAGAGTTTCCTTAAGTATTAATTGAGCTTTGAGGATGCTCGAGTTTGACGTGTAGCCCAACAGGCCTATACCCAGAGTTGCAGTTTTTCAGAAGGTCCAATCATGGTTTTTATCCTTTTATTATGCTCAAATTTAGGATATAGTCTATATACTCTAATTTGATATAATTAGGTCTCTCTATTTTTATAATGTCATTAGTTAATCCAACTAATTAACATGATCAATTATTTCGATTAAAATATTGACCCATTTTTTTCTTTTAAAAACCTATTTAAAATTAGAGATAAGGTAATATTTAGTCCCTAAATTTGATAATTTTTTCTAACTTGATCCCTAAATTTTTTTTGCTCCACGTTAGTCTCGGAACTTGATAAAAAAATCATTTTGGTGTTTAAACTTGGATTACTTTTAAGAGTGATAATGTGACACTTGGAGATTATGCCACATCATCACATGAAAAATTTAAAAAATTATATAAAATCTAAAAATTATTTAAAAAGTTATAAGTAAATTATAATATTTTTAATTAAAAAAGTGATGATATGACACAATCTCAAAGTGCCACATCATTATACCTTAAAAAAATTCAAATTCATGGACCAAATTGAGAAAAATTACTAAGTTTAAGGGTAAATGTTAATTTATCCCTTTAAAGTATGTTGACATGGATTATTTTTTGTGCTAAAAGAGTTTTTCTTAAAAAAATTATATAAATTAATATTTTAATCGAAGAACCTCAAGTTGTTGTCATTGGTTGGGTATTCACCTTCCTCAAGAATTGTTTGGGTTCGAATTGTAGGAGCGTGGCCTATTGTGTTGACAGTGATTTGCTACTATACCGGTAGTGTGTGAGTTGTACCAAAATTTAGTAGTGTGAACTATTTGAGCTAACTAATAGTATTATAAAAATATAATGTTCAAATTATGTCAAATTAAATATAAAAACTAGCCGACTAAGTATTAGCTTGGTTGGCATTGGTATTGTTGCCAGTACACGAGGATATGCGTTCAAGCACGTTGAAGCTCTTTTATCTTTTTACTTAAGGGTTAGAGATAAATTATAAGTAGTTGTAGGCATTATATAAAAATTATTACAAATATTAAATCCCACCTAAGCAAAAACAACAATAATCCATGGTCATTTGCCTACCAATATTATCTTAATCAGTGTACCAAAAAACACCCATATAGATTACAATTCAACTGAAAAATTTGAAGAGAGACCTCTTAGTTGTTCTTTGATTTCCTAGCCAATGCTGCATATGAACTCCAATGGCATCCAAATAAGAGCTGCTCCTCCCATGGAACCCCACTACCTTTCCCTCTGTTATGGCTGAAGTGAAATACGTCCCTTTCTCCTCACCAAATGGACCATACTTGCCTCTGCTGGTGTTAAACGTTAATGACTTTACAACTTTGAGCTGCTCGTCATTGTTAATGGTGCCATAATAGCCGGATATGCAATTCAGTACCTCGTGCGGATCATCCAATTTCACCTGCAAAAAATCAAGGTTTTGGTCTGTTAAAAAATACCAGCTTAATAGACCTGTCATCTGAGTTGTTTGGGTTATTTCGAGCTTAAATTGTTTCGGATCCGGGTTATTTTAAGTTAGGGCAATTTAAGTTTCGAGTCAATTTAGTTCGGGTCATTTGAATTATTTTCTTTTTATTATTTCAAGTTCAAGCCATTTGGGTTTGAAGCTCGAGTTTTTCTTCATGAGTCATTATGAATTCAAATTATTTTGGGTTCTGGTCACTTTAAGTATAGGCCATTTTGAGTTATTTGTTCGGGTTTGTATAGTTTCAAATTTATATTTTCAGCATTCAGGTTAGGTTCAAGCTTAGGCCAATTTGAGTTTAAAAATTCGAGTTGTTTCTAGTTTAAACCATTTTGAGTTTGGGTTAATCTGGTTTGGATAATTTTGGGTTTGTCTTTCAAGTTTATCAGTTGAAGTTTTTAGGTTGGGTTATTTTTTGTTACTTGCGCATGTTATTTCGGGTTCATGTCATTTTGAGTTTGTATTATTTCAGGCTCAGATCATTTCGTGTTTGGATTATTCTAAAATTCTGGTCAATTTTCATTTTTGGGTTAGACTAGTTCGGATTGTATACTTTTTATGACCAAATCAGGCTAGGTTGAGAGTGAATTAAAGTTTAATTACCCGATTTGTGGTAGTTCCATCATGACCTCCATGTTTCACAGACCAAACTGATTGTCCATTCCGATCATACTCAACCTGAATTGAGCAAATAACATCAGATTTCGTTATATAAATTTGTTTAATCCCAGAATATACTCCATCATCCCATGGTCGTCCTCCATCTCCTCCCCAAGGTCCAGGTCCACACGGTGCTGGTTCTTTCACCACACTACAAGCAACCTAAAAATATTCAATCCAAATCATATACATCAGTAAGTATATAATTTTACGCGCTATCAGTGAATCTGGTAACAACACATCACTGAAAACAAAATACCTCTTCAATTGGTCCTCGCTTGGCTAGCACTAGTTTGTTTGACCACGGAGAATTATCAATCTCGGCTATAGTCCTTTCACCTTGGATGATTGCTCGGGACAAAGGTGGCTTTGGTGGTGGTACTTTAGCTTCCATGACGTGCACGCCAAAAGCATCCAAGAATAAACCCTCTTTGCCATGGAATCCAACAATCTTGCCTTCATTGATTTTGTTGGAGAAAGAGGGTCCTTGTTCATCTCCATATGGTCCATGCTTTCCTTTGTTGGTGTAGAATGTAAGTGACTTGATCACATTAGGCCCTATGTACATTAATGGTCCGAACGTTCCCATTACGTGCGTCAAAATTTCTGACGGATAATCAAACATTATCTGTGGATAATAGAACCGTTAAATATTTATCCAATTTTTTTTTGTGAAAAACAGAAACAAAATTACAACTTAAAAACTCCTAAGAGACTCTAAAAGCTTTGTCTTGTTAAATAGCCATAACCACCATATCAAGAGGTACTTCAAATATCTAGAGGGAAGTCTGCCAAGTGAGACTAATCTTTGCCAATTGATCTGCAAAGGAACATGCTTAATATCCCACTAACCTTCAGAGTGCAACAGTCCTTTAACTCTTCTAGTGAGGTAATAGTGGAGTCTACCAACAATTAGTTTGATAATTAGTTTGTATTCTAGTATAACCGTATTGGTTGAAGATTAATTTGTGATTAAGTATAGGCTTTAAAGACATAGAATAGGTATTAAGTTTTAGAGTTTGACTTAAATACAAAATTGGTCCTCAAATTATACTTTTTCTTCTTCAGTGCCTAAAATTTTTTAAAATCAAAAGTAGTACCTAAATTATTAATTTTGTCTCATTTTATTCCAAAACACGATACCAACCAACAAGAATGTGACAAATTACACATTCTTATTGAATATCATATTTTTTGAATAAATTAAGACGGATTTAATACTTTATGTACCACTTTTGAAAAAAAAAACTTTAAATGTCTAAATGAGAAAAGCAATATAATTTAGGAGCCAGTTTTTTAGTTAAGCGTTAAAACCTTGAGAAATGTGTAATCTATGGGAGAAGTGTTTTATAGAGAGGAACAAAAGAGTTTACTAAAACACTGGGTTGACAGGTATTTAGATAATTAATATTTTGAATATCGGATTGATGGTCGAATTAGTCAAATCATCAATTTTCGGTTTAATTGGTTCAATAATCAGTCTAAAACAATTAAAAAATTATAAACCAAGTGTTTAAATTGCTAATTTTTTGTTTTGACTATCCTTTTTTTACCAATTCTGAGCCATACATTCAAAGGTTGATTCAATTTTATGGTCTAAATTGATATTTCGATTGGTCTAGTTCGATTCCAACAACATTATAAACAGTAGGAGACCAAAAAAAAATGAAAACGTCAAGGAGCAGGGAAATTAAATTTATTTCGGGGCTCGAGTTTATCGGTCTTTTGAACTCATTGTAATCTCCATTTCTGAATATTGATTTGAATTCTACAAGAGAAGCTAGACTCACCCTTTCAGTTTTGAAACCTCCGGTGCCTCCATGTTTGCTTCCCCAATGTGCTTCTCCATTGCGGTCATAGCAAACCTTTATTGATACAATTCCAACATTGCGTGATAAAGTAATTTGCCTTACACCGGTAAAGGTTCCATCATCAAATTTCGTTCCACCATTGCCACCCCATGGTCCATAAGTTATCACTCCTTCCGGTACGTTCGATGGCAGCTTCTCAGGTGTCTGAAATGAAACCTTAAACATGCAAGAAAGAAGAAGAAATTGTATCATGCTGCCTATAATATAAACGGATATCAAAAGTAGATTTTAGACCCGTTAAGTGAATAGGTCGGGTTGGTTTCTATTTGAGTCAATCTAGATTGATAAGTTTGAGTTTTATAATTCTGGGTTCATTTCGAGTTTTCATCATTTTGAATTCGTGTCCGTTTTAGATTCAAATCATTAGGATTTATCAGTTTTCGAGTTTAGGTTTTACATTTGTATTGTTCATATAGCACAAAAGGAAAATCAAAAGTAAATTTTAATTGGTTTTGAATCGAGTCAATTTGAATAGTAAAATCATTTAAAGTTTGGGTTATTTCGAATTTGTGTCTATTTTGATTCCAAATCATTCAAGTTTGTCAGTCAAATTTTTCGAATCTAGTCATTTTAGGTTTTATACTTGGGTTAAAATCATTTCAAGTCACTTGTTCAAGTCAATTTAGGTTCAAGTCAATTGAGTTTGGGTTATTTTGAATTCAAGCCATATTGAGTCTCTTTGAATTAGGTAGGTTTAGATTGAATCATATTTTCCAATCACATTATTAGCTCAATAGCAAATTTGTGTGAGTTTTAAGTTAACTGGCATGAGGTTCATGGTTCGATCATTGTGTTTGTAAATTTTTTCCCCTTCTCTCAATGTAATGTAATTGTTCATTTGTATAATAATAAAAAAAATTGAATCATATTTGAGTTCAATTTTAGCAAAAAAATTGAATCATATTTGAGTTCAATTTTAGCAAGTCAAGTTTCAGGGTTTAGACCAATCTTCTTCCTTTTTATTTGATCATTTTGGGTTTGACACTTGAAATCGTAATTTCAAATGTTCAAGTCAATTTGACTTTAGGTTAACTTGGGTTGGGATCATTCTAAATTCTAGTCATTCTGAGTTTAAAATTTTGGGTTCATTTCGAATTTGTGTAATTTCAAATTCATGTCAATTTTAAGGTCAGGTCATTCGAGTTTTTCAAGTCTAGTCATTCAAGTTTGACACTAGGGTTTGAGTCATTTTAGATCACTTGATCAAATTATTTTGAATTTGAGTTATTTTAGATCACTTGATCAAATTATTTTGAACTCAAACTAAATCGAATTTAATTATTTCTAATTCAGGTCATTTTGAGTTCAAATTATTTCTAATTTGAATTAAACAAGTTAAAATTGAATCATATTGAAATCTAAATTAACCAAGTCAGAGTTTTAATTCTTACCTTGCCTTTGGTTTCTCCATCACTAGAATCATCGGTACAACTCCTAGAGCCTCGCCTAGATAGCTCCCTTGGCAATGAATTCCCTATCAAATCCCTTTGTCTAACAGCTAAAACAATATCATAACTTTCTCCAACACTTCCTTGTATCACTGAAAACCCATCTCTCTCACCTCCATTACCAGCAAAACTTTGTGCATGAACAATAGTCTTCGAATGATTCATTTTCAACATAGGCATTGAATAAACCCCAATTGCATCCAAATACCAACCAGACCTACCATGGAACCCAACAATCTTCCCCCTATTCATTGAAAAACATGTCCCTTGTTCAACACCATAGGGTCCATAAGCTTTCCTATTGCTTTGCAAAGTGAGTGACCTAACCATAATAGGTCCCCTTTTATTAAGGTTACCATAGTATCCATGGATTGATGTAAGAAACTCATTTGGGTAATCAAGTTTTACCTAAAACAAATTCAAAAATCACAAAAATAAGTATAGGGTTTCTAAGGTCAAATTTTGCTATTAGACCTTGTACTTTTTGAATTTTGAAAGTTTTAGTCCTGACCAAACGGTTGCAGTTAAATTTGTTTGGTTAAATTCTTATATTAGTCTTGTATCATGTATAGTTGTAGATTTAGCCCATATTCTACAACTAGATCATTATTAGTCACTATATTTTTCAAATTTTCAATCTTAATGCAAACAACAGTCAATAAATCTATTAACTATTTTTTTTAGTAACATATGGTAATAGCAAGCTGACATAGCATTACACATGCGAAAATACGTTTGATGCATCAAATTTTGAAATTAAAAAAACTTAACTTATAAATTTAATAGCTACCATTTGGTCAGGACTGAAATTTTAAAATTCTAAAAATTCAATGACCAAAAATGACCAAATGAAAATTAAGGGACTAAATCCATAACTTACACATAGTACATGTGCTAATAATAGAATTTAATTCAAAAGGCTAACCTTATCCATCTTAGACCCTCCATCACCTCCATGCTTTCCTGACCAAATAGAGTTCCCTTTATTATCGTATTCGATTTGGATCGAGTCAATTCCAAGTCCATGAACTATCACCAATTGTTTTATGGTGAAGTTCACTCCATCGTCCCAGTATGATCCACCTTGGCCTCCCCATGGACCGTACGATACCGGTTTTTGATCGCCGTCAAGATTCTAGCAACATGATCATGTAGGAGAATTAAATTAAAGCTGAAAATCAATAGAATTGTAAAACAAATTATAAAAGGAAATTCATGGTTACCATTAATTCTTCGAGCAAGGAGCAAAAACAGGTGTATTTGAGTGACAAAAATGGGTGTTTTTTGAGTTGAAATATTAATGAAACAAAAATGTAGTTTTCAAATTGTGATGAAGAAGAAGCTTATTCTGTGTTCTACTTTGTAGGGAATCAATGCAAAGAGAAGTGAAGGGAATCCAATTTGATTTGAATTGTATGGCTTTCATATGGAACAAAATGTAGTTTTCAAACGATCTAGCTGTAGATGATTATTCAACTGTGATTTTTAGTTACGGTGATATTGGTTCGGTTCAAATAGATTTTGATAAAAATATTACTCTTTAAAAACCCAAATTGAACTAATTAAACTAAACCAAATTCCACCTATTCATGTCGATTCGGTTTATTGATTTTAATTCTTTTAAAAAATTAATTTTTTGAGTTGGTTGCAATAACAATTATATTCCAATTAAAAAAAATTTTAATAGGTGGAATCAAGCAAATATTCAACATCATTGTGAACATTTTTAGTATAGTAATTTGGATTTATTGCCTAATTTCACATTATCTTGACAAATACCCTTTCATATATTCCACTTGCAGAGGCCCAATTTTGTTAAATTCAATCTAAAATATTTTTGCAATCCAATTAGATTTCCCCTGTTGGGCTCATATTATGGCACTTCAAGGTTCAAGCAATAAATTAAAGGCATTAAACCTCAAGGCAACTAAACAATATTGGAAACATAGTTAACATGTGAGACAAATCGATTGGCCAAAACTCCATGCTTTGTTCGAATATTAATTAGGACATCAGTTTAGGATAGTTAAAGTGTGTTTCAGTTTGCTAGTATTTATGACTTAACAATAAATGATTATTGATTCGTGTTACAAATAAAACTGACTATATTAAAAATGTTATTTTTATTATTTGGTCGAATTTAAAGAGAGAGAAGGTATTTCTAAATGTCTTGTAACTTTATCTTTATTCATTAAAGATGAAATCGAATTATTATTTTTATTGATGTTGGAAGGCATGAATTCAGAATTTAAAAGAGAAATTTTTTATGAATAAAGTCAATTTAAATTTAGAATTGATTTATCTGGTTTTTTGAATTGAGAAGGAAGTCGTTTTTTGTTTTTCGCACTTAGATGTGTGATTTTCGAGTATTTTTATTCAAATAGTCATTAATCTTTGCTTGTAAGTGAGAAATTGGTACGAATGATTGTAACAATTGGGTTTATTATTAAGGTTGCAATTATCTAACGTTGTAACTTATAAAGGTAGATTGAATTTTAGTCAATAAGTGATCTAGACCAATTGTTGGATAAAATCATTCACTAAATAAAGTTTCGTATAGTAATATTATTATTCGAACTACATTAACAAATATTGTATGTGAATTTATCTCTTTATCTAACTCTCTTTTCAAATTTATTAATTATACTCCCATGTTCTAACCTATGTTGCACCATCAATTAGGACAACAAATTAGAACATTCAGCAAATCGAAATTTTTTCTAAAATATTTTAATATTCAACTCGAGAAGCTTGTAAGTCTAATCAAACTTTAAATATTTTTAGAATTAGATTATTACTTTATTTTAATACACACTTAAAACTTAAAAATTGTCATTTAAATTTTTTAAAAAATTAGACCAATTGAAACAAATTCAATTGACATTAATATTATTATAGGAGATAGTAAATTTAAGTGGACTTAATCGTGCAATGTAATTATTATGTGAATGCAAATTTTAAAATAATTTTAAACCCAAACTCGTATATATAAATTGAATAAACGAATTTAATTTAATCAAATTGAAACAGCTCAAATTTCTTAAACTAAAGCTTGAACATTTACAATATCATTCGATAAAATTCTAGCCAAATTTAAAGCAATCATTTTTTATTATTTGAACTTAATTCGGCTAACCTAAGGCCCTAAAAGAGGAAAATCCCTAATAATGGAGGAAAGGAGGGGGTCTAAGTCTATAAGACTATACCATTACTTCACGTGATCCAAGAATCGTGGTAAGCTGTAAGCAAATATTTGTTAGTTTCAAAGGTGAACAAATTTTCTCGAATATGTTGCTTTCACCGACGTAAACGGGACGGAGATCTAGCAGCACACTATTACTTGCCTTAAATTTGACAAACAAACGGGGCATCAACGCTGCCCCTTTTCCCAATCATTACATTCACTAAATAGGAAAACCGCGGATCCCATGTAGGGATAATAGTTTAGACTGATTTAACTTTTTATTACGGATTTTAATTATATTTAAATTTTGTAGTTAAATTTATTGTTCATTATAAATTCAGAACAAATGTAAATTTTTATTTGAATATCGAATTTGAATATTACAAATTTATATCAGTATTACAGATTTAAATTATGATATTCGATAAATTTATAAATAATTAATTAAAAATTAACTTTTTTTTATATTCGAATATATATCTGACCCGTTACCATTCCTATTACCGACACCACCCATCCTCTCTCAACTCACTTTTTCTTTCATCATTATTATCGCATTGCATGATTGGTTGAAATTTTCAAATAAAAAAACTTGGGTTAACGTCGTCAAGTTCAATATATTTTCCACGTATCGTTTCTAGACAACTTTTCGTAGTGATAATAATCATTATAAGAATAATGAAGATTGTGGTTAAGCCTCATCCATCACAATCATGATTCATATATTAGTTCCTAATAAATTTGTCTACAATTTTAATTTTAAATTATCACATTATTTTACTATTTGATTGTTTCCAGCTTAAATAATTTTTTATTTAAAATTATTTCGAATTTTGATCATCCGAACATTTCAGACCGTTAACCGAAGTTGAATTCAAACAGATTAAATTGACTCAAATTTGATGGTTCTAATGTTGATTTTGTCAAGGTGAGATGAATGTGTTGATCTGAGTTCATAAATATAATTAGCTCATTTCGATGCATATAATTAGGTTAACTCTATTTATAAATTTTAAAAACTCTATTAACAATATATCAAATATTTTTTCATATAATTAAAAGAAAAAAAAGCACAAAAGAAAATAAGAGGACCCCCTGCATGCAAAATAATGGGGCAAAAGTCAATCATGCAATTCTTTTAACAAAAATAATCATACAAAAGAAAAATCCACTATATAACTTTAAATTTATTTAATTTTTTAATCTAATGAATTCCTTATACAACACATAAAGAAGTCCCAATAATACAACACATAAAGTGTTCCACACATTTTAACAATCATCCATTGTCATAGGATTATGTTTACTTCCCAACTTTATTTAAGGCTGGCCTTAATGCATATGCTTACTTATGTTCTAAGTAATTTATTCAAAGTTCGGATTATTAGTTTAAGTCTAAATTTTTTTCGATATTTAAGAGAGTTTGAATAATATTAGATTTAGAAAATGAATTTAGGTAAAATTATTAGATCCATTTAAAATATTAATCGAGTTTGAGTTTAACTCGATATTTAATTATACAATGTTTTGTTTTACTTTTTATATTATGTAATTTATATCATTTAAAAATTAAATTTATAATTTAGTTCAATTAATATCGGTGTTATTATCAGTGTAGAAAAATGTGAATTCGAGTGCGTCAAAATATATTATCCTATTATTTAAAGATTAAAGATAGACTATTTATTACAAATATTTTATGTGAAATTTAACTTGAAGGTATACAATGTGCCAAAATAATAAAGAAAATGCTAATTTCAAGGTAATGTTTTTTTCTTATTATTATACTATTGAACCTTGAAGTTCAAAGTTCAATCCATCATGATTCAACTATAGTAATAATATATACAAAATTTTGTCTTATTTATTAGTCCTATTAGTATACATCACAACGATGAATTCTCGTGATTCTTCGCTTCAAATTCTAAAAATTCAGTCTTTAGGATAATATTAAAAATATAACATATATAACATATAAACTTTAGAGTAACATGCAATTATATTTGGTAAAATTTTTCTATATACATAAATTATGAATTTAGTTTATATAATTTAATTTGTTCAAATTTAGTGATTATTCTTTTTGATTTGGTTACGAAAATTAAAATTTTGGTCTTGACTCGGATTGTAATATTTAAATCTGTTTAATTAAAGTTGTAATTTAATAACCGTGCGTACAATTGTAGATTTAGTTCATACTTTTCAAATTGATTATTTTTAATTCTTATATTTTTTTTGAATCATAAAATTTTAATCTTGACGTAAATGATAGTTATTAAATTTATGAACTAACTTTTTTAGTAATATGTGAAAATAGTAATCTGACATTGCATTACAGCGTGTAATATTATTATATTTGTCGCTTCAGATTTTAAAAATAGTATAACTGGATTTAATGAATCAACAATCATTGTTTTGCTATGATTGAAAATTTAAAATTCGAAAAAAGTGTTATACACTAAAAATACCTAATAAAAGTATAGGAATTAAATACAAAACTTACGCATAGCACATAAATTAATAGCAAATTAACTTATTTGTAAAGTGCAATACTACTAAGGTTTCAAGTTTGATTTCGGATGAAAAAATAATATTGAAAGAGTTTTTAAGTAAAATTGTTATAGAATTCCTTATATCAGGAGTTAAGTTGTATTTCGCATCTTTTATTAAAAAAATAAGTAAATTAATTTTTGTACGTAAAGAATAAATTGATCTTTTTTATTAAAAATTTCATTTAATTCTATTGTTAAAAACTAGTGTAGCTAACAGAATAACCAAATAATTATATATGACGTGTCACTTATACCTCATGTTGACGTACATGAACAAGCTTTTAACAGTAAAAATAAATGTAATTTTTAAAATAACTATTTTACTATTTAGTCTAATATAGAGAAACTATTTTACTATTTTAAAAAATAAAAATAAAATATAATCTAACTCTTAATACAATTACTTACTCGATACTTTTATTGAATTTTTATCATTTAAAATTTTCATCTAACTTAATTTCAGATATAATCGGGGTTTAATGTAGCTACCAGATACCGAAATTTCAGAAAAAAAAAAGTTGTAATCATGTATTGATTAAATATTTTTTTTTAGACTAATTTACTTCCATTAAAGCTACCTCTTTGTTTCTTTCTTGTCACTTATCAGTGTATAGTACCATTTTCTTCTCTGGCTGAAAAAGCATAAAACACACACTGTCATAACATTTCACAAAACATGATCCAACTACACAATGCTAGATTGTTAATCACAGAGTAGCATCATTCTTTCACCAAAAATTCAAGCTTTCTTTTTTTTTTTTCTTCAAAATTGAAGTGAAAATGGAAACTATCTCAGTTCCCAAGTTCATATTTTTCTTCATCACAGTCATGTTTATGAGCTTCAATCTTATCCACTGCACCATTACCTATGACAAGAAATCTATTGTCATCAATGGACAAAGAAGAATCCTCATCTCTGGTTCCATTCATTATCCAAGAAGCACCCCTGATGTGATTCTCTTTTCAATTTCATCCCTTTATTTTTCTTTCTTTCTTTCCATTTCCCCCCTCAAAAACAATACTGATTTCTGGGTATTTTTTTTCGTGAATGTAGATGTGGGAAAGTCTTATAAAAAAGGCTAAAAATGGTGGCTTGGATGTTATAGACACATATGTTTTTTGGAATGGCCATGAACCTTCAGCAGGCAGTGTAAAAAACTTGTCTTTAGATCTCAAAAAACTATGCCTTTTATTTTTAAGTTTTGATTTTTACTCCACTCCCCCCCCCCCCATTGTACAGTATAATTTCGAGGGCAGATATGATTTAGTACGGTTCATCAAGACAGTGCAAAAAATGGGTTTATATGTTCATCTTCGAATTGGTCCCTATGTTTGTGCAGAGTGGAATTTTGGGTACTTACTATTTTTAACCTTTTTTTAGCATTTTTTAAGGTACATGCATGTTTGATTATGATTAAAGATTGTGTTTTTTTTTTTTTTTTAATACACAGAGGATTTCCAGTTTGGTTAAAGTATGTTCCGGGTATTAGCTTTAGAACAGACAATGAGCCCTTCAAGGTAAAGATTAAACTTTTTTTTTAGATTTGAAGAAGAAAGGGATCAAATTGGAAAAAATCATTAAGTTAATAGCTTTTTTAATAAAATTCTATTTTTTTTCTTCCTTGCAGAGAGCAATGCAAGGGTTCACAGAGAAAATTGTCCAAATGATGAAGAATGAAAAGCTTTTTGCTTCACATGGTGGCCCCATTATCCTTTCTCAGGTTTGAAACTAAGATGCCTTACCGTGTTGACTCATGTATATGTATACGTAGATTGAGAATGACTCCTTGTACGTTAGATTGCATTTTGCACCCTTTACTTAAAAAAATAGACAAATTAGTCCCTTTAGGTTAGATTAAAGAGCAAACTAGTCCTTTTGCTAAAAATTTCATTAATTTCTACTACTAAAACTAGTCCTTCTGTCAAAAATTCTATTAATTTCTACTATTAACTACTGGTCTTGTACGTCAGCATGAATAATATGTGACACAACACATGTCACTGTATGATTATTTCATCAATCAAGACAGTTTTTAAGAATATAGATGGATGAAACTTTTAACAAAAAGGACCAGTTTGGTCTTTGATCTAATATATAAGGACTAATTTGCACAATTTTTAGTAGGGGGCAATATACAATCTGACTCTTACGACAGTGGCCTCTATGGTACTTTTATCAATGCCTTACTATGTTGACTCATATATGTATATGTAAATGTATTTCTGTATTGTAGATTGAGAATGAATATGGTCCTGAGAGTAAGGCACTAGGAGCAGCTGGTCATGGATATGTTAATTGGGCTGCAAAAATGGCGGTCGGATTAGATACCGGAGTTCCATGGGTAATGTGCAAGGAAGATGATGCACCAGACCCTGTGGTATGCTATCTTGTGCTCTCTCATTCCTGGATTTTCCATTTTTTGGCTGATGAATTTATCTTGAATGCAGATAAATACGTGTAATGGCTTTTACTGTGACGCGTTCTCTCCGAACAAACCTTACAAGCCTATGTTGTGGACCGAGGCTTGGAGCGGTTGGTGAGTACTTTCTTTTTCGATGGATGTAATGTTAAGCCTGTTTGTTAACCGATGTTTTTGCTCTTGATAATGAGAAGGTTTACTGAATTTGGTGGCCCAATTCACCGTCGCCCAGTTCAAGACTTAGCATTTGCAGTTGCTCGCTTCATACAAAAGGGCGGCACGTTTATTAACTATTATATGGTTAGTTAACATATTCATTTCGGTTTACAAATGAAAATGAGTCATACTACTTACGGGTTATGCTCTATTTGCTTTGGATAGTACCATGGAGGAACCAACTTTGGACGGACTGCTGGTGGACCGTTTATTACGACCAGTTATGACTATGATGCTCCGATTGATGAATACGGTGAGGAACTGAGTTCATTTGGTTGCTGTGTTCTCATAGATCCTTTGTACTTACAAGTTCGAGTTGTTTAGGATTAATCCGGCAGCCTAAATACGGTCATCTAAAGGAGCTTCATAAGGCTATTAAGCTATGCGAACATGCTTTAGTTTCCTCGGATCCTACAGTTACTTCATTGGGAACCTTTCAACAAGTATGCCATCTCTTGTCATCCATAGGTGATATGAATTTGGTGTTAATTAAAACTTTACACTCGTAATGTTAATTATGTTTGTCTTTCAGGCTCATGTATTTTCTTCAAAAGGAAGTTGTGCAGCTTTTCTCTCGAATTATGATATGAAATCTGCTGTTAGTGTGATTTTCAATAATCGGCATTACAAGTTGCCTCCTTGGTCTATTAGTATCCTTCCCGATTGTAGAAATGCGGTGTTTAATACTGCAAAAGTAAGTGAATCCTGAGGCCTTATTGTCATTATATCTGATGATTTTCGTATGGAAGTACTTATATAATTATCGGATGCACGTCAAGGTCGGGGTTAAAACTTCGCATACCAAAATGTTGCCGACGAACTCGAAGATGTTCTCGTGGGAGGCCTACGATGAAGACATTTCTTCTCTAGGGGAAAGTTCAAGAATTACGGCTCGGGGACTCTTGGAGCAGATGAATGTTACCAGAGATACAAGTGACTACCTTTGGTACACAACGAGGTGCGGACCTGCATTTTATATGCTCGAATTCTTTTTTCGTTTTTCGTAATTGTTGAAATAACAACTCAATTAAATCTCGTATACACTTTCATTCCAGCATTGACATTAGTCCATCGGAATCGTTTCTACGAGGAGGAAAAAAGCCAACACTCAATGTAGATTCAGCTGGCCATGCCCTTCATGTCTTCGTCAACGGACAGTTCTCAGGTATATTTGTTGATTTACTCAATGCTGAAATTTTGATATATGTTTTCTAAGTCATATGATAAAAATCACAGGGTCAGCATTCGGAACTAGGAAAGACAGAGGATTCACATTTACGGGGCCGGTGAACCTACATGCTGGAACAAATCATATCGCACTTGTCAGCGTAGCTGTTGGATTACCGGTTAGTTGCTATTTTACCATATTTAACTCGATGCATATTCAACCATCTGATACAAATTTATGGTCGTGTTGAAGAATGTTGGACTGCATTTCGAGACATGGAAAACGGGAATCGTAGGTGTTTACTTGAACGGCCTTGACAAAGGAAAGAAAGATTTGTCGTCACATAAATGGTCGTACCAGGTTCGATAACTACTTGCTTTAACATGCAACATCTACAAATTTTCAGGTTCCGATAATGCTTTATAAAAACCACACTCTCAAACAGGTTGGTTTAAAAGGAGAAGCAATGTATTTGACCTCACCGGAAGGAGTCTCATCTGTTGAATGGATCCAAGGTTCACTGGCCACACAGAGTCGCCAGTCAATGACCTGGTACAAGGTAGAAAAACTGAAGGGACCCGACATTGGGATTATTTAGATGGTGTGTCCCGACTTAACTATTAGCTTCGATATTGTTGCAGGCATATTTCGATGCACCAACAGGTAACGAACCATTGGCTCTGGATATGCGGAGTATGGGAAAAGGTCAAGTATGGATCAACGGGCAAAGTGTAGGAAGATATTGGATGGCGTACGGGAATGGTGAGTGCGGTAAGTGTAGTTACTCAGGGACGTACCGACCTACAAAGTGCCAGAGTGGTTGCGGCCATCCAACACAAAGATGGTAAACTCTCGAGAAATTACTTGGCTCCCTAGGAACTTGAATTTATGCAACTCTAATCTCGGTATGTGGTTCGAACATTTTTAGGTACCATGTTCCGAGATCGTGGCTAAAACCAAAAAAGAATTTGTTGGTAGTGTTCGAAGAACTCGGCGGAGATGCATTGAAGATTTCGCTTGTGAGGAGATCGGTTTTAAATAGACACCATCATAATAAGTGATGAGAAGGTATGAAAGTAGAAAATGTTGCAGTTTCATTGTCTAAATGCGCCATTTTTGTTTGTTTTTAGAAGAGATGTTATTAAACAATGTTTTTAGAGTGCATGTTTTGAAGAAATGAATCATTCTTGCTTTATCAATTCCGATTCCAATTTGAAAATCCCAACCCGAAATTACCAAAGTTTTGAGTGTCGAATTTGTATTAAACAAAATTAAAAATGACCAATTGGGGTTTGAATTCATTCAAAATCATCCCAACTATTCCATTGATAAAAATCGGTTATTGTATATTAGCATGAATTACATATGGCACGCCACGTATTATTGTTCGATTATTTCATCATCTACGTCAATTTTTAACAGAACAAATAGATAAAAATTTTAACAGAAAAGATTAATTTAATCTTCAATCTAATGTATAAAGATTTAATTTGTTCATGCAATATGATTCCTAATTAAGGGTTTTCATGATTTTTATCTCTGAATTATACATTTAGGACGTAAAATATATTTATAAAAAAGTTATATTAAAATTAAATGAGGAGTTGATTAAAGTAATAAAGTTCGGGTTTTAAAATTTGATATCTTAAGTTTAAATTTTTACGAGTTTAATCATTAAAATTGACTTTTATACATTTTATAAAAATGATAAAAGAAATTGTAATCACCAATAATAATATTTGTTATTTTCTAAAAATATAAAATTTTTAATTATTTCTTTACTAAGGTGATGTCTAATTAAATTATGACACCCAATTCAATTAAAGAATTAAATATAATATTAAATTATGATACACGTATAATATGAATAAACAAAATTTATGTAAAATTATATTTAAAAAAATAATATTTAATTGAAAAACAAAAATAAGAAGCAAATTTGATATAAAAAATTTAAAAAATACTATTATAATAATATTTATTATTTAATAGAATTATCTAAGGCTAACTTAAATTTATTTTAAGCGAATTCAATTCAAATTATATTCGATTTAAATAATTAAAAATATTTTTTAATTCAAATTAATTATATTTAAAATTATAAACAATAAAATGAGCAAATGAAATAGAAACAGGTTTAAATTTAATTTTTTTGACCCGACTCCACTCGACTTAACTTGCATATTGCTCTGGACTCAAATAAATACACGTGACAAAGATGTATCTGGATAAGGCAAGTGAGTTCCACGTAGGAATCCTTTCTATTTATTACTTTATTATTTTGTTTTCACTTAGGCAATACATCAAACAGTTTCTGGTCCTTTTCTTCAATGGCTTCCCCTCAATTAATCCCTTCCCATTCATCGTTCAATCATCAACCTTCGATGAACCCTAATTCCTCCAATCCCTCTCTTTCAAACCCCAATTTAAATCCCATTTCAAAGCCATCTTCGCTCCTTCAATGGCGCAAATTCCAAAGGTTCACCTCTCTCCGGTGCTCGGCTTCTTCTTTCCCGGAGAAACACCGCATGAACCCGGCCAAATCAGACGACGTCGTTGAACTTCCTCTATTTCCTCTCCCTTTAGTTCTCTTCCCCGGTGCTGTTCTCCCTCTCCAGATCTTTGAGTTCCGTTACCGCATCATGATGCACACCCTCCTCCACACCGATCTCCGGTTTGGCGTTATCTATTCCGACGCCGAAACCGGAATCTCCGGCGTCGGTTGCGTCGGAGAGATTGTCAGACACGAGCGTCTTGCCGACGATCGGTTCTTTCTTATATGTAAAGGACAGGAACGGTTCCGTATAACCGACCTCGTCCGTACGAAGCCGTACTTAGTCGCAGAAGTTGACTGGCTTGAAGACCGGCCCTCCGTTGACGATGAAGATTTGGAAGGGTTGGCGAATGAAGTGGAGAGTTGTATGAAAGACGTGATACGGTTATCGAATCGGCTTAATGGTAAACTGGAAAAGGAAGTAAATGATTTGAGGAAGAACCATTTTCCGACACCGTTTTCGTTTTTCGTAGGGAGTACATTTGAAGGGGCACCGAGAGAACAACAAGCTTTGCTTGAGCTGGAATGTACGGCCGCCAGGCTAAAAAGGGAGAAGGAAACTTTAAGGAACACTCTGAATTACTTGTCCGCAGCATCGGCTTTGAAAGATGTGTTTCCCTCTTCATGACGATGGGTTTAAGTAAATTTAACCAAACTTTGTTGAAATTTTGGTGAATGTATATAGATGTTTTGATGGGCAATTTGATATGCATGAAGGTGGAAAATTTTGATATATATGTTTGTATGTATGCTTGTTCTTTTACAACTAGTCGTTAGAATCTTGAATGATATGGTTAATTTGCACTTAAGCTTATTGGAGATGTTTTGTTCTTGATGTTACTGCAAATTTGATTGTGTTCTTAAGCTTGGAGTGAATTAATGGCATGCTTGAGGACGTGCTTTAGTTTTTTTGTAGTGGGTAGTAGCTAGTTTTTCGAGCAGAATCTTGGAATGGGTTTTCCTATTTAATCATTTCTCCTTCATGTGCTCGTTATTTTACTACTAGTCATTACAATCTTGAATGAATTATTGATGTTGATATGGTCAGTTTGCGCATAAGCTAGCTGTTTGGAGTTGTTTTATTCTTATTGTTACTGCGAATTTGATTGTGTTCTTAAGCTTGGAGTGAATTGATGGGATGCTGGATGTCCTTTAGTTTCCTTGAAGTGGGTACTAGCTAGTTTTTTTAGTAGAATTTTGGATAGGGCTTTCCTATTTAATCATTTTTCCTTCATGTGCTTATTATTGTACTACTAGTCATTAGAATCTAGAATGAATTACTGATGTTAACATGGTTAGTTTGCACGTAAGCTAGCTTTTTGGAGATGTTTTATTATTATCCTACGTTTGATAATAGGAGTATTATTTTTTACACATGTTTTAATATATGGGTTAGCAATAAACTAACTCAATTGATAATATTTAACCATTTCTGTAACTTATTTTTAGCAAAGAGAAGGAAAATTTTCCGCTTCCATTGAAGAGGTCTTAGTTTTTACAAAGTTTTTACTTATCTTTCTAGTTTCAGACTTAAATTTGTACTAACTATTCTTTATCTTCATGTCTAACTATTGTAGTACATAGGTAATAAATAAGCTTTTTCCTCATGTTATTACACTAGTTTAACGAGGCATTAATGTTACTGCAAATTTGATTCTATTCTTAAGCTTGGAGTGAATTGATTGCAGGCTTGATGTGCTTTAATTTCCTTGAAGTGGGTACTAGATAGTTTTTCGAGTAGAATTTTGGGAAGGGCTTTTCCTATTGAATCATTTTTCCTTCATGTGCTTGTTATTTTACTATAGTCATGAGAATCTTGATGCTTATTGATGTTAACATGGTTAGGTTGCACATAAGCTAGCTTGGAGAGGATTTCCTTGAAGCGGGTACTAGCCAGTGAACTATTATTACAGGGGGCAAGTGGAGACTTTGTTAGTGTGTTCTAAGCTGATACATTGCAGCATTACCGGTAAAAGTACCACAGAGGCTCTTGTATTAGGATTCAGATTATATTTCTCTCCTTCTACTCAAAAAAATAGGCAAAATAGTCTTTGTAGTTAGATCAAAGAGTAAACTGGTCTTTCTGCTAAAAATCTCATCCATTTCTACCGTTCAAAATTGGTCATTATACATCAAAATGAGGTACACGTGGCACAACACGTGTAACTATTTGGTTTTCTGTCAATCAAGCTAGTTTTTAACAATAGAAATTGATGAAATTTAAAAAGGAAAAATAGATTACTTTTTGATCTAATATATAATGATTAATTTGCCCATGTTTTTAGTAAATGGAGCAAAATGCAAGCTGATTCTTAGTCCAGGGATCTACATGGTACTTTTACCCAGCATGAGCCATGGTAAGAAAGCTGCAAATTTTTTTACTCGACTCAGCTTGTTATTTTAGCATTAGTCATTAGAGTCTTGAATGAAATATTGATGTTAACATGGTTAGTTTGCACATAAGCTAGCTTTTTAGAGATGTTTTATCGTTAATGTTACTGCAAATTTGATTGTGTTCTTAAGCTTGGAGTGGATTGTCGTTTGATGTGCTTGTGTACAAGCTAGTTTTTAGTGTAGAACGTTGGCAAGAGCTTTACTATTTAATCATTTTTTTTGTCAATTCCTCCAAGTTGACTGCTATTACAGATAGAAAATGGAGACTTGTTAGTGTGTTATTAGCTGATTAATTGCAGCATTACACGTTGTAAGAAAGCTGTTTTCATCAATGGACAAAGGTGAATTTAGAGTTCTTATCTTTGGCTCCATTTATTGTCCCATAAGCATTCCTAAGATGGAATTTCAAATTTGGAGCATATTTTATCTAAAAAAAAAAATTGATTTAATAAATTTATCATTCAGATCATTTTGATTATAAAAATAAAAAATTTGAATACTTTTAATTTGAACCTAAATTCATTTGAACCATCATCAAAACAACTTTAAATGACTTATGTTATAAAAATTGAAAAAGGATAATATAATTTTTAGCTCTTAAACAGATT
This sequence comes from Gossypium longicalyx, assembly GCA_025698465.1. Lineage (NCBI taxonomy): Eukaryota > Viridiplantae > Streptophyta > Magnoliopsida > Malvales > Malvaceae > Gossypium > Gossypium longicalyx. The sequence continues at coordinate 405,259 of CM047000.1, read as the reverse complement.
GGGGTCATTTTAGTATTTGAAAATTTTTAATCTATTTTGATACATGAATTTGACAATTAAATTATTTTGGAGATCGACAATGCTTAAACTAGGAACATGTAAAGGTAACAATCTTGAATAACAATCTTGAATGCTCGATCGAATGCTTTGGTCATCGTGTGCCCCAACGGAACATCAAACTTGGTTTTGTAGGACGGTTGATGCCATTTTCATTGAAAAGAGGAAAAACCGAAAGAAATCCTGGGTAATTACGGTTCTTAAAACTCGAAGTCTGCAATCGGAGCAATGGAGATAACTAAACACTAGGTTAAAGCTATCTGGTTTTAATCACATTAATCGATCAATATGAAGCTACAAATGATTTCCCATAAGGATTCCAATATCTATTATGAAACCATAAAGAATCAGCTTCAACAGCATATCCGTCTTCATTACGATGCCAACCGAAATAAGCATGTGTCCGGTTCTTGATATCGAATATACCATGACCGAAACTCGCCTCCCTATAAGCTGAGAAGTTCGGCTGTGGTTCCACCATGCTGTTTTAAACCAAGGAATGCTCATTAGTTATGTTCCGAGACGATCTCGGATAATATATCAACAAAATCCAAATATAATAACCATTACCCTAAAGCTGGTCCGTCATGATTTCCACCGTCTCCGATTGTTATGTAAACCGGTGCAAACAGGTCATGAACAGGAGTACACTTTCCATTCAATATATTGTATGCAATGTTGGATATCCGCTTCTGCAATGTGAGTTTACGAGTTATTATCCATCATAACTTTTGCTTTTGCAAATTTGGGTTTTGTACTTACCGATCGTTCATAGGCATGAACATGACCGGAAAACACAACGTCAACCTTGTACTTTACAAACCATGACTCGTATACGACTCTCATGGTTTCACCTTCCATGTAATGATGCGAATTACTGTTATATATCGGGCAATGCATAAGAACAATCAACCATGGTGTCTCACTTCTATTCACCTTTGGTAACTCATTCTTTAGCCATTTGTATTGAGGAGTCGATTTTCCTATTAAAATCAAAGTTATATATATATATCAATAGGGTAAAACATGATAAAAGTATTATTCAAGTCCCTAAGAATCATATTGCATTTTGTCTCTACTAAAAAAATATAGGTAAATTAGTCCCTCTATGTCAGCAAGAAGTACCCCTGACATGTTCGATTATTCCGTCAGCCAAGTTAGTTTTTAATAGTAAAAATAGATGAAATTTTTAATAGAAAAAACCAATTTACTCTCGGATCTAACACACTACTACTAATTTACACATTTTTTGGGTAGAGAATGAAATACAATCTTACTTCTAATACTGGAACACATACATTCATAGGTCAAGTTTTAGCCTTACCATATGCTGAATAAGAAGACAAGACAATGATATAAGCCGAAGCTCTCTTGATCGAATACCATAACGGGGACGTACTATGTGACGATTCATACGGTACGTAGTATCGATGTGTATACGGTTTAAACGGAGTAGTTTCTTCCTGCAATACAACGATGGCCGTTAAGACCATTAGGACAATTGTATGTAAACAAGTTAGTGTTTGAATGGCATACGATTTCCGGAGCGAAATCGAGTTCGTGATTCCCAGCAGTCCAAATCCAAGGTTGATATGCAGTGTTCCTCTCGACAAATCGTCCCCATGTATCCCACCGGGAATTATCGTGGAACGGATAATCGTTTGAGTATGATAGATCCCCTACATACAACACTGTTTGCCCTTTTTTCGGATTCGATTCGTAATGCGTGAGTGTAACATTTGAATCATGTGTTTGACCAAGATCCCCTGTTTTCAAAAACCAAACCAAACATAAAACGAAGCATAATGAAACAAGACAAAAACCAGCATTGTAATAATCAAAATACCTATAAGACCAAATGTATAAGGAACATCAGGACCAATTCTTGGTGGTGTTACAAACCAGAATTGTCTAATGGAATCCCCTCTTCCAATCTCATATATGTATTTGGTATTATACTGCAATTGTTAAAAAAAAAAAACCAGATAAAAATATAGGCATTGTACTGGGACTTAAATTGCATTTTGTCCCTCCTACTTAAAAAAAATTTGGATAAATTAGCTTATATATTTAGATCAAAGAGCAAATTGATTTTTTTATTAAAAATTTTATCCATTTTCACCGTAAAAATTTAGCGCGGTTAATAACATAACCGGATAATGATACATGCCAAGCTACATGTGCTGATATATATGGATCAATTTTTTATAATAGAAATGTATAAAACTTTTAATAAAATAACTATTTTGCTGTTTGATCTATTTTTAAAATAAAAGAAAAATACAATTTAACTCTTAATTCAATCAATGCCTGTGTAGTATTTTTACCCAATTTTGGCCTATAATGAAACAAAAATCAAAGAAAATTATACCTCTAAGTTGTTGATGGTGCAGTGATGAATATAACCAGAGGTGTAATTGAAGAACTTGTATCTCACAAAAATCCCTTCAGCTTTGTTCTTATGGTTACTATTTTCAGACCAATAGTAAACCATGTTGGAACCAGGTTCATCAGGGGTTATCCATGAGATGATCACTCCACTACCATCCGTATCCCCTTGTGTAATATGCACCTATAGAAAAAAAAAAGAGAGACATGCAACGTCTGAAAAAATAACAAAAATTTGGGATTTTGAAGAAGAAACCAAACATACCTGTTGGGGTGCATTGTAACCAGAAGGAACCTGGAAAACATCACTGTTAAGGGGCATATCAGGTGAATACTTTTTTCTTACAAAGTTTCCAGTTATTCCACCATTGCAGATACCAAATGAACACAACATGAGACATAGAAAATAAAGAACGAAAGTGTCTGAAGCTGTAAGAAGGGCCATTTCTTCTTCAACCTACTACCGAATGGAACAGATATGTTATGTAAGAAAAAAGAAGTGTGTGGTAATGGTAGGTAAAGTGATTGGTTTCCTTTTAGTATGTGTCGTTTTATGAATAAATATATATAAATTTATATAGTGGATTCGATTGAAAAGGACATGAAAGGTGTGTGGAGAAACTGTAGGAAAGCCAACCACGTGTCTATGTTGAACTCCAGACCTCGAGAAAGAGTGGGTTTTGTCATAATGTGTGTTTGTTTCTGATATGACAGTTTTTGGCTATGATGACCTACCAAATGAACAAAGCATGACTTTTTTTTTTTTGATTTAAAATACTATCGATGTTGGTTTTACTATTTATAAAAGTTAAATTTTAACAATCATCGATTTTAATTTTAATAAATTATACGATTAATTATTAAATCATGAATAAATTTTAATTTTGATTATTTAATTAAAAAAATTACAAAACTGTTAAAGTTTTTATTTAAGTTATTCACTATTTAAAAATTTTTATTTAAGTCATTAGATTGTTAAATTTTTTTCTTTTTAATAAAAGTTCTGGCAACAAGCTCTAAGCGATGATTCAATGATCAGTACGGTAGATCAATACCTATTGACGAGTAGAAGAACATATTTTATATCCAAGTTGATCTGACGGTCAATGTCGAAGATCAGAGAAAAATCTGTTTGAATTTTGATTCATAAATTCATTACATTCAAAGTTATTCCATAAAAAATAATTAATTGTAGAAAAGAAGGGGGAGAAAACTTTCAATTGATACAGGTAGTGTAAATATAGAAAGCTATATGTCATCAATTTTAATAACCCAGTGACTTAAATAAAAACTGTTAAATAATTTAGTAACCAAATTGTAATTTTTTTAATTAAGTGACTATAATAAAAATTTACCTGTAATTTAATAGGTAATGATCTAATTACCCTTTAACTTTAACGTTTATATATATATATATTAATTGTAATGATGGGAATTTAAAATAATATACATTGTAATGATAGCAATGTTGATGTCTTTTAGTTGGGGAGGTAAGTTTTGAATTTGGTGAAATTTTTTAAATAAAAATAATTCTGTAGATACTAACGATTTTGTTAATATTTTTTTTCAGATTTTAATCTATAGTTGAATCCTCGATTTAATTAAATAAATTATTAAAATAAAAATATTTTTAAAACCAAAGAAGCAATTTCAACATTAGTTTATCCTTATAATGTGGCACCCAAAGAAGCAACTTCAATATATTTCTATGATTTCATCTTTTCCTTTCTAGTTTCCTTCAAGCTCATTTCAAATGTTCGAAGAGATTCAATCAATTCATTTATCTTTATAGTGTCGATGTTATTAACCTTTTTAATGATTGAAGGAGAATTTTTTGAGAAATCTCAAGACTTTACAAACTAGCTTTGCATTAGAATATCTATTGTAGAGGGAAAAAAAATTGGTTAAAAATGTCACACAACTTAGCATAAAAATTTAAAATTGTTTCTTTTTTCTAATAGTCTCAAATTTTCAAACATGGTTTAACATTTAGAGCTTGGACTACTTAACCATAGTGGTGCCTTCGTGTGTTGTTTTGAGAATTTTCCGAGCTTTATGAGAAGGAACACACTTGGAGATGCTCATGAACGAGGATCTACTCCATTAAAGATGGTGTTCAAGACTTTTGATTTGTAATTGGCTACTTTATCTTCATTCACTCTCCATGTTAGGGTGAAGGGAGTCGGTAGGCCACTAAAATTAAATATTTTATTTTAGATCCCTAAAACTTATAAATTTATATGTTGATAATGGTAGAATTATAATTTCACCTCAAAAATAATAAAATTTGTTTTAGTCCTAAAAATTGTAAAATTATAAGCTAATATAATAGTGATATTATATTTTTCTTTGTATTCTCCATGTCAGGTTTTACAATCCATGTTTGGAGTTCATGACTGCGCCTCCCAACAATGTTGAATTCAACGTTTGAACCTACATATCCCCTTGAGAATGCAATGTACCTTACCATTGCACCCAACATAATTCCCGTGGAAAAAAATTGTTGGCATCGCCCCTGTCTCCAAGTGGTTTAAGGTTTGATGGTTTGAACTCTATTAATTTCTTTAGTAGGTGGTTCCTAACCTAATAAAATGACTTCCACTCCTTGTCAAAGGTTGACATAAGTGCCTTTTAATAAGCATAATTCAAACTATCAAGCATAAGTGGCTAAGAAATCAAGCTTCTTTTCATGTCTCAGTAAATTAACAAGATCTTCACTAAATTGTTTTAGTGTCTAACTTTGATATGAACTAAAAGTGTTGATTGTTTTGAGCTCAACCTCACACTTATTGCAGTCTCACTCCTCTACAATTATAAAGTTAAACTCTCTTATTAGGCCCTTTCCCAATGAAAGTTTAGTTACAAATTAATAAAATAGTTTATTTACAACATCAATTTATTAGAAATTCTAGAAAAGTTGTTAGGGTTGGGCAACAAATTTAAAAAAAAGCTCTAAAATGGATTTTATTGTTATTTCTAAAGTAATAAATCTGATTAAATAATTACTTGTGTATCAAGTCTCAAAAACATAATCTAAGTCGTAAAATGCCTCGAGGGGATAGTCTAAGTTGTAAAAGGCCTAAAAAATAGTCGAAATATGATGTCTTTAAGCTTTCAACCAATTAATTTTTATTATTATTTTCAAACCTTCAATTGCTTAGAAAATGGACTCAAACTTAAATAACCAAACACTGAACAAGAATAGGACTCCCTTAGAACAACCTTGCACAAACCTATGGTGAACCCAAACCACAATTTTTAACTTCTAAATTCAAATTGTAATTGCTAAATGATTGCACTTATAATTGCTTCTAATCTAAAATCCCAACTCAACAAAAAAAATTAGTCAAATATTAAAACCACTAAATTTCTACCGTGAAAACACTTAATGGTTGATACTTGATAATTTCAACTAGCACTTTGTATTTATTGAGAAAAATATATATGAGTTTAATTTTCATATGGAATTTTTAATTAATTAAATCGAAAGGGTTTTAATTCAAGTAAGACTCCTAAAGGAACACCAAGAAAGGAGGTCCTTAAGCCACAACATCCACGGTCCACTTAGATCAATTGAGTTGGCAAAAATAAAATTGATACATATGGATAAAATTTTAATACTAGAAATGAATGAAATTTTTAATAGAATAATTAATTAATTTTTTGATTTAACATATAAAAATTAATTAATCTATTTCTCGAATAAAAAAAACATATAATTCAACTTTTAATACAATAATGAACATCAATGATCATAATTCTTACTTGCTTTTTATAGCCTGTTTCGATTTTTTCCTCACATATCTCTTCATAGCATTCTAACACTTCCACATTAAAAAAAGTTAACTATGAAACAAATTAGTGTTGTTGTTACATCTGTTGATCATGATGTGATTTGATTCCATGACAGATTCTTAATTTAGATCTTTTATGAGTATGAATTGACTCTCGCCAACTGTTCATACCGAAAGTTATTAGAAAATTAAAAATAAAAACCGAAGGAATGTTCCAATAACTTGTGGTGCTGACAAAAGCTACAAGATTTCAATCAGATTGCCTTATCTTGTCTACTTGACTATTCCTTTTTATCTCTACCACTCTAAGAATGTTAAAACTTTACTTTTTCTTCCTAAATCAGAATTTGTAATTAATGAAATGTTTATTAAGACAATGAAAGAGAAAAAAATTATAATAAATAGAACAATAATGTAAGAGATTTACATCCATATCTTGGCAAATCATGATAGTTTTACCCATCATTATCACCCACAAACAAAATATCATGAAAAAGAAGAACCAAATGTCACATTTAATAAACTCTACAACCCAATACCCTAAAGGCGTGTTCTCAATGTTGTCCCAAGTGAACCTTGATTTTCAATAAATTTGCTGACGACAAAGGTAGAGCCAGGGTTTTAATATTGACATTCTTTCCTCATGCTCCACGACTATTTCAAGTAAAATTTTGGGGGTTTTTTAGAAATAAAAAATGGTTTATAGAGATTAAACTTCTTTAATTTATAGTTATTTTTTTAATTTAAAATTTGAATGTGGGTTTTTTTTTAAATATAATATTGGAATCAGCTTCCATACCGTCTTTGTATGTACATGACAACTAAAAGCAATTTCAAATTATTTGAGTCGTTCACTTGTATTAATATTCTAAGTTTGAGTTGATTAAAAAAATTAAATAATTTAAATGGTAATTATTTATTTTGAAATTTAGTCGATTAAGTCTTAATGCAGTTAATACTCGTTGGGTTAGACTTCAGAGAAGTCTTGCACATAGGATTAGATGGTTGAGATACTCAAGAAAGAACGCCAAGACACCCAAATTAGCACCATTTGGTCCCTCTTTATATCTGCTCGTATTGTGGAACATGTACTTTAATAAAGTATTATAGAAGTCTATATATTAAGAGTTAAATTATATTTTATCTTTTTTATTTAAATAATGGACAAATTAGCTCCTATACATTAGATGAAAGAGTAAATTAATCATTTCTTTTAAAAATTTCTTCCCTTTATATGGTTAAAAATTGGCGTGGTTGACAAACTAACCAAACAGTAACACATGGCATGCCACATGTACCTCTTGTTGATGTACATGGGCCTGTTTTTAATAGTAAAAATAGATTTATATTGTGTCATGCAATGATTAAATATCAACTTAGTGCATTAATAAGATTAAAGAAAAAGAAATAGAATAAAAAGAAATTAAATTGATATTCTGGGCGTGATTTAAGGAGTTGAAAATAAAGATAAAGTAATATATTTAAAGGTAAATTACATCAATTGCCTCTAAATTTTGATTAAAATAATAATTGAGTTACCTAACTTTTAAAAATTACATAATTGTTATTAAAATTATCAGAATATTATATTTTGGTCACTCATTCGTTAACTTCCTCTAAAAGGATGACGTAGTACGTTAATATAAAGAATTAATAACCAATTTAGTTAATAATTTTAAAAATATCAAATCGATATTTTAGTTATAGCTTAAGGGATAAATTAGTTATTAACCCTTTAAATTAATGTGCTACGTCATCCTCTTAATGGAAGGTAGCGGATGAGTGGCCAAAATGTAATATTTCGATAACTTTAGTGACAATTATGTAACTTTAAAAAATTAGGTGACTTAAATATAATTTTAATCAAAGTTTAGAGACAATTGGTATAGTTTACCTTATATTTAAATATAATATTAAGGGAAATAATAAATTTAGATATGATATTTTTTCTCCAAACTTGAAAATTAAATATTTTGGATTAAATTAAACGTGATTCTTGATATTAATTAATAGGTATATATATATACTGATCTATAAGGAAATCGTATGAGTTTGTCTAATTTTGCTCTTTGTATTGAAATTAAAACATTAATTTCTCCATTAAAAAAACTAATTGCAATAAAATTAATTAATTTCCATTTTTATAAGGAAATTAATTAATTAATTAATTTATACTTTCATGGCCAATGTATTCAACTCAGTGATAATATAATAAGACGTTTTAAGAAGGGTTTCTAATATCTCAAATTATAATATTTGCTCAATTGTTCAAATATGGCTAAAAATTCCAAAATCCATAATAATTATATGCTTAATAATTGCTTCAAAATAATTTGGGGAGATGGTTTAGGTTTTTAAATAATATTAAGGATAATTGAATCTTAGTTCCATTGTTAATATAGGAGGACGTGTGTTTAAGTCGTTGAAGTACATTATTCTCCTATTTAAGGGTTGGGGAAGAGCTATGGATAGTTTTAAATATTGTATCAAAAAGAACAGATTTATGATAAGAATATAAAGATATAGATGAAAACATATTAAAATAAAGAGTCTTTTAGAAATGAGATCTCTATATATAAAATAGAGATTTATTGCAATAATATAAATATATAAAATATTTAGATTAAAGGAGGAGGAGCTAAAGGATCATGCTTAGTGTTGGCACCAGTTTCTGCGTAATCTATGGTTTCAATTAGCATCCTTTCTTCATTGAATCCATGTCCCAACATTTCTTCAGCTTCATTTGATTTTTTCACATCCTGCAAAATATAATCATATATACAACCTTAATCTAATTATTAATTATATATATTTTTAAGAAGCAAATATATAAAGATAATTAATTAATTTTTTTTTTCTAAAAAAATGGCAATTGTTTAAGAAGACAACAATATTCAACATTGTGAGCAGAGGTAAAGCCAACAATTCATTATTGGGGTCAAAATAAAATTTTAAAAGTTTGAGAGAAAGCTAAAAAAATTGTTAAAAAAAAAGTTTAAATCGGATACCACATAACTAAAAGAGATATTATGCTCCTTAGCTAAGGTTGCTAAAGCCACTATTTGCCCTTCTAACTACGCCATTAATTGTTAGTATTGACGTTCATTCAAAAACATCTCTTTTATTTTAAGATTAAGGATCTATCAAAGGAGTTTATTTTTCTCCCTAAAAATATTTCGTTATATTATTCTATTTTTAGAGTTTAAAAACTTCATCGGTAAAATATCAACTAATATTATATATATATATATATAAAACTTGAAAGATAGAGAAAAAACCTGAGGAAGTAAATTTTGAAGGGAAGAGGGGAGTAATTCCTCATTTAACTTGAGGTTTCCTATATAAAAATATATAAATATATATCAAAGAAGTTTTGTATAAACTAATTAACCAAATTGTTAAAAAAAAATTTTAAAAAGGTAAAATATTGCCCTTACTTGTTGTAGGAACAGCAACACAAAATATTAAAAAACAACATAAACCCAAAAAAAGTAGCAAGAATCTAATATTAGAACTTTTGTTCTCCATGTTAATCATTAACAACAACCTTACAACAATGAGAAAGGAAAAAAGAAAATGGGGGATGGCAAAGGATAGCATTTGAGCTTTGGTAATTGGTAGTTTATATAGAGAGTATTGCTTTTACATTAATCTCAAATTAAATCAATTATATCCTCTTGTAAGATTTATTTGAATGATACTTGTTTAATATGTAATTTGTATTTAATGTAGATTTGGATATACATTCTTAATTATGGATATCATAATTTTATTAAAAAATAAATAACTCTATTACCATACATATTACAACTATTTCAGTATTGGTAACACAAAGTGTATAAAAGGATTATTAGTTTTGTCATACAAAATATTACACATTTTATTATACAATTATTGTTATATTAATATTGCAATAAATGATATTATGTCTTCTTCTTCTTTTTAAAAAAAGAAATCAAACCGAAAAAAGAAACTAACTACACATAAAAGCTTTGAACGAGGCTGTTGCTTGCTTTTACGACCGGAGTGATTGCCAGAACCTACTTTGGAATATCTTCAAACACCTTCAAATTTTGTCTTCTATCAAAAGTCATTTTAACCAAACAATCAACAATATTGTTAGACTCCCTGGGAATGTGTTGCATGCCCCAAACTCCAATATCGGCTAAACGTTGATGAATTCTTCTAATAAGAGTAGAGTTCAAATCATTGAAGGAAATAGCTTGAATGGTCTTGATCGCCTCCAAACAATCTATTTGAATCATCACCCTAACAAATTGCTTATCTTGATTAATAGTCAAACTGTTATAGCCCATGATCCACTCGCCTTTTCCATTTAGTCATACTCCTCCAGCTATAGCAATTCCATAGCCTACATGTATTGCACCATCATTACATAAACTAAACCAATTATCTAGGACTACTGACCTCAATTATCTGAGATCCATGGGTCCTTCCATCATCTAATACTATTTCCATTACCAATAGACCAAAGCAAATTTTCTTGGAGAAGAGGTCAAACCCTAGAAAAGGCCCTCCAAAGGAAAGAACAATGTCCCCGAAAAATACAATTCGACATAACCTCCTTCATTCCATACTTGGATCTAAGAACACAAACCCAGAGAGCATCCATTTTAGAAACTAAATTATACCCCAACTTCATCATACTATGTCATTTTTAATTAAAGTAAACATGCATTTTCAAGATATTATAAATGTTAATTATTAGTTTTATTTTTAAAAGTTGGACTCCTAACAATATTTTAAAACAACTATTTAGAGTAGATAATGAATGTATGAAACATTGACTTCACAAGTTCATTTTTAAAAATTCTAAATTTTCGATAATTTTAATGAATATCAACAATTAATTTAAATTTATTTTGAACATTCATTAATTTATATTTATTATAATACAAATTATCTTAATTCTACAAACCTACTATAATTATATTCATTATCTTACTATATTCTAACATTTATTTCATTGAATCTCATATATATCATTACAAATATAAATAACAAATGCTATGAATTATATAATGTTTAAATAAAAACTTGCCAAACATATGCATGTTACCAATTTTATCTACCTTCTTTTATTTCAATGGAAAGTTTAATTAGAAATAAATGCTTGACATTGATTTTCTAATCACTTCTTATAAAAATCTAATTCCACTATTTACTTCGTATTTAATAATTTAAACAAAAACATATCATATTTAATCAGTAATAATATCTTAACTAATCATAATTTTGGGTTAATAACCCATAATTGTGTTTGAAATGACATTTTTATTAATTATTCAATACTAATTAACTTGTAAACATTTATATTAAAAATTAAATTACATTTTGTTCTTTTAAATAAAAAATATTTTATTTTTAAAAATTTATATTAATATTTTAATTGAAATTATCAAATTATTTGAACTAGTAAAATAATATGAAAATTAATTTTAAAATTTGAGTATAATAAAAAGGACTAAATTTAAATTTTAACTGATAAATGTCATATGACATGTCAGATAGCTTTGTAGGTATATTCCAACTAAAAGCAAGCATGGGTGTTACTTCTTTGTACCTAATATTGGATCAATTATACATGGTTTTTAAAATTGGATACGTGATCAATTGAATTTAATCGATTTAATTTTGAATCAATTTTAAATAGATAAATTATTTAAAATATTATAAAATTATATTCGATTTGTTTTTATTTCAATTCCATCAATTATTTTTCATTATCTCAAATTAGTGTTACTTCTCAATTCAACTGGTTTGTTTGGTCTGATTTCAACAACTCTGGTGTTGGATACAATAGTAAATCAGTGTACATTCCTCAAATCAGTTTATAATATTAAATTGTCTTTTTCTTTTTCTTTTCTTGTTTTGAAAGAGCTTTTCAAATATATATGATTCAAATTTACCTACTCTAACTTGGAATTTAGTCATATTGTCAACAAGATTTCATCTTGACTTGTTTAATTTTTTAATTTAACTTAAATTGATTTATTCGACTCAAATTTCATTTCATTCAATTTAATTTGAACAAAAATTGAGTTAAGATAATAAAAAAAGACTCATCAACTCGAATAATTTAAAACCTTTCACTCGATTCAATCTCACCCTTAATTTTCAATTTCAAGACCTCAACATTATCATTAAACAAATGTTTCGTTTGATCCTAATTATATAATTAACCCCGAAGAAAATAATGTGAAAGGTGTTCGATACCCAAGAAGGAAGGCCTAGAGACCCAAATTAATATCTGCCCGTATTGGACTATGCCATCTAATGGCCTACGCTTTTCTTTTTTCCTAAGGAGTGGTTCTGCCCAAGCTGTTCTGCTTCCATGTGTCATTGGCCTAGACTTTTATGGGGGGTTCGTGAAACGTGCACGGTCTCCGTCGAAACTTTACTTTTTGTGAATAATTTCACTCTATATGGAAACTAAGTATATGATTATTTACAAACTATTGGTTGAGATGGTAATAAATTTTGAGAGTACAAATTTTAATATTGAAAAATATATTTGTAGGATGAATTTATCTTATAGTGCTTTGACTTGATATGGAACAAACTCAAGTCTAATGCTTATAATTATTAAAAATTCAAAACTACGACAAAAAATTTCTTTTGTGGGGTTGGTGGGTTAAAACATGGCTATTATTATAAGTATTAGAATTAAAAAGCTAAACAAATAAACGTACACGAAAATGTTTTTTGATGGTTAATAAAAATGATGTTGAATTCTAAAATTGTGTGGTATTGGGAGTATGGTTGATTCATGGAAGATGAAGACCATATTGGGTAGTAATTCGTTAAGGGTAAGTCGGTTATCTCATATCTTTTTAAGTTGGTTTAGAATGTTTATGTGCATTCTATCTGGTGTAAAGGAAATGGTAGATTATTTGGTAGACCTATAACTTCTGTGGATCATCTGTTAGCAAGAATTCGGGAAGTGGTCCGTTGTTGTCTTACTGGAAAGCTTACTAATCCTTTGGACCGTTATAATAGGCAACATTGTTTGAATTGGAATTTGCTGAATTGATTTTTTTTGTTCTTTGATTCTTTGGTTTGTTGTACAAAACATTGTTGTTCTTCGTTCTTTGTATCAGTTTTACTGCTTCTTGGATAAAATACAAATACTTATCCAAAAAATGATATATATATTAATAAATATTGAGAATATTGCAAGTAAAAGTATTATATAAAGGGCCATGTATTACGAGTTAAATTACATTTTACCCTATTTACTAAAAAAATAGATAAATTAGTCCCTATACATTAAATCAAAAAGCAAACTAGTCCTTTTTGTTAAAAATCTCATCCATTTCTACTATTAAAAACTGTTGTGATTAACAAAATAACAAGGCAACCACACGTGGCGTGCCACATGTACCTCATTTTGACGTACAAGGACTAATTTACCCATTTTTTTAGTAGAAGAGTAAAATGCAATCTGACTCTTAATACAAAAGCCTCCATGATACTTTTACCATACATGGCACTTTTAGGGAGAGAACTCAATCTGATTCTTGGAGGCAACATTGTTAAGAGGGATAGCCATAAAACTCGAAAATATTAATGTTTATGAACCATAAAACAAACAGAAAAAATTAATACTTTAAATTTAAACAAATGGTGTGAATATTTTTTTTGATTTATAAAATCAATTACATAGTTATTCTTGTAAATATATAAGAATATATGTACATATATAATATATTTATCTAGTTATATATATATTTTTCTTATATACAATTTTTTAATACAATGTATAGAACTACCTATAACCTTTCCTCAACCCTTAAATAGAAATATAATACATTTCAGTATACTCGAATCCACAATCTTCTGTACTGAAAACAATACAAATATCAATCAAACTAAAACTCAATCCTCGAAATAAAACTCCCGAAAATTAAAAACTATCTCGGATTTGCAGTTAATTAGGACAATGCATTGAGACAAAAACTTTGTGTAGACAAAAGAAATAGTAATTAATTAATTGGAAGAGAAGAAAGATAAGTAAAAGTTGTAAGAGAAACAAAATGATGCATATTCCATTCACATCATTAAAGCATATTTTGATTGCTGAAGAAAAAGAAAAGGGGATTATTGCTTTTGAAAAAGATTTTACTAATTAATGTGATAATTAAAAATTTCCCTAATGATGTCAATCTCTTTAATATTAATTAAAGCATTAATCTTGGGATCCCTTCACCTACCTTTTGCTTTTAACTCTATTTTCAGTACATAATTTAATAGGTGGGGGATGAAGGATTTGAACCAAGACACTTCTAATTAAGTCAATCTTCTTAAAAGGTTCTTTAGTTCCTTAATTTTGGCAATTTTTTGCTTATCTCCACCAAATAAATAATATATATTTTTTATATTTCTCTAACATCTATTTGGTTTAAAAATTTATAGTTGAAACCCAATGCACCTATTTTGCTTTTCCCCTTGGTTGTTTCTAAAAGCTTTATGGGTCATATCACTTACCTATACTATATAATATAATTTAATATGAAATGATACTGTATTATATAATATATGTTTGTCACTTCTCATTGCATGTCATTTCTTTGGCTCCCTTCCAACATAATATATAAATTTAGTTACCTTCCAAAATGTAGGGTTTGGTGTTATGCTGTCGGTCTCTAATTTATCTTTATTATGAGCTTTCATATATTTGTAGACAGCTTGTTTGGTATGATGGGAATTTGTTTAACTTTGGGTGAAGTAACGTTTCCTATTAATTTAATTTTGTTGATATATTGAATTAACAGATGTAGAGATGGAGGGAGAGGATGAAAAACTAGAAAAAAAAAAATTAAAAAAAGGGGTCTGGATTGTCCTCCTCTAAGAGAGTCTTTGAAATTATTTTTTAAGGGGATTTCAAGTCGATTTTTCAAGTTAAATTTTGGATCGAATTTCGAGTTGGATTATTTCTTTATTATCATTACATAGCAAATTTTTATTTTTATTTACATTCATTAAGAAATTTGCTAAATTTTAGGATTAATGTGGATTAAAAAAAATTTTAGAGACTAAAGGCATAGCCGGGACAAGCTCCCAAAATAGTAAATTTGTCTTGTAACTTTTTAATATTTTAAAAATTACAAGTAAATATAATGGTAAATTTGCACTCAAAAAATTATGATTTATTTTTTACTTTTTAAAATAATTTTTTGGCTTCGTCCCTCTTAGAAATTAAATTGAAAAAACCTATTAAATTGAAGGACTAAATGTTAATTTATCATTTTAATTAAAAAAGGATTTCATATTATTTAAGTTCGTGGGTCCATTTGCATACATGCATGATGATGATTTTGAGCAATTTAACTTGATAATTTGCATTATCTTTTTATCTTTAAAACAAACCATAAGACTAACATATAAAAAAGCATATGGAGAATTTCAGGCCCCCCATAAGCCATCATACACAGCTGTGACAGTGATCATCATCATCTTTCAAAAACCCTCTCTGCTACTCAGAGAACAGCCATTGACGACTAAATTAAAAAGAAAAAAGAAAAAGAAAAGAAATTAAAAAAAAAAATCATACACACACAAACTTTCTGATATAGGGTAGTGCTTGGTTTTTTTCCCATTTGTTTCTTTTTTTTTTTTTTTTCTTTCATTTTTTGCAGCAAAGCAGAATGGTTGAAAGTTTAGGAATTTTCTTTAGGGGTCAAACATTTTCCGTTGAAGGTGGCAAAAGTGGCTGAGTTAAGGATGTTTTGATATGGCTCGATGCTCTGCTGTTGCCGTGCTCCGCCGTTGACGATGGAATCGCGGCTTTTTCTTGAGCTGCGAATTTTCTTTCTTCGCTTTTACCCCATAGCACTAAATATAATCCCGTTATGATCAGCACTGCCCCTATGATACTGTAATATATAGTGTTTTACCACAAGGAAAATAGTTTTAAATGGATGAAAGATAATTAAAACAAGCAATCAAATTGTAAATACGAGTCTATTTATTATATGGATAATTTGGACTTAACTAGTTGGTTTTAAATATGTTAAATTTAAGTTAGCGATGTGATCGGTATAGATGTTTTAAATAAACGACTAGGTTGTAAGGACGTAGTCAAGGGCCTCAACTTTTCTTGATTAAATAGTATAATTATAATTTTAGTATCTCCTAAATGTATATTGTTCAATTTAATCTCTTTTTAGTTTTTATTTAAATGAAATAATTGTAATTTTAGTTTTTTTCAAAAGTTAAAAAAAAAATTCAATTTAAATCATTTTAGTACAAAATTTTTAAATTTTGGACACCTGAATTTTTTTTAGTTTTATCTCAATCTCCCATCACTTGATTCCTAACTTCACCCTTGCTAGGTTGATGGGAGGACTTAATTTTAAATGTGTGATCAAATATTGTAAAGATAATTTGGATCCAACGCATTAAAAAGACAAATACCAATACTTTTTTAATGTATTAGATCTAAGTTGCCTATTTTTCCACATGCTTCACATTATATTCAAGCTAGCAGTTCACTATTAAGCTAATAAATAGGTTGACCGAAGGATCTAACTGATGTGATATTGATACTTTGAAGATTTAAAAAGTACTGTCATAATTGGGGGATGTATAGTGTAATTAACCCATTATTAATTGTTGAAAACGGAGAAACAAAAGGACCCACTTACCCTCCCAAATAGAACTCTTCGCCTAAAGCAACGGAAGACATAATAGCAACAACAAGAGTCTGAACAGGTTGATAAACAGCAACGAAGACAGGGCCACCTCTGTCAATGCACCATATTTGTACAGCAAATGCAATCCCCGATGCTACCACTCCCTGCACATTTCATTTCCACACCAAAAAAATTTTGGGTCTTAAAATACTATGCACATAAAAGATAGCTTTAGGCATTGCTTTTGGTATGCATGTACAATAAAGTAATTAATATGCACAAAGATTCACACTCTACAAAAGAAAAGAAAAAGCCAATGTGTGCTAAGAATTTCAACAAAGATTATTTCTCTCTTCCCCATGTGCCTAAAATATTTATTTTGGCCAATTTCCCAAGTAGCTAATGGTATTTGATAACTATCTTTTATGTTAAAAGATATTTTTGGGTGTTAGAACCATTAATTGGTCGGGTGTTTATTTTGTTAAAAGAGTGTGAATAGTATACATGAAAGATAGAGTAAAAGTATAATAGAGCTCGTTGTGAGTTGGATTGCCTATTTTGTATTTTTTACTCGAAAAATAAGTAAATTAATCATTATATGTTAGATCAAAAAGTAAATTAATCATTTTGTTAAAAATCTCATTCATTTCTATTGTTAAAATGGTCTATGTACGTCAATTTGAAGTACATGTGGCATACCATGTGACATTGTCTGGTTATTCTATTAGTCACGCTAGTTTTTAACAGTACAAATAAATAAAAATTTTAATAGAAAAGACCAATGTGTTCTTTGATCTAACATATAAAAACGAATTTATCCATATTTTGAATAGAAAGAATAAAATATAATCTGATTCTTAATATAAAGAATTTGATAATTTTACCTAAAAATATATATTTAGGTGCTAAAAAAATCTAAGTCATGACATAGTAAGTAACTATTAGGACCCGAAAACATTGTTGGAAAAGAGGTTGCAGGACCAATAAACTGGTCACTTGGCATAGTCCTCCGAAATAACTTAAACGTTAGATTAATAATCTAAACGTGTCCCGAAACACAAATTCCCATTAAGAAAAGAAGAAAATTGCATAAATGGTTTCTACTAACCGCATAGAGAATTGTGAAGAGTTCACCACCAGAGTGAAAAACCCAAGCTTGAGCATCCCTTTCAAAAACCGCAGCAATCACAAGGAACTGAATGAGACCAAAGAAACATGTATAGGACGTAACCGAGAGTCTAGCCGGGTACTTCTTCAGCACCGGTGCTTGTAACACTAGCCAACCAGACCAAGACAAGCAATGACCGATCAAAAACAAACAACCAAGTGTCCAATTCTTTCCATTTGCGTCACCCAAAGAAACAAACATAGGTGGTGTGGGTCTATTTAATGGTGGTCTTGGACTGTATATGGTTGGACCTTGGTATAATGTTATCACTGATGCACCAGCCACGCATAAGGCTGTTCCTATTACCTTTGATATCCCATCTTTTCGATCAAGCCTCACTTTTTCTATCCTAAGCAAAGCAGCCATTAGAAAAGTAATGGCGGGGACTGAGTTTTGTATTGCAGATGCAAAGGTTGGTGATGTGTTATCCAAACCAAGCAAATAGAAACCTTGATTTGCTGTTATCCTGAAAAATAAAAATAGGGTTAGCTTTTTATATTTTTTTCCCCATTGTTCTTTACATTTTAAGTGTGTTTAAAGCATACCCGACAAGAGCTAAGAGGAAGAACTGTAAAAGAAAATTTAGTGTAATGGCTGGTCGGTCCTTCCTGTAGAACAAAGAAGAATCAAGTTAGGGTTTTAATTTAAAAAGTATATCATGCTAGTAGGTAAAAGTATCTGCTCTATTAAGTGAAATTCCATTTTTCCCTTATTTAAAAATAGATAAATTAATTCTTATACGTTAGATTAAAGAGTATGATTAATAAATAAAATACTAAATGTACTTTATCATAGCATAGATAAACTAATTTTTAACAGGAAAAATAAATAAAATTTTTAATACTAATTTACTCTTTAATCTAATATATATAGTGACAAATTTATCTATTTTTAATAAAAAAATACAATCAAACTCTTAATACAATAGTTTCATGATACTTTTATCTATGCATATATGTAATATATATTTATATATATATATGTGTATATTTGTATTTACTTTTCAAGGAAATATGCAAATGGGAGGAGGAGAAGGAAAGCAATGATGTTTCTATAGACTGGGAAGACGAGTTTGCTAACGCCCATGTTAAGGGCAGCTCGAGAAACCACATGGAACCCTGCATAGCCGAACTGCAAGGCCAACATGGCCATATGCAGCTGGAGTCTTTCGGGAACCGAGCACCACATCCTCTTAGAGACGGCTGAACCACCTGCATCAGCCATTGAAGCAAAGGTCTTGAACTAAAAGAAAAAAAAAATTTAGGGATTTTTACGAGAGAGATTAAAGGGAAGTTGAGGATGGGGAGCTAGGGAACGAGGTGCTGGTATATATATAAATTCATTTGAAGAGTGGGAGAGAGAAAAGAGATTTGGTCTAATTTTGTTTTTGGTCACTCTACTTATAATTTGAATCCTTCTAAGTTTTATAATAGTGTTGGTAGGTTTAAATTAATAACATTGTTACTTGCTACTGTTTACATAATGAAGAAGATTTCCTTCTAAAATAGTATTAAGTAATTTGCAGACATGCATACATATTATTTGTTCAAATACAGTTAATTATATTTTCATGTGATTCTAATTATATAATTTTATCAGTAACAACTAATAGTATTATCAATTTGGACTACCGATAATATGTAGGAATGGTAGCAAGTCAAATATTTACATTTTTTGCTTTACCTGAATCTAAATTAGCAAATTTACCTAAAAATCTGAATCTGTTTATTATTAATAAATTATCCTAGTATTAATACTAAAATTCGAATTTGAATTAAATACTATTATCATTCAAATACCCGAATCTAAAAAAAAAATTCAAAATTTCCAGAATAAGTCTTTGAATATTGAGGTATGCGAAAATCCGAATTCAAATCCTTTAAAACCCTTTGTATTTGCAATATTAAAAATCAAAAGGTGGATTCTTACGTGTCCATTTTACAATCCATGACGATTAATTATTTCGAGATTTATGGTTGTTCTCTCCACAATATTATCTCCAAGGTTCAAACTTAAGTTTTTTCTCTGATAATGCAATGTGTCTTACTATTATATCAACACTTGTTATTTGATCCTCTACTTTAACTTGACATAAATTATAATTTACTTTTGCAATGTTATTAGTAATTCCAAATTGATAAGAATGTTATTTGCAGCTAATTAAATGGTGACACAAAATTTTCTTTTAAAATAATCTCAAACATTTAATTCACATATAAATTTATTATTTCTTAAAAATGATTGATTGAATTTTCACATAGCTCTAGTTATATGATCAAATAATAGTTAAAGATATCTACTTCATAACATTATCGTATTAGATAACATTGTTATCAATTTGAATTTAGGAAAAATATTATAAAAATAGAGAGTTTAAATTATGCCAAATTAAAGCAGAGGGATTAAACCTCTAATTTCAATATATTAGAAGGACTAAAACTAGAATTAGACCAAGAGATTTTAAAGTGGAGGGTGTGACCCACAATGGACCTAAAAAGACGTTATGTCAACTGGTGATAGCCCTTCAAATGTTTTTGGGTTGTCTCCCACATTCTTTTCCCTATTCCACCCTCTCTTCATTAGCTGACATGACATTAATTGAAAAAAAAAATAAAGAAAAAGAAATGATTATTTACTATACACTATTATCTAAGAGGTTTCTGTTTTGGCTCCATGCCATTAATGATGATAATTGAAGGTGAGTGAGCCGCCATTGATAAATAACACGCACGAGGGGTGAATGATGGGTACACACCCCATGCGTCTTCATGCTCCATGAACCCCCTCCACCATTCTTTGTAATAAAATATTAATCAACCCATGTGTTGAAGAACTCGGCAATTGGCCGTAAACTTCTTTTTCAACTATTTGGATCTTGAATTTTAAATATAGTTAAACTCAGACTTGTAAAACGAGTTAAAACAATTAAAATTATACTAAAAAAGAAAATATTCCAACCTTTATCACCTGTATATAATCTCCAAGAGATCACAATTTCTTACTACCAATCCCTACCATTTAATAATAATAATCAAGGTTAAATTATGGTTTTGGTCCTCCTATTATGTTAAAATTTGATATGTAGTTTCTATAGTTTTTTAGGGTTCAACCTAGTTTCCGTAGTTTAACTTGATATAATTTGATTTTTTTATATTTTTATAATGTTATTTGTTAATCGTTTAAAACTCATACTCTTTTTTTTTTTGGAAAATACCTTTTCTAGCTCATTATGCTGACATGAATCGTTTCTTATTAGAAAAAATGTTTTTAAGAAAAAATTACATCAATATTTAAACTGGAATAGTTAATGTTGTTAATTATTTAGACTGATTAATGACATTATACAAGTAGATACCAAATTATGCCAAATTAAGGTATAGAAATTAAACCCCAATTTTGACCTTAGTAGATTGATAAATAATTAACATAACACAATATTGTGGAAAAGATCTATTGATTTATATTATTATTTTTTGTGTTTGACTAAGTTATTGTCATCCATCAATCACGTTTCTCATTCCTTTTACAAAGTGAGTGTATTTATGTAGTTTTTATATTTTTTGATAAACTACACTCAAGGTCATTAAACTATTAGTAAGTTTATGTTTTAGTCATTCAAGTTCAATAAGTTACAAAATGGTCACTGAACTATCTGAAAGTTTTCATTTAATTCACTAGGCTGTTAACATCACTATTGAATGACCTTCTTTATTCGCATTACCTGCACCAATCAAAAGCTCTTCTTCCCCTTCTTTTCTACGGTTCAATTTTTTTTCATGAAACAGCTTTGAACATCATGAATATGAGAACCAAAATCCAAAAAAATTGTTTCTCCAATCTCCAACACTGATTATCAAATTGACTTGGATCTAAGGTATGTTCTTCTACTCGTTGATGGATACTAATTCGTCGTACTGTTTGTCAAATCGCTGGTTGGAGCTTGCTAGCCAATCTTTAAAAAAAAAATAAAAGTCCAGTGACTTAAATAAAAACTTTCAAATAGTTCAATGACCATTTTACAACTTTTTGAAGTTGAGTGACCAAAATGTAAACTTACTAATCTTAGTGACCTTTATTTTGAACTTCCCACAACATAATTTTTAACAATCTCAACTTTACCATTTTAACTAAAGTATTATTTATTTTTTTATTATCAATTTTTAATAAATATATTTATCATATATTTTTTCACCCGTATTATAGATATACTTATTTAATACAATCTAATTGTGTGTTTCTTTAATTTGTTCATAGAATAATCAAAGCAATCTGATTTTCATTTGAAAGCCAAATAATTAACCCAACAACAAAGTTGTCAAACAATTCAAGATAATTAGCTCTAAGGCTTTTTTCCAAATGAGATTAGGGTCCACTAGGTGCTTGCAAAAGAGAAGTTAAAAAAGAGAAAACATTTTTTTAATCTAGAGCAAGTAGAGGACCATGGTATATATGTGTGTGTGTGTATATATATATAAGAGTAGGTGCCATTGCCAACATGAGGAATCCAACTTTTCAACAATTTGTAACTTTTCTTTTCTCTTTCTGTTTTGTAAACAATTAAAAAAAATCATATGTACTAAAGAAATGATCAAAAGTTGTTTTAGTGTAGAGCAGGTTAATTACCATAATTAATTGAATTAAAGGGTCTTTAAACATAAAAGATGTTGAACCTAATGAAGTGTTTCCACTAAAAAGTTCCCACTCCCAAAGTATGCTCAATTCTGGGCTTTGTTTATGATCTCATCTACTTTGCTTTAAGGGACATGTTGACCCCTGCCATTGAGACGACCATCATTCTAAATTTCAAAAAAGAAGGCTTGCCTTGCCCCTGCAAATATATAATTTAAGTTAATTGCATTAAATATCCTTAAATTATTGATTAAATCTTAAATTGATCATAAATTTCAAAATGTTCTAATTGAATGTTTCTTTTCAGTCAGGTACTTCCATCAGTCTAACATTTAGTTTTGGTATTAAATATTAGCTTAGATTTAGTGTTGTTCCCTTTTTTAAACAGGTATGAAATTGATGGCTAAGGTGATTTCATAAATGTTCCATAAACTTAATGTCAAAGCCGACCATTAAACTAACAGAAGGATGGAATAGTACTTTAGATTTCAGTAGTCAATTGGAACCTTTTTTATTTGTCTAACTAAATTTAACCTCAAAGCTGATTACTAGACTAATGTAAAGGTTTGATTGGTATGATATTTTAGTTTTGAGGATTCAACTGGAATATTTGTGAAGTTTAAGAATTAATTTAAATTTTAGCTCATATTTTAAGGGACTGGTGTTGCAATTTATCTTTAATGTTTCTAATGTTTGATATTGAGATTTGAGTTTTGTGAATAGAGAAAATAATATTAGGGAAGTCTTGTCCCTCCATTTAGGGGTTTAACATAGCTCAATTCCAAATCTGGTCGAGTCCAATTTAATCACCAAATACCAAAAGGTTTAAGGCCCCAAAACAAAGGATCTGAGTCTAACTTGACCTATATAAATCGATCAAAGACCAATCTAACCATTTCGGCGTTTGATACAGCTCATTTCTAAATTTAGTCGAGTTCAATTTGACTACTAAATACTAAAGATTCTCTAATAAAAAAATATTTGAATCTAATTTAACCTACAAAAATCGATTAAACACGAATTTAATCATTTAAAAACCTGGCATAATTCAATTTTAAATTTAATCAAACTCAATTTAACTATCAAATATCGAAAAATCTTACTCTAACTCAACCTATATAAACCGATTATATACGAAACTAATCAATCTAGTTGTGATTTTTTTTTAATAAGAGATAGGGATAAAGATTATTTAAGTAGATGATTGACAGCTAGCTAAAATAGATTTTATTTCCTCGGGGGAATCTTCAATGCCAGACTCTGGTCGAGGTCTGAGTCGATTCGTTTGACTCAATACCACCCTCCTTTTTTTTTTTTCTTTAATAAAGCATAGTACTAATTTCATTGATGGCAAATACAATGGCCATATATATAATTAGTTTATTTGATATTTTAAAGCTTAATTTAGAAAAGGAAAGTCCATAAAACATGGGATCTCTTTTCAGTCTACGGAGCACAAAGATGGAATATCCCAATAATTCAAGATTAATGGTAGGGCATATGAAAAATGAAAGTGTACATTTATATAGTGGACTTCTCTTTAATCTACTATTATGCCTATAAATAGAATAAAAAGAGAATGTTACACATATCAAACAATGTTTAAGGAAATTTTTTCCCTTTGGGAGTATTAGTTGGTTTATAAACATTTTTAAATAGAAAAAATTTTGTTAAATTTGATGAGTTTTGATAGTGACACAATCATAACATGTGCACTAAGGATAGTTTGATTCATTGACTAATATGATGTATATATATATATATATATATATATTATTTTGGTGTAATTATAAAAAATAAAATTTTAATTTTAATTTAATTATACACATGAAACTTTAATTTTAATTTTAATTATATGCTTTTTTAATAAATAAATAAATATATTTATTTATTTATTTATTTATTGAATAAACATATTTATTTGGATTATAAAATGTTGTTACATTGACATTTAGTGGTTTATGAACACTAAATTAAAGTTCATGTCGCACATTGTACATCATCACTTTAATGACAATAAATAATGAAACTATTAGTTTGAACCTATTAATAATATTATAAAAATAGAGGGCCAAGTTATATTAAATTAAAGTCGAAGTATTAAATCTTAACTTTTAGTATAGGAGGACTAAAACCATAATTATACATATTCTTTTATCTAACAAGTTTTACATGAAATAAATCGGATTGAAAGTAGTAAAAAGTTATCATCCAAATCAATTAGATAATCCACCAAATCACTGATATTTTCTTTTTGAGAAGAAAAAACCTAAATAAAATATAATTGATTTAAACCCCAAATCAAAAGCCAAAATCTTAGGATTAAGCATACTTATGTAATAAATTTATAAAAGAATAATAAAAAATCATATATAATAAAGTTATGTGAGTGAATGTGATAGTGTTTTGGTTCCTGTTGGGTCTCTGATTTGCTCCTTCCATGTTCTGTGAGAACGAATTTTTTGCTTGGGTCGTGGGGATGTTACGACCTCATGGACGGTTATTGTTTTCAACCTTCAAAGTAGTGACATGTTTGATAAAACAATACTTGATGTTTGGTTAGAACTCTTTAATTGATCATATTAAAAAGTTTAATTGATCATATTACCTATTGAGAGAGCTTTAGAGCTGTTGGAAGATTGGTTTATGAAGGATTTTATGTGATAAATATTCAAGATTATTAATTGGATAATTTTAGTCTTTAAATAAGTATTTCAAGCTTATCAAAACACTGATTGCTAATCATGTCAAAGAGCCTATTTTGATCGACATTCTTCTTTAGTTGTATGGGGTGTGTTTAGACACTCCATGTTTAGGGATTTGGTATAGAGAGAAATTATATCAAATGAGATATAGAGGAAGAGTGATTTATACAATTGCGGGTTGTAATTATTCTTTGTGTAAAGGTAGATTAGGCTTAAGTCAATAGGTGATCCGAACAATTGGGAAATAAAATCATTCTTTCAGCAAAGCTATGCAGATGTAGGATTGTGGAATTTGAACTTCGTTAACAAATATCGTGTGTCAATTCTCTCTTTACTTATCTTTTTGACTCACTTGCGCTTTGAATTTATTTTGCAAACTCTCTTAATTTTGTCCAAAATCCGTTCCAACAGAAAATAAGACGAGGCTACTTTTTTAAAATGGCTATAAATCAAGTTTTGTTGTTTTACCAGTAGTACATACATCAATAGTGGAACAAAATACAAACCGAAGGTCCTTTCAATTTTAAATCCCATCACATGTACATATATTTTTTTTTAAAAATTATATAACAAATAAAAAAGATAAAGATACCCTTAAAATAATATTTATTGTTTTATAAAAATAATAGATTTTATGATAATTTCACAATTAAGTCAGCTTTAGTTTTCATTAAAAGTTTGTAAAACTTAAGATTTATTTGTCCAAAAAATATTTGCTGATAATGGATCAATGCAAGCATGCAACATCTCCTTAATTAATACAAATTATTAGTTATAATAATGTTTGCTATGACTTTGAAATTTGTTCATGACATAGATGACCTTTTTCTTTCTTTTTTTTTGAAATTTCAAAATTAGTGAACTTTATTGGGTGACATATAATTAATTGCAGTTAAATTTCATGATTAACAAAGAATATGATATATATATTGGGGGGTCTGAAATCATTCTTTTTTCACACCAAGTAACAATGATGTTGAGCACTTTGAAGACAACGTGAAATTACATTGTTTTTTGTTTCCCATGGTAATGTGTCTCATCACTAATCTGCATGGAATGTTATGCCCGGAATTTCGTTTTTAAGGATTAAAATTAAAATTAAAATTTTAAATGATTAAAGTGTAAATTCATGATTAGATTATATTATAATTTTATAAAATTTAGAGGAGTTTAGTATAATTGTATTGTTTTTGAAGGCTAAAATCACCGCCTATCCCGGTGTCTATTATTTTGTGATCAACCCCCAAATTTTATTCAGCTTTTTCATTAAATAAATATTTTACTTTATTTTGGCTTTTTTTTAAAAGAAAAAAATTAAAGCATATTTCATTTCGTTTTATAAAACATAAATATTAATCTTTTTAAAGTTTGTGGTTATTCCCTACAATAATATCATCTTCAGCGTTCGAATTAAAATTTTCTCCCTGAAAATGCAATATATCTTACTACTGCACTCAACAGTTGTTGGCGATTTGACTTATTAAGTTACATTCAAAAGTATAAGATTCATTTTCTAGATTGGTTAGATCTAATTAAGGTTTTCGGTAGTAATCTAAATTCGAATTTGATTCAATTTAACTTGATAATAAAAGGTCAAGAATCTAAAATCATTTAACTCGAATCAAAAAATAACTTGAATTCAAAACAACCTGAACTCGAAATGACTCAAACCCAAAATAATCTAAACAAGTAATCCAAAATGACTCAAACTCGAGTGTTAAACCCAAATAAAAAAAATTAAAATTACTGGTACAAAAAATGATCGACCTATAAACTCGACTAATAAACACAAATTATCTAAACCCAAAATCACTCAAAAATTTAAAATTTTAAATGACATAAACCTACCACTCGATTGACAGGTGCCTGTTTTTAGCTCATTAAGTGACCCAGGGCCACTAAATTGACAACAGTGAAATGCAACATTAACGTAAGATATCAATCAGCAATCACCAATAGACCTATTGACGAAAAAACCAATCTAGCAAGGAGCTGAAAAGTATGGGAAAGCTAATCTCCCTGTAAAAACAAAGATCAATTGCAGTAAAAGCTACTATAGAGTTGAATCAGGCCATATCTCATTTGGCTTGGAGCTAGTCATTGTGATGCTATGAAACAGAAGCCTAGCTAGGTCAAGTAGTGATCCTTTATGCACGGCACTTGGTTTGTGGCTTAACCTTCATCATATGAATCATTTAATCATATTCAAGTTTGGGAATATTTGTTGAACTGAATTTCACAAACAAACTTCCAAAGACATAATAAGTTAAAGAGGATTTTCAATAGGTGTATCTCTAGGGGATCATCAAAGCTTGGAAGTTTGTATTAAACCTTACTTACAAAAGTAGCAAACATTTTTTTCCCTTCACTTTTCCTTTTTGGACCCTATTTGTTTTTGGATATCGAAAACAACAATAATGCCAATGTATCCCCCAAAGATGTCATAGCTGTGATGAAATTGAGAGATTTTATTTTATTTTATTTTATTGGGTAAATTGTATTTATCGTCACTAAAATTATTAGTAAGTTTATGTTTTGGTCATTTAATTTTAAAAATTATAAAATGGTCATTAAACTATTTAAAAATTTTCTTTTAAGTCATTGTAGTATTCGAAAGTTTTTATTTAAATCACTGGGTTGTTAAGTCGTTTTTTTTTTAAAGCCTGGCTAGCAAGTTCCAAGCGATAATTCGACAATCGATACGGTAGATCAATACCCATCAACGAGTAGAAGAACATACCTTAAATCTAAGTCAATCTGACAGTCATTGTCGGAGATCAAAGAAGAAAGTTGTTTGGATTTTGGCCTACAGATTTGTGATGTTCAAAGCTATTTCATGAAAAAATTGATCTATAAAAGAAAAGGAGGAGAACTTTTGATTGGTACAGACGGTACAAACAGAGAAAGTCATACATCAACGATTTTAACAGCCTAGTAACTTAAATAACTTTCAAATAGTTCAATGATCATTTTATAACTTTTTTAAAATTGAATGATCAAAACGTAAATTTACTAATAATTTAGTGATGTTTAAGTATATTTCACCCTTTTTTTTTAGATTTAATTAGAACTAAAAACTTAACTCTATGCCTTTGGAAAAATCTCCTTAGCTATATACGGGTTGGCTCCTTTTGGGTTTTGCAATCGTTAGAGGGTAAACCACTACTACTAGTGATGCTTTTTATTGCTTTTGCTTGGCGCTTTTAGCAAATAAAGTTATTCCACCCACCCACACTCACACTCAGATAAAAATGTTCATGACTCAAATTTGGTCATGGCTTGCTTTGAAAATATATATATATATATATATATATATATATATATTTAGATTTAAATTTAATTTCACCTGACTGGACTGCCCACATATACATTTTAATTCAACGTCCATAAATCGGTCTAGTTTTAAAATAATTTAATAAATATGTTTCAAAGTAAAAATCATCTTGTCCTAACACGATTTAAGCTAAATTTATTAGATCATACAAATTATCTAACTCAACTCATGAACATATTTATTGTCGATGAGTTATGATATATAAATCTTTGTGAAAGTAAAATTTATCTTGTTCTAATACGATTTAAATCATATTTATTGGAACATGCAAGTATGGCATATATTTGGTAAAACTATGAACTATCTTGTTGTTTTACATGCTTTTGTTGACGGTAATCAACATGATTAGATGGGTTCATGTAATTTTACAAATTACGTAATACTATGTAGTGTAATTATTAAAGAGGAGATCAATCCCTATTCCCATTCATTACCATTAGGCATCGATCCATGATTGAAAGGGATGTTCCCTTGACCGGTTCAAATACAATCATATATCGAATAGTCATTAATTGAGGTGTCAATTTCTTTTACCATTAATCAAACACAAAATCTAGCACTAATAGATCGAATTTAATGAACTAATTGAATTTTAATTGTTCCATCATCATGTGATAAGATAAAATTTTAGTTTAAAACCTTAAATTTTTTTTTATTTATAGAAGGATATTCTAACTTTTGATACAATTTCATTTATCCTTTCATCTTCTCTATTAGTAGCTTATCTTCATTGATTCTCTACGTAATTTTGATATGTTCCACTATTAATAAGATAGCATTTTAAGCAAGAAAGAGTTTTCATCTTACACACGATCTCCCCAATAATAAATTAATCCAATCTTTCTCTCTGTTTAGAAATTTACATTCTGTAACATGTTATTCCTGAGTAATTGAAGTTGTCTAGAAATAAAAGTTGGTGCTTGCAATTTGGAATCCACCCTCAAAGATTTACAAATAAACGATGATAAGCAGTAGTATATACATAGTTTTACCTCATGCTTGGCATATTTATGAATGATTTTTCCTTGGTTTCATTGAATTTGATGCTCCTAATCCTTTAATTTCATGTTTTATACTCAGGAGAGCTTAGGATAACAAAAAGAGCAAGAAACATGCCACAAACGGACAAATTGAGACTAAATCAGTGTTTCACACGGCCTAGGCACTTTCACACTGGTTATTCACACGCCCGTGTGTGACACACGGGTAAACCACACGCCCGTGTGTCATGGCCGTGTCGACATTAAACCAAGCCAGAATTGCACACGGCCTGAGCACCTTCACATGGGCGTGGCACACGGCCGTGTCCCTGTCGAGCCCAAGTCTAAGTCTACTCGAAAAAGGCCACTTTGGAGGGTTTGGAACCATTATAAAGCCTATTTAAACACCTTAGAAGAGGATGAGAAGGGACGCACAGAATAGAAGACAAGAAATACTAAAGGATAGCCATCAGAATCACCTCGGAGGCAGGATCTACATCAAGACTGAAGATTTCCATCCAATTTCCTAGAAATTCTTTGGGTTTCTTTATGTTTTGTTATTTTCCAAACTTTGAGATGTTTTCCATTATTATTATGAACCAAACTCCCTAAATACCTAAGGGAGATGAAACCTAAGACGGAGCTTATTACTATTTGAGTTATATGATAAATACTTGTTCTTATTCTTTATTGTGAGTTTAACCCTTACTTTAATATTTCAGGATATTAATTCAGGTTTTTGATGTGCTTATTCAGTGGAGGAACAGTCTCTGTTTAAGAGTAGATCATTCATAATTAAGCGGAGTTGCATGCAATCCTAGAAATAGGACGACATAAATCTGCCGAATTAGAGTCAAATCTAATAAGGGAATACATAGATCGAGTTAATGCGATAATAGGAGTTTTAATTAGAAAGAGATTTCGATTAATTAACCTAGAGTCAGTTGTTTTTAGTCTTGAGAGGGATATTAAAATAAATCAGGGATTTCTACGGATTAAGTCAAGTGAATAAATCATCTAATTCAAAAGTAATAAGTGAAGTCTAGGTGGATTCTTCCTTGGGTATTGTCTTCTCCATCGGTTTTCCTAAAGTATTTTCCCATTTTATTCTCTGTCGTATTCTTAGTTAATTAGTTAATTAGTTTTAGTTTAAAAACACCCTTTAATTCTTAGGCTAGATAATAAAAAGATAGTAACTACTAGTACTTTTAGTCCTCGTGGATACGATATTTCCGGTCTCACCATAACTATATTACTATTCGATAGGTGCGCTTGCCTTAAGTCGAATTTTTAGTTAGTTTCACGACCATCAAACGATCTTTCTCCAATTAAGTGTTGGGACATATAAGAATTCCATCAAAACTTTTAGCAATACATAAGTAAATATGCTAAACCAATCTTTTATTAACCACTTCCAATTATTCCAATATTGTCTCAATGGCCTCTGCAATGGGCTTATTATTCTACTCGATGCTTCTTGATTATCAAATGCTTCCACGAAATAGTCATAAAGCTCATTCAGTTGATGAATGACACCCATTGAGTTGGGCTCCACTTCCTTGAAGATAACTCCAATTCTAGACTTCCAAATCACCCACAGAACGCAAGAAAGTAACGTGTAGAAACTTTTTACCTCTTCAGCTTTGATATCCTACATTTGAAGCCATTCAAAAATCCAATTTAAGAATGAATGCATGATCAATAATCGAAATTGTCAACAACGTAAAAGAGTAGTGGTTAATCTTGCTAACACTTCAATGTCCATTTGAAGCCATTAGAAAATCAAGAGTGAATGCATGAACAATAATCGAAATTGTCAACAACACAAGCGAGTAGTGGTTAATCTTGTTAACACTTCAATGATCAAGGTTCAAACTATTGATGTAATTTTCCCTCCCAATTCATAACTTGGTAAAAAAAAATTTTAAAAATTAATTTTATTAATTAATCAATTAAGTCAAATAACTTAATTAAATTTTAATTGGATCAAACACACCCTAACGATATGCTATTCCCTTCTTTTTGACTGAAAAATCTTCCTTGATGATTACACATTAAGTCATCAAAATGTACTAACTTGCTATTGGAAGTAATATTCTTTTAATAAAGGAGATGATAAGTTAGGATTATTAATTTAGTACTACCATACTTTGGAATAAAAATCTATATGTTAATATCACTTTAGTTACAATTAACTTCTAAAGATATACTATTCTGAAAAATAAATATATACTAACATTATAAAAATATTTTTTTTTATAATTACATCAATTTCAATAAAATTAATCATTATATGTATTAAATTGAAAAATTAATTCAATTCTAAGTAATTAACTATAATTAATCATAATAAAATTGATGAAAAACTCACAGATTAACACATTATGAGACTCGAACTTAAGATTTCAAAACTCACACGATTTCAACATAATCATTAAATTGTTTTAACAATGTAGTCACTATATTTAGGTTTCTTTAATTCTCTACCACTCGTTAACAAATTGTCTAGAGATTTAGTGAACAAATATCAATCGGTCACTCTCAAATGTCCAAACTTGTTTGCCATTATTGCAACCATTTTATTAGCAATCACTCTCATCCAACAAACATATCTCTCTTCATATATAGAATCAATTTTGACACGCACCATGCCAGCTTCTACCTTCCCCTGATATATATACATATAAATGGAACTTTCAAGGCTGTTATCGATGGCTTTGAAGGGTCTTATCTACAATTCTTCTTGTTCCCCTGTTTTAGGCAATAATGGAAGCTGATTTCATGATTATGGGGCATGAGAAAATTGAAAAACAAAACTTGATTCCTTTCGAAGTTGGACCCCCAATGCCCAAGGAATCAAATATGTTGGAGATAGACTTGCCAAGTCGTGAGTAGAGGTGTTTGTGAGCTGAGTTCATATTTCATCAAGTCAAATTTGGGTTATGTCGGATTTAATTTTTATCGAGCCTATGTATGATATTAGTACATTTTATATATGTCCAAGCTTGGCTTGCCCAAAATACAAGTTTAAAATTTTACTTTAATCTGTCTATATTTGTAAATGACTAATCCAATTCCATTTTAGACCCATCCATGTTTTTTAAAAATATATATTAATTTTAATTTAATATTTAATATTTAATATTTAGATTGTTTTTCTTTTATTAAAATTATAAATTTAGACAAGTTTAACATTTTTTAATATTTATATGGTATCTATCGTTTGAGTCTAACTTGACTGGCATGAGTATTGTTGCCAATGCAGGAGGATATAAGTTCGAGTGCGCTGAAACGCATTATCCTCCTATTTATAGGTTAGGGAGGGGCTAATAACTTAATTCAAAAAATTTAATTTACATCAAAATCATCTAAAACTAACATGAACACTTAAAAAAAAAAATGGGAACGGTGCACTTGCATGAGAATTTACATCTTACATAATCTAGCAACATCACAAAACACTAATCCACTAAACGTAAATCATGATAATATTATTGGTCTTATAAACAAGTTTATAAGTTAAAGCAAACAATTGACACAAATACGGTATTGTCTGAATGGGCATGGATGAATACCTTATTATATAAAGGTGTTTTTCGATCGAAGATATATATATATATATATATATATATATATATATATATATATAAAATATGGGGACAGTGCCACAGCTTCCAATATTCCTAATGAAACCATCTTTGACACTTTGGGTTAATATTTCAATCTCTTTCAATGGGGTTATTGGTTTCCCACTTCAACCACTTTTAGCAATCCACGTTCATGGGAGTGACAGTCTCCATTACCATTTTTTCTTTAAGTAGCACTAAGTGTGAAAGTAAAGGGGACAATGGGGGCACCCCCCCCCCAAGGATCACATCAAATGCCAAATATTGTCCAATTTAAAGGATCAAGTTGATCAAGCATAGCCAAAGCTCAATGGTTCAATATGTTTATTTGAGAAGATGGTAATGGAATCTTTTCAAAGGTGACAAAGAAGATACCTAGTTGGTCATTGTCAAGATACTCATCATATTTGGGGTTGGCGTGGGTCTAACAAAGAAGAATTCAGTGGGCGACATAGCTGTGGCCATTGGCTCTCTAGAAAGGGCTCAATTTCTAGGCATGATGCTGTATTCAAAACCCACTCGATGTTTTCTTGGCATTTTCGGTTACCATATAGATTAGGACTTCGAGAGGGCATGATTAGTCTTATCACATGCAGGGAACGAACTTAGCTTATACGATTGTTAAAAACACGACATGATACATTTAACGATGTTAATGTAATATGATGGACAACAAAAGATAATGTCAAGTGGCATCAATGCTATTGAAGACATTTGGAAATTGTATAAGTTCAAGCACCCGCGAAGCAAGGAAATTGAAGACAAAAGACAAAAGAATAATTTTTTTAAGGGTATTAATGATGATGGTTTTATGAACCACTAAACTAGACTACGATCACGCCTAAGGCAAGCGCACCTATCGAATGGTAGTATAGTCACGGTGAGTCTAGAGTATAGTATCCACAAGGGCTAAAAGTACTTGTACTAACTTCCTTTCTATTATTTAACCTAAAATATAAGAGATTTGTTTTAATCTAAAATTAACTAACTAATTAATTACTAAACACGACAGAGAGTGAAGAAAATGATTGAATAAACCAATATTAAAGACAATACCCAAGGAAGAATCCACCTAGACTTTACTTATTATTCCGATTCTTAATCTAACAATTTATTCACTTGTCTTGATCCGTAAAAATCCTTAAATTATGTTAATATCTCTTCCGAGACTAAGAACAACTAACTTTAGGTTGATTAATTGAAATTTCTTTCTAATTAAAACCCCTATTATCGCATTAACTCGATCTATGGATTCCCTTATTAGATTTGACTCTAATCCGGCATATTTATGTCGCCCTATTTCTAGGGTTGCATGCAACTCCGCTTAATTATGTGAGATCTACTCTTAAACAGGGACTTTTGCTCCACTAAATAAGCACATCAAACTTGGGATAATATCCTGAAAATATTAAGTCAGGAATTAATAACTCATAATTAAGAACAAAAACAAGTATTTATTATTAAATTCAGAACTTTAAATAACAAGATCCGTCTTAGGTTTCATCCTCCCTAGGTATTTAGGGAGTTTAGTTCATAATGTGAAAACATCTCAAAAATATGAAAACAACAAAACATAAAGAAACCCAAAAACTTCGAAAGAGAAATTGAATGGAAATTTTCAGTCTTGAAGGCAATCTTACTTTCGAGCTGAATCCGTTTGCGTTCTTCGAGTAATTCCTGTGTTCTACTCTACGTGTCTCCCCCTTAGATCCTCTCCTAGTGTGTTTAAATAGCCTTTGGAATGCCCAAAATAGCCTAAAATTAACCTTTTCCGAGTAGAATTAAAATAGGTATCGATAGGGACACGCCCGTGTGGCACGCCCGTGTGATGGTGCTCAGGCCGTGTGCAATTCTGCTATGGTTTTAAGTCGACATGGCCATGACACACGAGCGTGTTGATTACCCGTGTGGAAGTGTCTGGGTCGTGTGCAGCACTGAAATAAACCTATTTGTCCCTTTTTTGGCCTTTTTCTTGCACTTTTCGCTTTACTATACTCATCTGAATATAAAATATGAAATTAAAAGATTAGGAGCATCAAATTCACTAAATCTTATGATAAATCATCTAAAAATATGCCAAGTATGAAATTAAAATATGTTACTTTTGAGATTTATCAATTAACTTGTGATTTCTTAAAAATTAAAAGAGAATATATAAAGAATTTTTGGGTTGGTGGGGGAAGACTATTGCCAACCCCTCCCTCCGCCCCTAAGCTTAAGAGATGATTGTTATGATGGAGATAGTTAAAAATGTGGTTCTAATATTCCTACAAAAAATAATTATTTCTATCGTTAAAGTAGACAGATAAGCCTTGGCAGCCCCCTTAGCAAAAGGGTATAATAACCCTTTTAGTCTCTTTGAAATTTAATTATTCAATTTAATTCCTTTTTAACTCTTTATTTACATGAAAAAAAATTTGTATATTTGGCCTCTCCTAAACATTAATAATTCAATTACAACAACTATGGGCTAGGTCGGGTTGGGTTTATATGAATAGCATTAAAACCATACGTAGTCACTTAAATTCAGTCAAGTTCGAAATATGATATTCAAATTTTGCTCAAACCCACTCATATTTAAAATGGCTAACCCAAGTTCGTTTATTCCCACCCATGTTATTTTTTATTTTTCAAAAATATAATTATTTTATTTAAGGTTAAATTCTAAGAGTAGTTATTGTACTTATCTGTTTGTGCAGATTTAGTCCCTTTACTTTTATTTGCTCAAAATTGGTTCATCTACTTTTGAATTACTCCTTTTCAGTCCTTCTGTTAGCTTTTTCTGTCAACTATGTTTAAGAATTAGGTATAGTCGCAAATTTAACCCCTCAACCTTTACCGTTTTTGTCAATTTGCCCGCTACTTTCTTTCTTTTTTGCATTAATAGTAAAAAAAATTATAAAAATTTATAAAATTTTCCCAAACATTTGAACAAATTAAAGATAGAAAAAGAACCAAAACCTACTATTAATCACTACTACTAAAGATTTTAACTCGTAATTCTTATTCAACAATAAGTACAATGTATATTTGTAAAAAATCATGATGAATCTAAGCTTAGTGAATGATGTTGTGACTAGTCCCTCTTTTAGTGTATCTATATGACTTTGATGTATCCAAGAGAAATAGTAAATATATTTGCAAATAGCAAACTAGCTATCTATAAGATTCTAAATACTAAAATCTACTCTCTTGATTACCAATAAATTTTATTCGCTAAAACCTTCTACCAATTATGAATATTTACTTCATTAATTCCTTTTTTAAATTTTTAAAATTACATCTTAATATGATGGTAAATTTACCGTTGAGCTTTAGGGACTAATTTGCAAAATTTAGGGGACTTCTCT
The DNA here is from genome assembly GCA_025698465.1 of Gossypium longicalyx. Taxonomy (NCBI): domain Eukaryota; kingdom Viridiplantae; phylum Streptophyta; class Magnoliopsida; order Malvales; family Malvaceae; genus Gossypium; species Gossypium longicalyx. The sequence continues at coordinate 368,573 of CM047000.1, read as the reverse complement.
GTAAAAAATAATTTTGACTAACAATCTATTTATATGTTATAACGGTCCAAAAGCTCCTACAAATATAATAACTAGAAAAATAAGTCTATAAGGCCTAAATCTATTGCCCATTATGATATTGAGTTTTATTAATCCTTTTAATGACCCAAACTATATGGGCCCTATAAGGCTACCAAATGATTATTCATTATTTTCTTAGTAGTCCATTTTTCTATAATATTGTTTTGTTGATAAAAATATTGAATTTCCTTAGGGAGAGAATTTTTTTATAATGTTTCATAGTAAGAAATTTTATTTTGCTAAACATGTTTTCAGAGATTTTAAATTACATTATGTTCATCAAATGAATTCTTGTTTAATGTAAAAAAAAAAAAACATATTTTAATTTCATTGGTGATATTATAATGAACAAATAAATACTTAATTTCGTTATCTATTTGAGTTCAAGTAACTAAAGTTACTGAGTTAGTTGATCGAATATGTTAATATTTGGGTTTGAACAACTTGTTAGTTTAATCGAACGTTTTATGTATAAATATATTATTAATGTTTTGATATTAAATTACTTCTTCACTGAAAAAAAAAATTGTATCTGAAATGAGTTCAAATTTGAGTTTATGTATATAAATCATGTAAACCAGCTCGAAAACTAAATTAGAAAAAAAAAATCAGGGCATATTTGCTTATTTTTTAGGCTATTGCTTGGTGGTAAAGATGAATCTAAGAATAAAATTTGGAGTATGGCGACAATTTGAACTATGAGTTCAAATATTCAATTTGTTTTTTCTTTATACAAATTTAGAAAATATTTATATTTAAATTTTAAAATTATTATCCATTGCAAATTCGAAGTAGATGTATATAAATACACCATATATCTATTATATGAATCCACATTACTTATTTGAATAACAAAGGTGGATTTAAAAATTTGAACCTACCTTATAACTCATTATTTTATGTATATATAAAAATGAAGTTTAGCAGATTTGAATTTAGATTTTTGTGATTTCGGATATCAAAAAAAATTATTGGAAATTTTGAAATGGGATAAATTTGATTTTGTACAGTATTATACATGAACTTTTATTTGTGTAATTTTATATATGAAATTTTAATTTGATTCTGTTTTTACAAATCACTAAAAACATTATTGAATTAGTGTCATTTTATGTTGATATATCGCATATACAAATAATTATATTAATCCAATATAAAAATAAATGTATGTGTTCATTTCTTTAAATGTGAACAATTGAAAAAAAATCAAAGTTTCATATGTACATATAAACCACAATTCAAGTTTTATGCATATATTAATTGCAACAGATTAAAATTCATATATCAAAATGCACATTGGATCAAAATTCGTGTATAATTTTGAAATTTATCTCTGTTAAAATTAGTTTTTTTTTTTTTACATATTCAAATATTTGATATGGATAATAGTATTTGATTTAAACTCAAATATGCATAGTAATGCTAGAATCATTTGTGGATAATAAATAAGTTAAGATTTTTATATAGATTTACCGATTCAAATTTAAATAGTTTCAATTTGGGTTTTGAAACAATTGTTCTCACGTTAAGGTTTGAATTTCTTTTAATCTAATTTAGGCCTTAAACTTGATAATTATTCCTACATTAGGGTCTGAAAATTTTTTATCTAAGTAAAGCTCTGAACTTATTTTTATTCAAGTTATTTATTGAAAGCTCTAAAATTCAAACCCCAATATAAAAAGACAGTTGCCAAATTCAAACCCAATATAAAAACAATTACCTTATTCAATCCTCAATTAATGATTTAATCCAATTCAAGCAATAAAGATATCTTACTCGCTAACATTCCGTAACCTATATGCCAATATCAAAATGGTCACGCCATTGTTTCTGCGGTTTTGACTTTGGGTGTAGGCTGCAGTGCATGCAATGTTGTTAGCTTTACATGCAAACAGGAAAGCAGGCCTGGCCATCTTTTTTTCGGCATGGAAAATCCCAACCATTTTGCCTTCTTCATGAAAAATAAACAAAACTGAGTTTTTGGACCACAAATCAGCCACAACGCCAATAAACCAAAAGATACTAGCAGTAGATTTTCGCATGCCAATGGCGAAGACGATATGTCATATGCCAAAACCCTTAGTTCACCACCCTATTTTTGTCTACTGTCGGAAGCCCTAGATGCTATTGTTTGGACACTACTGCCCTTTTTTCTTTTTCGGGTTAATTTCATTAGACATCCCTAAATTATTACTTTGATTCTAAATTAGTCATAAATGTCAAAAACGTTCTAATTGAGTTCTCAAAGTTATGGGTGATTTCGGTTCAGTCTAGTCGGATTTTTGGATTTTTTAAACCGTCCATGATAATTTGATTTGATTTGTTATGTTCTCTATATTAATTTTGAGTTTTAAGGTTTTTTTTTAAAAAAAAACTTATTTTTGACAAAAATGAGCTATCTTTTTATAATTTTTAGATATTATTTGTTATTGTTTCAAAATCCTTTTGATAAATATTTTTATAAAAATTTAATTTTTCAAATAAATAAAAATTTTCAATAACTCTCACATAGTTTTTTTTTAAATAATTTTATGTAGAATTTTAAAGTGATTTTTATTTAAATAGAAAATATTTGCTTTTACATTATAAAATTTAAATAAAAATAGAATTCAATTCGATTTGAGTAATTGTTATTTTTTAACTTATATTTTATAAATTGTTCAAACACTTCGGTTCTGGCCGATTTTTGATTTCTCACTTTTTTCTTGCTCAACCCTCCTCAAAATATTAGTTTTGCATCAGTCAAATCCTTCCATTAGTCTAGCCATTAAATGCTAGTTTGATTCTAACATGAACCATATTATAAAACATGTGTGCACCTACCGTATAAATAACTTGAATCTAACATGTTAAAAAATTAAACAATATTACTAAAACTCATGAATGCAATATCTGTCTTAACACATCAGATCCAAACAATTCTTTCCATCATACATTTTAAACATGCTCCATGCAAGAATTAAGGTAGCAGTAAAAGCTTAAGCTAATAGTGAGACAATCGGAAAATACTTGATCAATATTTATACTTTAAAAATTCAATAAATACTTTTAAATTAAGAATCGAATCTAATCATTTTTCAAGGATGTCAGTGAAATCAACCACTTCTTTTCACCCTTCCTCATCACACGATAAGGATAAATAGGGACCAAAGGTCCAAAACCCATCTTTTATTATTGCAGTTTTGGATTCAATAATTAAGGAAGTTTCCATAACAAAAAATAGTAGCAACTGTGGCAATTGAGGATCAGTGAGTATCCCAAAAACACTAAGTTTAGCTTTGGTCAGCTAATGGGCCTTTTTCGTTTTACTCAAATTATACAGCTATATGCCTATATATATTTATATATATGCGCAGCTAAGATGATATATCTCCAGTATCACAAAACATGTTGACAATAGCAAACACAATATTTTCTTTTCTGATTTGGTATTTGAGTGTACATGAGTTTCTTTTCTTCCACTTTAGCATATGAGTTTGGATCTCATATTCATTTTAGTACTTAAGCTTTTTCGGTTTGATATTTAAGAGTTTTTTTTTTAAATTAAGCACCTCAGTTTAGCTTCAATGTTTTATTTAATATTTGAGTTTTTTTCTTAAATAAATATTTATATTTTTGTCCTCTAAAGTATTCATTAAACTATATAATAATATTTAGTCTAGGTATGAAATTAAACACTAAAATCAAATTTAAATACCAATTAAATATTAAAATTAAACTCATTATAACTTAGATTATTATTGATGGATAATCATTAATCCATTAATGGGTCTTGCCCACTAATTTAAGACAACTAAAAGACATTAAAACACACGTTCAAATCAAAATCAAATATTACATAGTCTAATAATTTTAAAAGAAAAACTTATGTGAATTTTAAAGTAAAAAGATATTTAAATACAATCAACATAGAGTTAGAAATTGATATATAAGTACTTCAAGAACCTCTGTGAACAGATAATATTTTGATTTTAGTGACTTAGTGGGGGCAATGGAAGTCTTATCAATGAAAAATTAGGTACCATATTCTCCGGATGCATCTAATTTAGGATAATGAGAGTCGATTCCAAGTGTCAATGTGCAATGAAAGCATGCGGCAGCCCACATGTGAATGTCAATTCACTATCGGGTCAATGTTAAAAAAAGTATTCCATATCCCACCAAATATTAATCACTACATATCAATTTAATTTCCTCTTCAAATCCATTCATAATATTTTAGAAAAATATCAATTTATAGTATGTTTTAATTTAAGTTTCGGGTTTATTGTTTTATAAGGGTTTTTTTTATCTTTTTCGAATATGGTTTTAAAGTATTATTTAATTAGAGTTGATAAATTTTTTAATGATTCGATATTATTCTTAAACAGAATTTTAAATTATGATTTTGTGAAAAATTTAAATCCTTCAAATAACGGATTCAACATAATAAGAACATCTCATCGAGACGAACTGTGTGTAGAGCATGTTTATCTACCAAAGAATTGTAAACATTTGTGCTAAGTAGGGTTGAGCTCATACCCTATAGAATATAGGAAATTGTGGGCAACAACTATATCACCATCAATTGAGAAAATATTAATTCATCGAGGGGTCAATCAATTAAGAGCAACTAATGTTTCAAGAATTTCTCTCAAAAAAGTCAAAAATTCTTCAATAATTACAATTGAGAACAATTGAAATCTTGATTAATTGATTGATGGTAAATAGTTATAAATATGCCGAATTTTCTATTTTCATTTGTCAATGAATTAAATTGATAAAATTATCATAAATTAATTCTAGGCTACATAATCAATTAAGTATGGCAGCTTTATAGCTAGGGAAATGGCCTTGGGATCTAAAATTAACTAATAATAAATATTTCGTGTTACTAAGGTTACGATAGGTGGGGGGCACTACGCCCTCTAAGTTAATTTTCCTTTTTCTTTTGAAAGGTCTTTTCATACAATGCCTTTCTCTTTAATTGAATTTTGCTAATAAATGAGGTTAGTAAATTAATTAATACAATATTTTATAACAATAATATTGGGTTATCCAAAATATAATATTGTACTAAATTTAGTAATAAGAAAGGATTATATGAAACTGTGATTTTATGTTATTCATGTACCTTTCCAATAAGGGAATGACAAATCAGATTTTTCTTCCTGATTTTTAGCAATTTTTAAGAGGAAAAAACTATAAATCAAGAAAAAAAATTTGATTTGTCATTCTCCTATTAGAAAGAGATAAGAATAACATGGAATCACAGTTTGATACAATCCCTTCTCATTTAATAATAGAAATTTTATTTATAATTTTTGTACCAAAAAGAATTATTTATATTTTTCGAAGATGAAAGTATATATTATTAAATATAGTAATCTTAAAACGACACTTGTTTGCAAAATCATGTATTAATTTACTCTTTATGTTATTATTTGAAACTTGAAGTATGCAATTATCTTATATACGGCACTAGTTTATTATTTCTTAAGAGATTATAAATACTTTTTTTAGAGCAATGAAATTATAAATACAATTATAGGTATATGATTATAATTAGAATCAATTATTATAATTTATGATGAAATTAAAATTAATATAGATAGAACTCATATTACAATATGCATATATCAAGTATGGAAAGTGATTTTATATTGGGATGAAAATCAATCTAATCTATAGCATTTGGATGATTTTTTGAAATATAAGTTGAGAAATCGTGGTTACTCCAATGAAAGTTAATTTTATTTTTTATTAATTTATAATTAATTAAATTAATTTTAATTTTTTATTATGCAAAATAGTGAAAATATCTTAAAATTTTATATAATGATTATTTTAAAAAAAATACTACATAAGAGTTTTAATTATTTTTATTTACTTGAAATTAATCATTTTAAAATTATTTATAAGCCAAAAATCCATTAAATAAAGCTTACTTTTTCAAAATAAGTCCAAAAATTTAAAACACAAAATTTGTATAGAAAATGAAAAAAACAAACCCAATTATTATAAATAGTTTGAAAATTTTAAAAAACTCGATCAAATTAAACTATACTCACCTGTAACTTTTATTATATTTAATTTTTTCCAAGGAAAAAAACAAAAATAATGGAGGAATAAATCTTAGTAAATTGTGCTTTGATAATAAGAAACAATTTAATTTAGCTTAATTATTTTTGCCATTATAGTAATTTCTTGTAGTAATCTAGCAAGCAAAGTTTTCAATAATGACCTAATTGCAACAAGGAGCACTATGAAAATAAGAGAGTAATTACCCACGCCTAATACTATTTTAAATTCTTCCATTGAAATAATCATTTATAAGTTCAAAAAAAAAAAAGTAATTAGGTGGTGAAAATTACAGCAAACTAGGTAAAAAAAATTGTCAATTTTTTGCCAAATTTTAGCTTAATGACAAACAGATCTAGTAAAGTAAATTGCAATCCTATCTTTCATGCTAATGGAAATGATTCAACATCCACAATTGTCAAGCAAAACCAACCTTTTTATTTTTATTTTACTATCAAATATTATTATTCGGTAAATATTTAATGCACCGTTGGTCAATATATACATTTTATACATCATTCGTGGATAATAAGATGATACTTCATCATTCATGAAATAAAAAATAGTACATCACTTAGAAATAAATATTAATAATTTTATTTAAATATAAATATGAAACTCGAAATTCGATATAAAGCCTAAATTCTAAACCGTAAACTCTAAACCAGATAAAATTATAATAATTACAATTAATATTTAATTATACTTAAATAAAGTTATTATTTATTTATAAGTCCTCCATTATTTGTTATTGTACCCAATAATAATGTGTTGTGTTATTATTTACTAACGGTATATGGAATTGATACATTAATCTTACATAAATAATAATTATTATTATACAAAACATTGGACTTATTCTAGTTAACATGGTTTTCCCAATTACTTGGGAGTTAAATTTTTAGGCTTTTTTTTTATTTTTTTTTCTTGTCATGTAAGGAATTGGTAGATGGAACAGTGTAGGTAAGGGAAATTGGTAAAATAGATACGTAATCTTGGGAAAAGGATTAGCGTTGAAGGTTGGGTATGGTGATCCCAGTCTCAAACCTATTGATTATCAACGCATTGCTCGAGCTGCTCACTATGTACCAACTGGAGGACAAATTGGGAATGATTCTCTCAGGAACCTCCCTTAGACGATTAACAATCGACTCAATACTAATATGAAAAAATAAATTGACTATTTAATTAAAATCAATTAACTATTTCTAATGAACTTCATATGTGTTTAATTCAATTAATTCATATCTTCACTAATGTAATATTTAACAAATTTCAATATTTATAATCATTCCCCTATTATCTTTAGCAATGTGACCCTTTTTTTATTTTTTTATTTTTATTTTTTGAGAAAAATGCACAAGGAGATGATGCTTCTAGGTCAAGTAGGCTATAAATGCATTAATTCCCCAATAATATTTTCTCATCTTCTTCTATAAAACTCCACGAATCTTTTATTACATTTTTTTCCCTACGATCCAATTATTATTATTATTATTATTATTATTATTATTATTATTATTATTATTATTATTATTATTATTAGATTTAAGCATCAACACTGAGGACAATGCTAGCTATTATTCAGTTTATGATCATAAAGAATCATCATGTTCTGAACCCTTCCATAATCCCTCCGAGAAATAACAAACATTTATGTTTATTTTATAGTTTAAGAAAATTAGTTTTTCTCGGATTATTTTTCAAGTTCGAATCTAAATTCTTTTCTTAGACATATAATATGTATGACCACTACCTTCAACACTTTTTGATTACATAGATTAATATTTGATATTCTAACAATTTATAATTATACATACCATTAGTAAATTAAATAATATGAAAATGAAATTAATTTAGTTGTTTTTCAAATAATGACTCATCATCTAATTTACTAGTAAACTATGGAATTGTAAATTATTATTGCATCAAATATAAATATTACATATATATATATATTATTTTTTTATCTGAAACTCTTTTGTATCTAGTAATCACATTAGACATCTACTAAATCAGAAATTAAATCAGGTCAGATTCTAAACGAGGAGCAAAGCTAGTATCGGATAAATCTAGAAGGCTAGCAAAACAGAAGCATCTCTATAGATATCCATTTAACACCTTGCGTACCTTAGCCTACTATCATTAGTCTCAAACTAAATATAAACATAAATCACATGCATATATATAATTTGCAATGGAGGGTCACACCCATGCACGTCCTATTCAAGTAGCTTATATATATAAATGCTAAATATTTGTGAATATATATGCATAAATACATATACATTCTCAAAAATTATATATTTAATGCAATGTATAATCCTATGCCTAAAACCTAATATTTCTTTTCTCGTCCCATTTTCTTTGCAACCAAACAGATTCAAGAAAGCATACACATTCACATGTTGCACTAAGGACACTCAAATCAAAAAAACATAATATATATATATATATATATATTTATGTAAAGCCATTGAAAATCTGGATTTAAATTAAAAAAAAAAAAAAAAACATCCTCCATTATCATATGGATTCTATTTTCATTTAAATTATGAGCTTTCCAAGTTTTGGTAGATGATAACATATTTGGAGAGACAAATGCTCGTTAAAATCAAGACCTTGGATGTGGGAAGAATTGCGTACCGGCGATAAAAGCATTGATCGGAGCTGGGTAGACCGAAGGATCGAGCATGTTCGTGCCTATATTACTTGAAGTAGCCACGGCTGTCGTCGTCGTATCGGCCATGAGATTAAGTTGCTGTTGTTGTTGAGAGTTTTCTCTGCTGCCACCGCCGCCACCGGTGTAACGAGATTCAGGTCCTTGGTCATAGAGTATACCTTTAAACACATGTCCGGCAATGTTCACCGCCGTTTGATAAGCGAATTCTTCATCAACATCGTCCATAGCACTTACTTTCACGCACCGGAACACTGCTTGTGAGCTCACTTCCGGTGGGAATTGCCCCAGTTCCAACCCTAATATATATATAAAGAAAAAGCAGACCTTAATAAATAAATAAATAAAACAGGAACCCGAATATTATGGAAATTCTTAGTCAGTTTTACCATCAAATAGTGGCTGAAATAATGGAATTTAAAATTTAAAAAAAAAAAACAGGTGGGGATGGTGAGCTTTTGTCTACAAAAATATCACCATTTTAGACCATTCTCAAGGTTTCTTTTTTACCTGAAGTGGTGGTTGTGGTGGTGGGTGATAAACGAGTACAAGCAAGTGAAGGAACGGCTGTTACAACAACACCACCACCTTGATTCTCTTTCTGTCTTTTAGGGATCTCACCACGAAACTGATGTTGTTCTTGTTGTTGTTGTAAAGTTGCAAGTTGTTGTTGTCGTTCACGTCTTTTAGCAGCAGGAACCCAAGTACTTTTAACATGTGTTTGACACTGAAACCCTCGGCTTTTACAACAAGTTCTACACCTTAAATGTAGACAATCTTTCTTAGCTTGGTTACCACAATCTTGACAATTTATTCCTCCTTGTCTTAACCTTGAAGATGATGATTCATCGGATAAATTAAACCCACCACCGATAGTTCTTCGACTAGGACCCGTCCCAAACGGGTAGGTGCTGCTCACCACGTTTGCTTGCTGCGGTTGCTGATAATAGTACTGCGGCCATATCTCGAACCCTTTGTTGTTACTGTTGTAGATCTCTTCGTTTCTATATAAATGTAAGCTTTCTTCTTTATCTTCTTGTTTGTTTCCAGTTAAATAGAAGAAACCAGCCATTTGTTGGATACAAAATCTATCAATTTGGACCCAAAATCCATAGCAAAACACACTATCAAATACCCCTTTCAGACCCACCCAAGATCAACTAGTGGGTTTTTATGGGGGGATTTAAACAACAACTGTTGGGGTTTGGGTTTTGACCTGATCTTTCTTTGTTTTGTTTCTGGTTCTGTCTGAAAACTCTGAATTAGTTGAATTTTAAGTACAAAGGACCTGTTTTTTTTTGGTTCTTCTAGGATGTTTTTTGAGGTTAAAAATATGATTTCTCTTTTAGGGTAGAAATAAAATAAAGAAAAACGAGGAAGGTTTTTTTTTTGGCTTTCTCTATCACTTCAATTTACCCACCAATAATGGCACGGAATTTAAGCCACTGCAACGCCGCCATGAGAACTGCCCTCCGCCCTCTGCTACACCCTTACCTCATTTATGACAAAAACCAGCTCCCTCTCTCTCTCTCTTCCTAAATTATAACCAAATATATATATATGATTTTGATTTTAATTTCTCTTAATCTATTTATACTATATTTAATCATTTTAATTAATATTAAAAATTTTTAAGTTTTGATCATTTAACTTTAAAATTTTATAAAATGGTTACTTAATTATTCAAAAGTTTTCATTTAAATCACTAAACTATTCAAAAGTTTTTATTTTTAAATCATTGGACTATTAAGTTTTTTTTTTTTAAAGTCAAGCTAGCAAGTTGCAAACGACGATTTGTCGATCTGACTGGCGGATCAGTACCCATCAATGAATAGAATAACATACCTTAGATCCAAGTCGATTAAATGGTCAGTGTTGGAAATTAAAGAAGAAAATTGTTTAGATTTTGATTCTCAGATTCATGACATTCAAAGTTGTTTCATGAGAAAAAATCACACTGTAGAAAAGAAGAGAAAGGAGAGTTTTCAATTGGTACATGTGATGCAAATAGATAAGGCCATACAACAATGATTTTAACATCTCAGTAACTTAAATGAAAACTTTCAAATAGTTCAATGACCATTTTTGTAACTTTTTGAAGTTGCGTGACTAAAACGTAAACTTACTAGTAGTTCAATAACCTTAGGTGTAATTTACCCTTAATATTATTATGATGACATTTTTGTCTTTTTCATACATTTATATCATTTTCAAATAAAAGAATTAAAAATTACAAATCCTCAAATTGAACATGTATTTAATAGTATTAAAATACAAATTTGTTACCACTCCACCTATTTTTATTATTAAATAAATTTTAAAAGAAAATATTTTTAACATATAATATTTTATTTCGCTCACATCATGGGTGTAGCAAAATCTAGTTTTAATAACATTATCAACACTGTCGATATAGCCTTAGTTTAATTGACACTGTTGTTATTGCAATAAATAAGTTAGTTGTTGTTGTTACAATAAAAAAGAGGATGTGAGTTTAAGCGTGTTTATGTACGTATTATCATCTGATTTAAGAGTTTAGAAGAGATTATAAATAATAATAATAATTGTGTAAGAAAAAAAACTATCTACGAAAAGAATCCATGTTACCATTTTAAAGCGGTAGTTAATCGCCTTATAAATTTGGAGCTACTAATAATATTATGTCTAATTATTAATTTTATTATCCCTCTACGGTACGAAAGTTAAGAAGTTAAATCTTTTTACGTTAATTTATTAAAATTTGTTTTTACGAAAAATTTAAAAGTTAGTCTAATAATTAATTTTTGTCAATTTTTTGCATATAAATAGTTGAATTATTAATTTTTGAGTCAAAATTTTAAGGATAATGTTTAATATTGTTACTCAATTGAATTAATTTTTTTAGTTTTTGTAATATGAGAATCGAATTCCGAACAAGTTAGAACTAGATCAATATTTTTATAAAAATTGAAAAACTTAAATTAAAGAAGAATTAGATCTGAAATTTAAGACTTAAGAGGGACTAAAAAAGAAATTAGACCATGATAAACATGTAAGAACATGAATCTGTTCCAGTGGGCAGTTCTCTACAGTTTCTCTTCCAGTTTCAATGAATCTAATCAAATAAAGGTTTGAATCTCCCCCGTTGAACTTTCATCTTATGGTTCAGGTTTATCCACGTGGCACGTCATCAATTATTCGTCCTTTTAGCGGAAAACCCGCATGTACTTTTCTGACTTTTCCTGTAATTAAGATTTGATTTTTCCTTTATACTATTTTTAAATTGATACTCATACACATAGATTATGAATCATTTAATTATTACAATATATTTCAACATATTACTTTTATTAAATTAAAAAAAATTATTAAATATATATTTATTGAAAAGGGGTAAATTACGCCTAAAGTCACTAAATTATTACTAATTTTTTTATTATTTAACCTCAATAAGTTACAAAATGATCACTGAATTATTCGAAAGTTTCTATTTGAGTCACTAAGCTGTTAAGTTTTTTTTTTCTTAAATCTAGCTGCCAAGCTTCAAACAATGATTCAATGATCGATACGGAGTAGAAGAATATACCTAATACATTAGATCCAAGTCAATCTAACTATCAATGTTAGAGAAGAAAATTATTTGGATTTTGATTCGCAAATTCGTAATGTTCAAAGTTGTTTCATAAAAAAAAATTGTAGAAGAGAATGGGAATGAGAGCTTTCGATTAGTGCGAGAGGTGAGAATAGAGAATGCCATACAACAACCAATAACTCAAATGAAAACTTTTTAGTAGTTCTGTGACCATTTTATAACCTTTTAAAATTAAGTGATCAAAACATAAACTTATTAATAATTTAGTAACCTCGGGTATAGTTTACCCTAAAAATTATAAATAAATTATAAAATTTTTAAAAGAATTCAGGCGATGGTTTGATGCAAGGAATGCCATGCCATTACACCTTATCAAAATCTAAGTTTAAATGCCAAATTGAGAAAAGAAAAAAAAGTTGCCACGTTTTGAGATTAATGTTAACAAAAAAAAAAGAAAAAGTTAAGGAGCAAAGCGGAAAACATTAAAAAGTCCAGGGACTAAATGTTAATTTATCCCAAAAACAATAAATCATTTTGGTGACTATTTTTTTTTTTCTCCCACCTGTCTCCTGAGGGAATTTGTTTTCTTTCGTCAATCTCTTTATTCTTACTTATTCCAAAAATTTCTTCATGTAAATCATTATATGGAAATCACATTTTTCATAATGAATCTTGCTTCTAAATCTTTGAATCAATAATGTCAATTTAGAATACAAGTCTTTTCACAAAATTAATTTTTATATTTTAATTATTTTTATTAAAGAATACATGCATAACACAATGAAATAATGTTTGAATTTTCGTTATTCTTCATGTTATTATTTTCATGTCACATGACACACCTTAAATTTAATAAAATATTATTTCTAGGTTCACATTCAGTCAACCTAGACACGAATTTAAATATATAAATTAATCCTTTTAATATCTCGTAAATTTTGTATTCTTATAATCATTTTTTAATTCATATTCAGGGTTTGTGATTGTTCCTTCTAACAATATCATTTCTAAGATTTTGACCTGCATTTTTTTTTAAAAACGTAATGTGCCTTACCATACATACAATACTTGATATTAATATTTCATTACTTCTAACAATATCCCATTCGAGCATAAGATAAATAAAAAACTATTTAGCAATTTTTTTTTTTATTTTGAGAGGTAAATTCATTAATTTATGGAATGAATGGAATTGTACAACTCAAAGGAAAAATAACAACACTTGGTCATCCTAGATGGTGAATGACGAGTTTCATCAACACAACAAAGGTTTTAGCCTCAGCATCAATAGAACATTATGACAAGTTGCAATTGGCTTTGTCACAACTCAAGCACGACATTTCTGAAGTGATTGCAAGCACTTAATACGATAAAAAAATCATCCCTAAAATCATTTGGAGAAGGAAAACTACATGCATAAACAATACTAAAAAACGTGCTACAAAAATAGACTGAAAATTAATTATTATTAAATCAACAATCAATTAAACAAAAAATCAATAATCTAAACAATTCAAAATCCGGTTATTAAAACATTGCTTTCAATATCATTAATTCACATTACTTTAGGGAAAAACAAATACGTGTGATCATTGTTCAACCTATTATTAATACACTTTTTCTTTATCATATAAGTAAACAACTTGTGAAAAAGCAACCAAAGACAATTTTGTTGCTAACTAAAATTATTCTTGTTACTTCTACATCCACATTTAATTTCATTTTCATATCATACGTGTATTTTATAAGATGTCAATGGAATTTAATGATATAATTTTTTCCATACATGCTCATTATATACACTTCTCACTCTCACATCTTGCTATATATGGCTTATAAATTTCAATACAAAATTAAAGCTTTCAAAAATTTTAAAAATTTTAAGTTCGAGTTATTAGTCTTATATAAATATACAAATTCTTTTCAAAAGTGAAGTCAAAAAATTATTTTAAAGGTAGAGATGAATAGTAAATTTTGGAAGAGTCAAAGTACAGATTTTACCATTATATTAATTTATAACTTCATAAAATTTGAAGGGGCTAAATAGTAGATTTACCATTTTGGGCTTATCTCGGCTCCCAATTCTCTTCTAGATTTATTTTGGTTAATTAATCATTCATTTCAGTACTTATAATTATTTGTTTTTTTTTTTAAAAGGGTTAGCTAGATATATTATATTTTGTTTGTTTTATAGTTTAAATTTAAATGAAAAATATTTAGTACACCGTAAATAGATTTTTTAGACCCCGTGAATAAGGTTATAAGGATAACACATGTCCTATTTAGGGTGTACTAAAAAATAATAATTAAAAATTAAAAAAGGGTATGTATCAGTATTTGAACTCTATTTACGAAATTAAAATATGAAATAAATAAAAATTTGTCACTATTTCTTAATTCCGCTTGTGAAGTAAAAAAATTGTATTTCTAGTGGATGAAATAATTACCTATTAAAAATTTGATAAATAAAGTATAGATAACTTGTAGAGTTTTATTTTAACTCCATTATCAATGTACTTAATAATAATCTATAATTATGATGTAATTTTAATTTTTTGTTTAAGAAAACTTTTTCCCCTTTAGGATAATTTCGGTACAAAATTTAAACTATGACCCATATTTTAAATTAATCTTTAAATTTTAAAATGTTCTAATTATATTCTTAAATTATTGATGTTATATCAATTAGGTCCTTCAATTATTAAAACCGTTAATTTAACCATTAAATCATAATATGTCAAATCTTACATGACATAATTTAATATAAAAATTTTGAAGAAAAATAAAACGTTATCCCATAACTTTTAAAAGCATAAAGTAAAATCAATAAAAGAGAGAGTGAGCGGTAAAGCTTTCGTAAAAAGCCTTAAAAAATTTAAAAATCAAAATTTTTACAATATTCATTTTTCTTTAAACTTTTCATTTTAAATTATATCACATAAGATTTGACATCTCATTTAATGGTTAAACTAATAATTTTAGTAACGAAATGACCATATTGATAGGATTTCGATAATTTAATAATATAATTAGAATCTTTTAAAGTCTCATGCCGAATTTAAAATAAATAAATAAAATAAAATAATAATGCCTAAGTAACTAGAAACAATCACGTGGAAACGGCGTGAAATTAGCGGCCCTAATTATTGGATTTAAAACTAATTAAGTATATTATATTAATATTAATATGAATGATTAAGAAAAAAAGGTACGGACGGCGGCTTTTGTCCCCCAATCGTACACCATAGCCGCTTCACTAAACAGGCTTTTCCCATGCCTAATCAAACCTTTTTTTACCTTTCTATATAATTAAGTTAAAATAATAATTTCTATTAGCATTTGACAAAAATTTAACATCCTAAAATGTTTCCTATTTTTCTAATATTTAAGGCTTAAAATAGATGTGTTTATAGTTGGGGTTATTTGTCTAAATTCAAAGCTTCGTGCAATATTTGAAAAGGTATGGATGATAATATCAAGTTCGAAAAATGGACTTAGGTAAAAAAAAATTATATTTAATTAGGTTTAATTACACTTGTAGTCGCTCAAATATTTGTAAGTTTTTTTTGTTATTCAACTCTGAAAAGTTACAAAATAGTTATTCAATTATTTAAAATTTTCTTTTTTTGTCACTAATTATTAAATGGCGATGACATGTGAGCTTTTAAATTTGGCATAATAATAACATTAACCCTCAACATTTATACATTGTGTTAATTTAGTATTAATTCTAAAAAAATTAACCTTTAATGTTTACACATTGTGTAATTTGGCTTCTTTTTTTTTGTGATCCCTTCACCTAAAAACCTAAGATAAATAAAATAAATCTATCAACTAAATTTGATTGAAAATATACAAAAAATAGAAACACCTAAAAATCCAAGATAATAATTTTCAACTTTTCTCATTTTCTTAAAACCAAATCCTTAATGTCACAAAAAAAGAGAGCAAATTACACAGTGTGTAAATGTTAAGAGTTAATTTTTTTTGAATTAAGACTAAATTGAAAAAATGTATAAATATTAAGGGTTAAAATTACTATTATGCCAATTTTAAAAGTTGTCAAGTTATCTCTTCGTTAGTAATTTAATTGCAGATGACCGAGAAAAGAAAATTCTGAATTATTGCGTGACCAAAAAAGAAAATGTTTAATAGATGGGTGATCATTCTGTAACTTTTCATAGTTGAGTAACAAAAAAAAATCCTAATAATTGGGTGATTACTAATGTAGTTTACCCTTCAAAATATAAGTCAAGTTCAAGCTCCAATATTTAAAACCCGACCATAAGTCGGTTTTGCCCATTTTCAAGTTCATAATACTAGTGTATTTCAAAGACCACAAGGAGCATATTCGTTTACCAACCGTCAATTAACTATTTTATTTTTAATTAGTAATAATATAAAATTTTAATATTTATATTTTAATTAATTTAAATTAATTAGAGAAAAATAATTATGACACAGATATGATATCATCATTTTCATCATGATAATTTTAATTTTGACCCACAATAATTTTAACTTGACACCTATCACTTTATGATTGATTCGTAAATTTTCTTCATCTACGATATATAATTTTAATATTTATCTATTAAAATAGTAATCAATATATTGTAAGTTGATTGTAATTAGGGGCCCGAGACAATGATTAATCCCAATTTTTTTTTCTTTTTCTTATTTGACTCTACTTTCCTTTGTTAGCTTCTTGTCTTCATTTTCTAATACTTGATTAGATAGTTAATTATTTGATTATGTAAATATGAAACATGGAGCTCCTAACTTCGATGAAAAAAATTGGGGGCTGATCTCTTTGGTCATTTTTAAACCCTAAATTGCTTTTTTTTTTTTTTGACAACAATGAAAAGAAATACTACAAAACAGCCCCTCTTCGAAGTACGATGAAAGCTACCTTCTTTTATATTTTATTTTATTCTCTTGAACTAAATGAGTAATTTTTTTTTTCTTACAAAACATCCCCATGTTCTTTTTTCTCTTTTTTTTTCCTTTATATGTTTTTTATTTTCGGTCCTCATTTCTTAAAATATTTAATTATGATGGTAAAAATATCATAGAAGTCCTTATATTAGTAGTCAGATTGTTATTTGCCTGTTTTGTACAAAAATGAGCAAATTAGTCTTTGATGTTAGAGTAAAAAGCAAACCATGGTCATGTGGCATGTACATCAGCATGAGGTACATGTGACATGTCATATGTCACAATTTGACTATTCCATCAGTCATGCGTATGAAATTTTTAACAGAAAAGACTAAAATTCTCTTTTGATCTAACATACAGAGTTTAGTTTGCTCAATTTTTTAGTAGAAATGATAAAATACAATCCGACTCCTAATATAATGACCTCTATAGTACTTTTACTGTAATTTAAACAAAATAATTAATAGTATTGAAAATAAAATATAATCCTAAATTTGAACATAATAGACGGACCAAACAATAATCTAACCATACAAAATTATAACTAATTTGAGAATCTAGTTTTGGAGTAATGGTGTGATAAGAAAAATAATTAGGCTAGTTTGTGTTGCATGGTTTTGGGACTTCAACCCACAAAATTTTTAGTTACACCTAATTAATTATATTAGTAATTTTAATCCTAATCAAGTAGACTCGAATTTAAATGTTCAAAATCGCCGTACCCAATGACGAAATTAAAGAGAGTTGACAACAGCCTTGACCTCAAAAATAATAAAATTATTTTAAAACTCTTTTAAAAATTATAAATTAATATAGTAATAAAATTTAATTTTAATTTTTCAAATATTTATAATTTACTTTCAACTCTTCTGACTTCCTTCCTGCCCGTACCTAAACTTTTGCCAATGCTCATCGGCAGCTACCCGCAAGTGTTATAAAGTAAGGTTTGAATAGGATTAAAGTTAGGTTTAGGGTTTTAATTAAACTCATTGTCAAAAGGTTGTTTGGGACCTCATCGAGCCATTAAAAGAGAAACTTATTAATCTTGCAAGTTGGACTAATTTAGGTTTTTCCTTTTTGACAATAGTTGTTTAATGTCATATTAGGGAAGTTTATATTAGGTCATTTTCAATTGAGTTATCATTATGACGTGTCACTTCTTACCATTATTTTGTTTTTTTGCTTCTCTCTTTTACTTTTTTTAATCACATCAAATATGTGGTTATGATTAACAAAGGGAAAGGCTATGTAATTTGTCTCTAAACTAATTTATTTCTTACAATAATTGTTATGTTTTTTTTATTACACTCGAATAAGATTTTTTTTATTTTGATTTTTATTCAAATAAGTATTTATTTTCAAATAAAAAATTACTATTTTACTTAATGCTCTAGAGTTAATATTGTATCAATCGTGTCCTTCTATCTTAATAAACGTTAGCTTGAGTGTCGAATGTTAGCTCGGATTTGATGTGGGGAATCTTTAAAATGCATGAATCAAATTTAAAACAATATGTATCTATTGCCTAGGCATTTTAGATCTTACCTGTTAAAAAAGGAGAAAGAAATAGCCCCTTAACATTTAATGACACACTCTCTTTTTAACGTGTCATATCTAAATTATCTATTCATATACATATTAAAATTTGATTTTTTAATGCCCAAACTAACGTTAGGCTAATAAAAAGGACTTGATTGATAGAACTTGGGTCATAGTTTGGGATATCTGATGAAACTAACTCTTTATGTTAAATTCGAGTTGATATTTAATGTCTAAACTGATATTAGATTGATAAAATGATTTAATTAATATAATATCAACACTTTAAAGACCCCATCAAGATATTTCGAAAATTAATGTAGAATTTGAGTCATATTTTAAGAAAATCTAGTGAAATTGACATTTACCCTAAGATAACAAATATTCTAATTACAAATTACTAGAGGGATTAAAGTGGATCATATAGCATCTAAATTTGAGTAGTAGATTGATGATCAACAATGCTATTAACTTCACATCATATAAATAAGATTATATAAATTCAATTTTCATTTTTTTTATAACATATTATCATTTTACACACCACATTAAATATAAATAATGAAATCATCCCAAAATAGATATAACGTAAGGGATAAGTTATATACTAAAAAGTGGATTGGTACTTCATTTATTATTCAATTATTTTATGAAATATTATTTTTATAAAATATTATAAAGTAAATGTACTCTTGTATCTTCTTTTAGCCTTTTACCGACATCCAATTTTTTTTAAATTTCTTTTTCTCCTTTATTTTTTTCCTTCTGTTCTTATTTAATTCTTTTTACCAAATTTATGGAATGAAATTTAAAAGAATTCTATTGTAAATTTTATCTATTTCTATCGTTAAAATTGACGTAATTAAATATTGACGTACAAGAATTATTTTTCAATAATAAAAATAGATGGAATTTTTAATAGAAGAATCGGTTTACTCTTTGATCTAAAATACTGAGATTAATTTACTCATTTTTTAATAGAGAAGGCAAAATATAATTTAATTCCTAATATAATGACTTCGATAATTTTTTACCACTAAAATTCTTAAAGTATAAGGTAGTTTTTTTCGAATTGGATTTAAATTAATAAATTTAGATGAAATAAATTAAACATTTGAAATTATGAAATCATTTCAACTTTAGATTTATATTTTATTGGATTGATTTTGGTTTTTGGGTTTGAATTTTTTTTAAATGATATGTGGGAGTCTCCATAATTCTGTTCCATTTCCTTTTTACTCTCCAACGGCGCTTGCTTTTATTTATTTATTTGACATTATTATTACATTAAGTAATGGTAGATCCGGTAGTCATCATCAAAGCTCACCAAATTATATGTCAAATTCCATCTTCGACTAAAAACTTCAGTTTGAAATTTTTCATTCTCTTAGTAAGGTGTGGTAATTTGATGTGTGCATAATGAGATATTGGAATAATAAAATATAAATAATGATTTAAACATAATTTTTAATTTCACTCAAACGATAATCTTTTCACCGATAGGTAGTTGAAAGAAGTGGGGTAGACTTCTTTCGTAGCATTTGGACTAAATTTGAATCTTGAATTCATCATTATTGGAGGGTTTTACTAGAATATCATCGTGACCTAAATAGGATTCAACCATAAAATGAATAAGCACACATGATTATATCAAAACTAAACCAATTTTTCTATCGAAGAAAATTTATCTAATTATTTGAAATCACACATTAATAATTATTTTCACATAAAATGTCACGTCAACATAATAATGGTTCCGTCACTATTCATGGTCACTTCAGCATAGTAAAAGTCAAAGATTTTTATTGGTCAATGAATTTAATTGATAAAAATTTCAAGTTTGAGGACTCAATTATATATTTTTTTCTTAAAAAATATCTATCACTCATATATCACAAATATCTAATATCCTGACATGACAATTCATACTTACGAGAACAAAATATCAATGAATCAATTGGGTTTCAAGGAGTAAAAAAACTAATACATAGTCGATATATGGTATCTCAAAAATGACCAAGTACGTCCCTTTTAAAGTCCACAAACAACAAAACAGGACAACTCTCTCCTCTTATAATTTCAGCTATGTACCTTCTTCTTCTCAAACTCATTTTTTTTTTAGAAAACTTAAATTCTAATTATCTTTACTCACAGCTATTCACCTACCTTATATCAACAAGAATAAATATACTAATTTGACCGATATTAGAACACAATTAATGATGGTAATTTTGGGTATATCATTATCATAGTGATTAAATGTTTTTACAGTAATATCAATTCCAACTTTTTTTCTTTTCTTTTCCTTTCATGGGCGGTGGGAGCTGACTAATCATCTCAATGGGACAAAGCTAAAAAGCTTAGCTTAGCCATATTCATTTAGCCAAAGACTATAATTATTTGTAGTTTTCTACCTGCTCCTTTTGAAAGAGAAAATAAAAATAAAATATAAAATTGGAAACACAAAAGTGCATTTCATCAAAGCCAAATTTTTGTTGTACAAAAGACCAAACCATTTGACCTAAGGAAGACCTATTTCTATTATCAAATACATAATATAGAATTATATCACAACTGTAATTTCACTGTAGTTCTATGGGATTTTAAACATTTTCTTGGCCCAAAATCTTTTTAAAAGAGAAAAAATGGTTAGAAAATTAGTATGGAAAAGAAACATGAAAAAGGTCAAATTCTTGTTTTAGACCTTGTATTATATATAGTTTGATGGTTTACTCTCTCTACTTTAATTTAATACCTTTTAATCCTTCTACTATTATTAATATGTTATGTCTTAGTCCCAATCACAAACCAATTAAAAAATTTAGTTATTCACCTTATGTGAATTTAAGAAAAAAAAACCCTTAATATGAAATTTTAACTCAACCCCGAATTGATTTTTTTTTTTAATTTTATGTCAAGTTAGTAAGTTTGACTAAAGCATAATATTAATATAAGTGAAGAAGTCAAATTATATTAAATTAAAGTATCGAAACTAAATTTCAAAGTTGAGATTAATATAAACACAAAAGTTCGATTTTAACCCCAAACAAATCTTAAAGTTTAAAATAGCGCCTTGAGTCACATCAATAGGGGGAAATCAGGAAATTGTTTTATGGGAGCCAAAAATGAATAATTTTTTTTCTTCAAAAGACAAAAAATGTAATTTTATTATTATATTAACTTGTGATTTTTTAAAAATCAAAAGAACTATATAACACCCCCTCCCTTCGCTCCGACACGTAAATTATATGATTTACGAACTTGATTTTTGTTCTATAATTAAGATATCTTCTATGTCTATTTCATGGTACATGAAAATTAATCTTTTCGAGGTTCATAGCTATCCCTTATAACAGTTTCATCTTCAAGGTTTAAACTTAAGTTCTTTTCATAGGAATGTAATGCGTCTTACCACTACACCCAATATTTGTTGGTCGTGAGTTTGATCCATTTTTTTTTTGTATAATTACATGTACTCTCACTCATTTTAAAGCTTAAAATTAATTTTATTAGAATAAGAGATAATATTTAAATAAAACATTCCTAACAACTATAACTCTAATATTCGAACTTGATCCAAATATTTGAGAAAGACTTATTCTTCATCACAAGCATATTTTAGTTTCCAATGAAGATTCAAAAAAGGTGGGGGAATACGTGAAACAAGGTGCATAATAAAAACCACTGAAAAACTTTATCCGATCATCTCAACATATTCATTGTTTGAACCTCACACATGTAGGGGTCCTCTCAAATATAGAGAAAGGTGTCTGTCTCTCCTTCAATTAGAATAAATCAGAGCTGAGCCCTACCCTATATATGTATATATATAGCCCTAACAAAAGCCGCCCAAGCTCAACCAAAAAGGATGGCCGGAGGAGACACTTGGTCCAATTTAGGTGAAGATTTTTAAAGTGCAATGGGTGGGGATGTAATATAGATTTATAGCCTTTATCAATAGTACTTACTCTTAACTTAAATTTCTTATTATATCTACTATTAAACTTAAGTTATCAATACGATAAATCAATACTCATCGATGAATAAAGGAAATATTTTATATCCAAATCGTTCTGATGATCAGTGTTAGATATCAAGAAAGAACCTAAATTGTAGAAAAGAAAGAGAATGAACGCTTTCGATTGGTTGCGACAATGCGAATATAGGAGGCCATACAACAACAATTTTATCAGCTCAATAACTTAAATGAAAATTTTTAAATAGTTTAATGACCATTTTGTAACATTTCTAAAGGGCAGTGGTAGATCCGGTATGTGCCAAAGGTAAAAAATTTAATTGCAAACTGAATGGCTAAACTATGTTTAGATCGAAAATCAAATCTACAGATTTTTTATGTACCTTCGAGTGAGGTGTTGGAGGTTTTTCATCAAGATATAGCTAGTGAAATTCCTTCTCAATTGATGCAATTTTTTTTTTCACTAAATATATATACTTATCCGAAAAAAACATATTATAATATTGTCTATTGATAATTTAAAATGTAGTTTCACAAAAGACATACAATTCTATCATTTTGGGCCGTAGGGGAGACTTGGTAAACTTCAGATTAATATGCTATGGTCCCCCACTTCGGCCTTTGTAAATAAAGAGAGAGAGAGAGAGAGAGAGAGACATGGGGGATGAGGGATAGGGTTAGAGTGGACCCACTGGGCTTTTTGCATGTGATGGGCATGATTGAGATGATTTATACATAGGGGTGCATTAGGTTTTTGCCCTTTTTAAGAAGATAATTTTGACACATCATCTTAAAATTTTTTCAAGACTTCAAAAATAGAATTGGAAAGACGAAATAAATGCGTTTAAACTTGTTAAGGGTTAGTTGATTTTGTTAAATAAAGTCTGTGAAGTGTTATATGTTAAGAGTTAGTAGATTTTTTTATATGTGTAATATTGTTCTCGATTTAAATTTTATTTTTTTTAATTTTACGAGTATTTAAAGAAACAACAGATTCACAAAGTGAAAGTCCTTTAACCAAATGCTCGAGAAAGTAAATCAAATTTGATTGCACATGGATGGACTCAAACCCTATGCTCTACAAATTAAAAAAACTTTTATAGGTGATAATGCTACCATTTGAGATACTCAACCTCCCCTCAATGAGGGTGCAGTAAAAAAAATTATTATTTTAACTTCCCTTATATAATTAAAAATTTACTAAAATATTCAATGCTTTACTTTTGGAATTTGTTGGTAAAAATATAATGGAAGGTTTTGTATTAAGAGTTAGATTATATTTTATCTCTTTTACGATAGATCAAAAAGCAAAATAACCATTGTCAAAATTTTCATCCATTTCTACTGTTAAAAACTAATATGACTGACAAAGTAACCATCTATTTACACGTGCTGTATCATATGTACTCATGTTGACGTATAATAACTAATTTTTAATAATAAAAATGGATGAATTTAAAAAAAAAACTAATTTATTTATTTTTTAGTAGAGAAAACCAAAAATAATATTAAATTAGTGATTTTGGACGACATAATTGTCTCAAAAGAAAGGGTTACCCACAACTTGTTATCACATGCCTAATCTACTACTAACTTTTTTTTTCACACAAACCCAAAAGCCCTCTTTAGCTATTAACAAGAGATGCCTCATAAAAGAAAAGAGAAACAACAAAAATTTCCGTATTTCTCCCGAAACACAAAAGGCCTCTTTTTCTTTTTTTTTTCATTTTCCATCTTTTGAAAAGGTTGATACTACTACCATGATTCCTTTAAAGCAACACTCAAATTATTGTAGGGTAAATGGGGCTCATAAACTTATCTGGAGTTGGTCGGTTTGATCAGAATTTAGTAGTTTTTTTTAGAAGTAACATAATTTTTTCGATTAATTATTAAAATACTCAACTTAAAAATTATGTAAGTAAATGACCTATGTTTTATAGTGCATATCAGTGTTGCTATTTCCATTAGCGGCACCACCCCGTAATCACTGAGCAATCATCAGCTTTTTAAAAAATATTTTTTTGGGTGTTGTCAGATATATTGACGGTACTGAACTGAAGTGTGATTATGTAAAATATTCAGGGACTTTATGAAGTAATTACCTTTTTTAGTGAACTTAAGAAAAATTTTGTAGGGATATATTTGGGTAATTTAAATAAGAATTATATATGTATTAAGTTTATTGTTTTTTAAAAAAAAATACAAGAATGGTTTATTTTTGTTATTCTTATATTTTTATGTGTTATTTAAATTTAATTTAAAAATGTGACAAACTTAGCATGCAAATAGACAAAAAATTTGGAAAGTATTTAATTTGGTGCTGCCATACCTTCAAGTGACACCCTTTTTTCGGCCAATCTAAAAAATGTAATTGCTTCATCAGGTTCTTGAACGTTTTAGATAATCACACTTTAGTCTACTGCCGTCAATTTATTTGGCCGCACCCAATATATATTTTAAGTCTAATGATTGCTCAATGATGACAGAGTGGTGCCGCCAATGAGAATGACGGTATTGGTGCGCACTGTATGAAATGGGTCATTTTCGTATAAAATTTTACATCTAGGATATTTTCTTAATTAATCAATTTTTTGGATCAATTTAGAAAAAAACGAATTTAAATTAAATAATTTTAAATATTATTATTTAATATTAATTATTAAAGCATAAAATTATATTTTAAAATTTTTAATAAAAAATGAAACGAATTATTTAGACAAATAAAATAGGCGGGTTCTCAAGTTCGAGTCCGAAATTTGTTCCCAATAAGACCCTTAATGACTCTTAAAAGTTTTGGGCATGTTTGCGCAAAATCCAGTATAAAATTGGAAGAACTTTCAAGAAATTGGGCCTTTAGTGATAGGTCCAATGTTGCCTAATGGAATCTAGCTACGAGTTATATTTGCAAAAATAAAGTCTTGTAAATTTGATATTTTGATCATTTATATTATATAAATTTTAACACACTTAAAAAAAATTCGTTGGTACTTATTTTGTTTTTAATAATATTTATAATATAATCGTTCAATATTTAAAATTATTAAGTCCTTCAAGTGGTATAATTATATAAATTTTATTGGGTTGGTATTTGATATAATAATATTATTATATCAATAAAATGAAATTCCATGCAATGAAGATGTTATCTTCTCCAAACAGCTACAAAACAATGGCAGTTTCCTTAACTGGACATGAAAAACCCGACAATCCTTTATTTGCGCACGTAAAAGATAGTGAGGATTTACCGTTTGTAGCGGCTGTAGCCCCTGAAGGTGATAGTTTTGTATCCAATGGTTCATCCAATAGCCACAAAAGTTGTCCACAGGTGAATCCTTGTGCAATTAAACAAGAAGTGGATGCTTTACACACGATTGTTGATCATCCGCCACCAGAAGCAGAAGAGTTACTTATTGAAAGTGATGAAGATGTTCCTTATTTCTCAGATGTCGAGGCAATGGTATTGGTATGCCATCAACTATTACTGATCATGTCACTTTAATTATTGTCATCATTATTTGATCCTAATTTTATTCATGTTTTTTTTTTAACAGATCCCTGATATGGACTTGGATCCAGATGACCAAGATTTATGTGACTGGGAAGGTAATATAAATTCAAATCAACTCGATCTTTGCTTTAATCTCAAATGTTGCCTTGTAGATGAAGAATCCAATATTTCCTTCTCTCCGTGCAGTCGCTAGATATCAGCACGAAGATAGTAAAAGAGCAACTATAAGGCTAGAGCAGGGTCCCAATTCTTACATGCAAAGGGCCATTGCATCCAATGAAGCCTTTGTCATGTTATACGACCGTCATTCCAACCATTATTATATTAAGAAACCTGAGGTATTCTCATTAATGCTGCCTTTTCCAATATGAATGATATTTTCTAAACACTGCCATGTTATAATACGGATATGTATATGACACGGTTATGATTAGTCTTTTCTAAGTTTTTTCATGTATTTAGATTATATTTGGAGTTTATATACCTATATCCGTGTGCCGGACTTAGGTACTTCATGAAAAATGAAGAGTCTGAGCAAATATGGGAGATTATAGAGATTCCTATATTAAAAGTCATATTGTATTTTATTCTCTTTACTCAAAACATGGGTAAATGAATCTTTGTATGTTAGATCAAAGAGGAAATTGAACATTTTTGTTAAAAATTTCATCCAAATTTATTGTTAAAATAGATGAAATTTTTAACAAAAAGATCAGTTTGCTTTTAAAGCTAATGCACATAAACTAATTTACTTATTTTTTAAGTAAAAAAGACAAAATGTAAAGGCATTCTACTTTTGCAATTATAATATTGATGAATTAAATTTTCTTTAATACTTTAAGCTTTTTGATTGTGTAGATTTTACTTGGTACAACAAAAGAAAATTTCATTGTTGACATTGACTTGGGAAGACAAGGATGTGCTAACAATGTGTCAAGGCAGCACGTAAGATTCACGTGTATTTTTTTTTTTTAATTTTATGAATTTTAAAAAAAATTATTTTTATATTTATTAAATTATCTGTTGACATGACATATAAAATAAATAGTGCCAAGTTAATATAAAGTTTAACGTTTTAGTTAACATTTTTATTAAAAAAATAATTTAATTTTTTTTTAAAAATTAATAATCAATTTTAACTAAAAAATATAAAAATTAATGATAAAATTTATATTTATGTCATATAAATTCACTTATGGCCTTTCAAAATTGCACTGATGTCAATGACAAATTCACCACAATTTGAGAGTTTCAAATTTCTAAATTTGATTCCAATTGATTTGATAATGAAAAATTAAAATTTTGAATATATTTAATTTTAATCTAAAATTATTTGAGATAGAAAAAATTTGAATGAAAAAAACTTGAAATAATCTTAAACTTCACATGATCGGAATAAGTTATTCAATTTGAAAAATTAACTAGTAAACATGAAAGTTGAAATATTCTCAAGTCTTTGTACTTTTCGTGTATTTGAAATTTAATTCATTGATTTTGTTCGTTTCAAAAATTTAATCCCTCTTAAATTTAATGACATAAACAATTAAATTTGTATATTTAAATTTAAAAAATAAAAAAATTAAATTCTTGAAAATAAAAATAAAATGTCTAAATTTCAAATATATAAAGAGTACATGAACTTTGTATATTTTAGCGAAAACCCTAATGAGTAGAGTAAAATTAATCAAATTAGAAATTATTCAAAATAAATATGTCATATTACCTCAATGATTAATCTAAAATTTCACATTACCACCACCAAAAAGAGACAAATTGTGCTCAAGATTTGTCTCCCATATATAAACCCACTCACAAGATCATTGAATACTCCCCCAAACATTTAGAACCTTCTTCCCCAATTATTCTCACTTCTAAACTCTCTTCACCACCACTATATACTAGACTCTTCACCCTAAATCAAGATGAACCGTCGTCATCTCCATCATTTAAACCTCCTTGTTGATTCTACTTATCAACAAAATAAAAACCTTTAAAACTTAAATTAACCCGAATAAAATTAATTGCATTCATGGTGAGACCCTACAAGATCTGACCATGTTCAAATCACAAATCGTAAACTCAGGAGTGCACATGACATGAGATTCACCAAAATAATATATTTAGTATATACTGATACACTCAGTATCAACCGTTACTTTCGAATCTTGAAGAAGATTGTTCATACAATATAATATTTACACATATATACAAATATATACACACAGACAATAGCCGTACGGTACAATCAAAACCTCTCCATTTTTCCCAGCCCTTCTTCAACCTCAGATCCAAAAAAAGATGTTTAAACCTATTGTTTTCATGTTCATATTCACAAAGCTGTTCTTTTCTGCAAATTCCAAAACACATCCAGCTGATATAAAAGCACTCAATGCTCTCAAAAATGGCGTCGACCCTCGTTCCATTACACCCGGATCTTGTTTAAGTTCATGGGATTTCACCATAGACCCATGTGATAACATCTTCACCGATCATTTCACTTGCGGACTCAGGTGTGACCGAGTCGTTTTAGGTTTGGTCCGAGTCACTGAAATCACCATTGATCCTGTTGGTTACTCTGGTTCACTCACTTCAGTTCCATGGAACGATCTTCGTTATTTGAACACGTTGGATATATCAGATAATTCCTTTTCCGGGTTGGTTCCGAACGAGTTCTCGAATTTAACTCGTTTGCGTCGACTCGGTTTGTCAGGCAACTCATTCGCCGGCGAAATACCTTCCGTTCTTGGCTCACTTCATCAGCTTGAAGAACTTTACTTAGATAACAATCGTCTCCATGGAGCTATTCCTTCAAGTTTCAACAACTTAACAAAGCTGAAACGACTAGAAATCCAACGGAATTATATCTCCGGCGAGTTTCCTGATTTGGGTTCACTTAAAAATCTTTACTTCATCGATGTAAGTGATAATAATATCTCAGGTGGAGTTCCGTCGACGTTGCCATTATCGCTTGTTGAGCTTTCGATGAGGAATAATAAATTAAATGGAAATATTCCCCATGACATCGATAAGGTCAGGTTCTTACAAGTCTTGGATCTCAGTCACAACATGTTTTCCGGCACCATACCGTCAGTTTTGTTCCGGCATCCGTCCTTGGAACAACTCACGCTTTCTTACAACGAGTTCTCGTCATTACAAGTACCGGCAGTCGACATAACTTTAAGCAGCAACTTGATAGCTCTCGATTTAAGCTACAATAAGCTTCGAGGTTTGTTGCCGACTTTCATGGCGTCGATGCCGAAGCTGACGGCTTTGTCTTTGGAACATAATGAGTTCACGGGCATGATACCGGCTCAGTACGCCGTGAGAGCTGCTGTTGCCGGGAATGACAATACGTCGTCATTCGAGAGGCTGTTGCTCGGTGGGAATTACTTGTTCGGACCGATTCCGGGGCCGTTGTTGGGTCTTAAACCGGGTTCTGCTGACGTCAGCCTGGCGGATAATTGCTTGTATCGGTGCCCTGATGCCTTCTTCTTCTGCCGCGGCAGGGATCAGAAATCGGCAGTGGATTGTAAGAGCTTCGGTCCTACTATTCCTTAAGAGATCGACTAACATTTGTATTATATTTGGCATTGTTCTTATTATCAATGGTTTACAATAGAAATTTTAGAAACACAGTTTTGTACTTTTGTATGCTGTTTTACATTTTTTGAACTAAATTTATAAATCAGAGTTGAATCCAAGTTTTAAATCAAATTAAAGCATAGAACATAGGATCCATCATTAGAAACCACATTAATAAAAAAAAGTAGTCAAGATGACACAAATGAACTTTTTTAGCTTACCTCGTCAGTCACAAGTGTTGGACCTTTTCCTGCATGGCTCACATGCACATTATCTATCTCTATCCATTATCGCTAACCCAAAACTTATTGTGCCTCCTCAATAGTCCATAATGATGGGACATGTACCATATATGTATTAAAATCCCAAATTAAGAGAAAGTCACTTACACTTATAAATACTTCGCTCTAGCCTAGAGGAAGAGGTTTCTTCCTTTTCTTCTCATTTGGCTCCTTTCACCTAAAAAACCTAGATCAAAGACACCACAACACCCAGCTCACAGCCCTCTGCATGCCACCCTTGAATCGTCACTCAAGCCTTCTCCTCCTTATTCTCAATAAATTCTTTTATTTTTATTTTTAAGAATTTAACCCAAAAAAATAATATTATAAACAACTTAAATTCAACAAAAGAATTTTGAAATTATTAATAATTAAAATTACAATTTTAAATTTCAAAATTAAAATGACTAAATTTATTGAAATAAAAAAAGAAAATTAAAGGTGATTTGAAGCATATTAGTAAAAGTATCATAAAGACTTTTGTATTAGAAGTATATTTAGTTTCTATCCTCTTTACTTAAAAAAGAAAAAAATTAATTCATATAGGTAAGAATAAAGAGCGAATTGGTCATTTTATTAAAAATTTCATCAATTTATATTATTAAAATTCGATCAAATACATTAAAAAGAAATACACATTGCATGTCACATGTATCTTTCTGATTATTCTGTCAATCACATTAAATTTTAACAATAAAAATAAATGAAATTCTTTAATATTTTATTTATTTTTGCAAAATGCAATACGAGTAGTGGAGTAAAAGGCCATGGGAATTGTGCTGTTTTCAGGATTGGGTATGCATTTTGAGGTCTTAACCATTGCTTTGGGAAGTTGAAAAGCAATAACTTAGCTTATTATTGCAGAATTTTGCGGTAATATTAAAGTATTTCCACCATGTGGCTTTTGATGCTTTTGCTCGCAAAGTACAAATGGGGTAGATATCTATAAATACTTTTTTTTTACAATATTTAAATCCTATTATTTTAAAATTTCAATAGGTTTATTTATTGATATTAAATTTGAGTTTTTTTTAATACAATAAAAAATGGGGGAAATAGCGCAATCAAATAATTATTTATGGAAATAGCACGAAAATATTGGTTGGGATATCACGTAATGTGTATGATAAATCTCGAAATTATATATGAATGATGATTTAATGTGTAATTTATATATGAATTTTGACTTGGTAAAATTATATACAAGAAATTTTGATTATGGTTCAAATGTATTTATATAAAACTTCAAGTTTTAGTCAACTATACATATTTATATTAGATACATATGCAATATGTATACACGTGAAATAGTTCTATATTGATAATAATGTTACAGATTTGTGAAAATTGAATAAAAAATTATGTATAAAATTGGAAATATATATATACAATGTTGCACATTTGACCGAAGTTAATGTATAATTTTTTTGGTAGAAAGACCTCATTGACCCTTCTCAATTTTGATATTGAGAAAATTGGTCACTCTCAAAAAATTTAGAGCAATTTAGTCCATGTTAATTTTGAAAGTAAGTAACTAATGACAATTAATCATAATGATAATGTTTTTGGTCAATTGTACATATTTTTATTGGTACAATAACAATTCTAGCCTTTAAAGTTTACCCATTATGTCAATTTGGTATTGATGTAATAAATTCACCTCAAAACATTTACACATTCTATTAGTTTGGTCTTGATTTAACAAATTTAGCCTGCAATATCTACACATTCTGTCAACATTTTCACAGAATATATAAACATTAATGGCTAAATTTGTTATTATACAAATCAAAATTATGTACAATTGACGGAAAATATTAATATTGTCATTAATTTTTCTTAAGTACTTATTTTTAAAATTGACATAAATTAAATTATTTCAATTTTTTTTAAAAGAGACTAATTTACGACGGAAGAAGTGCTTTTATCGAAATTTTAAATGACCCATTAGGGCTATTCTATGCATTTAATTTCCTTTTAAGATTCTTTGGTATGGTGATTAATGTTTGCATTTAAGGATCCAATTCCATGGTAATGTTTTATTAAGGTAAACATTTTCCAAAACGTAGTGTTCATTGGTTGATTGCTAATTAACTAATGCTTCCATTCATAATTTTTCATTAGCTCTTAAATAATAAGAAAAATATGCTTATGCGTATTAAAATTATATCCTTACTACTACAATAACAACGATATTAATTAAATTAAAATTTAATTTAATAAATTTGTTAAAAAATTCATACTTAAAATGCAATGTTTGACAAATAATTTGATAGTTAAAACATACGAGTAGTCCATATATCATTGAGTATGGTTTTTATTATTTGGATGCTTTCTCCTCAAATAAAAAATAGATAAATTAAATTTATTCATACAGAAAAAACACTAAAATACTACTACTAATGGTAACACACATTTATGAAAAGAAAAGAAATCAATCTTATAAAAATAATGAGAAGTAAAACTTAAGAAGGGTCTTTAATGCAATGTGCCAGCAATAAGAGCAATGCACATGAAAGTTGTACATTGGAAAGAGTTAATTTTTTTTTATGCAGCTCAATCTCACACTCACACCCATCCATTTAAATTACCATACAGATATACTTTATTAATTGAATTGTGACTTTGAGAACGAGGGGAACACTCCTAGCCAAATTAATGGATCAAATGTTGGGGTTCCATGGGAAAGAGCTACTAATGTTTGCAAGATTTTAGGTTGGAGTTTTGTAGATAGAATAAACAATATTAAGAGAATTTTATTAAGAGTTCGATTTGGCTCAAACTTTAAATTTAATTGAGATTTAATATGATTACTGAATACTTTAAACATTGACTATAATATGTGCGAAAAATAAAGGGTTGGAAGCAACCTTGACCCCCAAAAATGGAAATTTATTTATATAATCCTTTTAACGTTTATGAAGTCACAAGCTAGTATAATGATAAAAATACATTTTGATTCTTTCCAAATTTTATTATTCATTTGTGCCTCTAAAATAGTTTTCTGACTTCACATTGGACTCTAAGCTTTTGATTGAATTGGTGTGACATATCAGCCGAATATCAACTCAATTGTAAAATCACCAAAAGTCTATTCCTTTTACAAAGCAACACATTATTTTGAGGGAATTTGTGTCTTTTTATATTTTAATAAATCTAAAAAAATACATATACATAACGAGTTATTTTTTTATGCAATTCAATCTCACACTCTAATTAAGATAATTTTTCGAACAAGTTACTACCGTTAAAAATTCTGTTAATCCACTAACGGATTGCTAATGTGAAACTTTAGTCAATTGAATTGAATGATGAGACGTAACATTATTTAACTTTTAATTAAAATTTAAGAACCTCTCTATAATTATTTTAAAACACTTCTTTTTTTTCCTTCTCTCCTCTTCGTACATTCAAAAATGGAGAAACATATTATTAGTCTCTGCGCATTTGCAAACAATCTCCCAAATGTTAATTTCAATATCAAAGAAGACGACAATAGGCAAATGGATTCTTATAAATAAGGTTCTTGATGTGACAAATATATTGTTTTTCTCCTTATTTTCTTGGCAAACAAACAGAAAAAGGCCATTTAATCAAAGAATCCAAACTGTAAATGCATTGAAAAGTAAACGTCGAAACTTAAAATCCACAAAAATGATTTACATGAGATATTTTAAAATTAAAATTATCAATCAAATAGAAAATACGTAATTCGATCGATTTTTTTCTTCAATAAATATATATATATATATATATAAAGGTATGACAAAGATCAAAATAAAGAATAATGAAAAATATATATAAAAAAATATGCCATAGATCCAGGGCAGGGTTTTGATTTCTTCATAGGTACAAAAAGAAGAGAAGAAAATGGGTTAAAAACAAGATCTCAACTCTTCTCGAATGATAAAATTCGAATACATATAGATCAATGATCATGGAAGTTAGTGACCATACTTAACCCTCAACTTAAATCAGTCTTAATTGTTAAAATATATAAGAAAATATTTAGTATATTGTCAGTAAAATTTTTCAACTCCAGAATTAAGATATTAATAAGTGTCTTATAAAAACAATATAGTAAATTATTAAATATATATATTTAAAAAAAGATACCGATATTTTTTAGTGAAATTAAAAAATACACTGCGGATGTAGTAAAGATTCATAACAATATCCATCAGTAATGAAGCCTGACTGCATAATGTTAATGCTATATATTTCTGATAATTGGGCCATCATATTGGCCTGCAAGTAGTTGTTTTGTTTCTTCAAATTCAACTTTAGTTTTTAGCCCAACATTTACAGTACTGGACTAGATATTTAGGCTCTATTATAGACTTATCAATAGGTCAGGTCATTCGTTTAGATTTAAAAATTTACTTGAAAAATGAATTCTGATAAAATTTAATTTCTATATTTTATATGAGCCGAAGCTTGGGTAAAATTCTTAAACCCTTTTAACTCAAAATTTTAAACTTTGGCCACTCAATTTTTTAAAATATATTTTGACCCTCAACATAAAATTCTTTGCTTGATTCGTAACTAAAATTTGATCTAAACCAAAATAATAATAAAAAGATACACTACAACTAAAATCATTAAATCATTAGTAAGTTTGTATTTTAGTTATTTAACTTCAAAAAGTTACAAAATGGTCATTGAACTATTCAAAAGTTTTCATTTAATTCACTGGGCTGTTAAAACCACTTATGTATAGCCTTCTTTGTTCACACCGCCTGCACCAAACGAAAGCTCTCATTCCCCTTTTCTTCTACAATTTAGTTTTTTTTTTCATAAAATAACTTTGTGGGTCATGAATCTACAAACCAAAATCTAAACAACTTTCTTCTCTGATATTTGATATTAACCATCTAATCGACTTTGATCTAAGATACATTATTCTACTCGTCAATAGGTATTGATCAACTATACTAATCGTTGCATCATTGCTTAGAACTCACTAGTTAGGCCTTTTGTTAAAAAAATTAACAACCCAATGATTTAAATAAAAAATCTCAAATAATTCAGTGACTTAAATGAAAATTTTCGAATAGTTCAATGACCATTTTATAATTTTTTTGAAATTAAGTATCTCTAACGTAAACTTACTGATAATTTAGTGACCTTAAATGTAATTTACCCCTAAAAGAAATTCTAAACCATATTAATCCAATTCAAAACCAACCCTTTGAAAGCCTCTAATAAAAGAAATGTCAACCCCTATCCCAAACTATGAAACCATTTCAAATAGTGGATCAACATCCCTCGAAAATTGTCATCTTCAAGCATTTGCTTAAAGGAAAGAGGTAGTTAACTAAATCATATCATTCTCATATATATATACGTGCTTTTTAAAGTTTAGAATTTACGATTTAGAATACATATAACATTGTTTTCCAAAACTTTTTTCAGTCACAATCATCATTTATGGTTAAACTTTTTTGAAGGTTGTGTGAGTGGTCCAACACTGCACCATCATCATCAAAAAGTGGGTTTGGCTTAGATCTGGCGTGGGATCTCTACTCACCGTGCCAACTTAAAACACCCTCAAGCTTAGCTTCATCGATGCAATAAAAGCTCACCTAACCCATATTTACACACTTCTGGCTTAGAAATTTGGACTTTTCCAAAGCTTTATTGTGATTCTACATTAGATGCAACAAGAATGTTGGCAATGTCTTTTAAAGATGTAATTTAGACATTTTAGCTGCTCAATTATTTATTTCAGTCTTTGTTTTCTTTAAGTTTTTTCACTGTGTCAGGGTTTGATATTAAGTTTTGAGGGATTTGATGATTTTTTTTTTTTAAAATTCAGAGATGTAATTAGAGTTTTAAAACTTTTGTAAGACTTAATTGGAATTTTCAAAAAAATTGAAAGGTTTAATAATAAATTTTTAATTTTTTGAAGGGTGTAGCTCTGTCTGCTTTTTCCTATATTCAACTAGGTGAAATGAGTGGATTGTTTTCCACATTTCCATCATAAAAGTTGAATTGAAAAATTAGAGGAAGATCCAATAAAATTAGTTTTTTTGCAATAAAAAATCACTTAAGCCTTAATTTAAGATTAGTTGGGAGTGATGTATAAAATTATTGTCTTTTGGGTAATAAGATAAGAGAGTAAATTCTTTTTAGTAATTAAACTATCATCTATGTGAAGCTTAATCATTTCTATTAAAAACGTAATATACCTTATTATTACATCCGATGTTATTGATTCTTAAAAGTTAATGTTGATTCGATATATAGAAGAATTGGGAAATTTAATTATATTTCTATTGAAAAAAAAAAAGGAATGATTGTACTTAAAGATGTTAAATTTACGAGACATAATGATAAATTTAGCCTCAAAGATTTAATCTTTTTGCTAGTTTGATCCTAATTTTTTTATCACTTCGATCATCAACTTTTAAAATATAAGTCAGTTTTTTTTAAAATGAAAAAGTTTATTGGACTATGAAACTTTTTATGACATTAACATGATAACTTGTATAGCAATCCATATTTTCTTCATAAAAATTATCCATACCAATAATAAGGTACATATAAAATATCACACGGACTACCAAGTCAGTACTATTAAAATTTTAACAGTTCATCCAAAACAAAGCAATTTGTTTAAAATTTGAAAGCTTTCAAAAAATTAGGACTAAATTAACAAAATAAGAAAATATTATGGACTAAACTTGCTATTTTGCTAATTTATAACCAAAACAAACTCTTGGAAGACACAAATGGGTGTGTAGTGGGGAACCCCATTATCGGTAGAAAACCCTTCATTAATGGGAGGCAAATGGGTAGTAAATCCCTTATCTAACGCATCCTATGTATTAGTATGTTCATTATTAGCGTTGAAACAAATAATTGAGGATCACACACCTCTGAGTCTTTACTGCTACCAAAGATCCTTTGTTCCCCATACATATGCACACTCCTATCCCATTATTTTTATTTAACTAATTTTTAGAATATTCTTCCTTTTTTAGTATAATCATAGGTGTTTTCATTCATTTTGCGATATGAGATTAGTCCATTCAACAATAATGATTCTAAAATTTGAACTCGATCCAAATATGCTTAATTAGATCAATATCTTATAAGACTAATTATTTTGGGGTCTCTCAATGAACACTTTTGCTTCATCTATCAACTACCAACAAGTGATTGAATGTAATGGTAAGATACATTACACAATCCTAAAGAGAGAATATAAGTTCAAACCTGAGATGATGTTATTGTGAGGAATAAACATAAACTTTAAACATAAATCATAAAATGAACATATAAAATATAAAAAAATTGCTTCATCTAATAATACTTTAAACAATAATATCTTTTTTAAACAAAGAATAATAAATTTAAAAAAAAAAAAAAAAAACTTAGCTTCATCCCTACATATAAAAATGAGTTATAGAGAAATTTTTAAACTAATAAAAATACCATATAACTTGTATCATTACAAAAATCATATCTATTGAAATATAAAGAACATAATAAAAAATTCAACCCTATATGCATAATTATTTATGTTGAATTGTCAAGCTCATAATTATTAATTGATATACATACATACACATATATATAGTATGTTATCCTACATGCTACAACTCAACCCTCCACTCAATAATGTATATCCTTAATACTAAAACTTGTTTAAGCTTTTGATAAATATGAATTTAAAATTTGAGCATGTTTGAGGCATGGCATCATCAAACCCCCCACATACCCTATTTTCTAAAGTTTTTGTACCTATCCCTCCCCTCTACCTATAGCAAAATTAATTTAAGAAATATAGTATAATTTCAGAATCTCCAACACTCAATTTAAATAATAGTTTTTGGATATTGAATTTGAGATTGATGTTAGACGTAGACAATAATTTTAGACATAAAAATATTAAGAGTTGAATTGTATTTTGTCTCTTCGATTTAAAAATTGAATAAATTAATCTTTATACATTAGATTAAAGAGTAAATTGATCGTTCTGTTAAAAATAGTTTACAATTAAAAACGGGTCTTTATAAGTCAAAATGTGGTACACGTGGTACGTCACGTGTCATTATTTGGTTATTCTGTCAGCCATATCAATTTTTAATAGTAAAAATAAATATTTTTTTATTATAAAAATAATATATATATATTATTTTACTCATTTTTAATAAATGAGGTAAAATGTAATCTACAATATTTTTGTATAGATTTTAGTCTTTCAATAATAATAAAATTAATGAGAATGTGAAAGTTGAAACCATCTCCAATAATGGAGGCACGTGGGAGGTTTGCTTATTTATCCCTTTTTCAAAGAGAGAGGTAGAGAAAAATATCTTCCCTATGTAGAAGTTATAAAATAATACTAATTGATGAATAATTTTTTATAATTTATATTTTATAGAGTCAAATATAAATAAATGATTTTTATTTTTTCGTTAGATTTAATTTTTATACTTTAATTTAATTATTTTAGTTTATATTTTTTTTTCGAATTTTGAAATTCTAGTTCTGATTAAGTATTGGCTATTAAATTCATTATGTTCCATTATTTTCAAAATCTTATGTAACAAATATATTATCATAAGTGTAATGTCATTTCAGCTTGTTATTTCTACTTATTACTTATTGAAAAGTCAATTAACGGATTTAGCTATCGCTTTGTGTCAAAATTCAAAAAATATAAAGACTAAGAATGATCATATTAAAAAACATAGGCTAAATTTACAATTTCATGCATAGTACACAACTAATTGCAGGATTTTACTAAATGAATTCAATTGTTACAATTTGGGTCATCTCTAAAATTTTAAAATTAAAAAAATATTTCGATTAAACTTATAATTTATGTAAAGTATAAAGATTAATAATAAAATTTGACTAAAATAAAAAGAAATTCTTAATGAATACTCCAATATTTACCCTTTAAAGTCATTATACATATAATAATAATAATAATTTCTAACTGATATATTTTATATATTAAAAATAAAAAAATAAATTATCGATTGTTATTATATTTAATATACAAATAATATAATTGTATATTGATTAAAAAAATTGCAAAGAGCAACAACTCACTGGAGTGTAGTGGCAGCCCATCCGCTGACAATTTCTTCATGACGAGGCTAACTGATCACATGAACAATCCAGACTCTTCTTTCGTCTATTTCTTGACCTTTTTGGTACGTCTGAATCTGCAATCAAAATTATTATTTTTAGTATTATTGATTATTTCATTTAAAAATATTATATTTAAAGATAAGTTTCGAAATTAAATTATAAATTTTTTAAAAGTCCAACATTTTTTAAAAGGAGTAAACAATTTTTTATTTCATTTTCTTAAAGGTTAAAAGTATAGTTTTATCCTACATAAATTTATAATTTAATAATTTATAAGGGAGTAAAACTGCAATTATCTATTTTTTAGGAGGCTAGAGCATCCTTTATATTCGCCCCTGCCTCTAATTGGAACTCGAATTTTCTCTAAGAATATAATGTAGATTATTGTTGCGTCTAAGATTTGATGAGAATTCATAGTAATTTTTTACCATTAGAAATAGATTTCTTTTTATCTTAGATCATAGTAGGTATTGTATTGGTTAGAGTTGTCAATTTTTATTTGAATTTGAAATTTCAATTAGATTAATTTAAATTTAAATTCGATTTAATCATAAAACTCAACAATCCAAATTAGTTTAAACTTAATATATACTAAACTCGAAATTGACATGCTTTAAAATTATTTGCACTCAAAATGATACGAAGAGGTAATTTAAAATGATTTGAACTTTTAATGATTTAATCTAAAAAGCATAAAATGATCGAATCGA
Source organism: Gossypium longicalyx (assembly GCA_025698465.1). Classification (NCBI taxonomy): domain Eukaryota; kingdom Viridiplantae; phylum Streptophyta; class Magnoliopsida; order Malvales; family Malvaceae; genus Gossypium; species Gossypium longicalyx. Next base: position 328,557 of record CM047000.1, on the reverse strand, counting down.
TTTTCACCCTAAATTAAAATGACAAGTAAATTTAAAATTAGGATTGAAATGACAAGTGATCATTAAACAGATTTAAAAAAAAGCGAATTTTTCTCCTCACATTCTGACTATCTTAATGAAAGACTTGGTGTATAAATGAGATTGAGAGTGTGGTCTTTAGGAAATAAGCAACAACATCCTACCAAATGGGGGCAGTAAAGAGCATTCATATCCCCTTTGAAGACAAATGGCCATGGGGATTTAATTTTAGAATTAAATTCCTTCTTCCTTTTAACTTAACCCCAACATATGCTTCTTATGAAAGTAAAATTTAAAATTTTGTTTTAAAAAAATGTAGAACTAAGCTAATAAAGCCTTTACACTATAGTCGAATGTTGAAAATTTGAGTTTTGAATATTCATGTTCGAGTTTTATTATATGTAATTATATATATATATAAATTTTAGTTCGATTTTTTTTTTCATTCATGTGTTTGTTGTAATAATTTATTTTATTTTAGAAATTTATTTGAAGCAATATTTAAAAAAAATTATCATGTCATCACCATTCCCTCTATTATATATATATTATATGGATAAAAAACAAAAGAGAATACTCATGAAATTTATAAAAAGAAAAAAGAAAAAAAAGTAATAAAGTCAAGATTACACGTTGTATTTTCGTTGGCTAAATAGAATAATATTTATTTATTTCAACTTTCCAAAAGTTAAGTAATTAATTTCAATACAAATCCTCTTAATTTTAAATTGTTTATTAAACTTTAAAATATTTTAATTTAGTCTTTAAATTATTAATATCTATTGCAATTAAGTTCGTCTATCAATTTAATCATTGGCTTGGGTGTTAAATGTCAACTCAAATTTAGTGTTGAACATGCGTGAATCAAATTATAAGCACATATATATATGTATATCCACCATATGGATAGTTTAAATACGACATGAAAAAGAAAGAAAAAGCCTTTATAAATTTTGATGACATTGTTAGTTCTTTTTAACACATTAATTCCAAGATGTATATGTGATAGGTATACAAGTGTTTACAGTTTAATCTATGCATTTTAGATGTGCTCCATGTTAGTTCCGAATTGTCATGCTAATGTTTTAAAAATTGGGCCGGTGGTCGAACTTATAATGCCACTAGTTCTTGGTTTAACTGGTTTGACTGTCAACCTAACCATAATAAAATAAATAATTACTAATTTTTTTTAAAAAAAATTATAAACTAGTTCAACTATCGATTTTTTGTTCCAATTTTCTTTTTTAAAAGGTTCTTTGCAAGTTGCTCAAAAGTCAGTTTAATCTCTTTGTCTAGATCAATCTAACCAGTCGGTTCTTAGTGCAACTAGCAATTAATCTAGTCTAGTTCCAACAATATTGCATTTAACTCCTAAATTAACGACTAGACTGACGGAAGAACCAAAACAATACTAATCTTTTGATTATTCAATTAAAACATTTGAAGTTTAGAGACAAATTTAAAATTACATAAATTACACCCAGTGTCACTAAACTATCAGTAACTTTACGTTTTAGTCACTTAATTTAAAAAAGTTAAAACATGGTCAATGAACTACTTGTAAGTTTTCATTAAGTCACTAGGCTATTAAAATTGTTGTTGTATGGTGTTCTCTGTTCATACTGCTTGCATTAATCAAAAGCTCTCCTTTCTCTTCTTTTCTGCAGTTCAGTTTTTTCATGAAATAATTTTAAATGTCACGAATTTACGAACTAAAATCCTAACAACTTTCTCCTCTTGATCTCTGACACTAATTATCAAATCGCATTAGATCTATGGTATGTTCTTTTATCCGTCGATAAGTACTGATCCACTATATCGATCATTGAATTGTCGTTTGGAGCTCTCTAGTTAGACATTTTATTAAAAACAAATAGTTCAATGACCTATATGAAAACTTTCAAATAGTTTAATAATAATTATGTAACTTTTTAAAGTTCGATGACCAAAACGTAAACTTTTAATAGTCTAATAACCTTAGATATAATTTACCCTTTAAAATTTGAGTTTCGATTCGGACACCTTTAATGCAATTAACCCAAAAATTTAAAAATAAAACAGAACTCACCATTCAAAATGAAGGCAAACCTACCCATATTTCCGTGTCTCTCTCTATCCTAACATTGAACCCCAATTCCCATCACAACCCACCCCCGGGGCCCCCACCCCGCCAACTATATCAAACTCACCCCATTTTTATATACTCTCTGAATATGGAACCTTATAACCCTCTCTTGTATCAGCACCCCAAAAAAATGAAGATTCAGTGCGACGTGTGTAACAAAGAGGAGGCCACTGTCTTCTGCACCGCCGACGAAGCCGCCCTTTGTGACGCCTGTGACCATCGTGTCCACCATGCCAACAAGCTTGCTTCTAAACACCAACGTTTCACCCTTCTCCATCCTTGTTCTTCTTCTAAACAAGTCCCTCTTTGTGATATCTGTCAGGTAATTTTTAAACAATTTCATCAGTGTCTTGAAAATTTCGTGTTTGAATTTAATGTTTCTATTGTTGGGGGTTTTTTTTTTTTAGGAGAAACGAGCTTTCTTGTTTTGTCAACAAGACAGGGCGATCTTATGTAGGGATTGCGATGTCCCTATTCACTCTGCAAATGAACATACACAAAGACATAACAGGTTCCTTCTTACAGGTGTTAAACTTTCATCAAGATCAGCTACTTATAATACAACATCATCATCATCCAACGGTGGCGATTCAGTCCCTGAATTCAAAGTTAACAACCCCATCTCCTCCATTTCGCCACCAAATTTCAATCCATCATCAGATGAAGTTGATGGTTCAACAAGTAGTATATCTGAGTACTTAATTGAGATGCTCCCTGGTTGGCATGTTGAAGATTTACTTGATTCATCTCCATCTCCCTTTGGTTTCTGTAAGGTTTGCATTCATTCTCCACCGTTTGATCTTTTTGATTGATTTATTTTTATTGCGATCTGAACGATGGGTTTATTTTCTTTGGTGTAAACTACACCACAAAGTGATTAAATTATTAGTAAAAATGAGTAAAAGAATATACCTTAAATTTATTGATCTGGCAACAACATTGGGATCAGAGAAGAAAATTGTTCAGATTTTAATTTACAAATTCAATATGTTGAAAACTACTTTATAAAAAAACAAATTGTAAAAGAAAAAGGGAAGAGGTAAAATAGAAAATGTTATATAGTAGCGATTTTAACAATCCAGTATAATTTAGATGAAATATTTTGAATAATTTAATAATTATTTTGTAATTATTTGAATTTAAGTTATCAAAACGTAATTTATTGATAATTTAGTGACTTGTGTTAGTTTACTTTTTTTCCTTTCTTTTTGATAGAATGATGATGGGATGTTGCCGTTTTTTGATCCTGCACAATCTCTTTATCATCTTCCTCAAATGGAAGGACCAATTGGGTTCAAAGAAACAACCGTGAAAGGTAACAAGAGATGGACAAATGATGCTTTTACAGTCCCACAAATCAATCCTCCTCCCACCGTTGTAACTAAGAGATCTAGGCATTTTTAAAAGGAACTTCAAGTTGTTATTTTTGCTTGTAATTGTCCTTGCTTTGATGTTTTTCATTTTGTATTCTTCTCACTACTTTGTAAATATCAATGAAAAAGATTCTACTTTTTTTTTTTTTTTTTGCTTAATCTTAGTTGATGATTTATCATTGTCTGAAAAACTGTTGAAGTGCCAACAGGACAATCAAAGGAACAATCAATCAAAAGCCCTTTTGGTCGGGAGAGACGTATCTTTGTAAGAGGGTACAACAAAAGAAGAGGAAAGGTGACCATGATTGTGATCAAGATAAAGAAAGGAGGGGTATACAAAAAGGGATGGTCTGGATTTTTGTCTTGAACCAAATTGCAGGGTCATGGTGGGTACAAGCATACCCCCTAAAGACTAAAAAAATGGATTAAAAGTCGCTGCATTAGAAGTTATATTACATTTGCTTCTTTTATTAAAAAAATTTAAGTAAATTAGTCTTTATATATTAGATTAAAGGGTAAACTAGTCCTTTTCGTTAAAAATTTTATCTATTTTTACCGTTAAGAATTGGCTTGGCTGACGAAATAACCAACCAATTACATGTAGCGTGCCACGTGTAGGGACCAACTTTTAACAAAAAAATGGATAGAATTTTAACAAAATGACCATTTTTTATATAGAAACTAATTTGTCTTTTTTTTTTTTTAGTAAAAGCGGTAAAATGTAATTCAACTCTTAGTATAAGTAACTTTATGGTGCTTTTACCTTGTTTTTGTTATTAATCATAATCAAATTGAAATCTTTTAATAAATGAATTAACCGAAACTTTTATGATTAACCTATGAATATATAGGTTAAAATATGCTATAAGTCTTTATACTCTTCACAAATTTGGAATTTGGACAATGTGCTTTTACTTTTAGGAATTTAATCTCTTTGCTTTTCATATTTGAAATTTTAGGTCCAACTATTAACACTGTTAAATTTAATTTGTAATTTGGTCTTTTTTGCAATTTTGGTTTTTATTTTTTTGTGAACCTTTCACCTAAAAAGCTTTAAAAAATCAATTACATTTGATTGAAAATTTCCAAAAAGCTTGAAACACCCAAAATCTACGATAATAATTTTTATTTTTTCTCATTCTTTTAAAAATTAATCCTCAATATGACAAAGAAAAACAAATATCAAATTTCACAATGTGTTGATGTTGAGGGTTAAAATTTTTCAGAATAAAAACTAAATTGACATGATATATAAATATTGAGAGTTAAAGTTACTATTATGCAAATTTTAAAAAAAAAACTACTGTTAGCCCGTTGATGACCAAAAAAGATAAAATTAAAAAACTAAATGACTATTTTATAATTTTTTATAATTTAGAGACTAAAAAAATAATAATAGTTAAATGACCAGTAATGTAATTTACCCTTTCTTATATCAATTCGATGTTATATATGCTTTGCTTTTGATAGCACAACGTTTATTTTCATCTTCAAGACCAAAAAGAAGATATTTTTAGGATTTACATTAATTATAGTCCTCTTGATTTCATCGTTTTGAACGTGCTAGTAAAATGACAAAAGTTGTTGTTGTTGGTAAATATGGGGCCAAAAGGTTTCATTTTTGTGCCGACCACCCACATCATAACCTACCATAGCTAACTTAAAGCAGATCCCTGTTATATGTCCCACCATCTCTGCCCTGCACATGCCCCAGCAAGCTGTATAGTTGGGTCTAACGATGGATTGGGCCAAAACTAGTTTTGGATTTATTGAGGACCATTACACTTCTATTTTCTGTGGATTACATGTTTTATTGAAGGACTAAATTATGAATGGGTTAAATTATTATTTAGGATTGAATTTGACAACAATTCTTAATTGGGGTTTGAATTTCTTTTTTCAAATTAGCCATTGAATATGATAATTGTTCCCACATTATAGCTTGAACTCTTTTTTTGTCCTAAGTTAATATTTGAACTTGGTAATTGTTCTTATATTAAGACCTGAACTTAGCAATTGTTCTCACATTGAGGTCTGAACTTAGAATATTTCTTCATTGAGGTCTAAACTTTAGGGTTTTTAGGGAATATCAGGGACTAACTTGGAAAAAAATTAGGCTCCAATATGATAACAATTGCTAATTTCAAGGCCTAACTTATACCAAAAAAATAGTTCAAGCCCCAACATGAGAGCAATTGCCAAGTTTAGAGTCTAACTTGAGAGCAAAAATAAGTTCAGACCCCAATATAAGAATAATTGCCAAGTTTAAGTCCAAAAAATAATTTAACCCATTACAAATTTAAGAGGAAATTATTTTCTTTTGTTTTTAATTTTAGAACTCTTTCATCCATTCATAGTTTCTTATTATCTAATAGATTATATGAAAATAATAAAGTGACACCAATTCAATCAGTAAAGTAATAATATAAATATACTATTTTATTATTATTTGATATCTATATTGGACATATATATTTAAAAAATAGCATTCAATTATGTGAAAAACTTGACTGTTAATGCATTATTTGAGATTTGAACTTAGCAATTGTTCCTACATTAAGATTTAAACTATTGTTTTACCTAAATTAGCCCCTGAATTTATCAGTTGTTCCCACGTTCCTACATTGAGGCCTAATGCAGGAATAATTGTCTATTTAATGCCCTATTGTAAGAACAATTGTCAAATTCAAAGATTGACTTAAAAAAAAAAAAAAAATCAAATCCTAATGCTGAAACAATTATGAATTTGGGGCTCCAAACATTTTTGAAAAGTTTGAACTTGTTCAAGTTCTATCAACACAAATTCCAACATTTAAGTGCAATATAATATGAATTTTCTTGAATATATTCAAGATCAAGGTAAGGCAATCCATATTAAACATTGCATACAAATATGACATTGATTATTATGGAATTTGTGGAAGATAATAGACATATAAAGAATTACAATAATATATATATGTATATATGAAGGAGAAATATGATGCAGAAACCTGAAAATTAAGCAGCATGGGGAACTGGAGATGCATATGCACCACCTGATCTAGGTGTAGGGTTCCAAACACCATAATCCTCTACAAAATAATTAGGTTTTTCATATTCCTCTACAGCTGCTTTCCTCTGCAACTCCTTGTTTTTGATCTCATTGAAGGAAATAGATGTTGCTGATGAAGATGGTGACAATGGCGATGATTCATCAGTTGCTATTATGGTGATCATCGATGTCATTATAATAACCATCATTGTCACAATAAAGATATGCATCACTGACCTCTCACTTAACCTAGACATGCTTATCTTATGTCTTGCTTTGGCCCTTGTGAATTGCAACCTTTGATTTCATCTAATAAGACTTCAATATCCTTTTTAAAATGTATGTCATATTTTTCATTTCAATGGTAACGTGTATATACATGTATAAGGTTAAATCACTTTTTAGGGTCAAAATTTGACAATTTTTCTCATATTAGGGTGTGATTTGATAATTGTCCCCACATTGGGGATTAAACCTTTTTTTTATTCAAGTTAGACCTTGAACTTGACAATTATTCTTACAATGGGGCTTGAATTTTTTTTGTCTAAGTTAGTCCTTGAAAGACTTAGAGTTTAGACTCCAATTTGGGAACAATTGCCAAGTTTAGCCCCCAATATTGGAACAAATGCCAAGTTCAGAGCGGATAAAAAAAATTTCACGCCTAATGTGGGAACAATTGCCTAGTTCAAGCCTTAATGTAGAAACAATTATCAAGTTCAGGGTCTAACTTAGATCATAAAAAAATTCAAGCCCTAATGTAGAAAAAATTGTTAAGTTTAAGCCCTAAATAGTAATTTAACCCGTATGCATATAATTTATGAAAGTTAAGAGTTTGTATCGTGTCAGCCTCAAGGAAAAACAATAGCAATGCTCAAGTTATATTGATTTTCCTTCTTATCATGCTCAATAGATGATTGTAGTCATCGTTTTTGCATGTGCTAAATATTGCAAGCTAATATTTTGTTTGGTAAAAACATTTAGATCTCTCAATTTTGATATCGTGTAAATTGATCTCTTAAAAAATTAGAGTAATTTAATCTCCATCAATTTTAAAAGTGAAAATTTGAGGACAATATTTAATCATGACATTAATGTTTTCTCTCAATTGTATATAATTGTGATTGATATAATAATAAATTTATCCCTTGGTGTTTATATATTCTACGTGAATGTTGACCTGATCATGTATAAATGTTGCCTACTAAATTTATTAAATCAAGATCAAATTGATAGAATGAGTAAACTTTTAGGGCTAAATTTGTTATTATACTATTAAAAATGTGTACAATTGACGGCAAACATCTATGTTATAATTAATTGTTCTTAATTGTTAACTTTCGAAATTGATAAAGATTAAATTGCTTTGATTTTTTTTAGAGGAACCAATTTATTCAATATTGAAATTGTGAGGAGCTAAAGAATTTTCTTTTACCATTTTGTTATAATTTTTATATGTCATTGTTAATTATAATTTTAAAATTAAAATAAATTTAGTTATAAAAAATTTTTATGGCATGTCATTAACTTATCATTTTTAGTTATTAATTAGTGTTTTTGTACCAAAAGATTGTAGAGGAAACCTTGGAAAGTTGACAAGATTATTAGAGTTGTTCAATAGTAAAAATATCTTGAAGAGCATAACTTCTAGATCCAAATTCAAACATCGTTAAGGAGTCCGCTTCTTCACATTTTTTTTGAAACACACAAATGCTTACCCTTTCGGTTGAAGAAACAATGCCGTGCAAGTAGCTCTCTAGTTATCAAAATGTTTGGTGAGTGTAACTTCCATGTAATCTCCACCATGTTCACCATCTTTGTATCCTCTCTCTCTCTCTCTCTCTCTCTCTCTCTCTCTCTCTCTCTCTCTCCCATTATTCACTAACGTGTTTACATAATTTCTCTCGTTCCCATTATTTATTACTTTCAGTATGTTCACTCCTACTTATGTTGTGACCCCCTTTCATTGTAACTTAAACATTCTTAAATTTTCTCTGTAACTTTCTCTTTACAATAACTACAACCATTATAACTTTCATCATCCTTAATCATCCAATGTTGCACTTGATTTTCAAGGTCTACTCTAATCTTTATCTTTGTCATCTCTTTATAATGCTTTATTTCATTGGTTTATAACATCTCCTAATCAACCCTTAACCTTTGACAAACAATATTCATTGGAAGAGAATGTTACTATGTCTAAATTCACTCAAATCTTAACATTCCATTGCCAATACCCAAAGTCAAGTTTCTTCCTCCCAAGCATGTGTAGGCTGTCTTTAAATTTGTTTTGATTTAAATCTTTCTATGTTTGAACTTATGTGAATATATTTAAATTATCGATTCAATTACAGATTGCAATCATCACAACCCTTAAAAAGCTCTATCAAATTTAGTCCATATACTCTTTTTACATTTGAAATTTAGTCTTACTTTTTTTTCAAGGAATTTAGTCCCCCTAACTTTTGAATTTAAAAATATAAGCCCAATTGTTAATTGTTGAATTCAAGATCAAAAGAACGCCATTTTTTTTGTGACATGGTTACTAAATTTTAATTTCAAAATGTTACAACAACAAATTGAATAAAATAATTTTAATAGTGTTAACAATTGGACCTAAACTTTAAAATTTAAAAAGTAAATTGATTAAATTCTTAAAAATAAAAGTAGAATTTTCAAATGTACAAAGAGTACAGGGACTTAAAACATATTTTAACAAAAAAATAAAAGGTAAAAACACCTCTTTGGTCCTTCTCAATTTCGATATCGAGCAAATTGGTCACTCTAAAAAAACTTGAAGCAATTCAATCGCTATCAGTTTCAAGAATGAGCAAATAAGGACAATTAACCACCACGTCAATGTTTTCCATTAATAGTATATAATTTTGATTGGTATAATAATAAATTTACCCTCACTTGTGGGCTAAATTGGTAAATTTGGTAAATCAGAACAAAATTGACAGAATGTGTAAATATTGCAAATTAAATTTGTTAAATCAAGACCAGTTGACAAAATACATAAATTTTGAGAGCTAAATTTATTATTATGCCAATGAAAAATATGTATAGTTGACAAAAATATTAACGGTTGTGATTAATTATCCTTAGCTACTCATTTTTTAAATTAACAGAGATTAAATTGCTCTAATTTTTTTAGAGAGACCAATTTATTTAATATCAAAATTAATAGAATATTGAGGTTTCTTTCAATAATGTTTGAACTGGGTCGACTGGATAGAGCAAGAATCGGCTAGGTTACTTGTCTTGGCTAAAGATGGTATTGAATTAGTTGGATCATGAACTAGTACACACCAATTGGATCAAATTAAAAAACAGTTAAATCAGATTTTTTTAAATTTTTTTAAAATTTTAATTTTTTTTATCGAATAAGTGATTTAATCAATTCGACCAATATTCCGGTTCTAGAAATATCGGTTTCTTTTACCTAAATAAAACTACGGATTAGATCGACAACGAGATAAAAATGGGATGATGGCGACAGTGTTCAAAACAAAGACTATGCGGGTCAAAAAGGTAATTTCGCCAATGTTCCTATTTTAGTTAAGAGTTTAGCGGTTATATTTGAAAGGTCGGTACCTTTCCAAGTCAGAAAGGGAGGCCGAAGCGAAGAAACCAACGGCCATTGCAAATTTGCCTTGGCATTTGCCATTGCCGCCTTCTTCTTCTTCTTCAACTCTCTTTCTCTTCTTCTTCGTAACGCACTGTTAGAGCCACATAGAGATAAAGTTTAGTTAATTTTGTTTCTTTTTTTCGCCTTTGATTCATCCATTTTTAGCGGTTTCTCGCTACGTTTGTTTTCTTGGATCATTTTTACTCACTACAAATGTTTTCCTCTTTTTAATTAAAGTCTCATTCTCTTTTCAGTTTTTTTTTCCATTTTTCTGAATTGAAAGCTCGAAGCGCTTCGTTTGAATTGAAGCTCGAAGGTGAGAGGATCTGTTTGATTATGTTTGAATTTTTGAAGTGGTTTCTCGTTTAGCATTAATGTAGATGTATAGTTCTTACGTTTTGATTTGGAAATTGGAAGCATCAATGGAGAACATGCAAGTAATTGAAAATTTGACTTGAGATTTCATGCTTCTGAAATGCAGCCCCGCGAAAAAGAAGGCTTCAAAGCAGAGGAAACGACGAGATTTCTGGTTCTGAGGTGATTTCTCTTTGCTTTTGTATGCTTGAATAGAAGCTAGAAGGTGTGAGGATTGTTTGAATCGCATTAATTTTGTTTCGAATTTTTGAAATTGTTTCTCATTTCGAATTAACGTAAATGTATAATTCTTACGTAGATCAATGGAACATACAAGTATTTGAAATTTGACTCGAGATTTCATGTTTTGAAGTACAGCAAAGGCTTAGAAGCAGAGGAAACAATGCGAATTCTGGTTCTAAGGTGATTTCTCCTCGCTTTTTGGTGCTTGAATTGAAGAAGCTCCAAGGTAAGAGGCTTGTTTAAGTCGCATTAATTTCATTTTTGATGTTCGAATTTTGAAATTGTTTCTCATTTAACATTAATTCTTACGTTTTTTTTTTTTTAATTTGTTAGGTTGAATGGAACATACAAGTATTTGTAATTCGCCTCGAGATTCCATTTTTTAAACTACAGCGAAAAAGGCTTCGAGGATACAGTGCGTTTGAAGGATCTTTTTAGGCAGGTTTAGATGGCATTGAAAATTTGATTATATTTTTGTGAAAAAGAACAAAAAAGAAGGGTTAGGATAAGAGAGAAACTGGGAACAATGAGTGAAGATTCAGAATTTCAAGAGCCAGGAGAGAAAATTTTCGTTTCTGTTAGAGTAAGGCCATTGAACGATAAAGAGAGAAAATCTGATTGGGAATGCATTAACAATGACACCATTATTTTCAAGAATAGCTTGCCTGAACGCTCTATGTTCCCTGCCGCTTACACATTTGGTACGCATTTCCTCTGTTTTTTTTATTTCCATTGGGTTAACATAGTAAACATAATTTGATTGTCTTTTCATTGTGAAACAATATTTGGAATTGAGATTGTCTTCTAATCATGGTAATCTTCTCAATTTTATTGTGAATAGACAGAGTATATGACTGTGACTGCCCTACGAAACGAGTATATGATGAAGGAGCTAAACACATTGCACTTTCAGTACTAAATGGCATCAATTGTAAGTAATCTTTGTTTCTATTTCATGGTATGTAAAACTATTTAACAAAATGGATGTTTTTAGTGATAGGTTTTTTCTTTTTTTACCTTCAGCAAGCATATTTGCATATGGGCAAACAAGTAGTGGAAAGACATATACAATGAGGGGAATTACTGAATATGCAGTAGCAGATATATATGATTACATTGAAAAGGTAAAATGATAAATTTTGGGATCACTGTTTTTCTTACTACAATGTAGAATGGAAAATAACATTTTTGTTCTGATCAATATCTTAGCATAAAGAAAGAGAATTTGTGGTGAAATTCTCTGCCATGGAGATTTATAATGAAGCTGTGAGAGATCTCCTTAGCTTGGATAGTACCCCACTCAGACTTCTAGATGATCCAGAGGTCAAATTTCTTTTTCCCTTCTTTAACCTTTCCGGTCGCCTTTCTGCATGAGCATTACCTTACCAATACTGATACCGCCGTTTTCGATTCACAGAGGGGAACCGTTGTGGAGAGACTAACCGAGGAGACTCTAAGAGACAAGGACCATCTTGAGGAGCTCCTTTCTATATGTGAAGGTGAAGTGTTGCTAAAACACCATTGATCTTGTCTCATTTTCTTTTGTTTCACTGGATGACATTTTTATATGCATTTTGGCATATATATTTGCACAGCTCAAAGGCAGATAGGAGAGACCGCTTTGAACGAAACTAGCTCGAGATCGCATCAGATTTTACGGCTGGTAAGCATCCTGTACTTGAGTATAAGCCTTCTTTATCAATGTTGTGCTAGTCTTACAGCGACATTTAATGATATTATTTGCAGACGATTGAAAGCTCAGCTCGTGAATATGCTGGAGCCGAAAATTCAAGCGTTCTTTCAGCTTCCGTGGTATAATAAAGTTACCTTCTTAAAACACTAAGGCTGTTGTGTTGTAAGTTGAATAAGTAATGAAATTTAACTTGGGTTTTCCTATACAGAACTTTGTTGATTTAGCCGGAAGTGAGCGTGCCTCTCAGACCTTATCTGCTGGTACAAGATTGAAAGAAGGCTGCCACATAAATCGGAGTTTATTAACTCTCGGAACTGTGATTCGCAAACTAAGGTTGAACAGCTTTCTTTTTTTCTTCAATTTTGGCACCTTTAACACATATACACAGCATAATATTGTTTATGACCATTTTACAAGGCACTATATTTTGCAGCAAGGGAAGAAATAGCCATGTACCTTACAGAGACTCTAAGTTAACACGCATACTCCAGAATGCCTTAGGAGGCAATGCCAGAACAGCCATCATTTGCACTATGAGTCCCGACCGCAGTCATGTCGAGCAATCAAGAAACACTCTCTCTTTTGCGAGTTGTGCTAAAGAGGTAACAACTAATGCACAGGTCAATTTAGTTATGTCAGATAAGGCATTAGTAAAGCAATTGCAAAGAGAATTGGCTAAACTGGAGAATGAAATGAAGAGCTTGGGCTCAGCTCCAGTCAAACGTGATACTGCTAGCTTGCTAAGAGAAAAAGAGCTACTCATTGAGCAGGTGATTGCAGGAACTTGTATGTTCAACGCAGGAAAATAAGAACATGTCATAACATACACGATTTACTCATGTTAAACCTTGCTTTTTCTCTGTTTGAGAACCTACAGATGGCCAAAGAGATTGAAGAATTGACTCGGCAACGTGATCTAGCTCAATCTCGAGTTGAGAATTTGCTTCTGTCGGTTAGAGAAGTTCAAATGCTAAAGAGTGGAGAATATTCATCGAATTCGTCAGAAGTGACCAATGTTCCATGTACGGTTGATTACAGCAATCATAAGGATATTGTTACACCTAGTGTGCCTATAACCAACAACAACAACCAATATGATGGGCATCCAGAGAACTCTGAAGAGGAATGTCATCTCGATGGCATCACTACGAAGTTCGTTGAGCCTGATCCAAGCAAGGGTTGGGACAAGGTTGCTCAAAAAAAAGATGAAAAGTTCGAAGATAACTGCAAGGAAGTTCGATGCATTGAATTCGAAGATTCGAGTATTGAGATGAATGAAAAAGAAAAAGTTGCCTCTTTGAATCCTGAGAACAATGAAGGGAAACCAACCGTTGAAACCAATGAGTTATGGGTCGATCTTGTGGAAGATGGAAAACCGGCCACGAAGGAGGCTGTTATCAAGGAAATCGAAGCTGATAATTTATCAGCTGATCCTGAGGAAGAGCAAGGAAAAGTATCCCTAACCGAGACAGAACTGAGTATCGAAAAGCGGGAAGGTGATGACTTGTCCAGTAATCCAAAGGAAAATGTAGAAGATTTACGATCAAGTCATGTTAATAAAGATGAAACTTGTGAGGCATTGAAACAAAAAGTACAGGAACTACAAAAGACTATTAAGTTCCTTGTTAGGTATCACATTATGGGGGATTCACCTTCTTTATTAGATGCAGCTAGCTCCGCTAGTAGCATGAGTAGGAGCAGAAGCTGTAAGGCGATCGTCACGACAATGCCATCTTCACCTAGGTTCGAGAAATCACAACAGAATGAAACCGTACCCACTTTCACAGAAGCTGAAATGGACTTCATCGAAAGAGCTAAAACCCTTTCTCAAAAGCTTTCTAACTCGAAAGACGATAACAGAAATGCAAAGATGTCTAGATGTAACTCTCAAGCTTCTATTACTAGTGGTTCCACTGAAGAACAAAGTTTAAAAGATGTTGATGTGGAAGAAACCTGTAGTGAAGTCAATTTTCCTCCTCGACCATGGAAATCATTTGCTAGTGGTTCCAAGAGAACTTCCTTCTCCGTTGATTTTTCTGAAGGTGGTAGTGACACAAAAACACGTCAAGAAAAGCAATTTGATAAGAATTTGGTGATGAATATTTCCTTCCTTTTCTCCATTTTTTTCTACTTCAAAACGAATACATGCTGCAATGCTTTGTTGTTTAGCTACTAACATATGTTTGGTGGTAGGTACCTGAAACCAAGACTGAGAACTCACAGGAAACTAACCATTCTACGAAACTGCACTCGAGTTGGCCCGAAGAATTCGAGAATCTGCAGAGAACGATAATCGAGCTTTGGGATAAATGCAACGTACCATTAATCCACAGAACCTATTTCATCTTGCTTTTCAAAGGTGATCCTTCTGATTCTGTGTATATGGAGGTAGAGCTTAGAAGATTGTCCTTTTTGAAGAACTCAATGTCTTCATTGGGAAGAAATGGTTGGAAAGATAGTCCAATTGACACAGCTGCTTCAAGGTAAAATTTCAAGATTCTCTTAGATACAAGTAGTGTATAATGCACATTTATCTCTACTTAAACCAAAAACCCCAACTCAAATTCTATTTAGTTTAGTTGAATCATAAATTATGATTTAAGATTCCCTTAATTGAACATAGCCCTGCACATTTAGCCATATTTGTCATACACTTGTTCGAACTTATGTTATGCACATTTAGCTTAAATTCCTCTTTATTAACTCAATTCAAATTCGACCAACTTGATTTAATTGAATTCAATAATTTGAATCTGCCAACTCAAATTCAAATTGATCCAAACCTAAATTTGATCCAAACTTAACCAAAAAGTGTTAGCTGTAATTATAATGTATATTGCACTAAAAAAAATTGTCGAACCTTGAAGATAACATTGTTGAAAGAAATAACTAAACTCAAAAACTTAGACCATAAAATGGACATAAAATATATAAAAATAATATCCAAGCTCAAAATAATTTGAACAAACAACTTAAATAACTAATAACATCAAATTCCAACCGAAAACAACTTTAACTTAGAACAAACCATATTGAATTCATATGTCTAGATTATGCATTAGGGGTGAAGGGAGGGGTGCTGCAGGGTCCGGGGCACCCTAAATGAGAAATTGCTTCTTTAAACCCTTAAATTTATAAAATATTAAGTTATGATAAAATTATAGTTTTCTCTCTTAAAAATGCTAGAATTTTAATTTAGTACTTTTGAAAACCACAAAGATATAAGTTAATAGAAGGTAAAATTACATTTTAACTCTCGTAAAAACATATAACTAATCTCAATCCCTAAAAAAATTCTGACTTGAAATATGGAAACAACCTTTTAGACCTGATTGAATATAAAGTAATTGGTTTAATGGTGACAGTGCAAAGGATTTGATGCGTGAGAGAAGAATGTTATACAAGCAAATACAGAAGAAGTTCTCGAAAAAACAGAGAGAGGAACTATACAAGAAGTGGGGAATTGGGTTGAACACAAAGCAGAGGAGCTCACAGTTAGCCCGCCGTTTATGGACAAACACACAAGACATGGGACATGTGAAGGAAAGTGCAGCTCTGGTAGCCAAGTTATTGGGTCTTGTGGAACCAAGTCAAGCACCCAAGGAAGTAGTTGGACTCAGTATCTTGCCCCGATCCGTAACCCGAAGATCCAGCAGCTGGAAAAATGTCATTCCTCCTCTGTTATAGAAGAAGGTAGAGAGCAGCACAACATATTACGGATAAAACTTTAGCTCCGGTCACCTGCAGCCTTAACGAGACCTTGCTCATGCGCGGATTGTGACATATACACTATATAGATTGATATATATATATATATACTTTGCAGGGTGGTGGTGAAATGAAATCATCTCAATTTCTAAATTGGGAGCTGCACATTGACCAGACTTTTTAGTAATAGATTCAATTTGTTGTATTTTATTTTTCACTATAAATTCTTATTGTTGTATTTGATGTGTGAATTGCCAAAGAATGTAATAATGGAATGGAGTTTTTATTTGATTAATCACAACATTTTCATAGCTTAACTCTGTTGAGGTAATTTTAAAATTTACGTGACATTTGATCATATACCATAAACATATCAATCATATCCTATTGGCAGGGTTTGAACTTTAAGATGTAAAGATGTAAATCAGTGTGGGGAAGAGATGCTATAGTCTATACCAATGTCACACTTCCATTTTATGAATTCAATTGTTGTAAAAAAATCTATTATAATCTAATTCATTAAGATATACGATTTTTACTAATAAAATTTAATATTAAATAATCTCATAAATTCTTTTTATTTTTCATAATCAATATTAAATTGATCCTTTATGTATGACGCCGGTCGTATTATTATCCAAGAGATGTTAATATCATCATTACTTTATATAAATACCGGTACTTTAATCAAAATTTCTTTTTGAAAATTTCTACAAGTGATTGCTAATATTTATTTAAAACCGTAGTTAAATATCTTTTGATACTTAAATTATCTTTTTTTTTATATTGTAATGAATAAAAAAATAATTTTAGATAGTGAGTTAAACATTGTATAAATCAGGAGTTGGTGAATATTATTATATGATCATATTAATTCTCCATCACTGTGTCATTTTGGGTCATCTATTAATTTTGATCCGAATTTAAAATTTATTTTGATTAATCTAAATCTATATCCAATTCTATATGATTCATCAACTTGAAATTGTCAAACTTGTAATTAAAAATCATTGAACTAAAAACTACATGAATCCGAGTGTTAAACAATAAAGCAACGAATGATTTAAATCCGAGTAGTTGATGAATAAGCAACGCTAATACTTGACAAAGAGCCGAAGAGAGAATCGTTAAAATTAATTGTGATGCATCTCTGGGATAATCCCATGGCAGGTATTGTGATGGTGTGCCGTGATTCAAATGGTGTCATAGTTGATGCCTGAGATTTTATTCGAAATTTTCTCAATTCAGGTCCTTTTTCTTTCCTGTTCTTTTATTAGTAGAAATGAAAATAAACTAATTGATAGGATAGCCATTTATACTAGCATGGATGAAGTTAGAACAAATTTTTAGGAGGTCGAATGAAATTTTAATTTTTTTATAGTCTATATGTTTATAATTTTTAAAGGATTAAATTAAAATTTTATAATTTTAAGAAGAGTCAAAATATAATTTTATTTTTACTAATTTAAATTTTAAAAAAAAATTTAAAAGACGTAAATAAAAATTTTCCATTACCAGCCTTTTTATATCTGCTCTGTATACTAGGAGATGAAACTATCCACCTAACTGGATAGTCTACTGATTGGAAATGTTTTTCTCTAAGTTTACTCCTATTTTTTATCTCAAATTTTCAATCAATTTACTGATTGGCTAGTTAAAATGACTTCTGATAAGGAGACATGTTTATAAGTTTTTTATATTCTACCCTACTTAACGGGTCTCGCAATTTTATTTTCTAATAAAATAGATAATACTTTTATCTAGCTTAATTTAATGTAATCCAACTGTTTTATTTCTCTTTGCTAAAAAAAAATACTCGAATATTTTAAAAGCCAAAAAATAAACTAAATTAAAATATTACTCAAATATATAAAGGAAAAAGGTGATTTAAGAAAAAGAAAAAAAAACAAATTCTAAAAATGGGCTCTCAGCCAGGTTTTGAAGAAAGGTGGGCACCTTTGAAGCAAAGAAGTGGGTCATCTCCCAACGGAAAGCCCTCGGTAGTCACAGATTTTTCATCCCATAATTCGGTTTGGTTGGATTTTTATTTTTTAAATATAATAATTTAGTTTTTTACATTATTTTATAATTTTTCAAAATCTTGTATATTAATTTTTGAAAAATAAATATATAAAAAATTTAAGGTATTTTTATTATTTTAAAATGTATAATTTTATAAAAAATTTAAAAAAAATTAATTATAAATTAAAAAGATAGAGTTGGGCTCAAATCAAATTATCACAAATTTTTTTCACAACGCAGGCCAATAATGCACTCTGCCATTATTGAATATATGTACTTGTTTTTGAGAAATAATATATATATATATATATATGCATATATTTGATTTGTGTCTTTGTGTTTGCTATCTACTGTCTATCCAATATTTATTTTTTTTACAAATATAGATTAAATTTTAGAAACGTATACGTAACTTGAATCTAACATGTTATAAGTTTGGGAATTAACTCGTTTTCTGAAGTTAGCTAATTATTAATTACAGGGTAGACTGTAAAAATAGTCACTTTTGTTTATCTCGGATTACATTTTAGTCATTTATGTTTGACATGTTATATTCTTAGTCATTTACGTTATGATTTTGTTACGAAGTGGCCACTCTACTATTAAGTTCCGTTACCTCCCTAATGACGGTCCTACGTGGCAGTCTGCACCTAAATTGACATTTAAAACTCATTTAGTCTGCCACGTAGGACTGTCGTTAGGAACGATAAATTAAAAAAGAATGATATTAAATATAAGAGCATCAAAAGGAAGCATCTTATCTTAAAACATGCATTAATAATATGCTTTATGATAATGATTGGCTGCGTGTTTTCTGCATTTCAAACTTTGATTTTTGCAGATTTTAAGACCCAAGGACCTGAATACAACCACCAAAAGCAAATTATTTTTAAAACAAATCAATTTTGCTCTATGGAGGGACGAGGAGTTTGATTTTTAATTAGTTTGGGACTTCAATGAAATTAATAATAATATTGAAAGAGTTTATTTTCTGTATGAAGTATTTCTCGATTCGACTTTATATTTAATCGAGATCATTATATCTTTCACATATTGAAAATCACTGATAAAAAAAAGTATTTCGAAAGGATAAATCTAACATGTTTCAATGTTCGTGTAGTAATTTTTGTTTCATACCTATATTCAATTTGATATTTTAGTTTTATGTACTATAGTCTGGTTATGATAACTTGGTAGTTACCCAACTATTGGTAATTTTTTTTTCGATTATTTAACTATAAAAAAATTATAAAATGGTCATTCAACTATTTGAATTTGATTTTTTTTTTGTCACCAATTGTTAAATGATTGATGACATGATAACTTTTGAAATTAATATAATAGCAATTTTAACCATCAACATTTATACATTGTGTAATTTGGTCTTATTTGCAGTTTTATTTTTCTTTGCAACCCTTTTTCCTAAAAAGTTAAAAAAATAAATTTATCAGCCAAATTTTATCGAAAATATACTAAAAATAAAAACACCCCAAAAATCAAGATAATAATTTTTATTTTTTTCTCATTCTTTTAAAATTTTTTAAAAATTAACCCTCAATGTCACAAAAGAAAAAAAAATTACAAAAAATACTAAATTATATAATGTGTAAATATTGAGGGTTAAATTTTTTTCAGAACTAAGACTAAATCGACACAATTTATAAATAATGAGGGTCAAAGTTGTTATTATACCAACTTTAAAAGTTGCTAAGTTAAATTTCTATTAATAATTTAAGGATCAATGACAAAAAAAGAAGAAGAAATAGTTAAATAATTAAGTGACCATATTGTAATATTTCATAATTAAGTAATATTGTACCTTAATCCAAATCTTCAAATGCAGGACTAAAATCAAATTTTGACTTTTTATTTTCTAATTATATAATTTATGTTTATAGCAATTAAAAGTGTTTTAAATGCTAAAAGAGGCCCTTTTCATTTTGCCTCCTATTTGCTTCCTCTTTTTAGGAATATAGAAAAGTATATTTATTTTTTTAAGTGTTTAAATTTTTCTTTTATTTTAGTACAATATCCTTAAATTAAATGGATTGAATTAGTTAAACCGAGAATAAATCGAAATATTAGTTTAAAGTGAAGAGTTAAATTGTTTGATTTATAAATTATTTTGAATCGGTTGAATCAAATGTTGAATTATTTATTTATTTTTTTTAAAAAAATTTTATGCTTTTATTTAATTAATCGAACGAACCAATCAAATAAATCAAATAAAAAACGATGATTTAATTTGTTTAACTATTTATCCGATTTTGGGTGCTTTAATTTTTACAATTAATAATAAAAAATAAAATTGAATAATTGAAAATTATTTTGATTTCATAATTAGATAATAATTAAATGGATGTAAGCAGTGGGTTTTAAAAAGTGTGGAAAAATGGAAAAGAAATAAAAAGAAAGAAGTCACCTTTGTTGTGCAACGTATGGCGTCGTTTCCATCAAGTTTCAATCTTTACAGTCACTGAGTGGTAGCACACGCTCCCTCTGTACTTCCACCATTCCCACCTTTCTAAAGCTCTCCCACTTCCCCATAATCCCATACCCAAACTCTGTTTTTTTTTTTTTTTTTTGTTTCTCTATGGAAATAACGGCTAATGCAATCTTCTTCTTCTTCCTTACCCTCTTCACCTTCAACCTCGTCATCCCATTTTGTTCCGCTCAGCATCGCAGCACCGTCACTTTATCAGAGATCCAAGCCCTGACGTCATTCAAACGGGGCGTTTTCAGTGACCCATTCGGCGTTCTCGATGGTTGGGATGAGTCCACGCCGTCGGCTCCCTGTGACTGGCGGGGTGTTGTTTGTTACAACCGCCGTGTCTTCGAGCTACGCTTACCTCGACTTCAACTCGGTGGTCGACTCACTGATCGGTTATGCGAGTTACGTGAGCTAAGGAAACTCAGTCTTCATTCTAACAACTTTAACGGCTCTATCCCTGACGCGCTCTCTCAGTGCACTCTTTTACGCGCCGTTTACTTCCAGAACAACTCGTTCACCGGTAACCTCCCCACTTCTGTTTTTAACCTCACGAATTTACAAATCCTTAATGTGGCTCATAATTATCTCTCCGGTAAGATCGCCGCCGTTATTCAACCGTCTCTCCGCTATATCGATTTATCTTCAAACGATTTCTCCGGTGAAATGCCGTCCAATTTCTCGGCTGATTCTCAACTACGACTCATCAACTTCTCATACAACCGCTTTTCCGGTGAAGTTCCGGCGAGTATTGGTAACTTCCAATATTTACAATACCTCTGGATCGACTCGAATCAGTTGTACGGAACTTTACCGTCGGCTATAGCGAACTGTTCTTCGTTGATACATTTAAGCGTTGAAGACAATATACTTAAAGGGCTACTTCCGGGAAGCATCGTCGCTGTTCCGAATCTTCAAGTGCTTGCTCTATCGCATAACGGACTTTCCGGTCCGGTACCAGAAACCGTTTTCTGTAAACCGTCGGGCAATAAAACGGCGTCGTTGAAGATCGTGGAGCTTGGATTCAATGAGTTCACTGGAGTCATTAAGCCACGAAATAATGGGAGTTGCTTTGCGGCGCCGGCTATGGAGGTTTTGGACCTTCACGTGAATCACATCCATGGCGGTTTTCCATCTTGGTTGACCAGTTTGACCACGTTAAAAATATTAGATATTTCTGGAAACTTCTTCACCGGTTCATTACCGGTCGAAATTGGCAACCTTTTAAACTTACAAGAGCTTAGAGTAGCCAACAACTCGCTAAGCGGTTCAGTTCCGAGTCAACTCCTACAATGCCGTTCGTTACAGGTCATTGATTTAGAAGGAAACCGGTTCTCCGGCAACTTACCGGTCTTTTTAACCCAAATAAAGACGTTAAAAAGTCTATCTTTGGCCGGAAATTCGTTCTCAGGTTCAATTCCTGTCGGGTTTGGTAACATTTCAGGACTTGGAACGTTGAACTTGAGTGGAAATAACTTGACCGGAACCGTACCGGAAGATATACTCCGGTTGGGTAATTTATCCATTTTAAACCTTAGTCACAACAAATTTTCTGGCCAAATTCCGAATGGGGTTTCCGATTTATCAAGCTTGGTGGTTTTAAACTTAAGTGCTTGTGGATTTTCCGGGAAAGTTCCTGGGAATTTTGGGTCTTTAATGAAATTAACATCTCTTGATTTAAGTAAGCAGCAACTTTCCGGTGAATTACCTATTGAGCTTTTCGGGTTACCAAATTTGCAGATCGTTGCTTTAAACGAAAACAAATTATCCGGTGATATCCCTGAAGGTTTTAGCAGCTTGGTTGGTTTGCAATACTTGAATCTCAGCTGTAATGTGTTCACAGGTCAAATTCCAGAAACTTTTGGATTTCTTCATTCATTAATGGTGCTTTCACTGTCGTATAATCGAATTTCCGGTATGGTCCCATCGGAGCTCGGTAATTGTTCTCAGCTTCAAGTGATTCAGCTTCGTTCGAATCGATTGATCGGCAATGTAACGGCGGATTTCTCTCGGTTGTCTCGTTTAAAAGAGCTTGATTTGGGTTCTAACAAGTTAAATGGTGAAATCCCAGAAGAAATATCCAATTGTTCTTTGATGATTACTTTACTTTTAGATGGAAATCGCCTTACAGGTAACATACCAGATTCATTTTCAAACATGTCTAATTTGAAGTACTTGAATTTATCTAGAAATAATCTTGAAGGTGAGATTCCAAGTGGATTAGGTTCTTTATTCAATGATAGTTCTATTTTTTCAATGAATGAAAATTTATGTGGTAAGCCATTGAATAATGACTGTAAAAATGTGAGAAGAAAGAAACAGAGGAAGCTGATTTTGTTGATTGCTATGGTCGTTGGTGGTATTGGGCTATTTGTCGTGTTTTGTTGCGGTTACATTTACAGTCTTCTACGGTGGTGGAAGAGGTGGATGACCGGAGAGAAGAAGCGGAGTACGGGTAGTGCTAGTTCAGGAGCAGATCGAAGTCGTGGAAGTGGTGAAAATGGTGGTCCGAAACTAGTTATGTTCAATAACAAGATAACGTTAGCGGAAACGTTAGAAGCGACGAGGCAATTCGATGAGGAAAACGTGTTGAGTAGGGGACGATATGGACTTGTTTTCAAGGCTACGTTTCAAGACGGGATGGTGTTATCGATCCGTCGTCTTGTTGATGGAACGATCGATGAAGCTAATTTTAAAAAAGAAGCAGAATTGTTAGGTAAGGTAAAGCATCGGAACATAACGGTTCTCCGAGGATACTATGCCGGACCGCCTGATTTACGACTCCTTGTTTATGACTACATGCCTAATGGAAACTTAGCTACACTCCTCCAAGAAGCATCTCACCAAGATGGACATATGTTGAATTGGCCAATGCTTCATCTTATTGCCCTCGGCATCGCTCGTGGCCTATCGTTTTTGCACTCGTTGTCGATACTTCACGGTGACATTAAGCCACAAAACGTCCTCTTTGACGCCGATTTCGAAGCTCATTTATCCGAGTTCGGACTCGAGAAACTCATAACGGCAACCCCAACGGAAGCTTCAACATCATCAACCGCGGTTGGTTCTTTAGGCTACGTAGCACCGGAAGCTGCTCTAACGGGTCGACCATCTAAAGAAGCCGATGTTTACAGTTTTGGGATCGTATTGCTCGAAATACTCACCGGAAGGAAACCAGTGATGTTTAGCCAAGATGAAGAAGATATTGTGAAATGGGTGAAAAAACAATTGGAAAAAGGACAAATCTCAGAGTTGCTGGAGCCAGGGTTGCTGGAGTTAGACCCTGAATCAAGTGAGTGGGAGGAGTTCTTGTTAGGGGTTAAAGTGGGACTCCTTTGTACTGCACCTGAACCACTTGATAGACCAGCAATGGCTGATATTGTTTTTATGTTGGAAGGGTGTAGGGTTGGAGCAGAAGTTCCATCTTCAGCTGATCCAACCTCTCTACACTCACCAGCGTGAAATTTTTATTTTTAGCTTTTTTGCAATAGAATGACTTGCCTATAAAAAAAGTCATTCTTCATCATTGTGTTGTATTAAATTGGAGAATTTCTGGTTAGATTATTTCAATTTCCCTTTTTTAAATTTTCGTGAATTATCAACAACACGACTAATGTAACTCACATTTAAGGCGATAAATATCTGGATTATTAAATATAATTTAAAATTACAAATTTTAATAGAGTTATTTGAAAATAATGTGTTTATTTTGTCGATTGATTACACATTTTTAATATACGTTGTCAATTAAGTAAATGTGACGAAACGGCGCCGTTTGAGGACCCAGCAGGTAACCTCCCGCCAAAAGTATATAACGTCTAACCTGAAAAGGCCACGTGGCAAGGCAAAGAAAAAAAAAAGGGATGGGAGAGGAGAGGAGAAAGTAGCCGTTAAATGAGTTATTGGGAAAAGGCGAAGTTGGCGTCAGGACAGAATAAGTTGCTTGAAATTGTCGGAATTTTGACGTTTTTCAGACAAAAATATTTCGCTCAAAATAGATTTAGATTTTTAATGCCACGTCGGATTCTCATTGTTCTGTTTGACTGGCACGTGGGCAACTTTTGATGACGTATTCCGGTCCCACCGGAACAGTGTAAATTGTACTGTAATGGACGGGAACAGTTGTGTGGTAGACTTACAGGTTGTGAGTTGAGAGTTATGGTACCCATCTAACCCCACCATTCAAACCCCTCATCACTTCTAACACTTTTCCTTCTTCTAACCTTAGCTTACTAGTCATTTTCAAAATTTTAATCCACTCGAGTTGTTCGAATCATTTGAGTTTTAGATTTTAATCACCTCAATTTCATATTTTAATCACCTCAATTTCATATTATTTCGAGTTATTTATTTGAGTTTAAATTTTTATACGTTAAATTAAAAAAATTTATGCTTTTTACTCGGTGTTATTTAGGCAAATACCTAGTTTCGACTTTTGAGCGTAAGTTTCTCTTTGAAAAAAACTAGAGTTGTTGGATTCTTTACTCATTTTATGTTAGTTGCTTGAGCTGAAAAAAAAAAAATCGTAAAAACTTTGAAAAAATAGGAAAGTAGATTTTTAAGGTTTATCCCATTATGTGTATAAGTTACTAAGCCTTCGATATATTTTTCTTATTTTGGCTAACTTGCTCATTAATCTCAACTATTTATATTTATTTGTATTTAGACTCATAAAAAAGTGTATCGATATATCATTTTCGAGTTCAAGTTTAAAATTGATAGTTTAAATTGCGGTAAAAATATCATAGAAGTTTTTGTATTAAGAGTCAATAAAGTTTTTGTATTAAGAGTCAAATTGCAATTATTTTTTTTACTCAGAAAATAAGAAAATTAGTTATTATACATTAAATCAAAGAACAAATTGGTTGTTTCTGCTAAAAAAATTATAAATCTCTACTGTTAAAAACTAGATTGATTGATTGGATGTGTACTTCATTTTTAATAGTAAAATTAGATAAAAATTTTAACAGCTTTTTAATATAATGTATAAATATTAATTTACTTATTTTTTTAATAAATAAAATAAAATACAATTTGATCCTCATTCTCGGAATAAAAACTTTCATAATATTTTTACCTGTTTGTTTTAACAATCTAATTAGATTAAATTGAAATTTAAAAATAATTAATTCATGAATTTAACCACTAAAAATTTAAAATAAAAAAACATACAAAAAACTAAAAATAATCAAACCAAAAAGTACAAATACATAAATTTATAGCAGAAGTTGACCAAAATAAAATTAGCAAGAGAGTGAAAATGGAATTAACCATGGGTGTTGTAAAAAAGATAGTAGGTCCCCTTCAATCAAGTCCCAAGAACTCAATAATACAAGAAGGATAAGCTATTAACTAGCATGTGCAGTGTGTAGTCTGCTGGTCTCTGCACCTCCTCTGTGACTTACTTTTTACTCACATTTTTAATTTTTACTTATTCTCTTGGTTGAATTGTCACTGTCAAAAGGTGGCCCTGTAAGATATCATGTACACACTTTTTTACCTTTTTAACCACTACCCAACATTCAATGTGATAAAAAAGTTAGAAAAGGCAATGGAAGTTGTATTTACCCGATGAGGCTTCTCTAACAATGAAACCGTTTTGATTATGTGTTATATATAATAAGATTTATGGTAATACTCAGGATTCTTAAATTGGGAACAAAATTTATTGATTTTATATATATCATACTTGAATTCGAAATTTTGATTAAGGGATATCAAATTTCTTATTAAATGAAATACATTGGGATTTTCGAATTTATAAATGGAAGATATTAGTGCTATAAATATGACAAATCGAAACAGTGTAGCCCCAAGGGCCAAAAGAGGTTTTTGTCAACAGGCTTTCGTTTCAGCGATGACAGCATCGGATAGATCAAAGCTCGAGTGGGCGTCAGCCATTAGTTTGAACATTGTTTCCCTTGATACGTCGATTCTTCCTTGCTGTTGTTTGAAGATTGAAACCGAAACTCTGTGACAAAAGCATGAAGGGTCACCAAAACAACCAAAGCCGAAAGGGGTACTAACACAATCAACCCCAACAATGCTAAGCCATTGACAGCACAGGGACGAAGGCAAAGGGGTAAACAATAAGTGGACTCAGGCTTCCCCAGATAGTAGATTTGTCATTTAATTCTTTTAAATTTTTATGAAATTACGTGTTAATATAATAGTAAACCACCAGCCCCTTCAACACCATACCAAAAGCATATACAACCAAAGAAAAACATAAAAAGCATAATGATATATGTAAATATAGAGGACACCCCATCGAAAAAACGATACAGAGAGTAGTGGCCGGCAAGAAGAAGCCAACAACCAGCATAGAGCGGCTTCTCAATGTTGGAACCACCACCCACTTTCACATTGTCGGAGGAGTCGACTATGGTGGAGTCACCGCAAAACAGTAACCCAACACCATAGTGGAGCCCCAAGTTATTTCTTAAAAATCTAAGTCGACTAGTTTAAAAGCTCAAGTTAGACAAGTAATCGAATCGAATTTAAATGAACCGATTAAGAATTATGTAGATAGAACAACTTCACCAACCAAGATTTAATATACAATCCAAACTCCAGCATCTAAGAAACAATGAAAAGATAACACCAGCAAATGAAGAACTAATGCAAGCACCAAGTCTGCAAGGATCCAAATTGGATCCCCAAGTACATAATTTAATAAAAACAAAGCTACAATTTTTATTGGACCATCTAATTTATATATCTCTAATCTATAATCATCATCCCCTTTGAATTTTTTCAATCTGCAGAAAATCTCAAAGGCTGTAGAAAAATACTTTTATGAGCAAAACTTATATTATATACTTCTAACCAGCAAAACAAAATAATATATGGAACAAATTCTTTCGGTAAACCACGGCCAGTGATATAAGAGTCACACTGAGTAATTAGGCCTTTTCTATCACTCGGCTCGTGACTGACCGGCTCTGGATGAGAGAATAATGCCGACGATCAAGCCATATAGTGCCAATGCCTCGGCAAAGATAAGAATGAGGATCATCCCAACAAAAAGCTTTGGCTGTTGTGCATTAGCTCTGCAAAATCCAATTTTAAATAATAAGACAAGTTTCAAAGTATGGTAGTAGTAACAATTAACAAACAACAATATGAATAGTAGCATACAAACCCGACGGTGATATAGCACTGGTTTAAGGGATATGAAACAATAATAATTTTTTAAATAAATTCATCTTTCCTTCTCCAAAAAAATCCAATTACACAATCTGATAGGAGTTTCTAAGTTAATACAGATTGCAAAAGTAAAGCAACGATAGTAGTAACGGATATCGACTTAAACAAAATAACTATTAGCATGCAAACCCGACAGTGATATAGCACTAGTTTAAGGGATAGAAAACAATAATAATTCTTAAACTACACATTGTTCCTTCTCAAACAATCATAATTCACGAGTACACTAACAGCATTTCAATTTGTGCATTAGCTCTACAAAATCCAATGACACAATAGGACGAGTTTCAAAGTTATACTATTTGCAACGGTAAAGCAACAAATCATCAACAACGGTCATAACGAATATCATCTTAAACAAAATGAATTATAGCACTTGTTTAACGGATAGATTAGATAAAAACTCTTATAATACGTTCATCTTTCCTTCTCGAACAATCATAATTCATAAGTACCCTAACAGCAACTCAATGTGCATTAGCTCTACAAAACCCAATTACACGATAAGATAGGAGTTTCAAAATGATATCGATTACAAAAGTAAAGCAACGATAGTGGTAATGAATATCAACTTAAACGAAATGACTATTAGCATAAAAACCCAAGAGTGATATAGTACTAGTTTAAGGGATAGAAAACAATAATAATTCTTAAAATACATTCATCTTTTCTTCCTAAACAAATCGTAATTCTTAAGTACCCTAACACCAACTCAATTTGTGCATTAGCTCTACAAAATCCAATTACATGATAAGATGAGTTTCAGAGTTATACTATTTGCAACAATAAAGCAACAAATAATCAACAACGGTCATAATGAATATCATCTTAAACAAAATGAAATATAGCACCAGGTTAAGGTATACAAAACAAAAGTATAGATTAGTTTAAGGGATATGAAACAAAATGAAATATAGCACTAGTTTAACGAATATCATCATCAAAAACAGTCATAAAGATTAGTTTCAAAGTAACACTACTTGCAAAAATAAGCAACAATTCCTCAATAACAGAACTAATGAATATCAACTTAAACAAAATGAAAAATAACATATAGCACTAGTTTAAGGGATATATAACGAGAATAATGCTTAAATTACGTTCATTTTTCTTTCTCAACAATCATAAGAACCGTTACGGCATCTCAATTTCTGCATTAGCTTTACAAATTACACAATATGACGAGTTCAAGAGTGATAATACTTGCAAAAATAATGCAAAAAAAAAAAATCAACAACGGTACTAATCAATTCAACTTAAACAAAACGAAAAATAAGGATCAAATTATGGGTTTGGTCCCTCTACTCAAATATCAGATTTAGCACATGTACTTTATTTCACATAATTTGGTCTCTTTACTTTTATAATGCCATTATTTAGTCCAAAAAATTAAATTGCTGACACATGAAAGAAATCGTTTCAAAATGATGAATTAGAAAAGCGTTTTTTGAGAAAAAACCTAGTCAATATTTTAATTGAAAATAGTTCCTGTTTTTAATTTTGACTAACTAATTATAAAAATAGAGGAATCAAGGTATGCCAAAATTAACCAACAAGGATAAATCCCAAATTTGAGCATGGTAGATGCACCAAAACCATAATTTGACCAAAAAAATAACAAAGCACTAGTTTTAAGGGGATAAATTCAGTTCAAGGCCTAAACCAGACCCCACTTCAATTTCTCCAAAGCTGCATCTAAGCAAAAACCAATTAATTTGCAGGGTTAACAAAGGTAATATAAATAGAAAAAGCTCTACTTGTGATCATCCATGGTAAATAACTTTTTTGAGTAACTAATGACATTATAAAAATAGAGGGACCAAGTTATGCCAAAATTAACATACAAGGACTAAATCACAAATTTGAGAATGGTATAGAGAGACCAAAACCATAATTTGAAA
This sequence comes from Gossypium longicalyx, assembly GCA_025698465.1. Classification (NCBI taxonomy): domain Eukaryota; kingdom Viridiplantae; phylum Streptophyta; class Magnoliopsida; order Malvales; family Malvaceae; genus Gossypium; species Gossypium longicalyx. Next base: position 298,761 of record CM047000.1, on the reverse strand, counting down.
CCCCCCCCCCCTCTTCCCTTAAAAAAAAACATATAGCATAATGTAAGGGGATAAATTGAGTTCAAGGCCTAAACCAGACCCTACTTCAATTTAGGGGGTTAACAAAGGTAATATAAATACAAAAAAGCTCAACTTATGATCATCCACACAAAAACATCAAGGCCCTAGATGTAATAATACCAACATTCTACATGAAAATAATGCAACAAAACTGATACGACCATAAACCATAAACCAACTAAAACATAAACTGAATCATTTAATCAAAGATTCAAAAAAAGAAATTACCTAACACCAGCATCACCTACAATTCCAATAGCCATACCAGCAGAAAGACCAGCAAGTCCACAAGCTAAACCAGAAGATAAATGAGCATACCCATCGAAAAGGTAATAAGATTTAGCCTTTGGGTTAATCCCAGTACTGATTATAACAGCGATGATTAAACCATAAATACCCAGCACACCAGCCATTACCACCGGCACGATCGATTTCATCACCAGCTCCGGTCTCATTACACCCATTGATGCTACACCAACACCACTTTTCGCTGTACCATAAGCTGCTCCCATACCTGTGAAACATTGGATCAAAACCCAAACTCCCAAAATCATAGAAAGGTCATTTGATTATTCTTTTTTTTGCTTACAAGAGAAAACGAGGGCAGCAGCAGCACCCAAGAAGCCGAAGAAAGGAGCAGTTTCATCGCCGCTGAATGTTGAAGCCATCTTCTTTTTGGTCCTTTGAAGAGAGTAATGAATTGGATCTGAAAATGTTAACAAAATTTTTTGGTACAAATTCTAATCCGGAGAGAGCTATAATTGAAGGTGGAAAATAAAAAAAAATAAAAAAAATTGTAGCGAATCAAGGACAACCTCAAATCACTGAAATAAGTGGAGAGATCATAAGAGCTTTTCCTTTAACAAGGCTCATTTTTCTATTGGGCTGAACTCATCTCTATTTGGGTAACTTTATAGCATTTAAGTCCCTGGACTTGGTAATATTTTTCAATTTTGGTTCATAAACATTTTTGTCAACATTAGTCTCAAATTTTGACGGATTTTCTAATTTAGTCCCTAAATTTGGATTATGTTAAAGTGTAATAATATGTGACACTGAAGTACATGTGGCACACCATGTGTCACTTTTGGTTATTCTGTCATCCATACCAGTTTTTAATAATAGAAATTGATGAATTTTTTAACAAAAAGGATCAATTTGCTATTTGATTTAACATACAAGGACTAATTTGTTTATTTTTTGAATAGAAGAGATAAAATACAATCTAACACCTAATATAAGGACTTCTATGATATTTTTATTATCAAAATCTATATAAAATGAAATACTAAGTAAGACATAATGTAAAAATAATAAGAAAATATAAATTATTCTCTAAATCGAATCATTATCTTAAACCATGTAAAACACGATACTCACAAGAAAAATTAATATTCTATCGAGCTCGAATTAAGTGTCAAATTGCAAATTTGCTATTATTAAGACTTGGCTCGGCTCATTTCCACCCTAGTTTGGGGGACCAAAGAAAAGTACTAAAATGCTAAAATGGTTATAGTTCGAGATAAATTGAGTATTAATCCCTTTAAATTTTTTACTGCAATAAATTCTATAGAAGTACAATTGGTCCTCCACTAAAACACTCGAAACTCGAAAGCAAGCAAATGAGCTCTAAGAGCAAAAGACCACCGCCTGACCCGGTGGCTGTGCTGCGAGGCCACCGTGCTTCCGTTGCCGATGCTTGTTTCCATCCTTCGAGACCCATTTTATTCACTGGGTAAATCCCAAAATTCACTTCTTTAAGTTCTTTTTTTTTATTCATCAACACAAAAAAAATGGGGACTATTCTTTTTTTTTTTTTCAGTTCATCAGATGGTGAGTTGCGGATTTGGGATACAATTCAGCATCGTACGGTATCATCTTCATGGTTGGTTGTTATTACTTCTTTGTTTTATCGACAAAATCGATTTTTTTTTCTTTTGCTGGGTCGATTAATTTGACTGTTGTTGTTTCTTTATAGGGCGCATAGTGCTGCTCATGGGATTATAGCTGTTGCTTGTAGTTCTTTGTTGGAGACCAATAAAATTATCAGGTGTTTTTCTTTTCTTTTTTTAAGGGTTTCTGGGATTATAAGCTAAATGGGTCTTTTTTTTTTAATGCTTTCTTTGATATGTGTAGTCAGGGTAGGGATGGAACTGTTAAGTGTTGGGATATAGAAGAAGGAGGTCTCTCAAGGTAATGAATTTACTTTATAATTGTCCTTTCATTGAAAATGGTACCAAGGTTTATGGACTACTAAAAATTTAAAAGTACATGGAAGCCATTGTATTAGGAGTTGGATTGCATTTTGCTCCTTATACTAAAAGAATATGCAAATTAGTCCTTTTATGTTAGATCAAAGAGCAAATGGATCCTTTCTGTTAAAGACTAGTGTGTGTGACGGAATAACTAGACAATGACACTTTGCATGCCACATGCACCTCACTTTGACGTAAAGAGATCAATTTTTAATAGTAGAAATAGATGAAAGTCTTTAACAGAAGGATCAATTTGCACTTAATCTAATGTACATTGATTAATTTACCCATTTTTTTAGTAGAGGGGGCAAAATGCAATCCAACTCCTAGTACAGGGGCTTCTATGGTATTTTTATAAAAAACACAGTTCACCGACTATTTATTGATAAAAGGCCTAAATTTTAATGCTATGCTATGAATTTTATCCATGATGTTATTTAAGGATTTCTGCATGTATTCTCTAACAATGGCAACAATAATTTAGAGATTAAATGACCAAAGTCTTTTTAAAGTTTATCATGTTTTGTTAGTTTGTAAATAATTGTTGACAGTTAAAAATATAGAGAATGGAATCAATCTGTTGTTCTGTTGGTGTTGTAAGTGATTAAATTTCCCTATCTATTATATTATTTCAAGTAGAAGTTCTCCTTCTAGCTGCTGCCCCACCCACCTTTTGTCAAATTTGAGGCACTATTTTGTTATTAAGTTTTCATTTTTTTTTTGGTTAACCGAGCTTAGCAGTGCATACAAAGTATCTGACAGAAATCTTTCACAATTCATCATTTTGATTCTGATGCGATCCGCCAGTAGTATCTGTTTATGAGTTGGAACTTCACCTTGCTACTATTTTGGTTCTTGACAGGACACCTTCACTTACAATCAGGACAAATTCTTACCATTTTTGCAAGCTTTCTTTAGTGAAGAAACCTGTTGCTAATACAAAGCAAGGGGATGGAACTATTGATATAGAACTTTCCAATGATAGTAGAGGAGAGATAGCAAAAAATCAAGAAGAGGGTTCCAACTCCTTTGAAGGTTAGTCTATGAGGTTCAGGCTGCTTGTAGACATAAATGTTGTAACAAGATAGTCCTTTCTCTATGGTTTTAGATTCTCGATGAGTTTCTAGTTTCAGAAATAGACTCAAGCGACAACTTTTTATCAACCAATACTTAATCAGGACTGAGCTTATATGACAATGAACGTGCTCTCTTATAAAGTAGAAATCAAATGTTAGAAACTTCATATGTGGATATGGAAATGGGGAATGGAATGGTTGTAGTAATATTTCTCTTATTGTTGTTTAAACAATCCTACTTGCAATTCTGAAGCAGCCACTTCTTCTACTACAGCATATTCTGGGACAATTCTTTTGGTTTTCTTTGTTAAAGATATAGCAAGTTTGGTTCTAGAGGCACCTTTGTATGTTCTAGACCGTCCTGCATTTGAAGTATTGTCCTGGCCTAGTAGTTTTTAAGTGGCGAAATCCTACATTATTTTTCTCTTGCCGCTGCTCTTTTCATTATGTTTTCCAGCATACTTACATCTTGAATCCTTGATTGCTTGTTAATTTTGCTAAAAATTCATTGGCATGTCCTACTAGATCATCTGCAAGGTGGATTAATAGAGGAAACATCTGTTGAAGGACTTAAGTATGTGGCTATGGCAGGCGAACAATCTTCTGAGGTCAACATGCTTCCTTTGAATTTATTTTTCTATTCAATTTACTCTTGTTTTCTTTCTGCTTATTTGGGGTATCCTATTACTGATTGGTTATCATATCTTTATATGTTAAGATTGAGCTTTGGGATCTCAATACAGGTGAAAGGTCTGTACGGCTACCTCAAGACAACCTTGTTGGTTCTATTAAGCAGAGAGGTTGATTTCTGATACATTACTTTTGACTCTGGACGTTTTAATTTTTACATTGATAAATTAGCTCTAGGATACCAAACATTTGGCTAAATTTTCACTGTCTTGATTGAAATTTCTTGTGATGGAATTGGTTCTGGTTGTTTTTTCTTGGGATAAGGCAACATTTAGTCCTTGAACTTGGCAACTTTTCCCAGTTTTAATCCATGTGATGATGTGGCACTCTGAAGTTGTGCCATGTCACTGCATGAGCCAATACTGGGAAAGTTTGTTAAGTTCCAGGGCCAATGTGGACCAAAAAGATGTTTAGGGGCTAAGCTGAGAAAAGTTGCCAAGGGCAGGGTAAATGTTGCTTTATCCCTTTTTTTTCTATTTAGAAACATATTGGTGTATCTGTATTTGATAACAATGGTCTGTGGGAAGTTATGTGTTTTTCAATGTCCTTTTTTATTGGTTCCATTGTGCTTGTTGTTGATCCTTGAGGTGTTTAAAATTAAAAACTATAACTGGTTTTTTGGCAGGAATGTGCATGGCAGTTCAATCATTTTTGCTGCCCGGATCAGAGGGCTTTCTTAATGTCTTGGCAGGGTAGGTGTCTCCTGCTATTTCCGTCTGTTGCACTGGAGTTGTTTCCAGCAACTTCCGTGTTTCTCATCTCTGATCATTCTCAAAAAATAAAATAAAAGAATTTTTGTTTTTAGATTCATGCTCTTCAAATTGTGGAATTAGTGTTCCAAAAAAGGGTTGAGTTAGGTTTTGACTTTTGATATGGTGGCGACTTTTGGAATAGTTATCTAAGATATTCTCACTTAGGGATTTACTTGATTTATTTGCTAGTTATGAAGATGGTTCGATTCTTTGGTGGGATATACGGTACCCTGGGATTCCTCTAACTTCTGTGAAGTTCCATTCAGAGCCAGGTGTGCCACCCAGGATATGGGAGACTCCTCATGTATTAGGCTTCATCTTATTCTTCCTTCACTAATTTCTTTTTCCTCATAAAATATGTTTTATTCTTGTTCTCTACACAGTTCTAAGTTTATGCATTGATGGATCATGCAATGGAGGTATCTCCGGGGCAGCAGATGACAAGATTGTACTTTACAATTTAGATTATCCCACGGTAATTCTTGTTGAAACCCCCCTATGAACTGGTTGCTAACAAGATATATCGCAACCCCTCTAGCAGCCTTCTTTTAGTTATGATCAATGCATTTTTGTTCAAAATCGTTAGCCAAATTGATCCTATGGTGTTTATTTATGATTATTTGCATTTGAATGCTTTTGCGGATTTAGTAATGTCAAAGAGTGACATTGGATGAACCATAGTGCTAGCTTTGCGAGCATGTTTTTTTGCATTAATCTTAGTCTCCATCATGATAGAGGCAAACAAAAAGTGGATTCCTTTGAATCCTTCAATACGATAAAAGGGCCAGGTGGAGTCCTTTGCTTAACTATAGTTCTGGCTTCACAGAGCATAAAGCATAAATCACGCTATTTTCTCTTATGCGTCTTATCATGTTATTCTTCATGTAGGGTTCTTGCATTGTTAAGAAAGAAATTAGTCTGGAAAGGCCAGGCATATCGAGCACTGCAATTCGGCCTGATTCTAAAATTGCTGCAACTGCTGGCTGGGACCATAGGTTTGTATCCACCTTGCATCCTCTTTTTAAATTCCTGAAGCATCTATATTTCGGATGTTCTTCAGGTGTTCATTCTCAAAGTGAATCTTGATTACTCGATTTAATTTGCAATTTTAGTTGCTCTAGGGGAAATCATATAGTTGGATCTCAGATTATCTGCAAAGGGTTGCTATTAACTTGCTTTTTTAACTTCACTCATGGCTGCAGAGTTCGAATATACAATTATCGCAAAGGAAATCCTCTGGCAATTCTGAAATATCACCACGCTACGGTATGATGAAAGATTTACGAGGCTAAAATTCAGACATTTTATTTGTTCTTTTAATCCATCTGCTGTGACCTCATTCAATGTATTCATGATCTGACGGGCTATAACTCCCGTATTTATAACTCCGCATGTATCATGCTATTCTTCACTCGCATTAATTATTCCATGTTATTTCATCATGTTGTACTAAAGTCGAAAATGAAATTATCTACCCTTGCAGTGTAACTCTGTGTCGTATTCGACCAACTGCAAGCTAATGGCCTCCACATCGGAAGACACAACTGTTGCACTATGGGAATTATATCCTCCTCAAACTTGAAACTAAACTGGATATTATATATATATATATATCAATATGTTCATATTGTTTTATGCCGTCTCAGGCAGGTGCAGGTGTCACGGTATGCTTGTGAGCAAGCCATCCAAAGGTTTCTCGGCCTGTGACAAAGGGTCTTGGTATGTTAAAGAGAATTTACTGCGATAATTGAACTTGGCGTTGAACCAACCGATGTTAAGTAAATTTCGTTAGGTCGATCAAGATTTAAGTTGGTCAGCTAATGTATGGGGTCGATTGATTGTACTGGTTTTTTTTATAACCGAGCTAGTCGAAATGATCGGATGTTCTCTCCTCTTGTAGGGCAGTTTTTTTCCCCTCTTAAATCAAGTTTTAGAGCAAATCAGGTTGGATTTTTCATTAAGGTTTTCTTAAGTTCGCTAGCAAACTCAAACCAACGATTTAACAATTAGTACGATGAATTGACATCCATTGACGAGTAGAAGAACATATTTAGATATAAATCGATTTAACGGTTAATGTCGGAGATTGAAAAAGAAAATTGTAGAAGAGAGTGAAAAAAGCTTTTGAGAAATGTAAATAACAGACAGCACCATATTAAAAATAAACATAAAATGAAATTGGGGACGCCCAATCCAGGTTCATCTTCGGTGGGTCTCGGCTGGCGGAAAATTGAATAAAAAAGATAATAAATAATAAAATGGAACGTTAGATTTGCACTTGCAGTAATGGGAACCCTTTTGATTCCTCGTAAAGCAAAAAAAGAAAAACCCTAAGGCCAACCACTTTCATTTTCAAAGTTCAAAACTTGAAAAAAAAGAAAAGAGAACAAAATCTAATCAATTACACTCTTTCTCTCTCCACAATTTATTTCCCCTTTTATTAAATTTAATTAGAAAAAGGTATCCCTATTCTTGGGAACCCTCGACAAGCAATCAAATCCCCTTTTTCTCCTCTTTGAAAAAAACACCATAAATTCACTTCCCAATTCCTTTGAATTAGGGTTCCGTTTTCACCTTCTTGCTTAAACCCCCAATCGCCCCTAATCCCCCGCTTAATACCCGTTGTTCCCACTTTCCCGCCAACTTTGACCTTTCTTTAGGGCCGTTGATTTCTTCCCTTTTTTCGAATTCGAACCGTTAGATTAGATCTGCTCTCACTCGGTCAAAGCTTTGACTTTGTGTTGCCCGGGAATGTCGGGGACTGAAATGGAGAAGAAGATGGAGGAGGAAGAGAAGAAAGGAGGAGAGCTGTTGTTTTGTGGTTCCACGTGTTGGGATGTTATTGGTCGGCGTAAAGGTGCTGTTGAAGGCAACTTGGTCTCACCTACTCGCCTCCGTCCTTTAGTCGGTGTTGACATCCGGTTCGTTGCCTCCGGTTGCTGTGAGTTCAATTTTTTTTTTCAATTTTTTTTTCATTTTGCTTTTTTTTTTATTATTATTTTATCTTACACTTGCTCATTTAATTTAAATTTAAAACTTTTTTTTTAAAAGCATAGCATTCCCTTTTTATTGTAGTATCGTGTCATTGTGTTGCATTGGATGTTGAAGGGCGGTGCTATACTTGGGGTCGCAATGAGGTATGGAAAGCTTTTTTTTTTTTTTTTTTTTTTTTTTTAGGAAAAAACAATGCTTGTGGATAATGTTGCTTTAATTTGGTTAATATTAGTTGATAGAGCTTTCGCTTTTTATGTATAGAAAGGGCAACTGGGTCACGGAGATACAATCCAGCGTGATAGGCCAACTATAGTTTCTGAACTCTCGAAGTAAGCACATATTTTATCTTGTTCTTAACATTAGTCCGCTATGTTCCTTTTTTAAAAAAAAAAATTTATATTGTATCTTTGTTGAAGGTATAAGATAATCAAAGCGGGATCGGGAAGGAACCATACCGTCGTAGTTACGGAAGATGGTAATTCCTTGGCCTTTGGCTGGAATAAGCATGGACAGCTTGGTTCAGGTTCTACACGAAATGGTAGGTTCCGATGATTTTGATTATTTCTAGTACTATTACTCTAGGTATTTAGTTTTCTTGGTTTACTATTGGTTCTCGTAGAATGCCATGTATGCCTGCTTCAGCATTCGTCTCTGAACTTCTTTATTTATTTGCTGGTTTATCCTTTTTTTTGTAGAAATTGAGTCATCTCCTGTCCGTTGTCTTGTTTCTCAAGTTACAAATACTGCCTGTGGAGCAGACTTCACTGTGTGGTTGTCATCGGTTGAAGGAAGTTCTATATTGTATGGTTTGTGGTCTGTTAGTGTTGTTTCTTCGCTTGCATGCCTGTTTTTGTACTTCATTACTGATTTGCATGCTTGTTTTTTGGTTTGCAGAACAGCAGGGCTTCCACAGTATGGTCAGCTTGGCCATGGAACGGACAATGAGGTATGTAGGAGAAGCAATTTGTCTTTCTGACATGTTTACCCAGACTCTTGTTGAATTTATATTTTGGATGAAAATTCTTGAGTAATTGTAGTCAAGGGTCCCGTCTGATAATGTTTTTAGATAATATTTTAATGTTACATGTTCTGAATCTATCTATGGCCTTTTGTAACTGATATATTTATATTGACTTGTTTTTCCATGAATGTTTATGTGATACTTATTTTCTTTCTTACAGTACAATTCTAAGGATAGCTCAGTGAAGCTTGTTTATGAACCCCAACCACGCCCTAGGGCTATAGCTACTCTTTCTGGGGAAACCATTGTCAAAGTTGCTTGTGGGACAAACCATACAGGTTCATGATATGCTTCTCTATTTGATGTTTACTGCTCTTTCATTGAGTGTTACTCCCTCTAACCCTTCCTCCCCTCTTCATCTTTTACTTAAACATGATCCTCATTTTTTATCTTTATTTTTGCATCCAGTTGCTGTTGATAAGAATGGCTATGTTTACACGTAAGTTCACTGTTGATTATTGCGGAAAGGTTTGATATTTCCCTTTTATTATCCTTGTCCATGAACAATTAACATTTTTTGTGTGAATATCTAGGTGGGGCTTTGGCGGTTATGGAAGGTTTGTAGCAAGATTCACGCTACTTTTGGCTTCTCATCACTCCTGTATTTGATGTGTTTCTACAAGGCCTAAATCCTTTATTCCTACTTGTTTGTTTTTCCTCTTTTAAACCATGCATGTAATTCCTTCATCACTGATATGCAGGCTTGGGCACAGAGAACAGAAGGATGAGTGGGCTCCTCGCCGTGTTGATGTATTCCAAAAACACAATGTTCTTCCTCCTAATGCGGTTGTTTCAGCTGGTTCTGTAAATTCAGCATGTACTGCAGGTATTGTTTGTTCTGTAGTTTGTGGCTCAAAGCTAATAGAATGGTAGCTAAAACTCTATTATGAAGGGTGAAATGATAGTTGAAAAGAAAGATGAAAGGGTGGTTGCTGTTTTTAGATTTCAAGGTGAGTAAAGTTTGGTAGAACTAGTGGAATCACAATAACCCCATAGGTATGCATGAATAGCCAGATAGACCACCTTGGCTTTGAAGGAATCAGGCTAGTCTCATGTAAACTCCTTGATCTATGTAAAATTAATTAGGTTTATAAGGTGTGCAATTACTCAAAATTGCAACTCTGCCCCTGAACTGCCGCAACCCTCTTAAGATTTTAAGAAATGCTTTCCGTACTTCTTGGTAGTTGTTTTACAGTCACCGTTCAGTTTCATTATTGTGTTTTGCTTGTTGTCCAGGTGGTGGGCAGTTGTATATGTGGGGAAAAATAAAGAATGCTGGTGATGACTGGATGTATCCTAAACCACTCATGGATTTAAGGTTTGACTGTGCCATGATGATTGGTTGATTTTGCTTATGGTTTCAGTATCAGCATTGTTCTGTCTCGGTTACTTTTCTTTTCATGATCATCGAGCTTTGTATGAAGTTTTCTTAATATAATCTACTGTTTAACTTAGCTTGGAAGCTTCTGTTCTCTTGTTGCATTTCATTCTATGCTTTTAAGCATGCTGCATTGCCTTGGTTTGTTATTTCCAAGAGAATGGAAGAAATCAATAATTTGATGTTATTGACATCTTTTGACTGTTATATTGTTTTTCTGTTTATTTTGCTTATATGCTTTATGTGAAGTTTTATGTTATTTTTAGGGGGTTGGAGTATTAAACTTCACGCTCTAGTTTTTGTGGACATGTCTAAGACACCTTTAATTACCCCCTTTTTCCCAGTGGCTGGAACTTACGTTGTATGGATTCAGGCAATATGCACCATTTTGTTGGTGCAGATGCTTCTTGCATAAGTTGGGGCCAAGCTCAGTACGGAGAGTTGGGATATGGTCCCATGGGACAGAAGTACGTGTCTGATAGTTGTTACCTATCATAACAGCTTTTTAAGTCCTTCCAATGTTATATTTACTTCATAGTGTGGTCTTCTTTTTAGGTCTTCAGCAGTTCCGAAAAAAGTAGACATTTTGGAGGGCATGCATGTTATCAGGTGGATATAACTTGCAGTAAATTCATGCACCGATAGTAATACTTTGAATTATCTCTGGACAAGAATGTATTCACAAGTTCTGTTTATCTTTGTATAGTGTTGCATGTGGTATGGGCCACTCGATGGTCATTGTTGATAGAGAAAATGTCGGCGACCGTCTTGATCAGGTAAATTCGTAATTTTCTAAAAGCTTTTCACTTATCCTTTTATTAGAGATCATGCTCTTTTTTCGGCCCTGTATGGTTTTAGTGTCGGTCTTGGAATTTCTCAACTTTTCGCCTCTTCCCTCTGCTTCAAATTTATAAACTTCGTTAGATTATTGGGTATTTTGAGTTCTTGATGATGACTACTAGTAGCTCATCTCACTGAACCTTCAATTTCAAGTTTGAACCATGGAGAGGTTTTAGATTTTTTGTTGCTCACTGCTGACGGCATCAATCTGGTTTCAATGTCACGCACTAGCTGCTGATTTTAGTAAGTGTTTGAGATATTGAAATACAAAGGCTAATGTTTAATGTTTTGCACAGCTGGATGTTTATGACGGCAAAGCTACTGCTGAAGGTATGTGTCTCGGTCTCGGTCTCGGTCTCGGTCTCTTCTCTTCACATTTTTCAGCTGTTACATTACAAACTAACACGGACACAATCACTCTTACTGCAGGGACTGAGGTACCTGATGCCAATGCTACGGTTCCCAAGCAAACTAACAAAAGGGGTGCCAAGAATACTTCCGATTCTTCGAAGAATTTGAAGAGGAAGAAGTCAAAAGATTCATCTGATTCAGAGGATGAAGAAGAGAACAGTGATGTTGAGAGTGACAGCAGTGGAGAATACATAAATGGTAAGGCTCCCGGCAAAGGCCGAGGTAAGGGTGCTAAGAAATCCACTTCAGGTGGAAAAGGTACTGGACGAGGTCGTCCTTCTACAAACAAAACTCCGCAGTCCTCTGGAGGAAAAACAGGTAAGAGAGGACGACCAAGGAAGTCGCAAGTGTGATATATTCCCGGTCAGTATGGGAAAATTTTGTTCTCTCATTGTAGAGAAGTGTACTTTTTTCTTGCATACATTGACACCCTGTATTTGCAGTTTTTAACAAGACTTGTTTTTCATTTTGTTCCTTTCATTCCCAACTATAATACTTTTGATGAAACAGCATGAAGTAGCACTTCAATTGTTCTCTTTTACTATGAACTTGCACCAGACTATGTCCATTGATTTAGGTTGTTCAATCTAAATCAAGTTAATTTGGATTTAAAATTTTATGATTCTTTCGAATTTGAATCATTTCAGGTTTGGATTGCTCGGGTTCAAGCCATTTGGGTTTTTTGGGTTGGGGCATTTCAACATTTGTTATTGGTGCTTGGCATTTGAGTTCAAATCTTTTGGGGTTATTTGTTCGGGTCATTTTAAATTTGGGTTTGGTGGGTTTAAGGTTGTTGACTTGTTGGGTTGTTTGTGAATGATGTTCCTATTTGGGAGAGATATTTGCGGGCTTAGTTTGATATAAGTTGCTATAATACGTAAAAATATTGTAGAGGCCCATCAATGTATTAGGTGTCATATTGCATATTGCTCTTTCTACTATTAAAAAAAATAGGCAACTTAAATTCTATTTATTAAATCAAAAAAAAAATTTCTATTAAAAATTTTGTTTATTTTTACTATAAAAAGCTACCATAATTGATAGAATGATCAATCCGACTTTTTAGTTTTACACAAATTTTAAATATAGTGGGCAAATGCAATCCAATTTGTCGTATAATTGTCTCGTGATATTTTTGCCCACAATTAGTTTTTGTTGTTCAAGTGATAGGGTGAAGTTTATTTTTATTAATATTCTATCACATAAGGCTGTGCAAAAATTCAATTTATCATGTTTAATCAATAATAAATTTATATGTCAACCAAGGACATAAATTGTTGGTTTAAAAAAATCCGTATTATCACTTTAAGAGAGAGAACTAACAATGTTATCAATTTAGATCTATTAATAACATTATAAAGATAAAAGAAAATAATGTCAAATAAAGGTAGAGAAACTAATTTTCAATTTTTAGTATAGTGGGAGGACTCAAACTACAATTAACTGATATTTGTTTAGTTGTTTGGCAATGTGGTCCTAGGTTCCTAGCACAACCAATGATTTGGGATTGGATTTTTGATAGCATAAATAATGATGGGATGCAAAGAAACATTCCAATTGAAAACATAGAAGACAAAGACAAATCTAAAAAGTGCAAATGCAAAGCATCTAAATATAAGAATATACACTTTTACAGCTTGGTTTAGGAAAAAGAAATAGTTAAATTTTAAAAAAAATTAATAAATTAATCTATACGTTAAATTAAAAAGTAAATTTATTTTTTTTTCAAAATTTTCATCTATTTGTACAGATCAATTTACTCTTTGATCTAACGTATAATAATTAATTAATTTATTTATTTAATAAAAAATAAAATGTATATATAAAATTAAGCATCAATGAACAAGAATGATTAATCAATCCTTAAACAACTAATTGAAAGAAAATAGCATATACTTCTTGGTGGGGTTCCCACTTCTCCACTTTGACTAATACCTCATGTTCATAACATTGGGCAATGGGATCCCACATCGGTAAGCATTCATCTAATTTCGCTGTTAATTCTAATTTAAATTAATTTGCATTCAAATATTTTGAACCATATCCTCACACGTGTCGACACCATCATTTTCTCACGAAAATGATTACTAGTTTTCAAGCATGTATGTCACCCACGTCCCCACCTAATCTACTTATTTGGTCTAATTACAATTTGAACCCCTTTATTATATTACAGTTTGGAATTTAATTTCTTTATTTTAAATTGACAAATTTTAGCTTTCACACATCTGGACATGTATTATGTTCATATTTGCAATTATGATTATATAGAAAACTAAAATATAATAATAACCCGAAAAACTTGGGATGAAATTGGAAGATTGAATTGAATTACGCTAAGAAGACCTTTTTGATCCTTTTTACTTTTGATATTGAATAAATTTGTCATTCTCATAAAAACAGAGCAATTTTAACTTTGTCAATCTTAAAAGTAAGCAACTAAGGGCAATTAATCACAACGTTAATGCAGTGGCGGAGTCAAGGGGCTAACAGGGGCCCCTCAAAAATTAATAATAGTAAAATTACACTTTGATCCTCAAAAATTATAAAAATTTAATTTAATCATTTAAAAATTATAAAGATATAGACTATTAAAATAATAAAATTGTATTTTTAGTATCGTAAAAATATATAATTTAATTCTAACCCCCTAAAAAAAATTTATGCCTTCGCCCCCTCCATTAATGTTTTTCATCAATGTACACTTTTTTTACGAGTATAATAACAAATTTAGCCTTTAAAGTTTACACATTCTATCAAATTGTTATTGATTTAAAAAATTTAATACGAAACATTTACACATTCTATCAAATTAATCATCATTTAATAAATTTAGCCTGTAATATTTATACATTTTGTCAAAATTAATACAATATATAAACATCAAATGTTAATTTTCCGATTATACCAATCGGCATTATTTAAAATTGATGAAAAATATTAATTCCGTGACTAATTATCATTAACGTCAAATTTTCGAAAGTAACAAAGATTAAACTACTCTAATTTTTTAAAAGGAACGGATTTACTCAAATATCATAATTGAGAGGGATGGAAGAGGTGTTTTTACCATTAAAAATTTTCAAATTTTGATTTTTCTTTTTTGTCTATAATTGGCGGATTCCAACGTTCAGAAGTAGCTAGATTTAAGGAGTGTGTTTGAAGTCCGTGTTGTGTTTTTTTTTTTTTCTTTCCCTTTTGTTCTTTCTTTGTTTTACAATTTCCAACAAAAATATTATCTCTCGTGTCTTGTCTCTCACAGTCTGTTATAGTAAAAGAAAGAGGCACCAAAAAAAGAAAACATGGGAAGATCCATTTCCTGTTTCAAAATCATCACTTGCGGCACTGATTCAGCTGATAAAAACGAAGACGTTATCGATGTTCCTCAGGTATATGTGTTATCCTTTTAGCCTTTACGGCGGCTGTTCGTTGGATTTAAGATTTCATGTTTTTTTTTTTTTTTTTTTTTGTAATTGATGTTTTTAGTTGCTTCAATTGAAGTTTTGAGAGGAATCGAAGCTTTAGAACTTGACATCTTTCATTATTTTGAGATCCGATTGCTTCCACAGTTTATGAATTGAAATTGTTTATTTTCAGCTGCAGTTTCCAAATCTAGCAAGTTTTTTAAGGTCAAATTGTATAGAATGTCTCTGTACTATGTGATTTTTATGGATTTAGTCCCTATACTATAATTTGATCATTTCTTGGCTATTTCGTTGAATAGTTTGACATGTATCATATACACATTGACATTTTTTTGTACAGTTGAATGAATATCATTCGTTTATGTCTTGTTGGCTTTAGGATTGAAAATACATATTTTGGAAAGTAGAGGGACTAGAAATTTAATCAAATTATATTAGAGGGACTAAATCTGTCTAAACCGCATAGTATAGGGACCTTCTATAGAATTTGACTGGTTTTAACTTTGGTTCTAAGTTCTACTGTAATTTTCAGACATGGAAAATCATTATGTGATACGAATTCGAGATTTTTTAGTTCAGTTGGATGTTATTGATCGGAAATGGATGACAATCTTCAAATTTGGAAACTTAACAGTGTAGAATCTGTTAACCATGTTTTGTCTCATAGACAAAAGAATATTCCAACTTGGTGCTTACAAGCCGTATGAATTTGTCACCCTTTAAGCTAGATTATAGGCTGTTCAAATTTTATTGCAGGACAAGAGATCGAGTGACAAAAAGGGATGGAGTTTCCGGAAGAGATCTGAACGGCATCGGGTGCTTAGCAACACTGTGGTACAAGAAGCTTCTACTGGACTGGAGGAAAGTCCTGAAACTGCTAGTTATGTTCAACAGTCCGATGTCTCCGTTGCTCCTGAGAAAACCTCCACTGTTCAGTACACTGAAGAGAAACTTCAGCCAGTGGCACCAAAAGATTACGTTGAAGAAAAATCTCAATTATCGACCCAAGAGGACTCGAAAGTGCCCGAACCTGTTGTTGCTGCCACGAATGAGGCTAAAGATGATGCTAACATGGATGAATCCGTTGTTGTAGTCGTCCAGACTGCTATTAGAGGGTTCTTGGTGATAATTCCATTCGTAAATCGAATTTAGATTTTACTACTTGGTGGTTTTCATAGTTTTAATCTTACAGTTTTTCATTTGCAGGCACGTAAAGAGCTAGGAAAGCTTAAGAACTTAGTAAAGTTGCAAGCTGCCTTACGGGGGCACTTGGTTCGAAGGCATGCTGTGGGGAGCTTACGGTGCTTTCAAGCCATTGTCAAAATGCAAATGCTAGTCCGTGCCCGTCATGTTCGTTTGTCTCAAGAAGGTTCCTATTCCGAAAAGAATGCTGCTTCTACTTCCATAGAGAAGTTGCTTAGCAATAGGTTTGCTCGTCAGGTATGTGAACGTGGCTTCATGTTCTTTTTAACTGTTTTCTAACAGCTGTGTCTCAAACATGTCTACCCGAACATTACGTTGAATTTGCTTCGACTGTAGCTGCTGGATTCAACGCCTAAGACCAAACCTATCCACATCAATTGTGATCCATCAAAACCGAGTTCTGGTTGGAGCTGGCTGGAGAGGTGGATGTCCGCGTCATCATCTGAAAAGACATCAACGGCAGAGTTACCTAACGAACAACCCCGTGACTCTCCACTCGATGCTACAGTTCCATCCGAAGCTATTTCTGAGTTGAACGATGTAAACAAGACAATGGTTTCATCAGAGATTGAAGAGAATCTAATCACCTATGTTGCTGCTGACTCTAAGTCTGAGGCCTGCCAGCCCACTTCTTCAGTAACAGGTGATTTGGAGCGAACTCGGATTGACAACATGAGTACATCCGACCTGAAAGAGACCTCGCTGGATCAAACAATTGAAACAGAGGCTCGATGTCTCAATGTTGGAGTTGAATCTTTGGATGCTGTGTCGTCCGGGGCAGATACAATTAGCAGGTCAAAGGAGCCAAGCATCACAGAAAATCCAGTCCTACGTGATCGGAAGGGTCAACATGATGGCTCGGAATGTGGCACCGAACTTTCTGTCACTTCCACCCTCGATTCACCTGATGGATATGAAGTTGGAACCATAGAATATGAGAACGGTGTCAAAGTTTCCGAACAAGAAAATTGTAGTTCTAACGGTGCTAAGGATTTGAATGTCAAAGAAAATGCTACAATTGCACTCCTGGTGCCTGGTTCTTCTCTATCCATTGCTAACCAGCCCGATAAACTTGATGACACTAAAGGTGAACCAGCGAATTTAGTTGCTGTTGACTCCCCTCGAGTAGAACATGAACCTTGCAGATTATCCCCAGAAGCCTCTCCTAGGAGCCACATGACGGTTCCAGAATCCCAAGGAACGCCTTCTAGTCAAGTATCTATAAAAAGTAAAAAGAAGAAAACTGAAAAGAGCGGTCAAAAGCGCAAGTCTTTTTCTACTGCTAAGGGTTCTCCAACTGCAAATCGTGATAGTGGTGCAAAAAGTAGTACGGAACAACCATCCAAAGATCAAAGAAGCGGGAAGAGACACAATTCTTTCGGTTCAACAAAACCCGATAACATCGATGAGGAACCAAGAGATAGTAACAGTAGCAATTCTCTTCCCCGTTTCATGCAAGCCACGGAATCTGCAAGAGCTAAAGTTAATGCAAATAACTCACCGAGATCAAGTCCCGACGTGCAAAATGGAGATCTTTATATCAAGAAGAGACATTCCTTACCCGGTGCTAATGGGAAGCAGCATTCTCCAAGAATCCAACCATCATCGGGTGTAAAAGGAAACGGTATGGTTCGAAACTTTACTGTTATATAGTTAACCGATATACCGTCACGACATTTTCAATTAGGGTAGAACGGATCCAGCCTTTTTTGGTTTCGGTTCTGGTGGTGTTGATAGAATTTCTTTTCCTTTTCAGATAGAAAATGGCAAAGGTGAAGGCTTTTATGCGAAGCAACCATATTAACATGTTATCATGGTAATCGACATTTCGGATCACAAACCAGTGCAGATTGTTGGTCTTTACTATCTAGTTTTATATATATACACACACACATATATATACATATTATCATGTAAAACTTTCTGCATGGATGGTATGCTTGTATGTTTGGTTCAACAGTGTATTGTGTGATATTATGCTTTCCTGCACCATGTTTTTGGAATGTCTTTTATGAGTATTGGTCATAAATTCTTTGAAACTATCAGACGTAGATCAGATTATAATAACGTTCATGCAATAAGTATATTTGTATTTACAATTTGATTTATATACTTCATTGATACAATATTAATATTTTGAAGATTTTATCAAAAGGTTTTGAAATTTAGAGATTGATTTAGAATTTAGGTTCAAATTTGAGGACTTGGGTGAAATTAACCCCACAAGAAAAGAAAACAAAATTCTTTTAAAGATTAAATGGTATTATTTATCACAATTCCATTTATTATTTTTAATATATAAAAAATAATACTTTCAAAAAAAAAAGAAATATGTTTAAAGTATTTATTTTTCAAAATTGAGAAATAAGATTAAACTGATTTTTTTAATAATTTATTTAATTAAAAATTTTGACCAGTTGAATTGACTACTAGTGACTTAACCTATACAACTATTGATTGGATTTTAAAAATAGCAAAATAGAAAACAGAAAGTAGAAAAAGTGTAGTCAATATATATATATATATCTCAGTGTCAAATGTCAAATCTTCAACCCCAAAACACAATAGATTTACAGTACCTTTGCATTTGCAAATCCAAACAACGCATCGCTTCACCTCCACGCGTCAATACCTGCATGTGCCAGCGCCCGCCTTTCAACAGCATCTCACATTACACTACGAAGAGGGGGCGGAGGGACCTGGAATATCTTTTAATTAGGGTTTTCCCAATGGAGGGTTTTAATCTATCGAACCCTAAATTCGATTCTTTTGGGGGATCGAACTCTAACATTTGTTTTTGCTGAGAATTGAATATGACAAAGAACCATTTCTGAGGGGCTTTAAAAAAAAAAAAAACTTAGCTTAATATCTATCTATCTATCTATCTATCTATCAATATATATTCGATTCGTAAATATGCGAGGAGTACGCAAATCCAAAAGAGTTACTTGGGCACCGGATCTTAGCCTCTTTCAGGTAAAAAGTTGCATTTATACTTTCGAAATCCCTAGATTGTGAGCTCCGATTCAAGCTGAGATAGAAAAAAAAAATTTTAAGCTGAATGTTCCAAAACATTGGAAAATGAATCTATGTTTTTAATTTTTTTCTAAATTTTATTCTGTTACACTGTGTTTCGAATTGCATTTGATGTGTAGTTTATCTTGATGGCATTGTTGTATGAAATCTTTTGAAGGTGTTCATTTGTAATTTAGTTTTGTATTTTTACGGAACTGTTTTCACTGTACCAAAGAGTGTTCTTCTTTGTGTCACCCTAGGATCATCAACTGAAAGCTGAACTAATTTGAAACGAACGCGATAATGTATGCATCCAACATCAATGTAGGTATAGTGGTATTCAAGTTTTAATATCCACGGCGGAGCGAAAGTCAGGGCAGAGCATGCCAATGACGGAGCTGTGGTGGATTTGGCTATATCGGCCCTGCTCCATTACCATGGTGTGCACCTGGAAGGGACTAAACCTTGTTTAGTAACTAATACTAGTTTTGATGGTGCAGAATCGTAGCAGTATTAGGTGACGAATACCGTGATAAGCATCTGAAATTCACCTTGATAATTTTATTAGTCTCAGCTGATTCTTAGAAGTCAGAGTTTGTAATAACTCTAAGAGCAAATGATATATAATCGAGCCTCTGTGTGTATATATAATTGAGCCTTTTGCAACTCTGTTTTAATTGAGAAATGCTTTTTGACAGATAAGGCTGTTTTTATCAGAGGAATCACCTTCACAAGTCGGGTCGGGTGCTCAAGATCACCTCCAAGCAAAAACCTTTTCGGTATCCCATTTATATGGGGCAGCCGTGGATGACTTTCTGCCTCCTGGCTTTGAAGGAGCTTCTTCAACAAATCATTTGCAGATTAACTTGTCGGAAGTCCCCGTCATTAGTTGGAGGTTTCCTCTGAGAGTAAGATTTTCTTTCTGGTCATTTCCATTTTAGTTTAAAAGTCGTACGTAGCACCACAAGGCTCTTGCTATCAGCAGCTCTAGTCAATGTTATATTTCAACTTTTAGCTTCATTTATAACTATTGTTCTTGGCATTGCTGTGAAAGATGAATTTGTGTTGTCACAGTTCGTATTGGACGTGGATTGGCAAGTAGTTGCTGGAGAGGAAAGTAAAGAGGTCGATATTCAAAATCAGAGAGAAGTGAGAGTGCTTGAAGCCGTTTATCCGCGCCCATCTGCAATTCCCTCAAAGTCTGATTCTCTTCATGTTTCCAAAAGCTGATTCTCTTTACGTTTTACTTTTCAATGAAACTAAAATCTTCTTATCGTTCTGCAGCCCTTCCGCTTACGAAGAAGACTGTAACTATGATGAACAGCAAACTCCTCAAATACCTGTCACTCCTATCGAAGACGAGGATGCAGCAATTGGAACACCGTTGGGCGTCTTAGCACCATTCCGTGCCCCCATTAGTTCACAAGCTGGTGTACCAGCTGCTGCATCTGCTGCCCTTACAACGATTGACCACAACAATGAACGTGGAAACATGATTGATCCTAACTTGCTCGTCAAAATTCTCAGCAACCCGACATTGATAGAGAAATTAGTTACTGATTACAGGCCTCCTTTTGACCTGCCACCACCTGTGAACGTTTCCGGTCCATCTTCCACCCCATCCTCTGCAGCTACTTCTGATGGTTCGTTTTATGCTTGGTCAAATGGGGTCGGAGTAGCACCCTCAAATAAACAAGGTCCTATTCCTGCTGTCGGAGTTCCGCAGAAGAAAGATGAAAACTATTACAAGAACTTAATTCAGCAGCATGGAGGAGAAAGACAAGGAACGACACAGAGTTTCGATAGCCGATACAATCACCAGCTAAAACCGAACCAAGAAGTAACTAGTAACCCCAAATCGAGAGATTCGAAGACAAGGATAATGAAGCCGTGTTTGTACTTTAACACTGCCAGAGGATGCAGGAATGGAGTCAATTGTGCTTTCCAACATGATACATTGTCCCAGAACAACGTTTCGGATGCTCCGAATGCTAAGAGAATGAAAATGGATAGAGAGATAAGCAGTTAGGTAATATTATATATATATTTATATGTATTAATAAGCTTACCTTTTATTTCTAAGCTTAGCCTTATTACCTTTTATTGTGTTTTTTCCTTAAAAATGGTATTTAAATTATTAATTTTATTTTATTAAGAAAAATGATGACCGGTAAGAACGCTATCTGTAATGTTGTTATTGTCTGATATCATGTTTTGAGGTAAAATGAGATGCTTTTTTATCTTAATGATGGTGGATAATTACTGTCCATTAGATCTTAATGGTGTTGGGGCCTACTCCACCTTAATGTTACCACGTGTACGGACGATTAAAATAGGAGCCGTTGATCTAGCTTACTTTAAATGTTTGGAACCGTGACAAGTCAAAACTCTTTGCTCTTTAGAATAACCCCAACCGACAAACTTTTGCCTACTTCTTAAGTGAATTTAAGCTCTTTGTTTCTCTAAATTAACTAATTTAATTAATCACACACTTCAAGTATATAACTTTGGGATAATGTAACTTTTAGTCCTAAATTTGGCAATTTTATCCACTTTGGTATTTGTATTTTTTTTATTATCAAATTTGGTACATGAATTTGACAATTTATTTTGATTCTCAAACTTAGATTCCATCAAGTAAAGCTTAGGAATTAAAATGGGTCTAATTGTCAAATTTAGATAGTAAAATGGACCAAAAAAAGAAGAGGTACGAAAGAGGACTAGTTTAAAGGCTAAAAGATATAAACACACTATTTTATTTCAAAATTTTATTTCAAAATATCATAAACAAAAAAATTAGCTGGAGTTAATAAAATGAATATGAATTTTAAAATGTACAAAGTAGATAAACTAGGTCCATGAAAATAAAAGTAAAGAAATTAAATTCTAAAAATATAAAAAATACAGGGACTTTGAGTTAATTTAGCCCAAAAGAATAAGAAAATATCAACTTGCTCCACTTCACAAATCTAAATCTCAAAAAAGCACCAATTTTTATTCTCTTTCTTCCTCATTTCACTCTCTAACAAAGCCAAAACCAAACATGGGTTCTGTTTCACTGAAACTTGGAGATGGAACAGCAAGATTCAAGCGTTCAACACTCTGTTCATCTGCTGTCAACATTCTCATGCTTTTTTCTGTTCTCGCCACCAATCTTTTCGCTTTATACGTGTTCACTTACTCACCAAAACACCACACAATCACCCCATTTCACCACAAGAACATCACTTTAATCTCCCAACATGTCTCTTTAATCATAAAACAAATCGATTCATCTCAAAAAAAACTTGCTCGAATTGAAAACCAACTCCTTGGTTACCAAACACTTAATGTTTCAAGACCCAACCTTGCAAATGAACTCAAATTGTTCTTACAACACCACCAGCTTCCATTAGGGAAAGATTCAAGGACAGGGATAACTGAAATGGTGGCTTCAGTAGGACATTCATGTGAGAAATCAGCTGATTTGTTGTCTCAATACATGACATACAAGGTTTCTGGTCCTTGTCCTGATGATTGGAGTCTTGCACAGGAGCTAATTTTAAGAGGGTGTGAACCATTACCAAGAAGAAGATGCTTTGCCAAGACTGTTTCAAAGGTAGGCCTTTCAACTTGGTCTGGTCTTGGTTGTAAGAACATCAAATGTTTGAATAAAAAACCGAATGGTTTTGCCTTTGATAGACAAAAATATGTTAAATCTACAAGCAAGAATGATTTCCTTATTGATGATGTGTTAGCTATGGGGAATAATGGGATTAGAATAGGTTTTGACATTGGAAAAGGGTCTAAAACAGGCACTTTTGCTGCTTTAATGGCTGAAAAAAATGTGACAATAATCACCAATACACTCAATGTTGATGCACCATATAGTGATTTCATTGCTGCAAGAGGTCTTTTCCCTTTGTTTTTGAGTTTGAACCATAGGTTTCCTTTCCATGACAATGTGTTTGATTTGA
Organism: Gossypium longicalyx; assembly: GCA_025698465.1. Lineage (NCBI taxonomy): Eukaryota > Viridiplantae > Streptophyta > Magnoliopsida > Malvales > Malvaceae > Gossypium > Gossypium longicalyx. The sequence continues at coordinate 275,685 of CM047000.1, read as the reverse complement.
TCCATGTTACAAGTGGTTTAGATGTTGGAACCAAACCAGAGAAACTGGAGTTCTTGATGTTTGATACAGACAGGATCTTGAGAGTTGGTGGGTTGTTTTGGTTAGACAATATTCATTGTGGTGATGATGAAAAAAAGAGGACTTTGACTCGTTTGATAGAAAAGTTTGGGTATAAGAAGCTGAAATGGGTTGTGGGACAGAAAATGGATGGTGCTGTTGGGTCTGGAAAACATGAAGTTTATCTTTCTGCTGTTTTACAAAAGCCAGTGAGAATCTAATGGAGGTAAGAATATATATATATACACACACATACAGAATTTTTGGCGTTTTTTGCTTTTTGGCCTTAAATATATGAAATTTATTCTATAAATTGGAATAAAATGCCTGAAATTGTTGCCTTTTATGTAATCTAAAGCCTTTTTTTGGTGCCCTTTAGTTTCCTAGTTTTGTATTTTAGTTTGATGATGGTTATTTGAACAAAGAAGAATTAGGAGATTAGAGTTTCATACTTCATAGTATATTCTAGAAGTTGGTTTTTGAGATTTGGTCTTACTTGAATTTTCGCTTTCGAAAATTAATTCAAATATTTGGTTGAAGGATTCAATTTAGCTTTACTTATAGAAACATTTCTGGCTCTATTTCGATGGCAAAGTGCAAGGGTATTGAGGGATTCAAATGGATAAGGCTAAGTGACGCTTCATTGATCAATTTTTTTTCATTAAAAGAAAACGCAAAATTAAGTTAAGGTATGCCTATATATATATATATATAAAGGATGGACTTTGGGTGTGGGTTTAATGGTGAATGCTCGATGACGAAGTGATATTGTGATAACGTAGCTTGGATCTGGTAAAGTTAGGTATGAATTTGATATGGTATTTGAGATTGTGAGGTTTGGGCGAGAGTACGAGAACAATGGGAAATTTGAAGATGAACTGAGAAGGAGATGAAAGGATGAATGTTGTTTTACAAAGCTTCTCTCTTTTATTTGTTTGACCGAAAAATCTTGTAATAGGAAAGAAAATTTTAAATTTTTTTTCTTGTAATTTTTTAATCAAGACGTTATGCAGTTGCATAATATTTAAAAATTAGGTGATTGAAATATAATTTTAATAAAAAATTAAGGACAATTAATGTAGTTTACCCATGACAACACAAAATTATCCACATTTTGGTTTAGGATATTAATGTTTTCAGCTTAAAAAAAATTAAGGTTACTTTGGAATCCTAACCATTTTCTAGCTTTTAACAATGTATCATCATATGCACTATTTAATCGAACTTCGTCCAACTTTTCCACATGCATTATTTTTAGAAAATATAACTCATATATGAATGGTTATATTTACGAAGTAAAATCTATTTAATCCTAAAATTTTGAAAATTTTTATTGTCAATCTTTACCATTGTATCAACAATTTGATGTGGTGAACGTATTTGGTTTTTTTCTAATTATAAAGATTAGATCAAATTAGTCTCTTTATTATTAAATAGATCAATTTAATTCATGTATTATTGAAAAAAATTAAACTGGTTGAACTTTAACAGAGTTTAACATTTTTAAAGCTTATATAGTTCTGCAAAATAAATTTTTGTTTGAAATCGAACTACAACTGAAAAAAATCATGTCATTTTTAAATTTTTTTTGATTCCACAAAAGAAATCTTTTTGTTAAAATTATCGGGGAAATACCGTAAAACAAAGAGTATTTACCTATTAATTTTTGACGAAAATTATCGAGAATGAATATACCAAGTGATAAATTTTGATTTGATAAATTTGAACTTTAACATAAGCAATCTTGTTGAATCATAACAAGTTAACAATGTGAGTGTATTCAATTTGAATTTGAAACTGGTCCAAACTCAAAATATTTCGAATCCAATTTGATTTGAATCTTAGTTGAGATAAACTCGAAACAACTTGAACCTAAAATGATTTGGACGTGAAATGATTTAAATTCAGAATGAATTGAACAAGTAATAATCAATTGAAAAATTCTATTTGACTTCAATCTAAAATATCTCAAATTTGGAACAATCAGAATCTGAAATAATCCGAACAAATAACTAAAATTGACATTACTAAAGTGATTGAAATATAAAACTATCCGAACTTGAGAACACTCAATTCTAAAATGATTTAATCTCAAAATATTCGCATACAAAACTAGCTCAACCCAAGAGCGGTATAGATGCAGCCATACAGGCTCATTAATATGAATAATTTTTTTCTTTAACTTCAAAGATGGAAAAGATTTTAAGCTATTTTCATGAATCATATGAAACATAAACATGGTGTTAGTCAAATATATTCATATTAATGAGCCATGGGTCAGCATCCGAAATGACAGAGGCAAGAGAAAGCTGTAACTAAAGCCTGCAAGCATACGATATTGGTCTCGATCTCTACTTCAATGGGGGATCCGACATTGCTTTGCTTAAAGCTTAAAACACTCCTCCGAGGTATATATATAATCATCTTTGATCCTAAATAAATTTTGGGTTGCACCACTTTAGGGCAAAGGACCAGCCAGCTCGGACACACATTGATAATGGAGTACACCTATGCGATGCACTTCATATTTGAATAAAAATCTAAAGGGTTAATATAATTTTTACACTAAACTTGACAATTAAGTTCATTTTAACCCCTAAGGTTGGCAAACAAGTCCGATTAGCACCTTTGCACTTCTGATTAATATAAAATTCTAAAGGGTTAATACAACTTTTATTCCCTTACAATAAAGCCTGTGTTGGTACCTAAACTTAGCAACTAGGTCGAATTTGGTTCCTAAACTTAGCAAATGTAAAAATTCGATGACATGGTACTGTGAGATTACACTCTGTCATCACCCACTTTCAGAGTGTCACATCATCAAATTTTGATGTAATCCAAGCTCAAGACTAAAATGGACTTAGTTGCCAAGTTTAAGTGTCAAAGTGGGCAAAAAATGGATAGGTACTAAAGTGGACCTAATTTTCAAATTTAGGGACTAAAAGTAATATTAACCCAAATCTATTTCGTTGGCTGATTGAGAAAGAAGTGGAGGACATCTGTATTGTGTTTGGTCAATCATCTTAATGGTGGATTTCAGATTTTGAGGGTTGAAAAAAACCCAAAGTACATTCCCTTTGGCACACCATTGTACTACTTGTATGATTGGCACTGCAGCAGCTGGATTACATATTTTGGGCGGCTCCAAAGATAACAAATACTGATATCCAGACAGATCCTTCCTTTAGTCGTTGAAAAAAAATTGAAAAATATTATAGGGTTAATTCCATCAACTGGCCCCCAAGCTTTAAAATGTTTTAGTTGAGTCCTTAATGTATTTGTGTCATTAATAAGCTACTTTTGTTATAGCTTAGACAATAAGTTAGGCTTTAAATTTTAACTCAAAATACGATATGGAGCATATTTAAAATATATGAATCAAATTATAAACAAAAGCAAAGCTAGAAATTTGTTTTAAAGGGGGTACCGTTGAATTATAAATTTGGGGCAGGCAGGGGTGAGTATTGGGTAGGGAGATAAAGTGCAGTTTTACCATTGTACTAACTTGTACATTTACAAATTTTGAAAGGATTAAATGGTAATTTCACCATTTTGGTGAGAGCGAAAGCCATTATTTGCCCTTTTGCCTTGCTCTCAATTGTAAATGCACGTGTATTGCAATATGGATGGTTTGAATCTAACATGTTAAAAAATTGCACTCCTAATTTTTAACATCACTTTACTTTTTTCAACACGTCAAATCCAAGTTGTTTATGCGATAAGTACACACGTATTTGTAATTTAACCCACATGTTTTAAGTACACATCAAATCCGAACTTGCATTTAACGCCTAAATTGGCAACCAGACTAATGAAAAAATCTAATCGATACAATATTATTATTTTAAAGACTCAATTAAAACGTCTTAAGGTTTAGACATCGATTTAAAATCTAGACAATAGTTTGGGACCATCATATGCATTTATCCCGATATTTTTATATTCTAACCATCTATGATTTAACCACTATATATCATCATTCAGGTATGGGGTTTCTTTCAGTATAACTAACCCATATTTTTATATATATTCGTTTGGGACCCCATTTTTGTAGTCCAATAAAAAAATTGAACGCAAAAATAGAGTTTCAGTTTTAGGTTTGGTAAATGATTCTCAATTTCCATCAAACACCCATGTGATCAGTGTTTTATTTAAACCAGAAAAATACAGAAAAGAAAAAAGGATTAAGACAAAGTTTCCCCGTATAATACGGTATTGTAACATGCTTTTAATTGTGTATTAGTGTCTGAATAATGAGTTTAATTAAAACCTTACAAAGCATGTAAATCACTGTCTGAATATGACAGGGAAAGTGATGTTAGAATAACATTCAAATCTTTGTTTGGTTTAGTTACCTCTATTTGCATTTATGACATATCTTTTCTATGTCACTATCTCTGCATGTTGAGAACGGATTTTGGAAGATCTTTTATAGATGTGAGGATGATATATTCTATGGTAAACAATTAATTTGCCTTTTTATTAAGAATTTATAAAAAAAAAAAATTAAAAGTTTTAAGGGGTAATTTTGTAAAAACACAAAGTGCTATTATATTATCTTATCTTATATTCTCTCAATAAAAAAAAAATCTTACATTTAATTGAATAAAAAAAAAATTCAATATTACCAACAATGCATTATTAAGTAATCTAAATAAACCTAAAATGAGATATGCCTAAAAGAATATAAGAGGAGATGAATTTAAAGATAACAAGAAGCAAAGAGCATTAAGACTAAACCTATATTGATATCATAATCTAAAGGCATATTATCACAATCATTTTCAATCATTTGCTATATGGAATAATTAAGTAAAAGAGTATAATATGGAAAATTATTAGCACTTTCATGTAATTTGATCCCTAACATCCTACCACCCACCCTAAATTGTTGTTAGTCATAATATATTATAGACATCATTTTGTTCCCTAATCACGTCAAAGGGTCACTAAATCCATCATCATAATGGAGTATTAGTTGTTAGTTAACTTCCATTTGCAATCATCCTTTTTTATCTTTAAGAAAAAAATTTTTAAAAGAGAAGATAGTTATAAGAAATTCTAAGAGGACAGCTAGTAAGCACTATATATATATATATATATATAACACTCAAAGCTTATCTTTAAAAAATCTAATTTCAAGGTCAGCTTCAACAAATTTGGGTGTTTTCCTTTTTAGTCATAACATTTAATTATACTAGACTTTCTCCATGTATGACTCGAATATTAAAATGCTTTCTAACCTTTAAAATATTTTAATTTTTAAAGCTTTAGTATCATATTAATCAAGTTTTTACTATTAGTTTATTCATTGATTTAGGTATTGAATTAAGTTTGGATCTAAAATCGAGTTTATTTAAAATAAGTGGATTAACATTGAAACACCTGTGTATTATAAATAGCATACAATGATCCTAAAATTTAAGAAGGATATATTTTTTTTCCTTTTCTTTTTTAACATATTAGATCCAAGTTGTTCATAATATAAATATATATGTATATGTTAACGATAATTTTGCCTGTTAGCTATAATGTCAATTGCAACTTGAAGAATAACTGTCAGTATGATAAATTTTACCTTATATGAATTGACATATTTTGTATTAAAGTTGTTTGGACCTTTAATTGTTGAATCTTGAAGAGTGATAGCAGCTCATTTGTGATTATCGTATGAATGAGAATTAAGGAATTAGATTAAAGACTTTCAAAACAATTCATGTTCCTTTAAATAGAAGACTGATTCTTAAAGAGAGTTTAATACTAAGAAGATCTCTATCATTATGGAGATAATTAAAGATAATGTGAAGATCTTTTTAGATGACTATTTTAGTGGAACGAGTGATTGAAATTGATTGTAATTTAACAAGCTTTATTGATGTTTATATATGCACAACTTGTTTAGGTAAATTGTATGCACTAAGAGAGCACTTTATTTGTTCATAGAGGAACTGTTTCATAAGTGTAGAATTTTGTAAGTAAACTAAATTGAGTTAATCAGGGGGAGTTTACTAGATTGAATATGTTGGATCAACTCTCTTGGCAAAGTCATGCAAACGTAGAAAGTTTTCATGAACAAATTTTTAGTTTTCATCTCTATTTTTTATGTACAGTAGTCACTTTATTCAATTGCAGCTCAAAATGTATTTAGATTTAAACATCTAATAGGCAAAAAGTCAATGAACTTTCAATATAAAATTGATATAGTATTTTAAATATGTTTCACGTTAGATACAATTTACCATTTAATTCTCAAGCTGATGGCTAAACTCGTCGAAGAGCTTTAATTAATACAACATGAGACTTTGAGGACTCAATTAAATCATTTTAAATATTGAAGACTAATTTAAAAATTGGACCATGAGTTGTGGACCCTTGAAATATTTACCCTATCCACTAGTATATAATTTTGGATTTTGATAAATCAATTTAAGGAGAGAAGAAAGTCAAATTCTCCTAGCTATAGTTTTTAAAACTGTTACGTTAAATTTTACTATTTTCCACATAATACTTATAAAAAAATCACGTTATTTTAGTTAATAGATTTAATGAGTATTGTTCGAGTCAAGATCAAAATTCTAAAATTTAAAAAAATTATAAAGATTAAAAATGATCAAATTGAAAAGCACAAATTAATTCCAAAATTTACACATAATACGTGACTAATAGCGAAATTTGACTTAGCATATTTAACTACTACAATTTTAGTTAAGGTTGAAATTTCAAAGTTTAAAAAATATAAAATTAAAATTGACCAAATTAGAGTGCATGAATTAAATACGCAACGTATGCATAATACAGGGACCAATTAGAGAATTTGGGAAGCAAAAAATTATGGGTGTTATGGCCATTAGGCTCCTTGTGTCAGTACGGATATCTTGGGAATCATCAAAGCCAAAGAATAAAAATTATTGATTCAAGCTCACAAAAAAGGAGAAGAAAGTAAATGTGGGGGGTTTTGCTTGGTTGGATTTGGCTGGCTTTGATACCCTTATTTCTATATCTTAATCCCAAAATAGTTTCTCTCTCATGTCATGCACTATAGAATCTATGGCACTTTAAGCCAATGAAATTTATTTTTAGAATCGAAGATTCTCCTCTCCATTCACCGTCCAAATTTTTATTCCGTCTCAAAAGCTAGAAACAAATTATAGTTTTTAGAGCGTGTGTGTGTGTGTATGTATGATGAATGGTGACATAATAAAGGCAGCAAAAGTTTATGGTTTTCTTTCGAATTAAAAATTAAGACGGTTGGGTGCAGTGATAAAATTATTATAATTTAAAAGAGAAAGTAGATTTCGATTTTTAGAATGAAATTGATTAAAGGGTAGTCGTGAACTTTAAATATGGAATGTAAGATGAATATAGAAAATATTTTAAAAACAGTTAAATTAAATGTAAGTTGATAATGATATTTGGTAAAAGTTTTATGGAGGAGGTTCTTTTATTAAGAATCGGATTATATTTGACATTTTTATTCAAAAAATGAATAAATTAATCGATATACGTTAGATCAAAAAATAAATTTATCTTTTCTATTAAAATTTTATTCATTATGACTGTTAAAAATTAGAACGTCTGATGAAATATCTAAATAATTATATGTAATATGTGTATCTCATGTTGACACATAAAAATTAACTTTTAAACGTTGAAATAAATAAATCATCAATTTACTCTTTAATATAATTTATAAAAACTAATCTATTTTTTTTTGGATAATTAACTCTTAATATAAAATTATCATGCGAGTATCACTTTTAACTGTAAAAAAAGGAATGTGGCAGATTGTACGTGATAGTGCAACTCCTATCTGTACTGTCTGGCTCTTTCGGTTGCACGTTTTACGACTTTCTATGTAAAAAATGTGGAGCACGTAATGATGTCGTTTCCACCGTGCACGTACGGCTCATCACCATTTCTGCCAATCGAGTGCCTAGCTAAACCATATGAAGTAATATATTCCTTACAAAATACCTATTCATTTTGGTTCTAGACATCTAAATTTTTTTGAGTGGTGAGATAATTTTAGCTTGATTAATTTGGTTTTTGGGTTAGAGGTTTGGATTTCTTTAAATTTATATTAATTTTAGGTTCGGATTTTGGAGTTAAATTTTATTCTTAAAATAAATTGGGTTAAATTTAAATTTAAATTGATCGACTTTAATTTTTAGGTTTGAATAAGAATTTATGCAACTTGCAATATTTATTAGCATCTTTTTTTGCTAATTTTTTGGACTTTTCTTACATCATTTTGAGGATTTTATTAAATAGATATTATTTTTAAAAGAAGTTTCTTGCTATAATATCTATGTTATTTTGATTTCATATTAAAAATTTATCCAAGCTAATTTCAAATTTGAAGCTCACGTTGATTGAAGAATTGATAAGTCAATATAAGTCAATTTAAATAAAGGCTTATTATTGTAATAAGTACGATATTGAAAGCACTTGTTCTTTGTAAGGAGCTTATATCAGTACAAAAGCATAGTAAACAAAATGTTCTTCATATTCAATTTGTAACTAAGTTTCTAGGCAAAAGTCTTAGTGGGGAGAGTTAATGTATAGGAGTGAGATTGCAACTTAATGAGTGAGCTAAGTAATCAAATTTTGAGTAAAGCTTCCAAGGAAAAGTCTTAATACGAAAGCATTTTACGTACTGCAGATTGATAATGGATTACTCTTTGGGTAAGGCCTCGCAGATGTAAAAAGTTTTTTTGAACGAGTAATCAATTTTTGTGTCCATATCTAATTTACTCTTCCAATTGTTAACGCTAGTTGCAACATATAGGCCAATTCAATGAAGTCTCATATTTATTAATTAATGTCTAAGGGCGAAGCCAGAAAATTTTATTGGGGGATCAAAATTAAGTAGTATATTTTTACGATAGTAAAAATATAATTTCACCATTTCAATAGCTTATATCTTTATAATTTCTATAGGATTAAGTCAAATTTTATCATTTTGAGGGTCAAAGTGCAAATTTACCATTACTAATTTAAATTTTTTATAAATTATGAAGGAGCCTAAAAGGAAATTCCCATTTTAAGGTGCTTGGGGCCCTTGCCAACCCCTGGCCCTACTCCTATTGATGCCTTTATGATCCCATTTTAATAAAATTCCAACCAGAAGCATACAAGTACTGTAATTAGCCTCCCTGTGGGTATCCAATAACCACGTATGTAAGGGTATAATTGGTAATTTGACAGCAAAAGCAATAAGAAATCCAATATAGAATATTATTTCCAATCTGATAAGATATGATTGATTAGCTAATATTCAAAATTTAATGTTGATTAATTAGAACTTTATAAATCGAGACACAGAACTCCTATCAATTGAAAAATGGAACCCTAGCAATGTAGAAAATAAATTTTGTAGCCATATACAAACGTTTCTTTCCCCACTCCCACATGTATAGAAGTAAATAAACGAGAACTAACTCGAACTCCCACGTGATAAAAAAAAAAGTAAAAGGTCTCGAGAATAAAATGATCCTATTTGACCACTATACATTGCTAGCATCAGGAAATGAAATAATCACGAATCTTGAGAAATTGACCAAGTTGTCAAAATCACTAAACATTTTTGTTTAAGGAGAAAATTTGAATTCTATTATATATATACTTTAAAATGCTAAATGCTACTAATAAAAAAAGATGATGGTGAAGTACCAATGCTTGTTGAGTTGAGTAATAATGAGTTCAATATCCTTGAAGTAAGGTCTTAAATTCTAATATGTAGATAGAGAATACAACACACAGAGAGCTTCGCCAAATTTAGAATTTTAAGTTGGTTAGATATCAAATTTAATTGGAGCCCAATTTAACTAACGAATACTAGAAAATCTTTTTAAAAACAATGTAGTGAAATGCACTTATACTATAAAGTTGAAGTGGAAGATTATTATTTTTTGATTATTTTCATTTTTGTCATAACTTTTTGTCACAATGTAGTGAAATGCACCTATACCAGGAAATCTTTTTAAAAACATGTAGTGAAAACTTATTTTTTGTATTTTTTTGATGATTTTTGTCATAACTTGATGGTTAGATTGTTCATAGCCTTAGGTGTGATCTGGGTATGAGTCGCGCTAATCGCGTTACTGTTAAGTCTTTGACCTCTTCTTGTAATTTACCTAAATTTTTTTTTCTTATTTGTTAATTAAAAGAACTATTTCATGTTCTTTAATTAATTTTGACTACCTAGAATAGTTTCCATAATTAATATATCTCATAAAAAAATGAATCTTAATGAAAATGACTTTGGGAATGTTAGTGGGCATTAATTACTAAATTAGCAAAAAGAACATTAGTATTAAAAACTTGGGTTTATAATAATCTATAGAACGGTCCATTTCAAGGTGATGAACTTCAATAATTAAAGTAATTATTATCAAAAAAATAATTAAAGTAAATTAAACAAAACTATAGTATCATTAATTTATTAAAGTTTATTGTTGACAAAAGGTTGGCGCCATGCATATATGAAAATTTAATTAATTTTTTATTTTCTGCAAACGAGGAATTGCTGTTCTGATAGTGATAGGAGAAGAGTGAAGACGTGGATCAAAGATTAATTAGTTTATATATTTTCTTTTCAAGATTAATTAATGGCTGTTTGGATACTCAATTGGGAAAAAATATTAATTTAATTGCTCCATTTAACTTTTATTTTTCTTTATTAAGTTTGCATGCAGACTAACTAGTATAGTGTAAACTTAATTTCATACTAACATAAATCGAAATAGGGTTAATATAAATCTTCACTTCACTTTGATATCTGTACTTTCTTTGGTTTACTTTAGTACCTGGACTTGTTAATTATGTCCATTTTAATTGTTAAATTTGGCAAACGTAAAAGTTTGATTATGTGATATTTTGAAATTGTGCCACGTCATATGCCAGCAAACTTTTACATTTGTCAAATTCAGTGACCAAAATAGACCTAATTGTCAAGTTTAGGTACCAAAGTGGACCCAAAAAACAGTACAAGTACCAAACTAGACCTAATTGCCAAATCAAAGACAAACTCTGAGATTGTGTCGCGTCATACGTGATCAAAACTTTACATGCCAAGTCCATGGACCAAAATGGATCTAGTTGTCAAGTTCAAGGACCAAATAGACAAAAAAATGGTACAGGTATCAAATTGGACCTAATTGCTAAATTTGGGGACCAAAAGTTATATTAACCCATACATATATGAACTGTTGAGATTATTGATTCCATTCTAATTTTGTCAGAAAATAAGAAAAATTTGTTTCTGACACATCTCAATAAAGAAGCTGCATAGTTGCTTCTGTTAAGTGTGTATGTATATAAGTGTGTGTCTATATATATATATATATTACGAGTTGTTATACTATAGTACCACTACAATCTGCCACCAAACAAAGACCTTTTCATTAATGTTTCAATGCTTCCAAAATTAGTTCACAGATTCTTTTGATTTCAAGTAAATTGATTTGTACGATTCAATGGGTTGATTTGTTTTTGTTTTTTTTTTCCCCTTACCTCCAACTGGTCACAGCTATTCATTATTGTGTTAATCGAGGGTCGAAATCAAAAAATTTTTGAGGGGTTGAAGTGAAATTATAAAATTTGAGGGGTTAAAGTTAAAAAATTGGTTAAAAAGAATTAGATTTAATTATGGAAGGGCCAAAATGAAAATTTTCTATTAACCAAAGAGCTAAAAAGCTTAAATTCAAATAATTAATTCTTAAAGGGGTGTAAAATTGAAATACTTTCATAACCTTGCCATAAATGGAGTTTTTCTTTTAGAATAACTAAAGCTTCTTAATTTGTATTAAAATTGATAAAATGATTTAATTTGATTAATTAGGTGTGACATTTTGTTGTTTGTGAACGACAACTCCACGTAAGAAGTTTGTAGTAATGACAAAAAGAGTGTAGTATTAGTACAAATTTTGTCCTAAGAGTATATGTATAGATAGATAGCATTGCCAAGACACCCCTCACGTTTGCATTATCATCTTTGTTAATTTCTCAATCACGTTATAATAAAAACAAAAAGAATAAAAACAACAACGATAATGCATGATTTTTTTTTTCAATAATTTAGGTCGATATGAATTAAGCAATAAAAAAAAAGTGCTAAAGCTTTACAAATTATGTATCTTTGGATTAGTTTGACAATGATTATATCTATTGTTTTTTTACTATAAATGGTAACTTTCAAATACATTTTGAAGGAGAAAAATAATTCTGAAATATCAATTTAAAAAGTTTCGGATTTCGATTCGTTTAAGCTCAATTTAATTAAAAGTAAAAAAATCAAATTTGAAAAGATCTTGTTAAAAGGATTCATAAGGGCCATTATGAATTTTAACAAGTTTACTAACAATTTATTGAATAAGAACCAAAATTATTGAAAGAAAGAAGTGTAGATACGGTTTTAGTTTCTATATTAAAATTTGGGATTTAATTTTTATATTTTTATAATATTATTAGTTGGTTCAATTTGATAATGTTGTCATTATTTTTACCATTAAAAGGATGATGTGAATATTATTTTTCTCGTTACCTGATCACACAAAACGAAGCTACAAAAAACCCAATCAACCATGTTTTCATCAACCAATTTCTTAAGGTTGATTCTCTTAAAAAAAAAAAAACTTCCCACACTATCACTTTAATAATAACAATTAACCGAATTATTAATTTAGATATACTAATAAAATTATAAAAGTATACGTACCATATTACATCAAATTAAAGTAGAGGGATTAAATGCGAAATTTCAACATAATTAGCATAATCATATATATATATATATATTGAAAAAAAGATTACATCAATGTTAACTAGGGAAAAAATAAAGAATCTAAACTAATAAATATTCCCTATTATCTTCCCATACTTGTTGTCCTAATTGAAACAAAACAAGTAAGCGAAAATAGTGAACATGTTATGTGATCTATATGCATATATATGATATGGAGAAGATATTATTACAACTTTATGTTTTGACAATCCGTTTGGTTCTCTTGTTTTTTTGGGTATGGTCTTTGGTTAAAGAACCAAAGCATTTTGTGAATACAAACGAAATAAATGATATGTGATCCTTAAATCCTAGCAAGTGGGGTTTTTCAGTGTGCAAAAACTATGACATTGGGGGGGATGCACCCTACCCTCCCCATAACTTCACGTGAATCCATGAATCCAGACCCCATCTTCACCATTCTAAAGCTATCTAGTTTTGTTATCGGGAGTTTTCTACGTTCGATTCGAGGTGATTTTCTTCTATGGAATTACTTAGGATGAGTGTTAATTTTCGTTTTGGCTTTCAAATTTGCTAGAGATCGAATTTGAATTGTAAATTTTTGATACAGCTAAAAAAATAATTTTATCATTGTATTAATATAAAATTTTACAATTTTCAAGAGATCAAATTATAATTTTTTTATTTTTAAATAGAGAATAATGGAATTTTTGTCATTGTATTGTCAATTTATGCATTAGTTTAAATATTGTGCGGAACATACTTAAAACACATAAAGTAAATCGAATACATATCTATATTTATCATATAGATAGACTGGTTTTGACTTGTTCAAAAAAACAGTTAATATAAATAAAACTTAGGAGTGCTATTTTTTATATATTTTTAACATCAAATCAAATTTGTCTTAAGTGTAACTAGTGGGTATTCAACAAAAGCTTTTCTAATGCTTTGATTAATGAAAATTTTACATTTTTGGCACTTTCAAGAAATTATAATTTAATTTAATTTTTTTTAATTTTAATCCCTAAAATTTTATAACTTTATCTCGACTCTCACCTCATAAAAGAAAACTCTTAACTTCGACGCACGTGTTTTAAATATCCTCTAAGTCAAATTTGAATTGATATTCAATACCTAAATTACTGATAGAAGAACCTATTGATATAACAACTGATAATAGAAGGGGGATAAATTAGAAGGGAAGTTAATCGGTGTTCAAAACCAAAGGTGAAAGAGTGATTAGGAAGGGGGTGTTTTGGCAGTTTGTTTGAAGGAAATAAAGAAAAGGAAAGATGGGGTATCCCAGCACATGGGGGCATTGGCCAGATATGGAGAATACAAAATCGTTTGCTTTAGAAGAGAGCTGGATTTTTTTTTTTTTATATTAATGTTTTAGCAAACTAAAGCATCTTCAATTGACTCAACCACTTACAAAAAGCCAGTACCTTTTTTTCGACTTTTTTTTGCATGTGGTGGCTTTATTTTAAGCTTAATATATATATATATATATATATTATTTTGAGATGATTTAATATTGTTGTTATGATTAAAAAATGTTTTAAAGATTGATTGAATTTTAGCTCGATTGGTATAATTATTATTGTTACTGTAAGAGGGCGAGTGTTCGAGTGTACTAAATCACATTATCATCTTATTTGTGGGTTGGGGAAGGATTATGAGTAGCTCTAGACATTATGTCGAAAAAAGTAAATATGATCAGAACCTACATTTTATTTAACAGTGTCAAGACAAAATTATAAAACTTGGGGGGACAAAGTTGAGAATTTTGTACTAAAAATGTTTAAATTAAATTATCAAATTTTCAAAAGGATTAAAAATATAATTTTTTTCATTTAATCACAATTTTAAAAAGGTTTAAATTGAATCTTTCAATTTTGGAAGGGCCTAAAAAGAATTTATCCATTCAGTCTATTGATAGAGGCTGAAGTCTTGGGATTTTGAGCGTAATGTTCCCTCTCGAATTATTTTGATTTAAGTCTCACTATGTGTAGACCCTATTAAGATATATTTCGATTTTCAATCTATTGTATTTTTATATTGAGTTGATTCTAGTTCTAGTTGATTATATTACGTTGAAAAGTGATAAATATTAATTCTTATTTACAAAATTAATATTATTATGATAAAATAAAATATATTTTTAAATACTTTGCAACTTATATAAATTATTTGTAGAGTTCTAATTCGTGGCTTATTGAAAAGGTGTTCACCTTCCTTAAAAACAATTTGGGTTCTAATTATCATTGTAGCAAATATATATAAATATTATAGAAAATGTAAATGTTCGATATTTACAGTTTAATGCTAATTCAAAAGGTCTAATATAAATTACTGTCACGCATACACATGAATTATGAAGTGAATACTCATCAAACGTTAATTACATGTCATTCAATTCACATTGAAGAGATTTTAGGGCATAAAATTACTTTTTGTTTACTTATAATTATATATATTTTTTAGGCATGATTAAAATCTAACCAAAACAATAAAGTTGATTTCAAGGACGACGCAAAAAAGGCAGGCAGGAGCTTGCCCCCTTTTTCAATGGCAAATTTATAATTAAAATTTTTAATAACAAACATATAAAAAAATAAAATTATACTTTGATCCCTTTAAAATTTAATACTTTAATTTTGATCTTAAAGATAAACTTCTGACTTCATCCTGATTGATCGGATTGAAATGAAACACTTTTAAGTTTGTAACTTGATTTAGGGTTTACTTGAGAACCGCTCATAGTGGCTTAATTGCACAAAGATTAATGTGGCGCTCATGGTTTAACGTTTTAAATTATGGACCTCAGTCAATAATATTTTTTAAACTTGAAATAATCAAAGTTGAAAATTCCTTACTTACACATGAATCAAATTTGTTGAAACTCTTATCAATCAGTCAAAGCTTGATTTACCGTTTGATTTGCAGAAGCCCACATGGTAATGAGCAGAATATGTGGTAATTGGGTTATTTATTTATTTATTATATTTCACTGTCAGATCTAGTTAAAAGGAAAGAGTAAAACAAAGACTGTGAAAATCTTAATTTATTGGTTTTTAATACTGCCCACAACACAACCTGTACCAGTCGATATATTTTTTATGTTTAACATGCAATTTGAAATAGATTTTAATAAACATGGATCTACTGGGGAGATGAGACATAATTGCTTAACACATTTTTTATTATCATCTTAATTAAGCATGGTTTTATCAATGTAATAAATTCTAAAAGTTATAATTATAAAAATTCAGTTCATGATTTTTGGGTACTAGTTTAATTAATTGGACCGTCGATTCTTTCTTCAACCAATCGATCCAGTTCCGACAATCATAATTCATTCAATTACTATTTTTTAATGATCAATATATTTTTTAAGATAATATTTTTCTTTGTTATTCATTATTCTCTTATCTTTTAAATTACATTACTCGATTCTAAATCAAAACAGAAAACTCAATTCGACGAACTCAAATTTAAATTTGATTTATCCTAAAGAATAATCAACCTAGTCTTAAATTTATAAAGAATTCAAATAAAAAAAATTATCTAAATCCAAAATCGACTAAATCAAAACTATCTTAACGTGAGCCGATAAATTCAAAATAACTCGAATTTGAAATAATTTAAAATAAAAAAATTCAAAAACATGATTTAAACATTATTCAATTTACCCCTTTTATTTTTGTCACATTTATTTAATCATATTAATTATTCATTGTATAATCCATACAGTTTGCCGAAAGACATTTGGGGCTTTTTAATCGTAATTTTCTCAAACTTTATGGGTACTTTCATACCCTTTCTTCTATAAAACCATATTCCCTCCTAGTTTCTTAAATTCCCCTCTAAAGATCCATTTTTTTCTCGATTCTCAAAGCAAAAAAAAAAAAAAAAAAAAAAGCTTTTTTTGTTTTTGTGGGTGTTTTAGTCTTACCGGAAAAAAAATGTCGTCGTCGGCGGGACTTGGAAAATGCAGCAAGATCCGCCACATTGTGAGGCTCCGACAAATGCTGCGGCGGTGGAGGAACAAGGCTCGCATGTCGGCCAGTCGTATCCCGTCTGATGTTCCGGCGGGACATGTGGCGGTCACAGTGGGGACTAGTTGCCGGAGGTTCGTCGTGAGGGCGACGTACTTGAACCATCCCGTGTTTAGGAAACTCCTCATCCAAGCCGAAGAAGAGTACGGATTCACTAACCAAGGCCCATTGGCGATCCCCTGCGACGAGACGGTATTCGAGGAAGTGATCCGGCTCATTTCCCGGTCGGAGTCCGGTCACTCCGCCGCCGCTAAGTTCGTCAACATAGAGGGTAACTGTCACGTCGGAATGTGGAGTAATAAGCTCGATTTGTGGACCGAATCTCGACCGTTACTCAATGGGTTGGCTGAAAAAACAATTTGGTAAATAAAAAAATACAGTGGAAAGTGAAAAAAGAAAGGAAACTTTGATTCTTACCCGACCGAGTTAGCTCAAGTCAAGTGAGTAATCAACGAGTTGGCCGAGTTGAGGAGGTTCATACTTAATACTAATTCATGGGTTTTACTTACCACTGTTGAAAAAAGGTAAGTTGGTTGGTTATTTTACTTCTTTTTTTTTTTTCCATAATTGAGGGAGGAGGGGGGGTAAAAGTTTAAAACGTGTTGAGTCAATGGAGATGGCTGAAAAGGTGGGTGAGTGATCCGCCGAGTCGTCCCGAGTTCGGCTGCAGACTTTGACACACGTGAAATTCACTGCTGTAAATTCCGTGATTGAGGAGGGAAAAAAAAATTGTAGAGATTATATAATATATTTTCCAATCAATGATATTTAATTATTTTCCATTATTGGACCGTTCATTCATTTTATTTAATTTTGAACAATATAATGTAATCGAGAATTACAAAGTACATGATGGTAGCGGTTTTGGGAGTTATGATGCTACCCCACCCACCCACGTGAAACAATGTCACCTTTCATCCATTTTTTTATGTTCATATAATTTTTAATATATCAACAATTTACATTGTAACATCATTAATATATTTTATTTTTTCACTAAATGTTATATAAATATGTAATTTGGTACTTGAATAGAAATTTATCAATCATGAATTGGTGTCATTTTTCGTAACACCTTAAGATAAAATAGTTGACGAAGGAATGAAGAAATTATGAATACTACATGGAAAAACGAAATATAATTCAGGTGCCAAAATACGTATTAATCTTACATAAAATATGAAATGATAAAATGAAATTATGAGAGAGACACACAATTATTATTAATGTATTATATAATATCTTAAATATAATATAATTAACAAATATATACTATTTTAAATATTATTATTCCTCCTTTTTACTCTAAATTAAACAAATTCATGCTCAATGATTTTGCATTGTTATTAAACAAATTCATTATTAATTTAAAATTTTATAAATTATAAGTAGAAGGTTTTTCATTTTAGGGGCGAGGCCCGTGCCAGTCCCCTTGACTCCGTAACTAATAATAAATATAAAAAATTATGTAAATTGTATATAAAAAATATTCTCTCATAATAATATGGGTAAACCACTAAAATAGTTACTTTTGCTTGCCTCAAGTTATATTTTAGTCAATGAGTCGTTAATTGTTGTTAAAGATGTAACGATAAGCTTATGTGGCACGTTGAATCGTCATTTCAAACAAAAATTTAGGTTAATTTATATAATCAACCCCCATATTTTTTTTGTTTTGAGCAATTTAAATTTTTTTCTTTTATGTTTTTTAACTTTCCTTTTTTTTTCTCTCTTTATTTTCCATTTTGTTCTGCTTCTTCCTCTGTTTTCCTTCCTTCTCCATTTATTTTAACATAGTTTTTTCTATGTTTTCTATTTGTTAAAACCAGTCTTTTCTATGTTTTCTATTTGTTAAAACCAGTCTCTATACTTTTATTTTTTTGAACAATTTAATTTTTTTGAGTGAGGTGAGCTTGTATACTAGTTTTAACAAATGAAAAACATAGAAAAACTACGTTAAAATAAATAAAGAATGGAGGAAAACAGAAAGACAACCAGAAGAGAATGGAAAATAACATAAAAGAAAAAAAATTACTCAAAATGAAAAAATATATAGACCAATTGTAGAATTTAAACTCAAAATAAAAAAATATATGGACCAATTGTAGAATTTAAGCTAAAATTTCCGTTTGAATTGATGATTTAATATGCCACATTAACTTAATATTACACCGTTAACGGCAATTAATGGCTCAATGACTAAAATATTACATCATAATAATATAAGTGACTAAAACGTAACATTTCAAACATAAGCGACTATTTTGATAGTTTACCCTAATAATATTTATTCCTATATGAGTGAAAGAAATAAAAATTATGATTATTGGTAAGATAATTAAAAATGTAAATAATTTAATTAATTTTATTATATAAACAGGGGCGAAGCCAGAATAAATATTTAGAGGGGCCGGATAAAATTTTAATTTTTTATAGTTTATATCTTTATAATTTGTAAAGGATTAAATCGAATTTTTATAATTTTAGGGGGCAAAGTACAATTTTACCTTTACTAATTTAAAATTTTTAAAAAATTTTAAGGGCCAAAAGAATAAATTTACATTTTAGGGGGGTCGGGGCCCATGCCAGCCCCTGGCTTCGCCCTTGTATATAAACTCAATTAGACACTTTATTTATAATATATATATCGATAATCATTTAATATATCAGTAGTCGAATCTTTTAATCACATAAACGAAATTAAAAAATCGTCATATATTTTTTTCAAAAATATCTAATTTGTGAAAAAATTTTCAATGCTTATATAACAAATAATTATTTATGTATTAATTATTTTTCAATAATTGAGGAGATGCAACTAACTGTGCGGTGAAATTAAGTTAAATCTTTTTCACTTAACCGACAGTTCTTCGGCGGTAATTAAGTTAGGTAAAATGTAAATTATCTGGAAATTGTTAATTAAAAGCAAATTTTTTTTTTCTTCCAAGGATTACGATTTTTATTTTATTTTATTCGGATTAAAAATTCGTTATGTATCTTTGGGTGAACTGATAAGTTACATTGTGCTCTCGAGAAAAAATTTACGTTCAAATTTTAGAGATAATTACGAACTTCGAAATACTTGATATAAAAATATTTTAATTTTACAAACATTTGGTATTTAATTTAATTTGAGTCTAAAAACTCACACCAAATAATTCACTGTAGATTGATAATTCTGCTGGTAGCCAACAACTTGAAAGTTTATTGATCAACCAATAATAATGGGTAAGGCAATGATGAACACAATTGACTTGATAATTAACTTGTTCTAATTTAGTTGGCCCCCCCACAGGATTTAGACTAAAAAGAATTTTAAAAAAATGCAAATATTGATTGGAATTAATCAAAATATTCCAATTTCAAAGCTGGCCATTGTTTTCTATATATATATATATATATATATATATATATAATCAGTGGCTTAGGCTGTTACATACCATATTAAAACACAAAAACTATATACATTGCACGTTCACATTGGTATTATCTGACTTCATTTTCCAATCTCCCAATGCTTCTCATTTGCATTATACCATTGGCCTTTAACCTGATTTTGTGTCAGCTTACAATGGCAGAGGCTGAACCCACCACATTGCCGTGATTGCCATGTCAAAATGTTAGCCAGCCATTTGGTCAAAATTGTCCCAAAAAGTCAAAACACATTTTCCCCAAAATTTGTCAACAAATGGATTAATTTCATCCAACGTCGGATCTAAAATTGGTTCTTAATTTTTAAAAATATCCTTTCATTAATTTATATGTTTATTCACATGTTAAATGCTAAGCTGAAAAATTACTTATCCTATGAATTGTCTGTAGGAGTGTAGCTAGGGGAGGCAAGGGCAATAGTCCTCTTGACTAAAGGGTAATTTTCTTTTAAGCCCCTCACAAAATTTCAAACAATCAACTTAATTTGTTTTAGCCTTTAATTAAATGAAAATTTTTATATTTTTGGACTTTCTGCAAAAATTAAAATTTCCATTTTAAGCCTTTTTGGCATAAGATTTTTAACTTTGTTCACTCGAATTTTATGATTTTATATCAGCCTCCTAAATAAATTCCTAGTTTCATCCCTACCGATGTGGTCAAATAACAACAAATAATGTCATTAAAATTTAGGTATATCATTTTATTTAACGTGTCACATCTTAATTGTTCATGTAATAAGTGTTCATGTTTTGTAACTTCATCTACACGTTTTAAATATATTTCACAACAATTTTTAATTTAGTATTTAACGTCTAAATTAACAATACAACTGATAGAATAACTTAATTAATATAATATTAACACTTTTAAAACTAAAATAAAAATCAATTTAAGATCAGAGTCATAGTTTAATTAGGCAGAAGTTATCTTGCTTAAAAATCTTGCTCCATATAAACCCACAGAGTATAAAAATACAATCTTTGGTGAAAATGACAAAGATTAGAACTTTAAAACATGTGAAGATTTTGACTTTGTGTTGTTTTTGCCAAAAAGAAAAAATGGATGTCTTAATCATTGTTGTTTATGAAGGACCCTATAATTCAAAAGGAGACATGTAGGAATTGTAGGATTAGGGTAGGAGTATAATAAAGGAGGTATAAGAACCAGAGGTAGTGGAGCATTATCACTTTCTTGGGGATGGGATGAAAGTTTTCATCTTCAAAATTTCCAAAGATGGGGTCTTTTCACAGTGGGATCAAATTTTAGATAAAGATTGGGTTTTTATGGTTAAGTCAAATTTCTGTTGTTTAGGACGGTTTGGTTTTGATTGATTGATTTTATAAGTCAGCCATCACGAAAACACCCACACACACACACAAAAAAAAGGCTCCAAACCTATAATTCTCCATCCCAATCATTGTTTGAATTTGGAAAATAGATATTACTATTTCAAATTTAAATTCGATTTAATATGATTTGTTATAAAAAATTTAACAATTTAAAATAATTCAAGATAAAAAATGATTCGAGATTGACATGATCTGAACAGGTAATCTAAAATAATTTAAACTCTAGATATTTTGAATTAACTCGAAATAATTTAAACTCGAGGATTTGAAAAACAATAATCCAAATTCGAAATGACTCAAAAATTTTAAAACATAAATTGACTTGACCCAAATTGATTCGAATCATCCAATTGAAAAGTCTATCTATCAATCTATTTGTATAGTCCTATACGCAAACTTTGTTTTAGTGTGAAATGTCACAAAATTTTAATTTGGTGCAATGGTATTTACAACAATTTTTATTTTGATTTAGTTTTTACAAATCATCGATACTATTATCTATGTTACTTACGGCATGCACAAATAATTATGGTTACCCAATGTAAAAATAAGTTGACGTATTTGTTATTTTCAAATATGTATAATTGAACAAAAAACAACTAATATTTTATGTGTATAGTTGCATAAACGAGCACCGGTTAAACCCCTTGTTAACACCCCAAAGACCAAGGTTCAATCTTTGTTATTGTCATCCCTTCTCTCAACTTATAATACATACCATGCATCAAATTACATATTTAATCAAAATTTATGTATAATTTTAATATTTATAGCTAAATAGAATGAGTATGTAATTATGTTTATGAAGCCCAAAATATAGCTTCCGTCTCTAGTTGAGTTTTAATCTTGAATCAAATCCATTAGACAATTATGAGAGGAATCCCACAATCTAGCAATGGGCAAAACAGAAGAGGACCGAGTCCTGG
Organism: Gossypium longicalyx; assembly: GCA_025698465.1. Lineage (NCBI taxonomy): Eukaryota > Viridiplantae > Streptophyta > Magnoliopsida > Malvales > Malvaceae > Gossypium > Gossypium longicalyx. The sequence goes on along the minus strand of CM047000.1, from coordinate 253,118 downwards.
ATTTGGGTCAATATGCACAACTTATATTTAGGTCCTTGATAATTTTTAATGGTTGACCCTGACCCAAAACCTAACCAAGTTGGAAAAGAAGGCTGCCATTTTGGGTTTCAACTCAAATTACAAACATAAACATATATATATATATATTTAAAGAATTATTAATAAAATCACAATCATAAATAATGTGGGTATGAGTAACTATAATCATAATTAATTATTATAAAATATAGTTATAATGGTAATCAAAATATATTCAGATTTAGATCAGAATAAATCTAAATAGAGATCATACATGATGATACTTAAACCTGAATAAATCTAGAGAGAATTCGTACATGTTTTATGACAAGTGAGACTAGAATATGATATTCAACCTAAATAGGTATTAGTATTTAGTCAAGGCGTTCATGGTCTCATGTATGACATTAACCCAATACATGGTTGTCTAATCCCGAGTTAGCTCCAAATATGAATTCTAAAATTTGCCCAATCACACTCATAATTGTAAATGATCAAATCAAATCCATTTAGGCCTGTTCATTTTTTTTTTTAATTTTTCAATAAAAAATGTGTTACTTCTATTTAACCTTTACCAATTTTATTTATATTTCTTTTATTATTTTTGTTTTAATTTTCACATGAAATTAATTACATAAGAAAACATATTATAAAATTGAAAAATCAAGCTAAGCTTCATCCTTCTATATTGAAGCCTAAGCATTATTTATAGTTTAAACATATTTGTTTTTTTGGGTTATTGGTAAAATAAGCCTTTGGGTTAAAAGAAAAATCAATTATTCTTCAAATTTTTTATATCGATTGAGCTCTTGAAGTAACAAAATTAATTAAAAAAATTTTAATTAACGTTGATCGTTAACATTTAAGGGCAATGCTAATGTGACCGTTAATAGACGTCATGTCAATACTGATTATAGTTAAAATTTTCAATGACTTATATAGACATTAAACTTTTCCAAATACCTTCAATCTCGAAGAGATACACAAAAATATCAATCACAACTGCCGGTTGTTGAAAAGAAGCAGCTTAAGATAAAGATCTTGAACCTGATATTCTGCTTTGACATTACTCTTGCAATCAAAACCTCAATCACTATTTTGTGGGACGTTGGACAAAACCAGCACCAAATTCTCTACTCATCCATTGCATGCAAAGGACTTAATTAAAATTATTGGAAAGTTGGTAAACCCAATACGTAAATTAAATAGGCTTAATACTTGAGTTTGATTTTTTTTAATGTGATATCTGTATTTTTTATGGTTCAATATTTTTGTATTTGTATTTGACAAAAGTTATACATTTGGTACTTGAAATTAATGGATGTATATTCATAACCAGCTAGTAATATTAGCAATTAACTTTCATCAAACAACTCTAGAGTCTGAATTAAATCACATTTATGGGATTGTATTTGAAAAAAATTAAAAAAAAAATCATAATTAACACTAATTTTACTCTATCAACAAAATCATAAAAATTTCAAATCTAATAATATTAGTAATTAATTTTTACCAAATACAAATATTATATTAGACCAAAAACAACATAAATATCATATTAAAAAAAGTGTTAAACTCGAACAATTAAAAAGTAATAGAAATGGGGTAGTGATAGAGTGGAGCGAGACAAACTCAAAAGGGGAAGCATGTGAATGGTGAACCAACCGAAATGAAATGTGCACCTAAAAGTGTCCTATAAGATTTGTATGCCTGGCCTTTGCATGACAATGCCCACTGACTTATAAAACCTCCATAGACAAAACAACAAATGAAAAATGGTTATGTAATAATAAGGACATGCATGCATGCATGCATGCCCCTTGAGGACATTGGGAATGGGACGAGCTTTGGGTTCTTTTCTGCAATCTGTAGTTCCGGTAATAAAAGACAGTACATTAGAATGGACCACCTTTTGTTCCATGTATCTATTTGTTATTGGTTATGTTGTTTTGCAAAAAGGAATCCACGAATTTTTTTAAGAGGTCGAGATTAAATTATATATTGTTATGAGAGTTAAAATGCAAGTTTATCATTGTATTGACAAATATCACTATAGTTTTCAAAAAGACTAAATCAAAAGTTTATCATTTCTAAAAGAGCCAAACTATAATTTTATCATGTATTTATTTAAAATTTTATAAACATAAAAGTGACTAAAGCTGAAATTTTCCATTTTGAGGGACAGTAAGGGACTTGTATACCCCTTTGCCTTCGCCCTTGTTCTTTTGTTACCTTCTACAATACAAATTATTTTTCAGTTTGGATATTTGACATACATTAGTAGCTGCTAAAAAAGAGTCGAGGAAGGTTAAAAATAACTGGGGGTGGGGCATAATATGGACCAAGATGTTGTTGTAGTCCATGAGGTGGGTGGGAAATTGATAATGTGGCCCAATTAGTTTTGGCTAATAATTCTAGGAGTAAATCTTAGGATTGTTTGAGTTATTTTCGCAGTTAATTTATAATTTAAGTAAAGATTTGTGTTTTGAATTTTTTTTTTTATCACATCGAGTTATCTTTAAATAAGAAGACATTTTATAATACGCACCAAGACTAACATTGCACCTAAAACTGAAATTTTCATTATCGGTTTCTCTTATTTCAATTTTTTTGGTCTTATCATTTGATTGAACATTAAATGTTAACTCAAATACGATATAGAACATATATAAAATGTATGAATAAAATTATAAAACGTATGTATTTACTGTATGAATAAATTAGATCTGTTATGTCACAAAAAAGATAAATAGCCTCCTAAAATTTAATTAGCATTGTCTTAATTTTTTAAATACGTTGGATCCATATACATGCATATTTGCAGTTTAATCCATATAACTAAACTAACAAAAGTATCCGGTTGATATTGAGATTTTAAAGATTTTAACATCTAAATAATAGATTCGAACATTTGATGGCAAAATCTTAGCCCTTTTCACCTTACGACCAAACACAGCTTCAACACTGTTTCATAGTACTGTTTTGAGACCATATGCATAGGTTAATGTAAAAATATTTATACAGTAAAACAAGTTGAAGAATCTTTAGAAATGCCCTATGGCAGCTGCAATCTCTGTCTCTTACATTACCCATAACAAATAATATGTTTTTAAATGTCATGATATTGAGTCACCTCGACAACCAAATCTCCAAAGTATGGAAACATATTTATAATAATGGATTCTACGTTTTCTTCCAACAATTTTTTTGGGTTTGAGATTTGTTCATTTACTTGTAGTTACGTTCAACTCTTTGCTTAAATTTGGAATCGAGAATAAAATTTGAACCCAAGACATTGTTTAAGAGTAAGGACCTTAACCTCTTGACTGAATGAGAAAATTGTCTTTTAATCTCTCTAAAAATTTTAAAGTTAAAGTATGTCATAAATCTTTATACTCTTCAAAAAACTGAAATTTAATCCTTATACTTTTCAGTTTTCAGAACTCAAGTCTAACTGTTAACACTGTTAAATTTTTCTTGTAAAATTCAAGCTCAATACAACTCATTTTTTTTTAATTGCATGGCTACCAAGTGAGATTTTTTTTTATTTCAAAATATCACACTAATAAATTTAACTGTGTTAACAATTGGATCTATATTTTAAATTTTGAAAAGAAGAGAGATTAAATTCTTAAAAATAAAAGTATAGAGACTAAATTTTAAATTTTCGAAAAGTATAGAAACTTAACTAAAACATTCAATTTAAGATTTTAACCTTTGGTGTCAAATGGAAAAATCACATTTTTAGTCCCCTGAAAAATTTATAGTCCATTTTAAGCTTTTAACATAAATTTTTTTTAGCTTCCACCCTTTAGAATGTTATAATTTTATAATTTTTTTTAATATTTGTTCCAACATAAATAAATAAATAAAAACCCAAAATTTTTATAGGTTCAACATTTGCCAGCTTCATTGTATTCCTTGAATTGTCCTTTAGCAAGGATTAGATTATTATTTTAATAATGATTTATGATGTGATTATGATGTTTGAATGTCAATATTTCACTTTTAGCATTTTTTGTAGCTAAAGTAAAGTGGTGTTTAAAAGCATGATTATGATGTTAATATATAGGCACTACTCAACCATGCATTTTTTATCTTAATATCTTTGTTTGTTTGTCAATGTCAAATTGGTTCAACTTTTTAACACATTCAAATCAATCAAATTTAAGGTGGAAATCATTTTTAATTAAATGTAAGTTTACATTTAAAATTTACTCAATCTCACTTATCATTTTTATTTCATGAATTCTAACATTGTTTCAACTTCAAGGATAGACATTAGACAACTGAAATTTAAAATAAAAAAAAATGTTGAATAAAATAGAGGAGGAATAATTATCATCAAATTCAATTTTCATACACAACAATTTAATGGAATACTTAGGAATGGAAGGAAAATAGAGAAAAGGGAAAAGAAAATATAAATATACAATGAACCTCGTGTGTTGTGTGTTGGTCTGATAATTAAAGTGTTAACCGTTACAGATTTTTAATCAATTGATTTCATGTTGGTTTAAGTAAAATGAGTTAATGCAATTAAAAATGAGAGTAAAATTAGCAAAAGCATCAGAATGCTAAGGGAATATAAGATTACCCAAATGGGATAATCACCCTCTAAAAACATGGTGTTATAGATTCAATGTTTAAAATTCAAATACGAAAATCTAACATCGAAATCTCACGTTCCTAAAATTAAAAACAAAAAATAATAATGAAACGACACCTATAAAACTTGGCTATATATTTAGAAATGATAGTGATAAGTGAATAGGTGCATAGCTGAAAGTAATCTCATTTTCACTACTTGGTTGTTTTCGAGAATTCGCTTACAAACAATGCCATTGATGATTTGTTTCTACTCAAAACACTATGTGTGAAAAATCCTAAAAGAAAAAGGGTCACCACATTACCCTTAGTTAGATAAGGGCCCCTTATTTGAGCCCCGTAAACACCAACTAGCACAATGTTTTTTTTATTTTAATCAAACTGATAATAGAATTGATTAAATCATTGATTTTTAATTCGACTAATTGATATAAAATAAATTATTAAAATTCATATAAATATTCTAAAATTTTAAAATTGGGTTCAATCATTTCATATCGATTAATAAGTCAATTAATTTTTTGCCTTTCCTGATAAATACTCTATCTAGCTCTCAATTCAATTAGTCGACTTGATCTGGTTGAAACAACATTACAGTAACCAAGGGCGAATCTGAAGGGGATCACCTCAAATGGAAAATTGTTATTTAAGCCTCTATAAAATTATGTTTTAATTTCTCAAATATTTATTATTCCATTCTAATCCCTACAAAAAATTTCTAGATTTACCTATAATAGTAGCCCTGAGCTAATGATAAAGCCATATATATATATATATATATATATACTGGCTTGAACTTAGCAATTTTTCTCATATTGATATCTGAAATTTTTTTAGTCCAAGTTAGCTCTTGAACTTGGTAATTATTGTCACATTGGGGCCTGAACTTTGTTTTGGCAAAAAAAAAAAAAAAACTTCAAGAAAGTATTAGGAACTAACCTGTACAAAAAAATGTTCAAGCTGATAACAATTGTCAAGTTCAGAGATTAATTCGAATAAATAAAATTTAAAACCTAATATTGGAACACTTATCAAGTTCAAACCCAAAATAATGCATTAGCCTATATATGTATTACTACGTGAGAATTAATAGTATAGTAAATTATTATGGTATCAATAGGTGGTTGGAAGAAAGAGGAGTGGACTTCATCCTCGTATAATTTTACGAAATTCAAATATTGGAGTTAACCTTATTGAAATGGCTTTATTTGAATACCACTCAAGCTCGAACATAATTAATCTCATGTCATAAACAAGTGAAGACCAGAGGAAAAAGGAGGATAAATAGGAGTTTTGGCCTCCTTAAAATGAAAAAATGGTGTCTTAATCCTCCCAAAATTTATAAAATTTTAACTTAACATATAGTAAAAGTATAATTTACCCCCAAAAATATTAGAATTTCAATTTAACCCTTTTAAAAATTATCCAAATATATATTAATGCGTTGATGTATATATAACTTATTCTCTAACCTAAAAAAATTTATGGGTTCCCCAATGGTTAAAAAACAAACCTTAATTATTATGGTAACAATAGAATGAGACAAATGTAGTAACAGTTAAAAAGGAAGCAAAGATAATAATAATGATGAGGATGATGATGATGATGATTCTCTAATTATACAGTGAAAGAAGCATGACCAAAAAGAGAGGAAAAGAAAAAAAAGGGAAAAAGAAAAGTGGTGGTGACTTGTAGAAATACCGATAGGGAAATGTGGATCGAATCCGAAGAGAAAACCTTTTACTTTTGTGCACTGCCATTGCTATTGAGAAAAATAATAATAAGGGAGTATGGGGGAGGAAGGTGGGCTATAGCTGTCATCTTTGTGCCAAAGACTTTTTGAGTACCCAACCCTAGTGGTATGATTGCTGTTCCATTTATTTTTTGTTAATTTATTACAACTCCACTTTTTAAAATTCTTTCGTACAAAGAAAGCAAAGGGTAGAAAATTCCCATCATACAAAATAAAAAATAAAAAAAATCCTTTTATTATATTCAAATTGTGATTTAGTCCTTTTACTTTTTTGAAGTTGCATGGTTGGAGTAGAGTTGAATAAGTAAATCAACAATTAACTAATTCAAAACATGCTAACTAGATGACTAACAAATCAAAATAAATATTGGAGAAAGCCTCGATATTTATATAATGTGAGTCTCGAACATACAACCTCAAAATTCTCACAGCTTCAACCTTACTATTGAGTCAAGATTTCATTAATTGTTTTACATTAGTATGATATAATTAGATCTTTTATTTTTGTATTTCATTAGTTAATCCAAACGGTGATTAACACACTTAAGTGCTTCAATTAAAATGATGACATAGATTTTTTTTTTTTAAAAAATACCAATTTGAACTCGTTATGTTGACACGGTTTTTTTTTTTTTGTAAGTGTGTCGGAAAAGGTGTTTTCAATAAAAAAATTTTAAATTAACATTTTAACCAAATAGTTATCAATGTTAAACTTTTGGATTAATTAATGACATTATAAAAGTAAAATGATAAAATAATATCAAATTAAAGTATAAAGAATAAATCTATAATTTAAACATAATATAGGGACCAAAATCAGAATTTAACCAAATAATAATATTGTCTTACTATACTTACTAGTTGTAGTGGTGTATTTCTATTATCTATAGCTATGGCAATCATTCTTCTCCACTATCCTCTTTCCTTAATTTGGGTGCTAAAAGAAAAAAAAAAAAAAAAAAAAGCCTAAAATCACTACTTCACTATCCATCCTCTTCTCTTTTCATCATTGTCAAATACTTCCCCTAATAGTTTTAATAAAATCAAGCACTAAAATAAATAATTATTTCGATCCTAAATAATTAGAAAATTTTATATATTTTTTAACACATTTTTAATAGAAATAAATCACCGTCATACATATCACAAATAAGTAATTTTTACGTCTCAAATTCATGACGTGAACTGTGTGACACGAATATTCACGACTAACGAGTAAGATATTGAATTTCTCTATTTTGTTTTATTATTCATGAATTATCTTATTTTCTAACATTTCATTTCGTTAAAAGAATAACCAAATACGTTTAATTAGTATTTGAGGATAGAAGTTGATAGAAAGTAGAATAAATTTAAGTTGGCGTAAACACATTCGCACGCCTTTTCACATGACATGTTTGAGAGATAGTTGCATGTGCAGTTGCAATTAAAAGAAGATACGCAGATCAACCCGATAATGTTCTTATTCCACACTCTACGACGTTCTTTTTTAGTCTTTTTACATTGTTAATTTCTATAGGCCTTACTAATTGTTAATTAACTGATGTAAGACTGATCAAACTTTTTGTCTCGGAAAAGGTAGTGATTTTAGGTTTTAAATTTGCGATTAAATATACGAGTTTTTGAGTTTCACTATGAACTGTTGTTATGTATAGGTTTTAGATCGATTAATTTTAGATTTAATTTTTTGTTTCAACTCTTAACCTATTTATACTATAATAGTGCCAATTCTCGTTCGGTATAAGTATTGGAAACTTAAAATAAAATAATGATAAAAGAGAGGTTGGTAAGATGTAGAATTAGTGAGATTAAATCTCACTATTATCAAGAAAGAAAATATTAATAAAATGAAGAGAGAAAAAGACAGACTCTTTGGATTACGCAACCTAATTAGTGGGTAATCAATTTCCTAATGGCAATTATGTTTTGTATATGATTACATGATAAAATTAAGATTAAATGAAGAAAACTACATCTAATCTCACACATTAATTTGATTAATAAATATCATAATATGACAAAGACAGCTTAGATTAATCTCATTATTTGTTAAAGTGGACAGTTTGATGTTGAATTCGTTGTCATGGACGTACATCGAAAGTAGGTATATAACATGCATGATTTGTGTCACTTAATACAATTTTAGTTGCAAAGATTATATAGTACTAATTATGTTTTTTTTTTATTTATCAAAATGTCAAAGCCTTGTGTGATGTAATATTAATTTCAAAAATCTGATCAAATGAAAACGACTTTAGGTCTAATTGGTGTGTGACAGACAATTATCCGAGCACGACAGCATCTGTTTTGTGTTCAAATGCTTCATGAATTTAAGTTAAAAGGTTCATGGGGGTGGGAGGTTTGATTTGACTTGATTTATTGTTGAAAAATTAAAATTAAAATATTTTAACTTTTAATTAGTGAAATGGATTATTTGGATGGATCGTGTTCAAATTCGAAAATTTTTTGGAATTGAGTTTTGGTCTGACTCAACGTGGTTTATGAACACCTCAAACTCAACTTGTCAACAAGCAATTTTCTATAACTATTGAAATTTAAAGTTTGATCTCATTAATGGAATAACTATAAAAACTATACATAAACTTTGAGCAAATGTTCAACACCATATATACATAAATTTTGATTTTGATTTGAATCAAATTTCACAAAATCACTAATAATATTATCAAATTAGCACCATTTTACATTAATATATTGTATACACAAATAATTACGTTAATCCAGTACGAAAATAAATGTAAATATTTATTTCTCTAAATGTGTACAATTGAATCAAAATCAATATTTCATGTATATTAATTAATAAATGCACCAAATCAAAATCCATGTATCAAATTTCAAATTGAACAATGTTCGTATATAAATTTGACATTTATCCCTTCAATTAATTTAAAGCATTTCTTAAATTTACCTTATTCGACTACTCTAGACCCAAAAATAATCCAAAATCAAAATAATGTGATTGAAAAGAACTCTCATAAAATATAATCGGAACTTGAAATAATTCAAAATGATTTAAACCCCGATATAATCTAATTTAAAAAACTCAAATAATATAAATCTAAAATAATTCGAATAAAAAATTGACTCCAATAAACTCAACTCCGATCAATTAAATTGTGGCAGTAGAGTAGATGGTATGTACTGCATTCTGTAATTTAACTTTTTTTTCCAAACTTTAGAGTTGAGATGACACGACTCAGTACTTTTTTTAACTCACTCCACATTGATGTGAGCATTGTTTTCACAAATGGTACCACCAAAAATTTACTTTTAAGCCTATGGAGCTCAGATTTCTTTTTTTTCAATTAAAAACAAAGTACAGTTCCATATGATTCTTCTTCTTTGTTATACATTAACATTGTTTTCCTTCTTCTCTTCTTGTGTTTATTTTTTTTTCTTAAATTATTGCCTTCAATGTTTTTTATTAAAGAAAGTGTAGTACAACATTTAGCATAACACATTAACCAAAGCCAAACCATAAATCCCACATTTTTTGAGCTATAAATAAGTGTTGACACTCTCTTTTATTCGAGTTTTGTTTTTTTATAGTGCTATTTGAATACGATCGAATTAGATTGGTTAAATTGAGAATTGATTAATATATTAGTTTGGTTATAGAAATTGAACCGACCTCTGAATGAATCGTTCAGAGCTTGTAAAAAGTTAAAATTTGAGAAGAAAAAAAAAACAGTTGTTATTCAATTTTATAAAATTTTAATTATTATTGGATCAAAAATTGATTTGATTAATTCGAGAATTGATAATCTAACTGATTCAATCTTCTATCTGATTATTGAAAAATTAACTATATAATATGAGGAAAAAAAAAAGGAAAAGTTTAATTTTAAACCACTCAATTATGATTTTTTAAATGAGACATTTAAAAATTTGTTAATTCTCTATAAATAGAGCCTTTGGATTAAAGTTGAAACATCTAATCCCGAATAAATTAAATTAATATAAATATATTTTCTTTTTCTTTTTTTTTCCTTCAAATTACATTCCGAATTTAATCAATTCGGAAGGTACGATAAAAATTGATTGGTTGAAAATAAAGTATTATATCCTAAAAGTAGAATTTATTTAACCCTAAACTAAATTAGATGAGCAATTGAGATTCCCAACATCCCATTGGCTAATATGCTTAAACTCTATACAAACACACAGATGAACATTAATGTTGGTAGTGAAATAAAACTGTCGGTCGTAGGTCATCAAATATTTACTGTTTATTACAAAAGAAGAAATGAAAAATGAGACAGCAAAAATGTCATGTCAAAAGTACTTGCATTCATCTTTTCAAATCAACTCAATTGAAACCACAAAACTTATGGCACCTTCCACACAATGTGGGGACTCAAAACATTGAACCAATCCTGATCCCAATTTATGAAAGCTCTCTACACACAAATAAATTTGACATACAAGTGGGGAACTTTACTCACCATTCTTCGTGCGCCAACTTCAAATCTTAAAAAAGAAAAATACATAAATCGATCAATTAAATTGAAAATTGGTAGTTTATTTAATTTTATCGGTGATATAATAAAAAAATAAATGAATTTATTGTAAATCGATAAAAAGACAAAAACTCAATTTTTAAAAATAAAATTTTAAATGCACGAATCATATTATAACCTAATATATTATTTAGGAAAGTTTGATATTTAAGGCATATACTTAAAAGGTTTTAAATTAATTTTCTTTTCATTTCCAATTTTTTTAAAAATAAAAATAAAATAAATAAGCAAAAAAATAAACCCAAAATAGTGAAGAAAAAAACAGATTTAATTTTGTCGTGATAGAGAAGATGAAGGCTTTTTCTCTCTGCCGACGCTGTCCGTGGCGTTACTGTAATTAAGGCTTGATTTGGCTTAAGCACCCGTAGGCTCGAATGTAAACGTGGCTCCTTTCCGTTGCCACGTGTAACCCTCACTTGTTTTTTTCTCATCGTGGACCCCACGTGATAAAAATGAGATTATAACAACACAGAAACGTGTGGACAGTGGGGACCACGTGTCTTTTTTATGACACACTATCTTTTTTTCTTTCTCTTTTAAACTGCCCCTCAGTTCCCTTGGATGCTGCATCCACTATTAAGGATCTCACCTTTCTAACGCGCTTCCATTTCTGTTCATCCTCCACTCGCGCTATTATTAGGTCTCGCATTTCCACGGTACCGATTTGTGGATTTATTAGTACCGATTCAGCTTCATTATTACCCCGCATGCTTGGTTTAACACAACTTCCAATTTACCCTATTTATATCAATTTTTAATTTTTAAAATCGATATTATATCAATCAAAATTTTTTATCGTGAATCAAAAACACGTAAATATCCATTACATGTAGATCGAAGTTTTAAACCTCATGCTTGGTACAATTTTAGTATGACCCCTAATTCAATTTCAAACCTCTAAAATAAATTTACGATTTCATCTTTGACCTTATAAAATTTATCGGGTTATTTTTTTGTTTTTTTAAGTTCTTTTTTAAAATATGTATACACATTTTCTTAGAACAGATTCACATGTTGAATATGTTTTACGTCAAATTTGAGTTTATAGATGAAATACAAGTGATTAGTTATTGTGGTTGGGAGTGGTGGATAGCTAATTTTAATTATAGTGGTTGGATGTAGCTGGTGCACTTGAAAAATAGTTCAAACATTAAACTCTTATCGATTTAAATAAAATTTTGTTATAATTAAATTAAGGAAAAGCATACTTAAAATAACAATTAGGTGAGGGATTAATATATTCCTAAACCCTAAAGCTTTATATTATTATTCATCTCTAAGTTGGTTTGCTTTTGCCAATCAATTTAACTGGGAATGGGTACGTAAATTTTTCCTAAAAATAGGAAGAAATTATGTCCTATTCTAAGAGAGAGTGACTTATGCAACGTGTCTTGCACGCGCCTTAAATTCCATCTTCACGCGCCTGTCAAATTGGTTGGGTTGTGGAATCACCATGACACGCCACATTTTATATTACAGATTTATTGCTACACACCTCCTATGTAAAAATTAATAATGGTTTAGTCCTTCTAGTATGTTAAAATTTGCGATTTCATCATTTTACTTTAATTTGACATTAATGTTATTACTAACTCCAGATTGATAATATAATTAATTATTGATGTTTAAATGGCGATGTGAATTTATATGTTAATCCAATGCTTAAAGTTATTTTTTTAAGAAAATTATACCATTACTTTAATGGTATTAATAAAAGTATTCTCGATTTGGACCTACTTATGTTTTAGATAATAGAAGGGATTAAAATTGCAATTGTTATTAGATATTGTGGTAGTGAGTTTTATCACGAGTAAATAATATTTTTCTAAATTATTTTGGGTTTATGTTATATGTTGATTATATTTAAATTTATTTTAATTTAAGTTTAAGTATCTTTTTATTTTTAATTATTTGTTTGTAATTTGTATTTTAGGTAAAAGGACTATAAAAGCTTTTGTATTAAGAGTCGGATTACATTTTATCTTTTTTACCAAAAATATAAAGAAATTAGTTCTTGTATATTATACCAAATAGCAAATTAATCGTTCTGTTAAAAAAATTATCAATTTCTATTGTTAAACACCAGTCCCTATACATTAGTATAAGATAAATTGTCTGATTATTCTATCAATCACGCTGGTTTTCAATAGTATAAATTGATTAAATTTTTAACAGAAATGACCAACTTACTTTATAATCTAATATACAAAGATTAATTTATTCATATTTTAACAAAATATAATCTAACTTATAGTAAAAAAAGCCGTGACATTACTTTTACCTTACTGTACTTGTTATTATACTTGTACAGGTAAATTCCTTAAAAGAATCTACTGTGAGAAGCAATCGTAGCCGTCAAATGGAAGATCGGAGGGATATGAAATTCCAGCGGTGGTTGGAATTGAGAAATGGTAAAAAAAGGCAAGTAACTATGTCGTGGTGGGCAGTAAGCAGTGTTAACAGGTACCTGTTAATGGTCTGAAAAAAAAGACTGTCAGAATCCGAACAGGTTTTTGACTTTTATTGTTGACTTTCTTTTTGGAGGTTAGCAACCTAGGAAATGTAGGTTTCACAGTTAAAACTGTTCACCCTGTGGCCATGTCATTTGCCAGTGTCCACTACATTTACGTTCCATGCATTAATAGAATTTTTCCCCCAAAAAAACAATTATCATTCATGATCTTTCGGTTAAATTATGTTATTAATTTTGTATAATACATAAATTTACATATTTAGTCCATATTTTTTAATTAAATTATTTTTCAAATTATGAAATTTCAATCTTGAAATAAATATCAGTCGTTAAATCTATTAATTAATTTTTCTCTGAATAATATGTAGAAATAGATAATAAACTTTCAATATACAAACGTATTTTTCAATAGATTTTGAAAGTTTTTTTATGTATATGGACTAAAAATAAAGTACAAGGACTAAAAAGGTATTGACAACATAAATTAACCTCTCTTTTTTTCCTTCAATGTGAATTTTTTGTTCTTCAAATAATATTTAAAACTATATATAACATCTTCCCAACCCTTAAATAAGAAGATAAATATATTTCAGTACTCTCAAACACACCTCCTTCTACACTATAGCAACAATGCCAATGTCAATCGAACTAAGACTCAGTCGACTTCAACATGGGTATTTGAATACAAACAATCCATCGTATTTAATCGAATACAAACTTTAAACTTCATTTGGATCATTTAGTTTTTTTTTTAATAATTACAGGTGCTTTTATTCATTTTACAATCTAAAACTATTCATGTTTAGGTCAGCATGGCATTCAAGTAAAGTCTTCCGAACAATGACTACTCCAAGATCAAACTTAATTCAAATACCTAGGGAATAAGTCAATTTCCATTTTTTCCGACCACATGTTGGTAAATGACATTTGTATTTGAATTATTCAAGTTTGCAATTTACATTTTTTTTTTCAAATTGGGTCATCTCAAATTTAAATTATTTAAGATTATATATTCGGCCATTTTTAATTTGTGTATTTTAAATATATATTTATTAAAATTAAATAACTTGGGTTGATTTTTGAATCATAAAATCTAATTACACATCAAATTTTCAAGAATAACAAAATTGACTTGTATTTTGGACGTTTCTCTAATCCAAAACATGCAAATAAGATGATTATATATATATAAAAGGCAATCAGAATAGGAAAAGGATCTTCCTCGTTGGTTCGCTATTATTATTATTATTATTATTATTATTAATTTGTTTGAATATTTTGAATATAATAATTTTTGATACAATGTATATTCGAATTAATATTTAACCCCAAGCTAATTACTAGATCGATGAAAAGACTGAGTTGATATGAAACTCACACATTAAGTTTCAATTTAAAAATTTGGATCAATTTAGAATTTGTACCATAGTGTAAGGACTTCTAATGAAAATAACCCTTTCAGTTTAACATGTAAAAGGAAAAGACATGGAGAACTTTCTTATCATTGTATACAGCTAGGTCTTTCCTGTCATTCTTTACTTCTTTGAATGGCAATTTCGTCCAATTAGTATTTTTTTTTTTTTTTTGTGTGTGTGTTCTAAGAACAAATTGTAAGGGGACATAATTATATTATAAATTTTGTGAGGTGAAAAGGTAATTTTACTAATAAAATTTTATAATTTTTCAAGGGATCTTACAAAATAATTTTGCCAATTTGAGGGACCCAAGCCCCTACTTGCCCCTCTCCATTCACCCTTGCATATAACAAGAAAAAATGTGATTGTAATCAACTTAAATTTTAGAGAACAATTTTAATAATAATAATAATGACAATCCGACATATAATTTTAAATTTCTACTTGAAATAAATATAAAGGACTAAATTATAAATATAAGAAATGTAGCATATTTTTAACATAAAAATAATAATAAATAAAAAAACTCACGTAGCATACGAAGTTGTAGCATATTAAAAGGTGATTTGGCTTAGAACTTTTGCCAAGCACTTGCCTTTTCTTTTTAAAGTCCACCATATTTTTACAGCTTACCCACTTCTCCTCCTCCTTTTACTCCACCGCCATCAGCCATTGCCACCACCGCCACCACCACTTGTTTCTCCTTTCTCAAACAACACCCACCATTAACATTAACTAAGAACAGAAAACACCACAAATTTGGGTCTTAATCTTTTGAATCTCAGACAGTTTCCTCTTTACAACCAAGCATTTAGAATCCCTTTACAAAGCTGCAATTTTGAAGGTTAGCCCAAGCTTATGCAATAAAAAGATTCTGTTTTTGTTTCCATTTCTGCACTTTGTTTCGGTTTTTGGTGTCTGGCTTTTTTAAGATTGTTGTTTCTCATCTGTTTTGTCGGTGATGTTTTTTCTTTTGGTTTTTGCTTTTACATTTTCAATCTAAATCTTTGTGTTTTCTCGTGATTAGATTTTTTTTTTTTTTTTTTGCATTTGAAGTGGAGATGCCATTGACGAACTTGGTTTCCTTTAAAATGTGATCTCATCTGATTACACTGACAATCTTTCTAGCTTTCTGTGCTTTCTGTTTGGTCACTGAGAAAATGTATGATGAAAAGAAGAGAAAATTTTCGATTTTCCTCAGAGCTGTATTATTACTTGACTTGGTCAACGTGAATTCTAAAAAAAAATAAATTGTCCTTACAATTCTTGGTGAAAGTAAATAATAGACAATTAATAATTTAGTGTCATGCAATAAAAAAAAAAAGTTATCTAATCTGATGATTAGTTGTCATCTAGCTGTTTCATATCTCTATACGACAGCTTCCTGTTCTTAATTAATATTTTTTCTTGCCTTAATTATTGTCATTAATGTGTTAATCTTATTATATTGTCTTTTTTTGAGCTAAACAATAGAAGGAGATTTAAGTGATGGACCGTCATTGGCCTTGGAAGAAAAAATCATCTGACAAAGCTCATAAAGCCGCCGCCGCTGCCGCCACCATTACGGTGGATGCTGCCGCCAACGTTGCGGCTCCAGCTGCATCTCAAGGCAATGAGGTATAATTTTATAGATTTTTAATTCATCATAGTTCATTATATAAAAGATGGAGTGTTGAGCTATGTTCATTTAATAGGATGTGCCGAAAAAACCGAAGTACGTTCAAATCTCGGTCGAATCGTATTCACATCTCACTGGTTTGGAGGATCGAGTGAAATTGTATGAGGAACGAGTTAGGTCATTGGAGGAGGAGATTAAGGACTTGAACGAAAAGCTCGATGCCGCGAATTCGGAGATTTCTTCCAAGGAAGACATGGTGAAACAACATGCTAAAGTAGCTGAAGAAGCCGTCTCAGGTTAGTATATGCTCGTACGATTGATGTCGTAATGGTGCTCCGGTTTTAATCTTTGTTGTTGGTTTTGGTGTAGGTTGGGAAAAAGCCGAAGCAGAGGCATTGGCATTGAAGAATCACCTTGAATCTGTTACACTTTCGAAGCTCACCGCCGAAGATCGGGCATCGCACTTAGACGGTGCGCTCAAGGAGTGCATGCGGCAAATCCGGAACCTGAAGGAAGAACATGAGCAGAAGGTGCAAGACGTGGTGGTGAGCAAAAACAAGCAATGTGAAAAGATTAAACTCGAGTTTGAAGCTAGGATTGCTAATTTAGACCAAGAGCTCCTTAAGTTCGAAGCTGACAATGCCACGATTACGAGGTCTTTGCAAGAACGTTCTAACATGCTGGTTAAGATTAGCGAAGAGAAATCACGAGCAGAGGCTGAGATCGAGCTTCTAAAGGGTAATATTGAATCGTGCGAAAGGGAAATTAATACCTTGAAGTATGAAATCCATGTAGTTTCGAAAGAGCTCGAAATTCGTAACGAAGAAAAGAACATGAGTATGAGGTCTGCAGAAGTGGCTAACAAGCAGCATATGGAGGGTGTTAAAAAGATAGCAAAGCTCGAAGCAGAATGCCAAAGATTACGTGGTCTTGTGCGGAAAAAGTTGCCTGGTCCGGCTGCACTCGCTCAAATGAAGCTGGAGGTCGAGAGTTTAGGACGGGATTATGGAGATACACGATTAAAGAGGTCTCCTGTCCGGCCTTCTACTCCACACTTGCCGGCCGTGAGTGAATTTTCACTCGACAATGCGCAGAAATTCCAAAAAGAGAATGAGTTTCTCACAGAACGTTTATTGGCAATGGAAGAAGAAACGAAGATGTTGAAAGAAGCATTAGCAAAACGTAATAGTGAGCTACAAGCTTCAAGGAGTCTGTGTGCTAAGACGTCGAGCAAGCTTCAGAGTTTAGAAGCACAACTTGCCCGAAGTCCCTCAAAAGCAGAAGTTTACTTGAGTCAAAATGCTAGTACTCCACCGAGTGTTACTTCCGTATCCGAAGATGGTAACGATGATGACAGAAGCTGCGCCGAATCATGGGCGACAGCTTTAGTTTCTGAGCTCTCTCAATTCAAAAAGGAAAAGGGTACCGATACGCCCAACAAAAACGAAAATTCAAAGCACTTGGACCTTATGGACGACTTTCTTGAGATGGAGAAGCTGGCTTGTTCTTCAAATGATTCAACTACAAATGGTGCAATCAACATTTCAGGTTGTACCAACGATAAGGCATCTGAAACCGTTAATGGCAATGCTTCTGGAGAGATTACTTGCAAGGAACCCGATGTAGACGAATTGCCTGCTATGAAGCTTCGAGCAAAGCTCTATA
This sequence comes from Gossypium longicalyx, assembly GCA_025698465.1. Classification (NCBI taxonomy): domain Eukaryota; kingdom Viridiplantae; phylum Streptophyta; class Magnoliopsida; order Malvales; family Malvaceae; genus Gossypium; species Gossypium longicalyx. Next base: position 235,024 of record CM047000.1, on the reverse strand, counting down.
TGGTGCTTGAATCGATATCTAAGGATGCGGATGTGCAGAAAATTTTGGAGGACATCAAATGTGCGATGCAGGACTCGGAGAATGGTGTCTTGGAGCAATTGCACGATTCTGATGTCACATGCAATGATCAAGCTTGTCCCGGAGATGGTAGCTTAACCGCAGAGAAGGAAATTGCTATGTCTGCAGGTGATAAGTTGACTTCGGAAAGTGTGCAAACCTTAAGTCGAGATTTAGCTGCTGCGGTTTCGCAGATTCATGACTTCGTACTGTCCCTAGGAGACGAAGCCAGGGCAGTCGATGATATATCTTTCGATGGCAATGGATTAAGCCATAAAATTGGCGAGTTCTCCGTCACCTACAATAAGGTTTTATGCGGCAATGTAAGTTTGGACGATTTTGTTCTCGATCTTTCTTCTGTTTTAGTCAAAGCTAGTGAATTAAGATTCAATGTGCTTGGCTACAAGGGTAATGAAGTTGAAATAAATAGTCCGGATTGCATAGACAAGGTCGCTTTACCGGAGAATAAGGTGACACAAAACGGTTCATTGGGAGGAATATATCAAAATGGATGTGCCCACATTTCAAGTCCGACTTCTAATCCCGAGGTTCCTGATGACGGAAACTTGGTCTCGGACTTTGAATCAAAACAATTGAGCAAATTCTCGTTGGAAGAGTTCGAGGAACTGAAGTTGGAGAAAGAAAGCTTGGCTATGGATCTTTCTCGATGTACCGAAAATCTGGAGATAACCAAGTCTAAATTACATGAAACCGAATTGCTTCTAACAGAAGCTAAATCTCAATTGGCTTCTGCTCAGAAATCAAACAGCTTGGCCGAGACACAGCTTAAGTGCATGGCAGAGTCGTATAGATCACTCGAAACACGTGCAGAGGAGTTAGCGACTGAGATGAACGTTTTCCGGGTAAAAACCGAAACTCTTGAAAATGAGCTTCAAGATGAAAAGAAAGGTCATCATGATGCTTTAGCTAGATGTAAAGAACTTGAAGAGCATTTGCAAAGGTAAAGCATCGAACTCTTTCTGTTACAATGTTGTGTCACCATCGTATTTACGTATAATTATCATTAACATAAATGCTTTTTGTGATTTTCAGCAAGGAAATCTGCTCGGTTTGTTCTTCAGCAGCCGATAATGACCGCACGAGCAAGCAGGTACGCCTATATTTCATCTTGTGTTGCTTCTTCAACAAGTTATTGTGTAGCCTAGTTTGTTTCAAGTGTATGGTCGAAGCAACATAATTGCTTCTTGAGTAAACCAATCATCGGTAACATGTAATCTCTAGTTTAAGCACCACCCGATTTAGTATCGTTTCTGTTGAACACAGGAGAAAGAATTAGCAGCTGCAGCGGAGAAACTAGCAGAATGTCAAGAAACCATATTCCTTCTCGGCAAGCAATTAAAAGCTTTCCGCCCTCAAACCGAAACAAAGGGATCGCCGTACAACGAGAGGATACCAGGCTTCCGTGAGGATGAAACCGTTACCAGCAGCATTAACTTGCATGATCTAAACCAGGCAGAGATAGAAACAGCTGGTTCGGGGAATGCAAGCAGATCATGTGCAGAATCACCCATGGAGTCGTCATTTAACACCCCATGCAGCCCTTCGGATACTGAAGCAAACCTTTTGAGATCACCAATCAACTCGAACAACTCAAATCACAGGTCTACCATGTCAAGCTCCGAGTCTTCCTCGTCTACACCGACACCAGAGAAACAATCTCGAGGCTTTAGTAGATTCTTTTCCTCCAAAGCGAAGAACGGACATTAATCCAGCAAGTCGATAGGTGCATAATAGTATTTTGTTGGGCTTTGAATGTGAATTTGTAAGTAATGACTGTATATGGTTTTCGTGTGACATATATGGTTTTAAAGCTAGTTAATATATTTTGAACATTATTTTATGCGACCTAAAAGCAATGGACTGAAAATCCGACGCTAAATTCCAATAATAAATTTTAAAGGGAAAAAAAATTCATTGGCAAAATTAAATTATGCTTGATTAAATCTTAATATCATAGGGGGACTAAAACCCAAATTAGACCAAATTAAAAAGGGTTTTTAAAGGTTATTTGTTAGTGGGTTTAATGGTCTAATTTCTAAACCCAAAATTACTTAATTTGCAGTCTCTTCAAACCCAAATCTCATTTCCAACGTATAATCCCAGTATTTATGTGAATGTTGGGGAAGAAACTCCTTTTTATTATCAATTGAAAATAAATAGTGTGTTTTCTTAAATTAAAGGTGAATACATTGATGAACAAGCACCTCTAGCACCGGTGAAATTTGCGATGAAGCAAAAATCAGACATAGTTGAGGAGAAGCCAAAGGCGGAGTAGGACAAGAAGGAAGAAGAGGATAAACCTAGATAAGAAACACCCAATGAAGAACGGAAATCAAACCCACCATTGATTGAGGCTAGTAAGCCCCAAGACAAAAAAAAAGAAAAAAAAAGAAAAGAAAAATAGTCACTTCATAGTTTCATTTTATGGTTTAGTCATCCGTAGAATTAAATTCCCAAAATTTTTACAATTGAGCAATCAAAATAAAAATACTATCGTAATTGAGTAACTATTCATGTAATACAGATTAATACACGCCAATACAAATTAATATTAACTAAATCAATCTAACCACATTAAAACTATAAAAAAAACACATTAAAATTTTAATGAAGACAAAACATAAAAACATCTAATATTTGGTTACAGATAAAAACAATATATGCACTAACCATTTTGACCCACCATTGTAAGGATGAAGAATGGGAGAAGCAACTACATATTGATGGCTTGCAAATTGCAGTACAGATTTTGGTCCTATATGTCCTTCTGGGCTCACACTTCAATGTCTCAAAGCATAATCTACAAAAAAAAAAAAAAAAACAATTGGATGATATCTTTTTATATCTTATATCATTATATACTACACAATATAATATATATATTTGGTATAATATATAATAATATTTATCTACTTGTTTCTAGATATTTTTCTTTCGGTAGATTGTATTTTTAAAGAGAGAACGTATGTTCAAATTTTAATGATGGCAGAATTGAAAGAAATAATTATAAACTTCAAACATTGATTATAAAGGGTAAAAAAGACATTTCCATTTTATCTCAAATTCAAAATTGAACAAATTGGTCACTGTAAAAAAATTGGAGTAATTTGATGCATGTCAATTTTAAAAATGAGCAACTAAGAACAATTAATTAGGGTGCTAATGTCTTACATCAATTGTGCATAATTTTGATTGGTATAATAACAAATTTGAGTCTCAATGTTTACATTTTTTGTCAAATTGGTCTTAATTCTAAAAAAATAAAATTAGCCTCAATTTTTATACATTTACACAATTGTTGCGGGCTAGATTTGTTATTACAACAATCAAAATTATGTACAACCAGCAAAAAGCCTTAACACCGTGATACATTGTCTTTAGTTGCTCACTTTCAAAATTGATAGGGATTAAATTACTCTAATTTTTTTTATAGGGACAAATTTGCTCAATGTTGGAATTGAGAGGAATTGAAGAGGAATTTTTACCACAGAAATAAATAATATTTTTTAAATAAGTAATTGTGTATTGAATATCATATAAAAAATTTCAAAATTTCTCCTAATATAATAGGTTATATTTTGCTATTAATCCCTATACTTTACAAAAGTTATAGATTTAATCCCTATACTTTAATTTATTCTTTTTAAGTACCTATACATTTCAGATTTTGAATTTTCAATCCTCACCAAACGACGATTGTTAAATTCATTAAGTTAAATTATTTAATTTCTAAAATCTGATACAACAAATATATTATTATATGTGTAATGTCATGTCAATTTATTATTTTTTATTTTTCAAATATTACTAATTAAAAATTCAGCTAATGGATTATTGAATGCCATTTGTGTCAAAATTGAAAATTAAAAATTTAAAAATTATAGATTTAACTACTACTTTTTAAATTAGAACTAAAATTTTAAAAATTAAAAAATATTTATAAATATAAAAACTAAATACATAATATTCGCAAATATAAAAATTAATAGCAAAATTTAGGTTTTATAATATAATGTAGTAGGCATGCTAAAGAATGTAAAGCAATCATTGAAGTGGACAAAAGGCTGCTTTGCCCTGTCCTATAATTGACGGATAAAACACGCCCGCTGGGACTTGTCTTATCAATTGGATAATTGGATGGATTTTAAATTTTATATTTTAAAATTGAATTTTTTTAAATAAAAAAATAATATATTTTAATATATTTGAGTTTACGTCTTTCTTAATAATATTAATACTAATCAAATTAATATTTAAGGTATATTTGGGGCGACGAAGTAGTGTGGTGTGGTATTTTTAGCTTATTTTTTATCTCACATTATAGTATCGCTACAGTATTTAATTTCACCCGCCATCGTTGTTTTTACACTAACTACAGGTAACGCACCACCTATCCAAACTCAATCTTAATTTATTTTTAAAATCGAATATTAGATGTTTATGATTATCTTAAATTATTGAATTTTTAAATCAAGGGAATGAAATGACACGCTGTTTGAAAGACCCTTTCCACAGTTGTGTACTGAAATCATGAATGTGGATGTCTTGTCTGTTTTATCAATCTTTGAGCTGTTCAGTAGTTATTTCAATCTAGTCCCCCATCTTTTCATCCCATCCCATCCCATGACTTTATATGGACTTCCATTTCTACGTTACACGTATCAAGGTTGTGTTTTATTAGTTGAGTCAATTGTATATAAGATTTCTAAATTATAGGTTCAATTTTAAATCGATTCTTCGATTTTGAAATTTTCTTATTGTATTTTTTTTATTTAGATTTTTGATATTTTTATTTGGTGAATTATAATATCATAAGATTTACTTTTGACATTAACTGTTAATTTAGATGTTATTTTAATGCATGCGAACTTAATATAGGAATAATATCAAACTCCAGTGTCCATTTAATACCGAAATTCATAACAAATTGATAAAAGGATCTAATTGAAACATTACTTTAATTTGATAGTTTAATTGAAATATTTAAAAATTTAAGTATCAATTTACAATTTGACACATTTAATGAAATCAATAAAATTCAACACCAAGCATAATGAATGTGAAAACAAAATTTATACATGTTAGGGTGACTCTTTTGAGAGAAATCTTTAGAGTATTATCTGTTGAACAACAAAAAATTTTCCCAACAATCGAAAGTATGAAGGTTTTGCCCTCAATTTTCCTAGAGAATCGTGCACGGTTAATGAAGAGAGCATATTGGTTGGTGGAAAAACAACCGGCAGTAACTCATGGAAGAAGTCTTAGCATTGTGTATAATATTAATTATAAAAAATATTCGTGGGGACTCAAACCACCAATCAAAGTTTATATAACCCTTACTTGCAACCATAATTAAGAGTAAATGTCGTCTTTTCAATCATTCTCGTAAAGTTTAAACGCAAAAAACATATTAAAGAATTCTCTTGTATTTTCATATATATATATATATATATAAAAGCATGTTTATATTTAATTTTATAATATATTTTTTCTTTTTCATTATATATGATGTTAGTTATAGGTCTAAAAACTTTATTAGTACCAAATATTTTTTCTTATATAAATAGCATAATAAAACTTTAATGATATATATTCTTTCAAATACTTTATATTATTATATATTATATACAAAATCATCAACCTTGTGTTTCCTTTAAATTACTTTTTGGGAGATTAGATTTTGAATAATTACCCTATTTCATTAGTTTTCGATAATATGTACGTAAAAATCATTATAAGAAAAAGGTAAATGTCAAAATTATACATGAACTTTATTTTAATATGTAATTCGATGCATGAATATTATTTTGGTGCAATTATGCATATGAAACTTAATTATAGTTTAAATGTATAAATGAAACTTTGGTTTTGATTCAACAAAATACATATAAAGTAATAAATAAATCAGTTTACTTTTATATTAAATAGATATAATTATTTGTGTATATAATATGTTAACGTAAAATAATATTATGTCAATGTTAGTGATTTATGAAAAACATCTATTGAATGAAATTACACGAAATCAAAATTTATATATAATATTACATATTGAACAAATTTTGTATGTAATTTTAGACATTATTCCTTACAACATATTTAGATATATATATATATGGATAGATAGATATTCCATAAATACATATTTGTGTTATTTCATTAAAATAAGAAACACCGACTAATTGTTGAACACCAACATGTCTTTATGGCCTACAACCAAGCCAAACTCCCAACATAAAGGGACTTTCCTTGTCTTAAAATATTTAAAAATACATTTTAGTTCGGTTATATTGATACCAAAATAAATTAATAGTCGAGTTAAATCAAATCATTGAAAGGAAGTAAGTTGTTTTGAGTAAGTAAATCACAAGTAAGTTGTTTTGAGTAAGTAAATCACAAGATTATAATTGTAGAAGAGATGGATCAAGTAATGATAGTTTTCAAGAGTCGTAATGTAATAATGTAATAAATCTATCTTATTTAAAAAGATTATGTTTCAAAAAAATTAAAAGTGAAGTGAGAACTATTTCGAAGACATTTAATGTGATCACATTTTCTTACAAGAAGAGATTCATTTTCCTTAAAAGTTCAAATCAAGATCCAATTGTCACTTTATTTCATATTTAACACTATACCAAAGGTTTTTTTTTTTTTTTTTGAGGCGTTGATTCATATCGATTATTATTCTTTAGCAAGCCATTAAATATCTATTTAAGTGAATGTTTGTCATTGTTTTATTTATGAGATTGAGAGAGCACTTATTTTGGTTGTGTGGGGGATTTATTTTTGTGCAAATTTGTTGTAAGCAAGATAATATTGTTGTTCTATTTACATCTAAGCTTTTTGATCCTCTTCAAAGTATAGGATGAGATTGCTATTTGGTGAATGAGCACAACTTAAATTGAAGCTTATATCCTACTAGTCGTAGTGGATTAACTCTTTGGGACGTAGGAAGTTTTTGAACTCTTTCAGTGCCAATTTTTATTTTACTTACAGTAGTTACTTATAGTCAAATTGCAACAAGGGATGAATACAAAGGAGGTAGATAGGGGCCCTAGCCTGTCCCCTAAAAATAAAAAAAAAAATTGCATTTCAATCCCTTTAAAAATCATTAAATTATTATAAATTTATATAAAGTAAAATTACACTTTGATCTTCTAAAATGAAAAAAAAAAAAGTGTTTAGGCCTTTCAAAAAACGATGCAACCTTAAACTAATACACTATAAAATTATATTCTAACTTCTCAAAAATTTATAATTTAACTCTGACCCATTCTAAAAAAATTTCTAGATTTGTCTCCATCTGCAACTGAACATTTATCTAAACGAATATCTTATAGGCAAAAATCAATCAACTTTCAACCTATATTGGCATAAAGAAGATGAATAATTTGGAAATTAAAAGTTTGCGTATTGGAAAAGATGTCAATATGTTACTTCAATTTGGTCCACAACTTCTAGGATAGTACTAAAAAGTTTCTATATTTTTACTATTTTCTTTGAAATCTCTTTTCATTTCTTTTTCTAGTTTTCCAATTCTATTTGCCTTTAGTGAGCAAAACTTTGGCTTAGAAATGGATTTTGATTGGATAGTACGTAGAGGTCATCAATCAGATTGGTAATGAAAGTTTAGTTTCAACCATTAAAATTAATCTCTTGGCTGCACCCTGAAAACGAAATGAATGAAAAATCAAGGTTATGATATATGCATAATCTTGTGAGGTGATATATTTATATACACATCTGTATATATAGAGGTTTTGGGGGGTTTATTTATCCACTACACCCCTCATATATTTGATTCAAATCTCTTTTCTTTTTGTTTGTTTCAATCACTGCTTTTCTCCCAATCATTTATGGCTTAAATCGCAATTTAGTCTTTAAACTATATTCATCTCATTTTACTAATTAAAAAAGTACCGATGTTTAATAAGAATGTGTCACGTGTTTCATTCTTATTGGCAGCCTTTTTTTTTAATTTTAGGGTAAGCTTAAATTAATTGATTCTTCAAAATATCAGGTTTTCTATCAGTTTAGTCATTAGTTTGAGCATTCAATGTCACATCAAATCTAATATGAGATATATTTAAAACGTGTTAATCAAATTGTAAACACATTTGCATCTATTAATCCATGCGGTAGATATACACATGTTTACACTTTGATTTGAGTGTTTTAAATATGATCCACGTCAAATTCAAACCGACATTTAATGCCTGAATTGACGATTAGGCCGATGGAAATACCTAATTGATATTCTCGTTTCAAAATTTAAGGATAAAATTTGACTCTAGACAATAATTTGAGGACATTTGATGGAATTAACCCTTCGATAAGGTTGGTTTACTTTCCCATGATTAAAGCAGAGATTAGCTCATCTTGTTAATCAAGATTTATTGCGGGAAAAGCATTATGCCCTTCAATCATGCAGAATATTTAAACAGCATACCACTTGATTTGATGCAATCACATGGAGTTATAGTGATTATAATCCAAAAACCATTTTTCTTCTATTTGTTTAATTTAACCAATATACTAATATTTGGTTATATGTTATAATATTTCATTTCATTTTTTTAAAACTGATAATCATAAGTAAATTTAGAGTCAATTCAATAGACGACATTTGAGAATTAATTAATTAGGACCATAGAGTCATTGGTAAAAAGTATTCACCCTATCGCCTTATACCCTATTGTCAGATGGAGCTACATGAATTATGTGCTAGTGCATGATATATGCATGCATGATAATGATTTGTCCTTGATTGTGCTGTGTACATTTGACCAATCTATAAGAAAATTATCCTTGATTTGAATGATTTTGGACGTACGTGTATGAAAGATCCCAATTACATAAACATTACTTTTAGGAAGCACTAAAGGGCTAAAGGAGACAACAAAATTTACCAAAGTCTAACTTAAGATTTGCTCTAAGCCATTGGAAAGGTCATAACTTCTTTCACATAGTGTATATTACACTGCATGTGATTTAATCCTTCTATAATTAATTTATATAATTTAATTCCTAGTAGATCCAAGTTGATAAAACGGGTTAATTATTTCTTTATAGTTTTATTTTAATACTGTATAATTAAAAGATTAATACTAACATATACAATAAGAACATATCATATCACAGGCTATATCCGGTGGGAGAGTGAGTCATTTTAAAATTTAAATTTAACCCATCATCTAGTCAAGATTATAGACGAAGGATAATGAGGCTGAAATTTTGCTTGATTAGTATTTTAAGAAATCTTAATTATACGTAAGGTTTGATTTAATATGTAATATCATATATGAATTTTGACTTTGTGTAATTTTATACATAAAATTTTAATTTGATTTAATTTTCACAAATCATTGACATTATTATCAGATTAGCACCATTTTAAGTTGATATATCGTATAGACAAACAATTGTATTAATCCATATGAAAATAAATATATATATCCATTTATTCAAATATGTATAATTAAATTAAAATTAAAATTTCGTATATACATATAAACCGTAATTCATATATTAAATCAAAATTTATATATGAAATTGCATTTTAGATTAAAGTAGATTGAGTTCATGTATAGACAAATCAAAGTCGTATGGCTTGAGTGAATCAAACGGAAAATATTCTTTAAAAGAGTAGAACAAAATCAGCCTGCCGTTGAGGTGAGGTAGGTTTAAGGTGTAATGCCTATAGATTAATATATGTGCATTAATTTTGAGAACCAAAATTTGTAATGTCAGTTGATGATTGGATAACGTATTTAAGGGCAAGATAGAAAACACTAAATCTTTTTTGTCTTATCTATGTTATTATTATTATTATTATGGTTTTCGTGTACCTAGGGCTACTTATAAAAAGTCGAAGCTAAGGAGCCGTCAGCCATGTTTTTTTCAACTGTTTAACCCTTGAAATTTCTGCCATGGTCAAACATTACTACAAAATTTTCCCAAGAAAAATGTCGTCTCCACTAAGTTTTTTTCGTTCTTTTTATGTTCTTTTATTGTTTTTTAATGGAAAATTTGAAAGGAATCCAATGAGTAGAAACCAGCCAATTGCCATCTAATTCTAAGCTTATTCTGGCTAAATTTTAACAACCCTGAATTCACATGCATGCCAATTTTAGGTTAAATTCCAATTTTAATCCCTTCGCTATGTTTAAAATTGATATTTAATAATTAACACCGTAAACTATCGATTAAAATACTAAGATATTTTAAAAGTAATTTAATTAAATTACAACAATTTAAAATGTCGTAATTAAATTTTAATAAAAGAAAAAAAAACGCTATACTTTGATCAAGGATTTTTATTAAATATTAAATATTCATAAATAGTAAAAGTTGCCCAAGAATCAATTTCAAGATCGGCGTCTATTGAAGACTTAAACTTAAATCATTTATCAATCCAGAAATAATTCAATCTATTATTAAAACCCGTCAATAAAATAATTCACTTATTATCATTCATAATATACTTAAAGTTTTTAATTAAATTAGTATTATAAATTAACTCAACATCAATAAAATTTAAAAAAACAAAAACTCTTAACACTTTTTATGTCTTTCTCAGTAAACGAGATTACTAAACTCGAAAAAAAAAAAGGGTAATGTAATGTGGAAAATAGAAAAGAAGGAGATCACCGCAGCCTAGTCCCTAAGCAAATTAAAGATTATTAAATTATATACATCGACCAACTACACTAATTAATTTTATTCAACCCTCGCCATCTAACTATTGATTTTAAGAAATAAATCCCAAAAAGGGTTTAAAACCTACTCATCATCAATTTCTTTAACATTTTAACACATGAGCTAACCCAATAGTTAATTCAATTAAACTCGCATTCTTGTTTTCGTCATTCAACATTAAAAAATTTAAATTTAAGTATTAATGTTTGATTTTGTTCCTATTTTGATCATTTGCCGTTAATTTGATAACGGTGTAATTTGTATAACAACATATTTAGTCCCCAATACTTATATATTTTATCAATTTGATCTTCAAACTTTTTAACTAAAGCTTTTAGTTTAAAAAAAAAGAAGAGACGTTCCACATCTATAAATTTGTGAAACTCGAAAAAGAAACAAAACTTTTCCCATGAAGCAAACGTATTCTTTGATAATCCATTTCAATTACACTCAAGCGGAAAAGATTGAGGATAATCGCAATGTATTAATTCCTTTGTTGGATTTTCTTATTTATACATCTAAATGCAGGCTAGCTTTTTACTTGAATAGGTTGAATGAGAATTTAGGTATTAAAGTTTTTTTTATTATGTTAGGTTCGTGTTGCTGAATATAACAATGTGCGGGCAATTTAATGCCATAAACCAAAAGCAAAGTGGAATGTGTGATTACTGCTTCACTTGACTGTAACATATGCCAAAATGTTTTGTTTTAATAGCTAATTTGTTTCTGCCTATTTTTACTTTGGTTGTTCGAGATCTATTTAAGCTAGTGAGGTCAGAGTATATCATTACTTCAGAACACTTAATTTTATTGGAGAAGTTTTTTTTTCCCTTTTTTTTGGATTTTTCAAATTTATAGATGTGGAATGCCTCTATTTTAAAAGCTGAAAGCTTTGGTTAAGAAGTTTGAGGATAAAATTGATAGAATATGTAATTATTGAGGATTGAACATGTTATTATACTTCTTATTGGTACCAAAATAGGAACGAATTCAAACGTGGATGCTTAATTTGAAATTTTTTACAGTTGAGTGACCAAAACAAAAATGCGAGCATAGTTGGGTGACTACTTACTTTTTTTTAAGTGTGGTCCAAATAAATTAGAAAAATAAATAAAATCTATAAAAAATAGAAAATTAAAATTTTTAGAATTTAGTTTAGTATTAGTAATGATTTTGGGATAAATATCAAACTATACATTAACTTTGATCCAATTGGTAATATTATATATGAACTTTGATTTTGTGCAATTTTATACATAAATTTTTATTTGATTAAATTTTCATAAATTATTTACAATATAATCGAATTAGCGTCATTTTACGTTGATATTTTACATATACAAATAATTATATTAATATAATATGAAATAAATGTATGTATTCATTTCTTTAAATGTGTATAGTTAAATTAAAATTAAAGTTTCACGTGTACATATGAACCACAATTCAAATTTCATGCACATAATTGCACCAAATCAAAATTCATGTATAAATTTAATATTTATCCCATGTATTTTTCATGTCCAATTTATGATTAATGAACATAATTTTTTGGATTATGATCGCCCCTCTTCACAATACCATAACTAAGGTTCAAACTTGAGTTTCTCCCTATAAATGCAACGCTTCACTATTTACTCATCACTTGTTGATATTTTTTGAAATTTTACTTATCTATACTACTATATACAAAAAGAATGTGCATTTCTAAGTCCTCTATTGTTTTTTTTTTAATTTATATAATCATGGTTAAGATTTAATCTTCCTTATGTCATTTTTTTGTTCCAAGTTATTAATGAGTTTTTATTTTTTTTAAATTCAAAATTATTTTTGGGGCTAAAAATAAATATTTTTTTTGAGTGAATTTTACTATTATATTAATGGGTGATTTAAAAAAAAATTAAAATAGACTATTATAAGCAATTTTTCATTTTTTTAGGCTGCTAAGGCCACTGCTCCTTGCCCTCGAGTTAAGGTTAAGACTACTTCCAAGTTCTGGTTCATTCAGGTTTTATACTTAAGTTTAAGTTATTTTAATTATTAAATTAAATGGTGAATTTCGTTATTATATAAATCAAAATTATATATTATTGACGAAAAATATTAATATCGTAATTAATTATCTTTAATTATTATTTTTAAAATTGAAATTGAGGTAACTCTGTAATACTGTTGTATATCTACAGCTATCAAGTTTCCATCTCCTTCATCAAAATAATAGAACTTCCATCTCCAGTCTGAGCCGGCCAAATTGGTGATCAGACAACCCACTTGACTTGACTGAAGGCCATTGCTAGTCGTGATCTGATCATCATCATCATCACCATATCCACTACTAGATTTTTTTGTTTGTGGGTCCCATCGGATGGCAATCCTTTGATGGATGCTGATGGATCAACGTGCATGGCGGTTTCGACTTCTTTTTTGTTTAAGTCTGAATGAATGAATGAATGAAATTTTGATGAAATCAAGTGAAGGAATATAAATTTATGGTTTTAGTCATTGTATCATGTCAAAATTTGACATTTAATCCTTCTATTTTAAATATTTATAATTCAAGTTGATTTCACTAATAACATCGTAAAAATGAAGAGATTAAATTATGTCAGATTAAAAAGCACAATGCTTAAATCTTAAATTCGGACATAATAAAATAAAAAAGGACTAAAATCAGAATTGAACCAAAACTTGGTATAAAACATAAAAATATTTTCACGGACTCCAATGTTTAGATGCAGCTGTAATGTAAGATCTGCATATGTTGAGGAAAAGAGCTGAAACTTTCAAAGGATTGGAAGTTGGAAATGACCAATTGAAATTGGAAAACAGCTTTTTTCAGCCTTTTTGGCTACAAATGTACAAACATAAGAGAAATAAAAGAACAAGTATTATCTGGTGTTTCAACCGTAGTTGCAATATCAGACAAGGTTTGGTAATAAAATATAAAATAAAATGGTTACAACAAAGCAAAGTTACCATTGTTTTTAACCCCATTTCCCCCCCTTATTCGTAAGTTTTTGTTTGATAACTTTCATCTCTGCCAGAAACATTCCAATGAGCTGTCTAGTTTGATCATTTTTTGGATTAATATTTTATTTGGCATCTGACTTTAATTTTTATATTCAATTTGGTACTTGAATTTAAGTTCAATGTTCAATTTGATACTTTAGTGTTTTTTTTTTTTTTAGTTATGTGTGAATTTAACTCCAATATTCAATTTTGTACCTATGCTTTTTTGTATTCCAATTAAGTATCTAGAACATAGATGTCAAATGATTCCATTTGATCTTAGCACTAAATTAGATATTAAAGCCAAACTCAAATAACAAAAGGGACAAAGTTTGAGGAGGTCAAAGTTGAATTTTACCATTATACTATTATATAATTTTATAAAATTTAAGAGGCTAAATGACAAATCTACCATTTTAAGGGGACCAAGGCCACTACTTGCGCCCCTTTACCTTCCCCCTGGTACTAGAATGAAACAAAAGAAACTCATATACCAAATTGAATATTTAAACTAAAGTCAAGTACCAAATGATATATTAACCTATTTTTTTAAAACAGCCGTTAACTGCTGAGCTCTTCGAGTTAACCACAAACATTAAAAAAGAGACAAATCGTTGATATTAGGTTCTCTCAAAGGGTACATTAGTAGTTGATGTTACAACCCACACCTCAATGAGGAAAATTTTCAATCTTTCTCAAGATTTACAAAATCTAAAAAAAAAACAAAAACAAAAACCCAGATAAATTAAATAACATTCATGGGTTTTCGGATCAGAGTTACATAAAACAACTCAACCAAAAAAAAAAAAAAAGTAACCAGAGAAGCAAATGTAGCAGCTTCATCTTCATTTTCATTAAAAAACCTAACCATTTAAAAATCATCTGAGCATGGATGTTAGGGACTGGAACACAACTTCTTCACAAGGAATAGTGAGACCCATATCATGATCAAACCCGAATTCTTCTTCAGCTTGATGGAGCAACTTCTGGAATTCGGGTCGGGTCAAGAAAGAGATAGGGACAATGTATCTACTCCTGTTTTGACCAACATACACAACGAAATGACCTTTTGGGACATCCAATGGAAGCCCTCCTTGCTGTTGTTGATCATCGTAGCTTTGTTGTTTCTTACCCAAACTTGAACATCTCTTGAGGATTTGTTTGATAACAGCTGTTTGAGGCAATCTGTTTGGTTTCTTGTCGATAGCCATGATGTTTTTTTTTCTTTTGGGGAGAGATTTGAAAGGGAAAAAAAGAAAGAGAGAAAGAAAGTGAAGAGCTTTTAGAGAGTTGGTGTGTGAAAGAGTGAAGGGGGGTTAAAAGGGGTATATATGGATGAAATTGTAAGAGAAAACATAGCCATGTGGGGGATTAAAGGCTTGACTTTGGGGGTGTGTAGTTTTTCTTTTAGGGCCTAGCTTGTGAGTTCACAGTACATGTTTGAAAGGGCAAACCCCTATTGGGATTATAGTTGTACACCCCCTTTGTTGCCTTCCCTAAAGACATTATGGTCCCCTCTTTCTCTATTAGACCCTAGGGACTTGTTTTTAGTTGTGTTTGGAAACTTGGGTCTAATTCAGGCTTCATTTTAACACAAGTCTTTTGTCATTGCATCACTAACTCAATTGATAATTGGTCTATTTTAATTGACATAATTCGATAATATTAGGATAACACCTCCTTTGGCTTTGCTCCTCCCAAACAACATCATGGTCCCTCTTTCTCTTTTATACCTTACTTTAAATTAATTATATCATTTAATAATTAAAAAATATATTCTACATTCTATTCTTAAATTTTAAACATTTCAGTTAACATTTAAACCTAAATTTTTTTATAAAATAATATAAAATTAAAATAAAATTGAAGTAATTAAAAATATTATTCTTTAAGTGATGAGTAGCTCTTATCTACTTATCATATTCCGCACTTTTCTTTTATAAAAAAAAAATTCTATTGGATTGTTTTTATTTTGGATTATCATAAAAAAATTAATTCATTGAAAGTATTAATATTAATATTCAATGAATTTAATTTTTTCAACAATTTATCAAATAAAGCCTTAGCACTTGAAAATCCAATAAGTACAATCAATCCGTTTATTTGTTTATTAAAATTTTAGTTGTTATAATTAATTGAGTCTTAACTCGATTGGTACGAGCATTATTATCAATACAAGAATACTGGATTCAAGTGCATTAAAGCGCATCTTTCTCCCATCTATGTCAAAATTTTAACATGATAATTAGCTTAAAATTTTACTTATCTATACTAATTATAATGCTCCGGTTGGTGCCTTTTAAGTGTTTGATTGAGTTAATACTATCCTTTTTTTATAAAGTAATAAAATATTATTTCGAGCGTATTTTATTTTATTTATATTTTTATATAAAATCTAAAAATTTATTTAAACCTAAAATAATATGATTTTAAACATTTCATCTTTACTATTATTAGTTTTGCATTAATATTTTATAGATATATTTATTACATAATTTGTTTTGCACGTGATGAATCTAATATAATATAGTTTAATGTTGAACCAAATCACTAGTTATTCCCACTACGGCTAGTGATGTAGTTAATTGTAGTACATGAGAAATATAGGCCGGCCGGCATCTTAATCTCCCTACGTTTCCTATTCATTGCATTTGCATTTAAACATTGTTGGATTACATGTCCTTTGCCTTGGAGAAAAATAGGATGTTTGGAACCAACCATTTTTGTTTACATTAGGTGCTATATTGCTACACCAATCTAACACAACAGTTTTTTTTTTTAATTATGAAAATATATGAAAAAAAATATCTTTAGAACATTAATTTGATTTTTTTAAAAATAACACCAAATTGTAATTATTGGGATCACGAAGTTGCAAAGATCTTTCATCTTTATCAAAATAATGTTCCAATAGTTACCAATGGTGGAAGTTGGGGTAAAAATTTACCTTGAGATTCTCAAATCGTTATTAATGGTGGCAATTTGGTGTTTTTTTTTAACAATCTCATTATAGGTTCTGATTATATCTTCATCTTTTTTACATAATGCCTATAATTACCCATAGTCCATTCCCAACCTATAAATAGGAGGATAATGCGCTTTAATACACTCGAACATACATCCTCCTGCAAAGGCAATAATGTCCATGCCAATCGAAATTTAATACGTGTACTTTTATTTTTAGGAACTTAGTCTCTTTATTCTTCATATTTTAAAATTTAGATCTAATCGTTAATACTGTTAAAATTATTTTGTTAAATTCAAGTTAATTAGAATGTCATTTTTTTTAGTTACATTGTTACCGAGTGATTTTTTTTTTAATTTCAAAATAACACATCAACAAATTTAACAAAAATAAAACTTAATAATGTTAACAATTAAATTTGAATTTTAAAACATGAACAGTAGAGAAACTAAATTACTGGAAATAAAAGTATAGGGACTAAATTCTAAATTTGACCTTATTTTATAAATATTTTCAAACACATATTGTTTAAATAAATAATTTAAATTTTTTTTAATAATATTTGGTTAAAAAAAAGCCTAACACAACACCACCTGTTTTTGCTTTATTGCCATTAGTTGAAGTGAAAATTTTCCTCCTTGGGAAGCTATTTCTTTTCTTATAGTTTCAAAGTTAAAATGATTCGGTTTTGTCCTCTTTTTTTCGTATAACATGACACACACATTTTCCATTGAAATATCCCATTCCTCAAAGCTAATTTTCCATTTTATATTGTAATTTGTAATTATTTAAAAATTATAATAAAATGTAAAATTATCATCGAAACCCTTGTTTTAGAAGTCAAATTACATTTTGCCTCTCTTAAAAAATAGATAAATTAATTCATGTACGTTAGATCAAATAATAAACTAGTCATTTTGTTAACAATTTCATCAATTTCTATTATTAAAAACTAGTTTATGTACGTTAGCATGAGGTGCACATGGTATGCCACATGTAATCGTCTAATTATTTTGTCAATTACATCAGTTTTTAGCAGTAAAAATAAATAAATTTTTTATAGAAAGGACCAATTTATTTTTTTATCTAACATATAGTAACTAATTTACCTATTTTTTAAAGCAAATGGAACAAAATATTTGTACCTAGGATAAGGTCATTCATGGTTAATCTTTGTATATATATGTATATGTATGTACTGAAAGTGTACCAGCAGGAGCTGGTGTTTGGTATTGGGGTTCTTAAAGTTAGAGCTTGGGATTCTGAGAATCGATTGGCAGATACGAAAATATAGCAGTGATTCACATGCATGTGCGTACGTACTTCCTTTTTCTGTTTCTTTTTCTAGCCTTTTTATGGCTTAGATGCTATTGGTGTTTGCATGCTTCGTTTTAACTTTCAACTACCGTTCCCAGCTTTTATCTCCGATTTTTCTCTTCTCTACTGCTAAACAAGAAAAATTATATCTGATCAAATTAGAATACAAAAAGTACTCTATTACATGCACATAATACAAGTGGTATCAGTAACTATTGATGTTCACCAAATGAAATTATTGGCAAGACTCATATTTTAATGTTTTCCGAGCTAATGAGTGCTCAACCAATTGAATTTACTCGAGAAATTCATGCAATTATCGAATTTATGGCAGCCACATGGATGGCACAGGCTGCAGCTATCATCTACACTATAAAGTGAAGTTGCTGCTTCGTAGTCCTTTGTGGAGAGAGCTAGAAAATGACTCTTTACGTACCTTTTTTTTTTTAAATCACTTTCAGAGCTATCGAATAGATTAGGGGTACAACAACACGAAGCTAGCTGAGGTAAAATTATTAAATCTGTAAAGTTTAATCAATAATAACAATAATAAAGATATAGAGTTAAAATAGAATAGCCCCCAATCCTCATTCATACTTGAAAATGATATCTTGGTATGATATATTTTTATATTCAAGTTTAATAATATTAGTTGTTACTTAATTATAAAAAGTTATAAAATAGTTATTCAATTTTGTATTTTGTATTTTTTGGTCATCAATTAATTTACGGTGACAACTTTAGCCCTCAACATTTACATGTTGTGCAATTTAGTCCTTTTTTTGCATTTTTTTTGTGACATTAAGGGTTGATTTTAAAAGAAAAATAAAAGATGAAAATTATTATATTGGATTTTTGGGAGTTTCTATTTTTGTATATTTTCTATAAACTTTAGTTGATAAATTTGTTTTTTTTTAAGCTTTTTAGGTGAAAGAGTCACAAAGAAAAGAAAAATTACAAAAAAGACCAAATTACACAATGTGTAAATGTGAAGGGTTTGTTTTTTAGAATCAAGACTAAATTGAGACAATGTATAAAAGTTGAGGGTTAAAGTTGCTATCATACTAATTTTAAAAACTGCCCCTGTTAACTATGTGGTGACTAGGAAAGACAAAATTGAATAGTTTGGTGACCATTTTGTAACTTTTCATAGTTAAGTGACCAAAAAAGAAATTTACTAAGCATAATTGGGTGATTACTAGTGTAGTTTACCCTTGTATTTATTGTAAGGTTGTTGAAATTGGAACAGACTAGTACATGGTCCAAAATAAAATAAAATAAACGTTTAAATTGAGAATTGGTATGGATTGATTGAATCAGCTTTATAATTTTTATAAATTTTTTAAATAATTAATTTTATTTGAATTAAATGACCAATCAAATCGATTGAATTGAAAATCGATAACATAAATAGTCATCACCAAATAAATTCCAAAAACATTGTTTATTGTGGTCCTTATGATCCAAGTGACAACTTCTCTCTCTTTAGCTTTGCCTCCCATGTTCTATGGTCTAGAACTAAGAGTTGAAATCAACTAAACAAAGGCAGCTTTCTTTTCCCTTTAGGTTCCATTTTTAAAAAAAAAAATTACTACCAGAACTTGTTGGGGTTATTTCAAATTTGATTGGAAAATATTAAATTTAAACTCGATTTAATCATATTTGATCATTGTTTGTATATTTTTTAATGGATCAAGCTTAAAAGAAGTTTTTCATGGAAGGTGGAATGAGTTTAAATGTTGAATGTAAGTTAAGGACGTAGAAATTTATGTTCCGAGATCCTCTTCGATATTTAAGTCATATATGTATTTGGTAATAGAGAAAAGTAAGTCATAGGTTACAATTATTTTCGGTTTCAAGTTGGGTCAAGGGAGTTTTAGATTTTTACCATTTTATCATTGTCTAGTACAACAATCATAAAATGTCAGTAATCTAAATACGTGTATCCCAAATTCAAAAAAGACTCGAACTTGAAAAAATCATAAAAAATTATCCGAAATGACATGAACTCAAGTACTGAATTTGAAATGAAGCAAGTCAAAAAATCCAACCGACAAACCCAAATGAATCGGACCCCACATAACACGAATTCTAAATTATTATAATTCTAAAACTAATCTAAATTTGAAATGATTTAAAAATTTAAAAACCAGAATTTATATCAACTCAATTGATAAATCAACTCGAATCAATTCAATCGATAGTTTTAGTTTGTACAAAAACAAAAAAGTTAGTAGTACAACACGCCTGGACGATAAAATTGAAGGACTTGAACAATGGCAGATAAAATTCACATGAACCAAAAAAACCATGTTCTATGATTGAAATTAATTTGTTTATTGAATTGTGATTTGGTAAAAAAAAAAAAATTGAAAAACACATGCAAAAATACGGAGGTGGGTCCAAATATAATCACCAAAAGGCAGTAATATTTTATATTATTAAATGAGATAATTACAATCTTCAAAAACATTAAATTTAATAAATCATAAAATAAACATAAAAAAAATATTTCATCATAAATTAAGAAAGGGTAGGCACATGAATGCCATGTTACCTTTGCCCATTAAGACAAATTAGTAAGGTCTGGTCTCATCAATTTGTTGTTAGAATTATTGGACTGCCTCCATTTCAAGGATCTGCATGCCAGTCCGCATGCTCTTGTGGTTTTATTGATTTTCGACAATGTCATGAAAAATATACTTAGAGTTGGGAAAAAAATGAAATTATAAACTTTTATGAGAAAAAAGATAATCTTTTTACTATTTTTAAAAATTATTTTTTTAAAAATAAAGGCAATTGCGGGTCGAGTTGTCCTCGTGTTAATTTTTTTTTATTTTTTTTAATTTTAAAAAATTTAAATTTAAAATAAATTTTGACCAAAAATATTAACCACTTGAATAGTTAAGTATAATTTTTTAAATTGAAAAAGTTGTTTTCAGTGCATAAATGAAATCTAAAATTCTGCCAGGAACTGTTGGCATAATCTGACCTTTATTAATCATGAAAGACAAGAAAATGAAGTCTCAACCCGACCAATTGGGCCATGTCATTTAAAACGAATGAAGAAATTGTTTTTGCCATTCAATTTAGTCCCTTTTAATATCAAACATTTGGATTTGGCCCTATCTCTTCTTCTAAATAAAAGATTTCTGATTTCTCCTTTGGTCCTCTGGTGCACCTCCACGAATTTAAACTAATAACTTCACACACAAAGCTGTGCACTTACCGAAATGAATATCGATTGATGTCCAAATAGAACAGTTATAGATATGACCTAACGGGTTAGGTCGGGTCATGACAGACATAATCCTAATTAGGTCGAGTTGACAAAACACAATCAACCAGCAAACTATGCATAGATAGCCCATATTTACGTAACCAAAAGATGGTGGTAGCTTAGGGAGAAAAATATATGTATATATATACAGTCATCGAAGTTTCAAATATGATGACAATTTAACAAAGTCAGACAAAAAAAAATTGAAGGCATAAACTTTTTCAGAAATCTAATTTTAGATTGTGAATTGAATTTATGATTAACATTAAATATTGGGTTCGATCTCTAAATAATCTTATTTCTAAAAGACAGTCTTAAAATGAAATGACAAAGTTGACTGCTTGACTAGATATATATATATACACACATACACAGATGGAAATTTCAAATATTGTGAAAAACCCAATATTAGATTGTCAATCAAGCTTGTGATTGACATAAAGTATTGGTTAGATTTCGAAAAACCCAATCCTAAGTTGTCAGCTAGAATTGTATTGATATTAAGCATTGTGTTTGATTTTAAAAGACATTTTTAAAATGAAATGAAAATGTTACCTTCTCAACCATATATATATATATATATATACATTCATGAAAAATATAATCTTAGATTGTCAATCGAGCTTGTATTGACATCAAGTATTGTGTTCTATCTTTAAACAATTTCATTTCGACTAGAAATATACACACATACACTCATGAAAATTTCAAATGTTGTGACAATTTAATAAAAGTACGCGAAACAAAAAAATTGAAAGCATAAACTATTCAAAAAAATCCAATCGTAGAGTGTCAATTGAACTTGTGATTGACATTATATACCGGATTTGATCTCTGAACAATCTCATTTCTGAAAGATAATCTTAACTTGATATCTATATCCCACATACACTCATGGAAAATGAAACATTGTGATAATTTAACAAAGCGACATCAAACAAAAGAAATGTTTTGAAAATTCCAATATTAAATTGTGAAACAAGTTTATGATTCATATCAAGTATTGGAATCGATTTTTGAACAACATCATTTCTAAAAGATAATCTTAAATCGAAATGAAAACAAAAATGGTCCCATTTTGACAGCTAAAAAATTGAAACCGAAACTGTGACGGACTTACGGAAGTACCATAAAACGGAGAAAGGGAAGCACATGTAGTGTGTAAGGAGGAGGGAACAATAAATGCCATGCTTTGGGACGATGGTGGACTACACAACTGTATGTCTTGTTTCCTATTTATGGAAGCAACATTTTTGTATTGGAAGGGGGTCCAAAGCCAGCTGGTGTTGATGATTTGTTTTGCATTGGGGGGTCCTGGGTTGGAAAAACCTCGAAATTTGACATTTTTGAAGATGAAGATTGTGATTGTATAACCAAAATTTATAACCCCCTCCTCCCCCAACCAATAGGCCATATAGCTACTTGAGAAATAAATGTTTATGAAGGTTTTTGGAAACCGTGACGGAACTTGTTAATAAGTTTGGGGTATAATTATTTTTTTTCAATTTTTTTTTAAATTAAGGTTTAGTGAGAATTTAAAAAAAAAATTAAGGGATCTAATTAAAATATTTAAAAATCTTGAGAAGATTAATGGGATTTTTTTGAAAATTTTAGAGGTTTTATGAAAATTTTCAAACTTGAGGAGGCCTCCTCTAGCTCCTCTTACATTCCGCAGCCTCTTGAAAAGTTCAACAATGGGTTGATAACCTTTTACATTTTAGATACATCAATTTTGAACTAAGCTCGAAAACTTAATTAATTAAAATTAAAATTTAATATTATTCGATTTAACTTAAATTTGTTTAAATTGAATTTTAAAAAGAAGATTATTTAAATTTAAAATAAACTAAATTTAAATATCAAACTCAAATGAAAAAAAAATTAAAAAAATCCAATTTGAAAAATATGAATGACAAACATAAAAAACTTAAACACAAAATCACTCAAAACAAACCTAACTTGTCCAATTAAGGGCTCTATTCCATTTGGTAGCATGGTGGAAGGCCACTTATGGACAGTATCCCACCATGCAACAAAAGTGTTGTAGGTACTAGACCTAAGGGTGTAGACAAGCCATGGGTAAATGGACTTGGTTGCCAAATTTTAAAATTTGTACTTTAATATTTCAAAATTTATAAAATTACAAGTGATAAATTACGGTAAAAGTATCATAGAGGTCTTTAGATTAATAGTCAAAATGTATTTTGCTCACTCTACTAAAAAAATAAGCAAATTAATCTTTGTATGTTAGATTAAATAGTTAATTGATTTTTTTGTTAAAAATTGGTTCCTATACGTCAACATGAGGTACACGTGACACTCCACATGTCATTGTGTCTCTTTGGTTATTTTGCCAGTCATGTTAGTTTTAACAGTAGAAATGAATGAAATTTTTAACAAAAATGACAAATTTGCTGTTTAATCTAATGTACAGGGAATAATTTGCTCATTTAGTAGGGAGGACAAAATGCAATTTGACACTTGATACAAGGATCTCCATGATACTTTTATCTAAAATTACACATTTGACTCCCAAAATTTTATCATTCATCTCTAACTCCTGAAACAATTTTCTATTTTCACCTCTAATTGTACCCAAAAGGCTAAAACATCAATCCAGGTCTTCTTTAATCCAATTTTCCATCCTCAATTGTACATTGAAGACTTGATGACCAGGAGATTGGGTTAGCATCCAATACCCCTTTTTTATAGGCCTAATATTAGTTCAAGTTGGGCAATAAAACAACATACAAATCCAAAAAAGAAAAAGAAAAAAACCAAAGCAATTAGAACAAAAACTGTAATATAAAACTACACTTTGAAGGAAAAACAAAGTATGGGTACAACTGCATATCGTAAAAGGAACACAAGTGTAACATATGTTACTAACTATGGCTAATTTTCATTTAAGGATTTAACCGGTGAAGATGTATTGACCAAACTTGAAAGGAGACCAACAAGGACAGCGCTGTTATATGTGGTTGGTTCTGTTTGCATTGAGTTGTTCCTAGAATCAATGAATGATTCATTTTTGAAAGGTCCCCCTACAAGAGCTCCCATTGCTACATTAGGGTTAGGTTTCTTTGAACTAAGCCATTTGAACCCTTCAGTGCAACCAGTGGTTGCATCAACTGGGATCGAAGCTCCTCTGTGATGTACAAATTCTGGGTATTTATCACCATACCCCACTAGGTAGCTTATGTCCATGGGGTTATCACCCAACACATAATCAGCCTGCACCAAAAAGTGTTATTACAAACATGGAGCAAATCAGAAAATTGATTTAGGAAAGAGTGAGAGATGAATCATAATTTTTGGGAGGCTAAAGTATAATTTTATCATTATGTTAATATGTAATTTTATAAAATTTTAAGGGGTTAATTGGCAAATCTACCCTCTTTTGCCTTAGGCCCCTGATTACAAAACCATTAAATCTAATCAAAACTACACATGTATATATATATATATATATGTATATATACTTAAAATCAAATTCAAGCTAGCATTTAACTCTTAAGTTGACGCTAAGTTGATAAAAGAGATTTGTTTAGTATGATATTGATACTTTGAGGGTTTAATTAGAATATTTAAAAGTTTAAAAATTAATTTGAAATTAGCATAATTATAAATTTATCCCTCAATATTTACATTTTTTATTAATTTGACCCTATTTTTTATTTTTAAAGCTAAATTTGATTATTAACCTTTCAAAAGAAAGTCAAATCTCTTTTTTTTTTTAAACAAAAATAATGACTAAAACTTTAATTTTTTAACGATGTTAGTTTGGTAACTTACATGGCAGTCCACATGTACTTAATGATGATATGACACTATTTGTCTTATATAAAACATTGACAAATAATTTAAAAAATATAAAAAATAAAAAAATAAAAAATAAAAAAATAGCATGGAATACACATGAATTGCCATGCAAGCT
Organism: Gossypium longicalyx; assembly: GCA_025698465.1. Lineage (NCBI taxonomy): Eukaryota > Viridiplantae > Streptophyta > Magnoliopsida > Malvales > Malvaceae > Gossypium > Gossypium longicalyx. The sequence goes on along the minus strand of CM047000.1, from coordinate 209,740 downwards.
ATTATCTTTAAAAAAAAAAAATTAACATTTTAGTCGGTATTTTCGTTTTAAATACAATAACTCAACTCTTTTTGAATGATTGATGTTCAAATTCGATTCTTCTTAAAATGTTAATGGCTAAATTCAGTCAAATTGATGAAAAAAATGTAAACATTGAAAACTAAATTTATCTTTATGCATTTAAAATTTAAATCATAGTGGAGGATGTTTGGTTTTATGCACGTATTTATCATACAACATGAATGGCATACCTGTGATTGTGCAAACTTTCTAAGATCAGATGGTTCAAATGAATCATCACCACAACTTAGTATTTCATTGTCTGATGCACGCATGTAATCACTGTAAAGAACAGCTAAAAATGCAGACCCAACAGGATGTTGTAGAGAATCCCATTTAGTGATCCATATAAGACCACCTGCATCAATATTATTGCAAATGAAGTAATGATAATAAGGGTCTTCAGACACTTTAGCTTTGAAGAAAGACATTACTTTTTGTTCTGCTGGCTGTGGCAGAAGGGGAATCTGGTAGAAGAGCACACATTAGTTCGTCAGCAGATTTCTTATAATCATCAATTCCAGAATTCCCTTTGGCACCTTTGTCACCAAAAAAGCTTAACCTGGAAAGTAAAACCTGCATGAATGTAGCATAATTAGCAAAAAACAAGAACAGATCAATAGTTTTTGTGGTTTATAATGAAAATGAAAATGAAGCATATGCAAGCCAAGATATCCGATCTGAACAAAGAGGCCAGTTATCTCACGATAAGTGTACAATGAACTTGTTAGTCTGGACTTAGGGAATGCGAAGCTGTCATTATGAGCAGAGGTGAAGCTAAGAATTATGTGATGGGGTTGAGATAAAATTAAAAAAATTAAAGGGCCAAAGCTAAAATTTTTGTATTAAAATGACTTCAATTGTACTTTTTAACTTTGAAAGGGGCAATAATTATAATTTTTTTATTTAAAACAAGTTAAAAAGGATTAAATTGAACTATTTACGATTAGAAGATACTAAAATAGCAATTAATCCATTCATTTAGAGGACCAAGGCCTCTTATTCCCTTTTCGGCTACGCCCTCCATTCGAATTGATGGGACAATCATCTCCTATCACCTACATACCTTACAACATCATATCGTTCATTTTTCTAAGTCTTTTACAGAAACAAGTGAACCAATTAAAAGTTGTCATGTGTATCATAGATATGTTTTTATCTAAACCCATCTCACCTTACGAGAGGTAGAGACAATCGACACCTTTCTAACCTCCCTCAACCATTGCACAAGAACACCTAACACCCAAACTAGACAGCACTCCGTCCGCATAGGTGAACCCGTCTTACATCCACCACCTTCCATTCCTCCTCCAGACTCTTTGTATCAACAACGCTACTTTTTTTTTTTCTCGAACACTCACTATATGTTGTGCATAAACATTGAGAACATGGGCATTTTGTCTAATGCATGTGTTTATCAAAACCACGCTTCGACTATAACAATAATGCTAAACTAGCTCTATGTTTATAACACGAAGTTTGACTAGAGAACCTCACCTGGGCTCCAGCAAGTTTATTATCCCAGCTAAACCATGTTGGACCATCCACTTTGGCATATTTATCAGCATTTTCCTCCGTTACATATCGAAGATATGTTGTGTCACCTGTTGCATGGTAAAGCCAACTTGCAGCCCACAAGAGTTCATCTCCATATCCTGTTGAATTATAATATGTTGCAACTTCAGGGTTACTCTTAGTGTAAGACCCTTTATACTTGTCTGCAAAAGTGAAAAGTTGCTTGGCATGCTTAAGAAGGGTGCTCGAATACGTCGAATCTGTTTTCTTAAACACAAGAGATGCCGAAGCCAGAGCCGCAGCTGTTTCAGCCGCGACATCTGACCCTGGTTTACTTGAGTTCACCAGTTTGAGAGGCCTCTTCGTTGTCATTTTCTCGGGCTTTTCCCAACACTTGTGATCTTCTTTAGGGTCACCTACCTGCCTCAATGGTGTAACCAGTCATGTATATGTATACATTAAATCCAAAAGTAAAAAACAAAAATACACTACGCTAATAGTAATCTAACTCATGTATATGTATACATTAAATCCAAAAGTTAAAAAAAAAATGCTAATAGTAATCTAACTATTAGTAAATTCTTTGTGATCACCCAATTATAAAACGTTACAAAATGTTCACTCGACTATTCAATTGTCTTTTTCTATCATCAGTTGACTAAGGGTGGTAGCTTTTAAATTGACAAAATAGCAACTTTAACTATTAACATTTATAAGTTATGTCAATTTAGTCTTAATTCTAAAAAATATTAAACCCTTAATATTTACACATTGTGTAATTTTATTTTTTCAGTGTTGTTTTCTTTGCGTGTTTCCTTTCTTTTTTGTATATTTTCAATCAAATTTAGCTGATAATTTTTTTAGTTTTTTTAAATTAAATCACAAAGAAAAACAAAACTGTAAAAAAAAAATAAATTACACAATGTGTAAATGTTGAGGGTTGAATTTTCTAGAATCAAGACTAAATTGACATAATGTATAATTTTTTATGGTTAAAGTTACTATTATGTCAATGTTAAAAGTTGTCATTGTTAGCAAGCTGTTGACTAAAAAAGAAAAAATTGAATAGATGAACGGTTAGTTTGTAACTTCTCATAGTTGAGTGACTAAAAAAGACATTTACAAATAGTAAGATGACTACTAATATTTATCATAAAAAGGGTAGATAGGTAAAAGTACTATGGAGGCTTCTATATTAGGAGTCCGATTGTATTTTCTCCTTTCACTCAAAAAATAGATAAATTAATATTTGTACTATGGAGGCTTCTACTACTGTTAAAAATCGGTTTCACTGACAGTAATCAGATAATTATACATGGCATGCTATATATATCTCATGCTAATGTATAAGGACTAGTTTTTAACTGTAAAAATAGATAATTTTTTTAACAGAATGATTAATTTGCTCTTTAATCTTATATATAATGACTAATTTATTTATTTTTAAGTAAAAAGAATAAAATGTAATCTAAGCTTTAATACAAGAAGTTCCATGGTGGTTTTACATGATAGATAGAGATAAAAAGAGAATGATGACCTGGATGTAGAGCACATTTTGAGAAGGATGAGCATTTAGAAGGAAATCAGTGATCCACGCGAGAGAATTTTCAGCAGGTTCCCTTTGATTAATATGCTCCATGTGCTCACCATATTCAAGGATAGCCCATGATAATACAGTGGCAGTAAATGCCATTGGGAAACCAAATTTAACGTTGTCACCGGCATCATACATCCCCATGGAAAGATCCAACTTTGCTTGACTCCCATCCTTAAGCCCTGAATTTCCTCTCCACGGTATCTTATCATCCACTAGCTTTCCGGCTGCCATCAACAAACAAACCAAACCTCAAAATTAATATATAATAACAATATTTTATGCCAAAAAAAAAAATTAGAACAATATCACATCATTACAATTTGTAGCCATAGGTAAAAGAAGAGTGTTGTTGAGTGTTTTTCTCTATCTCCCTCAAGTAGTGGTATCTGTATATTTATATGATATGGGTATTGTTCATTAACATGACATATTAGATAGGCTTCATCCATATAGACACGTATTTTATTCTAAACTCAACACGTATTTATACAGTCTTATGCACGTGTAACCTCGCAGGAGAGCAAGCTCGACCTGTGAGCTCATTAGGATCCGGCATAAACCCATTCAAGTTTTGTGCCAGTGATAATAATTATCCTAACAAGTGTATACATGCTCAAATTTAGGATTTAAGACTTCAATTCCTTCTCCATCATACCGTATTATCCATTAGCTTACCAATAATCAGGGACCAATATTTTAACCTATCTCAATATTTAGACCTTGAATGGAGCATAATAGCAATAATTAGTTCACATAATTAATACAACTAACTATTTAGGTTAAAATATCATTGATTTTTTTTTTCTTAAAGTCACCCATTTCAACTCGTCATAACATCAAATAAAAGTATAGGTGCTACCTCCTAAAATTGAAAATTTGATCCGAAGTAAGTAAACAAAGTAAGAAAGACATAGTGAAGATTACATTTTTGGACGTCAAAGAATTGCATGGCGATTTTGAGAGCATCACTATACTTATCCTCAAGGGAAGAAGTGGATGATGAGTTTTTATCAAGGATTTTCTTCTTCACTACATAATAGATTCCTCCGGCTATCCCACCCAATATTACTATCGCCACAATGCACCATAAACATCTTCTCGACTTTCGTTGTTTCACCACTCCTTTCGCCATTTTCACACACACAGAAAGCAAATGAAATCAAAGATCTATATCGACATTGTTAATATTGGGTTTGCTAGAGAAACAAAGGCGAATGTGTTTTCCAAGAGGGAGAAATATGGTTAAAAACAGAAAGGGGGATTAGTTAAAAGGAAGCTATTTATGGAAACGAGTTAGCTGGATCTGGTGAAGAATCAGCAAATGAGATTGGTCCTCATTACATACATCAATTTACAGTATTTTCGAGCCATATTTCATCTAATAAAAACTGTATTATTAGGTTTAATTATGGTTTTATTCCCTTTATTATGATGAAATTCGAGATTTAATTTTTATGGTTTTATGCATTATAACATTAGTTGTTGTCGTTAAAATCGTTAAAATGATAAGTTAGATTTTTTTTCTTATTATTATTTGGTTACATGGTTAGGATCACCCGAAAATTTGATCAACTATATTTAACTAATGATAAATTTATATGTTAATTGAAATGGTGAGCAGAAACTTAATTGACCCATTCGATTAAATCGATGTTGGTTTAGGTGGTTTTATTAGTTATGGCCACGATGAAATTAATCAACAGTCAATTATAAATTACTTAATATATATTATATTAAAATATATTTCTATAATATACAAAAAAAAAAGTAAGTTTATTAACAGACTTAACTGATTGAATTGTTAGTTATTAAGCTGGTTAATTCTAAATCAATCACTTAGTTTAGTTAATATTAAATATTGTCAGTTAATTTTAAAAAATTGACAAAAAAAAAAAAACGAATGTCCATTCTTAAAAATTTTTCTCGTCATAACCTTAATAACAACTATCATCAATTTGGATAAGATCAAATTAAGCCAATTTGAAGTAGATGCATCAAATAAGAAATTGTGACATTAGACTATAATGTCTTCCTCATATGAAACTTCATGGTCAGTATAACAGCATTAATTGCATCAAGCGTCCTCAAATTATAGCTTAAAATTTAAATTAATTTTTAAATTTCAAAACATTCTAAAGCTCTCAAAATATTAATATCATACTGATGAACTCCTAATAAACTCAAAACTTACGTAAAACACATCTAAAATATGCGGATGTAATTGTAGTTAAGTGTAATATAGTCTTTCTAAATTCTATTATCACTGTCGATTTTTTTAATACATTAGTTCTAAGTTAGTTATGTGGTAAGTTGTTATAATTTGATCCATTTCTTTTAAAGATAGTGCCATATATGAGTTGATAATATATAATATGTTTTCCATAATAATAATAATAAAAGGAGAAAATGACTGATTTGGTCTGGCAAGACTCGCCAAAGAAAAGGGAACCAATATTTAGTGGGTCCAAGTGTCCAAAGAGCAAAAGGTTAGGCGTAGAATGCCATTTGTTAATGACTAGTATCACACCGTTATTTGAACTCTTAATTCCATTCCTAATCCCCTTTTTTAATTCATTCTTTAACCAACTCCAGCCCACTAAAAATTTCTAGAAGTATAAAGCAATTAATTTAACCACCTAAACCGAAACCAACTTATGCTCTACCCTAAAGTAACCGAAAGTGAGAGTAGATTCAATTGGTCCCCCAAGGATCCCAAGTATTCAGGAGCATGTTATATCCCATGTTAGAAAAAAAAAAATAAAGCAACGAATGAAACCAAAACTAGAAGAGAATTTTACACAAACATCAACAATGATTCAATGCCATTATACACCTACTGATTGGAGTGCTAATTCTGTGAAATAAAAGGGGCGGGGGGAAATGAAACCATTATTTTTAACGGGTAGTGGATCGGGTTTTCCTTAACCTACCACGCGTGAGTCGAATGCTTTCTTCCATCAGAGTCTCTTTTGGAGGAAGGTTTGTGCTTTCATTTCCTACAGAAAGTGGCACTGATTCAATTTGTGTTGCTTCTGCATCACTTTCTGCAGGTCGGTTGGTACTTTCTGATGGGGTATCTGCTTTTTGGCTATTCAAGGATGCTGATGGGGTAGCTGGTTTAGACACCTGTGAAGGCGCCTTTGAAGGTCCCACCTGCGGAGGCACCTTCGAAGGTCCCACCTGTGAAGGCACCTTCGAAGGTCCCACCTCTTCAGCCACTTCCTTTTGGTGTTGAGTCGAAGATGTGCTAGATGTCGGAGAAGGTGGTTCTTCGTCCTCCGGTTGTGCTTTATTAGATGGTTGACGGTTAGGCATGCCAGATGGTTGACGGGTCCTGGGACCTTGAGCCTGCGGATTCTGAAGTTATGGAGAAAAGAGAAATAAACTTCCAAGTATCACCAAACTGAAACCATTTCTACGACAACCAATTTCAAGTATCACCAATAAGAGTTTGTTGTCAACATGCACAAAAACGCGGTAATAGCAGCACAACTACAATTGATTTTGGTTCAATAACTACCTGAGCAGGGCGAGGTCTGGGGGTTGACTGTGAAGCAACATACTGCAGGATGTCAAAAATTCTTGTCTGACCATAGCTTGCAGCTCTTTGCCAGTAAAGAACAGCCATATCTCCAGCTCTAGTCTTTAGTTCTAACAAATTACGGTCGATTTCATTTTCATGCTTTGCAACATATGGTCTGAAGAAGGAGTCATACACATAAGTAGTTCCCTGGAATAAATTAAAACAGAGGATCAATTAAAACAAACATCAACATGTGTATGGACTATTACAAGTTCTTATTTCTTCAAAAGTAATATATACCTACCCTCGTTTTAGGATACCACAGATATATAAAGAATGCCAACTTAGCTTCACTGTACATTGGAACCCTTCAAAATCCAAAATTGGAGAACAGTGAGAAAAGAAAAAAGAGAAAGGGAAACATCATTATATTTTATGATTCCCTACCATGATATAAATGCATCACCAATTCTCTCACAAACTGTTAAAACAGCCACCAATATCCTGAAACAAGAAAAAGGAGAAGATGAAAGAAAAGTTACAAAATAAATAATATTTGCACAATCTTAAACCCCAAAAAATATACATGCAATTCAAGACTTACCAGTACTGGCACCAAAAGCGCAGCTGCTCAACCTCGGGCTTATTTAGTTCAACAGTCTTGTAACAATCGTAGGCTGGGTACGCATAGCCAAAAACCATCCTGCCAAATATTTAAATCCCAAAAAGATCAAATTCAAATAAAAGAAAGAACAAATTAAACTCTAATGAGGAAGGGAATCAATTGTAAGGTTTAAAACGTACACAAGTCCTCTGGTGAGAAAGGATCCAATCATTTTGTCTACTTCCTGAAGTTAAAATAAGTAAAAAAATCAGCATTGTAAACTCCACAAAACAAGAACAGTCTACAGACTATAGTCAATTAAGCAAGAAGTATACAAGACTCTCTAAGTAAATAACAAATTTGTAAATTAGAGCAGAATATCAGGCTCAGGGACAACAACTAAACTAGAGCAGTAATAACAATTATTTTAGTGGAGCGATGATTTCTAATAAGAAATGTAATTTTTCAATTAGTAGTATTTAGTCCTATCTCCAAAACTCTTCAAAAGAGAAATTGTCACCTAGAGTTTCCCCTCTTCTTATTTCTTCCCTTAATGAACTACAAAAGAAGAGGTATTATTTCGGGTCTCTCAATCCAAATATGTTTCAAAAATTAGTCAAACAAGCCTAATTAAGTTAGAACTTTTATTGGTCCCATAAATTCAAAATGGGGAAAAAGATACCAAAAGGATCTAAAATATTAAACTCCATTTTAGGACTTAAGGATAAAGATCCTCTTAACTGCTTACGAAAACGCTCTTAAACTTAGTTGAGCAAAAAAATTTCATAACTAAAAGTCAGAACAACAAAAGAACATCTTGCACTATCCATTTTTCCTCAGTTTTTTGAGCAACCAAACAAGGGAGAATGAGAAACACAATGTTACAAGTTCAAAACCACAATAATTCAGCAAATCGTAATAAGATACAAATCATGCACTATACGCAACTGAACATGACATCGAGAAACAGTGAAAAACGAAGAAATTGTCAAAAGAGAAACGCGAACATTATCAGCTTCAGTAAATAACAAAATTGAAGAAATCAGACGGATGAAACCTAGAAATGAGAATAAAAACGGATAAAGAACTAAATCATTCCAAGAAAATGTCGTTAGCAACAATGTTAATGCCAAATGAAATCTTGATTGCAGTGGTTGTTGAATCAATCACTAAAAGAAAAGGAAAATGGTAAAAGATAGACAGATTAATACCTTTTAGAGATGATTTTCAATAAGACGAAGCTAACAAAAAGCAGAGAGAGCTCTACTAAAAATCAGAAATGAGAGTCAAATCCAAATCACGGAAGCGATAGAGTAGATAAAGTTAAATACTGAGAAGATCGCCGGCGAACAATAGTTACGATGTCGGCGGATGTCGGCGGCAGTCGGCGGCGTCGGTAAGAATGAGCGAGACTTTTGGGCGAAAAAAATCAAAAAATGAAAAAGGAGGATAACATCACACAGTCTCTTTTTTTTTGTGACGTTTCCTTTTCAAATTCCCCTACATCCGGATTTGTTTTAGGTTTTTAATCCGGTTTTTAAATTGCGGAATTTAACGTGAAAAAAAAAAGGAATTTTCATTTTTTTTCCCTTTATTTTTTACTAATCACCGTTTGATTAAAAAAAACAAAGAAAGAAAGAAAATCAACGGCTCATGTCCTTCTAGGATTTACAATGGATAGCCAAGTGGATTTCCTATTATATCCTTCAAAGAAATGGTAATATTGTGAATAGGATAAGGTTCAAAAAGGGAAGAAAAAAGAAAGGAAAAAAGAAAGGAGATTTATGGCCGATTAATGGGTCAAGTGATCGTTATGGAATTTTATGGTTAATTGCTTCAAACGTTCTGAAAGTTTTGTTCAAATTTTAAATTGGTCCATAACTTCAAATATTTATACTATATATTAAGAGTTTCACTGAATTTGTGTTACTCATCAATTAGGTCCCAACTTAATAGTGAAATTATCAAAGAAAAAAAATATTATTTTGAAAGTATTTTTGTATTTTTTATATTTCCATGTAAAATTTAAACCCAAAACACCATAACATTCACTCCCTCGACTTTATTATTTCAATCAAAGCCATATTTTATTTTTATAATTTTCTAATAAATTTATCACATAATTGTTTTCAACTACATCACGATGTGTCATAATCTAGTTTTACTTAATTTCTTACAGTATCGATATTATTTCAATCTTGTGACCAAATGTCAATTTAACATTTAAAAAATAGAGTACATTTAAAACACGTAAGATCAAATTTGTCAGTGTGTTTTAAATAACTCTTAATGTTAAACTAGAGTTGATATTTAACAACCGAGTTGATGGATAGATTGACGGATGGACATAATTGTTTAAATTTTGTAGTCTAGGACTAATTTAGAATTGAAACCATGGTTTAAAAGCATCTAATGAAATTAACTCTTTTTTTGTTTTACCTTAGAATACTAGCATGGATAAAGGATAATGCATGGCATGCTAAGACAAAATTGAAGCGTCCCATCGGGGGTCCATCCTAATGATCGCCAGTATTAGAAAGTAATAAGGCACACATAATTTAATAATTATGTGTTTTAACACAAATAATAATGACCTACTAAACCATTGTATTAAACCTAGCTACCACCTTTTTAGTATTATTTAAAAAAAAAAATGGACCGAACTGAAAATTTATCACTTTGAAGGTTAAAGTATAATTTTATCATTATATTAACTTATAAATTTAAAATTTTTAAAGGGATTATAAAACAATTTTATTGTTGGAAGTGTCAGGCCCCTAATTGCCCTTGACGTCATCCTTAATTGAGAGTCGAGCTAGATTGAGTTTTTATAAACGAAGATAAAATTTTCTTAAAATTATTTTTTCTTTTATGAAACTTAAACCCGAGATGTTATTAAAAGGTTATCTAAATCTTATCACTCTACACAATAATTAAGGTAGAAAAATGAGTTATTATTTATGCTATGAAATTTTATGATAAGATGCTTCCACAATAATTCATTTACTTATATATATATATATATATATATATATATTATTTAAACTTTATCCTTCGATCAAGTATGGTATTTAGAATTTCAGTTTATAAAAAAAGAAAAGAGAAAAAACTTTATCCTTCAATCCAAGTATGGTATTTAGAATTTCCACCTATTAAAGAAAATCATGACTTGAAATGATTATATACATATTAGATTATAACATATTCGTAATGTAGGTATTGGGTTTAAATCTCATCATTTGCATGTATTTTTTAAAATTATATGTAAAATAATAAAAATATCATCAATATTATATTAATTGTTTTATAAAAAATATTGAATTTTTAGTAGTTTCTCAACCGAATTGAGATCCCATTGAGGATGATACCAACAGTGTCAAAGTTTTAAGTAATAGTGTAAATTGAATATGAGCTAAGTTGTTTTGTATCTGATTAACTTGAATTGAGTCAATTTGAGTTTAAAAATAAATTCGAGTTTAGTGTTATTTTAGGTTTGAGGTCAAAATTATTCTAGTGGGATCATTATGGGTTCGAACCATTTAAAATTTAGCTCATTTCGAATTACTTTTTCTAGCGTTTTCGGGAGTTATTTTAAGTTAAATCGAATTGAATCGAATAAAAATTTTGAATTGATCAAATTATATTTTAAAACTCGAGTAAGAGTCAACAGGTCTATTGATGTATACATTCCATTCCTCGCAACCAATCCCCTGGCCATGGTGGTGTAAATTAGAAGCAAACTAAAAAGGGATGGGGCAAGAACTGAAAAAGGAAGAAAAGTCACTAAACAAATGTTAATCAATGATAGATGAGGGCAAAAGGGAAGCCATGTGGTGGGGAAGGTATTCTTCTTCTTTTCCCCCTTCCTAAAGCCTTGGATTCTACGTTTATCAATTGATGTAGTAAAATTAGTGGCATGCCTGCAAGACAAAAACCAAAACAAGCCAAAATGGGGGATAAAAAGGAAGGCAAGCGATGAACATGGGGATACTATGGTAACAACAAGGATCGGTCCATGGGGTTCATGGGACAAATGGGTCTCTCCATAGACTTAATTCAACAGCGTGACCTCATTATGCTTTGTTTGGTGGGCTGTCACTCTCAATCTCCAGCACACCCACTCCTCTCTTGGATACAATTTTGCACACTGTAGCCATAAGTGGCATCCCATTTTATAAGTGTGATTTAGAGATGAGGAGATGTTAAATTTCTTGATTTTAATCATTGCCATTCAACGCCACAAGCCACTATCAAATAACCAAAAATTTTAGAGAAATATAAGTATACATGTATTGATTAGTATTTTCGTAGTGCATTTTGCATTTCAATGTTTTTTTTCATTAAATGGAACATTATATTAAGAGTCGGATTGCATTATACTTCATTTAGTCAAAAAGTAAATAAATTAGTTTATATAAATTAGATTAAAGGGTGAATTAATTTTTTATTAAAAATTTCATCTACTTCTACTGTTAAAAAGTTTTCCTTTTACGTCAACATGTAGTACATGTGACAGTCACACGTCACATGCTACTGTTTAGTTATTTTGTTGGTCATAACGATTTTTAACAATATAAATAAATTAAATTTTTAACAGAAAGAATCATTTTACTCGTTCATCTAATATAAAAGGGACTAATATGCTGATTTTTTAGTAGAAGAATAAAATACAATCTGACACCTAATAAAGGTAGGGAACAGTACGAAATATAATCATTCCACCAATATTATCGTGTTAAAAATACCATGGAAGTCCCTATATTAAAAAAAAAATTTTAACATAAAAAATAAAATAATTAAAAGTAGAGTCCATAGGACAAGATGGGTTGATTTCAGCGCCACTGGAGCATGTCATTATTGGAATTTGGGAACACAAAGACATACCCGTTACATGCATTTTATTTTTTTCTTGTAACTTTATGCTCAATCCTTTTTAACAATTATATTATCATTTGAATGTTCTAAAATACACTTTATAAAGTTTTTTTTTTTTAAATTTAATATAATGAAAAATCATAAATAAAGTTATCAATTACTTTTATATTAATCTTAAAACTTGTAAACGTGAGTGGTCACTAATAAAATATCATTAGGAAAATGTGAGGTCGAGTCTGCTGAAGCGCATTATTCTCTTATTTATAAGTTAAAAAAATACTATAAATAATTTTAAGTATTTTGTCAAGTAGCTAATATCGTTAACTATTTCGATAAAAATATCAATTTATTACAATAACATAAATTTTATTTGTACATTGAAAAAAGTGTTTTTAAACGAGAAAATTTCAGGCGGGAGAAAGTTTGGGTTGTCAAAACCCAAAACTAATCCAAAGAGGCTTCTATAGCCCAAGTCCATAAAAAGGAACAGGCAACATAAAGACCGCCACGTGGAGCATATGAAATCCTGCAACCGTCTCGTGGCTGACATTGAAATCGAGATGCCAATCACACAAAATAAAAAACATAATCCTAAAATCCGCCATTGTTTGGCGCTTCATTTTCACGCACAAAAAAAAGGAGAAAGAAAGAAAATGTTGATGACCCCTTCGCTCTCTCGTCTTCACTCTCCGTTCCTTTGCTGTCCACTCAAACACTCAACTCTGTCATTATCCGTCAAATGTGGAAGGAATCACCGGTCGCCGGCATCTTATCCTTGCATCAGAGCCGTTGATCTTGATCAGAACACAGTTCTTCCTCTACCCCCTTTTCAATTGCTACAATATTTATATAATTCTATACTTACTAAAATGGAAAAAGCTGTTTTCAGATAGTAGCAGTGTCGGTCGGGCTTGTCAGCGTTGCGGTTGGGATTGGCATTCCCATCTTCTACGAAACTCAAATCGATAACGCTGTAAGTCGAAATTTTTTCCCTTTAATTTGAACTAGGATTTCAATAATGTAGCAACTTTATAGAATTTATGATTGAAAACTCAAAATTGGGGTCAATTTATTTTGCAGGCAAGCCGAGAAAATACCCAACCATGCTTCCCTTGCAATGGCTCCGGTGCCCGTAAGCAATCCTTTCCCTAGTATAACAATGATTTGTGGTTTATTCACAATAGATATATATTTGGGGTAATTTACTTTATAAGTCATTGAACGTATCATTAATTTTCATCATGTTATATTATCAATTTCTTCTTATTGTTAACAAATTAGATCAGTTATGCTAACTTCGTTGAATAGTTTTAATGTAAATATTTTCCATAGCATGACTTGTTTTCTAAATAAAATCAAGAGCCGATTTTTCTATGAGAAATATTTGACAAAGTTGGCATTGGCATAGGTAACTTAATTTATTAATAGTGGATGTTCAATGGTGTAATTTAAGGAAATTAAAAGTTTAGGATTTACATAAAAATTAATGTTAAATTATGTTACCAAAAATGTAAATAACCCCAACAGTTTGTAAGTAACAAAATTTAAAAGAAATTGTAGGTTTTGATGCTTGATGAACATAGGAATGTAGGGATGGACGATAGATTTAGATATCCAAATCCAAACTCGTTATCTGCAAAAGTAAAGTGGATCTTGATAATTGATATCTTAGGGTTAATATCCGGATCCATTCTATATCAAACATATGTACATATCTAAATCCACACTATCTATTGAGATCCTTGCATGAATGCAACTTGCTAATGATTTGTTCCTTGATCTAGTTGAAAGAATCACATATATAATGAAGGAGAGCGTTTTTGTTCATTGACCAATTCAAAGTGTTTGTGAATGATGCAGAGAGGTGTAGATTTTGCATGGGAAGTGGAACGATTACTGTAGAGCTCGGTGGCGACGAAAAAGAAGTCTCGAAATGCGTCAATTGCGAAGGAATTGGTTCCTTAACATGCACTACTTGCCAAGGTAGTGGGATTCAGCCTCGGTATCTTGATCGCAGGTACGTACACTCTCTGTCACTTAACTAGGTAATAGGGAGCATAGCAATATGATAATAACTCGATATTTGACTCTATTCATGTAATCACCGTACAAGAAACGTTCTAGAGCCAAGCTGCATTTACGATTCTATGGTTTGTTTTTTAACAGGGAATTTAAAGATGATGACTGAAAGTCCTACAAGAAGCAATGGGCAAAGATTTTTGGACTGAGTGATTTTGTAAAAGGAACCTTAAATTGTGAAATCCCTTTTTTCTTTTTTCTTCTTTTTCCATTTTTCCTATTCTGTATTTAGTTTTCCCCATCTATTTTTCTGTCAAATTTTCTACTTTCTAATGTACTTGACTACAGGAACAAACTTGTTAGTGTTTTGAGGAAGGGATGTATTTGTTTTCTCAATGAAGAAATTGTTCATAAAATCATTATAATTTGTTTTCTTTGACTGTTTATTAATATTAATCATTTCGGATTTATAGTTATTCCTGCCAATAATATTATTTTTAAGGTTCGAATCTAAGTTTTCTTCTTAAAAATACAATATATTTTATCATTACATTCAACAACACTTGTTGGTCGTAATGATTTTTTAACATCTCGATATTGCTTGTGGTGCTAGATGACTAAGAGAAGCATATAGGCATGATACGACATGCAACAATACAAAATCAACTAAGTATACAAGGAGGTTGAAAGAGACAGTAATGTGGTATGCAGTTTTAAGCAACTAAGTGCCCTAAAAGAAGATTTATAAATGAAATTTTGCCTATTAGGCTATATGGGTTAAGGTTTTTTGTGCGGTCCAACGCAAAAAGAGGTCCAATTTATTAGTTTACTTGGGTTTTCAACTTTTTATGCCATCCTAAAACTCCAACTCTAGCTACCTAAAAGGGCCTCTTTGATGATGCCATAGCCCAGACCACCAATATTATCCTTTCTTTTAGGTTGGGGCTACCAAATATCGACCATTATGCTCAACTGTGGGTAATTGAGAATTTAGTGCTTCCAACTTATTCAAGTTTAAATAAAAAATTAATTTTGATTCAGTAATTATTAAGTTAGCTTGAGTTATTGGTTGAGTTGAATTCGTATATCATAATGCTTGACTAGAATAGCTCACAAGTTTAATCGAGCTTTTCATTTTAATAACATCTTATGAAATTGTATTTTTCCTCTTATTATGTATAGAAAGAACTCAAGTACGAATGAGTTTGAGCTTGAATATAAACGAACTTAAGCGGGCTCGACTTTAATCTTGAATATGAAAATTGATAAACAAATTTAATCAAGTCTCGAGCTTCAAAATTTTTGTTTGATTGAACTCAAATTGAGTATGAAACCTTGAATTTCTGGTCGAATTCAACCAAAATTTCATTTGAATTTTATAAAATTTTTTAATAAATATATTTTAAAATAACATTTTTACACACATTATGAATGTGTTGCCATAATTTAATTTAATTTATTGTGGTTTGTTATATGTGAACTAAGGAGATAATTATGAAAGCCCAACAACATAGAGGGGAAAAAAAGACCTAATATCTTCATATTGTTAATTGTTAATGAAACCTAACAGGAAAATGTGGTAAACCTCATGATTGTTCCACTTTTGTTTTAGTTGAAGTACGAGACATAATTATGTTTGTCTTAACAAATCATTATCCTAAGCCTCCACTTGTAATGATTCTCGTCTCATCTCTTCATCATGTTTCACTCTTTCAACTAAAAAAATGGGGTTTCTTTAGTGATTGGGTCATGTAACGTAGGTGAGCTAAACTGTGAAATTTTAGCTTTGTTTTAGGAGCACAAATTTCTTTGCCTCAAATATCTTACTAACAGATTTAGTTGTTTTGCTTTATAGGCACTTGCCTATTCAATCATTGATCCATAGCTTTGTTGCCAGAAAAAACATTCCACAATTAAGGATTAACAAAATTAACTATCAAATGAAACTTGTTCAGGTTTATCAGGGAGTTCAAAATTATTTTAGACAAGTTTTTAAAGTGTTATTTATTTAAAGTCAATGAATCCTTCAATAGGTTGGAATTGTCCTCAAGTTGAGTTAAGATATTGTTGCTCGACTCTACAAAGAACCTGAGTGCTTGGGGGCAATAGGTTCAATAGAGTAGTAGCACCTCGTTGAATCGAGCTCTGTGTGGTGCATGGCCACTTACCAAGGCTGGGACAAATCCGGAAAATTTGAGGGGTGAATTATAAATTTTTGAAAGATCAAAATATAATTTTATGATTTCACCAATTTTGAAGGGAGTAAACAATTTATTTACTTATAATTTTGTCATAGCCATTTACGAGAGAAGTTAAATTACAATTTTTCCTTTTGGAGGGTCAAGGCCCTTATTTGTCTTCGTAATTTTGCTTCTTACCAAAGGACGTGAACTTATGCGCTTGGTAGAGTTTGAACAATGCCCATAGCAATGATGAACATATATGCTACCACTTGACTAATAATCTATAAATGCTGAACAAATGACATTTTAAAATTTTTTTAAAAAGAATTTAATCTCCTCTCAACAAAATTAATGACAAATTTGAACTACTTACACAAATGATAAAAAGACAATAAAAGTGAGTAATCACAGTAGCAAACACAATATCTTTTTGGTATGAGCTTGATTCCTTCTATACACCCTACAAAATGTTGGTTGTTCTTAGGGTTTTATTTTATGGGGACAATGAGGGTCATTCATCACTCATCACCACTTGTAATCCTTTTGCCTTTTAAACTTTGCCAAGTCCATCATGCATGAATTTGGCTTACACGGCAGACAATCAATCTATATTTTTATGAAAAAATTGTAGATAAGCAATATTAATTTAACACAATATCCCTTTTGGGAAAAGAAAAAAAAGATTACAAGATTTATGATCATTCCTTTTATTATTTCTTAATTCCATCGAATATTCTCAAATTATAATTTAAATTTTTTAAATTGATTCTCAAACTTTCAAACATGTTAAGTACTCAACGTATATCAGTCTCAATCAGGTTTTTCTATCATCCTCTATGACGTGGAACATATTTAAAGCATGTAAAGCTACATTGTGGATACGTGTGTGCGCGCCATATGAACTGCTTGAATCTGACATGTTAAGAATAGATAGTCCTTTTAATTTTAATGACATTGTATGTTTTTTTAACATGTTAGATATAAGTTATATAACTTTGATCCACATGTTTTAAACATGTTCTATGTTGGATCCAAATTGATATTTAACATCTAAGCGGAGGCTAGACTAATGGAATGAATGGTTTGATTAATTCAATAGTAATATATGCTTTAAGGATTTAATTAGAATGTCTTGAAGTTTAAATATCAATTTAGAATGCAAATACTAATTTAAAGACGTTTGATGCAATTAATACTAATATATATATATTTCAACTATTTTATTCTGCTTGAAATTATTACTCATAAAGGTTAATATTCGACACAAATGTCATATGAGACCTAAATTCATCATTCCAAAAATATGAACAAACTTGTTGAGGGATTTTCAACTCTTTTGAGAGAAGTCTATGAGATGAAGCCCTCAACAAATATAATATTGTCTGTGGTTAGGGGTTTTGTTTCAAAACTCTACCAAGAGCTTGAGTGCCTAAGGATGTAGCAAGTCTACAAAGTGGGAGCACCTCGATGGAGTGCCTGAGAAAGCAAGCCATGAGCGTTGAGCATAGTTGACTTAAACCCATGCCCTATAGCATATAAGGCACTTCAACTCTTGACAAATTGTATAAGACACAAGACCTTTACTCAAAACAATACCAAACTACTAAGAAATCTACTAACTCCGAATAAATTATACTTCGCAAACTTCATTTTAAATAATAGAAAATCTCTCAAGACTTATAAAAAAATAATAATATCCTCTCCAAATTTGTGGAAAATCTTTACAAATCAAAAGTTGATATATTAGAAACTTTTGTGTAATTTTTTCTTGGAATACTACTTGCAGTTGAAGATACTCAATCAAAGACATGGAATAAACAAACTACATTTTGCTATAAAAAGTGAAAGCCCCATTGCAAATGATTTGGCCACATGGTCTTCGCCAACCATTCCCTTTTCCCCCCTTTTCTCAATAAGCACTTTGAGCTTTCAAAAATAGAATAAACTTCCCCCTTTATATATATACACCATTAAAGGACATACATGACATGATAGCAAGTCACACTTCCCATAAGGCACCTGTCAAAGCAAAAACCAAAGTGTTATCACCAATCGCCATTATGAGCTTTGTTATACAAGTGAAGGACAGTGAAGACCGAGTTAACTCAGTCTCCTCCCCCAAGTTAAATTTCTCGGCGATGAAGCTGTTTAATCGTTTCCGTAAGGTTCTTATGCGGCTGGTGTTTTCAGGCAAGTCAAATATGGGCGGCGGCGGTGCCTGTAAGGAAAAGAACTGTGAGAGGTTCGAGCCACCAAAGACTTCATGTAGCTCTTATTATTCTTCACATTCGCATTACAGTGAAGCCATTGC
The DNA here is from genome assembly GCA_025698465.1 of Gossypium longicalyx. Taxonomy (NCBI): domain Eukaryota; kingdom Viridiplantae; phylum Streptophyta; class Magnoliopsida; order Malvales; family Malvaceae; genus Gossypium; species Gossypium longicalyx. The sequence goes on along the minus strand of CM047000.1, from coordinate 191,053 downwards.
GGATTGTATTGAGTTCTTTAATAAGTCAGCAGCACAAGAAGGGACTTCGGATGGTCGGCGATCTGATGTTTTGGTTTAATCTTTCGATGTCTTCATGCTGTTCTTCTTTATTATAATTTTTCTTGTCTTTTTTTTTTTAAGTTTTTTTTTTATTACATACATACATAGAAAGAGACTTGGAAACTTGGAATGTCTGTTATCTGTTTGTACATTGAGAATAAACCTCCATATGCAAATGTTTTTTTTTTTTTTTTCTTTTTTTCGATCAGGTTTATCAAGGCTTCTAATCATCCTGAACCAGAATAAATAATTTAAAATGACTTGAACTTGAGGGTGATTAGAATCTAAAATAATTCGAATCATTTTAAACTAGCGAATAAAGCCTAAACCTCAAATTCAAATATGAAATTAACTCGAAACAAAATAACTTCAACTTTGTAAAACCAAATTATCCTAACCCAAAACTAGTCCGACACACCCAAACAATCCAAAATTGAAATAACTTAAATTCGAAATGACTCTAACATATAGCTCAGAATTAATTGAAATTGAAGTAACCAACAATATTCAAAATGTTTCGAATTATTCTAAGCCAACCCATAAAACTCGAGCCTAAAATCTGAATACGAAATTGACCAAAACCAAAATTAACTTGAATTCACCTAACCCAAAATTAGTCCTTGACACTCAATTAACAAGTACTAGCTAGTATGGATCCTATCACGCTTCGTGTCAGGTTAAATATTAATTAGTTTTTGGGTTAAAATATAGAGTAAATATTTAGATATTAAAATATAATTCAAGCTTTTGTACTCTTTGTATACTTGAGATTTAGTCCCCATACTTTTTTATTTTAGAAATTTAATCTTTCTATTTTTCAAAATTAAAAATTCAGATTTAATTGTTAACACAGTTAAATTCTTCTATTAAATTTAATAGGGTAGCATTTTAATTTTTTTTAAATAATAGTCAATAGCTATGTAACAAAAAAAAAATGGCATAACAATGGACTTGTATCTAACAAATAATTTTAATAATGTTAACAATTTTTAAAATTTACATCAATATTTTAATCAAAATAAAGTATTTGGGCTAATCAATGACACTGTAACAAATTGAGGTACCAGATTATATGAAAAAGTTGAAGTACAAAGATTGAATTTTAAATTCAAATATAGCACATGATCAAAATTGAAAATTAACCATTATTATACAATTTGAAATTTGAGTATAGCCTAGGGATTAAAACTGAAATTTGACAAATTTACTATATAATGCATAAAAAAAGGGGAGGTTGATCCACATGTCAACCAAGAAAGGTCCAATATAGTTATATAGATAAGATAAAAGGTTGAATCCTTGGACCCAAACATTTAATGGGCCAACTAGGCTGCTTAAAGGACCAATAAACTTAACAACATCATTAGACTAGTAAAGCATCAAACAGGGGTTGCTCATGTTTTTTCATTACCAAGGGTTGGTGTCTGTCTCCACCTAACTAAAATAAGTGGTCCCAAACACAAAATTGAGGTTGGACCATTTAAGCTTTGATAGCTGCAAAAAGCCAGATATGTGATAGCCCTCCCTGTCCCTGGAATTGGGCACATGCCCTAATAATTCAAATCCACGACATGAACTATGTTATGAACATTCATAATCAATAGACCAAATATCGAAAATTTATAGTTCAATGTTGTATTTACCACATGATAAAATTAAAAGACAAAGTACAAAAAAGTAAAGTAATACTATAAACTTTATTACATAACTCTCTTATAAAACATCCACATCCTGATTATAGCTTACCCTGATACAACTTGGAAGTGTACATAAAAAAAGGAACATAGAACTTCACAAAAAGGGAAAGAGGAAAAAGATTTAGTTGATAATTATTGTTGGAACTCGTAACTGAAAGTATTATAATTATTGAAGCAATTTCAAGGACTTGATGCAATTTCTGGGTTTCCTTTTTTCCTGGAAAATATCCCTCCAATCAATGGAATCAATGGTTTCTTCTTTCTTCTTAATGAAGGGTGTCTCTCTAATTTCTCCACACCTTGTGGGACCATAACTTGAGCCAAGGACGGCGGATTCGCGAACGTCACGTATCGTTTCTTTTGAAGCTCCGGTCCTCGCTCGTTCGACATCCGTGTTTTCTCGACTTCGAATTTAGTCGTGTCCGGTACAATCTTGACGTCTTCGATCTCAAACTCCATCATTAGTTTCTCGGTTTCTCGATCCTTCATCTTTTGTAGTTCTCGCTTCGTTCTTTCGAGCTCTTCTTTGAGAGAAGTGAGATGATTCGCCATTGCTGTACTCTCTTCTCGAGCCTTTTCGAGGTTATTTTTCGTTTCCTCAAGCTCGGCTGCCACGGTTCCGAGCTTGGAATTAACATTTCCACTTGCTTCATCACGCATCTATCAGAAAACTAGTTAATTTAATTTAGATGGCAACAACAACAGATATCTTACAAACAAATGTCTTAGCCTACAAGGTACTTGCTTCCTTGATGGATAATTTTCCTCTTTTAAAGTATAAATTATTAACGAAATTCTTAGATATCTTCAACAAGAGTCAGAGATTGATTCCTTAAATAAAGGTTAAATAGATTAATATACCAAACTAATTTTTATGTCTAACACCTTTATTCCATCACATGAAAAAGCCAGAAAACTGTAGGGAGTAGCAGAGCTTAAACAAAACACTTGCACTTAGCCACAAGCAACAACATATGATCAATTACTCGAATTTAAAAACTAAACTCCACTTAATTTAATCATGAAAAAAAGCTAATAATTTAAAATTATCTGAATTTAAATGAACTCGAATTGGAATTTACACAAACCCAATATAATTTATAATGTAATGTTTTTAAAGTCGAATAGATGATTGAAACAATCAAGTCATCAAGTTCTAATTCGACTAGCTCCAAAAAAAGGGAAAAAATTAGAAAAAAAATCAGATTTTCTAAAAAAATAACAATAATGATATAAACATCAACACCAATTTAAGTTGATTTTTTTTTTATTATCAATTTTAACTATTTGGGTGGATTGAGTGACTTCATTTTTACTAGTTTGAGCCATTGATTGAAGATAAAAGGATAAAACTCGTAATAACTCAAACCGGAAACAACACAACCTCCTATAGGTGGAGTTAAACACAAAGTATATCTATCTCAGCATGGCTACCTACCAATACCTTAACCAAAGAAAAATGTTTACCTCCTTGAGCTTGGTGGCATAAACTTCACCGGCCAAAACTTTCTCACCGAACAAGGCAACAGCTTCTTTAACCGACCTGAATGGTGCCCTAGTATCTATCTCAGCCCTTTTAATCATCATAACTCCACCTTCACCTTCCATCATATATATATGAAAGTTGGCAAAAGAGTGATGAAAGGAACCCTTTATCAAGTTGGACTATATTGAAGAATGGGAAAGAGGAAATGGGGAGGTTGGTTTCAAGTTGATATGAGGGAGCAACGGGGAAATAGGGTGGGAAGGGAGCTTCGTTACTTCGCGTCCACTTCACTGGTATTTTATTTTTATATTTTGGCATTGAAGGTGAAGCTGGTGGGCTTTTTGTGGTCTTCTGAAATTTCGGCTGGTCGTCTACCGAGAGGGACTTTTTAACTATAAATCCAACATATAAAAGGGCCCAATACCTTATTTTTGAGTCCCCTTCTTTAGAATTTTTTTTTTTTGATAAAACCATGATTATTTTTTAAGAATATAAGCTCTTTCTTTAGATCCTTTTGATTAGACGAAAATTCAATTACCCAATTTTGTAAGAGTGGAAGGATTGATGGTTTAAATTGAATTTTTAACTTTTAGGGAGGGTCAAATTGTATTTTTTTTATTGAAATGACCTAAAATTGAAATTAACCAATACCCAAAACTATTCAAAAAATTTAAAGCTGGAATTAATCCAATCTAATATTGATTCAAGCAGCTGAATTAATTAGTTTATGTAAAATTAATGATTTTGTAATTTCGTGTATAATTAATTAGTATTAACTTTGTTGTGAATCATAAGTGAAGTTTTGATTTCACCTTTTGTTTTAAAAAGAGATGTTACCACAATTATAAAACAAGTTTTGGTCATTAATTATAAAATCATTAGTCCTAATCTGACTATGGAATAAAAAAATCTTCATACCTTTTCTTTAATCACCAAAAGCAAACTCTTGGTATAATTTAGTTTGTTAATTCGTGGTTTTAAGTTAAAAGACAAAAATTTTATCAAGAATATTATGACTTGTCGAGGAGTCAATCAATTTAGTATAGATAACAATTGAAAGAGTTTTCTTGAAAGAGTCTACCTCCCTTCAATAAAAAAGATGTGTATTAATGTTCACATTTGATAGGTGTCTATGTATCATACGCAATTTATCTCGATAAGATACTCTTATTCTGTTAAATCTACTTCCTCAAGCACTCAATTTCTCTTTAAAATCGAGAAACAAAATCTCGATTAAAAATAATATTAACTTATTAAAGAATCCATTAACTTTAAACGAATAACATTTAAAAAACTCCGGAAATTGAATATAGTGATTAAACTTACTCAATAGAAGACAATCCCATTAACATGAAAGAGCCATTTCCATATGAAATTCAATCACTATCTGGCAGTACAAGAGATGAGAGAGAAACACAAGAAAGTGGACAAATAGAAAAACATCCTGAAATTAGGATGGACCGAACACCAACAAAGCATAGATGCTATGTCAACATCGACTTGTCCGTCCCAAACCCCCAAACCCCTTTTTTCTTTCTATTTAAAACAAAACACAACTATCCATCTGGGAGGTAAAGATACCGTTAGGTTGTTTGTTTTACTTCTTGCTCAAATTCTACTTTTAGTCCCTCTATTATACTAAACATAAGATTTCATCCCTCAACTTTTATTTCATTCAAGACATAACTTTTAGCCCTTAAAGCTCTAATTTAACAACACTGTTAATCATTATCATTAATAAAACCCTCTCTAATAATAATATCATAGGGTGACCAAATTAAACTCAAAAAGCTTCGTACATCCAAAAGACCAAACTGTTCAAGCTTTCCCATCAATGAATTTAAGTTGGATCCAACACTTCCTTCTTCATTCTCAACCTCACAATATATATATATATATACATATATATATAACAGGAAAAAGGAAAAAACTTTTACTGTACTTTTTCTTTCTCCTGTTTTTTCGAGCGGAATCGTTAACCGCAATGTCGGTCACTGCAATAGCAACTACAACACTGTCAGCGATTGGATCGTTCCGTACCAGGCGATCCACGAACGGGGTATCTCGGTTCAAGATGTCCATCCGATCTAGCTCCGTTTCAATGGCTGCGGCTCCCATGTTAACCAAGCTACAGCAAGACTGCGCCACTCCTTCACCGGTCCTTCGCAACGTGGCCGCCTCCATGTCTGAAGATATCCGTGCAGGCCTTGCTGTTGATGGCGGCAGCGATCTCAAGATGATCCTCAGCTACGTCGATAGTTTGCCTACTGGGTACGTAAAAAAGAGTTTGAAACTTTGGTTTTATTTAAGGTTAAAAAATTGAGATTTATGTTGTTGTTTTGAAATAGGGATGAAAAAGGATTGTTTTACGCTTTGGATCTGGGAGGAACAAATTTTCGTGTTTTGAGGGTTGAATTAGGTGGGAAAGATAAGCGTGTGATCGCCATTGAATCCGACCAAGTTTCAATCCCACAAGAACTCATGTCTGCTACATCTGAGGTTTGCTGCTATTGTTTTTGTTCTGTTTCTTTAAGAGCATGAATTGAATCTCTTGTAATAAATGTTTATAATGTTGTAGGAGCTGTTTGATTTTATTGCTTCAGCTTTGGCAAATTTTGCTCATAAAGGTGGAAACTTTCCTGGAAAAAAAGGTGAAATTGGGTTCACTTTTTCATTCCCAGTGAAGCAAACATCCATTGATTCTGGGATATTGATTAAGTGGACCAAAGGTTTTGCTGTCTCTGGAACGGTTTGTATTATCAATTTTGGGTTTTTTGGGGCTTACATTATGTTGTTTGCTGATGATGTGTTGTTCTTTGTTGAATGATCCTCGAGGAAGATGAGATAAACCTGGATTTGCTTTGACTCTGGTAAGCAAATCGTGAGCGAAGGGTCTTCCTTCATTACAGAACATATGGTCCGGCATTGTCTAGCTCACGTTTGTCTTATAAGAGCCTAAGTACATCCTGAGCCCGTCACACCTTCCTCAAAGATAAGTACATTACCTTTGACGTTCATTGCCGTGTTTAAAATCTGTATGCAGGCTGGAAAAGATGTCGTTGCTTGTCTGAATGAAGCTATGGATCGGAAAGGGATAGATATGAGAGTGTCTGCCTTGGTATGTGTTTAAAATTCTTTGTATTATCAATGTCGGAAGCTGTTTCTAATTTGATTTAGGGTTCGTAGGTGAATGATACGGTAGCTACTTTGGCCGGAGCTCGATATTGGGATGATGATGTTATGGTTGCTGTTATTTTGGGTACCGGAACGAATGCTTGCTATGTGGAACGGATGGATTGCATTCCTAAATTGCAAGGCGAGTTTTCCCCTTCCGGAAGAACAGTGAGTGAAACTCGTCTCTTGTATGTTCTTATTTGAGAATCGTAGTTGCTTTCGAGTCTTATGGATATTTCGATTGTTTACAGATTGTGAACCTTGAGTGGGGAGCATTCTCAAAAGGCCTTCCTTTAACAGTGTTCGATAGAGATATGGATGCTGCTAGTATCAATCCCGGAGAGCAGGTAAACTCGAGTTTTAATGTCATGTTATTGTTCTATTTTTAACCTATTCTGATGTATGAACTATTGTTTGTATGTTGTAGATATTTGAGAAGACAATCTCTGGAATGTACCTTGGTGAAATTGCACGAAGAGCTCTGCTGCATATGGCTGAAGAAGGTTCTCTGTTTGGGAAATCCGTGCCAGAAAAACTGTCTATGCCTTTTGTACTCGGGTAATTCAAAACTTTATCTCGGTTTCTCGCTGTGCAATTCACTTAAATTAGGTTTTAAATTCATTGTGTTTGTCTAAACTTTAAAGTCCATATCTTTTCCGAAACCCGACAATACCGAATTGTTGTAGAACCCCGGATTTATCTACAATGCAGCAAGATGGCACAGAAGATCTGCACACCGTTGGATCAGTCCTATACAACGTAGCCGGGGTAAAACTTTTTCGTCATTACTCTATCCTCTTGAACTTCAGTTTCTATGTAAACAAATCCTGTGTATTTCAATCATATGACGAAACATCTTCTCTGATCTTGCAAAACAGGTCGAGTCCAACCTAAGTTCAAGGAAGATTGTCCTAGAGGTATGCGACACAATCGTGAAGCGAGCTGCACGATTAGCCGGTGCAGGGATAGTGGGGATTCTTCAAAAGATAGAGGAAGATACAAAAGATGCCATCTTCGGAAAACGAACGGTAGTGGCAATGGACGGAGGCTTGTATGAGCGGTACCCTCAGTATAGAAGGTACTTAAAAGAGGCCGTAGTAGAGCTTCTTGGACCGGAAACATCCCAAAGCATTGTGATAGAGCACTCCAAGGACGGATCAGGGATTGGGGCTGCTCTCTTGGCCGCTACAAACTCCAAGTATGGTCGAAATCTTTAGGTAAATCAACCTCATAGTTTCCGAAAGGAAAATTATTGCTTTTGTATTTTATCTCTTTCTAGAAAAAAAAAAACTGGGGGGTAATTGCAATTTTGTTAGAATAGAGTGTAAAACTATATGCAAGTCAGATTTTAAATCCAGATTGTAATAATTTGTATTGTTTATTAGTAAAGCCAATAAATATGGAATCAATGAATTTATTCTATCTGTATTATCTTTCACCATTTTAGTTATTTTACAATTCTACCACGTACTTGCAGAATATAGAAGGATGTGCGTTGAAGTGTATTATTTTCTTATTTAAGAGTTGAGGAGAGACTATGAATAGTTATAATATTGTATAATAAAAAATGATAATAACCTATAATGAGATGAAGATGAAAACAATCTTTTTTTTTTTTTTTTTTACACATGGCTTAAAATTACGCCACACATAATTTAATAAATGCAATATATATTAATAATCTTTCAAGTGTACATTGAACGATAATATTTTGGTCACATTAGATTTTCAGTCACACCATTAAAGGTGGGGTAGGGAATCAATAAATGGTCATATGAATAATGTTAATAAATATATCATCATTCTTAAAGTTTGACGATAAAAACATAATTTAAATTACACGAAAGTGATTAAACATGAAATTTACCATATATTATTTGAATTATCTAACAGGTTTATCAAACATGCCATAAGTAATTAGTCGTGTTAATTCTTATCCAAACTCAAGAATTCGACTTGATTAATTATAATTCCAACTTGATCTAGCTAGATTCTATCATAAAATGTCAACATTTCGAACTCGAAAATGATAAATCTAAAATAATTTATACTTTAACGTGAAATCCGAATAAAAATTATCGAAATGACTCAAGTTCAAAAATACAATAAATAAACCTGGAATCTAAAATGAATTAAAAAGTTAACATATACTAAAATAGTCGGAATCGAAAATTATCCGAATAAAAGAATATTTAAAATCCAAGTGATGTAGAAGTAAATTCAACAGATCAACGGTTAAGAAACGCCATCACACGAGTCTACCCCTGTGTGTTAGTACACGCTAGTGTCTTCTTGTCATCTTGTAAACTTTCAAATCCTTTTTGAGTATTCAACCATCTGTGAAGAGAGACTTAGAAAATTATAACTTTTTGGTACCCAAAGGCTCGATTTTTGCTATTTTGCCAATTAAACCCTAGAATTCTTTGGTTCCAACAATGGTACGAACTTAATCTTTACTCATTTTACTTCCTCGAAGGTGACATTTTTCTTTATTGGCAGTAGAAAATCTGGGAATTTTTTTGATCGTTTTTTGTTGTGTTTTATAATGGCAGATCCGATTCGTTTTGTTGCAAAACAGGCAAGGCAAGACTCGTTTAGCCAAATACTATGTTCCCCTCGAAGATTCCGAGAAACACAAGGTCGAATACGAGGTATTGCATTTTCCCTTGACCTCTTAATTTTGGGTAATTTTCTTAGTTAGGGTTCTTGAATATCTTGATTATGCATTTACAGGTTCATCGATTGGTGGTTAATAGAGATCCAAAATTTACCAATTTCGTTGAGGTAGGTAATTTCCTAATTCTCCTTGAAAAATTTGTAATTAATTTTTTTTCTTTTTTCGATTTCCTTGAAAAATTTTAGGAGTAATAAAGGTTTTTTTTTCTTTATTTCTTTAATTAATCTTGATTTTAGAGAGAAACGCAGAAGAAATTAATAAGAACATTAATACAAACTCTGTGGGCAAAAGATCTAGACCATTAAGCATGCTCTTGCTGAATGTTTGATTGATTGTATGCACATATATATATATTTGTTGCAGTTTCGTACGCATAAGGTAATTTACAGGCGGTATGCTGGATTGTTCTTCTCCTTGTGTGTTGACATAACCGATAACGAGTTGGCATACTTGGAATGCATCCATTTATTTGTGGAGATATTGGATCATTTCTTCAGCAATGTTTGTGAGCTTGACTTGGTTTTCAATTTTCACAAGGTATGTAACTAATCCGATAGTTATTGTTGACTTTTTGGGTGATCGTTACTTGCTGGATCGAAATTTACTTCGTGATTCATATGAAGCTGCCACTTTCAATTTGCTTTTTCTTTTTGCAGTCTCTTTCTTGTGCATGTGAAAGCTAGTTCTGCTTTGTTGTCTGCTTTTATTTGTTCGTTCATGGGAATAATCATGCGTTATCTTGTTTATTGAGCATGTCCACCAAGTTAACAATTAATGACTGTTGATATGAATTTGAGCTTATTATCAGTGTTAGTGTGTGAAGTAATTTGGATTGTTGTATCATCTGCCACGAAATTTACGGTTTCCCTTGAAATTCTTGAAGGTATATCTTATACTCGATGAATTCATTCTTGCTGGAGAGCTTCAAGAAACAAGCAAAAAGGTACACATTTAACTATTATCATGCCGATGGTTCTACAGTTACCATTCTCCTTTTTCCAGTCATCTACTTCTCTATTATCATCATCATGGAACTTTCATGGTTTTTTTGCACATATTATACCAAAATGACTGGTCGTGTACTCTTGAAAACAGTAGCAGTGAGATGGGTGGAAGCCCCTGTACTAGAATGCATTTTGCCCCCTCTGCTAAATAAATAAACAAATTAGTCCATGTATGTTAGATTAAAGAGCAAATTGGTCATTTTTGTTAAAATTTTCATCTATTTCTACTGTTAAAAACTGGCGTAGCTAAGAAAATAACAAAAATAGTTACACGTGATGTGTCACCTGTACCTCATGTTGCTGTTCAAAAACCAACAATAAAAATAGATGGAATTTTTAACAACAGGACCAGTTTACTCTTTAATCCAACGTACAATGATCAATTAGCCCATTTTGTTAGTAGGAGGGGGGGGGGCAAAAGGCTATCTAGCTCCTAGCATAAGAGCTTCCATGGTACTTTTACCCAGTAAGATGTATTTTACGCAAATAAGGACGGGATGCTAATACTTGATGGTTTCAAAACTATAGCACTGAAAGTTCGTGTTGTTGCATTTTTGCAGGCTATAATAGAGAGAATGGGAGAGCTGGAGAAGCTAGAGTAAAGATGATTCTGCATGAAACAGAGATTAGTGCAATTTGTGTTGAATTTTCCCCATTTGTTGCTTTTCTTTTTGTGTGTGTGATATTATTAATTTGTGTGCAACTTGAAAACTGAAATACATGGTGTCCCCTTTACTCCTGTTTTCCTTTGCTACAATACTGACTACCAAAAATAGAGCTGTGGGACAGTTTTTTTAAGGATTTTTTTATATATATTTGAAGTTAAAAGTATTATCGATGTTAAAAATTTATTTATTGATAATTATATATATATTTAAAATAATGTTCTTTTAATTCTCCATAGAATCATCTGTGTAACTTTATGTGCTGAATGATAAGAGAAATCACTCTTTATATTTTAATTAATTTAATTCTAGTGTTTTTGTTAGCAAGTTTCTGAATTGATTAAAAAAAATCAAAATATAAATAACTTCTACGGTAAAAAGTATTATGGAGATTCTTATACTAGGAATTAGATTGTATTTTGTCTTTTCTAGTATATTTTATGTTGATGTATAGAAATTAATTTTTAATAGTAAAAATACATTAAATTTTTAATATAATAATCAATTTACTTTTTAATCTAACATATAGATAATTTTTAAGAGAAAGGTACTTTTACACAATTTATGTTTAGTTGGTGCTTTTTTTTTTTGTTACATATGAATGAGTTTCCATTTTTTATTTTAGAACAAGATAAAATGATATTTAGTTCTCGATTTCAGTAATTTTCTCAATTTAATTTCTAATTTTTTTTCACAATAGATTGAGTTTGACATTTTTTTTTTCAAATTTTGGTTTATATTATTCTGTGGAATTATAAGAGTGTATCATGTCATCTATTTTTTATTATTATTATAAAAAAAATATAATTTATAGATGATGCTGCATAATTTTAAAATATCATATCATTACATAGGTTAAACTTGAAAAAAGTTATGAAATTCATAAACTGGTTATGAAATTCATAAACTGGTATGAATTCGAGAATGAAATTCAAAACGTAAAGCTCCCAACTTAAATCTTCACTATTATTAAAAGCGAAAGAAAGTAACTACAACCATATATATGGTTTTACATTGCAATCAATATTTAATTTATTTTCAAAAATCTTATAATATAAGTTTACTTTTTAGAGTCGAAATTTAAGCCAAGGGGATAATATCTAAGGGCATTTATGTTTGCCGCCATGGGTGGTCATGTCACGGTAGCACGGGCACACATCATAGTTACCGGAGGTGCCCGGCGGCACGCAATTGCATCGGTCGCAGCATGTCCCGCAAGCTCTCTTACAAAGGTTCGGCCTCGAAGATAACTTGCACCTCTCCTTACAAGCTTCGTCACAATCTAAACCATAATTAAGCAAACAAATATTACTTAGCAACATTTTATTTAAAAACAAAGTGAAATGAACTCGTCTATAATTACAATTCATGTACCTATTTTGTCGTCGGTGAAAGACTGTTGCACCATGTTGGTGATCACCTGCCAAAAAAAAAAAAATGAACATGAACATGAGCCAAAGATCTTGCATGTTGTATACGAGAATAAAAGAACAAAACATTGGTTAGAAATGGGGATTTTTACCACTGGATCAGACGATGACTCAACAAAGCCAAGTAACAGCAAAAGAGAAATAAGAAGGGTAGCCAAAAGAGTATTGGAGATGGCCATTGTTGCTTGGGTTTTTTAAAACTAAATTGATGAACAGGGCATGACATGGTATGGTATTTATAGCAAGCTAGGAGTGGTAATGATAGATGGGTGTAATGGATTGTAACCAAAGGTAAAGTAGGTTGATGTTTGAAAGTAAAGCTACCAGAGTCATCACAGAATTGGTTTGTGTCTTTAGAGATCGCAATGGGGCAGAGCAGGTGGGTGTGTTTTTTGGGTCTGATTTTTATGTGACTTTAGAAATGGCAATGTGTCTTTTATCGTGTTACTTGCTCATACAAGTACTAAACATTTATAAACGTATTTAAAAAAGAGATTTTTCACCTACTTCAATTTAATTCGTAGTAAAATTTAAGTGAATATTATATGACAACTAATAAAATATTACTTGAAAATAAAATAAAAATATAATTTAAAACTTGAAATATGAATTTGAAAAAAAAAAAACCCTTTTGAGTAATTTCTTGAGCTCTTATTTGAGTAATTTCGTAATGGCCTGGCCATTATGATAATTTTGAAAGATTTAACTCATATGTGAGCAATTCCTAAAAGATTGTGCCCCAATTTGAACATTTATCTCATATGTGTTCATGGGTAGGGCTGGGTTCATGCAATGTATTTAAACTAATTTTTTAAGCTCGGTTTGAAAATGCGTTTACTTTTTTACCCAAGCTTAACCCAATTTAAGAAAGATAAACTTGGATCCAACTCGACCCGTCCATATTTGACATTTTTAGATTAGTTTTTTTATTTAAAAATACTTTTTAAAAAATATATATAATGCACTAAAAACGTTAAAATAAAAATTTTCTAACACATTAAAAATATATTAAAAACATTTATATTAAAAAATACTACCATAAATATAATAAATGTTTTAGCGTATTAAATATAATTTTAAAATTTTATATTTTGATTGAGTTATTTAGTTAGGTATTTTTTTTTTAATTTTTGCGTAATGAATTTGATTGTTATTGGGTTAGTGATTTAATTTTATATTTGATATACTGTTAGTGGAATTTTTAGACTCCACAAGCTAGGTCAGGATGTTGATACACAGCTAGTGGAATAAAAAAAGTATACTGCCAATGTACCAAATACTCAACCTATATATAATAATTTATTTAATATATATAATTAATATAATTATTTTTTTATAAAATAATATATTCAAGTTGAGCTGAACCTGAGTCTTTCCCAAGACCCGATCATATAGAAAATGGATCTTAAATTATACCCAAACCCATTTTCCGAACTTTACATTTTTATCTTAATCCTCTTATTTTTCGAGTCACTCAAAAACTTTATTATGGAGGTTAAAAATGTGTCACTTTCCCTTAATTGGTATTTTAAAATAAATTTTAAAATAAATAAATAAAATAGATAAACATTAATCTCATTTGCAGAATTAAAAAGAAAATCCACTGCCATTATTCTTGTTATTTTCCAATAAATAAATGAATGAAAGAGATTGATCAAGAAGTATTATTCAAGGTTTTCTTTTTGGAATGGGCAAAATATCCTTTATATTTGATCACTATTTAAATGACCACTAATTTTTTTAAGGTTCGTGATTGTCTCTCTTGATGATGTTATCTTTAAAGTTAAATTTTAAATTTTCTTCCTAAAAACATAATGTGTCTTACCACTACACCTAACGCTTGTTAATTGTATCTGGTCATGATTTATGAGGACTAATTTTTTCGAGACTCATAACTGCTCCTCTGGATAATGTCATCTCTAAGCTCTGAATTTAAATTATTTTCTTAAAAATATAATGTATTTTACTACTACACTTGATATTTGTTAATTGAAGCATGATTCGATGATAATAATAAAAAAAGTATATGTAATTATATAACTTTTATTTCTGAATATGAAGTAACCATGCATGTTTTTCATCTTTTAACATTTCTTTAAAAAGTTCCAATGACGCGTTCCCCTATCGATGTCACACATTCAAAATATTATATGCTTTACGAACCAAATTAATGGCATCTAGGACCACCATTTTGATAAACTTTGTCCAATTCAAGAATCTCAATAGGTTATTCGGTAGGTTGGATTTATGTATATATATATATATATATATATATATAAGTTGGGTTGGATATAGAATTTTTTTTGTTTCAATATATAGGTTTCATTAAATTAAAGGAATGGGTACACTGTAAAACATGTAAGAAACATAAAAACACAAAAGGGTTACAAATTAAAGGCTAGGCCACAAGAGCTTGGAGCCTATACAATGAACTCATGCTTACCTCAAACCATTGAACATTGTCGAGGACAGTGAACTTTTCTTTCACTGCGTCCTTGAGGGAAAGCCAATTCAGTTGAAGGTTGTATTGGCGGAAGATTTCTGACTGGCTAATGCCATGGCCATTCCAAAGTATCTGACCAGCAGAAGGTCATGAGAATCCCGCTAACATACGCAAGCATGTGATCTTGCCAAAGTCATTGCTCCCTTTCAGCACAAGTGCTCCACCATCATGAACGGACCCATTCACGTGCCGCAAGATTTGTTGTGCATTTCTCATGCAAGACACATCGTTGAGAAGAGTTCTAGGTAGTGTAGGCTTCCTCATAGACATTAATTGAAGTTGAACAATAGTTATCTACAATTGAGTTTTTATTCAAGACAACTTAGTATATTAAGATTGATGACCATAGTAAAATATTTAGACATGTGAGATCGAAAAGGTATCCTATTGAGTAGACTTGTATCAAGCTGTAAAACTGAAAAGTTATCAGTTTGTCTAGATGAGACCGAAAGGGTATCTTAGATGGTAATACTTAGTGAAGATGAGACCGAAAGGGTATCTTAGATGGTAATACTTAGTGAAGATGAGACCAAAAGAGTATTCCTAACTAAGGGTGTTAAGTACTTAAATTAAGGGTAATTATTGGCTTAGTTAATAATTAGGTGACTCAATTAATTCTAGGCTAAGTAGTTCGTGTTGTCGAAACTAAGAATAGAAAAATTCGATAACTTAACTTAGGGTTATTGTAACACCTTAGGCAAATCTCACATCGACAAAGCACGAGAGAGATTTGGGCTATATAAATGGGTTGCAACATTTAAATAATAAGAGGCATTTAGGGGGTATATGGGCGCTCCCAAGAACAAAGCCGTGAGGGTCATGTGCGCCCAAAGCGGATAATATTTTACAGAGCTGGGTGTTAACTATAACACTTTTGACTTTTTTAAACTTAGATCATAATAAGCTAAAATAAGGAATATGATGCAAAATAAAATTTTAAAAGTAAAAGAAAATGCTTAAATTATAACTAAAATGGAGTAAAATTGTTATTCTATCACTATCACTT
Source organism: Gossypium longicalyx (assembly GCA_025698465.1). Taxonomy (NCBI): domain Eukaryota; kingdom Viridiplantae; phylum Streptophyta; class Magnoliopsida; order Malvales; family Malvaceae; genus Gossypium; species Gossypium longicalyx. Next base: position 175,351 of record CM047000.1, on the reverse strand, counting down.
AGCTAAAGGGGTGAAAGGCATTGCCTGCCCGTAGCCTACGCCCGTGGAGAAGAAAATAGGAAAAATATGTGGGAGAAAGTAAGCAACGACCACCGATAATGACACAACTTTAAGATTTTTTTTCTTTTCTTTTTTAAGAGTGGAGTCTTGGACTTTGGAGTTCAATTAATGTTTGAATATATGGATACAAGGTTTAGGCTTAGGGTAGATATGAGTTTTTTAAATATTAACGATAAAACTATTTATCAAAAATAAAAATAAAAACAATTAAATTTATTTAAACCATATTTTATTTCTAGTGTAAAATAAATAGATAAAATAATCACTTTTAACTAGTAATAATCAATAAACTCTAAATAATTAATTAAATCGAGTTAATTTAATCGAATCGATTTTATTGAATGTAATTATCCGTAAATGCCATTGTCGCATATCAATGGTTAAATAGACATATCAATTGAAGTATACTCTTTTAAAAGAATTAGGCATATAATAAATTAAATCCTATATGCTTTTACAACTCATTCATTAAAACCTATTCAATATCGCATTATCTATAACAAAGGTGGTATACCCTTAATTATTTCGGTGATGATGAGATAATTAGTGAAGAATTATCCGGTAAATGTTATTTATTAATGAGAAAAACGTATTTAAGTGTGTTTGAATTTACGTCGTAAATTTTAATCAATAAGATCATGTAAGTGAAAATAAAGAAAATCTCGATTATTTACTTTTTTATATATTCAAACTCAAAATAAGAAATCATACATCATATAAAATCGCTAAAAAAAACAAGTGATTAAGTAAAATGATTCGTGCTCTACAAAGGACACTTTTTTAACTAAACCATGCATACGTTTATTAATTTCATAACAACATCAAAAGAGAAAGATTCGTTCCGATTGTCGATTAACACTCAAGGGCACTTGCGTCGGCCACCGTGGGTGGTCAAGCTAGCATAGCAAGGACACATTTCTTGGTTACCGGCTGTCCCCGGTGGAACACAGTTGCAGCGTGCACAACATGTCCCGCATGCCCTCTTGCATAGGTGTGGCCTCGATGATAATCGGCACCTCGCAGCACAAGCCCCGCCGCAGTCTGAAAAACAAAAAGAAAGCCAAACACAAAATCAACGTGTTTAGAAAGAGTCTTAATGCCTCTTAGCTTCCTACAACATTAATTTTCTCGACAATTACCAATTTTCTTAGGGGGAGCAGTTCCCTTGTTCTTGCTGGCACTTGTCTCCAGTTGATCAGCAGCAACAAGTTGGAGAAGGAGAAGAGAGATGAGAAGTGAAGCAATGAAAGCCTTAAAGATGGCCATAACTAGCTAAGACAAGAAAATAATAGAGAAACCGTGTTTGGTTTTCTTGTGTGTCTTTAGTGTTCTGGTGTGGAACATAAGTGAAGTATTTCACGTATATATAGCCCCCAAAAAGTTAAGTGGACAGAGCAAAGAAAAGTATAATTAATGGTTGTAGTAAACTGGTGAAATATGATAAGCTGTAAGCTAAGGAGAAATGAAAAAAGAAATGTGAAAATGGTGAGCTTGTTGGGGAATATCTGGTGGAGGAACAACCCCACTGGAACCATCTGGAATAATAAAGTAACCAATTTCTTTCTCACATTTATATTCCATCCCTTTTATATAATTACGTATTATTAAAAAAATAAAACCAAATTCATTCAATTTTATTTTCATCCACCTATCATTATTTTACTTAATAATTATTATAAAATTATATATCATCAATATATTAAATATTAACCCCAATTTTATTTTTTTTAAATTTTTATTACCATATTTTTCCTGTGAGGTTGATAAATTAGACAACAAAACCTGGGATTTTTGTCATGATATCTATCAGTCTCGGGTTTGAAAAACAGGGACATAGGCATAGCCCACCACTTTGGTTTTTTTTTTTTTTTTTTACTATTCTTTAAAAACAGTAAAATGTTTATTTTAGTCTTTAAATTATTTCAAAGTTTCTGTTTTATTTGCTTTGGGAATGATATTGTTCTGGAGATGACAAATCCGTACTATATGAACTTGAGATCAATGGTCATGACTTAGACAAGACATGAGAGTGTCTTGTCAACACAAAAACAAAAAAAAAAAAAATTCAAATTTGTTAATATGTACAAAATATTTATCTTATTAAGCTAGTAATTAAAGTGGTAAAACTACGATAAAACCTTTATACTATACCATAAATTACATTTTAACTTTTTTACAGAAAAAAAAGGTAAATAAACTTCAATACATTAGACGAGTGGACGGAATAGACTATTTATTAATATTTGATGTTTATATATAAGGTATAATAATAAAATTAATTTTGAATCTTTACATATTTATTCAATTTGATCCCTATTTTTTTATTAAAAATAAATTAAATTTTTTTTGAAACTAATAAGATTAAAGGGTCAAAAAGATTTTAGCAATAATTTTTTTTAAAAATTTTGATTAAACTATTTTAAAATTATAAAAATTATAAATAATATTTATAAAAAAATTAGAAAAATTTTAAATTTATAAAATCTTATATTTTAGAACTTAAAATAAAGGAATAATTCAACCACCTCCATCCACGGCCAGCTAATAGTAGGCCGGTGCATGCAAATTCAATGGCATCCATGTCAGATTATTGGGTAGTTTTTCTTTTTCTTTTTCCTTTTCATTAATTAATTAAATTTCCTCATTTTTCTTATGTTTTAAATCATAAACAACATTTTCTATTAGTCAAAGATATTCATTTTATATTCAGAGATCGAATAATAAAAATTATTTATTAATATTATGCACGATATTTATCTCTTTCGGTAATACGTAACTTGTATAAAACAAATTATGTTCTAAATTATTGTTGTAATGACGAAAACTGGTATTAAATTTTAAACTCATAATTGTTTAGAATTTGACTTTTTACATGTAAGAAATTATAAGTGTACTCATCCATTTTACAATTTGAATCTATTCCTCTTCGAGTCAAGAGTAATATATCCACATAAATATTAATAAGCAATAATGAGATTTAGTAATTCCTAAATATATAAAATCAATTATCGAATTTATGTTTTATGATAAATTCTAAACAAGAAAATATACCAAATTTTGTAAAACGAGAGAAATTTTCATACACACAAGTATATTTATATAGCACTATGATGAAAATTAGGCATAAAGATAAATTTAGTCTTTAACATTTATTTATTTGTCATTTTGGTCTTTATTATTTTTTTAAAAGTCATTTTGGCCCGCAACCTTTAAATTTTAGTCAAATTGCTTGCTTTTGGATGAAAATTTTGACTGAACTGTTACTAATGTGGTAGTCCACATATAATTCATATAAATTCAAAATATATATATTTAAAAATCAACAAATTTTTAAAAGGTTCATAAAAACTTTTAAAAAATTTATCCATTTTAGCCGTGAATTACACGTAAAATGCAACAATGTCATTAAATTGTTAACAGTTCAGTCAGTTTTTCGTAAAAAAAGTAAATAATTTGATTAAATTTTAAAGGTTGAGGACCAAAATAATCAAAATAAAAGAAAGAATAAAAACCAAAATGACAAAATAAATAAATATTAGGGACTAAACAAACTATTCTAGATAAATTAAATTCATTGATTTTAAGTGTTTGAAAATACCAAAATATTCATTGATATATATCCTTAGTAAATCAAATAATAGCACATTAAAAAGTATTTTAAAAATAAATTAAAATGCTTTTATTTAAAATGAAGTATCAAAATTTGGACCTTAGATGAGATAATATTTTTGGTCCCTCCATAAATTAATTGTTTAATTTAAGCCATTTTAACATTACTCTGTTTAGCTTTGGCTCCTTAATTTAAAAAAAAAATTATCTCGACCCTCCCTCAAAGTAATAGTACTTACGAAGTCTCTTTATTATAGGAATTGATCAAATTAGTCTCTCTACTATTAAATTGATCAATTTAATCTTTAATTATTAAAAAAGATCAAATAAGGCCAAATTCAAACAAAATTAACATTTAGTGTTTAAAAAATGACATTAACGGCTAACATTGTTAAAAATTGACATTATTTATTACTTTTTAATAGTATAAGGATGATATTAATTTAATCCGGTCTTTATAATAGAACCTCATGTGATGGCTTGATGGCTTGATATTAATTTAATCCGGTCTTGATATATATATATATATATATATATATATATATATTCATACTAGGTTTAAAGAATTTGAAAGGCTAGAACCCCATGTGATGGCTTGATGGTTAAGGGTCTTCATTGTCCCAAATGTAATCTGGATTTGAGTCGCGCTAATTACATTTATTATTCAGACTTTGCCCTGTCATTGTAATTTAAATAAAATAAAATAAAAAGAATTTGAGGGACTAAGGCTACTAGCTCCCACTACTATTTCCCCCATTGATAATAAAAGCAGATAATTTTTGGTGGTGAATTTTGGGCAAAAGTGAAAACAATGGATCCTCTAACGTCTGTTTCATGATTTATATATTTATATGGTTTCATATTCTCATTCGGCCTCCTATATTTGGATGCCTTCTTTAATATTTTTCGTCACATCGATGCAACCAAATTTGAAATTGGAACTCAAAAGGGGCTACCTTACAATTCTATATCATATGAGTGACACTGCTACATTTGGAGGCATCTAGAAATTATGGAAACTAATTAATGAAATTGAAAAAAAAAACTATTATATCAAAATTTAAAATTTAGTCCCTCTACTTTTATAATATTTTTATTATGCCGATGTTGATAATATTATTGGTTGTGATGATCTTATTAAGCCTGTAAGAATTAGTAAAAGGGAAAGGTTTGCGTACGTGCATGAGAATTGGAGTCGAAGTTTAAAGTAGGGCAAATGAATGGATGTTGATATAGTAGAGGGACTAAAATCAAAATTAGACCAATTAGAGCACTTGATGATGCAAAAATAAATGCAATCAATTGGGACAGCTGTATCAAAGTCTCCTTTTCCACAACAGCTGTAAGTGGCTGATACTTATCCATCGGATTTCAATTTCAGCAGTTTTGGAAGTATGTTTCGGAAATGAATTTTAGTGACCCTTTTTAGGGCATATAGAGTTGTGCTCAACTCGATGCCCCGTATTAAAGTTGGTGTTGTATCTTTTAAGCATTTTAGTGCATTGTTTAACTACTATTAGCATTCAGCAGCTAATGATTTCGATTCCCCACTAACCCTAATTTATCAATGAAAATAAAAGCAATCAAGCTATGTGTATAATACTTGTTGACACCAAGTTAGAATTATGGTGATGGGTTATACTTCATTCAATGAGCAGATAGCTGAGAGAGAGATTCGTATTCCTAAGCCATGAGGTTTTATAAAGAGTATCGTTGGTCATTCTAAAGGTATCATATATCATTCGTTTATTAATTTTGTATTTCTTAGACATGAGCTAATTTAAACGGGGCAAGTGGGGTCTTGCCCTCCTCCCCAAAAAATAAAAATAATGCAATTTAATCTTTTTATGAATAATAAAAATTTAAGTTAAATATGATAAAATTGTCCTTTAAAAGAATGATGAAATAAAAAATTTAATAAATGATAAGATTATATTTTGATATCTTAAAAAATTATAATTTAATTTCGACTTACTAAAAAATTTTTAAATTCATCTGTCTCTAGAACTTAGTTAACCTACTAATATTTTTTTTCACCCGAATATGAATTGTTATGTTAAGACAACGAGTAAATACAGTTTATGAATAATTTGCTTCCGCCAGATGCATTGATCCCCACAATATGTGTTCATCTTGTTGTGGGCCAATGAGGTAGAGGGTTCACAAGATACAAAGCTTTTGGGTTTTTAATTGATATAATTTGGTTCTCGCGGAGTACCTTATGAGACTAGTGACTAGTGAGCCATGAGGTATAGATATAATAATATATAAAAATTAATATTTGTATCTATTTTAAGTTTTTTTTTTTATGCATTGCTTTTTATTAATAACCCAAGTTAACGCTTTGAGAATATTATAATAATTATTATAATAATAATGATATCAATTGAGTGAAAATCAGTGAGGCAGGCTGGCACCTACAGGAAGTTGAAAAGCTCATTTGTAGTTTATCCAGCCAGATCATATATGAAGTAAATGGATAAAGGGAACTATTACTAACTGTAGGGAAAGGTAGGGCCATTTGGACACAAACACGCACGAATGAAAATCATTGTCTCTGTCATAGTTGGACTAACATCGGGAACTGTGAACCTAGAACCAAACCAAAAGTCATGTTTGGTACAAAAGAAAACAAAGGGTCTACAAAAGATAAGAATATGTCACAGCTGGCTGCCTACTCCCCCAATCATTAAACCTTAATGCCTTACAGCTTGCAAAGGATGATCCCTATTCCATTCCACCTTTCTTTTATAACGAAAACAAGAATTGGGAATGAAATATATTGTTTTGTATTAATTTAATTTTATAATTATTCGAATATATATTTATATTTTAAACTGCAAGTATCCCTTATGGAGTTTTGTATTAATAAGTCGAAAGATGAATCTGGCGGCTCAATCAATGTTAAGCATTTTGTACCCAACTCCGATTCCCAAGTTGGTGGTTAACTGAAATGGTCCTTTTTCTGGACTCTACATGAATAGCTCTCTTATGTCCTTTCCAAGCCCAAGGGAGGAGTTTCGTTTTAACATGCAATGACACAATAGCTCTCGTCAAATATCTTATTCGATAGTTGAATCAATTAAATTTAATATTATAAACTTGGAGAATGATTAAAGCTATAATGACGGATACTATGGTGTTTTGACGGATTTTATTTATCATTCCTCTGCTTAGCAAAGCCCTTTGCTCTTGGTGCTACCACGTCGATGACTCTCTGCTGTTTCACATGATCTAATCTTGGATGGACTTTAGTGTCATCGCACCAGTTCCTCCTGGTAGCTGTTGTTGCTGATCTTCTAAGTTTGTTAACGACCTTGGCTCCTCCTCTATTGGTGTTATTGCTTGTTTTGTGGCAACCTCGGTGTTTTTTTTTTTTTTTTTTTTTGCTTCACAATGTCATGGCCTCCGTCGGAGGCGTGCATGCCATTGGGTCAATTGCAGTGACCTCTCGTCATGATGCCAATGCTCTCTCCCTCTTCCTCCTTGCTTGGCGACTCTGGAAAAGCTTGTTGGGATTTTGGGCGTAGTCCTTGGGCTTTTGTTTGTTGTATCTCTCTGGGCTTTAGATATTTGTATTTATCTACTTTTATTTTTATTTTGTAATGATTAAATTGATTGAATCAAAAATTAATGATTTGATCAGTTTGAAAATCAACCTAATTCTTACAATACTAGATAGAAATGCTCATGAGCTGAGTTGAATTAGCCTCATATATGGTATTGAATATAATACATAGTTGTTCATAATCGATTCAATCTAAAATATGAACCTCAAAATTTGTTCAAACCTACTTAAATTCGGTCATATTATTTTTAGAATGTTAAATCATTTAATATTTAGTAGTTATATTTGTACTTTTATATTCCTATGATGTTATTAAATTTTTAAATATAAATAGCGTAACATGTTTTTTAAGATTCGTATTGCATTAGAGTATATTAATTCTAATTAGTATAAATTACATAAAAACATAAATATATATTATAAACTTTAAAAATAAACTTAACAAAACTCAAGATTTTAATATTAAAGCTCAAACCTGAATCATTTCAAATCTAATAGTTTTATTCAAACTTTCCTAAATATCAAACCAACCTCCAAATTTAGATCAGCAACCTCACTCTTAAACCGTTGTAGTTAAAAACTCATTCTTTGTCAATTAAGTATTAGCTCAATTGATATTGACATTGTTGTCAATACAGGAAAATGTAAATTCGAATGCACTGAAGTATATTATCCCACTATTTAAGGGCTGAAGATAGATTATGGATAATTTTAAGTATTGTATAAAAAATAACAGAGATGATAAGAACTTATAATGAGATTATTGTTAATGAAATGTTATATATCAAAGCTTATTTGAATCATATGAAAGGCTTCATGACCATGATGATTTTAACTTTCTCTTGACTTCATTTATGTCGTTTACCAAACCTGATGATACTATATAGTTTGTTTTGATGAAATATTCAAATGAACTACGTATATGAACAAATATAATTCATCCTTAACTTTATTGATTCCTTGTAATCACTGCCTTAGTTGCTGCCACAAGAGAATGAAAGTACACTAACCATCCTTATTTTGCTACCTTCAAAGTTTACACCACACCGGAGGGGAGTCGCACGACGAGTTGTCCGCCGAGGATACTGTTAAATTGAAGGAAAATAAACGCTTTTAACGACGGATTTATCAAATGAAGGCATGTTGTAGAATTCATGCACGGTACTCACTTTTTGACATAGTAGTAGCAAAAATCTGCCAAAATGGAAGTCTGAACAATCTCGGAAAGCAGGACGAAACAAGGCCATAATCCGTATCCCAGAGCCGTCAATAAGCGCCCTCGAGTGTCGAATACCTAGGCAAAAGAACGTCCGTTCATTTAGATCCAACATTCAAGTCAATCAATCAAGAAACATTGTTCAGCGTATATGCAAGTCCATTCTACCTGGATAATCCAATGTGCACAACTAAAGAACCTCGCAACGCCCAACGCAAACACGTAATGTGCGGTAAACGGTTCGATGATCTGAAACGGAGACACAAAAAGGAAAGGTGATATATGTTCAAACAAGTGTCGGTTTTAAGAGCAACGAGCGCTTATGGCTTGTTGCCTTACCTGAATGTTCTGCATGAGCCGCAACTGAGGCAGAACCGAAATAGCTTCGAGGTAAACACAGAAAGCCCAGCAAATCCTATTGAATAAAAGATGACTTGTTGTTGGATGAATAAACAACGACAAAACCGCACAAGGTATGACCTGTAAGGAAATAAACTCAGCGCGTTTAAGCGACGGAAAATGGTTCGAAATACATGAAAAGGTTAAAACAAAACACAATGTAGCAATGACAAAGGAACAAAGAGGTTAGATACGAAGACAGACCACATAGTAGATTCCTAAATTGTCTTTGTCGTGCATGTACGTTGACCTTAGTTTAAAACGGATCATGTAAATGATCCAAAGGGTTGTCCCTAACGTAGCTGTATCAAGTAGTGTATGTATGTCGTATTCCATCACAAAACTGCAGTATAATCGAACAGCTAAAAATATAGCTGTTAGTTCCTGTGATTTAAGGGAAAGTCCTGCAAAGAGAAGTGAAATTAAGACGCATGCAAAGGTAGTAGTTGATGTTAAATGAATTATCAACAAAATAAATACACATGTATATATATATATATATATCTCCTTTTTAAGGTATCGGTAGGGATGGTAACGGTGCGGGGAAAGTTTTGCTAAAAACAACATGGATACAATTTTTATACCTCTTGCAAATTAATTTTTATAAAGAAGGTAGTAATTTAGTTATGTCAATTTCAAAAGCGAGCAACCAATTAATTATAATAATTTACTTTTTATTTGTATAATAATAAATTTAACTTTCAACGTTTACGAATTTTGTCACTTTGGTTATGATTTTAAAAAAAAATCAACAAATTTAGCCCTCGTTGGATATCAATAAATTTAGAATAAAGACTAAATTGGCAAAATGTGTAAATGTTAATTGCTAAATTGTTGAATTTTGTAGAATTTGAACCAAATTGACAAAATGTGTAGATATTAATAGCTATTATATCAATCAAAAGTAGGATAAATTGACGGAAAATTTGAACACCGTAATTAATTGTCATTAATTACTCACTTTCAACATGGAGAAGAATCAATTTACTCAATTTCTAAATTGAGAAAGAGTATAGAAACTTTTTTTTATCTTGCAAAACGATTTTATAAAAATTTAAAACCCAATCCAAAAAAAATTCCTACTGTGGTAAACTCCTTGTGTTGTGGTGCTACGAGTTTGATCTAACCATCAACCCGAACTAGAAATTTTTAATTGAAAGCTTACCCACTTGTCTTGAATCAATTTTTGAAAAAAAAAATTACAGTAACAATTATAGTGAGAATTTTAAAAATGAAAACTAAAATTATCTTAGCCATTAGATCAAAATAAATGATTCTAAACTTTAAATTTTGTATTTTTCTCACCTTATTAAAATACAAACAACAACAACTAAATTTTCCTCTCTTTTTTTAGCAAAAAAATCGGAATGGAAAGCAAGATATTAGAGTTATTAAGATTAATCAATTTGAGTTTTAGCTATTTATTTTTCTTGATTGAAAAAATTGGTCAACCAAGAAAAAAATTTCAACAATTTTAGAATAAAATGGTTGATTAATTTCTTCAATCAAGAAAAAAAATACCTAAAACTTAAATTGATTAATATTAATGGCATTAATCTCTTGCTTTCCATTTCAAATTTAAAAAAAAAAAAAGTAAGTAAAGATTATTCAAAAAATTTCATGGTGAAAAAAATAGAAAAATTAAGTGTAATTAAATTTATTTTAAAAAGATAATATAAATTTAAAATTTAAAATTTAGAAGATTTAATGGATAAAATCATTTACTATATTGCGACCAAAATCTACTCCTATGGATCGAAACCTTACGGACTGGGGTTATTCTACAGTAAATGAAATAAACATACTAAATATCTCCACTAATGGATAATATCTGATCCTCGATTACCAACCAAGAAACATACAAACAAGATTAAGGTCAAAGATTCTATTTTTTCTTACCGCAAGAGGCATTTATAGCTACAAAATATCACTGATTATGCATGAACATCAATAAAAAAAACCCAATCTATCCAGTCAAATATGATCAAAGAAGAAAAAGGATGTACCAGCACAAGCTTTCTCTTTGGTAAGCTTGTAAATAAGGACAAAAGTACCCAAAGCATGAACAGCCTCAGCAGCAACAAAAAGATTGTTGTGATCTTCCACCACCATTCTCAAGAACAAAAGAGCTGCCATCCCTGAGATGGTCGCTAAAAACGCTTTCATCTTCGGTGGTTGTCGTCGGATCCATGTGGTGAAGGCGAAGATTGGGTTCTTGGTTGCCTTACCCTTCATTGTCTCACACACGAACTGGTTTTGTTAGTGGATTTTTTGGGAGTAGTTTCAAGTTACAAGAGTGTCAAAAAGGTTAAACAAACTGTTTTAGTGGCGGAAACCGGAGAGGCACGCGGGTTTAGACCTACACTTAATGGAGGGTGGTTGAACTGTTTTTGGTTGTGTTTCGAGACGTTGGCATTAAAGAGGATGAGGTTTTGTTAGCTCACTGTATTTCGGACAAGCCAGCGGACCAATTAAATTCTGTCTGAAAAATGTTTGGCATGTCTTCTAAATTCTATTATTAATTTGTAAAAGAAAATTATAATTCCACCATTTAAGTCAAAACTCTCAAATGTAGCCTTGGATTTGCCCATGGTGTTCTAAATCGGGGGAAGATAGACCAGCTTTCACTTTGAGCCGAATATACAGAAACCGAGGAAGCTATACTTGTAAGCCCAATCCTTCACATAGAAAATAACCCAAGTAAGCCCAAAACGAAGCGTTTCTGGTAGTATACACACTAAACCAAGACAAGATGAGCCTATTTGAATCTTTGTGGGTCTTGTATTATATTGCTAATTAATTACATAAGTATTGTTGTATTCTATTTTTACCAATTATGATTTAGTTTAGAAGGGCTAATTAATTATCAATGAATTAGCATTTTGTGGTTGTCATATCAGCCCCGCCATCTTTTTTATTCTTCTGCTGATAAACATGGTAGAGGCATCCATTTCTCTAGGCCTGAAAATGTGGAATAAAGTGCTTATTGGTGGGTTGAGTGAAATAAAAATAAAATTCCATTTAATTGATTCAATAATTTTAATTATGAAAATTAAATTTAATCATCATTATTGACTTGATCGAATCGATTTAATCCAACAAAGATGATTTATAGAGATTATTCACCTTCCAATATCATCCAAGTGATGGGTGTGTGTGGGGGGGGGGGTGTATAGCAATAAACAAAAAGCTGTTTCACAGATACACAGACCTCCAAATATTAGGAGACCACATAGAATGAAAATAAGACTGGTAAGAGACCATGACCAAAAGCACAACCACCACCATAACCATACCCCAAGGCAAGTCCCAAGTCCTACGTACCAAGTCCCTCTTCGTCCTCACGTAAGGAACCACCAACCTTTCACACTTACTCAAAAACTGAGCGGCGAAAATCAACATGACAGGCAAGAACAGAAGGAACAGCTTCAAGTTAAACACCGTATGGTGGACCTCTCTCTTCAAGTTGATGTAAGAAGAAACCATGAGGAGGACACATATGATGCCGAATATTGAAAGGAGAGGCAAAGGTGGTGCTGAAATGGAGGTTATTGCTTGTTCCGTCCATCCTTTCTTCCAACCAGGTCCTTTGTCCTTGAACAGCCAACCCATCTCTATGTTTCAGGCTTATTTGCCTCATTTATGTATGTATATGCGTGTTATATATAGAGGATTAAAGCATGAAAAAAGTGAGCTTCTTTTGCTTTGGTATAAATTCTAAGGTTTTAGATTCTTTTGCCTTTACCCACCTTTCTTTTCTACTCATTCCCACTATGATACAAAAAGAAAAATCGAGAAATTCATCTGATTAATATTAAGCATTGGTTTCTCCCGAAAAAATCTGAGTAGTTTAATCTATGTTAATTTCGAAAATAAGTAATTAAATATAATTAATCATAATTTTAATGTTTTTTATTATTTATACATATTTTTTATTGGTATAATAATAAATTTAACTCTTAATATTTATGCATTTTATCAATCTGATCCTGATTTAATAATTTTAGCTTGCAACATTTACTTATTTATGTAGAATATATAAACATCAATGACAAAATTTGTTATTATATCAATCAAATTCATGGACAATTGATGCAAAAAATGAACATTGTGATTAATTATCCTGAGTTGTTTAGTTTTGAAATTAACAAAGATTAAATGGCTCAATTTTTTGAGAGGGATCAAATTTGGTCAATATCAAAATTGAGAGAGACTAGAAAGGTGTTTTTACCTTTCTTTTTTTATTTAATTTATAAATAATTTTAATTGTTTATGATGTAAAACTAAATATTTTATATTTAAAATACTAAAAAATTACTTAAAACAATATATAATTAATTATTTTTTAAAATACTATATAAGAGTTATTAGTTATTTTTTATTGACATAAAAAACTAATATTTTAGAAGAATTTAAAAAAAATTAAAATTTACTGAAATAATATACAAAAATTATAAAAAAAATTCAAAATAAGTACTAAATTCAAAACCCAAAATTAATATGAAAATTTTAAATTATCTAAAAAAATCCGATGAAACCGAACCAGATTCAACAAAAACACCACCTTACTTGCGGTCTATGATTAATAGATGTTGAATCCACCGTTTAATTCTACGGTCAAAAAAAAAAAAAAAAAAAAATCGGTTACTTAAATGTTGTGACAAAACTCAAAAGTATAACGATTTAGACAAAATTCAATGACTAATTTAATTACCATTAAAGATTAAAGACTAATTTGGATGTAAAAAAATAGAATTTTATTTAAATAAAATGAAAATGAATTTTTATAATATAGGGTAAATCATATTGATAGTTACCTAATTATCAATATATTTCTTCTTTAGTTACTCAATTGTGAAAAATTATAAAATGACTAACAAATTGTTCAATTATTTTTAATCACCCACCGTTAAATGGTTAATGAAAAGATAATTTGACAACTTTTAATACGACATAATAACAATTGTAGCCCTCAAATTTTGCACATTGTATCAATTTTAACTCTTAATGTTTACACATTACCTAATTTTATCTCTTTTTTACATGAAAAATATAATTTAGTACATAATGTGTAATCGTTAAAGATTCATTTTTTAAAGTTAAACCAAAGTTGGGAATGTTGAGGACTAAAATTATTATTATACCAATTCTAAACCTTCAGCAACCATGTAATTGTATACACATAAAATTGGTGTCAATAACTCACTTCTTTCCACTTCCATGCTTATAATTTAAGTATTACAGTCGATCAAAATTAGATTCCTTCACACCCAAAAACCAAAGCTAAAAAAATTCTCACCAAAAAAGAAAATCTTGCATTGAATAAATCATACTAAAAAAGCATTTACTGGAAACATTTAATACCAAATCAAATATATTCTCTTCTCATTATCAACTTCCCTCTAATTTACAATTTTCCATTCTGTCTACCTTAATGCCGTCATAGAGACCAAAAAGAAGTCATGTTAATGGGCACCCAGCTTTGTACAGCGATTTGAAATTCTTTGCTCTGCAAATTTGCTTCCTTTTAAACCTTGCTTCTGCTGCTGCTCTGCTTTTGTTTACTATGTCTAGATCGACGAATGGTTCCTCTGCTGAAAAGTTGAGGTCTGGGATACTGTTTGATGATGGCAACAATGAGATCATTTGAACCATCTGATCCATCATCAGCGGTTGGTGGTGAACCCTGCTGGGAATTCCTTCTTGTTGATGATGTTGACCAACACTCATTTGGGTTGATTGTATCCCAAGATTCAAGCTTTTATGTGTTTCTGGTGTGAGAAGACTCTGATTTAACTGTTAAAACCCAAAAAGAACATAATTAAAAAAAGTTATGAACTAACACGGCCCCACTTTATCGAAAAAGTAAATCAATTAAAAACCTTTAGTTTCTTGGATTTCAACTCCAAATTCTCAGCTATCTGTCGATCAAGCAATTGCCTCTTAATCTCTATATCCTGTTTGAATTCCCAGTAATCAAAGATTTTCGTAAACTATTGAATCGAAGAACCAAGTAAAAAAGATGAAGATAATGCGGTGACATTCAAGAAAATGAGTTAAAGAAAAAAAAACTCACCTTTTTAAGTAATTCATTGCGATGGGTAAAATCCTCCACCATCTCTAAAAATTGTTCTTTTTTCTGTTTTATTAAGAAAACAAAAACCCAGAACGGACATGTATCAGAAAACACAGCAGACGTGTAAGGACAATGAACTCAAAAAAAAGAAAAAAAAATTCAAGGTGATGATGACCCAAAGCGAAGATAAAACGACGTACCCTTTTGAGACTATTAACCGAAGAAGCTTTTTTCTTGGGAGGCAGAGGCAGAGACTTCTCATCTGCTTCACTGGAACAAAAAGACAGGGGTGTATCAGGGCTTGAAGATAAGACCTTTTCGATGGGTCCCACGACGGTGGAAGAAGGAAGAGGCTGTTTCGACGGCGGCGGAGAAGATGTGCAAACAGATCTCTTCCTCCGGCATCCCCAAGTACAAGAAAAGCGAGGAGGACGTAACATGAGACGGGGAAGCTCCAACATGATATTGGCAACCTCAATATCTTCCATGGCGAAAACACTGTCAAAGCTCTGTTTCATTGTTAACCCCAAAATTCCTCAATTTTCATCTGATACTTAAAAGAACAAGAAAAGGGGGAAAAAACTGAATGAAAGAATTGAAAAACAGAGAGCAAAAGATAGAGAGAGAGAGAGAGAGAGAGAGAGAGAGAGAGAGAGAGAGAGAGATGAAGAGATTGAGTTACTTGGAAAGAGGGTCTCGCTCGCTCTCAGCATATAAAGGACTCGCCATGGGTTATTGACACGTGTCAGACAAGGAAGGGGATTGAGAATGGTTTTAGGGTTTATGGCCTTATTTGATGGGCTTTTATTAAGTCTACTGTTGGTTGACTGATACGCGCGAGTTTAATAGAGGTTTTTAGTTCCTTTGGTTAATTTAGTTAGGAGTATTAGGAGACTTAAGATTAAAAACTAGTCCACGCTCCTTCAATGTGCGTGATTATCAAACGCCCCGTAATTTGGTATGTTTGGATACTGGGTGGGCACATTTTTGTTTCTATGATTTATGACTTATTATTTCCATGCCATTTAATCGCTAAAGGTATTGATTGATTTCCCACAAACCTCATTTGGATGTAAAATTACTTATTTGAATAAAATGAAAAAAATTCAAGAGTTTATTAAAGAAGTGAATTTTTTTTTCTTTTTAACCAAACATGGGGACGATGTTAAAACGAGCCACAAAGAAAAACAAAGTTGTAGAAAGGATCAAATTACACAATGTATAAGTATTGCAGGTTCAATTTTTTAGAATCACGACTAAATTAGTATAATGTATAAATATTAAGGGTTAAAGTTGTTATTATGTCAATTTTAAAAAACTACCACATCAACTTTTCATTAGTAATTTAAAGGTTGGTAATCAGAAAAGAAAAAATCCAAAGGTGAAATGATCATTTTATAGTTGGGTAGCTAAAAGAGAAATTTCCTAATAGTTGGATGATTATCATTGAAATTTACCCTTTAATATATGAATTAAAATTGACTAAAATAAGAAGTCTACCAACTAAACTAATATTTGGAGTGACATTTGGCAGCTTCTATGAATGTCGTGTGATGACAGAGCAACAGTTATTCGTTAATAATAACATAACTAAATTAGGTTAAATTCTGTCCCAGTTTAGTTCATGTGTTTTTTTTAGTCCTTGTTTAATATTATTTAAAATTTAATTTCCATATAAATAATCATCAAACATACTAAACTACGTCTCTCACTTTAAATTATTTTAGTTATATTTTTAAATTATCGATGTTATATTATTAAGTTTATTATGTTATTAAAATCATTAATTTATCTGTTAAATTAAATGCTATATCTCATATGATATAATTCAAAAGGAAAATTTAAAATAAACGTTTCAAAAATAGGTGTTGTAGTAAAAGTCTTAAATTTTGAGATTTTTGAAATTGTTACAGAAATTATTATTATTTTCCTTTTCTCTAGTTTTATTTTATTTTTGGTTTTAGGAGTTATATTGTAATAAATTTTTTTCTTTATATTATTTTATATAAGACATTGTGTATAATTCACGATTAAATAAATAATTTTAATAATAATATTAATAGTTTGAAGATGTAATTAGGATATATTAGAATTTAAGGCAGTGGAATTGACTCTAGAGGTCAATCTATAGTAAACTCAAAAAAGCCCATTAAGTGGCAAAAGGAAATAGGGCCATAAACCCTAAAACCATCATCAACACCCTCTTCATTTATGACACGTGTCATTAACCCAAGGCACTCGCCATGGATTCCTTTTATGTGCGAGAGCGAGAGAGACCCTCTTTCCAAGCAACTCAATCTCTTCATCTCTCTCTCTTTATCTTTTGTTCTCTGTTTTCCAATTCTTTCAATTAAGACCGCCTTTCAATTCAAATCCCCACTTTCTTGCTCTTTTTAAGTAGTAGAGCAAAATTGTGGAACTTGGGGTTAACAATGACACAGAGCTTTGACAGTGTTTTCACCATGGAAGATATTGATGTCGCCGATATCCTGTTGGAGCTTCCCCGTCTCATATTACGCCCTCCTCGCTCTTTTTGTACTTGGGGCTGCCGGAGGAAGAGATCTGTTTCCACATCTTCGCCGCCGCTGCTTCCTTCTTCGGCAGTCGTGGGACCCGTCGAAAATGTCGTATCTTCAAGCCCTGATACACCCCTGTCTTTTTGTCCCAGTGAAGCAGATGAGAAGTCTCTGCCTCTGCCTCCCAAGAAAAAAGCTTCTTCGGTTAATATTCTCGAAAGGGTTCGTTGTTTTATCTTCGTTTATGGTCATCATCACTTTCAATCACTTTTCTTTCTTTTTAGAGTTCATTGTCGTTACACGTGTGCTCTGTTTACTGATCCATCTCCGTTCTGGGTTTTTGTTTTCTTAATAAAAACAGAAAAAAGAACAACTTCTAGAGATGGTGGAAGATTTTACCTATCGCAATGAATTACTCAAAAGGGTGAGTTTTATTTTTTTCTTACTCGTTTTCTTGAATATCACCGCATTATCTTCATCTTTTTAACCTGTTCTTCGATTCAATATTTTACTAAAATCCTTGATTTCTCGGAATTCAAACAGGATATAGAGATTAAAAGGAAATTGCTTGATCAACAACTAGCTGAGAATTTGGAGTTGAAATCCAAGAAACAAAAGGTTTTTAATTAATTTATTTATTTCTGTTTGCTTTCTTTGATGAAGTGGGGTCGTGTTGTTTTTCAAGTTTATCACATTTTTTTTAAAATTATTTTCTTTTCGGTTTTAACAGTTAAATCAGTGTGTTCTCACACCAGAATCAACCCAAATTAGTGTTGGTCAACATCAACAAGGAATTCCCAGCAGGGTTCATCAGCAACCGTTGACGATGGATCAGATGGTTGAAATGATGTCTATGTTGCCATCATCAAAGGGTATCCCAGACCTCAACGTTTCGGCGGAAGAAGCATTCATGGATGTGGACATAGTAAGCAAAAGCAGAGCAGCAGCAGCAGCAGCAGCAAGGTTTAAAAGGAAGCAAATTTGCAGAGCAAAGAATTTGAAAGGTGTTTAGAAAGCTGGGTGCCCTTTAACATGAGTATTGTGTCAGATTTTTATCCTCTTTTTTTACGGCGGCATTAACGTAGGGTGTATGGAAAATTGTAAATTAGAAGGAAGCTGATATGGAGAAGAGAAATTATTTGATTTGGTATTGATATTCTTAATAAATGCTTTTTGAGTATCTTTGAATGATTGATTCAGGTTTACTTGGTGAGCAAGTATTTAGCTTTGGTTTTAGGGTGTCTTTATTTTGCTAAAAAACTTGCACCTGCTCAATTTATGACATAAAATTTGGATATTATGTTCTTCTTGAAGTAGCAATTTGACAAGAATGTAATTAGGTTAGTGGGCGAGATGCTTGTACCACCCAGTCTCTACTTCCCCTTAATTGTAGAGAAAAATAAGGGAAAAAAGTGCGCGAGATTCTTGTACCACCCAGTCTCCAAACGTACCAATAACTACAGGGGTGGGCGTTTCAGAATCACGCACATGGAAAGGGCGTGGACTACTTTCTAAACTTAACTCTCCTAATACTCCTTTAACTAAACTAATTATAGGAACTAAAAACCCATATTAAACTCGCGCGTACAAATCCATCAGATAAATCCATAAACCCTAAAACCGTTCTCAATCCTCTTCATTGTCAGAAACGTGTCAATAACCCATTGCTCTCGCCATGGGTTCCTTTATATGCTGAGGGTGAGCCAGACTCTCTTTCCAACCAACTCAATCTCCCCCTCTATCTTTTGCTCTCTGTTTTTCAAGTCAGTCCCTTTTCTTGTCTTTTAAGTATCAGAGGAAAATTGAGGAATTTTGGGGTTAAAATTGAAACAGAGCTTTGACAGTCGATTCACCATGGAAGATATTGAGGTTGCCAATATCATGTTGGAGCTTCCCCGTCTCATATTACGCCCTCCTCGCTTTTCTTGTACTTGGGGCTGCCGGAAGAAGAGATCCGTTTCCACATCTTTTCCGCCGCCGTCGCAATGAATTGCTTAAAAAGGTGAGTTACATTAATAAGTTGCCATTTTCTTGAATATTTGACCAAAATCTTTGATTACTGTGAATTCAAACAGGATATAGAGATTAAGAGGCAATTGCTTGATCAACAAATAGCTGAGAATTTGGAATTGAAATCGAAGAAACAAAAGGTTTTAAATTTATTTATTTCTGTTTGCTTTTTTGATAAAGTGGGATGGTATTGTTTTTCAACTTTATCACATTTTTTAAATATTTTCCTTTTGGTTTCAACAGTTAAATCAGAATCTTCTCACACCAGTAACAAATAAAAGGTTGGATCTTGGGGTACAATCAGCCCAAGTTAGTATTGGTCAATACCATCATTATCAACAGCAAGGAATTCCCAGCAGGGTTCATCACCAAACGTTGATGATGGATCGGATGGTTGAAATGATCTCAATGTTGCCATCATCAAACGGTATCCCAGACCTCAACGTTGCCGCAGAGGAAGCATTCATCGATCTAGACACAGTAATAAGGAGCAGAGCAGCAGCAGAAGCAAGGTTTAAAAGGAGGCAAATTTGCAGAGCAAAGAATTACAATGCCATTTACAAAGCTGGGTGCTCTTTATCGTGACTTTTGTTATTTTTATCCTTTTTTGCTCTCTGTTTTTATTCACAGAATGGAAAATTGTAAATTAGAGGGAGACTGAGAATATATTTGATTTGGTATTAAATGTTTATAATAAATGCTTTTTCAGTATCTTTGAATGATTGATTCAATAGAAGATTTTGCTTTGGTTTTTGGGTGTGAAAGAATCTAATGTGAGATTCAAGGAACCTAAGATTTGCTATAAAAAATCTACAGCACACGCCATGGTTAACTGCGAGAGTTTCTTGGGTGATTGGAAGTTGAGAAATTTGGTCTAATCCTGGTTTTGATCCTTTAAAATTTTCAAAAACCAATATTATAAGGATGGAAGTGGGTTCTTGACACCCAACAAGCACAAGGTTGCTGACTTTGAGACAGTTTGATGGTCCTCCACCCATGTTTTAAGTAGTAAAACAAAATGGATGGTTGGCAACTTGATTTAGTGTTTTATGTAGAATTTAAGGAAACTAGGAACCACATCTATGGAATTCTTTTTTACTGTGTACCTGTTGGCTGCAATGCACGATAAGAAAGACTACTCCCCACTTCCAAGTAATTTCCTTATGCATCTCAAATAAAATTCATCTTTATACATCATTTCATTTCGAGGTACATATATGTATAGTCATGTAAGTTTTCAACAATAGAAATTGATAAAATTTTTAACAAAAATGACCAATTTTCTTTTTTAAGTTAAGGTAATTTTTTGAATAATAGAGTAAAATACAATCTAACTTATAATATAGGACCTTATATGGTATTTTTATCCCAATTTAGATAATAACACATACATTTAATGTAAATAGTAAATACATTTTATTTTTTTGATAAATTCATTTAAAATTTACAACAAATTACAAGTTGTGGACATCTTAATTGATTTAAGGATGTTAAAATTTGAATCACCTAATAAATGTTTAATCGATCCACTTCGAATGAAAAGGTTTTTCTTTTTTCTTCTTGAATAGTCGAGGCGGGATGGGGCAATTATTTTTGTTTGAAAGGCAAATATTGGAGAAGTTTTTGGCCTCTTCCCGCTCGATATTTTAAAATTTTTATTATACATTAAATGAAAAGTATGTAACACATGTAATGGGTTCATAAAAATTTATATTTGACTTCAATTAAAACTTAAAAATTTTAAATTTATATCTAATTAGGTTATATATTAATCATTTGCCATTAAGCAAGTTTTAATGAAAAAATTTTAAAAAATATTTCAAAGTTAATATTATGAATAAATATCTAACATATATTTACATAAAAAAGTATTAAACAATAAAAATTAAAAAGATGAAAAAAAAAAACAAATTAAAAAAATATATGCTATAGAACATGAATATGCATGATCTTCCTTATCAAGCACCTGATAAGACGTTCTTATTCTATAAACCTATCGAACTCTATTTAGAGTTAGAGACAAAACCCTCTATTGTAGTCCTAATATATGTTTGGATATATTCTCTTTTTCCTAAATAAGAGTATAAATGCATTCTAACACGCTCGAATCCACGTTCTCTCGACATATTTGAATATATTCCTATTATTAATTTAATTGTGTTTTATAATGATGAATTATGATTGTAATTACAATTATGACTCCAGATGCAACTTCCAAAAACAAAAAATATATATTAATTGAAGGTTTAACATATAAATATCTTCTTAAAAAGATATAATATAATAATAATTTTATGCTTCATTTTGTATGGGCATTGGAGTAGGAGTAGCGTAGAACCTCTCAACTCTCTAATTGGGTTTTTAAAGAACGTGAATGAAGGAAAGGATAAAGCTTATCAGTCCAAATAAGAAACCCAATGGGATTCAAGGTTTTTGTGTTTTGGTTAAGTTTCCAGCAAGCGTAGGGAACCCCTTTTCTTGTAATGTATAAACTTTGAGAAGCATAGACAAAGAGCACAATGAGAGAGTAATATTTTGATTCTATGGAAAGGGGAACATAGAGTGGCCCCATGCAAATGATGAGGATCATTCTAGGTATGAGAAGCTCGCCCATTAACTGCGAGCGATGTTTGCACCTCATACTTCCATGACTCTGATGCATATACCTTTTTGTTTCTACTTTTATTTTATTCATCCCGTTCCCTGCTGGCTTTGTTTCCTTATAAGTCTTAAACACTTGGTCTTTTAGATTATAATAAGAAAAAACACTTCTTGAGTTGCCGCAAAACATTAATTTTAAGAAAAAAATTGTTAGTTAAATATGATAGTTATCCACATTCAAATTATCATTAGATTAGCATTTAATATTTTATTTTAATGCATCTAATTAGATTATTATATAAAAAGACCAGTTAGAATTGAAAAATCGAAATTGTCGTTACTTTTAGTTAAAAGATGAAAATCTTCTATCATTCCCTATACTTAAGTATTTTGATTAAATACAACTTCTTAATGTTTTTAACATTTTATAAAAAAAAATTTGATGAAAATATATAATTAATATATTTTAAACTTAGTTAAACAACAATGTCTTTAATCATGGAAGACCTTATTAGCAGAGGTTATTAAGTAAAACCGATAATACTTAAGTTGAATATAGTCTGGAAAGAGCAAACAGCATAATCCTGAACCTGGGAAATACAAAGTTCAACAAAAACACACCAATAGCCACACAATATTACATAAGCATGTAAAAGTCGCAAATATGTAATAATAATTGCCCAAATATTTTAAGACTCGTAGTTCTCTTCCACACCTTCCTCCCCCTCGTACTCGCCCTCTTCCTCGACAGTGGCGTCCTGGTATTGCTGATATTCAGCCACCAAGTCGTTCATGTTACTTTCCGCTTCGGTGAATTCCATCTCATCCATCCCCTCACCTGTATACCAATGCAAAAAGGCCTTGCGACGGAACATTGCCGTGAATTGCTCACTTACCCTCCTAAACATCTCTTGGATCGATGTCGAGTTCCCAACGAATGTCGACGACATCTTCAAACCCTTTGGTGGGATATCACAGACACTGGACTTCACATTGTTGGGAATCCACTCCACGAAGTATGATGAATTCTTGTTTTGGACATTGATCATTTGTTCATCAACTTCTTTGGTGCTCATTTTGCCTCGGAACATAGCTGAGGCTGTCAAGTAACGGCCGTGGCGAGGATCGGCAGCGCACATCATGTTCTTGGCATCCCACATTTGTTGTGTCAGCTCTGGGACGGTGAGGGAAATGTAATGCTGGGAACCACGGGATGTGAGCGGTGCGAATCCAACCATAAAGAAGTGAAGACGTGGGAATGGGATCAGATTTACGGCTAACTTTCGGAGGTCGGAGTTCAGCTGTCCAGGGAACCTCAAGCAGCATGTTACACCACTCATTGTTGCAGAAATCAAATGGTTCAAATCTCCAACTGAAAAATTATTAGTGTTGGTGTTAATTTCAGAATCTAAATTGTTTCACATTATAGTGAAAATGAACAATCTATCACTCACAGCTAGGGGTAGTAAGCTTTAGAGTCCGGAAACAAATATCATAAAGTGCCTCATTGTCAAGAACCATGCATTCATCAGCATTCTCTACCAGCTGATGCACGGAGAGGGTGGCATTGTATGGCTCCACAACTGTGTCGGAGACTTTAGGTGAAGGGAAAACAGAGAATGTCATCATCATCCTATCTGGATATTCCTCTCGAATTTTCGATATTAGGAGAGTTCCCATGCCTGAGCCTGTACCTCCTCCAAGTGAATGGCATACCTGGAAGCCTGGTCAAGAAATAACATAAACAAGTGAGCTTCATTAGCCAATTCAAAATGACAATGGCATATCTATTTTGGGCTCCCTTAAAGTTACTCGATTCAATAATCCACCATCACCATTTTAATGACCTGTAGCTTCTTAATTGGCTGCAAGGGTTTTTTTAACAAATGTACAGGCCAACATTATTACGAAAATAAAGTTTAAACACCTGATTGACTAAAAAATAATTGAAGTATTTAACTCAAACAAAGGACATAGTTCGAAAGTCCGCCTTAAAAATTCACCATTGTCATTGTCTATGACACATTGTTATTACATTATTACAGCAACAACAGAACAAATGATCACAATATTAGTCCATTTCAGTTAGAGCAGGATCCAGAGATATGGTCATTTATTATAATTTAACATGTCGTTGTTATTATAATGTACTTCAAAAAATATGGATAAACAAGATCTGATACTAATGCCAAATTCTACAATGTACTGTGTCATTGTTATTACTATAAAACAGATTAAATATCCACATGGTTGGTGATTTAGATTTTTTAATATATTTTTTTTTTACATTTTTCTTCAAAATTCAGGTATTAAAATGTGAAGAACCCATGATAACAATAATGTAAAGACAATAATTATATGGTGATGAGCTGGTATGGGCCCCCAAGGGTCCAACAAATGCATAGAAAAATTTATCAATTTCCATGAGATCTAACCTTAATGTTAAATTTTACAAAGAAACAAAACAATAGTTAAAAAATATTTGATCCAATAACGGAGAAAACGACATCCAGCTGGTCAATCACAACCAAGATAAAGACACATGTACTCATTTGCCTCCAAATTGGACAAAAAGCAGCTCACGAAAAACAGCTCAGACTCTATACTTATTTTCACAGTGAATTATGATCAATCATAAATTCAAGATATTACTACTCTCTACAATTTCATGGATGGATGAAATAAGATACTTTATCCTCGATATGGCCAACGCCAAAGAAAAAAAAAATCAACAGGAAAGCAGATATATATCGTTATCATGAAATGAAAGTTATATCGTAATACAGCTGAGTAGTATGATGAAATAATTGCCTGCTAGTTTGGTTTTAATTAAACAAGAAACAAAAATAATAATCATCTATTAAATTATTAATCTTCTACTTCAACGACAACATTAATGATCAATAATCTGCTAAATTCGAATATTTATTTACTTATTCATCCATTGCTGTATCTGTATTCCGTATATTGATTTTTGCCCGAGGATATCAAATTCTAAACAGAAACGTAGAAAAATAAACATTGATGTGAAGAAAAAATAAGTAGAGTAGGTGTGTTGGAATGGATGAGGAAAATACTATGACCAGAATCACTTGAACCAAAATAAACGCGGAAATTTAGCTAAATGAAAGTATCTAAGAGAAAAATGAAAAAAGGCAGAGGAATAGCATGTAGTATATAGTAGTATATACCTTGCAAGCAATCACAATTCTCAGCCTCTTTACGAACAACATCGAGAACAGAATCAATCAACTCAGCTCCTTCAGTATAATGACCTTTAGCCCAGTTGTTACCGGCACCGGATTGTCCAAACACGAAATTATCGGGCCTAAAGATCTGTCCATAGGGACCGGATCTGATACTATCCATAGTACCAGGTTCAAGATCCATGAGAACAGCACGAGGAACGTACCTTCCACCAGAAGCCTCATTGTAATACACATTGATCCGTTCCAACTGTAGATCAGAGGACGACGATTCATCTCCAGTGTAACTTCCGGTGGGATCGACGCCGTGCTCGTCGCAAATCACTTCCCAAAACTTGGAACCGATTTGGTTCCCGCATTGGCCACCTTGAACGTGAAGGATTTCTCTCATGGTTTGGATTGTGAGAGGAATGCAAGGGGATATGTGGAGGGGAAGGGAATGGGAAGGGAAAATGGTAATAATTATAGAGCGGGACGGGTGGATATATATTTTTGATGGGATTGTGTCTGTTTGTATTTTGGCTGTCGTGTGATACACGAGGGAAAGTGGAGGGTGTGGGTTCGTTTAATGTTTAAAACGGAAAGGGAGTTTGTTGGGTGAAAAACGGTAAGGGCGCGCCATTTTAAGATTTTTGGGTTTTAATTAGAAGTTAGAACGTATCTTTCGGAATTTCCATTGTGATTCTCTTATTACCTTTCCCTTCTCCCGTGTGTTAGACAATTAAGGTGTGGTTGTTAATGTATTTATGTATTTATTAGAGTGAGTTCAATAATTAATTTTTTTACGTTTTGTAAGTTTAATGATTATTTTGTAATTTTTTAAAATTAAATAATCAAAAAGTAAATGAATTATGTTTGGGTTCGTATTTTTGTATAATTATTTTTTTGTGTTGGTTGAGAAAATGATGTCGTCATGGTCCATTTCAATTAAATGAATATGCTCACAAATAACATTTTTAGAGTTTTACTATTATAAATATAATATATTTATAAGTAAACGAATAACATAGAACTAAATTAACAGAAAGCACAACAAACGAAAAAAATTAAACTAAATTGAAAAGATACATAACTAAAGACTCATATTCAAAGACCTAAGTTTATGAACTTATAATCCAACATATACATCAACATTTAAAAATATATTCATTTATTTAACTCGGGAAACAAAATATAAACAACAAAAAAATCAAAATATTCATCGAAATTTTATTACAACTCTATTGGTAATTGGTTCTGACTCATCTGAACCGGGGATTGCTTGGTTGGCCCAATACTAATGGGTCATAGTTAGGCCGCTGGACTTGGATGAAATCAAATTCTAGGATTTTTTTGCAAGGGTTAATTTATAAAGCATTTTCCCAGTGGTAAATGCAAGAAGGAAAACTCAACGTGTTCCTCGAATGCTTAACAATAACAATGATACATATTATCAAGCGTTTAATTATGCATAAAATGAAAATTAATTAATTCTTTATCGTGTGAATAGTTAAAAATTATCAATTATAATTAATTTTAAAATATGTTACAAAAATAAAATTTCTACTAAACATAGCATTAGTTTTAAACTTATATTACGGATAACATATTTTATTTGATCAAAATTATCACATAAATTATTCATAAGGTTCATAAAAGCAATTAAAGTATCCTCTATGCCCGTTTTACTGTTTACGAAGACTAATCTTTTCAAAATTTGTTACTATCATTTGCAAAGATTAAAAAATTAAAAAAATAATATTAGATACAAACTAGTATAAAAAACTATAAGCAAAGAAATAAAAATAAACTTAATTCTCAATGTAATACTATTGTTAAGAAGGAATCGACTCTTTTATTGGGAGAAGTCTTTGAAGTATTGTTCTTGGAGTAACTGATCTGAACTTCGAACAACGGTTTTATTGTACCCAGAATGACTATGTTTGATTTTAATCCTAAGATTGTCTTTTGACTCTGAAGAGAGTCCAAAGTGGTTCATGGAATTTATCAAGAATGCCTAGGATCCACCAAGAAAATGTTTTATCATTTTGGCCTTGGTGGGATTTGAACTAAATCTCTTTAAGAACACTACCACTTGGCGAATGGTAAACTCTAGGCGCTTTCAATAATATTTCAGAAACTCTTTTAGGCTCTCCTCAGAGTCGAGAAATAAAATTTAGAGTGAAAATTGAGTGTATCTAAGTCAACTATTTATTTACAAAAAAAATTGAATAAGAAAATCGATTCCATCAACAACTATAGACTATAAACTATATATATTTCTTTTTCCTATTTATCACTCAAAGGAGAGGCTTATAATTTAATAGTCCTATAATGTGCTGTTTCATGGGAGCCACATGAAGGGATGGCTGCTAAATCAGGTAGTTGTCCAGTGTTATATAGAAACTTGAACAACACATATTGATTTTATCTTACACTAATTTTTATGGAACTTGGAATATTTCCGTCCCTACGCATTTAATGGGTCGTCGAGGCCATTGACTGATTACATGCACTACATACAACCACTATTTTCTATTATTTAATATATATGATTCCATTCAAACATGGACCAACGTAACCGAGTCCAGTTACGAACATGAGATACCGTGCATTATGAGACTCATAATTCAACTTTTTCTCTGCGTCCATTTCGGGTTTTTGTTAAACATATAGCTCGAAGAATAATATTTTGTGTATAGTCGATTTATGAATCTAATGTATCATAAATAAATAATAGCATAATACTTTATTATGCACTATTAGCATAATTGACTTTCTATAATATTGTTAAATGAAACTAGAAAACCAGTTGAACGGGACATGAAGGAGAAAGACTTTTTCAAATATAGGAAGACTTTTTCTCTAAAAGTATATAGGAAGGAGAGAGACACTAAAAAGAACCCAGTAAACACGTTGCCAAATTAGCATTGAATGCTTCCGTACCAAAATTTTCAAACCAGTAATAGAGAACTGCCAAATCAAACAATCCTGCGTTGTATTTCTGTATAATAAGGTTGCTAAGAATTGGTGTTGGAGGCATCAAAGCACTTCTAAAATTCCAGTAAAATTTTTTATTGGCCTTGAAAGTATAGCAATGGCGAATGCCAAATCTTGTTGCACCATCATACATTCAACTATGCTTCTGCTTTTCGGGTTGCTAGTGGCTACCTTCAAAACCACAGGTGCCGAAGTGGGTGTTTGTTATGGAATGATGGCAAAAAACTTGCCACCCGAAGCTGAAGTTATCGCCCTTTTCCAACAAAAAGGCATCCAACGAATGCGGCTCTACGCTCCCAATCACGCTGCTCTACAAGCCCTTGGAGGTACCAACATCAAGCTGCTGTTAGATGTTCCAAATCCGAGCCTTGAGTACGTTGCTGCTAGTCAAGCCAATGCTAATCAATGGGTTCAAGACAACATCAAGAAATACAGCACCGTTAGTTTTCGATACATCGCTGTCGGAAATGAAGTAAAGCCTTCGGATTCGTTTGCTCAGTTCCTTTTCCCGGCGATGCAAAATATTCATAATGCAATTTCCGGAGCTGGCCTAGGGCACCAGATCAAAGTTTCTACAGCTACCTTTTTTGCTGCTCTTCAAGAGTCTTACCCTCCATCCAACGGCAATTTACATCCTGAATATCAGCAACTTCTTGGTCAAGTCATAACTTTCTTGAGGGACAGTCAAGCTCCATTACTTGTTAACACATATCCCTACTTTAGCCACATTGGAGACCCCGAACATGTTCCTCTTGACTATGCTCTCTTTACAGCTCCGTCTGTTGTAGTGACCGATGGTTCGTTGCAGTACCAGAACCTTTTCGACGCGATGCTGGACTCGTTTTACTCCGCCTTAGAGAAGGCCGGTGGGGGATCGTTGGACATTGTTGTGTCGGAAACCGGTTGGCCATCGGATGGTGGAGACACCACGAGTGTCGATAATGCAATGACTTATAACAGGAAATTGGTTCAACATGTGAATCAGGGCCAGGGGACTCCTAAGAAACCCGGAAAAGCAATAGAAGCTTACTTGTTTGCCATGTTCGATGAGAATGAAAAAGAACCGGCATATGAGAAACATTGGGGGTTCTTTTTCCCAAATAAACAGGAGAAATACTCAATTAGTTTCCATTAAACTGGTACAGCAATTTCTCTCAGTCCCGGGTATTGATTTGTAAACCATTGTCATCGCCTCTAAAGAAGACAGCCTAGAGGCAAATAAATGTAATTTGTACATTGTAATTTTATAAAATTGGTTCCCGTTTGCGATTTTTTTTCAAGCGAAATAAAACAGTTTCCACTATTATATTCACGAACTCATCGAGCGATGTTCTATAAAAGATTTCGTTTTGGTAGGAAAGGAACAAATATTATTGAACTACTAGATTAAAGTTCAATACATGACATGCTGGTAGCTACTTCCCATATGGGCTAAAGTATCTGCACATCTGTTCTTTCCGTGAAAAATTTGAAGATAATAGTAAGTTAGAATTTGAAGAGACTTTCATAAAATGAATTACAGACGTAGCATCAACATCAATCTCACGGTTTTCTATATTAAGTTCTTGAGGTAATACTAGGTCATCTCTCAGTACCCAAAGTTCAGCTTCTACACTAATTGCATTAGGGATGTGACAAAAAGAGCCAATCACTCAATGACCCTAACGATCATGGATAATCATACCTACTTTATTCAGATTGCCTATAAATGAACCACTGGAATTCAATTTGACCCATCCCGACGGAGGAGGTTTTCATGCAACTGGAACAATGTCAAGAAGATTGAAATTCTTTGTACGCGGTGAGATTACAAAAAATTTCACCAACACCAAGGATTAACGGTTGCAAGAAACCCCTTAAAGGTCTAGTCTTTGAAAAGACTAAAGCATCACGACACAACCAAATTTCACATAAGGCGAAAGTAAAAACAATGAACTAAGGAATTGAACGATGTTGGACCCACTTTTTTGAGGTGACATTACCTTGCATCCATTCCTCCCCATTACTGGGTTGAAGAGGCCTAAACCAACAGTGAAAATAAATAGAATTCTACAATTGCTGGACAATATACATTCCCGAAACAGATGGATAATGGATTCTTATTCATTAGAGCAAAAAGGACAAAGATCTATTTAGTTCATATCACGACAGATCATAAAGGTTTAGGTGGGAAGAGCTTTCCACCCACATTTCCAAAGGAAAAACTTTAATGTTGGAGGAAGTTGAGCTTTCCCAATCAAATTCTAGAGATTTAAATTGCTACAAGAGGGGGTGCCAAGAGAGGGAGCATTGCGTGCTAGGATGAAGGAGTAGTACTTGAAGGGTAAAGGATCTAGATTTCGAAGGACCCCAGCAAACAAAATCCTAGCCAAGCCAGGAGACGATACAAGAATGCTTAAGAACGCATCAATCACATACTTTGGAAGTTGGTAAGAAATTGAATGATGCCCACTAAAAGACCAACTATTGTGGACTTGTTCAAGAGACCGAACTCCTTTAAAAATGTTAGAGGGCCTTGTACTAGCTGGCGGAGAGAGTTTCTTCCGAACCAATTGTCACTCCAACATTTCACAGAACTGTCGTCTTTAATAACCCCTCTTATCCCTGACTCAAGAATATGACTAATCTTCCTCAAAGAAGACCAAATCAAGGATGTATTCTTTAACAGATGCAGTTGTCTACTATTACCGGGGATGGATTGGTTGCATCAAAGAATCGTTAGAACTAGCTTTTATACCAAACTAGGCTATGTCCCATGCTCCTAGAAAAAGGCCATGAATTCTATATTGGCTTTGTACTGAAATTGGTCGTGGGATACAAGTCTTTCACACTACTGTTAAACTATACGAGGTGCTTTTTGTAGACAGAATCGTGAGACAAATGAGTCAAGTATTACATGAAAAATTAAGATTATACACAAATCATAATATTTTTTAGAGCAAGTTGAATTTAATAAATTATGATTTTATTTTTTGGAGGTAGAAATTTTGGTTTTATTAGACTTTTGGATTTCGGTCCCTACACATTTAATGGGTCGTCGAAGCCAGTTTTCTAACATTTAAAAAAACTCTTGCATTCAAACATGGCTCGATGAGTGGCCGAAAAGAAACCATGTAATTGCAAGAGTCTAAAAAGTTTAGTTACGAAAATGAGATAACGAGGGACTCAAGACTTTTCTATGAAGTAAAGAAAGGGGCAGCGCGCTAGTAAACAAATTTCTGCACCATAATTTTCCATGAAGTAACCGAGACCTGCCAACGCAGACAATCCTGAGCTGTAATTTCTGTATAAAAGGGTGCTGAGAATTGGTGTTAGAGGCATCACAGCTGTTCCTAAAATCCAGAATAGTAAAATCTTTTATTAGCCAATGGCCAATGCCATCATGCATTCAACTATGCTTCTTCTTCTTTGTGGGTTGCTAATGGCTATCTTCAAAACCACAGGTCTCTCTTTCATTCTTTACACTCTCTCTTGTGTTTCTTTATGAATTATATGTTTCTATATACAGACCCAAAGCCAGAAAATATTTTTGTTTTGAGGGGGCAAAATTCAATTTTATCATTCAATAATTCCTTTAGGTACAAAGCATCTCCAACATTTTTCATATGTCCATTTTTTACTAATACTTGTTTGTAATTATTATGCGGTTTATAGGTATAAATCTAAGAGAAAAAATTGTATAAAACTGTGATTTCACATTATCATTATCTCTTTCAAATAGGAGAATGACAAATCAGATTTTGCCTCTTAATTTTCAACTTTTTCATCCTGACAAAATTCAAATCCAACTAATTAAAAATGCTAAAAATAGGGAGAAAATATCGAATTTATCATTCTCCTATTGTAAAGAGATAAGGATGATGTGGAGTCATAGTTTAATACAATCCTTTTTCATAAATCTATATTATTTCAATGAATCAAGTTATATATCATACATCATATATATATATATAAATAAAGAGCTATAACTTTTTTAAAATTAGCATGGTTCATCAATCCTTTGCATTTGGTTTGTTATCAAATAATAGAGTAAAAAATTTAAGATTAAAATATGTTTGAAATATTTGTAATATTTATAACTTTAAAATTTAGTTTTTGTATATTTATTTTTGGGAATTTAGTTCTTCTATTATTCAAATCTAAAATTTTAGGCCTAATTGGTAGCTCGTTTGAATTTTTTTTTTTAAACGATATCAAATTTTTTATTAAATTAAATGACAAATGATTGTGTTGGTAGAAATTATTTAAATCAAATTATGATTATGGTCTCATTACTATATTTAAATTTCGAATTTAGTATCGATATTTTAATTTGACATAATTTGATTCTTGTATTCTTATAATATCATTAGTTGGTCCAAACAATTAACACCCTTAATTATTTCAATTAACATGCTGAGGTCCATTCTTTTTCTTAGAAATACTCATTCCAACTTTCATTCTAAATTTTTTTTGTGTTAGAAAAGTGTTTTAAAAAAAAAAAAACTCATGTTAGCATTTTAACTAGAACAATTAAAGATGTTCTTAATTTGGACTTACTAATGTCATCGTAAAAGTAGATGACCAAATTATTTTAAATTAAAATGTAAATATTAAATCTAAAATATGAATATAGTTAAAACTATAATTTGACTATTATTTTATATGTGTATATATAATTATTTTTTAAAAAATATATTTTTAACATAAAAAATTTATCTCGAAATAGTTGAGGATGATAATTATTTACGCTAACTAATGTTACTATAAAAGTAGATAATTAAATTATGTCAAACTAAAATATAAAATTTAAATCTCAAATGATATCATATTGAATCGATTAGAATTAAAAATTTACCATTATCAAATTAAACTCCTAACCCTAAACTATAAGTCGACTGAACCACAAGTTTGAGTTGAAGTGTTGATTTAAAAACAGTCTTGGTTTGGATGCTTAAATAAATAAATAAAAACCCTAAACCAGAAGCCATTAAAAGGGTAAGACGATTTTAAAATTATGGCATTGTGGAATTAATGTGATGCAGGTGCTGAAGTTGGTGTTTGTTATGGAATGAAGGCAAATAACTTGCCACCACCAGCAGAAGTTATCGCCCTTTTCCAACAAAAGGGCATCAAACGAACGCGGCTCTATGATCCGAACCAAGATGCTCTGCAAGCCCTCGGTGGTACCAACATTGAGCTGCTGTTAGATGTTCCGAGTGCAAACCTTGAATCCGTTGCTGCTAGTCAAGCCAATGCTGATCAATGGGTTGAAGACAACATCAAGAAATACAACACTGTTAATTTCCGATACATCGCTGTCGGGAATGAAGTAAAGCCTACAGATTCATTTGCTCAATCCCTTTTGCCGGCAATGCAGAACATTCGTAAAGCAATAGTTAATGCAGGCCTAGGGGATCAGATCAAAGTTTCCACCGCTACGTTTTTCGCTGCTATTGATAAATCATCTTTCCCTCCATCGAAGGGCAGTTTAGATCCTGAATATCAGAAACTTCTTGGCCCAGTCATAACTTTCTTGAGGGACAATCAAGCTCCATTGCTTGTTAACATATATCCCTACTTTAGCCACATCGGAGACTCCAATGTTCCTCTTGACTATGCTCTCTTTACGGCACCGTCTGCTGTTGTGCAGGATGGTTCGTTGCAGTACCAGTACCTTTTCGACGCGATGCTGGACACCTTTTACTCTGCCCTGGAGAAAGCCGGTGGGGGATCACTGGACATTGTTGTTTCGGAAACTGGTTGGCCATCAGACGGTGGACAGGCCACGAGTGTCGATAACGCAATGACTTACAACACGAAATTGGTTCAACATGTGAACCAGGGTAAGGGGACTCCGAAGAAACCCGAAAAAACTATAGTAGCTTACCTGTTTGCGATGTTTGATGAGAATGAAAAAGAACCGGCATATGAGAAACATTGGGGGTTGTTTTTCCCAAATAAACAGGAGAAATACTCCATTAGTTTCAATTAAAACCGTTAAAGCCATTTCACTCAGTCTCGGGTATACTAAAGTTTACCATTGTCATAGCCTCTAAAGAAGGCAGCACAGGCCATATATAGAGGCAAATAAACGTGGATGTCTACTGTAATTTTATATAATTGGATGCGTTCTGCTCACTTCTAAGTTAAATAAAATGGTTTCGGCTATTATCCCACTACTTTCTAAGTAAAAATGTAATCTGACATTATTTTTTTTCGTAAATTTTATATTTTTAAAAAATATATATTTATAATCACTATTATAATTAAGAGTGAACAGACTAATTCAACTCATTCATACATAATTTGTGTGTAGAAAAGACTTTGGTATTGATATATAGTAATTTTAGTAAACTTAAGGATTTCTGCTAAAGACTGATATAATAAAACTATGCCCTACAGCTACGTGCGGCAAGAAATTCTCATCTTAAAGAAAATATCTTCCATTCAAACATGGACGTACCGACCTAATTACAAGACTCTAATAAAATGCCATTATTTGACTTGTGACTCAAGATTTTCAACTCATATTATTAATTACAAGTATAATAATAAATTTAAATTTTTTATTTAAATTTAATCATTAATTTTTTTAAAAAATTATCAAATTGTTATGTTTCAAAATTTAACATTTTAATTTATATTTCTATTAAAAAAATCAATTCGACTCTTTTTAAATTTAACTATTTTCAAAAGATTAAAAGTTAAATTTAATTAAAAAATAAAGATTAAATTAATAAAATATGTAAATATTAAGAGTTAAATTTGACATTATTTTTAATGACACTAGAAAATGATTAACTAAAAACGAAATTTGAGTAGAGAATGAGTTATATTAAAGTCTTCCATTGATATTAATTTCGTATTCATTATATATAAATAAATAAGAAAAGGAGATGATGAACCAAAGACTTTTCAGTGAAGTAAACGAGTGGGCAGGGCACTCAAAAACTGCCAATAAACAAATGACAAAGTTAGGCTTGAATTAATGGTGGTAAGAGTTTTAATTCATGTACCATAATTTTCATAGGAATACTAGACCTGCCAAAGCAGGCCATCCTGGGCTGTAATTTCTGTATAAAAAGGGCGGTGAGAGTTGGTGTTAGAGGCATCACAGCACTTCCAGATTAGTAAAATCTTTTATTAGCCAATGGTCAATGCCATCATGCATTCAACTATGCTTCTTCTGCTTTCTGGGTTGCTGTTGGCTATCTTCAAAACCGCAGGTCTCCCTTTCATTCTTTACACTCTTTATGTTTCTTAGTGAATCATTTATACAGACCCATAACTAGATATTATTTTTGGAGGTAAAATAAAATTATGAATTTTGGGAGAATATTTCGTTTTTTAAAAACATCAATATCTGTCATATGTGTTTTCTTTTTGGCGTATCTGAGATATTTTCTATATTCTTCCTTTTTCGGTATTTGTAATTGTTGGAGTTCTCCCTTCTATATCCGACTTATGGTTTACAAAGACTAATATTTTTGTTGTAATTATTTCTTTTAACAATGCAACCTGAATTCAAATAGGGCGAAGTTAGAAATGTTTTGAGGGCGGAATTAAGTTATATTTTTTTTATAAGAATAAAAATATAATTTCATCATTTTAATAATTTATATCTTTATAATTTTTTAAAAATTAAATTAAAAATTTTATAATTTCGAAGGGTTTTATTGTAGAGCATGGATTCATGTATATATGTCAACCATAATCAAATTTTCATTTATATAATTACATCAAATTAAAATTTATATATAATTTTAAAATTTATGAAATTAAATTAATTTGGTAAAACTTTTAAAAATCACTAATCACAAGACAACAAGACAAATATTTTTATGAATTTTAAAAATTGAAAGTCTATTTTTTTTATATCTCACGCATCATTGGTAGGAGTAAATCGTTATGCCCTAAACTACTAGCATATACTTTCTAAACTCCTAACAGATACTTTCTATAATCGATATTGTGAGTATGGAGTGAACCACGAGTAAAGTGATAAAAGATTTATGTTAAAATATTCTATTGAACTCAGTTTTGAGTTTTTAGAGTCCAATCCGAAAACCTATTCAAAGTGTAAAATGTTTGATTTTAAAATTAAGGCATTGTGGAACTAATGTCATGCAGATGCCCAAGTTGGTGTTTGTTATGGAATGATGGGAAATAACTTGCCACCAGCAGCCGAAGTAATCGATCTTTACAGAAGAAAAGGCATCCAACAATCGCGACTCTACGCTCCCAACGAAGCTGCCCTACGAGCTCTCGGAGGTACCAACATCAAGCTACTATTAGATGTTTCGAATCCGAGACTCGAATACCTTGCAGCTAGTCAAGCCAATGCTGATCGATGGGTTCAAAATAACGTCAGGCGATACAGCACCGTTAATTTTCGATACATCGCTGTCGGGAACGAAGTAAAGCCATGGGATCCATTTGCTCGGTTCCTTTTCCCAGCAATGCAGAACGTTCATAATGCAATAGTTAAAGCAGGCTTAGGGAACCAAATCAAAGTTTCTACGGCTACGTTTTTCGGTGCTATGGAGGTATCTTTCCCTCCGTCGCAAGGCAAACTTCGTGGCGATTACCAACAACTTCTCGGTCCAGTCATAAACTTCTTGAGGAACATCAGAGCTCCATTACTTGTTAATGTATATCCCTACTTTAGCCACATGGAAAATCCAAGAGATGTTCGTCTAGACAATGCTCTCTTTACGGCACCGTCCGTCGTTGTGACAGATGGTCCATATCGGTACCAGAACCTTTTCGATGCGATGTTGGATGCATTTTACGCTGCCTTGGAGAGGGCTGGTGGGGGAAGTTTGGACATTGTTGTTTCGGAAAGTGGGTGGCCGTCGGCCGGTGGAACGGCTACGAGTGTTAATAATGCGAGGACTTACAATACGAATTTGGTTCGACATGTGAATCAGCGCAGGGGGACTCCGAGGAAACCTGGAAAAGCAATAGAAGTTTACTTGTTTGCGATGTTTGATGAGAATAATAAAGAACCGGAATATGAGAAACATTGGGGGCTGTTTTTCCCAAACAAACAGGAGAAATACCCAATTAGTTTCAATTAAAAGGGGTAAGGCCATTTTCTTATGAAAGCCAAGGTAGAGGCAAATAAATGTGGTCTCTGGTTATTGTAATTCCAGAGCTCAGCTCTTTGCGAATGAAATAAAATGGGTTTCTCTATTATAGTTATAGAAATAAGGATGATAATTCAAGTGTCACATTGCATATTTTTATACCAAATTAAACATTCTATTTTTTCTTTATAAACTTTATATTTTAAAAATATATATTTACAAATACTATTATAATTGATTGATTCATAATTTATGTGTGTAAAAAAGACTTTTGGTATTAATATACTGAAGGATTTCCGTCCGACTTATTTAATGAGTCTTCGAAGACAAAGACTGATATAATAAAAATATGCCCTACAGCTACATGCGACAAGTATTTCTTATGTCTTCCATTCAAACATGGACCAACGTAATCACAAGGCTCTAATAAGTCTACTTACCAATCACTTATTTTTCTCTCTGCATCCATCACGGAGTAATATTATTAAGTACAAGTATAACAATAAATAAGAAATGGAGAAGATGACCCAAAGACTTTTCTGTGAAGTATAGGAGGGGGCAGGGCACTCGCAAACTGCCAGTAAACAAATTGCAGAGTTAGTCTTGAATTAATGGTGGTAAGAGTTTTAATTTATGTACCCTAATTTTCCAGGAAGTAACCACAGACAATAAATTTTGTATAAAAGGGTGGTGAGAGTTGGGGTTAGAGGCATCGCAGCACTTCCAGAATAGTAAAATCTTTTATTAGCCAATGGCGAATGCCATCATGCATTCAACTATGCTTCTTCTTCTTTGTGGGTTGCTAATGGCTATCTTCGAAACCACAGGTCTCTCTTTCATTCTTTACACTCTCTTTTGCGTTTCTTTATGAATTATTTATACCTCTATATACAGACGTAAAACTAAAAATTATTTTTGGGATAAAATAAAATTATAAATTTTTTAGAGTATTTTATTTTTAAAAAATTAACATGTATTTTGTCTTTTTTTGTTTGTATTTCAGATTGCTTAATTCCTCATTTCTATATTTGTTTTATTGTCTATATATTAATAATGTCGTCTCAAATATTTGAATTCAAATTGGGTGATGCTATATTTTTTTAGCAGAATTAAATTATTTTTTACGAGTTAAAATATAATTTCATCATTTTAATTTCATCATGAGATAAATTTTAAAGTTATAGAAAAATCTTATTTTGATTTAATATAATTTTTACAAATTACTAATTAATATAGCATCATTTTATGTTTATATATTGCATGTAGAAATTATTATATTTATCGAATATAAAAATTATTTAATGTATTTATTTCTTGAATTGTATATAATTGAATCAAAATAAAAGTTTCATGTATATGTTTGAATTATAATCAAAGTTTCATGTGTATAATAGAATCAAATCAAAGTTTATATATAATTTTAAATTATATGAAATTAGATTAATTTAGTGAAAATAATCACTAATCATGAGACAACAAAGCAAATATTTTTATGAATTTGATCTGACTAAGAAATGAATCACGAATGAAGTAATAAAACTCTTACATTGAAATCCTCAGTTTTGAATTTCATCTCTAAATAATCCAATTCCCGAAGCTATTCAAAGGGTAAAACATTTGATTTTAAAATTAAGGCATTGTGGAATTAATATCATGCAGATGCCCAAGTTGGTGTATGTTATGGAATGATGGGAAACAACTTGCCACCAGCAGCCGAAGTAATCGACATTAACAGAAGTAAAGGCATCCAACAAATGCGACTCTACGCTCCCGACGAAACTGCCCTACGAGCCCTCGGAGGTACCAACATCAAGCTGCTATTAGATGTTTCGAATCCGAGACTCGAATACCTTGCAGCTAGTCAAGCCAATGCTGATCGATGGGTTCAAGATAACGTCAGGCGATACAGCACCGTTAATTTTTGATACATAGCTGTCGGGAACGAAGTAAAGCCACAGGATCCATTTGCTCGGTTCCTTTTCCCAGCAATGCAGAACGTTCATAATGCAATAGTTAAAGCAGGCTTAGGGAACCAAATCAAAGTTTCTACGGCTACGTTTTTCGGTGCTATGGAAGTATCTTTCCCTCCGTCGCAAGGCAAACTTCGTGGCGATTACCAACAACTTCTCGGTCCAGTCATAACCTTCTTGAGGAACAACAGAGCTCCATTACTTGTTAACGTATATCCCTACATTAGCCACATAGAAAATCCAGGAGATGTCCATCTAGACTATGCTCTCTTTACGGCACCGTCTGTCGTTGTAACAGATGGTCCATATCAGTACCAGAACCTTTTCGAGGCGATGTTGGATGCATTGTACGCTGCCTTGGAGAGGGTTGGTGGGGGAAGTTTGGACATTGTTGTTTCAGAAAGTGGGTGGCCGTCGGCCGGTGGAACGGATACAAGTGTTAATAATGCGAGGACTTATAATACGAATTTGGTTCGACATGTGAATCAGCGCAAGGGGACTCCGAGGAAACCTGGAAAAGCAATAGAAGTTTACTTGTTTGCGATGTTTGATGAGAATAATAAAGAACCGGCATATGAGAAACATTGGGGGCTGTTTTTCCCAAGCAAACAGGAGAAATACCCAATTAGTTTCAATTAAAAGGGGTAACGCCATTTTTGAAGAAAGCCAAGGTAATTAGTGTAATTCCATAGCTCAGCTCTTTGCAAGTGAAATAAAATGGGTTTCTCTATTACATTTATAAAAGATAAAAGCCTTTCTACTTATCCAGATTACAAGTATTCCTATGACTAAGATAGGAACATACTTTACACTTTAAGGGATGCTTTTCTATATAAAATCAAGCATTTCCTTTGGAGTACACATGTAAGTAACTATATATTGAATCAATCAAGCATTTTACTTATTAGTATTGGTATGAAAAATTACAAGTTTAATATTTAATTTTTTATCACACCCTAATCCTCAATTAAGTTTCCTATTAGCAGTAAACTTGCATGCTATCCATAAGACAGATGTTGAAATCGCCATATCATAATATGCATTAACAAGTCTGCACAAAGGCTTTATTTTTCTTCCATTTTACACATTAAGAAACATACACCATCCCTAAATGCACCATTTTCGTTATATTATATCAAAATACAGAACTAGTAAAGTTGTATTGAATTGGTTATGCCTACTACACTCAACTGAAATGCTGAAACCAAACTTCAATTGATGTGGCCATATCTTTTACCTATTCAAAATAGTTGTTTATTATGTACGGTTGAATTTGTTACATAATGACTTGTGTTTTTTAAGGTCAATTTATGGTTTCTAGTCCTTCTACTATGTTTAAATTTTAAATTTAGCTTTTATACCATAGTTTAGCATGGGATTAATACATTATCTTCTACCTCTGTTTAGTTTTAATGTTCAATTTGGTACTTAAATTTTTTTGTCCTAATTTGGCTTCAATATTCACTATAGTACCCAAGTTTTATTAATTTCATACTTGAGTTTTTATTGTCCCTAATAAATACTTAAGTTTAGCTTCAATGTTCAATTTTGATACCAAAGCTTTTTTGTCTCGATTAAGTACTTGTGTTTTTGTATTGGAACACACTTGTCAAACATTCATTAGGCTGTATTGGAATACACTTGTCAAACATTCATTAGGCCACATGATGTCATTTGGTTAGGTACCAAATTAAATATTCAAACCAACTCAAGTACCTAATGTTATATTAACCTTTTAACACGATTCAATCTCTCTACTTCTATAATGTCAACAATTAATCGAAATAGTGAACATCATTAACTATTCTGATTAAAATGTTGATACAATTTTTTTTAAAACACCTATTCCAATTCATTATGTTTGCATGAGTGTTGGAAAGAGTATTTTTAGGGAAACCCACTTCAACATTTTGACAAAAAAAAATAGTGACTTTTTAATGAAATTATAAATATAGACCAATTAAACTATGTTAACTTAAAATACATTGACTAAATACCTATTTTAAGCATATACTAGAAGGACCAAAATCATAATTTGACCATAATCCTACCAACTCCTTACTTATCCTCTGTTTATTACATTCCTAGTACTTCCAACTGCTCCATTTTCAATTATAATGGTCCTTACGGTCTTCATTATCTATATAAACCATCGTATAGCATCAAAATCCATAACAGCTTAATCTTTTTTTCATTTTTTTTCACAATGATGGAAATATTCAAAACCCCAAATCCCTGTCTCCTTTTATGTCTTGTGGTACTCTGTTTCACAATCCCAATCGCATTAACCAAGGCAGAAGCAACTACAACCACCCTCCCTGAAAACGAAGGGAACAATGCTGAACCTGTGCGCAACAATGCTCCATTTGCTAAACCTGTTGGGGACAACGGGAAACAATCCCAATTGGGTTATCAACAGCAAAAAGACCCAAACTATCCACAACAAGGCATTAACCAGCCACTGTCGTCAGGGTTGAACCAGCCGTATTCGGCTACGAACCAGCCTTACTCTGCCGGGTTTAATCAGCCGTTTTCTAGTATCAGTCAGCCATTTGGGGGCACCAACCAAAGGGGCTCAATGGAAAACGTTGCCTTTGATAATGGGGTTAAAAAGGAGAAGACTGGGATTCCAAGTGTTGCCCTGGTTTGTCTATTTACGTTGATGGTTTGCTTTGGGTTTTAGTAACCCATTGCTGAGTCATGAACTACGAATCAAATAGTTAAGCAGACGTTCATGCTATGTAATCTACGTACTCGCTTATTTGTAATCCCTAGTTTTATCTAATGAAAAGCTTATGTTAATGAAAATTTTAAACTCGATTTTTGGGTGTTTTCCTTCAAGATTGGGATCAGGTGGTGACAAGGGGAGTGCCCAAGTGTCGTAACCAGGCGTTGGGGCGGACACTCTTCCCGCATGCCTTGCGAGTGATGACCACTCATCATATCCCGTTAACTGCCTGAAGGATCATGATTTTTCTCGTCGACGCGTATCTAATTTATATACAAAACGTCAGCTCCTTGCTTGTCTCGCTAGACGGTGTGGGATTTAGAGGAAAGTTTTAAGCTAGCTTAGGCTTTTATGTTTTTAAAAGTTTTTACCGCGTAAATTAAGAGATATTTTTTATTTTTATTTTAACCCAAAAAAATGGTACTAATAAAATTAAAAATATGACTCCTAATAAATTTATGCGCAATAATAATAATATATTAGTCCAATTTAATAATAAGATATATGTAATTTTATCTACTTATATTTATATTTTTTATGATCGAAAAAATATTTATATTAATATTTAGTAATAAATATTAGTAATTTAGTTAAATATTTATTAAGTTAAAATGTATGAGAAATTATCTCTAATGAATATAATTTTCAAGTTATTTAAATTATATTAGTAAAACAGCATATAATTATATTCTAAAAAATAAATAAATATGTCCTAAAATTAAAATACAAATATTATTGTATTAAAATAACTTTTTCAACTTGAATTATGTAGGGGTGTGTTTGGAAATATTTTTAAATTCGCGATAATTTTAATTTTCAAAATTTAGGAAAAACAAAATAAGGTAAATGCTCAATTTTTACTAAATATTATAATGATTTAAGTTTATTTTTATCTGAATAATATTAAGATACCATTTAATGTATATACTTAGTTGCAATTGTTTTTGGAATAGAGAGCAACTTTCATTAAACCAAAAGAATTGGATATCAAAAGATACGGAGAAGAATACCAACTAACTCGGTGGCTCACCCCATACACTCAATCTTAAGACCTTTCTACCCATTGCTCGTTACAATCCCTTAACAAGATATCCGAGTTACATTCAAGACATGTATCCTGACATGACATGTTTTTAATATACTATTTAATATTTATACTTGATTGCAATTATTAAATTTTATTTTTATTAAATTAATATTTAGATATTACCTTATATTAATTTACTAAATCAAACTAAAAATGTTACCAAATTTATCACTAAAAATTATAAATTCTATAAAAGAAATCAAATTTTAAACACTAATTAGAATATTAGAATAAAAAAATTTTAAAACTGAAAACGACTTAAAATATTTTTACAAAATTTAGGAGAACCGAAGTCCTAAGCTATCAACCCCTAAATTCCCTTTTGCCCATCATGATATATCAAATATTAATTCTTTATTTTAATTACTCATAATTATTAATATAAATTTTATTTTATTCATTACTAATTAAATAAAAATATGGGTAATGGTATCATTTTATCTCCATCTCAATAAACGTAAACCTATCTATTATGAAATAAAATATTCAATAATACGATTATTAATTAAATAAAATTATAAGTGATTTATACAACATATTTTAATTTTGACATAATTTGATACCTCAATTTTTGTAATGTCATTACTTAGTTTAAATAATTTATTTTAATTAAAATAATGTGAATTTTTAAAAATTATTAGTACCTTTAAAATTCTTTATTAAATTCAGTTCAGTAACACTATTATTTTTTCTTATGTGGATATCGAGTTTTTTTTTAAAGCTATTCCAACACCAAACAATTCTAACAGTGCTAATAAATGGACCTAAACTTTTAAATTTAAAAAAAATAAAAAGACTAAATTTTTAAAAATAAAAAATATACACTCCAATTAAACCTAGGTGAAACCATATTAGTTTATAACAAAAATATGGGTATTGGGCTCATTTCATTAGGCCGGCCTGGGTCGTCTCGGTTTTCAGGCACTTAGCAAATCCACAATATTCTGGGCTAAAAGACTGAAATTCCTATGGTTGGGTTCATTATAGTCTTCTACAAATTACTGGGCCTGAGTTTTAGTTAAAATCTACACATTTTTGGGCTTTACTCAGCGACAGTCGTTTCCCAATGCTGTAAACTGCAATCAGACAAATAACAGAGATCTGTGTGCTTATACTCCATCATTTAATTGCCATTTTAAAATGTTGAATTTAAACACATTAGGCAAATGCATCAATAAAATGGTTAAAGTTTTCCTATTTTCACATTGTTGGAATAATAGCAATACCATGATGACATCTCATTTGGGTGCGTAGTAATATGAATTTCTTCATTTCAACAAATCCCATGCAGTTTAAGAATCTTATTGGTCACATTAATAACCTTGTTTCATGCTTCTACACA
This sequence comes from Gossypium longicalyx, assembly GCA_025698465.1. NCBI lineage: Eukaryota > Viridiplantae > Streptophyta > Magnoliopsida > Malvales > Malvaceae > Gossypium > Gossypium longicalyx. The sequence goes on along the minus strand of CM047000.1, from coordinate 130,913 downwards.
TGAAACTCTTTTGAATATTTTGTAATTTTGTTTCAACATAGTCGGCGAATAACTTTTTTTTTTTTTTTGGTTATAAAATTCACATGTATTAATATGGTAAGGATGAATCTATCATAACCTCGTGTTAGTCCACGCGTGAACCAGCTGTTTCGGTATCAAATAACGAAAATGATGGGTGCTTTTGTATTACACACACTTATACTTGTGGTCTAAAATCTAAATATTTAGTGAGTGATTTATGGTATATAACTAACATCGAATAACACTTACAAAAAAAAAAGCATTTTGCTGTTCAAATGTGAGTGGTCTTAAAGTTTAAGCCATTAGGGTTTTCAACCAAATAGCAAGAGGTGTATCATTTGGATTCTACCACTGTAACTATCATTTAATTTTAAGTATGTTTCACTTGTGCTGCAACATTATGAGTTTGGTCACTTCAAGCTTGGGTTATTTCAAGTTACTCATTCAATTATTCAGGTCATTTCGGATTTGAATTAAATTTGAATTTTTGTGATTAAGGTGAGTTAAATCAAAATTTGATTGCTTCAAATTGATTTCTGAACTTAATAATCTACCTTTTATCAATTGAGTGGCTTGATATAGTTTTCAATCAAGTTAATTTGGGTATTGATAAACTTGAGTTTTAATATTTTCAAATTATTTTGATTTATGTTAATATTTGATTTGGGTTGTTCCAGATTTAGATTGTTTTTAGTTCGAGTTGTTCAGGGTTTTGATGGTTTGAAATTAAGGTTTGAGGTTTTATAAATCGAGTTATTTAAGATTATTTCTTTCAGTTATTTTAAGTTCGAATAATTTCAATTCTATATTTATTTCAAGTTTAAATCAATTTAGAGAAAAATAAATTTAGATTCAGCTTATATCAATTCAAAGAGAAGGACAATTTCCTGCCTCACAAAATGCTAGTTATACAAAATCTTGTCACATGTTAACTGTGGACAAATAGATAGTCGGAGCTCTAGAATGAAACTAAATACGAAATCTAAAAAGACTTTAAATTAAAATAACTGACTTTAAACAGCTTGGTGTTGAACGGTCTTAGGCTGAGTGTAATCCTATAGCAATCCCCGTAAGCGAGAACGACCCACTGCCAATAACATTAAAAAACACACACACACAATAAGTTCGGGGCCACCATGATCCCTGTATCGGTCTTCCAAGCTGTAGTGCTAAGGCTGCCAACTGCAAAATTTAACATAAAAATCTACATAAAACTTGTTTACCATCTTTCACCATACATATATTTTTTTAATTAAGGTAAATGGTGGTAGCTATATGTTAGTTCTATCCTTAAAAAGTAGTTGTTTTCAGGTGAGACCAATTTTGCTTTATGAGAAACTGACCAGGAGTCAATGGTCCGTTCAACTATTAAATAGGTTTATTTATTTCCTTCCTTTTTTGAACTATACATACTATGGTTATTTCTAGGATGGGGGTAATGGATTAGATTAATATAATTTAAGGAACCACTCAATTTAAAAAAAAATGAGTAAAAAACAAGGCAGGGATTTTATGTTTATTGAGAAAAGTGGGAAAACAAAAAACGTGCATTCAAGGATAAAGCTAACCAAAGAAGACTCTTTTATCACTTTCTTGCTTACTTGCTACAACTATACTAAAATGTCATTTTAGTGGAGGGACCAAGGTGAGCCAGCCGTACTTGACTCGGTTTGCTGCATCATCATCAATACATAAAACATGATAACTTGATATTATATTATATACTTTTTCTCATTCTTTGTATTATTGAATTGATTTTATGTTAATTTTTATTGTGTGATATTATGAAGAATATCATTTAATGATCTTTATTATGGATCACTTGTATAATCTACTAACACAAGTTGCAGTCTTGCACTTGCAAGAATTACAAAAAAAAAAGGTCAAATTTTATACAATGACTCTAATTCATGGTCACGGGACATGCAACATGCATAACCTATGAAAACTTTTTTTTTTTTTGGGGGGGGGGGAGGGGGGAAGAAAGTGAGGTTGGCATAATAAATGGCAAGTATAAATATGGATATAAATAGAAGGTACCCCAATGATCAGGAATGCCGATTGCCATCTTTATTACAGGTGGTTAAAATTCCATTAATAAGGTTGCAGATTTCATTGAGTTGATTAGTTAACAAATTTATGACTGACCAATTGGATGTGGTACCCTTTCACCTTAGTTTTTACTTCTTCTAGCTAATCTCATTCCCACCATAAATAAGAAATTGTTCACACCATCTAATGCATTTATTCATCCAATGCAACTAGAGAGTCTAATTTTCTTTAAAAGGCGGCTAATATGATAAAATAATGAAAATCCATTGGATCTCACTTACAAACATCCCATCCCATCTCATCGCATGAAATCATTAATTACGATGGATGTCTCCTATTAGGGAAAGCATTAATCCAATAAAATGAAATCTACGGCCGATTATAATTATTTTAAACGACGCGACGCTAGCTCACCAAAATTTTGACCGCACCCTCATGTTTCTTGCAAATTGCACCACATTGCGCAATCTTTCTTGCCAGCAAGAATCGGTCCTAATATCTTTTATTAATTTAATTAATTAAAAATAAAATAATCATTTGATATTATTATTTGATTAATAATTAATAATATCATGAATAAATCTTAACATTTTTAATATATAATTTAGTACAATTATATACGTACAACTTTTAATTGTGGTACCAACATATAGTTAGAAGATGTAATAGTAGTTTTTACTAAACATTTGGACTAAATTTAAATATTGGAGTCATGATTATTAAGAGGACTTAATCGAAATACTATCTCCCTCTCAAACAAAATTAGGCTCAAATCGTAAAATAAACAAGGGCATCATAGTTATATATATACATTCTAATTGTGATTTAAATTTATACATTAAACTTTCTTTTAATTTAATTGTACACAATAAAATAAATATATTAGTTTATTTTTATATTAAATAAATATAATTAATTATTATTTATATATACTATATATGAAATAAAATAATGTTATATCCACAATAATATTAATTTGTAAAATTTAAATAATATATAAAAATTTCATATATCATACTTTTAAATAAAATAATTTTTTATTTTAATTTGAAAGAGGCTTTAATTTTTAATTTTATTTCTATTTATCCTCAAATTTTCACATTAAAAAAAGGGCAAGAAAGATATTTTTAATTGAAAACCGACGCCACTCATCTCAAAATCCGGTATGGGAGACACACTACCAGTAGACCCACATATTCATTCGTCCTGTCTGACTCTATCTACCGTTGAATTTTTTTATTTCAAGCCCAATTTCCCTCTCTATAGACTATAAATACCGTTCTCTATCTACCATTGCATAATCTCAAACACTCTCCCAACCCCCATTTCTAAAGAAGAAGAAGAGGCAGAAGCAGAAGCAGTTTTGCCCATTCTCCAACTTCCTCTTCTTCTTGCGAATTTTTAAGCTTTAATGGCCCAATCTACATTTGTTGCTGCTATCTGTGTTCTTATTCTTTCACATTCGTTCATATCAGTAGTGAAAGCCACAACCTTTACAATAGTAAACGAATGCAATTATGTCGTATGGCCAGGGATTCTATCAAACGCAGGTGTTCCAACGCTTCCCACCACTGGTTTCGCTCTCCAAAGCGGCGAAACCAAAGCCATTACTGCACCGGCATCATGGGGTGGTCGGTTCTGGGGTAGAACCCATTGCTCCGAGGATTCCACCGGGAAATTTTCCTGCCTTACCGGTGATTGTGGCTCCGGGAAGGTGGAATGTTCTGGAAACGGCGCTGCTCCGCCGGCGAGTTTAGCTGAGTTCACATTGGACGGTGCTGGCGGCCTTGATTTTTTCGACGTGAGTTTGGTCGACGGTTACAACATCCCTATGTTGGTTGTTCCACAGGGTGGCACGGGACAAAACTGTACCAACACCGGCTGCGTGGTTGACCTTAATGGCTCTTGCCCTTCCGAGCTAAAGGTGATGAGCACCGACGGCACAGATGGCGTCGCTTGCAAGAGTGCTTGCGAAGCCTTTGGCGACCCTCAGTACTGTTGCAGCGGCGCGTATGGTACACCCGATACTTGCAAACCGTCTTCGTACTCGGAGGTGTTTAAGACAGCTTGCCCACGCGCATACAGCTATGCCTATGATGATAAAACCAGTACCTTCACATGCGCCAACGCTGATTATACAATTACTTTCTGTCCTTCGCCAAACACTAGGTAAATTTGCTCCACAACCCCTCTAACTTTCATTTTGTAACATGTAAGGTCAAAGGGATAAAGCAAAATTTAGTCCCTAAACTTGACAACTTTTCCCAATTTTAGTCCATGTGATTGCGGTACTCTACTACTACATCATCACATAAAAAATCATATAATTTTAGGTGGTTGCGGGGATCAAAATTAATGATAATTGTTAAAGTTCAGATATTAATATAAATAAAAAAGAAGTTTAGGGACAGGAAAAAATTATCAAGTTTAGGGATAACTTATCCCAACGTGAAAGGGTAATTTTGTCAAGGGTGGTCTATTACTTACGGCGCAGCTTTTTCACGTTTGGTCTGCAAAAAAGACGAATCTAATTTGCTATCTTATGTCGGCTCTGCCACAGCTACCCGTTGAGTTACAGTAATTGGTTCTTTTTTATGGATCAATGTATTGAGAGAGTGCACGCTCATCGAAGTAATTATTGTACTGTCGATAACGGGCAGTTTATGGCAATAAAATAAATGCTTAACAATCTCTAGAAAAGACGTTATGTTCTGTTGTGGACCATACTTTACTGGCACGTTACGTTATTTTATTGTCGTTTTCGGAGTCCTTTTTTTTTTTTTTGTTTTAACGGTTAATTTTGGTACGTAAAATTTGCAGCCAAAAATCATCGCAAGAGCAGCAACAAAACACGGAAACGACAACACCACCTCTTATCAACACCACGATGGTGTATGAAGGTGCATTGGACCAAAGTGTAGCATCACCGTCCATCTTCACCCACGTGTTCGTAAACGTGGGCATCATTATGGCAATTTGGTGGTCGTGGAAACTCTTCTAACTTCCTTCACTAACGTCTTCTGTAAGGGGCCTTAAGCCGGCCCGGCCGGGGTCGGGCATTAGACTTACGAAAGTACTTTAGCATACAAGCATAATATATAGAGATATAGAGTAAAGCCCCAGGCTAACTTTGTCCCTTTCAAGCATAGGCATTGTTACAGTGTTAGGTGTAAGAGATTCTTTTTTAGGTTTAGTATTTATTGTAGGAGGGGAATGGGATTCATCTAATTGTTGGTTTCAGGAACTTATCAATAATAATATTTATTACCAGCTTTTGGCTTTATCTATTTTATATCTTGAATTTATTTGAGAGGAAAATGAAATTATTTGAGATTAAACTCAAACTCTTACACCAATAACATGATGTTGTGGTTATTTGAGCTCGTTTTATCATTAAAAAATGCTCTTTAATTAAGTGATGGATTATTTTATTTTATTTACGTCGGTATAGGATGCTGCTATACATTACTATTTTATATAGAGAGCTGAATTTTGTAAATTGTGATCGAAATTGTCAAGGCTATTGCACGACACAAGTTGATATAATTGGGTTGCTCTTTCTTGAGGGAAAAAAAATGGTGGTGGTTGGTGGTGGCGGGTAGAGCCGAGGAGTGTTGGTTCAAACTTCAAATATAAACGGGACTTTCAGAAATTTATGTTTAAGCCATATGGTACAACAAAATTTTCAATTACATCCAAATACGTGTTAGAGGCTTATAACTTTTTTTTATATAGATATTTAATGACTAATTTGAAAATGATCGAAACATTGGAAACTCTATTTGAAACCTTCTATTTTCTTCTAACCCTTTTAAATTATTGTATACGGTTTATAACATCGTTGTGTGAACCGTCATCAACCTTTAAATCTCACTTAATGTAAAAAAATAAACTCTAGTTGAATATTATACATCAAGCATCAATTTATTTCTTTCCGTCCAAGCAATAAACCATAAGCAGATTGCATTCACATTTAATTCAACCAACTCGTGATTGAGTAGGTTGATGAGTGCCAGTCTTAATTTTTTAAGTCCAATTTTAAGGTGGAATGTCCCTTCATTCGCGTATATAATTGCAATATTGAGACAAGCCAACCTTCTTCCACACCATTTTCTCTTCATAAATTAATGACCACCTCATTGATTTTTATTTTTTTTTAATTTTAAATATTATCTCAGAATTTCAATCATAAAAGCAACAATATAATGCGAAACCCTTTTCAATTTTAACAAGCAATCCCGTTTTTATTAGACCAAAATATAATATTTATAAATTATTAATCTCGAGTGAGAAAAGCAAAATTAGCGAGCCGCCAAGCCATTCCAAGAGCAAAGGGTAGTCAACCGAGTATGAATTATTTACCGAGGGAGGCTGCCATTTCTAATATTTATAAATTATTGATCTCGAGTGGGATTTTAGTTCTTTATTATTATATGCACGTTTCAAACAGACAAAAAAAAAGTGGCCTAATTTTATAACTAGTTGAAATTACGTTCCACTCTTATAAATAAATTTTTGGATTAATTCCATCATATGTCCGTGTGAGCTAGGGTTTAGATTTTAAAATATGTGGATCAAATAATAAAATATGCATAAATTGTTGATAAAGCGCTAAGCTAAAATTTTTTTTATGATAAATAAACATGTATTTATAATTTGATTAAAATATTTTTTATATATGCTAATTGACGCTTAATGCTTAAAAAGCTAGATTAATAGAGAGATATGGTTAATATAATATTGATATTTAGTTTGAGGATTTAATTAGAAAATTCTAAAGTTGAAATTAATGAAAATGGGTGGTGTGGCGACATACAACATGTTGGTGGTCAAAGGGAACCCTATGTTTTGCGTTGAAGATGAGAGAAAACAATGCATCGATCCTTTGTTTTGTTTTGTTTTGTCAAACTCAAGATTCTGATGTTTTTCTTATGGATAAGGTTACTTTTAGACTTCGAATTAAAAGCGTCGGCCTTTTTTTGACTAAGCAAGGCGGCTATACTGTTAGAAATGGCTAAATTATCGACCATTGCAATTTGGCAGGTTAATTTCTTTGGTCTGGAAACTGGACTGGGTTATCACATCATTCTATGCCGGCCCAAATTCAACCAAATTCTCTACATTTTATTGTATTTTGGAGTCACACATAAAATATATTTTTACTTATAGGGTTTACGTTTAGAATAAATGTGAAACCAATCCTAATTAATTAACTTATATAGAATACAATAGTAACTCATTTCGACTAGTAATGAGCCATTCGTGCCTATTCTTCACTATGAATTTTATCTTTTAACTAAGCTATAATCTCTCGAAGAATTAATACATATTTTTCTTTATCATTAAATTTTTATATGTCTATTTTATAATTGACGAGGATTAATTTTTCGGGATTTATGACAATTTTTTTAATAATGTCATTTAAAGAGTTTGGATATTAATTATCTTATTTTTTGGAATTTAAAGAATTATATTAGATTTTTATCCTATATTCATTCGATAAATAAAAAGTAAAAAATTTCAAAAACAGGATTCGAATGGTATTATATATATATATATCATGTAAGTTGTGCTTGTTAATTTTTATTATTTGATGTCATGTCGAAATAAAGTTGAAGTTAGCACTTTTAGGTACTTAATCTGTCTAGGCATCTAGTCAGCTTCTTCTTTATAGAGTGACTGAAGACCATGCATCTAAGTAAGAGTTTTTTGAGCAAAGGCCCCCTAAAATCAAAGGCATCCACATCATATTGATGTCCCTTCAAATATCCTCTTCAACTACCCTTAAAAAGAAATCTTTACTAAACTCAAAGGCTATGTAGCCGAAAACTGTTTAGGTTCCTTTAATCTGCTATTTTCTCGTCCTATATATAGAACATGACATACCATCAACACGGTGGCATGGACCCATTAACCCCATGCGATCCAAGGTATTTTATTTGAACATAATGTAAAATTGAGAAATAAAGGGGGCAAAAAATATATATATATATATATATATGTCTCTGCTTTAGAAGGTCTTCAAAAGCTTATACAAGAATTATCCAAATGGGGTACTTTACACAACGGATAACATGTCAAAAGGACAAGTCCCGGAGATGTTGAAAACATGAAAAGACTATCATGCTATGAGAGTTGAGACTTCAACAGTAATTTCTTTGACCGCAGAAGTTTAGCTAATTAAGGAAGTAAACTAAATTGAATTATGTTATGGAAGTTTCTGCTGGTTTATATGGCGCACGTGTAAATAAGTTTGGGTGCAGAAACTTTTGAACATGCAACGTAGACATCTCACTATTGCATGTTTCTTTTTTACGTTTATACTTATAAAAGATGATGATAATGATCTTAGTTATAAATATTAAATTTCCATTCTTTTTTATGTTAAACCCTTTTTTTCATGCTTATCGCGAAGCTGACCCAACAATAGGTTAATATGCATACATTTACATGACCCAAAGAGCCCAATATATTAACAAAGGACGGATGCCTGTAAATTAGAAGCCGTACAACAGACAAGGCCTGTCCAGTTGTTACTAAACTTACCATGTTTGTACCAGATCATTAGTAGAAGAACAATGAGAGTAAAAGTCTAGGATCTTATATGAAAAAAAGAAAGTATAATCTGAGGTATGATGCTAGGTTTTCATTCACTCTTATTGTACTCATTTTCATTGTACTCAATCCTTTTTCATCCTTACATCTTTATTTCATCGTTATTTAGATTCTTCATTAACTTAAGCATTGGAGAATATCAACTCTGTGAGAGAAATTTAATTAAATGTAACAATAATAGGTTCTTTTTCTTTTTTTTTTTTTTTTTTTCTCTTTAATCAAATGTTGGGATAAGCTACGGAGCTACGACTATTAATTCATGATTAATGCTGAGAATGAAAAGACAGTGAGCAAAAGTGAAATGGTATTGAGTATGTTAGCAGGCGAGCCACAAAGGCTACAAGGCATGCAGCGGCAATGCTTGAGACGCGGAATTGGATCGAAATAATTACGAGCCAAATGATGATCACATATGAGGTCCCACGGTCAAACGGCTGCCACCGGTAACACCTACACCTTGACGCGGATCATCCTCTCTTTTGCTAATCAATAAACAGAATGGGTTCCAACTTTTTCTTTTCTCTGCCTTGTAATATATAGCATGCTTCATTTATAGATTGCGGTAACCCAAATCATGGTCCTAATTCCATATCATATCATCTTTCATTTCCATTTACAATTCTAAGAGTGATGGCGTTTTAAGTGTAATTTTAAAAATGACTACCAAAGTAGTTTGGCATCCATGACACCATTTTTTCCATTGGTTTTTGCAAGATTTGACCCACTTTGTTTAACAAATTAATTGTTATTCCTAGTGTGAATTTATATAAATAGATGAATCCATCAGTTTCTGTACAGGAATCTGATTCCTTTGAAAATGAATGCTATCAATTAGAGCTTTACCCAAAACTGATAGCAACATATCCACCATATTCATAATTAAGGCTTCAAAGCTTATCCACATTTTAATTTACCTTTTATATATATGTCCGACTAATTATAAATGGGTATAAAATACAGTAAATAACAGAACCGAAAATAATTGAATAGTACAGGAAAGAATAGGGACAGAACATGAGGGGTTAGGTGAATAAGTTGAAGCAGATGATGTTTTGGGCAGTTTCATTAAACAGATATAGCTTAATGAATTATATAAAATATATGGTTGGCACTAAATCTTAATCAAGGACTAATATGTCATGGAAATTATGGAAGATGATATGAGCTTAAATAATATAAAATTAAAAGAAATATTAACTAAATGGAATTTGAGGCTTCTTCTTAAAAATATATATAAGCTTCCTCTAAAAGATAGTTCATTTTATTTTTATTATTTTATTTTATTTTCAATTTAATTACCTTAAATAAATTGATTATTCAAACTAGTCACTACCATTATAATAATCAGTTTTCTATTAATAAATTGCTGACATGATAATTTTGTTAACTTTTAACTAAAACTTGAAAATAACTCTATAATTAACCCAAAACACCTTCTTCTTCTTTTTCTCGTTCTCTTCTAATAATATCAGGAAAAATATCTGGAAAAAGTAAACATATATATAACTCTCCGGCCCTCACCCACCGGATGCCCAAAGCTCAAGTCAGAGCTTATCCTCTGACAGACACACCTTTCTGAACGGCGGTACAATGATGGGTGAAGGTCCAGGCGAGCGTAACGTATTATGGAACTATTAAACATAAAAAATTTGGAGCAGTTGCCAACATTTTCATTCCAAAATCCTGCTATAACAAAACCACTTGTAGTATAGTAATTGATATAAATTAGGTGTTGAAGGCCCATAATGGAACATCACAGGACACATGTCTAGCTTTTGGAACTCCAAGGAAATGACGCATAAATGCATTAAACATAATTATTCCAGATTAAAGCAGCAGAATGGTTTGTTTTTTTCATTTTGGTAGTTCCTTATGCTGTCGCTTGGACAAGGGATATGCATGATTAGCATGTCGATACATATGTGTGAACTTATTACATTTATATCCACAAGCCAATAAATGGCCTAAAAAGATGACGGAAAATACCTTGGCCCAATCACTGCTGCTGGAATTTGGAAAGATTAACCTAAAATTCAGAATTAGACTGTTTTTTTATTTTTATTTAATTTATAATTAATTTTTATGGTTTTTATATTTAAAATAACATTTATTTTTCAAAATATACAATATAGAAGTTATTGATTGCATTTTATTACTTGAATATTTTTTTTATTAATGAAAAAAATTTAAAATAGATGTGGAAAAATCAAAATAATAAAAAGATGGAACTCCACCCTATCCCCAAGACCCAAAATGCTTAAATCACAATAAATAATAGAAAGCATTTCATTTTATTAACAGAAAAAACGACATTTGGGTTGGTGTAGTAAAATTACGTTGTCTTTTTTCTTGCTTGTAAATTACCAACTACCAAGTAGATTTTGCTCCAACCTTTGGGATAAACAAACAAATTAAATCATTTCTTTTGACTCCTGTTTATCATCACTCTTCCACCCCTTAAACTAACCTTTTTCTTCTTCTACATGTTCATCATCACTCCACCAATGCTTCCTTCTTTTTCTTCCTAAAATTTCAAATATATTTACTTCATTTACCTGCGAAATTTCATTGCACATATGGATCTGTTCTTCTCCACTTGTTTATTTAGTCTTCTCTCCATGTTACAAGGTAATATTTTACTTTTCAGACTTGATTTATATTTTGTACATTAACATAACATTGCCTGCCATTTTTGCAGGTATTTCGGGGACTACATTTACAGTAGTGAATAAATGTGATCATACAGTTTGGCCTGGCATTCTCGGCAACTCGCAGCTAGATACCACCGGGTTCGAGTTACTAACAGGCGGGTCACGATCCATCCAGGCACCGCCTAGTTGGTCTGGTAGATTTTGGGGCAGAACCGGATGTATATTGGACCAGAATACGGGTCAACTCACCTGCCAAACTGCTGACTGTGGCTCCACCCAAATGGAATGCAATGGCAAAGGCGCGACCCCACCGGTCACCTTAGCTGAGTTCACGATCGGGTCGGGTACCCAGGATTTCTACGACGTTAGCTTAGTGGATGGATATAATTTGCCGATGTTGGTGGAGCCGAGCAGTGGGTCAGGTACGTGCTTGTCGACGGGTTGTGTTAATGATTTGAACCGGCAGTGCCCGGATAAGTTAAGGGTTCAGTCGGGTCAGGCTTGTAAAAGTGCCTGTGAGGCTTTTGGGAAGCCTGAGTATTGCTGCAGCGGCGCGTATGCTTCACCCGACACGTGCAAGCCGTCTTCTTATTCGGAGATGTTTAAAGCCGCTTGTCCGAAATCGTATAGCTATGCATACGATGATGCTACGAGTACGTTTACGTGTACAGCTGCTGATTATACGATTACATTCTGTCCTTCATCCACAAGGTAAGCATTAAGGATAGAATTATTAATAATATTCCAATATTTTAATTCACAATACATCTCTAAACTATAAGCTAAATTCTAAATTAGTCCATAATTTTTAAAAAATTTCAATTGAATCTACGGTTTCAAACAATTAGGTCTATTTGTTAACTTAACCGTCAATTTTGATGGTAAATGTTAATGTTAGCTTAGATTTAACATGATATATGTTTAAATATATCAAGCTGAAACTGGCATTTCTAATCATATGGCTAAACTATCAGAAAGATCCAAATTTGAATGATATTTTAGTTGAAGGATTCAATTGGAACATTTTGAAGTTTAAGACTAATTTAAAATTTTGCCCATAATTTGAAGACATCTAATAGAATGAACCAAAGATTGATATATTAGTGTCTAGAAAAAAAAATGGGTTAACTCAATTATTTAGGACTTGTATTTAGCAATAACTCACACACATTGGGGTTTGAACAAGGCAACTGTTCCAGATTAGATTTGTCCAAGTTAACTCCTAAACTTGATAATTATTCTTACATCGAGACCTAAACTTTAATGTTTTCAAGGAAATATCATAAAGTAACTTGGATAAAAGAAATTTAGAACTTAGAAAAAGAAAATTTAGACTCCAATGTGGCAACAATCATGAAATTCAGGGCCTAACTTGCTACTTATATGAAAAAAAAGAAGCTAAAATGAAACAGTTTGGTTCCACTTTGTATCAAAATAGAATCTCTTTTTAAACCATTGCTGTAGTTTCTAAAAGGTTACACAATTATCTCGCTTCAACATTAACATTTTTGGTGTTGTAATTTCTATTTGTACAGTAAAAAATCAGCAAGCAATACAGCCCCAGCAGCAGCAACAACAACAGGGACGACAAGCCCCATATATGGATCAATTACAGGGTCAGGAGTGGTCCCAGCAGACGTCAATATTAGCTCATGGTTTCCTTATTTTCTTACAGGACAGTCTTCCAGGACTGTTTCTTCCTCAGTTTCCCACAACACACTGTTGGCGTCAGCCATTTCCTTTCTTTTCCTCTCATCTCTTGATTTTAGTCATAACTTTCTCCAAACGTAAAAGCGTAATGTGGAAATTAATTTGCTTAATGAACATTATACTACTACTGTTGAACTCCAATTTCTTTTTCCAGAGACCATGTGTATAGGAAGCAAAAGGGTTAATTCCATCAAACTCTCTGACCTATCGCATTTAAATTGATTACAAGATTTTAAAATGTTTTAATTAAGCCATAAGGCATTATTATCATATCATTATGTCTTTTCATTAGTTTAGCCATTAATTTAGACACTAAATGATAATTCGAATCTAAAGTACAATATTTTTAAAATATATAAATTAAATTGTAAACACGTGTGCATATATGATTGGATTTGACCTATTAAAAAATGTAAATTTTAAAAGGATTATTAATTTTTGACAAGTCATATCCAATCAATCTAGTAGGTACACATATTCTTACAATTTAATTCATATGCTTTAAATATACTTCGTGTTAGATTCGAGCTGATATCTAACACCCAAACTAATTACTTGACTAATAAATAAATATAATTATTACAATATGAATACTCCAAGGATCGGATTATAATATTTTAAAATTTAAAATGCATGAGAATGCGGGGTTGAATTAACACGAAACAGAACTACTATTGCTATTATTTATTGTTCTGGGTTGTTTATGATTTAGTGTTGGAAGAGAGTTGTACTCCAAAAGCAACAAATGAGAAGAAGTGTAGTCATTACTTTTAATTGATTAAGAAAGAATTTGAAGCAAAAGAAAGTGTCTACTTTACTGGGAGTCTGAGCAAACACTGAAAAGGAAAAAATACCACTTTGCTGGAATTGCAAGCTTGGTGGTTTGATGATTTAATTTAAGCTTGCAATGGAGTTGTATATGGTGTTAAACATTAAAAAAAGCTGCCTTTAAGATTCCTTCTTCAGTGGGTTGAGACGGTGGGTGATGATAAATCGGCAAATTCAGATTCTCATTCATCTACAAAGGGACTGTTGCTGTCTACACTTTCATTCCAATTTTCTAATGTGGTCCGAAACCAAAACCTTCCCCATTTTAGCACAAGCGACAGAGAATTTGGTTAAGCCGCAAAGGAGATACCGCTTTCAAAGGCCAATAATGTAGCAGCATTTTGTGGCTTTTTAACAAAGATTCTTCAGTTTGGGTTCGCGTTTCAATCACTGCGATCCACGAAAAAAGATACGTCTCAAAGAATGACATTGTAGTAAGGCCGCCAAGTTGTAAGAGCCGAAAATTCGGGGCATTTTTCAAGTAAAACGGTTTCCCTTCATCCACTGAAATTGCATAACAATACAAGATATAATCTTAAGCATTGGAAGTTGAACATGTTGACAGATGATAAGATCGAAACAACCATATATCAATACGCGAAAATCTTAAAAGCACTGCGATGCATTAAAAGAGCAAAAATTGCAGACAGATTAATTTCACAGTCGACTACGGTTTAAATATATTCTACTAAGTAATGTTTCCCTTTATCCAAGTTTCAGACTTGAAAATGCATGTTACAGTTCCTTCGGCTTGTCATCAGAGGGTAAAACCAACTCAAAAGGCATGTCCCCAAGGTTTCAGGCAATCTACAACTCATCTTTGACTGCACTGTCTTTTGTCTCCGACTCTGTCTCGGTTTCTTCTACATCATCATCATCCTCAATTGTTGCATCGGGACTAATATTTAGGCTAGATTTCACCGAGCTGTAGATGTGTGAAGCAAAATCCTTGGGATCGGGAAGATTGAAACCACTCTCCATTAGAGCCGTCTGGTAAATAAGCTGAGCCGTTTGCTTCACACCCTCATCCTGTAAGATCCACCAAATGATTTCATCAAATGAAATAAAACCGAATACCGACTCATCAAACATGTGTTACTGTTTACATATATAGATAGGTACCTCAGAGTCCTTGGCAACTCTCTCACGAAGCTCCTTGATGATTGGGTGTCTTGGGTTAATCTCTAGGATCCTCTTGCCGCGCATGTAAGCTTGCTTGCTAGAATCAGATAGGGTTTGAGATTGCATGATTCTCTCCATATTAGCACTCCATCCGTATTTTGATGTAACGACCACACAAGGAGTATTGTCCAAACGGTTGCTTATCTTCACTTCATCAACATTATCACTAGCAAGTGCATTCTTCCACCATTTAGTTAGTTCCTTAAATGACTCCTTGAGTTCTTTGTTCTTTTCTTTCCCGATTTTCAGGCCCTCCTTCGATACATTTTGGAACTGCTTTCCCTCATAATCCATAAGGTATTGCATCAGGTATTCATCAACAGGATCAGTGAAGAAAATTACCTGGAAACAACAAAGGTCATTAGAACCCAAGCACAGATCGAAAAAGAGATATAAATTAAGTAAAAGGGCAGATGAGAAAAGTTGGTTCGGTATGCTTTAGCAGTTACCTCATAATTTTTCTTCTTAAGCCTCTCCAAGAATGGAGATTTTTCTAATTGTTCCTTGCTGGTTCCTGTAATGTAGAATATATCTTTCTGTCCGGATTTCATCCTTGAGATGTACTGATCAAGTGATGTCAATTTACCATCCGACTTGGTGCTGCAAGGCAATTCATACACCATTACTCATTAGTTACTAGCAGAAAAGTGATTATCATGTGCAAAGAATGCTTCTGTTGGGACTCGATTAAAAGGAAAAACAAATCAAGGCCAAATACTTGTTTTTAAGTTTCAGCATCCAAACCAATCCAAATAATGCTGTATGGTTTTACACACAACTGAAATTTGACGCTTTTAAACCAATTAAATTAATCAGTTCAGTTCGGTTTCTTGATTTTACTCATACAATGCTCATGCCTAAATACCATATACAAAGTTAAATACCTCTCAAATCGAAGGAGTTTTGCCAAGCGATTTCTATTGGTTGCATCCTCAATGATGCCGAGTTTAATGGATTTTCCAAATTCATTCCAGAACTTAGTGTATTGTCCCTTTTTCTCGTCATCATCACCAGATGTTTCCACTTCTGCATCCCCATCATATTCAGTATCAATATTCACCCAGAAATAAGTTGGAATAGAATAGTTTCATTGTCAAAGGCTAGTGGTAGGCCAAGTCTAGGCGGTGAAGTATTAGCAAATTAAATTTAATTATATACGGAATCAATATACAATACCTTTCTCATCTTTGCCACTCGACTCATCAGGATCCTCCTCGGCAATTTTACGAATCATATCAAGGGCTTTCCTGATGAGTTTTTTCTTGATTGTTTTCAAACTGCTGTGGGCTTGCAGCATCTCTCGTGACACATTGAGAGGTAGAGTATCAGAATCAACAAGACCCTGCTCAACAGGTAAATAATAAAAAACAACTCAGAAAACTCATTAGTGAAGATTCAAGTCAACTAAAATAACTTGGAATGTCTTCTATTACCTTCAGGAAGCTAAGATACTTTGGCAAAAGCTCATCAAATTCATCAGAGATGAAAACTCGTCGAACATACAACTTCAAGTTGGCTTTATTGGTGTTATAGTAACTCTCATATAGGTCCTGGGGAGCCTTAGGAGGCACAAACAAAACGGCCTTGAACTCGACATCACCTTCAGCAGTGAAGTGGCTCCAGGCCAAGGGCTTCTCATCACTAAAGTCCTGCAGAGAAAAGCAGAAATATGCATCTATAAATGATAGAAACTTCTCTATAATGCTTTCGGTAGTATGAAGCTAGAAAATATATGGAAAATTACCTTAGCTAGAGAGTGATAGAATTTCGTGTATTCTTCATCTGTCACCTCCTTTGGACTGCGCAACCATATGGCTTTAACATCATTCAGAAGTTCCCATTCATAAGTAGTTTCCTTCACCTTCTTTGTCTTTGATTTCTTTTCAGCATCATCATCCTCACTTTTCTCAGCATCTTCATCTTCTCCTTCCTCGGAAGAGCTGCTATCGGCTGTTTGTGGAAATAAAAGAGAAGGAAACCAAAAACTATAATCAGTTAATCACGACATGCCTACTCTTACAGCATTAAGGAAAAAGACCAGCTTTAAATAAACATTAACAGGCTAGCTAACACATACAGGTTTCCTCCTCATCACTTGACTCATCTTCATCTGCAGGTACCTCAACATCAACCTCTTTGCTTGCCCAGATATAGATGGGGAAGTTGATGAACTCAGAATATTTCTTCACCAACTCCTGCAGATGAGAAACACAGCCTGCTTTGTTAGCATATCTTCAAAAGGCCAAGTTTAAGTAAATACATCAAATTACAAGTTCATGGAAATAACATTTCAAAGGATGGTACCATAATAGAAAATATTTCACAAATGAAAATCAGCATACCCAAAGAATAGGCTATGTAAACAAGCAAAACTCAAGTTGCTAACCTTCAATTTGCTTTCCTCCAAATACTCCTGAGCTTCATCCCTAAGATGCAATCTAATCTCAGTCCCACGTCCAAGTGGTTCATTCCAAGTATCCTCGGAAATTGCAAATGCCCCATCCGCCTTCGATTCCCATACATACCTAAAGAGCAAAACATATTAATCAAATAATAGTTCAACAATCAGTCAAACATTACCATAAGAACTACATTGAAGCTAGAAGACTCACTGTTTGTCATCATTGTGTTTACTAATGACTTCGACATAGTCAGCTACAAGATATACAGAGTAGAACCCAACTCCAAACTGCCCAATCAGATTAAGGTCTCCACTGGATTGCATTTTCTCAACGAATGCTGCACAAAAAAGATAATAATAATAACTTCAGTTTATGTAATCTATACTTAATGAAACATAACTCTTCTTCTACAATATCAAAGATAAAGATTTAGTTACCAGAAGTTCCAGATTTCGCAATTGTTCCCAAGTTCTTGATTAGATCTTCTTTTGTCATTCCTATACCTCTGTCACGAAGGGAAAGAATCTTCTTCTCTTTGTCCAACTTAATCTGCAATTTCATTGCATTTTTAAGGCTCAGCAACGACATTATACAGCATGCTCATTCTAATTAAGTGGTGACCAGAGTCTCTGGAATTAAATCTCTATAAGATAAAGCTCTAGTTTGAAGAATTGACCTGGATATCCAGCTTGGAAGTGTCGCCTTCACCCAAAACTTCTTTGTCTGTGAGTGAAAGGAACCTAATCTTGTCCAGTGCCTTAAATTAAAACAAAAACAATGATTCAACATCAAGTTCGAAACAATTACTGAAAACAATTCAAAAAAAAAAAAAAGAAAGACATAAAACTTACATCAGAAGCATTGGAGATCAACTCCCTGAGGAAAATATCCTTGTTGCTATAAAGAGAATTGATAATGATATCCATAAGCCTAGACACTTCAGCTTGGAACTCAAACTTCTCCGCATTATTGCGAAGCGATCTCGAAGAGATGGATTCCGATTCCCTAGTAAGAGCATTCGGATTCAAAATTCAAGTAAACAAAAAAGAACAAAGTAATGAAAAGTATATTCCAAAACAAAAATTATGCTAACCTTTTAACTACATCAGAATCAGTTTGTAAGCCATTAGGCACAGCGCCGATCTTTTCCTCGACTTTAGGAGGATCTACAGCTCCTTCCTCGGCATTTGCTTGTACTTTTCTCCCTGAAACAAGTGTAGATCTGGATTCAGCATTTCACAATCAAGAAATAAAAAAAAACAATAAAAAGGAAAAGTGGCGTAAGCTTACCATGATCTGAGAGGAGACTGAGAAGGCAAAGAAGAACCAAAGCGGAAGGGATCGCCCACTTCCTCATAATTTGCTTAGGCTACCTTTGTTTTTTTTTTTTTTTTTTTTTTTTTTTTTTGAAATCTAGTAGCTTTGCCTTCAGTGCAGGCTTGGGAGTTCTTAAATAGGTGGGGGGGTTTTAGCAATGTTTTTTGCGATGGAAAAGATTATGTTAATTGGTTTTTGGCGCCAGCGTGGAGGATCTAGCGGCTCATGATTTGGTTTGTTGAGACGTGGCATGATTTTATTGGTTTGGATTTGTTTCTTTGACGTGGCCGTGTGTTATGGGCAGGCAAGCCCCATTTCAGATGACTTCAACTCTTTAGTCAACTTGACCTGATGATCATCAAATGATCGAACGACTCGGCTTTGCTGTAAACGTCGCGTAATATGCTTGGAGGTGTATGAATCACGATTTCTAGATTGTTCTTTGTTACTATCCTTGCCTTACAGTTCTGTGTGTTTTCCTTCTCTTTTCCATGTAGATCTATCTATTCCGTAAATCAATTTCTATACATTAGATAAATGTATCTTTTTTTACTAAAGAAAATAGTTAAATTAATTTTTATATAATAAATTAAAAAGTAAATTGATTTTTTTATTCAGGGTGAAGTGAAAAAAAAATTTTAAAAGTTAAAATTAAATTATAATTTTTATAATAATAAAAATATAATTTTAAATTTAATAGTATATCTTTTATCATTTATAAGAGCGCCACATTGTAATCTTATCTTTATTAATTTAAAATTTAAAAAAATTTAAATAATAAAATTTTTATTTTAGGGGGTCGGAGTCCTTACCAACCCTTTAGCTACCCCTATTTCTATTAAAAATTCATCTAAAATGTAAAATGGATGGGAGAATATCCATACAACATCATGTGGCATGTATGAGGTATAAAGACTAATTTTTAGTAGTAAAAATAGATAACTTTTAAATCTAATGTATAGGAAGTAATTTAATTTTTTTAAAATAAAAAAGTAAAATATAACTTGACTTTAGCATAGGATGTCCCTGAACTATTATCGGAAATATTTGTTTCTATGATATTTCACTTAAATAAGAAATTATTACATCCTCAAAACTATCAATAGGTATGTATCTATGTACTTATAATTTAAATTTGTCTGAATTGAATTTATTGATCCTGTAATAAATACAATCGCGCTTACAAAACTTGATTAAAATAAGATTCGCTTTAGCTTGTATAATTACAATTTTTTAATTTGTGAATTTTGACCAACCGAACCAAATTAAATAAAACTGAACCAAAGACTACGGTCTGAATCAGTTCTCAGTGTTTTTTTGGGTTTTGTTGCAAGCAAGAAAAAATACGACAGCATGAAGGTCGTTACAGAATACGGCATCATGGAGTTCGAACAGTTGGCCTCAGTGAAAATCCATTAATCAGAAGTGAGAAATTACTTGATTCTGTATTTTCAACGCAGATTTTAAATGTGGACAGAAAAACAAAAGAAAACATGCAATTATCCAAATATTGACCGCCATGACTATTCATGCATTTGGATGAGTGATGCAAGAGAGGTAATAAAAGCTCTCAAAAGATTACAAAACACAATACAATCAAGTTTTTTCTTCCTCTATCACTGGAATGAGGACAAGCTTTTGCTATTTGAGTTTTAGAAGCTTTTGCTATTTGAGTTTTAGTGCATGGTACATGGGTACCAATAGGCATAATATAGACAGAACTTGCGCTACCATGATCGGAGTGTTCAAGGAGGTCATGAGAAGTTGGGTGAGAAAGGACATTATGTTAGACAACTACAGACTATCGAAGTCTAGTATCACTAAAACCCCCATTAGCCAGGTAAAGTGTTAGAAGTTCTTGGGACGGAAAAGACTGACTTGTATGATGTACTCGAAATCAAAGTGGATCTCCAAATGTATATCAAAGATCATAATGAAACTCCTAATGCACTAGGCATCCCTAGAACAGAGCATGTAGAACCGAATGTTCTTTCTCGTCATCAAAATTAAAAAGAAGCCACAATAATATACCTTCCAAACAAGCTAATCATGCAAACCAGTATATACTGTCAACAAAACACACATTCCACAGACAAAATCGATGAGACTTCTCAACACCCGAAATGAAAGAACTACGTAAATTTTCTTTTTATCCTAGTTTCAGACTTGAAAATGCATGTTACAGTTCAATCGGGAATGTCAACAGAGGGTAAAACAAACTCAAAGAGTATATATCCCCGAGGTTTCAGGAAATCTACAACTCATCTTTGCCTGCACTTTCTTTTGTGTCCGACTCTATCTCGGTTTCTTCTACATCATCATCATCTTCAATTGTTGCATCAGGACTGATATTAAGGCTAGATTTCACTGAGCTGTAGATGCGTGAAGCAAAGTCCTTGGGATCGGGAAGATTGAAACCACTCTCCATTAGAGCTGTCTGGTAAATAAGCTGAGCCGTTTGCTTCACACCCTCATCCTGTAAGAACCACCAAATGATTTCATCAAATTAAGCAAAACTGAATACCGACTTATCAAACATGCATGTTACCGTTTACAGACATAGATAGGTACCTCAGAGTCTTTGGCAACTCTCTCGCGAAGCTCCTTGATGATGGGGTGTCTCGGGTTAATCTCTAGGATCCTCTTGCCGCGCATGTAAGCTTGCTTGCTAGAATCAGATAGGGTTTGAGATTGCATGATTCTCTCCATATTAGCACTCCATCCGTATTTTGATGTAACGACCACACAAGGAGTATTGTCCAAACGGTTGCTTATCTTCACTTCATCAACATTATCACTAGCAAGTGCATTCTTCCACCATTTAGTTAGTTCCTTAAATGACTCCTTGAGTTCTTTGTTCTTTTCTTTCCCGATTTTCAGGCCCTCCTTCGATACATTTTGGAACTGCTTTCCCTCATAATCCATAAGGTATTGCATCAGGTACTCATCAACAGGATCAGTGAAGAAAATTACCTGGAAACAACAAAGGTCATTAGAACCCAAGCACAGATCGAAAAAGAGATATAAATTAAGTAAAAGGGCAGATGAGAAAAGTTGGTTCGGTATGCTTTAGCAGTTACCTCATAATTTTTCTTCTTAAGCCTCTCCAAGAATGGAGATTTTTCTAATTGTTCCTTGCTGGTTCCTGTAATGTAGAATATATCTTTCTGTCCGGATTTCATCCTTGAGATGTACTGATCAAGTGATGTCAATTTACCATCCGACTTGGTGCTGCAAGGCAATTCATACACCATTACTCATTAGTTACTAGCAGAAAAGTGATTATCATGTGCAAAGAATGCTTCTGTTTGGACTCGATTAACAGGAAAAACAAATCAAGGCCAAATACTTGTTTTTAAGTTTCGGGATCCAAACCAATCCAAATAATGCTGTATGGTTTTACACACAACTGAAATTTGACGCTTTTAAACCAATCAAATTAATCAGTTCAGTCCGGTTTCTTGATTTTACTCATACAATGCTCATGCCTAAATGCCATATACAAAGTTAAATACCTCTCAAATCGAAGGAGTTTTGCCAAGCGATTTCTATTGGTTGCATCCTCAATGATGCCGAGTTTAATGGATTTTCCAAATTCATTCCAGAACTTGGTGTATTGTCCCTTTTTCTCGTCATCATCACCAGATGTTTCCACTTCTGCATCCCCATCATATTCAGTATCAATATTCACCCAGAAATAAGTTGGAATAGAATAGTTTCATTGTCAAAGGCTAGTGGTAGGCCAAGTCTAGGCGGTGAAGTATTAGCAAATTAAATTTAATTCTATACGGAATCAATATACAATACCTTTCTCATCCTTGCCACTCGACTCATCAGGATCCTCCTCGGCAATTTTACGAATCATATCAAGGGCTTTCCTGATGAGTTTTTTCTTGATTGTTTTCAAACTGCTGTGGGCTTGCAGCATCTCTCGTGACACATTGAGAGGTAGAGTATCAGAATCAACAAGACCCTGCTCAACAGGTAAATAATAAAAAACAACTCAGAAAACTCATTAGTGAAGATTCAAGTCAACTAAAATAACTTGGAATGTCTTCTATTACCTTCAAGAAGCTAAGATACTTTGGCAAAAGCTCATCAAATTCATCAGAGATAAAAACTCGTCGAACATACAACTTCAAATTGGCTTTATTTGTGTTATAGTAACCCTCATATAGATCCTGAGGAGCCTTAGGAGGCACAAACAAAACGGCCTTGAACTCGACATCACCTTCAGCAGTGAAGTGACTCCAGGCCAAGGGCTTCTCATCACTAAAGTCCTGCAGAGAAGCAGAAATATGCATCTATAAATGATAGAAACTTCTCTATAATGCTTTCGGTAGTATGAAGCTAGAAAATATATGGAAAATTACCTTAGCTAGAGAGTGATAGAATTTCGTGTATTCTTCATCTGTCACCTCCTTTGGACTGCGCAACCATATGGCTTTAACATCATTCAGAAGTTCCCATTCATAAGTAGTTTCCTTCACCTTCTTTGTCTTTGATTTCTTTTCAGCATCATCATCCTCACTTTTCTCAGCATCTTCATCTTCTCCTTCCTCGGAAGAGCTGCTATCGGCTGTTTGTGGAAATAAAAGAGAAGGAAACCAAAAACCATAATCAGTTAATCACAACATGCCTACTCTTACAGCATTAAGGGAAAAGACAAGTTTTAAATAAACATTAACGGGCTAGCTAATACATACAGGTTTCCTCCTCATCACTTGACTCATCTTCATCTGCAGGTACCTCAACATCAACCTCTTTGCTTGCCCAGATATAGATGGGGAAGTTGATGAACTCAGAATATTTCTTCACCAACTCCTGCAGATGAGAAACACAGCATGCTTTGTTAGCATATATTCAAAAGGCCAAGTTTAAGTAAATACATCAAATTACAAGTTCATGGAAATAACATTTCAAAGGATGGTACCATAATAGAAAATATTTCACAAATGAAAATCAGCATACCCAAAGAATAGGCTATGTAAACAAGCAAAATTCAAGTTGCTAACCTTCAATTTGCTTTCCTCCAAATACTCCTGAGCTTCATCCCTAAGATGCAATCTAATCTCAGTCCCACGTCCAAGTGGTTCATTCCAAGTATCCTCGGAAATTGCAAATGCCCCATCCGCCTTCGATTCCCATACATACCTGAAGAGCAAAACATATTAATCAAATAGTAGTTCAACAATTAATCAAACATTACCATAAGAACTACATTGAAGCTAGAAGACTCACTGTTTGTCATCATTGTGTTTACTAATGACTTCGACATAGTCAGCTACAAGATATACGGAGTAGAACCCAACTCCAAACTGCCCAATCAGATTAAGGTCTCCACTGGATTGCATTTTCTCAACGAATGCTGCACAAAAAAGATAATAATAATAACTTCAGTTTATGTAATCTATACTTAATGAAACATAACTCTACTTCTGCAATATCAAAGATAAAGATTTAGTTACCAGAAGTTCCAGATTTCGCAATAGTTCCCAAGTTCTTGATTAAATCTTCTTTTGTCATTCCTATACCTCTGTCACGAAGGGAAAGAATTTTCTTCTCTTTGTCCAACTTAATCTGCAATTTCATTGCATTTTTAAGGCTCAGCAACGACATTATACAGCAGGTTCATTCTAATTAAGTGGTAACCAGAGTTCTCTGTAATTAAATTTCAATAACATAAAGTTTTAGTTTGAAGAACTGACCTGGATATCCAGCTTGGAAGTGTCGCCTTCACCCAAAACTTCTTTGTCTGTGAGTGAAAGGAACCTAATCTTGTCCAGTGCCTTAAATTAAAACAAAAACAATGATTCAACATCGACTTCGAAACAATTACTGAGAACAATTCAAAAAAGGAAAGGCATAAAACTTACATCAGAAGCATTGGAGATCAACTCCCTGAGGAAAATATCTTTGTTGCTATAAAGAGAATTGATAATGATATCCATAAGCCGAGACACTTCAGCTTGGAACTCAAACTTCTCCGCGTTATTGCGAAGCGATCTCGAAGAGATGGATTCCGATTCTCTAGTAAGAACATTCGGATTCAAAATTCAAGTAAACAAAAAAGAACAAAGCAATGAAAAGTATATTCCAGAACAAAAATTATGCTAACCTTTTAACTACATCAGAATCAGTTTGTAAGCCATGAGGCACAGCGCCGATATTTTCCTCGACTTTAGGAGGATCTACAGCTCCTTCCTCGGCATTTGCTTGTACTTTTCTCCCTGAAACAAGTGTAGATCCGGATTCAGCATTTCACAAGCCAGAAAAATAAAAAGGAAAAGGATAAGCAGCGTAAGCTTACCATGATCTGAGAGGAGACTGAGAAGGCAAAGAAGAACCAAAGCGGAAGGGATCGCCCACTTCCTCATAGTTTGCTGAGGCTACCTTTGTTTGTTTTTTATTTTTTTGAAATCTAGTAGCTTTGCCTTCAGTGCAGGCTTGAGAGTTCTTAAATAGGCGGGTGTTTTAGCGATGTTTTTGAGATGGGAAAGATTGTGTTAATTCGTTATTGGCACCAGCGTGGAGAATCTAACGGCTCATGATTTTTTTGTTAGGACGTGGCGGGAGTTTATTGGTTCGAATTTGTTTCTTCGACGTGGAGAGAAGGCCGTGTGTTTTGGGCATGCAGGCCCCATATCAAACGACTTCAACTCTTGAGTCAACTTGATTTGATGATCATCAAACGATCGAACGACTTGGGTTTCTTGTAAACGTGGCGTATTATGATTGGAAGTGTATGAATTACGATTTCTAGATGGTTCTTATCGACTATTCTTGCCTTAAAAGTTCTGCGTGGTTTCCTTGTTTTCCCCATTTTGATGTTTGGGATTAATAAAGAAGTATTTGTTTCTCTAATATTTCACTTCAATTAAAAATATTAATTGAACCACACCCTCAAACTATAAATACGTATTTATGTATTTGTAACTTGAATCTATTAGAATTTGATTTATACATTAGGTCCAAATTGATCTTATAATGAATAGAATTGTGCTCATAATTTTATTAATACAATTTTTTTAAATGAATGATAAAATTCATTAATTTAAGAATCCAGTTAAATTGCTAGAAAAGAACAAAAAACACTGTACAATAACTATTAATATAATATTAATACAAAGTAAATTAGAACATTTTTTTACTAATACGATATTAATATGAAGTAAATTAGAAAATGATAATTTGGGGACATTAAGTATAATTAAGCCTCTGAAAAACTAATATCATTCATGTATAAACTGTTGTTGCCAAAAGGAGAGAAAATGGTAGCTTAGTTTTCTGGAACTTTGTGTTGCATCATGGAAAATATGTTACAACTACAATGAACCTAGCCTTGTGTGGTTGCAATGGCCTTCAATGGAACAGAAAAAAGAAAACAAGAAGGTAAGCTAAAACTAGAACAATTAAAACCTATTTTCCTTCCCTTCAGCAATCAATCTTACAAATTACATTACATTCCTGATTTCCCTATTTAACTCAGTTCAAACTCCCCTCCTATGAAGCCAATGGGTTCTTTGATTTTCCAGGTATCCTTGCAATGCAAGCATCAATTAGCTTGGACTTAACTCATCCCAAGAGAAGGGGCAGCATAAATATGAACTTGCTAGTTCCATGGAAATTGCTGCTCTCTGTAGTAGATTTGCTTTTGGCTGGCTCCCAACGACTATCTGGTTCCTTCCCTTTTTGCACCAACTCCGGAACTAGAGGAGGGTTGAGTATTCACACTCAAATGCTCGACAGGCATGAAAGGCTGCCTTAAACTCATGAAATCTCTATTTCCTCCCTCAATTGCTAAACCAGAATTTAAATCGAAATTTGGTCGTGAGGGGACCAAACCATTTAAACCAACATTTGTGTTGCTCATGCCCATAATGAACTGTGGTTGAGTGTATGCTGGAGGAACGGCATATGTAGAGCCCATTGTTTGAGGCACAACAGTTGCTCTCGAATCTCTTGAATCAATCATATACGGGATTGAACCACTAGCCCCATAAATGGCAGAAGAGAAGGAAATAGTTGGTGCCATAGCCACTCCATTATAACTGAATGCAGGAGAATGTGAATATGGCATATTGGGACTTAACCCCAGAAAACCTCCTGTCCTTGTGATGTTTGCATCTCTTGCAGGCTCAAAGGCCTTGCCATGTAGCAAGGATACAACCTGAGGAATGGAATCCTTCCTATTGACTTCCACTCTTGTTCCCATCAGAGAAATAACAGGATCATTTGGTTTAGGCCCTACACCATATGCATTAACATTTTGGGAAGATATACCATAATAAGGCCTTTGTTCTGAGGCATCATTGTGACTGTATGGTCTGTCATTCAAGTCAATGTTCCTCATAGAAGGTTGCATTGATGATGATGACAGAGCAGGTGATGGGTTATGGTGCCCATTCATGTTGTAGAAGAATCGTCCCTCTACTCTTGAATCTAATGATGAAGCATCAGCATCATCATTGATACAGTTTAAATCCAGTTTAAGTCTCTTGGATTTTCTTGGACTCACTTCAAGTGAAGACTCTCCGGAATGGAGGCTTGACAAGGCTGTAACCTGTTTGCCTGACATTAGTTCAGCACCTTTTTCATCACCAGCTTCAGCAACATTAAGATCAAAACCAATGCAATCCATCCTCTGTTTTGTGCTACTGCTTGTTCCCCCAAGAGAGAGAGTTTTTTCACCATCAGAGTTTCGGCAAGCTGATGCTGGGCGAAAAGCACTTGTGGCGGCAGATCCTTTCCATCCGAGAGCCCCCTCAAACTGTAGAGGAGCAACAGGAAAGCCAAGAGCAGCTGCTGCCCTTGAAGCAGAAACTACTGAAACGGGGGTGGAGATGGAATTGACTGTTTGTTCTACATCATCAGAACAGATTTCCTGGTTCAGGTCAAACTCACATAGGCATTTAGTGCTAGGTTCAGGTTCTTGAGCCACAGTCACCTGACAGGACTCCATGTGATGCAAGCCATTTTCCTTTTCATTGTCTGCATTATCTGACCTAACAACGCACCCCTCCCCCTCATTATATGCTTCAGTAGATTGATTGTGTCCAGTAGACACCCCACTTGATATAACCTGAGCAGGTAGGTCTTGCTTTGCATTTAAGGAGTCGGGGGTACTAGGTTGCTCAATTCCACCTCCTGAAATCTTCTCTGAAGAGCTGCATGAAGCCTCTCTGTCATCTACTACTTCTCGTTCCACTTCTTGAGCAACTTGTCGGGCAACTTCCAGAGCATCAACTATGCCATACTCAAGCTCCATATCAGACATTCTCCTATTGATCACATCAGGACTAACATAATTAGCACCATGCCTCGAATCCTCCATGCCATAATTCTCCTTATCTTCATCTGCTGCTCCAGTGAGTTCCGTCCTGGAAAAGATAGGGTCCAGATTCCCAGGCTTTCTATATTTAAACTCATTTTCAGAGGAGCTCCACTTGCCCAAATGAGACTCACTACCTTTGCCTGTGGTCTTGAACTGCTGTGAACCATTGCCCGAATGATTCATAACTCCACTATCATCCATTGCCTTCTTTGGCTCAGACACAGGGGCCTTATCATCACCAATAGCAACAAATTTTAGGACATCACTCTTATTGGCTTCAGACTCATTTTGCAAATTTGGTTCTGCTATAGCCTCCTGAGCACTTCGAACAAGAGCACCAGAAGACACTAGAACATGTTCTGAAGTACTAGAGGAAGAAACTGTCATATCCAACTTCTGGTTTTCATCAATTGGTAACCCATTCAACTTCTGAGCATCTGAAAATTCAACATGTTCTTGCTTTGATTCTGGCAAACTGCAGGCCTCAACAGAAGCAGTTTCTTCCACAGTAGTTGCCAGAGGCTCTTCCTTCATAGATGACTTCTCTTGAATGGGATTAGGCATGAAAGAGGAAGCCATATGACTTTGAGATCTGTTTTCCAGGTTTGCGTGGTCTGAGTTTATGTTAGACTTGAGCTGATCATTAGTACTTTCAATGTGAAAATCTTTATCACTTTCTGACTGAACACCATCTAGGTTTGAAGGAAGGTTCTCAACTTTTGCAGCATCTGTTCCATCAATTTCTTCATGGGCATTTGCTCCAGAAGGACCACCTCTGACAGAAGATTCTGGCCCGCTGTTTTCTACAGTAACTTTTGCACTGTCTGAAATCCCGTAGTCATGTCCACCAGTATCAACATCACCATTGGCAACCTTATCCTGTTTCAAGTTGTCAAAGAGCAATCTAGCTCCGTCCTGAACTCGAGGGCTATTGTGGCTAAGAAGATTCTTCACTGTAATCCGGATCTCAGAAGAAATACACCTCTCATTATTTCTATGCAACTTTTCAAGAGCTCGTAAGAGTGCAGTAATTGATTCTTCCACAAAATTGCCACTAGACTCACTACCGCAATCTTGAGCATCCTTAAGCCATCCATCAAGGAAACAGAGTCCATCTAGTTGAACAAAAAGATCGAGACAATCCTTATTCTCAGTCGCAGCAATTGTACTTGCAACAGCAGTCCACTGCCTGGTCGCATCACTAACATTCTTTCCAACAACATCTTTCTCTTTCTTCATTACAGTTAGTAGCTCCTCAACTCGAGAAGGGGATGTCAGCCCGTCTTTCATCTCAGTCAATGTAAAAAAATCTTCCAGCGTCATGGTGCTTCAGTTGCAAAACCACCAAGTACAGAAGACATTATAACCTGATGAAAATTTTTGTGCCATCTAGAACAGGAGTAAAGCTTCAAGGCGATGTCCAAGAACAAACCTGTTAAATGACATGACGTTAATTCTGCATCTCCAAATTTCTAACTAAAATGCAACATCTTGCAAACAAATTAGTGGTATCAAAAGCCACTACATGTTCAAACATCAACCCGAGTAGCATAGCTATGAATAATACAGAATTTAATTAGAAACGCATTCATATATATAGCTACATTTCTTGAAAAAGAACATTTTAGTTATGCGATACTGCATCCATTCTTCCATACAAGTAGGGGCGATATCGATTTGTTTTGAAAAAAAAATTGCAGTTAACACACAGTAATAAAATTTTTCAGAAACTAAACCGAAACCAAATGGAATCCCACTGGTTCAAATCAGTTAAGTTCATCGGTTTTTAAATTTTTGCTAAAAGTATCTTTAATATAGTATTTTAAAGTTGTCTTCACTAATTTAAATATAAAATATTTACTTTTATATCATAAAATATTTAAAACTAATTATAAATTAATTAAACATAGAATTCGCTTTAGTTCAGATAATTACAGTTATTTAATTAGAGAACTCTGAATGAACCAAACCAAATTAAATATAACCGAACCAAACACTACAGTCTATGTTTTCAGTGGTTTTTTTTTTTTGGTTTTTGCTTAGCCTGACATACAAGCAAGAAATAATGTGACAGCATGAAGCTCGTTACAATAAAAAAACAAAAGAAAGCATGTAATTATTGACCATTCATGCATTTGGATGAGTGATACAAGAGAGGTAATAAAAGCTCTCCAAAGATAACAAAATACAAAGAACCTTTTTCTTCCTCTATCACTGCAATGAGGACGAGTCTTTGCTTTTGAATTTCAGTGCATGATACATAGGTATCAATAGGCATGATATAGACAGCGCTTGCACTACCATGATCACAGTGTTCAAGGAGGTCACAGAAAGGTGGTTGAGAGAGGACATGATGTTAGACAACTACCGAAAAAATCTAGTGAAGCCTAGTACCA
Organism: Gossypium longicalyx; assembly: GCA_025698465.1. NCBI lineage: Eukaryota > Viridiplantae > Streptophyta > Magnoliopsida > Malvales > Malvaceae > Gossypium > Gossypium longicalyx. Next base: position 100,405 of record CM047000.1, on the reverse strand, counting down.
CTAAAACCCCCCATTAGCCAGGGAAAGTGTTAGAACTTCGGACTTCAACTAAAAAGATTTGAAGTTCATGGGATGGAAAAGACTGCCTTGTATGATGCAGTCAAAAGCAAAGTGGATCTCCAAATGTATACCAAAGAATTTTCAATGATGAAACTTCTAATGCACTAGGCATCCCTAGAACAGTGCTCTCACATGTAGAACCTCAAATTCTTTTACTTCTAAAACAGATTATCATCATCAAAATTAAAAAGAAAGAAGCTAAAGTCACCATAATATACCTTCCAAACAAGCTAATCGTGCAAACCAGTATATACTGTCAAGAAAAACACATTCCAAAGACAAAATCGATAAGACTTCTCAACACTCGAATTGAAAGAACTACCTAATATCTACCACAATAGAATTTGAATCCTAAAACAGAATCACGCCAAAACCAAAATAACATACAAGATCCTATTCATAAATGGCAGGCAAAATAAACCACAAATTGAAAGATAGTTCCTCCAGTTTCCTCTAAAACTATAACCAGGCAAAGCGAGAGCAATTACTATAAACAAAAAAAATCTAAACCCTAAAAGTCAAAACCAGTAGAAACAGCAAGATAAAACCCTAGCTTTACTGCTCAATATCATAGGAGTGCTTTGAATTTAAACGAAATCTATTTTAATTAAAATTATATTAACGTAGAATTACTAGCTGGTTGTATTAATAATGTTAATCCTCAATATATAACTAAAATGATAATAAACCAAAAGGAATTAAAACAAAATGCAAGAAATCGAGAAAGCGAGACACGTAGTTCATTCACCTTCATCAGAAAAAGAGTTTCAAAAAGAGGAAAGATGAAACCCTAGCTCCAAAGCTCAGCTCCGATAGGAAGATGACACCAAACTTGTTTCTCTCTAAAGAGAAAAAAATTCTCTCTTTCTGTTTTGTCTAAGCCTTTGAGCTTTTCCCTCTCTTTGCAGATTATGGGGGGATTCTTTTTCTTGTTTGGGTTTAAATTTTGTACTTTTATCTCTCTCTTCACAAAACCCTTTGCTTTGTCCTCAGCGAAGCTTTTTTTTGGAAACGGATTGAGACAGCGAGAGATAGAGAAAGAGAAAGAGAGCAACGTTTCTTTTCTCGTAATTTTCTGGGTTTTGCTAACTTTGATTTTTTTTTTTTTTTTTTTTACTTTGTCAATTTTCTTGTCGGTTTTAGTTTTTGTTTCGCAGTTAGGGGATGGCAAAGGCACGTGCAGGGCGTGCTTGATAATCAGGAATAGGTAAAAATCCATAACAGATCCCTGTATTATAAAGACTGGATTAAATTGACCCTTTAGATATTAAATACATCGATTTATTAAAAAAATAATCTTTCCAAAAAATCAAATAAATTTAAATTTTAAAATTTATTATTTTAAAGAGTCATTTAGGAAATTAATATTTTTAAAGATTTTATAATTTTACAAATAAAATCTTTCTTTTCGAAATTGAATTGCAAATAAAAAAATTTATGCTATTTTCTAAACAAAAAATATTAACTTAATTAAAATTTTACTTTGGTATAATGATCAAATTGATTGATTTAGAGCTAAATACTTAAGTCCCATTTTTTAAGAGATGAACACATAAAGACCAAATCTTTCAAAATGATAATATAAGGGCTAAACTTTTAAAATATAATACCAAATAAGTGAATGTTCACGTTTTAAAATATAATACATGATAGTTGAATTAAATATTACTTAAAAAGAAAAGAAAAGAAATTTAAACACAATTTAAAGTATGATACACATTATTTAAAAACTCTTATTTAATAATAAAATGATTAATTTGATTCATTTCTTAAAAAATAGTTGACTTAAAAGTTACTTTTACAATAATAATAAAAAAGATAAACTACACTCAATGTTACTAAACTATTAATAAGTTTATATTTTAGTCACTCAACTTAAAAAAATTATAACATAATCACTAAATTATTTGAAAATTTCATTTAAATAATTGAATTATTCAAAAGTTTTTATTTAAGTTATTGAGTTATTAATTTTTTTTTTAAATTTAGCTATTGAGCTCCAAACGACGATTTGACAATCGATATGATAAATCAATGTCTATTGACGAGTAAAACATATATTAGATCTTAGTTGATTTGATGATCAATGCTGATGATTAGAGAAAAAAAATATTTATATTTTGATTCGTAGATTCGTAATGTTTAAAGCCATTTCATGAAAAAGAATTAAACTATAAAAGAAAATGAGAATGAAAACTTTCAATTGGCACAAGCATCGTAAACAATGAAAGCCATACAATAACGAGTATAACAACACAATGGTTTAAGTAAAAAAATTTGAAAAATTCAATAACCATTTTATATCCTTTTAAAATTGAGTGACCAAAACAAAATTTAGTAACCTTGGGTGTAATTTACCCTTAAAAAATGCTATATAAGAAATTGTTTTTAAATTTTAGTTTTTTACGAAAATAAATAAAATATAGGAAAAACATAACAATTCGGGAATTGCCGTTAAAAGTATGAGCTTCATATGAGGAATGACGAATTTTCCTCATTTGTTTGTCCTACAACTATTTTTCTAAAGATGATATAGCATCTGCAGCTGCTGCTGCATAGTGGGTCAATACTTGTCTAAAAACAACACATGATATTGGGGTTGACAGACACTTGACAAGATTGGTTAAAAGTGGGAAAAGGATAAGAACCGAAAAGATTTGAGGTAATAACCCTACAACTGTGTGTTGAAATGAGCATTGAGTGCTGCTTACGTGCTGTCATTCATCCCCCCACTCACTGGATCCTCACTTTTACAACCCCTTCTTATAATCTAAACAACAAAAAGTACTACTAACCATTTCATTCCCAATGAAAAACTAGAATGATACACACAACTTGACCACATACTATTGATCTTTTTTTATATATAACAATGAAAAAGGAACATCAGCTTTTGTGGTGCCATTAGCTATGCATATAATCTTAGTAGGCCACTAAATTTTATTGGTGCAGACCATTAAGCAACTCAAAACCACCCATCTATACAAGGAAAGCAAGCTTTACATAAAAACAAGGGAAAAGGGGTCTGTCTATGCTAGAGAATGAAGATAATTTTGGTGCCGGACACTTCCTGATCATGATGAAAAACCAACACATGTAGCTTCTTTTTTTTTTTTATAAATATTTTATAAAAATCGTTAGACCAGAAGCAAAAGCAGGAGAAAAGGATACGCGATAAATTGGAACTTGCAAAACAAACTAATTAAAATAAGCCCCCAATCAAGCCAGATTGCTAGTATACATGGAAATTTGATTCTCGAGTAGTACTACTCTTTCAACGTCCAAAACCAACCTCTCATCTCTCAAGTCCAGGTCATGTAAATAAGTACCAAGCTATTCTATTTCTATGAACCATAGCATTACAGATCCCTATATCAAAATTGCCTAAGGAATTTAATAGCAAAACTTACCGACGTATTCTACACATCTCCAATAGAACAAAATTTTGTTTAATGAGGTGATATTTCCAATATAAGATAAGGTCATCTCTTAACCTTCATGGCTTCATCTGCTCTTCTTGGTGATCCCTTGCAGCTGTAGAAAGTTGATGAGAGAGACTCAATTTTCGGTATCCCTTGCTTTACACTTCGGGCATACAAGGAATACAGTCTGCCCTTCATCTGCTGATCTCATCTGTATAGGAAAAGAGAAAGAGACATAGAGAAAATAATATAAGTTAAATGAGGAGGGATCGATTATTCATAAAAAAAGAAACTTGTTTTTATCGAGATGTTGTTTTACTTGTCGGGTAGTGTACTCAAGCTCTGCGTTTCCACAGGATTTACAAGTCTGCTTGATCAACTGCACATGATAATTAATACTCAAAATGGTGAGCAGCAGATTTAAGGATTGTCTCTATCTTTAACTTAATAAAAGTAATTACCGCAGCTGATTCTTTTGTCGTCATCTCTTCCGCAGCATGTGAGATGCCAAGGTCTCTCCGAATATCCTGCACAATGTAAAGCAAATGGAGTAAAATAATGCAGCATCAAGAACATGAAAAGAGGTGAGAGGGCAGAGCTAGAATACAGCCATCAGCATGCAAGTTCAACATTCTTTACATATATGTACGAGTGTTGTGACTTCTACTAAGAATTATACGAAAAAACAATAGGAAAAACCAACCAACATGACCAACTTATTACGTGCTTTCTTGTACACTACAGTCTATAGCCAATTGTGACATCTCAATATATGAAGGATTAGCAGCAGAATCGCTCTTTATTTAGAACAGGGTGCCCGCTCATAAAAACAAAGAAAACAATATCTCAGTTCATTTGTAACCTCTCACTCTCTATGATATCAAAACCAACATAACCAACATATGCAATCATCATATAACTAGTAGCTTGCACAAATAGTAGGTAACAAAGGTGAAGGCAAACCTCAACAGTGAGTGTGTAGCCGATTTCACGTCCCACAATACCTAATAGATAAGGATAACAACTTTAGTAAAGCAGCCAATGAAGAAGACAAACAAAAACGATAGTGCTAAATAAAGTGGATACCTTTAGCACTAGTTTTAGATCTACACAAAGAGCATTCAGCAATCTTAGGTGAAACCAAAGACAGCATCGTACCACACAAGTTACAGAACATGAAGTCTCGTGCTTGAGAATACGCCATGAATCTTTCCTTTAAAGAACTATTGAAATGGGAATTTTATAAGATCCACAAGAAACTGAAACTAGTAAACTTTTTTTTTTTTTTTTTTGTGTGTGTGTGTGTGTGTGTGTGTGTGAATTATAGCATTAAACTAGGAAACATTGAACCAATAAAGCTACTACAAATAGTTCCCTGAGAAATTACTACAAACACTAATCACCTAATTGAAGATTTCCTCTTTTTCACTGAAAATGTTGTTTGATAATAGCATAAAATTCATGATATACGAAAAGAAGAAAAAACCCCAAAAATCTAATAATTGAAACATGTGAAGTTAGAGCAGCTACCTCAATAGAAAGAAACAATCTCTTATTTGTATTTATTTTTAAGGATTCAGCTTCCGGCAATAAATGATAAACCCTTGTACCTGGTAAGAGTTTCAGAAGTAAAACCCTAGAAGAAGCGGGAAGGAGAAGATGAGTTAGCGCTTAGTGTTAGCGTCTATGCAAGCCCATTTTAGATATGCCTCAGTTTTAACTTTTTAACAATTTGGGCCCAAGCTCACCAATAAACTGTGTTTTATTGGTCTCAGAGTCTTAAAGTTAAGCAAAGTTTTTAAATTCAAGTTTCAATTAAATAGTAGAACCGATCAAATTCAAGGTAGAAAGAATGTGTTGAATTTTATTATAATTTAATTTAATGGCCGAAAGCGAAATCTAGCTTAACATAATCTTCAAAAGGATAATGACATAGAACATATCTTTATAGGACTTGTAAGAACTTTTGGTAGACCTATAGTGAAAACCAAATTTTGTAGTAACTAAATATTATATGGACAACTCCTCTTATATTAGATATTAAATTATATTTTATTCTCTTTCTGTAAATTAGATTAAAGAGTACTGCTATAAGAAATTTGATGTTACTTTTAATTTCATAATTTTCTTGTATTTATTAAAATATAGTCCAAAGAAAAAGGCAATGTCAAAAATCACATTACTAAATTGACTTTTTTTTTTTAGTTAATTGTACCATACGAAAGAAACTATGGGACAATTGCTAAATTGATCGTAATTTTTTAAAATATTCTAATTAAATATTCAAAGCATCATAATATGAATCAAACCCTTTGGTTAATTTTGTCATCAGCTTCCAAATCTAGCAGTGGTTCTATCATCACATGGCCAAGTGGACCTTACTCCTTTTTAACTCTCTCACCGCCATGGTCGATAGGGCCCCGAGAAGTAAATGCCTCCAATTGGCATACTGCATTGTTTGAAAAAAAAACCAAGGGTCCACATTAAAAAGAAAATAAGGTCATTAAAGGAATGATCATGGTCATGAAACAACTAAACCGGCTTGGGGTTTCTTGGTTTAATTGAATGGAAAATGACTGCAATTTGACTGATGTTTTGTGTGTATCATTAAGAAGCAGCACTGATTAATACTTCCAATGCAGAGTTAATATGGCCGAGTTGTTGGTTGGCCAACTATGTTAACTTTACATTTAAAGAAACCGGGAAAGTACTTGCCTAGCCAGCCTCTCATCAACATTCAACACCAGCACAAGAACTTCATGATGCAGTCCCTTTTCTGCTGCTGCATTTTCTTTCATCATCTCTCTTAGTCACTGCCAAAACATTTCTGGGTGTTTTTTCACTGTAAAAATGGAAGAAATAGAGCTAAGTCACCACCAGGAATCGGTTCCGAAACCGGAGCAATCGTCGGATTTGACAAGAAGGAAACCTGTTTCATTCCTCGGTCTTTTTTCAGCTGCTGATAAATTAGATTGTGCATTGATGGTTTTTGGGAGTTTAGGGGCGTGCATACATGGGGCTGCCCTTCCAGTGTTCTTTGTTATGTTTGGTCGCATGATAGATTCTTTAGGACATTTGTCTTCGGATCCTCACAAGCTGTCTGCTCAGGTTTCTGAGGTACTTCTACTCCATGACTGCTTATTGGTTTAAACTTTAAGAGTAAATGTAAGTCAAGACCTCGTTTTGCTTAATGCTCGACCCTTCTTTTACCCCTTTGCAGCATGCTATATACTTGGTCTACCTTGGTCTCGTCGTTTTCGCATCGGCATGGATAGGTGTGTTTCGTGTTTCCTATCCTGAAAAATTCCTACCAGTGCTTCAGTTTGCCTACTGCTAATAACACCCTTGTTGATTTTTATCTCTTTCAGGTGTTGCATTCTGGATGCAAACCGGGGAGAGACAGACGGCTCGTTTGCGACTGAAATACCTTCAGTCGGTCTTAAGAAAAGATATAAGCTTCTTTGACACTGAAGCTAGAGCTTCTAACATAATTTTTCATATCTCAAGTGATGCAATCCTTGTCCAGGATGCCATAGGTGACAAGGTATATTTACTAGAAACGCGAACATAAAGATTAGCATAATGTTCAAAACTTTGGTATATGATATTTCCTTAATACTAAATATTTCTCTCATGTATCTTGGTGCAGACAGGCCATGCTTTCCGTTACCTTTCTCAATTTATCGTTGGTTTCGCCATTGGGTTTACATCTGTATGGCAACTTACACTACTCACCTTAGCTGTAGTTCCACTGATAGCCATTGCAGGCGGAGCTTATACTATAATTATGTCAACTCTATCCGAAAAAGGCGAGGCTGCTTATGCCGAAGCTGGGAAGATCGCCGAAGAGGTAAATTGCATACACTTTATATATGAAACACACAATTCCAAGGTTCAAGAAACACCATGCTATTATAGTTTTGGAATGATATTGCTCTATGGGGTAGCTTTTTCTTTCCTTTTGGTACAGGTTATTTCGCAGATTTGCACAGTATACGCATTTGTAGGAGAGGAAAGAGCAGTTAAAGCATACTCTAGTTCACTTAAAAATGCTCTTAAAATGGGGAAGAGAAGTGGACTTGCAAAGGGGATAGGTGTTGGATTTACATATGGTCTGCTGTTCTGTGCATGGGCCTTTCTTCTTTGGTATGCCGGCATACTCGTCAGACACAGTAAAACAAACGGAGGGAAAGCGTTTACAACGATTATCAATGTCATTTTCAGTGGATTGTAAGTATAATCTGCATATGGTAAACAACTTTTCAGGGAGTTTATCTCTCGTTAATTGAATTTTATGATAAAAAAACAGCTGTTTTGCTTTTGTAGTGCTTTAGGCCAAGCAGCACCAAACCTTGCTGCCATTGCTAAAGGCCGGGCAGCTGCTGCTAATATCTTCAGCATGATAGATACTGACTCAAAGCCTTCAGGACAGGCAGATGGTGAAACAATTTTGCCAGAAGTAGTTGGAAAAATCGAGTTCCGTGAGGTCTGTTTTGCTTATCCGTCTCGGCCTAGCAGGGTGTTTGAGAAATTAAGTTTCTCAATAGATGCTGGGAAGACGTTTGCGGTTGTTGGTCCTAGTGGTTCGGGAAAGAGTACCATCATTTCCATGGTTCAACGTTTCTATGATCCCACTTCAGGTAAGTTAGAGACTGAGTTACAGTATAGTTTTACTTTCTCTTGGCTGATACACCGGAATTTCACCAGGTTCTATATTATTGGATGGATATGATCTTAAGAATCTGCAGCTAAAATGGTTGAGAGAACAAATGGGATTGGTCGGTCAAGAACCAGCACTATTCGACACGACAATAGCCGATAACATCCTACTTGGTAAAGAAGATGCAGATATGGAGCAAGTTATATTAGCTGCCACAGCTGCTAATGCACATTCTTTCATTGAAGAACTACCTAATAGTTATAATACACAGGTATCTTCTCCTTAGTATCCAACTTCATTCTTTATTTCTACTGATCAGTGGACGATCCTCGAAACTGATGCTTTGAAATGTTGTTGAATATAGGTTGGAGAAGGAGGAACTCAGCTTTCTGGAGGTCAAAAACAAAGAATTGCTATAGCAAGAGCAGTGCTGAGGAACCCCAAGATACTGCTTCTTGACGAGGCTACAAGTGCTCTTGATGCAGAATCTGAACTCATAGTTCAACAGGCACTAGATAAGATAGTGTCAAGTCGATCAACGATCATCGTGGCGCATCGATTATCCACTATTCGAGATGTTGACACTATCATCGTTTTGAAGAATGGACAGGTTGTTGAGAGTGGGAGCCACATGGATTTGATGTCTAAGAACGGAGAATATGCGGCTTTGGTTAGCTTGCAAATATCAGAAAACACTGCAATTTCGAGCTCTATATGTCATTCCGATGTTTCCGAAAGTTCTAGCTTTCGACAACCTCAAGACAGTCAAAATCCGGGGCAGGATGCAAGACCATTTACAGCAATAGAATTGGAGCAAAGTTGTCAAAACTCATCTCAGCAAGGTTCTGCTCCTAATCCATCAATATGGGAACTACTTAAATTAAATGCACCGGAATGGCCATATGCGCTACTTGGCTCGGTTGGTGCAATTCTGGCCGGCATGGAAGCTCCGCTATTTGCCTTCGGAATCACACATGTCTTGACTGCATTTTACTCTCCTGATGATATTCAAATCAAGGAAGAGGTTGAAAGAGTGGCTCTTATATTTGTTGGTCTGGCTCTTCTTACCATTCCTATATATATGTTGCAACACTACTTCTATACCTTAATGGGAGAGAACCTTACCGCTCGTGTCCGTTTATCAATGTTCTCAGGTACTTCCATACTTTTCATTGATGGAACATTCATCACATTGCAAATCCTCTGAACTACGAAATTTTATTCCGACGTTGCACTGTAAACTAACGTACATTTCACTTCATATCTAGCTATCCTTTCCAATGAGGTTGGTTGGTTTGATTTGGATGAGAACAATACTGGCTCGTTGACAGCAGCTTTAGCTGCAGACGCAACCCTCGTACGAAGTGCTTTAGCTGATCGGCTTTCCACAATCGTGCAGAACGTAGCACTTACCGTGACAGCATTTGTAATAGCATTTGCTTTAAGCTGGCGTATCGCATCTGTTATCATTGCCTCCTTTCCTTTACTCATAGGTGCATCCATAACTGAGGTAAGGCTTAGAAACCACTTGCTTTGGTTATGTCAGCAATGAATGACACTGCAGGCCTTCAATTCCAATTCTTTTATTCGTTTTTCTTTCGAAATTGCAGCAACTGTTTCTTAAGGGGTTCGGAGGGAATTACAGCCATACGTACTCTAGAGCAACTGCTGTGGCACGTGAAGCAATTGTTAACATTCGTACTGTGGCTGCATTTGGTGTTGAAGACCGGATTTCGATCAAGTTTGCCTCTGAATTAAACCAACCGAAAAAGCAAGCATGCTTACGAGGTCATATATCGGGTTTTGGATACGGCGTATCACAGCTCTTTGCATTCTGTTCCTACGCACTTGGCCTTTGGTATGCATCGGTGCTAATCAAGCAAAACAAATCTAACTTCGGAGATGTCATGAAGTCCTTCATGGTTTTGATAATCACAGCACTGGCAGTAGCAGAAACACTAGCTCTCACACCGGATATCGTTAAAGGGTCGCAAGCACTCGGGTCCGTTTTTGGGATTCTTCATAGGAAAACATCAATAGAACCAAATGATTCCACATCAAACGTAGTAACCGAGATCAAAGGTGACATAGAGTTCAGAAATGTTAGTTTCAAGTACCCAACGAGACCTGATGTAACCATTTTTGACAACTTAAACCTGAAAACTTCAGCTGGAAAAAGTCTAGCCGTAGTTGGACAAAGCGGGTCAGGGAAAAGCACAGTGATTGCATTAATTATGCGGTTTTACGACCCCGTTTCCGGGGCAGTTGTGATCGATGGCTACAATATTAAGACACTAAACTTAAGGTCTCTAAGGCTAAGAATGAGTTTAGTCCAGCAAGAGCCTGCACTGTTCTCAACCACAATATACGAGAACATCAAGTATGGCAAAGAGGATGCATCAGAGATTGAGATAATGAAAGCAGCAAGAGCAGCTCATGCTCATCGATTCATTAGCCGAATGCCTGAAGGGTACCAAACCCACGTCGGCAATCGAGGTGTCCAGTTATCAGGTGGCCAAAAGCAGAGAGTGGCAATTGCTAGAGCAATACTAAGGAACCCTTCCATTCTTCTCCTAGATGAAGCCACAAGTGCATTGGACTCGGAATCTGAGAAACTAGTTCAAGAAGCTCTGAATAATCTCATGGAAGGTCGTACCACAATCATCGTAGCGCATCGGTTATCGACTATACGTAATTCAGACAGCATTGCGGTGTTGGAACAAGGGAAGGTAGTTGAAATTGGCAGCCATGAAGAACTGACGAAGAAACCAGGCAGTGTTTATAAACAGTTGGTCAGTTTACAACAATAAAGGAACATCCATGATAAAAAAAACCAAGTTTAGCATTAAAACCAGAAGCAAATTATATTACTGTATGTTGAAACTGCATAAAGATGAACTTTTTTTTAAAATGTTTCTCTTTAAAACATGATTATAGTAACACCATTTCTTGATAAGATGGAATTGCTAATGCAACAGATCAAAAGGGTTTGTTTATTGTTGTTGATCGAAAATTTTGAATTTATTACTCACAAATTCAGTGATTCAAAATTTAAACCCAAAAGCGGACTCCATTGATTTGAAATTAAAAGCAAGTAGAGAGGAATGGTGGCTCCTTTGATTTCAAATTAAGGAATCTTTTTAACTTTTTGATTTGTGGGGGACTGTGACTCTTTAGCCTTTCCGCCTTGCATTTGCTTTTTTGAACTACCGCTTTATTCAAATTTAAATAATCTTATTTTTCTAAAAACATCTCATGAACCCCTATACTTTTTATAAATTTAAAATTTAGTCTATGTATTTTTTATTTTTAAAAATTTAGTCTTTCTATCTTTCAGATTTTAAAATTCATGTCCAACTTTAATACTGTTAAATTTATTTTGCTGAATTCAGATTTATTACAATATCATCCTTTTTAGTTATATTATTATCAAGTGAGTATTTTTTTATTATTTTAAAATATCACACTAATAAATTTAATAATATTTGAAATATGAAAAATAAATACTAAATTCCGAAAAATAATAGTATTTAATACATTTGTTTTAACAGCTTATAACCATGCATTAGAATTTTATTTACATCAAATTATCGCATTTAATTAATATAAATAAATATGTGAAAAACTGAAAACCATAGATTTTCTTTTACGCAGAAGAGCAAATGAAAGGATATGATGACGTCGTTTACATCTTGGGAATAATTATCTTATCATCTAACACGTACACTTAGATTAACTTCAGCAAATAAAAATGGTTAGGTAATAGGTTTTGTACTTTTTATATTTTGGTTAATTCCACCAATAGTCCTCAAACTATTGACTAGATTTTAAATTGATTTTTAAACTTTAAAAGGATTTAATCAAATAAAATATCAATATTATATTAAGCAGGCCATTCCCTCAATGTTGTTGATAGTTTAGATATTAAATATGAGTTTCAACCTAACATAAAACATATTTAAAATATGTAACTTAATTAGCATGACCCGTTTCTATTTAACATATTAAAAAATAGGATAAATTATATCTAATATCATTAAATTATTAGTAAATTTATGTTTTAGTCACTCAAATTTAAAAAGTTACAAAATGATCTCTGAACTATTCGAAAGTTTTCATTTAAGTTAACGAAGTATTCAAAAGTTTTTATTTAAGTCACTAAGCTGTTAAGTTTATTTTTAAAGTCTGGCTAGCAAGCTTCAAGCAGTGATTCGAAAATCGATATGGTGGATCGTGAGTAAAAGAATATATCTTAGTAAAAGAACATATCTTACATCTAAATTGATCTGACAATTGGTGTCGGAGTTTGTAGATTCATCACTTCACGAAAAAATTGAATTTTAGAAGAAAAGGGGAATGGGTGCTTTCTATTAGTGCAGGTAATATGAACAGAATAGGCCAATAACTTTAACAACCCAAAGACATAAATAAAAATTTTTAATAGTTCAATAACTATTTTGTAATTTTTTAAAATTATATAACTAAAATATAAATTTAATAATAGTTTAATCATATTTGGTGGAGTTTGCCATAATTTTTAAAAATCATAATCTAGTGTATAAATAATGATATTATTATGGGGTAAATGATGATAAAGGAGTTTGTATGGAGGGGTAAGCTGTCGAGAGTTTGTTAGAGGTCAGCTTTCACTTCAACTGCATATGTGATTCGTGATTTTTTTTCCTTCTTCTCTGTTCTCTTTCTTTTCCCTCATTTTTCCCAGTTCTTCGCTTTTTCCTTTCTCTTCACTCACTGCCACTTTCCTGTCAATCTTCCCCGTTTAGGGTTTGCTTCGCGAAGAAAAATGATGATCTCATTCTTCCTTCAACAAACAACTTTAGCGTGAAGCAAATCTGACCAAGAAAATCCCCAGATTGTTAGTGAAAAACCAAAAAGAAAAAAGAAATTCAAGATTTGTAGAAGTAAAGGAGAAAAAGACTCGAGCTATAGGAACGGTTGGGTATATTAGTGCGGCGGCGAAGGAAAATGAGCGCCTCCAGATTCATAAAGTGTGTTACTGTCGGCGATGGTGCTGTCGGCAAAACTTGCTTGCTTATTTCCTACACCAGCAACACTTTCCCTACGGTGAGCCTCTTTTTCGCCCTGTTTTTATTTTTTTTTAAATTATCTGATCTTTCTTGCATGATTGTATGTGTTTTTAGCATTTTCTTGTTTTCTTGTGTAATTTGAGAGAAAATTTGGTTGAAATTGTCGATGTTCGAGTGAGCTTCAGTTACTTGAAAATTTGTTTCATTGTTATTGAAACCAAGAATGGGGCTTTATGCTCTCTGTTAGTGGTTAGGTTGTCTTGGACACTGATTTTCTTCATTATTAACTGTTTGTGTTTAAATGGTAACAGGATTATGTCCCTACTGTTTTCGACAATTTCAGTGCAAATGTTGTTGTGGATGGCAGCACTGTCAACTTAGGTTTATGGGATACTGCTGGTAAATTTTGAAATAGCTTCTTCAATTTCTCTTGTTTTAGTAAGCCTTTTATCTCTTTCTTCTTTTTTTTTGGTTTGAAATCATTACCATGGAACAGGTCAAGAGGATTACAATAGATTAAGACCATTAAGCTATCGTGGGGCCGATGTCTTTATTCTTGCATTTTCCCTCATCAGCAAGGCTAGTTACGAAAATGTTACAAAGAAGGTTTAACCATTGGATATCTTCTCTTTTGAGATAATGGTTTTGTCAGTATAAGATGTCTCCAACGCAAGATGCATGCTGATTCATGTGTTTTTTCTTGCTATTGATTTCAGTGGATTCCTGAATTAAAGCATTATGCACCTGGTGTTCCGATAGTTCTTGTTGGAACTAAGCTTGGTAAGATTCTTACTCCCTGTGTCTTGGTGTTGTTGTATATGTTTGAAGTGTTTTTGGGAATCCTTTCCATTTTATTAAATGTTATCATGTTTACAACTCTTTCCTGCTGCAGATCTCCGGGATGATCAGCAATTCTTTGTAGACCATCCTGGTGCAGTGCCCATTGCTACAGCTCAGGTAAATGTCAACATCATGTTATCAATTCCATTTTTATTCTTTTCAATAATAATATATTTCACGAATTTTGGTCTTGCTTTGCATCTTTGTGAAGGGTGAAGAATTAAGGAAACAGGTAGGGTCTTCTGCCTACATCGAGTGTAGTTCAAAAACACAGCAGGTTCGTAGAATTCATGTACTTTGGCAAAAATATATTGCTGAGGTCGATTTTGTCTAAATGGGGTTTTGTGTGTTGGCTTGACTTCAGAATGTGAAGGCAGTTTTTGATTCAGCTATTAAGGTAGTGCTTCAGCCTCCGAAGAAAAGCAAGAAGAAAAAGGCACATGGTGGTTGCTCAATATTGTGATGGGTGGAAGATTCAAGTCCGACAAAGATGGATCAACCTGCCAGCTTCTTGCTGCTTGTATACCTATCGATGTCACCTTTTAAAATTGTAGGAAGCAGCAAGCCATCATTGTATAGTGTCTGCTGACATTCTGGGGATTTCTGTGAAAGCTTCAAGTGGTTTGTTTCTGTGTTTTTACTTATTATCAATCAATCTATAGTTGATGACAAGCATTCCTTCCCTGTTAACATTCACACGCCTTTTCTGCTTTTCTTGTTTAAGCTTCACGCATGCATTAACATTTATGCAATGTGTATGTATTGTTTGATGCCATCGATCAATCGTGGAACTTAATTCAAATGATGTCATATTGTTATTATTGAACCGTATGTGGTCATATCCTATAATCATTGCCCCTTTTTATCACCCATACTATTATATGCCCCTTAGGCCTTAACCCAAGGTGGGAAGAAGTCGTTGTCAGTGTGATAGTTTACTGACTGACCGCGAACAAAGTTGTAGGATCACGCCATTTGGCACACTCTGAAACAAGTAGATGATAAGTGGAATTTGGTAAGCAGCTGCATGAATCATGATGCAACAACAACCGCAGCTCGCTTCAAAGTCTTCCACCAAGGATTGTCTTATTCTTTGGTTCTTATAATCACAAGTGTCCATCCATCTGCCCCTTTTTCCAGGTTAATTTCTTCATTTTTGTTTTGGGCGCAACTAAAATTAAAGAAAGAAAGGCAGCCAATCAATGTTCACAATTACCACATATCTTCCGACTCCAATTATTTAAATAGTCTTCCCTTCTTTTCTTTTTCCTTTTCGTCATCTTTACTCAATGTTCCTTTTGGATTGGTAATGGTATCATGAATGCTTTAGTATTAAATTAATTACCTTTATTTGGGTAAGGCATTTCATTTTTTTTTTTTTAAGATATGCTTGCTTCATCCTTTTTATGCAAAAAAGCAAATTTTGTCAAATATATACTGTAAACAAATCGAAAAGTGTGGTTTTGGTATGCCATTAATATATTGTAAACTCAAAGAATTGTAATTAGCAAACGAAAAATACAAGAGTTGGAAAAACTCGTACGCTCGAAAGCACCGTGAGCCACCGAACCCCTCACCATTCAAGTTGGACGTTTTGAAAAAGTTAATAATAATAATAAAAAAGTCTAAATCCATTTAATTAAGAAGAAAGTTTAGACAAAAGTGTCATATATTAATGAATGAATGAATGCATCGTGAGAGTGAGACCACTTCAACTTCGAGGAAAAAGGTAATTTGCTCAAACGTGGCCAATTCACGACCTCCATGAGGATGACCTATTCCCCTCCTATCCTATGTGTTTCCGCGTGATATATTGAAAATGTTGCCCATTACATTTATTAATCATCAAACATATAATGCATACACTTCGAAATAAAGGGATTTACCATGCCGTCACCAAAACCAACGTTATACATACAACAATACAATATCTAAAACTAAATTGTAAAAACGTGCCGTTAGGTTATTGGAAGAAAATATAAAATCGGCGGGTGTAGGACAAGTACTTCCACACCATCCTCCATTTTTCTTTTTTCAATCAATACCCTTTTTTATATTAATTGAAAGCCCGAGCCCGACATTCCCGAGACGACTCATTTAACTCGTTAGAAAGATCCTCTCCACTAGGAACTAGTTATAGTCTTCTCTCTTCCACCAGATTCTTTTTGGATCATGGCGATATCGGATATGGTGGTTGGGAATTTGCTGATCATATACGTGGCGGTTATAGCAGGGATAAAGGCGTGCGGTTTAGTGTGTGGGAGGAGCTTCGGTGGTTGGTTTGTGTTGATGGCGTCGACTACGGTGGTGGGTCTGATCTTGGTCGGGGCTTTGACGTGGGACGTCAGTCGTAAAGCCACGCAAGCAATTTCCGGTGATGATCAAGATGCTGGTTCCGTTCAAGTTCACGAGATGTGTAAAGGTGGTATTTGCTGGCACGGCGTGGCTGTCCGGTTCCCTGCTTCTCAACTCCGGTTCAGCCTTCCTCAACAAATTCCATACGGTTCTATGTAAAAAGAAGAAGAAAACTTTGGGAATTTCAGGTTTAAAGCTGTAAGATATAAGATTAGCTTTGGGTTTGGGTTTGGCCAAAAACAAAACCCCATGAGGTCTTTTCCTTTTCTCCTTAATTTTGATTGAGAGGAATAAAAGAGCGTGTATAAGGTTATATATATAAAAGAAATGAAAATGAAGATGCTTTAATTTGTGAATAAATAATTGTCCATGGGTGTTGGTTTACCAACCAAATGAAGCTTGTTTTCGTTTGTTTCCAACTGGTTTTACATAGTTTAATTGTCTAGTTTTGGTAACACCGACAAGCAGAACAACATATTTGATATTAGGGAGGAAGTACAGAAGAGGATTGTTGCTATTGCAGTGGAAGTTAACGTGTCGGTAGTAGTATGTATGTGTGTCGGAAACTATATAAGAGTTATGTTCTTACAAATCTAAACAGTTGGGTTTGTTTTAGGTAGAGAAGAATCTTGAGTTAGACTCTGTTTATAGGTTTGTCACTTTGTCTGTTTAGAGCAAAGCCTTACTTGTCCGTACTACTTGTTGGTTTTCCTCCTTTTTTTTAAGCAGTACTTGAGAATGAGTTTGCCAAAATATAATGGTGAAAATTTTACAAGCTGCCTGCCTGCAATTTGTGGACTCAAGAACAATCAATCCCCTTAATCTGCAATTCAGCAAGTGATGTAAATGATGAAGGCTATTGGCAACTTGTTTGAGACATAATATTAAATGTTGCCTTCATTAAAGATGGGTCTTTGTCTCACCCAACCATAAACGAAAGTGTCACTTTAATATTAAATACCAGACTGAAAAACAATTTGGATGAGGTTTTAAAAACCCTAGCCTTAGCCATAAAGCAATTAAAAAAAATTGTAAGCATTTATTGTGAATTTAAAAATGGGTTGATTTTTTGTATATTACAACATTGAAAATGATTTTTAAAAAATATTTTCTATATTTAATTGTGTTTATTTCATTAAAATTATTTGTTTAACGGAAAATAATTTCTAAATTAATAGAAAATAATTTTTTTCTATTTTTTACACGAAAAAATTCTTTTGTGGATGATTTTATTTTTATATAAAAAATAAAACTTCTAATTGATTTAATTGCTAAGAAGTGATATTATTGCCAAATTAATGCCCTACGCCTACAATTCTCAAGACACTTGTTGAAAGGAATTATGAAACTTCTGAAAGTTACATGAAATTGCTCTAAATTATTATATAAACATTTTGTTTCGAAATTACTATAAAGTTATTATGTGTTATTATAACAAGTTTATGTAAACAAACATATGTAAATTTGTTGTTATAACAAGTACATAATAATCTATTTCAAAGTTAAAACTCAAATCTAAAACTCAAATCTAAATTTAAATATAAAATTTTAAGTTTATGTTTCGAGATATAGATTTTTATGCCTTGAGACAAGTCATAAATTATTTTGGGATTTTTAGATTCAAAGTTATCGTGTCTCGAGACACTACATGTTGTGCCTTGAGACAAAGTCCTTCGTGTCTCGAGATTAGGTCTAGAGACCAACCCCCTATTTTCTTATTTTTGTTTCGATGCTTGAATGTCTTGAGGCAAAAAGTTTCTGTCTTGAGACTTGAAGCATAACATAATTAATTTAGCTTCGATGTTTTTCTATTCGAGATAAATGCCACTTGTCTCAAGACCTAAGAACAATTGTCTCGAGACTATATAGATATGTCTCGAAACCTCAGACTCTTGAATGTAAAACTTAGATGGAATTTGTTCTAGCAGTCTCAAAACAAGTTCTTTCTATCTTGAGACTCATTGACCAAAAGATCAAAATCCTGCAATTTTAAGTGTCCAAAGCCTTAACCAAACAAGCCTAAGCATATTTAAAAGTACCAAAAAACATATTCACCCAATTAACTTATCTAAACATGTTAAAACATTACCAAATTATAAGCTTTAATATATTATTACTAGACCAACCAATATGCACATTCAAACTCACAAAATGAAGCATGATTAACTAGTAATTAAAAGGTAAAATTCAACCAATATAGCATTATAGGTCACTCACCAAAAGTGCTCAAAATAACTTAGGTAATAAGCCAATCAACCTAGGTATATGTTATATGACCTCAAAACATATAAATATGTACAAAATAAGATCATAATGGCTTCCAAGTTGAGTTTGAGAGTTGGATGCTTGACCACAAAATTTTTTTAACCTTATTCGAGATTTACACACGGAAATTTCATATGCTAATTAATGGTTATTTAGTGGTGTTAACATAACTCGAATTCAATATAAACTTAACAAAATACAAGTAACAAGAGTAACAGAATAATTCAAGCTGACTGATCTGCCGTAATTTGATAAGTCAAATTAAGCTCTTCAATACACTTAAGGAGCTTATTCTCAAACAATTTAAGAATCTTTTATATGTTTTTGTCGACTTTTAGTTCTAAGCAATAACAAACGTTTTTGTTTAATTTTATACCCTTTTAAGACCCAAATTATCTAAACGACGTCATGGGACCTAACAATATAATTGAATTGGTGTAAAAGGTCGATAATAGTCAGAACTTGAAAATTTCATTTTTGTAACTAATTTATTTTTTGGATAAATTTTTGTTTATTCATCCAAGTAAGCAGTAGTCTGCCATAAAAAACAACTAGACTAACAATATTTACAGCAAACCCCAACCCTGTACATTCCAACTGATTACCCATGCTATACAAGGTTGTTTGTTTAATCTATCATTCACCTTTGTGTTTTTTTACAAAGAGCAGGCATGTTACATATTTACTGGGTTTTTTGTTTGGATACTAAATTAAATATTGCAGTTAAACTTAGATATTAAATTGATATAAAAATGTTTACATACGAAATTGAACATTAAAGGTAAATATAGGTACTAAATGATATATTACCCTTTTAAAAATAATAAAATTGTATTTTAATATAAAAAAATGTCTTGGACTTTTAGTCTAATTGAAAAAGGAAGCCCATGTTGCAAACTCATATCATAGATTATGGTCAGCCCAAGCCACAATCCCCCAAAGAGATATTGCAATTTGCAGTCTGCATGAAACATTTTGTCGTTTGGAACCAACACATATACATAAATGCAAAGGTTGGTAATGCAATTATGCAATAATGTGGGGTCACAGTTACATACACTTTTTACTTTTTACCTGTACAGCTAGTGAAAGAATTAATGGAAAATGCTATTATTCAGCCTTTTCCAATGACCAAACTGTCGAAAATTTCTCCAATCTCTTACCCTCTTCTCCGCTCCCCTATAACGTTCTGACTCTTTCACGTCCCAATTGAGTGACTTGCTGTCACAAAATCTTCATGTCTACGTCGTCATTTACCGCCACCTTTCGTCTCTCTCTCATTAATGCTTTCTTTTTGGGTTTTGAAAGACAGAGAGAGAGAGACACCCCTAAGCATTCACTTAGTCTCTTTGTCCCTCTTCCTTAAACACGTCTTCACCAAAAACAGTATATATATTAAAGCTTTTGTCGGTTTTCCTGCTTTACTTATAACCCATCCACGGATTTCTCATTCATAATGGGCATGGCTTTGTTTCATTCTGATATAAATATATGGAGAAAGCCTTAGCTTTTTAGCTTTCAAACCAAACCCCATTTTTTTTGCTTCCCTTCTCTGCTTCTTTGTTTGAATTTTTACAAGAAGTTATTATTATGGTTGTTCAATCACAGTTGTATCCTGAAAACTTGGGTTTACTACCTTGGCCCATGTGCGCCCTTCAGGATTGGATGCCACCAATCCCTGCACCACCTCAGCCTGTTTTCTGTTTCAGTCTTCAACAACCTTCTCAAAATACGCTTCCTTTTCATCTACAACAAAACGCTCGCAACTTGGCTTCTACTTCTTCTCCTTCGTCGTCTTCGTTGTCAATGTGTGATAATTTTCTCTCCATGACACTTTCTCAAGCTTTAGATGCTCAACTTGAGGTGCAAAGGCAGGAACTTGATTGCATTCTTCATTTTCAGGCAAGGGTTCTTTCTTTTAATGTTCTTTTTTTTTTTGTATATCAGAAATTGATCACTTCCACTCACAGTTCCTTGTTTTTTTGGTGGGGAAAAATACAGAATGAGAGGCTAAAATCTGTATTACGAGAGCAAAGGAGGCGACAACTAGGTACGCTACTAAAGACCATGGAATGGAAGGCTTTATATTTGATGAAGCGAAAAGAAGAAGACTTGGCACGAGCAACAAAGAAAACAATGGAGCTCGAAGCTTGCTTGAAGAAAGCCGAAATGGAGAGCGAGTGGTGGGAAAGGCTTGCCAAAGCAAATGAAGCAATGGTTATGGATTTAAGCAACACAATGGAACAGGTCAAAGAGGAGCTTATCAGGGTCAGCAATAATAATACAGCCGAAGATACCGAGTCCCATTGCTGCGGCTCATGCGATCAAAGTGATGATCAACAAGGAGAAAAGAAGAGCAAAGAGGTTGCTTGCAAACACTGCAGGTCTAGGAGCTCGTGCGTTCTGTTCCTACCTTGCAGACACCTTTGCTCGTGCATCTCTTGTGAAGCTTTCCTTGATTCTTGTCCTGTCTGTAAATCTGTAAAGGAGGCTAGCATGAACGTATTTTGGGTTTAACAAGAAAGCTTTTCGGGGTCTAGGTTCAACAGATTTTCTATTATTATTTTTTCTTTCTGTTGTTTGTCTACTCTAAATGATGATAGTATCGGTTCGGTGAAGAATCTTTTTCAACTTTTACCTTTTCTGGATTAATTACCATTTCCCACATTTAGATTGTACCTTCAAGAAGAATCATAAAAATATTGTTTTTTGATTTCTTTAATGAGGTTCTTTTCTTCACGGGAAATGCCAGCTCGATTCAGCAGTAAACAGTGTACTGTTTTTGTTTCAAACTGCAGAAAAGATTTGATAAAACATTTATCGAGGGGAACTTTCCACCGCCACTACTCTTTTCTCTTTGCTTTGAAAGAAACACCCTTTACTTGTTAATGTTATAGTGGAGGAATAATCCAGGTTTTACTTATAACCCGTCCAAATACTAAGTAACTGATCAGAAAGGGTCAAATTTGTTTTGTTTTAATATACCCTTTCTTTAGTCACTGTGTGTGATGAAAGTTGGGCCAAATTCAGCAAATCGGTTTCAGCTTTTATTTTGTTGCTAATGATGTATTCAATGGTCCCAACTCAGCAAGGGTGAAGGGTGATTGAGTGGGGCCTAAAATACGAGGGAAAAAACCGTTTGCAAGCTGAGAAGTGAGAATGGGAAGATTCGGTCTCAGCAGTATAGTAATTCCTAACTCAGTTTTCTTTTCAAGGTGTTGCCAAAATCTATTTTGGCAGCTCTATTTATCTTTTTATTAATGGTACTACTACGGACTGGACCGACTTTTTAGTAGGCGTACAGTTGTAGGTGGAGGGCTAGGATGGACTTTAGCAATGACGTGTGGATTCCACTGACCAGCCGCCTTTGACGACATCTGTGCGGGTTGTTGTAACTTGGGAAGACAAGCTACCCGCTTGTTAAACTCATTGGTGAGTTGGCCCAACTCAGCTGCCTGTTTCTTTGAAAGTGTCGGATCCATTTAAGTGTACTAGGTGGGCTTAAGCTAAACTACTGTATCCAGAAAGCTGAGTACTATTAGTGGCGGTGGCCCTTAATACGGTTTTGAAATCTAAAAGCGCTGGTGCTTTGAACGTCATTCATGGGTTGGGTTATTTACCCAATTTGAAGATTTGTCCAAAATTAAAGAAAGTTTAAGTAAAAAATTAGACTAAAAAAATAGACTTGAATAAAAAAAATTGAGTCTAAGTCAAATTCAGGCTTAAAGGTTTAAGGCTTAAGTCTGGTTCGATTCGACCCATTTTTTATGTTTATAATATAATATAATAAATAATATATTTTATATTTTATAACACATAAAAATTAAATCTATAACAATAATAGTATTATAATGTAAATCTTAAAGAAAAATATTAAGATAACTATCTATTAATATTTAATAAATGAAAACAATATTAAATTAAAAATAATATAATTTTTAAAAAGATTTAAAAAAAAATGAGTGAACTTAAAATAGACTTGGGTTAGCTTTAACAAATATAAACAGACTTGAATAAAATTTTAGGCTCATATAGTGAGTTAGGCTAGACTTACACAAGAATAAAGTATATTAATATTATGCTTAAATCTGGTCTGATCTATAAACATCTCTATCATTGATAAATTAAATTTTTTATATTTCAGGTCAAATTCATATTTTATATTTGTTTTACAATCAATTAAACTAATCCTCTCGAAATCTATTACTACGTCCTTTAATAATGTCATCTTTAAAGTTTTGAATTTTTTTCCATAAAAAAGTAACTTGTACGTGCAAAGGAAGTACCATTACTTGGTTAATGATTTTAATTTTGTTGTGCTTGAAGCACGAAGATGATCCGATAGGCTAATAAAGGAAGTTTGCTGTATTACACTTGCACACATGCAAGTGTAATCCATTGTGTAATAATGACAACTAACAACTTTTTATTTTTGGTTTTCAAGCTTGTTTTGTAGTAAGCTACAAGTTCCCAACTCAGTTTCTAAGACCATTAAATGTAGGGTTTACCACCATCCTTGTTAGTGGCCATTAACTATGGTAAAGCATATAACATTGTTCCGTTTCTAAAGCCATTCATAATTTTCTATTCATTTCTAATATTCAACATTCAAAAGTATAGCAACTGCTTATAGTAGTAAATTACAAGGATGATGATTTTACAATATATATGCACACACGAAAATTAAGACAATGAAAGAGACAATTAACTTGAGATTGGTGTTACGTTAGTCAACATTCTTTAATTGATTGATAAAAGAAGCTTTGGACGTGTGTTGGTACACCATGGTTCGGCCAATAATATCACCATTAATAAATAGAAAAATTCACCAAATAGCTTCATAACCGATTCCATAAATATAAACGGATGCATACATAGGTGTATAAAAATTATTGGCCATATTTAAAAGGTTGATGCCATCAAGCATGATTAGCATTTATGGGTATCTTTGAATAGAAGAAAAGGGTGGGTCATGGATGATAATTCAGAAGCTACTGGGTTGATAATGCTACCAAGTATATACATGCAAAGTTCCCTTTTGAAATGAGATTAATCGCGATTATTAATGCAAGAAGTTGATAAGTAAGGTGGATAGGGTGGTGGACTGTTAGATACATTATCCATTTAATGAAGCAAAAGGAAATTATGTGGCTTAGGTTGAGTCCAAACTACTCTCTGCAAATTATGGGTTTATCTTATTATCTTTGTTTACTTCATGATAAACGATAATCAATGCAGTGTAGACGTGTGGTGGAAGGTGTAAAATATCATGTCCTTTTTGTGGCTTTCAATATCAGTACAATTATTACTGCAACTACTTTTATGCTTTGTTAAATGCTTCGTTGCTTTACAATCACATTTGTAATTGTGATTGGCAGTAAGCAATTATGGAAGGTTTCTTTTTTATACTGAAAAATAATTGATTGACCCAAATATAGTATAATGTTGATTTCATTAGGTTTTAGGGTACTTTAATTTTTGCATACGAGGTGGTAAATGGCTATTATTATTTACTTAGTTGCCTGTCATCCGAACATATATATTATATGTGGATGGTATTGGTTGTAATGCCAAGAACATGTGCAAGCCATATTCATTAAATCTGATTCTGTGACTTAATCTTTGGAAACCAGCATGACTTCTATTTTCTATTAATTAATTGAAGTTCTGAGTTGGGAGGGTTCAGCGTAGTAATGTTGTATCAGTGTGAATACCCGTCACTTTAGGCATAATTGTAAAATTCACCCTTAATGTTTCTGGATTTTTTCACTTTGGCCCTTAAATTTTTTTTTCTGATTCTCTTCCACAACGTTGCAATTTTTTCAAAAAAGGGCCAAAGTTATAGGAAACTATTAGTCAACTAACGGTCAACAATTTTGTCTGACGTGGCATGACACCTCATCGATTACCACGTGGTGGCATGAAACTCTTAATGGCAAGGACACATGGTGGTTTTGGGTACTACTTTGAAGACGTTGAGGGGTATTTTAGGGTGATCCAAATCAATATGTTGAAAAGAGAAGAGAAAGGTGGACCATTTAGTAGCTTTTTTGACTCACGGCGGCATCGACATGCAGCAATAGCGGTGGCTGTGGGTTAAAGTAAGAAATTGGAAATACAATAAATTAAAAAAAAACAAGTTTAATTTAATCTAGTTTTCGAAGAATTGATTTATACAGGAAATTGGAGGAAAAAGGAATCAGATATAACCAATGAAAAGTCGAATACAAGAAGACAAAGCATTTAGACACATCATCAATGTCATTCATCCGAGATGTCATGTCACGTCAGACAAAATTCTTGACTGTTATTGACTGACAGTTTCCGCTAACTTTATGTGGCCTTCAGGGAGAGCCGACGTTGCATGTAATTGTAACACAAAGGAATTGTGTAATTTAGAAATGTTGAAATTCTCGTAAAAATACATAATTTAATTTCAACCTAAAAAATATGTTTTAGTTTCGCTCGATATTGAGAATGTGGTGGTGTTAGAATTCGCTTGCTTCATTTACGAGATGCGCCTTCCTCACTCCCAAACCTCCTGCATATTGTGGTCTGCATAGTTGGTCCCAACTAGATACACACAACTTTCTCTTTTTAAGTCATTTTAAGTTCACCAGAATCATGAATGATCCCGTCAATTTTCTCCGTTATGTGTATTGGTGCCTTGACACACAGGGAGTAGAGGGGAATAGATTAGAGTGGATCATATTAATGTTAGCCAACCTCCTTGAGATAGGAGCTGGATTTTCATTCAGTCAGTCTATTCTGCATTGTTGCAAATGTCTCTCATATGATACCCCAAATAGTTTCCCAATTGATTTACTTGTTGAATTCCTAAAATTCCCAAGAGCCATCAGTTTTTTCTAATCATGGCCCGACTAATTAAAGTATACTTGTAATTTGGCTGAATTAATAACCAAGCTTGATATCACACAATATCTGAGGAGAATCTTTTTAAGCCTCCTACATGTTTAAATGTTAACTTAGAAGAAAAAGTAGCGATCACCAAAAAAAAAAAAATCAAAATTCAATTAGGGTTTTCTCTAATTCCACGTATTCCCCAAATTTAGTATAAATAATAAATTAATTCGCATATGTTAGCTAAACTCATTTCCCTTCATTGGATGAGATCTAAAGAAGGTCCCTTTTTTGTCAAAAAAACAACAGTGAAACTAACATCCAAAGTTTAGAGGTAGAAAAGAAGGAAAGAAAACAAAAAAGAGCTTTCAAATATCATTGGTGTTTGCGTTTGTATCTCACGGGGATCTTAAGTCTTAACCATATTGGCCTTGAGAACTGTTGTAATTAAGGGCAGTTAGTAGTTGTGGACGGTGACCTTTGTTTTGTCCTCTAGAGCCCTTAATTTTACATATTAAAAAAATATAAATTACAAGAGAAAAAGGGTTTCAACATGACCCTTGACTCGATTGAGCCTTGATTTAAAAAAAAAAAAAGGGATAACAAAGTTCATTATAGTGGTGCAGCTTAGGTACGTTAGCCAAAATTATATATATTTATGATTCACCAAGGAAATCCGTCATATAATATTTTCCTAATATATATGCATCATTAGTCATTGGAGGATTTCATGAAGACTAAAACATATGCATAAATAAATAAATTAATTGCATGAATTTGAAGAATAAAATCAAGATAAAAAAAACTACATCACAATTAACATGCAGGCA
Organism: Gossypium longicalyx; assembly: GCA_025698465.1. Lineage (NCBI taxonomy): Eukaryota > Viridiplantae > Streptophyta > Magnoliopsida > Malvales > Malvaceae > Gossypium > Gossypium longicalyx. The sequence goes on along the minus strand of CM047000.1, from coordinate 74,064 downwards.
TAATATAAAAGTAGGGTTCACAAGTTTTTTTATAATAAAATATTGTATTATAAATGACTTATGTTTATAATATACAATCTTACTGTATAAATCAATAGATATATGTAATAACTTTTTTTAACACATGATTTTCTCCTGTTTTGGAGTTAATTTAGTCTGAAAGTAAAACTTGTGGAACAGTATTTTTTTTCCAAACACAAAATTCCAACTTGAAAATTATTTGAGAGATATCAAATTCTTTATTGTTTTAATCTACTTACTAAAGGAATTTCCAACCCTCTTCAATAACTGCTAGCTAGCCAAGATCCATTTTTTTTTTTTGTTTCATGTGAGCATTTAATCACATCATGTCATTTGCATGTATAAATAAGCAGAAACATGATTGAGGGAAATACAAAACAGTTCCTTTTTGGATTTCTTCCCTTTTCATTCTTTCCATAGACAAAAATTGCTGAAAGAAATCAAGAAAAGGAAAGCATTATATAATGGAAACGATTGTCTTTCCTTTTTCCTCAAAGTTTTTGTGGGCTAAATATCTTTTGGTATTTGCTCTCTTCATCTCCGCAAAAGGGTTGATTAAGCTACCTATAAATGGAACCATCCCTGCTGTAATTGTGTTCGGGGATTCCATTGTTGACGCCGGTAACAACAACGATCTCAGCACTGTTATTAGGTGCGATTTCCTCCCTTACGGCCAAGATTTTGCCGGGGGTGTTCCCACCGGAAGGTTTTGCAATGGCAAAGTCCCTTCCGATTTAATAGGTATAAATATAATCTCATTATAATCTCGCTTTTTTTTACACGATATAGTGCTTATATCTCTCCTTGCTTCATCGTCTTGTTTAAAAAGGGCTAATTTCAATAAATGTCCCCCAAAATATAACACATTTTAAATTGATCTTTAAACTTCAAAAATTTTAATTAAGTCCTAAAAATATTAGTATTGTATTAATCAAACTCTTCCATCAACCTAGTGTGGTGCAATTAACCCTATTTATAAGCTACCTTTAGTTGCTTTTTATCTAAGAGAAAATCGAACTGAAAATTGAACTATATGTGGTGTTAGGTAATTAACAGTTGAGAGGGCAAAACAAAGAAAAAGAGTCAGCATTTGCATTTATGGACTCGATTATAGGAAAAGCTATCTAGCTAGAAATGTATCTAAAATCACCTCAATTTGATTAACTCATTGCAGCTGAAGAATTGGGAATTAAAGATATAGTGCCAGCATATTTGGATCCTACATTGAAACCCCAAGATCTCTTAACTGGAGTAACCTTTGCTTCTGGTGGCACCGGATATGATCCTTTGACTCCCGAACTAGCGGTACATTTACAATTTCTTCTTTATTATTTTATTTGTTTATGTCCAAAATCTGGTTTTAGTTACTCAAATATGAGATTTAGTCTCTTTAATTTGTCATAATTTCATCTTTTTACTTTGGTTTAGTTCAAATAATTAATACCATTAATTACATGTTGATTTTTTTTTCCTTAAAAATGTCCCTTCCAACCCTTCCAACTCATCATGATAATATGAAATTTTTTTTGGAAGGTGTGTTTTCTAAAAGAATTTAATGTCTAACATTTTAACTAGATTAACTATGTCATATTATACAAGTAAAACACTAAATCAAAGCACATGAACTAAATAATCTTAAATTTTGTAGGGATCAAAATTATAATTCCAATTTTGTTTAATATTTTTATTTTTCACTTTGTAAATTTTTTTTTCCCAAATTCTCAGTCGGTAATATCGTTGGGAGAGCAGTTAAACTACTTCAAAGAATACATAGGGAAGTTGAAAGCCATTGCTGGAGAAGAGAAAACAAATTTCATCTTAGCAAAGAGTATGTTCCTTGTCGTCGCAGGTAGCGATGACATTGCCAATACATACTTTGTTCTCCGTGCCAGGAAATTGCAGTACGATGTTCCTGCTTATACTGACTTAATGGTTAACTCCGCTGCTGAGTTTGTCAAGGTAATAAATTAATGGTTAAATTCAGATTTGAATGGCTATAAGTGCCATTAGTTAGCCTAAATGAGGTATAGCTGACACTGCCAACTATTTTGGATATTTAGTTAAAATGCTTTCATGAATTTTTTTCCTTAAAAACGTAATGACATTTTATTTTTGTGTTGAAACGGTTGGTTTTAAGAATAAAATCTATACTGGTATTTTAATCAAATTAATTACCGGTGTTAACGATTTTGGTCTGAATAATAAACTTATAAAGGAAGAAAATAAAATTATATCAAATTAAAAAATAAGGACTAAATCCCAAAAACAAGTATAGCAAAACTAGAATTTGAGCTTAGTAATAAAATTTCTTTTTCAACACAATTTAATGAATTTGATTGGAATTTAATTAAAGGAACTATATGGTTTGGGAGCAAGGAAAATTGGGGTATTCAGCACACCACCAATCGGATGTGTGCCATCACAAAGAACTTTAGGTGGAGGAATTGAAAGGGAATGTGCTGAAGATTACAACGTAGCAGCTATATTGTTCAACAAGAAGCTATCTTCCGTGTTGAATTCCTTTAAGACAAGCATGCCTGATGGCAGATTTGTGTACATAGATGTCTACAACCCTCTGCTTGGTCTCATCCAAAACCCTCAAGAAAATGGTACTCGAAAACAATTCATATTTCTTTGGATTTTTCTTCAAATTCAAAACAATGAAAATTGATGATTTTGGTTGTAACCTGTTGGTGTTTTCTTTTCCAGGCTTTGAGGTTGTAGACAATGGGTGCTGTGGAACAGGGAACATAGAGGTGGCAATCTTATGTAATAAGCTCAGTCCATCGACATGTACGGATGTGTCTAAGTATATCTTTTGGGATAGTTATCATCCAACAGAGAAGGCTTACAGGGCATTGGTTACGTCAATCCTTCAGAATATAATTGGCGATTTCTTTTGATGAATGTTTTATGTTTCTCATTTTTTATCCCCATAAATGGTTGCTCTTTAATTAAGTATTTGTGACCATATGTATTGTGCATCTTTATTCAAGTCAAATTAATTATGTAACAATTATTCTATATATATTGATAAAATGTCAATTTATATTTTTATTTATTCCGTTTTTGCAATGTTCATATTTGTGTTTTTTTATAATTATCTTTATTTTCCTTAATTATTAGAACCTCGTGAGCTTTTGGTAAATGGTATCTTATACATTTAGGAGATAGTTTTTCAAAGTTAATTTTCTAGTTTTTGGTTGAAATGGTAAAATTAAGATGTTTTGGGTTTAAATCTTATGGTTTGATTTTCATTATGTATGTGTATTTGATATAAATAAACTCAAAAAATAATATTTATTACTTAAAAAAAAGGCCTTTGATAATTTTATAATTTAGTTTCAACTTAATCAAATATAATATAGGGATAAAGTTCAAAACTACACATGAACTTTGATTTTATGAAAATTTATACATAAAAAGTTAATTTAATTCACATTTCACACACCACTAACGCTATTATTAATATTGTTATATCCCTCCTATCAACCTAAAAAAGCATCGTTGACTCTATATTGATCACTCATCCCACCTTAACTGTATTAAAAATAAAAATCAAAATAGGTAATTATTCCACTTAATATATAAATTTAAACTTAAAAAGGCACTCGTTACCAAAACTCATAAATGCTTCTTTTATGTAATAAATAATGCTTCATTTAATTCATTCAAAATTATGATAAATAAAGTTGTTGGTACAGTTTAATTCATTTATATAATACATATTTTAGTGCCAACAAAATACTTTAGTTAAATAAAATATGTAGCCAAATGCTCTCCATATTAATGATGCGGATGACATGTAACTATCGATACTGGTTTTGGTTGAATCTCACAGTCTAATTAATCTAGTAGCTACCGGAAATAACAAAAAAAAAAAGAAGCAAAGAGACATATACATCAACCATGCCAGCTTGCTTCGTCATATATCTATATAAAATTGAATCGATGATGACAAGCATCCGTTAATGTTTCTCCAATCAACGCTATGGATATCATAATTGAATGGTTACGCCTTTATTTTTAAACTATATAGTATACTGATTATGATGTACGTTGTCACACGCAATCCAATTCTCCAACAGTTAGGGCATTTAAGACGTAAATGAACATGCACGCATACATGGAACAGTGATTAATAAATAATGTGTGAGATTAAGGTTTCAAATTGAGTGTACAATCTCATCATATTGAACTCAACCACGGGGCTCTCTAAATAAAGCGTGTTGGATGCAACACTGGTAACACATGGTCTATTATTTTTTGGCCAAAATCCACGGTCTATTATTAGACGTAAATGAACATGCATCTTCCACAAGTCTGTTGATTGAAGTTTTGTTTTTCTTATTTGGTTTTTAAGGTATAATTATGATTTTAATCCCACTTTTTCTACTATTATAATGCTTACTGTTGTTGAAGTGATGACAATCTTAATTAAGGAATTTGTTGATATGTTAATACATTATTAGTTGAACATTCTTAACTAAATTTTCATATAATCTTAATTGTGTGTGTTGAAATATCAATATTATCACTTCAATGACAACAACAATCAGTGTTATCAATTTGGGTTTACTGATAATATTATAAATGTAAAGGACTAATTTATACCAAAATAGGGAGAAACCCAAATTTCAGCATTGTAGAGGGGCTAAAACTAGTATTAGACCGAGTTTTAATAGCTTTATGGTACTGGTATACGTAATCGATAATCAAAGCTAATAAAGGAGTCCTATTTAAACTTGGAATGCGTTGCCTCTTGGTTTGGCATCTATGTAAAGGAGAAAGAAATACAAATCACTAGGATTTGTTTTATGTGAAAATGCCTGTGCCTGCAACAGCTTTATGTTTAATTCTTGTTTTGTTTAGCACAAGAAATGCTGGTGGAGTTTGTCTTGCCTCAAATAAAATAACATTTCCAGCTCTTTTTGCATTTGGAGATTCTATAGTAGATACGGGTAACAACAACAAGCGCTTTACAATAGCAAAAGCTAATATCCCACCCTATGGACGAGACTTTCCTGGTGGAGCTGCAACTGGAAGATTTGGAAATGGAAAGGTGTTCTCTGATTTATTGGGTACTAAAGTTTTACCATTCATTTGTATCAGTATGATTCTTAAAAAAATTCAAGGGTAGGTCCATTTTTAATTCATATGGTTGTCCTGATTGCCTGCCCCCAACAGCTGAAGGTCTGAGAATAAAACCTTTATTGCCTGCATATCTTCACCCGGTTCTTCAAGGTGAAGATCTAGAAACAGGCGTCAGCTTTGCTTCAGGTGGTTCAGGATTCGACGAATTTACAGCGAAATTACAGGTTCCTTGTAATTTCTCTATGCATGCATGCATGCATGATACTCAATTAATTAATTGTGCTTGTCTCTTTTGGTATGCAATCAGAATGCTTTATCCATTAAGGATCAGCTGAATCTCTTCAAAGAATGCGTTAGAAAGCTTGAAGGAGGCATCGGACGGGAGAAAGCTAATGCCACCATTTCCAAGAGCTTGTTTCTGGTATCACAGGGCAACAATGACATTGCCATCACTTATTTCTTATTCCATTTTCTTTATGACATTGATGCATACGCAACACAACTGGTTAACTCAGCTTCATCTTTTATTAAGGTAAAAATATTGGTTATGCTCTATTTTTTCAATTAAAAAAATAAATAAATTAAAATTAATTAAATCTCCCTTGGTGGTTTAAGGATATGTATGAACTAGGAGCAAGGAAGTTTGCATGTCTAAGCCTTATACCATTGGGATACTTGCCAATTTCGAGAACATTTGGTGGAGGATTTCAAAGAAACTCTGTAGATTGGCTCACCCAAGCAGCAGTGAAGTTCAATTCTAAGCTGGAACATGAACTGAACCATCTTAACAGTAACCTTCCTGGAACTAGGATACTCTATATTGATATCTATAACCCTCTGGTTGATCTCATTCAAAATCATAAAAAATATGGTAAGACTTGGTATAAACTTTAAAAGAAGCTAATATAATATTAGTGGTAATTTAATTTTTGCATGCAGGTTTTGAAGATTCTAGCCATGGTTGCTGTGGGACGGGGTTGATAGAGCTAAATTATGGGTGCAATGAATTATTGAGTTCCTTTACATGTTACAATTCATCGAGTCATGTATTTTGGGACGCGGGGCATCCCTCGGAAAGAGCATATAGGATGATAATCTCACAAGTCGTGCACAACATTTCGCACCAGCTTTTGGATATTTAAATTCAAAGGGTTTCCTCATATTTTTAACCTTGAAACTCACTTCATCACAATTCAAGCAGGTGGAATATAAAATAGGGTTGGAAACTTTTCTACAATAACACATTTGTAGATAAAATATTGAAATGTGATGAAAGCTCTTTATTTCTCACTTTTATCCAGTTTTTACCCCCATAAAAGGTTGCACTTGATTTATTTTTATGAATAATTATTCCTTTAATTCCGTATTTGGGATCATATGTATTGCCTATAATTTTATCCAGGTTAAATTAATTGTGTAATTTCCATTTTGTATAAAAAATAATTGACAAAACCCCCAGTTTATATTTTATTTTTTAAAATTTAAAATTATTTGCTGAGACAAAATAGTGCATCAATTATAAAATACACATAATCCCGTACGATTATATTAGAATTTATCCAATTTGACAAAAGATTAATTAATTTTTTTAAAAAAAAGGGCCAAACTGAAAATTCGTAAAAATTAAAGATATACTTGTGATTATGCATAATCTTTAAAGGAAGTAAATGGAAAAAATATATTGATAAAACACTTCTCTAGTCGCTCTCAATTTTAATATTAAATAAATTGGTCACTTTAAAAAAGTTAGAGTAAATTAATCCCTTTAATTTCAAAAGTAAGTAATTATGGATAATTAATTATAACATTAATTTTCAGTCAATTGTTATAATTTTGATCGGCATAATAAACTAAGCCCTTGATTTGATTTTAAAAATTATCTTAAAGAAAATGTATAAAATTTTAAAAAATTTAAAAGATTCAAAAAGAATATTTATATAAAAAGAAACTTTAGTTTCAAATAAAAAGAATGTGTAACTTTGAGGCTTAAATTTATTATTATATCAGTTAAAATTATGTAAAACTGATGAAAAATATAAATTTTATGATTAATTATATTTAGTTATTCACTTTCGAAATTGACAAAGATTAATTTATTCCAATTTTTTTTATTATAAAGGATCAATTTGCTTCTTGTCTAAATTGAGAGGACCAAAGAGGGTTTTTACCAAATAATTTAAACGAATAAAAAGAAAGCGAAGAGACTTAATCCAAATTTGGTATAGTATCGCCAATCCTCTACTTTCCCGCATTTTCTTTTTCCCTCTTTAGATTAGGATTCTGAAACCCTCCAATTTGGATACATCGTCATGGCTTCTACAGGTCGGAAAATCATACTGAAGAGCTCAGACGGCGAGAACTTCGAGGTGAACGAGGCGGTTGCTCTCGAATCACAAACGATTAAGCACATGATCGAGGACGATTGCGCCGATAACGGCATCCCTCTACCCAACGTCACCAGCAAGATCCTCTCTAAGGTAATCGAGTATTGCAAGAAACACGTCGAAGCATCGAAATCCGAGGATCGTTCAGCCTCCCTCGATGATGACCTTAAAGCTTGGGATGCTGATTTCGTCAAGGTCGATCAAGCCACCCTTTTCGATCTCATACTGGTAAAGCCCTCCCTTTCCACGACTTGAACATCAGCATACTGGTAAAGCCCACCCTTTTGGGATTCATAGTTTTAATTTAAAGTATAATTGAATATTCTTTTCTTTGTTGAAGGCTGCTAATTACTTGAACATCAAGGGCTTGTTGGACCTAACGTGTCAAACTGTGGCAGACATGATAAAGGGAAAAACGCCTGAGGGAATCCGCAAGACATTTAACATTAAGAATGATTTTACTCCGGAGGAAGAAGAAGAGGTTCGTCGCGAGAATCAATGGGCGTTTGAGTGATGGTTCTTAATTGAACTAACATAGTTTAATATTTTTGTTTTTGTTTTCATTTTACTTTTGAATGTCCTTGAGAACTTGGGATTGTTATTTCCGTCCTTTATTTTACTTGTTTTAACTGTTATTTCTCCTCGGATGTGTTAATAAATGTTGTTTTTTTGTTAATTGTCGTCTGTTTTTGGTGCAATTTTGCATACATTGATGTGGAACATGTAGGAAACCATAGAAGATTATGCTAAAACCAGAGTGAAAGGAGAGTCGAATCATATTTATTGCAGTGGAATGGTCTACTTGTGCATCCTGCTGTCTTCTTTTTAGATGTTCGACACATTTGCTCGAATGCTTATTATGGATATAGCACCTAGTTATCACGTTTACTGCTTACAGCAAATGGACTTCTGACTTTGTATTTTCCATTGGACCATGCTATGGATCCAAATACATCTTCCTTCAGCGGATTTGCAGCTGAGAAACTCACTTCGTAAGATGACTTGTCACCATTTTTAGTGAATTGCAGTTTGTTTGGCACCACTTTAACATCTAGGTTTGCAGGTGAATCAATAGTTACAGCATAAACTGAGTTACCATCTCCAGCAACATTTGTAAGAGTTCTGTTCACTTTCCTGCCTGCTTTTTCGTTGAAATTGGTAATTGCTATCGACGGGTAATTGATGTTGGATATAAGATCAATGCTTGACTCCTTAGGGCAAGTAAAGCCGTCTGGGATAGTGTTGGTGATAGTTTTTATTGTAGTTATATTATAACCATGGTAGCAGAGAAAATTCAAGTAGTCAATGGCAGTAGTCTCGTAAACAAGGCCTGGTTGCAATGGTCCTGTCAGGCTTACTTCTCCTGCCCCAAAATCGTAAGGTGTAGCTGCTACACCTTTCTCTGTCGTAATTGGGGCTTTCAGATTATTTATCTGATTTGCTGTAATTCGGTTGGAAGCAGTCATGGATTAGTGGGACAAAACTACAGACTTTACCATGTAAATGCAAGTGTTTATTTGATTGTCTAGTTCCTCACCTGTTGTCATTATGGCTGACCTGATTGCAGAGGGACTCCATGTTGGGTTTTTTGATTTGACTGTGGCAGCAATACCGGAAACATGGGGACATGCCATAGAGGTTCCTGAGATCAAATTATACAGTGGTGGGTCTTTACCCTCTGGAGCCTCGGCTGTGTCGTTCCCCATCCATGCTGCAAGAATATTAACTCCAGGTGCTGCTATATCGGGCTGCAAGACATTCAATCTTATAGCTTCATCATTATCAGTGTGTGAAGAAACAAGATATGTAAAGTTGGACCGGTAGAGGGTTTACCTTGAGAATGTTCTTGGGGATGGTTGAAGGTCCTCTAGACGAGAAATATGCTATGATAGGTGCTGGTGTGTACTTTGTGGGTGATGTCGTACGCAAGATTGTGGCAACTGGGTTTCTACAAATCTCAAAAAGGATAAAAATTAAGGCCAAGGGTACTTTCTAGCATGAAGTAACTGTGATTCTTGAGATCAATTTGAGTTTGGGTAGCTGAATGCATTACTTTGTTGAGTTGATGTAGGAAAGAACCTTGGCGCCATCCTCTGAACTGATCACCGTCATAGGAAATGTACCAAATGAGGAAGCCATCCCTTTCGAGTCATAATCAATCAGGACTACGCCAATACCTCCAAGCTGCTTCACTTCATCCATATGCTCATTCGCATATGTCTTGTCTAAATTCTCACAAACTACAATCTTTCCCTTTACAAGTTCTTGGTCCAAGGAATTTGCGTTGCAGTTCCTAGAACAACACAAGTGATTGGATTAACCATTCATTTCATTAGGGGAGTACGTTAATAAAATTCCCTTTAATTTACTCAACTATTCAGCACCTTGAATCATTTACGTCTGCGTCTTTTTTCTTGGCTGATTTTCCGTATACAATTGGATACACCGGAGACTTCCGAATGTTGGCGAAATTAATGCCTTCACCCTGTATATCAGTTAAGAGAAATGATGAAAGCTGCCAACTAAAAACAGAACATGGGGGCAAAGAAGAAGATCATTACCTTAATTACTGTGTTGTCGCCAAGTACAACATCAGACTCAAAGGCTCGGTCAATTGTGCTAGCAGCAACCGTCACAATCCAAGGTGCAGCATTCACAACTGTTCCGGGGTCAGGTCCATCGTTTCCTGCAGAGCAAACCACGGTGATTCCGTGTTGCACTGCATGGAATGCTCCAAGGGCAATGGGATCATCTGTAATTTCTGGTTTAAAGAAGGATGGTGCTCCAAGAGACAGTGACAACACATCAACCCCATCGGCTATTGCATCATCAAATGCTGCCAATATGCTGGATCCACGGCATCCATTGTTGGGGGAACATACTCTGTACATAGCTATTCTTGACCCCGGGGATCCACCCTTGGCAGTCCCTTCTGCTAGTCCGTAGTAAGATACACCCTGGACTTCGCTTCCCGCTGCTGTTGACGCTACATGGGTACCGTGTCCAACCTTATCCCTAGGTGACTGGTACTTTATTACCGAAGTTTCGTCATCCTCATATGATCTTGCCCCAATTATCTTTCTGTTCTCAAATAAACGATAAGGTCTTGATTAGGTCAATAAAATTGTAATTATAGTTTAATTAATTATATGCCTTGGGCTAAGAGGTTACTTGTTACAGTTGGAGGTGTTGAAATCCTGTGCTTTAGCGCATGTGCCATTCCATCGTGATGGAATTGGACCCATGGCCTTGTCGTTAAAACTCTCCGACTCGGGCCAAATTCCTGTCATTGTATTTCGAGTTAGTGCTCACGTAACTTGAAAGAAAAATAAAAAGAAATTTGGCTTGCGAATTGCGTGATAAACATCTTACAAGCAACATAACAACAACCAAACAAAATATTATAAAAAAAAAAAGAGAGAGAGAACCAATGTGATGGAACTCTATAAAATGGTGAACAAGTTTCACCTGTATCTAGGATGCCAATGATGGCACCAGAATCATTAGATGTTGAGTTTGAGTTCGAGTTGGGGTTTGAGTCAATCACCACCGAAGTTTGATAGTTCAAGAAATCCCATGAACGAGTGGTATGCAGTTCGAGCACAGGGTCGGGGAAAACTGAAACAACTCCAGTTCTCTGGGCAATTGAATGAGCCTCTTCTGCAGATAGACGTGCTGCAAACCCAGAGAAACCATTTTTGTAGCTACGAACCAGGGCATTTTTGTTCCTGAAAGCATGAAAAATTTAAACTTTTCAAACCAATTCAATTATAAAGAAAGCTAGAATTTAGAGCGAGAGCTATGTATTCACCGTTTTAACAAGGAGCTCAAAAGTTGAGCATGATCATGCCTTAATGAACCCTTAGTCTTAGGGGCTGCCCCCATATACACAATATAAACACCATCCTTCTCTGCAACAGTTTCTGTAAACAATGAGACAAAGATGAAAAAGGACGTCAAACCGAAAATAAAGGTAACGAGGGGCTTCATTGTGTTCAACTCAGAGACTGCCTCGAATGGCAACTCAAAACTCTAGGATATAAATACTACTAAGATGGTGGTCTGAAGGAAGCGTGTGTGCGCACTGCAAAATCATTAAAGCTTTTAATATCCACCCAAAGTGCGTTTTTGCTAATCTAATGCGCCACGCCGGCTGATATGGTGGTGGTATGGTGGTGAGAAGTGGTGATGATAGGCTGAGAGCAAAGACAGCTCAACAGTTCGGGGAATTAAAAATATTATCAGCATCTATAGCTCAAAATAGCTCCATTCTAATTCAGAGACGCTAGACTGAAAAAAACACAAATTTGTGGGGAAAGCAATCGTGCTCTTAGGAATATTATCTCAGTCTCGGTGCTTTTTCCACAAATATAATATATAAATATATCTGTAAAACTGAACGTGGTCTTTATTTGGAAACGATACATATTTGCTCGATTTCTGCTCTGGGTACCCTTTGCTATGCCGATCCATTTTTACTTACTAGAATAAATAAAATTTGAACCCAATTATTCTCAACCAAAAATGTATTCACTTCTAATTGTTTATCCTCGATTGAGAAAAAAGCAGACAATAAACATGGAGCTTACGAAAAGTTCAAAATACCTAATGAATAAACACTAAATCCGAGCCTCAAAACAAACCCTATAATAGAATAGGCTTTATCCCCTTATATCTTTTGAAATTCTAAAATTTAGGACTTACCTATATTTATAAATCCTATTACTTGATATTATTTCCTAAGAATTTTCAAGTAATATAATTGAATTAGAATGTGGATTAATATGGTCACTCAAATAGGAAGTCCTTGAAGGGTGGCATGGCACAGAGAGTTTTTTATGGTTAATTAGTGCTCGAGAATCAAAGAGTAGTGGGTTCTGACAGTAAATACATTTCGGTGGCACGCTTTCATGCAAGTGTCGTAATTCTTCTTCGTATTTATTAAAAGATTTTGGCGTCAAAAAATGTGTACATTTGGTCGTATAAGCTCTTGGGGATCGAAGAAGGAATCCTTCCTATATGTTTTTGTAAGTAAAGCTTATCTCCTATCCAAAGTGCGCCACTGCTGCTAGTCTGCCCACCACTTGTAAAATCTATAATACATGATTGAGCATTAACAAAGTTAAATCTATCAGGATAGATAGCAAGTATCTAAAACTTTTCTCATGAGTCTCTCACAATTTGCTGACGCAATGGGGGAAACTATCTGTATCTGATGGCTAAACTGTTAGTGAACTATGATGCTCTAATTTGAAGAACACCCCTATTAGTTTCAGATTTTAAACTGAACGAACCCCAAAGGAAGCTAATGGAAATAAATAATCGAGTGATGTGACGTGAATATTATTTACTAAACAAAGGGAAAGACTACATTTAAGCTCAAAATGCCATTATTTTTGTCTTCAGTTTAATAGGTTTCTCCTCATGTTATGTTACGTTACGTGTATGTGATTTTGAGGTTCAGATACTGTTTTGTTGAGCAATCAGAGGAATGGACAGCTCTGAAATAACAACACTTGAAACATTTGATATGCTTCTTCTCTCTTCTCACTTAAACAACGAAACCTTTAGTCCCTATTTAGCCTAGAAAATTTGAATGTTTTGTGGAGAAGATGAATCAGCCAAACACAAGAATGAAGGAAGGGAGAGCCTTTGGACACGTGAAACGCCAAAATAATACAGCAATGAAACCCGACTCGAGGCTGTCTATACTGTAGCTGTTTGTCTCTTCTTTATGATTTTATTTCTTTTTCTCCTTTTGGGCTTTGCTGTGTATATCATTGGGATGGCTTTAGCATCAAACCCATACAATAGTCAAATGCCCACGTTTTTGCCTTTAAATTTGCATGGTGATTTCAGGTTGTATAAGTGGGATTATATTTTACCCTTTTTATTAAAAAATAGATAAATTAATTCATATAAATTAGGTTAAAGAGTAAATCGATATTCTGTTAAAAATTTTATCCATTTATACTATTAAAAATTACTCTTTGTATATCAAAATGAGGTGCACGTGACAGCCATATATAATTATCTGGCTATTCTGTTAGCAACATTTATTTTTAACAGTAGAATTAAATGAAATTTTTAATTGTAAGAATTATTTTACTTTTTGGTCTAATATACACAAATTAATTTACTCAATTTTTAAGTAAAGAAGGCAAAATACAATCTAAATCTTAGTAGAATGGCCTTCATAATACTTTGATACTAATAATTTAACTATATAATAATTCAAAATAAAGAAGAAAGAGATATTATCATTTTATAAAAAAAGAATTATGCTTTTAATCTTTCAAATTTAAATACTGTGGCAACTATAGTGAGAACTTTTTAAATGAAAATCATGAGAACTAAAATGATCTTAACCATTAGATCAAAATAAATAGTTTTAAATTTTAAATTTTGTATTTTTCTTATCTTATTAAATTAAAACAAGTAACACCTAATTTTTTCTCTCTCCCTTTATTTTTCCTTTTTAATAATATTTACTTTTAGATTTAATTTTTTTTAAAAAAAAGAAATGGAATAGAATTTTAGTATTAGGTATTTATTTTTGTTAGATTGAAAAAATTGGTGAAAGTTGAAACTTTTTTCCACCATTGATTTCAAGTACTTGTTTAAAAATCTTGGTTGAGATTCAACCTTACTTTATCCATTCAGTTTAAAGCCATATAGTTTCGTTGGGATCACATCATCAACTCCTTTGTTAAACACTATTAGTTTTAATTTCCACTTCCTTACTGAAGAGAAATAATTTGGCCATGGATTCATAAAACCCAAAGAACAAAACACAACACTGCTTTCTTTTTAATCATTAAATCACATGATACACAAAAACAAATCCCTCCTAGCTGTCCTTTTCGACCGCATGCAAACTTATTTTTTCTTTTTTGATGATAGCTTTAAAAAGATAAATAGAGTCCAATTCAAATGGCTTCAAAATCACCTGACCACTCTGCAGTCTAGCCTGATCTCTTGTCCACCGCTGAGGCTACTCATTTTGATCATTGAGGTAACAAAAGCCTTCTCAAAAGCCTCTTGGGAACTAGCAAATTTAGAAACCAATGCTTTGGTTTTGGGGGTGGTGAGTAAAGCTTGATCCGAAGAGAAGATACTTTTCCCTTGAAGAAGCAGCTTGTAGTATGCGTTGTCAAATACCAAGTTGGAAGAATCCAGCGGTGACCCTGCATTTTTCGCCTTGTTGTGTGCCGGACACAAGCTCCTTAACTTGGCCGCAAACGACGGTTGCATGGTCGGGTCGACTTCAACGGTGGCATTGAACTTGTGGATTCTGTTTTGGAATGAAGAGCAGTGGGAGAACCCCAGTGTGTGACCACCTACATGCATAAGATGGTAAGTGCTGCAACATTAATAGCAGCTTTAAAGATATAGGCAGAGAGACTTACCTGAGAGAGCAACTAGATCTTCAATAGTGAGACCTCTTTGAGCAAAGTTCTGTTGTAGCTGGGATATATTGAAAGTGGGAGCTGGTAACTGCCTAGTCTCAGTTGCCAAGGAAATTCTTCCATCTTTCCTTCCTTTGGGCACATCCCATGTCGGACCGCCAGACTACATATATAATATAACAGATGACAGCCAAAGCATGAATTACATAAGTGGTGATTGGCCACTACTAATGTTAATGAAACTAACCAGAAAAACTGCATCCCTGGCAGCCAAGGCCAAGATATCAGCACAAGAAACGACGCCAGGACATGAAGTTTCCAAAGCTTTCTTTGCCTCGTCGATCACATAAAATGCGTGCAATGAAATGTTAGGCGGTCCATCTTTCTCTGCCTTGTTTTTTCCTTCGGAGTTCAGCAACACAGAAGCATCGCAGCCCTTATAATTTTAGAACAAAAGCATTAGTTAAATTATATCTGAACAAACTACTAGTGTTCTAGTGTTATTTGTGCACGTATGTGTTAAGAGAAACCAATAAAAAGAAAATGGACAGCATTTGTTTTAACAAATACTAGCACTAGAGTAAATTTATACTCTGATGAAGCAATCATGAAAGTGCATTCGAAGTAGCGCGGCTGGAACAGTTTTGTCATTTGACATTGCTTTCTTGACTGCACTTGCGACAATGGACTCGAGATGAGGACATGTGTGGTCATAGTAGTTTGAGCTAAGTGCTCTGACAGGAGATGGAACCGGAAACATAACGAGAAAGACGAAAGCAAGTGCAACTACGACTGCCATAATTGAAACAATTGTAGAATTCACAAATAATTTGCAGATTAACTGACTAGCTATGCACGTTTGATAGGAAAAACAGTATGTGGTATTTATAACAAGGCAAAAGAGACTATAAATTGGAGTTGTTACTATTGATAATGGTTGTTAGCATATTTGGTGATCAAGAACCCTTGTTTAGTGGAGTAGTCAAGAAGCATAACCTGATTATGGTTGGCCTTAATAAAATAAAATATCAACTTTGAATTTTAATCAGGTTTTTGCATGTTGACCTCCACAGTACATAATAATGTAATAATTCTTCAAATGATTTAAGAAGAGAATTAAGTAAGCACGCATTCCCCCAAAAAGTTAAACCAGTGATTAGGAACCATCAATGACAATAACAGAACTGATTTCAAAGTAAAACGAGCTAATTAAGTATTGTCAAAAGATATGGGGAGTGAAAGAACTAGCAGCACCAATAATTTCTTTGATGAGGGATGATTAAGACTTAAGCAAAGCATTATTTTTTTTGTTTAAAAAAAGAAAAAAAGAAGTATGTTGACCCTACAGAGCTTAAGAAAGGGAAAGGTTTGGTAGATGGGATCGAACCAATAATGCAATCCTTGTTTTAACGCAAGCTTTGGTCAAGATTCAAGAGTTTTAAGCTTTATCAAACTGTTTAAGTGTCAATGTCAAACAGCCTAGCATTTAGCCAATAACAGAACTTACCAAATTTTAACCCATTAAGCAACTCACAAGTTGCGTATAGTTTAGTTCAATTGCCCCTTTCATTTACTGCTTTAGGAACCACAGTTGCATGGAATTTGATCAACGTGGGAAAAAGATTCTGTGGATCAAAGTAATCTAATATGAAATTGATGTCAGGTTAATGAAGCCAAAAGGAGGAACAGATCTGCCAATGGCGTTGAGTTAATAGTTTAATGGCATTTTCTGCCATAGCCTGAATCCAAAGAACAAAGCATCCATTCATGGGACAAAACAGGGTTTAAACTTGTTGGATTAAATGACAAAAGGTTTGTCGGTTGATTTATTACATTTAAGAGAAATGGTAGAACTATAAAGTAGCAACTCCTATTGCAAACATATAAAATTTGTGATGACAAAATTTACATCTTCTGAAGCTGCAATGTTTTTCCTGCACTTCTTATTGACAATTTATTATGATCATGAAATAATTTCAAACATCGACTTGTATCAAAAACAAAGATTTCACTTCCATCTAAACAACCAGTTCTCCAGAAAAACAAGTAGCCTGATATTATTGACCATGTGATGTATCGATAAATACCATGTATGGCGGGCAGCTTTTTTGTAAAATAATGTAGCACGCCTCTGCCGGGAACTAAAGCTTTTAGTGAGCTTAGAATTGTACTTTGCTAGAGAAAGTCTGGCCAAACCCCCAACTTGCAGGCACAATATCAGGGAACAGTCGGGTAACACCATCGGTAGTGGTGACCTTGAACGACAACGATTGACGGTTGAGGTAGGCATTGGATTGCCAGTTAGCTCCCCAGTTTCTTGACATTGACATCCACCCAGTTTTAGAGCCTTTAACGGATACGGATTGGATGGATCCTGCCCCACCTACATTGCTAATCAAAACAAGCTCAAAATAGTCTCTACCGTTGATAGTGAACCTGACTCCACCATGTTTCTTACATGGAACCCTGTATCATAACATTAATAACGCCCCCATACGTTAGATGTAGTAGCAGTACGTATCAAGATTTTGAAAGTTGAGGGAAGAAAATGTGATGGGGTCCATGGGGATGGTACTTACCTTTGGAACAAAACAGGCACAATGCCACCTCTGTAGATACCAATCTTTTCCCAGGCAGGCTGAGCCATATCAAAGTGCTGGAGAGGAGGGTTGCACCAACCTCCGGCATTGTTGGGAAGAGCAAAGTTAGGAGGGCAAAAGTTTGTGGCTGTGATGGTGACGGATGTTCCTTTTATGCACCATTTAGGGTCAGCTTGGTAATCACACATGATCTTGTAGCATTGTCCACATGAAGCTCCATCATTGAACAAGGCTGTGCTTAAAGCAGCAGTCCTGGTTCCATACCCAGTTGAATACAAGTTCCCATATCCACAAGCTCCCCCTATAGTCAACAAATTCATTCAAATGTTAAACACCAATGAAAATTTGAAAATAAAAAAGTAACGGAGTGGAAGGGAAATGGTTAGTTACTAACCCATAGTTCCTGAGGCATCACTGCCTCCATAAAATGTAGCATGTGCTTTGGTCCACCCAGAAGCCGTGAAGGCACTTACATCAGTAGCCAGATAGCATAATCCAAGCAAAATTGGTAATGCAAAAATGGATTTTGCCATTTCTCGGTAGGGTAAAAGACAACAAATGCTGGAGAAGTACTGGGAATGAATGTATTTACACTTGTTGGCATTTCAAAGTAGAAGAATGGGGGGGTTTAAATAAGGCACTAAACTGTGCTATGCTAATGCAACAACCTCACATGTGATCCCTGCAAGTAGGAGAAGAAAAATGGAAAACCAAATCAATTTGAAGCAATATAAATATATATATATATTGAATTATGGCTGCAAAGACTGGAGATTTCTGAGACTCATTCAATAATTCCCACGTTCTTTCTACACTCACATGCTCTCACCCAACAGTAAGAGCCGTGAATGGATGAAAAACAATAAAGACCAATTGTTGTTATTAGATAATTGTTGCAATTGGAAGATACTAAAATACAAAAAGACACCTCCATGTGTTCCGCTGTGTGTGATACAGTATGTGTATTAGACCAAGCAATATGTACAAAGTTCACATGGCCATTCATTTGACCCATATGAAACCGACTGCATTATTAAATCTTTTTGCAAGTCTTTGCACATGATTCATTTTGACATTACAATGGCGGTGCTGAGCTGTTAATCAAGTTTTAACTCCCTGTTATCTTCAAGTTTATCCAGAAAAAAACATTAATTACAGACTAGAGAATGTCAAACACAATGGTGTTTCAGTTGTTAAAGTTAAAACAGTTAGAGACAAAGCAATGCTGCAATAGGCAAAGACATTTGAAGTTGGAAGTAAATGTATTATATATATATATAATTCTAGTATAAATTGGACTTGGAATTTGATGATATTGATATAAGCACCGTCAGACAAAGTGGCTTTATGCTTCTAGACTCAGCAATCTGGTGAGACTTCACGGTTAAAAAGCAAATTACACTCTATTGGCAATAAATCAAAGTTATTCTCACGACTATCTCCGCAATCAAAGCTAATTGATATATATAACATAGTTTATTTTACTGAAAGAGGAAACAAGGGCCTCTGAATGACAGCTTATAGAGGGGCGGGAAAACCGTGCTTTGTGAATGGATGAGGTGAAGTATCGCTTAGTACGTCTTGGTATAATTAATTTTAGTTTACTTAGGAGTACATTTGATTGGAATGGAAATCAGTTTTATGGGGATATTACATTAATAATACAAAAAACAAAATTATTTACTAAAATAGGGTAAGTCATATTGTCAAGCATACCTCTCTCCAAAAGTACACCAATAATTAATTATTAACTCAAGCTCAAACAAATTACTTTTTAATTGGTGTCAAGTGATACCTCTAGCAATACACCTTTTTTATATATTTAATTTCTCCCCAAACCAATATTTATATATCGTCCTCTCCCTTCCTCCCACACTTATTTTCAACAAAAGCAACAGTAACAAAAAAATTTCTCATAAGTTGGAGTTTTGGGATCTTGTTAAACTATTAAGGGTAAAAAAAATTTGTTTGTAATAATTTATATATTATATATTAATATTTTATTTTAAATATTTAGGTTTAGGGTTTAAGATGATATTTATAATTTATTTGTTGTAGTTTTGGGCAGATTGTGAAACTGTTTCTAATGTGTATGTTTGAAGTTTTTGGTTTTATTTATTTATTTAAATTTTTATGTTTGTAATTTATATATTAATTATGTTTTTATTTTATTTATAGTGTTTTCACTTGTGAAAGAGAGTGGCAAGTGTGTGTAATTGAAGATTTTTGTTAATTTTTTATGATTGTAATTGGTTAGTTATGTTTATATATATTTTTAAAAAGATACTTATGTTTTTATATTTATTTGTGTAGAATATAAATTTTCAATTGCAAACATTCGTGCAAAAAAAAATATTTTTAAATTGAATTTTTTTTTAACACATTTGTCTTAATCGATTTATTGGTTAGTTTAGTGAACATCAACCCCAATACATGCAAGTTGGGGCATGGTTACCTGCACATTTAATCAACATGTTAGTTCCTTCTTGGGCTCGGATCGGCTTAACAATTTATAAAACAATATTAAAAGCTTGTTTTATTAAATTTTAATTCAAAACTAATTATTTTTAAAAATGAAATAGAAAGATATAAAATCACTTGAACACAAGCTCATTAAGTGTTGAAACAACGAATTGTGACAAATCAGATATCATCTTAATGTTACATTTTATTTTTATTCCTTCTATTAACATCGATGTTTCATTAGAGTTTTCATAAGTTTGTTTATAACCCTAATTTGAGCAAAAATGTATTGTAATTAAGTTTTGAACCTAATTGCTTGTATAAATTATTTACTAGATAAGTAAACAAAATCTTGCACAATAAATATAACATCTTCAGCGACGGAATCGGGTGTTACATGCCTCATACCACAATTAAACAAAGAAAAGTGATAATTGATCTTAAAATTTGAAATTAGAACTGAATACAATGAAGGCCCAACACATTAAACCCAACTCAACTCTCAAGCTATTTTATCACACTTAAGTTTGCCTTTGGGTTCTAGATTTGGTTATCCCATTTATATAGATTTCGGTAAGCGGTTTCAATGGATATAGGGGTAAAGGTTTGGGTTTAAGGGAAACTAAACTGGCACAAACCTAATTCTTTATTTACTTTACTATCCAAGCCTTTGGCAGCCATTACAGAACATCAAGCATAAACGATGCATTATTATTATTATTATTACAGGGTTCACTGAGATGCATCAAGCAAATAGGACTTGAATGGAAAAGCTAAAATCCTCATAAAGATAAGTGCGGCAAATTGTCTCTCTTTCTGCTCTGTGCCAGAAGCAATGGATCAATGAAGCTTCTCCATTGCTTATAATCAATTGCGGAGCCGGAATCAGGCACCGCAAATCCATTGATGTAGAAAGTTGGTGTTCCAAACACCCCTCTTGAAGCACTATACTGCATGTAACAAGACATTACAATGTTAATGACAAGAATAAAGCTTATTAGTCCATGAAATAAGAGACACATTAAATGGTGAAAGTGAAACCACCTATACCTTGAAAGAAATTCTTGTTTTAAGATCAGTCTTCCGGTCATTGAAACCTGATTCAATTGCAGAATAATAGGAGTTCCCGACTGTTTCTGCTGCAAGCTTTATGATTTCATCCACAACAGCATCTCTAGACTTGTTGCTTGTTTGGGCATTGTAAAACCTCCCCTGTTAGTTCATTAGTACCCAACAAATTCAGTACCCAATACTCCAAACATGATAAATATATATGTTATAACACAAGCAATTCAATGTGGCTGATTGATAGTCATATGGATACTGCAGAATCCTCCTAAATGGTTGAGCTTAAAACAAATTTTGTATTTCCATTTGAACAACAATAGAAGTAGATAAAACATGTTATATCATGAATACAGCTGCTTTCCATTTATTCAAAAGAGTAAATACAGTACTGTCATCTGAACCTGATATTCGAAGAAAGACTCCAACAATCGGAAAGTGGCAGAAGGGTTGAGCAGGTTTACAATGTGCATGGCCCGGGAAGTAGAGAATGCATAGTCGTGGTAACTGCAATTTTACAATACCAAACCTATTGAAAGTCAAAGGCTTACAAACAAAACATAAATATTCATCAAATCAAATCCTGATCAAGGTTGTCATAAAGGGATGATCTTTTAGCACATGTTAAATTAAAACTAATCCATGTGTTAAAAGACAGCACTTTTACAGGAATAACAATTCAAGCAAAAGATCAGAATGTTCAAAGTTTAAATATTAGGACATAATCTACAAGTGTTCATCTCAATTGTCTTCTAAAGAATTGACCTTGATATTCAAGCACAAAAAAATGATTATATTATTGGAAAAGGTAGGGGCTTTTTTTAGACTAAAATTCTAGCATAATAGATTAAACCATCCACAGTAACAAAACCAAGGAAAAATAGATTAAATCCGAAAAGATGGCCACAAAAATTCACATGAAGTTAATAAAAAGAAAATATATCAGGAACAGGAGGAGACTAACGGCAGCGGGAGGAGGTGAACTATGAGCGAAACGCGAGAACCATAGTGATGAATAGCTTGCTTGAGAGGAGGCCATGCGTCTCTGCTATCGGGACAGACCGGATCGAAGAAAGCCTCGATCATAATCGTGTCCAAGTCAACTCGGTGGTTGGTGTACAAGAACCCATCGTACTTCGCCGGCGGCAAAGACTGAGCTTTGACGGTCCGTTGACAGACAATAGTTAAGATAATGGAGAAGAAAAAAGAGGATAATAAATAAGTTGTTCCTTTTTCCGTTCCCATCCTTTTCTCTCGTATTTCTGTTCTCTAATGGCCTTTGCTTTTAATATTCATTTTCGAGTGGCATTGCTTTAACAGTAATAGCCGGTAAAATTTGAGCGAGAAAAATAAAAGGGATAGTATAATGTTTGGCCCCTAACAACCCTGTTTAATTTGATATTTGTACACTTTTATTCAACTTGACAATTAGATCCATTTTGATTACCATAAAATTGATTGAATCGAGAATCAGTAATCTGATTAGTTCAACTATTGGTCTGGTATTAATACACTTTAGGTGACACTCTAAGATTATACTATGTCATCACTTGAAAATTAATTTTAATTTTAATTTTAATTTTCAAGTGATGATATAACATAATCTCAAAATGACACATCATCAAACTTTTATGTGTTACACATTTAAGGATCAAAATAAATTTTGTTACCAATTTAAGTACTAAAGTGGACTTAATTGTTAAATTTAAAATAAAAAATTACATTATCCCAAAAATATAGCTGATAAAAAGAAAAATAGATAATTACATATTTTGCCCGTGTATTTTATCAAATGTCTAAAAATTGGAAATATAAATATTTGCCACTTTTAATATTTAATTATTATAATAGTGAAATAAAATATTTTATGAAAATTAAAAACCAGTTGACTTGAATCAAGATCAAGCATTGGAGTCGAAGTTTAGCCATTTATTTATTCAAAATTTGAAGATGTTTAATATTTTTTAGTCTATTTCAAAACTTATATAATTATGGATTAAATTTTTTTGTGTGACTTAAATTCTTGTTAAATAAAATATAATTAGCAACACAGAGAATCTATGAGGGCGAAGGTTGAAGATCGCAACCCACCGTAGATTCTCAATAAGTAAAATATTGGATTGGGATCTCGACCGACCTCCGATGTATGGTACAAGTTGCACAAGTAAAATCCATATAGAAGTTTCCTTCCTCTATTTGATATTGATTAGAATGAGATGTTTTAATATTACTACATCACTTCTATTTGACTTTGATTTGAATAAGATTTTTAAATCTATAAATAGACGTGATCGTCTCTCTTCTTGTATCTTTCGAATTCGACATTTTTATATAATATATATAACTATTCATAATTCAATCTCAACTTTTTTTTTTAAATTTGGGATTGATTTTTTTTATCATATATGTTCTTTTTTGAATAGGAAGATGAAAATTTAATTTAAAATTTGTTAATTCTTCTTTGTTTTAATTACTTTTATGCAATGTAAAAATAAATTAATCAAATCCATACATATAGATATATAATGACTTAAAATGGGCTTTACTTCAGTGTCAACGTAATGAAGCTTTAGCCTTTGGCGTTAAGCTGCCCCTTGTCCTCACGTCAACATTGACATAGCAAATCAACTGCCACTGACACGGAAGGTTGCGTGACTCCGACAAGAGCTTATGGTTCAAATTTTGGGTGGTAACGAGTCAAGACACTATGACAAGGCAAGCTCTGCCATTTTTGGAAAATCTGAACACTCCAATTCTTCATTGCCTGTACTCAGCCATAGCATCTCTGTCACAAACTCGTCAAGCTCACGCTTATATACTGAAAACTGGACTTCTTGCTGATACCCATCTTTCGACAAGACTCATCTCACGATATGCTAATCACCATTCCTTTGTCGAAGCAGATCTCGTCCTTCGCTCCATATCTGACCCATCTATCTCTTCCTTTTCTACTCTCATTTATGCTCTCAACAAGTCCAATCTTTTCACCCAATCGCTCAACGTTTTCTCCCGAATGCTCTCTCATGGTGTTTTGCTGGATACTCACGTGCTTCCAAATGTTGTCAAGGCTTGCGGCAAATTATCGGCCTTGAAGTTCGGAAGAGAAATTCATTGCACCGTTTGTAAATATGGGTTTGATTCAGATTCCGTTGTTCAAGCTTCTTTGGTGCACTTGTATTTAAAAAGTGATCGAATCCGGGATGCTCGGAATGTGTTCGAGAGATTACCTGAAGGAGATGTGGTTACTTATGGTGCTTTGCTTTCAGCTTACGCTCGCAAGGGTTGCGTTAACGAGGTAAAGGAAATCTTTTCTGGGATGCAAAGTTATGGTTTGGAGCCCAATGTAGTTTCATGGAATGGTATGATTACAGGATTCAACCAGAGCGGGAACTATGTTGAAGCTGTTGTCAAGTTTCAGGAAATGCATTCGAAAGGGTTTCAGCCCGATCATGTTACAATATCAAGCGTTCTTTCTGCTGTGGGTGATATAGAGAGGTTTAATATAGGGATTCAGGTTCTCTGTTATGTGATCAAACTAGGTCTTTTGCATTGCAAGTTTGTTATTAGCGCACTTATAGATATGTTCGGAAAATGTGCTTGTGCAGGAGATTTGATGAAAGCATTTGAAGAGACAAATGAGGAGCTTATGGATGTAGGTGCTCGCAATGCTTTATTAACTGGACTGTCTCGAAATGGTCTTCTTGATGTAGCTATGGAGGTATTTGAGCGATTTAGAGTGCGTGGGAGGGAACTGAATGTCGTATCCTGGACATCAATGATTGCTGGATGCTCACAAAATGGGAAGGATATTGAGGCATTGGAGCTTTTCAGAGAGATGCAGAGTGCAGGGGTGAAGCCAAACTCTGTAACAATACCTTGCTTGCTACCAGCTTGTGGAAATATTGCAGCATTGGTACATGGAAAAGCAGCTCATGGTTTTGCCCTTAGAACAGGAATCACTGCTGATGTTCATGTTGGCAGTGCATTAGTTGATATGTACGCTAAGTGTGGAAGAATCCATTTGTCTCGACTTTGTTTTGATAGGATACCAAACAAAAACTCTGTCTGTTGGAATGCAATTATGGGTGGTTATGCAATGCATGGTAAGGCTAATGAAGCTATTGATATTTTTCATTTGATGCAACAGAAAGGGCACAAGCCTGATTTTATCAGCTTTAGTTGTGTATTATCTGCTTGCAGTCAGGGTGGCCTAACAGAACAAGGTTGGCGATTTTTTAATAGCATGTATGAAGACTATGGAATTGAAGCAAAAATGGAGCACTATTCCTGCATGGTAAACCTTCTAGGTCGTTCTGGAAAGCTAGAAGAAGCATATACCATGATCAAGCAAATGCCATTTGAACCACATGCCTGTGTTTGGGGAGCTTTGCTTAGTTCTTGTAGGCTTCACAATAACATTCGTTTAGGCAAGATTGCTGCAAGGAATCTCTTTGAATTAGAACCAAATAATCCTGGAAATTACATCCTTCTTTCCAATATATATGCGTCCAAGGCGATGTGGGACGAAGTAGATGCCGTGAGAGATGCCATGAGGAGTAGGGGCATGAAGAAGAACCCCGGTTGCAGTTGGATTGAGATCAAGAACCAAGTGCACATGCTTCTTGCTGGAGATAAATCAAATCCACAAATGACTGAGATCATTGAGAAGTTACATAAATTGAGCTTGGAGATGATGAAAGCAGGTTACCTGCCAAATACTAACTTGGTGTTGCAAGATGTGGACGAGCAGGACAAGGAGCAGATCTTATGTGGACATAGTGAGAAGTTAGCAGTAGCCTTAGGGCTTCTGAATACTCCTCCGGGCTCTCCACTGCAGATAATAAAAAATCTCAGAATCTGTGGTGATTGTCATGCCGTTATAAAATTTATATCTGGCTTTGAAGGAAGAGAAATATATGTCAGAGACACAAATCGCTTTCATCATTTTAAAGATGGAGTTTGTTCCTGTGGGGATTTTTGGTGAACAGTTTTATGACTAAGATTTAGCATGTAAGTCATCTTCATCTTTACTCTTGAAAAGAATGAAGCAAATTACCCACAAAATGTATTAAATATGCCAAAAAACCCAGTTGACTAAACCGAACTTTGCCTCAAAAAGGAAGATAAGCAATTAAGAGTCTCATTTTAGTTTCTTTTGAAATATAAAAATGTCATGATGGATAGATAGACTCAAAAGTTGATGATTCTTTTGTACTCTTTGCAGGTGCTTTGTTATTCATTTAGTTCTTGTTGGTGCTTAAAGAAAAGGTATTAGTCATCCATAGCAGATTACTATAAGCCTGTCCTTATTTGTGCAGACCTCAGTCTCCCGTGCTCTTCCTCTGATGCTCAAAGAAAAGGGATCAAAACATCAGAGCTTTTGTTGAAGCGTGCTTCACCTTGACTGGCTTCAATTCAGTTATCATTTATCAGGCAGCTTGTAGCTTCCCTGGTACTGGTTTTGATACTTTGTACTGCAGCACTGTTAGGCCTGCAAGGAACTTTCGCATTGAAGCCTAAAGAGATATTTGGAGCTTCACTGCCCCTTCAATGCCCTCCCATAAGCGCAGACCTTATTAATTTTGAGAAGTGATTTTCGGAAGATTGGATCTGATTATAAGCTAGCGTTGATGTGAATGTTTGCTTGCTCTATACTCAAAAGTTATTGCAGCAAAATACTTTAATTGATGTTGAATTATTAATTTTAATTTGATTCTTGACCATTAACCAAGAAGGGATGGTTGCCTCTCAAGTACTTTTAAGTGCTAAAAATAAAGTGGTTACAGCTTGATAGAGGGGTTCTCGCCACTGCTGCACGGATATATCTTCCCTTGAAAATTTGTCATTTCTTAAGTTGCAAGTACTTATCTTTTGAATGTTCGCTAATTTGCAGGTTTGGGATTTGTTTGGTTAAAATCAGAGAATGATCTATTTCTGGTTAATGCTGAATCCTGATAGTGATCAAGAAAAGCTTAAAGCATGCTTTATTGGTTCTAACTTATTCATATTTGCTATGATAACTGGAATCATTACAAAAGGTAATCCTTTAAAACGGATAAAGCCCCTTTATTATGTACCTACTAGTGGATACAGTTGCTTTGTTGTTTTGATACTTGAAATATACCATATATATTCACAACAGAACTTGTTTGAAGTGACAAAAGTGCTATGCCATATTGATAAAATGTCAAAATGTAGTTGTTTAAACTTATCTTTGCATGGGACCAGATCTAATCAAATAATAAAAAGCGAGTTATACCCTGTTTATATCCTTTTGCGCACGTAGCTTCGTTAAGATTAGGACACCTCTTGTTTCAGGATCCATCTTTATAATTTTAAAATCAATATTTAAATGCTCCTGTTTGTTTTGAAGTTTTAACAGTATGTCTGAAATGTTGATGTTCATCAGACTGGAAATATGTGTTTCAGGAGAAGCCTTTCTCTCATCTCAATCTGGTAGCCAGCCACCTGCTGGGTATGGAGTATGGGGCCCACAACTCAATGATTAGTTAACATTTGTTATGTTTTTCCACGTACGTTCAAGTTGTAAGTACCACGGCGGCTCAAGCAAAGCAAAACTCATTTCACATGAAAAATCAGCAGTAGCTGTCGTAAACCCTTTGCATCACGTAAGAGAGACCTCTAACAATAATGTAAGCAAACTCAGAAACCAAAACCAAAACCTTCTTCTTATCATTGGGTTTAGATCCAAATGATTTATGAAAACAAACATCAGAGTCAATTTATTTGGTTGTGTTATTTTCATAGATACAATGATTTGTTTGGAAAGTTGTACCCAAGTTTATCCTTTCCAATTGAATTTAATAACCGAGTTAGGTGGCAGGAGACCCCAATTCAATGAAGGGTCCCTCCCACACTCCACAAATCTAAAGCAACATTATACATTAGCACTAGCAAATATTATTTATATATTTATGTGTGTATGATTGAGTTTAATGGGCCATACCAAATCTCTCTACCAATCATTTTTCTCTCTTCGTTTTAACACAATTCTCAGTAGCTGCCCATACTCCACTATCCACTCCTCTTTAATTTTTTTCATAGCTCAACTTTTAACTAATAAAAGTATAGGATCACATTTCTCACCCCTCACCGTGCACTAAAAACGCAAAGGAAAATTACAAATAAAAGCATTAACCGAAAATTCGTCAGTGCCGTTTTGATGCCTTTTGCTTGTCTGCCACGATACGCTTCATCTCTCTTCTCTATAACTAAAACGCTAAAAATTCCATTTATTTCCCTTCCCAATATAGCCGTTACCACCCTCTCTATCTCTCACTCAAAACCCCTCCCCTTTGCCTTCCCTGGCTAGGAAACTCAACACTTCCCCCCCACAAAACCAGCTGACTATTATGCGCCATGGCTCGCACTATACCCCTCCTCCTCTCCTCTCTCCTTCTCCACCACCCGCCATAAACTCCACGGCCACCGGCGGCAACCAGCACCCAATGCTGGTTTCTGTTTTATTAGCCCTTTTTCTCCCATGCGCTGGCATGAGTGCTGTTTTCATTGTTTATATCTGTCTTTTATGGTACGCCACGAATCACCGGGCTGATAATTCGGTTAAGCAGGCTGGTGAGAAAGGGTTGTCCGTTTCGGAGCTTGAGAAGCTGCCCAAAGTTACCGGGAAGGATCTTGTGTTGGGGACTGAGTGTGCGGTTTGTCTCGATGAGATAGAGGCAGAGCAATCGGCTAGAATGGTTCCCGGTTGTAATCACGGCTTTCATTTACAATGTGCTGATACTTGGCTTTCAAAGAACTCGGTCTGTCCTGTTTGTAGGGCTAAGCTTGAGCCTAAGTTGTTCGATCCACCTGGTGATGATAACCCTTGCTAAAGCTTTGAACTTTCCTTTAAAAAATTGGAAAAAATGGTCTAGTTTTTAGGAGTATAAAATTCAGTGTTGTTGGTGCTTGTATGAAATGAAGTTTTCCTAGGAAGAGTTGACGAAAAATGTTGATCAAGTTAAATTTCAGTTTCATGTATGTATGGATTTTCATTTCTCTCTTTATTCATATTTTGTTAGTTAAATTAATTCAGATTGATATTAATGTAGACAGAATCGTCCGTACTTGATGAAGAACTTGCTTTTCATATTTGGGGTCTGTTTTTTTATGGAAAAGTTGAAAAGAAGGTGAGATGATTCAAGGGAAAAGCAAGAAACTTTTGACAGAATAATAAAAAAAGTAGACACATGAACTGGCGTTGGTGCCTTATCAGCAGCAACTACTCCTACCATTTGCGTCAAAAACTATAGCTAAAGGAACCATTTGATTTAGACACCTTTTTGTTATAATGCTTTATCAAGTTCTAAGTTGGTTAAATCACTCATTCTAAAAACTTGCAAGCCAAGGGAAGCATTTAGCACTATGCAGGGCAGTGGCTATGCCACACAAGGGAACAAATCGCTTTTACTGATTCAGAATTGTCATATGGAATATATATTAAATTCCAAATGGGTCCCAACCCCCCAGTGTATTGTGCATGAAGAATGAGTGGTGGCAGGTTGGTGATACATCGAGTATTGCAATGGCAGGGCCAGGGCAGCTCGCCGACTGCTAAATACTAGCACTTTTCTTACTGTCTCTTTTTAGATACCCCATTTAAGCCCACAGTTTTTGGGTTTTGTGTCTCTTTTCTTTTTCTTCGTTTTTCTAATTAAATGAATAAATGCAGCAATTCAACTTGATTACTTGAATAAATGATCTGAATTAATTAGGCAAATTTAATTGCCACTTGACCCGACTGCCACGACTCTGCCTTTACTTGTATAATATTATCTTGGCCAGCATTCCAGCAGTAAGTTTTGTAAGATTGTACTAGTTTGCGTTTTTGGAACTTATAAAATATTGTTATTAAATTAAAGTAGTTATTAAGTCATTGATTAAAAAGTAAAATGAAATTTAAGATTATATATTGTTTATAATTTTAATTTACATTTTTTAAGTTTACTTGCTAATAATTAAAATGACAGGCTTTGAAATTTAGCCAGTTATGAAAAGATTTTTACAAAATTTCTCAATAATGAAAGACCCCAAGTAATTTTAGTCTTCAGCACTTTGTTGTTTTACTCGTAGCTTTTAGTCATACTCATAGCTTATTTATTACTAGTTGTCATATATCAATATAAAATCTAAATCATATAATTTGGCAACAACTCACGGTTTCAGCAGTAAATTTGGAAAGATTGTAGTAGTTTACATTTTGTGGTACATATTTAATATTATTAAACCAAAAGTGGTTATTAAGTCATGGATTGTTTTGCTCTGAAAGTTAAATAAGAAGGTGCTAGCATCAATCAATTAATTAAAAAGTACGAGTTTCCTAATAAAACTTGTTGGATATATATCATGTTATTAGGTGAGATTTAGAAATAAAAATTCCAATACTCGTGTGCATTTTGTTTGATATGGTAGAATAGAAAGAAGGGGTCATATCATAGACTTGTAGGATGATTTAGAATGGGTAGAGAGGCATACAAATACATTTACATGTTTAGTTTACTTGTCAATTTTTTTTACATAAACTTTTATCATTGTATGAACTTGAAATGAATGATTGATTTCAACATTATTTATGGATAGGATGCTTTCACATACTTTTTGTACAAAATACTGTATAAATTTTCATATTTAACGTGGTTTAGAATGAAAACATGCTTATATTGGGAATCTGATGTTAAAGGCTACACTCATAGTCCAATCACGTTTCAAATCTTAGCCTCTCATTTATGAAAATGAACATTGTAGCCAGCTGCGTTAACAATTTGCCCGAGACAGACAGGGGTGTCCCGCCATGGGCTTCTTGCGAACGTATTCCATATATAACTATTTAACATTCGAGCTAAATTGATGGAATTATATGCATTATGCTCTTTTTTCGGTCAAACTATTTTCGCCTAGGCAGATTGGTGAATATCAAGGTTGTTATACCCCTACCATTGTTTAGGCATGTGACAATACAAAAAGCAGCCTAAAAGACGCCCTTGGACGACCCTATGTCTAGTATCATAGGTAGTGATCACTTGTATTCCTCACATTACCCATTTTTGGCCACTTGCTAAGGTTGTCCATGGAGACTATTTGTACTGCCTCAACAAAAGGAATCTCAAAGCAATACCACACAGTTCCATGCTCGATGATAATTGACGTATAAAGAACATGACACAACCTGACAAAAAGACCTTCCCTTATATATACCCCAGCACACTAAAAGTAAATGATCTTTTTCCTCCTTAAATGTTCTACTCGATACCTAAACTCTCACGACCTCCTCTTTTACATATTTCTAAGTTCTCCTACCTCTCTTTCTCCCTTTTTACTCCCTTCTTCTGGCTCTCTGTTTGTCACAAATGAACTAGCCTCCAAACGACCATCGCTTTCTGTTAGAAAAAATCCGGTTTGAAAATGATTTTCTTGCATAGCGAAAAATAAAAATTTTAAAAATCGACCCAATTTGTAATATTTATAGCAATTAACCCTAGACCAAAACCATACATCTGTTTTGGATAGACAGATCCTTGTCATTCTCGACTTTCAACTAAAAATCTTTTTCGCTATTCTCGTACCACAAACTGCTCGTACATTTTCGTTGCACAGATGGCAACCTTCAAATGTAACAACCAATATTAATGCTCGTACATTTTCGCTGTGCAGATCGACAAACAAGCATAGTCGTGACAATATAGCTCGCATAATTATATAGATGTTGATGCTATTAAGCACAAGCACTCAACACTTGATAATGTTCGATTAGTTAACATATCTGAATTCTTCAAAATTCCTATTATAGGTGTATCTTTGTCAAATTAAATTCGATCACAATAGTTCAACGTTATGCAAATAATAGATTGACAGAAATTAAAAAAAAAAAAAAAACCCACAGTGAGTGATTCAAAATTAGAGCTCTATCAATTTAACAAAATTCAACTCAAATTTCAAACCAAAACACATCAAATACAAGTCAACATATTTAAAGCTAGTTGTTTTGGTCTGCACCATCCATGTCAGCATCAATGTCTTCTTCTTCGTTGCCCCCACCCTCAACTGCCTCTTCAGTGCGAACAATGCATGCCTCAGCAAGTTCATCAGAATAGGAAAAGTCTCTCTGACTTTTTCCAATCTTCTGCAAACTCCTCTCATTCAACTCCAAAAGGGGAAAAAATGTTGAAACCTAAATTGGCATCAGTAAGGTGACTTAGAGCATTGAAGTCTACGCACTGAACATCGGAAGGCCCGACAATAACCTGGGCATGCAACAAGATGTTTAATTTCAACTTCGGTAAATAATCTTGAAGATTCTTTATCGTCTCTGCTTGGTAGCTCGATAATGCTTAGCTCTAGTTCTTCTTTAGATCTACTATTTCAACGCGCAGAAGCTGTGTTGCAACATTCACCTCGCGTATTGTAACATAGGTTGGTGTCGTGACACAGCGGGAAGTGTGTCGCGACACAGTAGGCAGTTTCGTTCTAATATTTTTTTTGCTTCTTTCTTTGGTGTTGTGACATTGGTGTCTTGGTGTCCCGACTTGGGTATCAGTTTCGGCCACCATGTACATCTTTAGCTCCTAATTTAACCTACATAACCCCATAACCTTATTTAGATATCTAAGAAGTAATAAAAACTATTGAAAAACATAAATCAGTACTTCAAGTATGAAAATATAAATATGCACTAAGATGATTTGATTTAACTATTAAACAAGTTAAAGATATGTGTAAAAAGTGATGTAAATAATAGTGTAATTCGTGGTAGTCATTCCCAAACCTTTTCCTTACCCGTATGTAATTATAATGGTTGAGACGAAGATTCGACGACCAGTTGCAAATGATGGATTCACACCCTTCTCAATGGGTGAAATAGACCAACCCTAGGGAGCTCCCTCGAGTAAAAGCTTTTAACTGGTAAATATGCTGAAAGATGGATAACAATAAAGGTTCACTCCGAAGGCAAAAATCAACAAAATAGGCAACCAGAATCAACCACGAGAAACCAACCAGTTGTCCCGAGGTGATCCTATACTCTTGAAGAACAATACAAAAGAAAAGGTGAAGAGGAAACCTCCCTCTGTGTCACTTAATATCCTTGTGCCCTGGACAATTAAAAAATCAAAGGCGAAGTTTGGCAACTAAATACCCCGAACGGCGAGATGACAAACCATCTCGTCCTGCTTTGTCGAGCAAAAGTAGGCGTTTGCTTCCACTGGTACGTAGGCCTTACGACGCTCCTGACGGTTACCATCCTCATCCATAAATTGAGACCCATGAGCCTGGTTACCACGACCACTACAGCCACCACCCCTTCCACCCAAAACTATTCTGACTCTAACCATGATAAACAATCACTTTTAAAACAATCAAAACGGCAGTAGAAAATTCGAGGGCTTTTACCTATAAACAACGAGTTCCTTCTCGCTGGCGGCTCCTTTGAAAGATAAGTGTAAGATAAGGCTAAGCAGAAGTTATTTAAGGAATAATTTTTTTTCAGAACAGTTCATTTCCTTAAGAAGTAAGCCTCAATCACATGCTTTACTCGTGTAACTTTATAACTCTTTTTCAACAAGACGGGGGATAAATTGTTATAGGGTACGCCACAATCCAACTGGAGATCCATGCCTGACCCGACCCTCTTCACTTTACACCTCCTCTCTTAAGGAATCGCCTAACTAGCCACGGCCTACTCAGCTCGCCACCCAGCTCTGCTCGCCACATCCTTCTCAGCTCACCACTTAGCTCGCCACTGTATAGCTCACCCTTTCCCTCTTCGCCTGCGTTCAGCTCACCAACTTAGTTTTTCAGGGAGTATCACTCAAAACACGTGTTACCCCTAGATAGGTAAAGTGTCACCATGCTTGACACTTAGTTGCCTCTAGTACATTGCATCAGGGAACTACACCTCATAAATATGAAGAATGGACTCCAAGAAAAAGAAAGAGAGAAAAAGATACTCAACAGAAACCCAAACCAATTTTTTTTAATCATTAAGCATATGATATTCTAAAATGAAGTATTTTTTATTTATATTCATTTATTTAACGAGTCTATTACTCTATTCTTGTTATTTCATTTGCAGGTGCTAGTTGATTCCTTTATCTGTAAGACAGTTGGACTCTACTTCTCAGCTCAATGGTGCTTTCTATGTTCTAAGTTCACTTCCAAGCTGATATCCATCTACCAGAAAATAAAGCAAATTACTTTGGAAGAAAAAGGTAGTGAGGATTTTAAAGTAGTTTTTGTGTCAAATGATCGTGATCAATGTTCATCTGACTCCTGCTTTTGTACCATGCAATGGCTAGCGCTACCCTTTGAAGACCAGGGGTCTGGCTGGGCTTACCAATGTCTGGAATGCGGGTACGAGGTGCACCCCAGGTGCATGAGAGCCGTTTGAAAGCAAGTGATCATCAGCTGGGGCTTACCGCTATATGTTTCTAATTGAGGTAGCTTTGATTAATCTTGGTTTGATCAGGATGATAAGACTTCCTGTTTGTTCATCTGCTTTTCCCTTCATTGATGGTTTATAAATGCTACGTGGGTTTGGACTTGGAATATTATTGTAGGTAGCTGAAGCCATGAATATGACATTTGACAGTAACAAGAAAGTGTGTATAGGTATAGCATTCTATTAAGGCGATGTTTATGTTGTTTTTCCCCTTCATTCTCCAGTCAAACTGATTGCCATCCAACTGCAGCAACTTAAGTTACATTTTAGCTTCAAGCATTTGAAATATTCCTAGGTTTTGGATATATATCCTTTGGCTATGACAATGTCTAAAGTCTAGTAAGCACCATGTTTTCCTCATGGCACTGGCTGCTGGTTGGTACGTTTGAAATATTCTTTTTTGTCAACTTTGTGGCGGAGGCTCCTTTTACGTGGAATTTTCCACATGGGTTTGCACTGGCAGCTGGTCAGCGCTTTCCAGTGTCGTTTGAATCAACATTGACAGAGTCTTCCTTAATAACGTGGAAATTAGTTACGAATGACTTGGTTGATGAGATTGGGAACCCAAACCAAGCAAGTGGTTCGAAGTTTATAATGCATGCATGCTTCCTTTATTTGAAAACTATAAAAAAAGGGAAGACACGAGCCGGAAAAAATAGGGATTTCCCTAGTACATACAAATTAAATAAATAAATTACATTTCAATTAGAAGCTAGTGTTAATGTTTATGTACGCAAAGTTTGTTATTAATATTATATCTCGTTTAGTCGAGCTTGTACTACTTGAATATATACGTTGTTGACGAGAAAAATGCGTCCTGACCTTCTACAAGGCAGAATTTAATTGTCCGTCAAACATTTCTCCTGCACAGAGGGCAAGATTTATGCCCAACCAGCCACTTTTCAATGCACGATATATGAAACATATGGTGACAGTGTGGCAAGCTATGAACTATTTCCCCATGCATGAAGTCCTGGAAATTTGAAACCATAAACAAGAAATAAGAAAGCATGATCAAAGGAAGCTATTTGGAGTATATAGAAATGAAGGAGAGGGTAGAAACGTAAAAAATTGATAAACCTGAAGGCATATGGAACAAGAGATTGGGTTCCTGGATGAATCCCATACGTTTTCTTCTGTGATTATGATGGTTGGAATGTTTCTTATTGACTCCTTTGACACCCGTCCACTCCTGGGGACTCCGTTGAATGCAGAGTCAAATGCGTTTATCTAATCAAAATTCAAACCCAATTTCAAGCATTAATTAAAATAAAAAACCTTTTGCTGTTTTCCCTACTACTTTTTTTTTTATATATTTTATAAGCTGCCATTTTCATATCATCGGAGTCTGTTGTGCCTATTCAATGTTATCTGATTTAAACTGAACGACTCGTTCATGGGGACCAATTTTTCAACTTTAATCAGGGTTCACAACCAGAAAGGAAATATGGAAAAGTTATGTGTGAAGAATTTCAGAAAGTGGGTGCGTTTCGGGCGGACCAATTGTGTAGTGCATGGGCAGAGCAACAAAGAGAAAAAAGAAAGTATGATTAAAGTGATTAGCACATTGTAGATAGATGAAGAAGACAATAATGTCATACCGGTTGGAAGAAATAACTGGTTGCCATATCATCGGAGCTGCAAACTATGAGTGAAAATTCGAACAACTTAACGGAGAAAAAGCTGCCTCTTATGGCCCCAACCGTCGCTCCATGTAGCCAACCGATCTTGGTTTTGGCCCCAACAAAAGCTCCAACCATGGCTCCTAAAGTTGCTCCAACTGCAGATAAATGCCAGATTCTGATTAGTTTTGGCATTCAACTGAAACTGACACCATGGTTTTCTCGCAAAGATGATAAATTGTTGTCAATATGTTGTAGGATCAAAGTGAAAAGATTTTATTTATTTGATTTTTTTCTTGTGTTCAAAAGGAAAGGAGCAAAATCCTA
Organism: Gossypium longicalyx; assembly: GCA_025698465.1. Classification (NCBI taxonomy): domain Eukaryota; kingdom Viridiplantae; phylum Streptophyta; class Magnoliopsida; order Malvales; family Malvaceae; genus Gossypium; species Gossypium longicalyx. The sequence continues at coordinate 37,623 of CM047000.1, read as the reverse complement.
GAAATGTAAAACAAATGGGTCAAGGAAGATGGTAACTAACCCGCTGAAAATATAAAGATGAAGATAGCATGGAACAATTTAGAAATGACTAGTGAAGCTGCTGAGCAACACAATTCCCTTGCCTCTTCAGCTGGAAAACATGGCATGATAAAAGGACAAGGGCAGATTGGTTGCTCCATTGAGAGAAGAATATTCAGAAATTCAGGAACTTTTAAATGTTAGTTAAGGAAATTAAAAAGGAATTGTGGGAAAAGAAAGTGGCGGCTGAATCACAAAACACAGGCCAAGGATTGCTAGTTGTTGGGAAATAAAATAAACAGTGAGAACATAACAAGAGCCCCTTTTATAAAGGTTCAGACATTTAATTCTCAAATTCTTCCAAATGAAAGCCGCCCCCGTACGTGTTAAGCATACTGGATTAATTTAAAATGCCAATTGCATGCAGAACCATATTAAAATATGCAGCACATATAACGTGTCAATGCCTATCAAACTTGAGTTGAGACCATTGGCATTGGACATGGTCTTTCTTTGGGCTGCTTGGACAGCAATGCATAATCAAGGTCAAATTCTGCCATTAGTCCATGTGCTTTATAAAAGTGCTGTATTTAGTCCCTATACTTTAATTTGATCAATTTTAGTCCCTATAATTTTCAAATTGATCAAATTTAGTCCCTATATTTTTCAAGTTTTAAAATTTTAATCTTGACTCGAATCATAACAGTTAAACCCATTCAGTTATATTCAATTACTAGGCATGTACAATACATATTGCTATAGATTTAGTCCATATTATTGAATTGGATCATTCCAAGTCTTTATACTTTTCAAATTTTGAATTACAATTTTAACATAAATGACAATTATTAAACCATTAACTAAAATTTTAATGACTAATACATGGAAATAACAAGCTAACATCGCATTAAACATATGATAATATGCTTGCCTAATCAGATTTTGAAAATAATATAACTTAATGAATTTAATAGTTATTATTTGGTAATGATTGAAATTTTAAATTTTGAAAAGTATAACATCTAAAAAGGTACAAAACTAAACTCACAACTTTTATAAAGTACAATGACTAATAGCAGAATTTAGCCAGTAATCAATCGTCTAATAGCATGGTATGTATACTTTATCCCTCCCTCTACCCCTCAACTTATTTCCCCCTCTCAAGCAAAGCACAACAGAGTTGTTAGTGGAAACAAAAAGGTGAGCCATGAGGAATGATACTCGAGACAATCCCAGAGGCAAAAGCAAAGCACCTAACATAATAAAGCAGCAGTAAGTGTCACCTAAACTATTCTTCTAATATTATAATAATAATATTCTCCCCTGCACTGCATTAATATCATAACGATCCAATCAAACCAAAACCGAACTTGTCCAAAGGCCTAAACTTGAAAACAGCACAACAGCCATCTATGGGACTCTGCCAATCTCTGGGATTCTGCTTGAGAAGATCTCACTCTCATGAAATCCCAATCTCTTCCTCATCTGAGTCTTCTCCTCGTCCATCTCATCCATTCCCCAAAACCACCCTGCAACCCTTTAACCCTTCTTCTTCTAAAGCTACTTCATCATCCGGTATTGGAACCATTTTGCTCAAACCATATGTTGATGTCACCACCATTTATGATCTTGACAAAGAGTTGGGGAGAGGTCAGTTTGGCATCACTTATCTTTGCACCGAAAAGGCAACAGGACGAAAATACGCCTGCAAATCTATTTCAAGGCGTAAACTACGCACTGACAGGGACATAGAGGATGTTAGAAGAGAGATTTCGATAATGCAGCACCTAACAGGGCAACCCAATATTGTGGAATTCAAAGGTGCTTATGAAGATAGGCAGAATGTGCATTTGGTGATGGAACTGTGTTCAGGTGGCGAGCTTTTTGATCGGATCATAGCTAAAGGGAGTTATTCAGAACGTCAAGCGGCTTCTATTTGTCGACAGGTTGTGAATGTGGTGAATGCCTGTCATTTTATGGGGGTTATGCATAGGGACTTGAAACCTGAAAACTTCTTGCTGGTTAGCAAGGAAGAGATTTCTCCAATAAAAGCCACAGATTTTGGACTCTCTGTCTTCATTGAGGAAGGTTAGCTCTATTTCCATTGCTTCCCTTTGATACTACCATATATGCTTTTGCTTCACTCCCTCAGTCAGGCTTGCTTCTGTCATGAAACTTGGTGTTGTTAGACTTGATCATACCTTGATCAATAACTCCAAATTATATTGTGAGTTTTTTTTTCCATTTCGATTATACTCTAGGGAGATGGATAAATTTGTCTGAAGTGTTATTCAGTATAAGAACTCAAAAGCAATAAAAAAAAACATGAATTAGACTGGAAGCGGACTCTGCACGTTATTCTTGCTAGATGTAATCATTGGTCAATAAAACAAGTAAACGAAGAAAGCGACCGGTCAGCGAAGTCATTGATACTTTTTGTAAGTAGCAAGTGTAAGAAAAACGACGGAACCATAAAAGAAAAAGCTAATATGTAAGGATCACGTGGTAGGTTCATGGCTAATATTATATGCATCATAATAATACCTCTTTGATCATTCAATTCCAAATCTATTGATGCATTTCTTTCCCAAGTAATCATGAATCTCAACTGAGCACTTGAAGTTTATGTAACATTTCAGGCAGAATGTATAAGGACCTTGTTGGAAGCGCATACTATGTTGCCCCAGAGGTGTTAAACCGGAAATATGGCAAGGAGATAGATGTGTGGAGTGCTGGTGTCATTTTATACATTCTTCTTAGTGGAGTGCCTCCATTTTGGGGTGGTATGTACGTGGAAACTTATTTTATTTTTCGGATACGTTCTTTTGGTTGTGATACCTCTTCAACTGTTGGTGAATAATTTTGTTGTAGAGACTGAGAAAGAAATCTTTAAAGCGGTTTCAGAAGGTAATCTTGACTTGCAAAGCTTGCCATGGCCCTCTATATCTGAAGGTGCAAAGGACCTCATCAGAAAGATGCTAGCAAGGGATCCTAAGAAACGGATCACTGCTGCTCAAACTCTAGGTAAAAACATTAAGCTTCTGTAGGCAAAACCCTTCAAGATAATGAAAAAGGGGAAGAGTTGGATTGACAGCATTGAACATTGGTTCATCTTACTGAAGAACACAATTGTTAGATATGCGCCACTAATGTTTACATTTTGTGAAAATGAACCAGAACATCCATGGCTGAAGGAGGGTGGTGATGCTTCTGACAAACCTATTGATAGTGCTGTCCTTAGCAGGTTGAAGCAGTTCAGAGTAATGAACAAGCTCAAAAAACTGGCATTGAAGGTATGGCCTACGCCTCTAGTTTTTCACGCTTGTGAAACTTGCACATTACCATATTCGTTGCGTTTGTGATATCATTCTATGATAAATTTACTCGGCCATAAAAGCACAAATTTCTTTTTCTCTGTTTTTTGTTCCCACAAACTGATATTTATGTCTGTGAATATGGTTTGTGGAAGGTGATAGCAGAAAGCCTATCAACGGAAGAAGAGATCAAGGGCTTGCAACAGATGTTCAAAAACATCGACACTGACGGAAGTGGTACAATAACACTAGGAGAACTCAGGGATGGATTAGCTCGCTTGGGATCTAAGTTAACTGAAACTGAAATAAAGCAGCTTATGGATGCTGTAAGATTTTATCCAATTATATAATCCCTTCCTTCCACCATCCAAATTCTGTTATTTATATATAATAGTAATCATTTCCATAATAATGAAACAAGCTGCAACTTCTGAATGCCTAAACCTCATTCTGTCAGGCTGATGTTGACAATAGTGGAACCATTGATTACATTGAATTCATAACTGCAACAATGCATCGACATAGGCTTGAGAGGGAAGAAAATATAGTCAAGGCTTTTCAGTTCTTTGACAAGGATAACAGTGGGTTAGTATATTGCACTATTGCTTTTTTCAGTTTTGAACGTTATATTACTTGATTGATTGTCTTTGCCTATTATTCTTCTTTTCATTCAGGTTTATTACAAGAGATGAACTAAGACAAGCTATGACGCAGTACGGAATGGGAGATGAGGCTACAATAGATGAAGTCATTGAGGATGTTGATACTGATAAGGTTTTTCGTTTGCTTCTTTTACTTAAAACAATTTGTTGGTTTTTGTGCTTGACATGATTTGTTGGACAGGATGGGAGGATCAACTACGAGGAATTTGTAGCCATGATGAAAAGGGGAACTCATGATGGGGATGGCAATTGGCAAAGACAGATGAACAGCTAAGGTCTTTCTTTAGTTGGCAATGGCTGCTCCATTTGTTGCAAACTTATTTCAAGCTTCAATACTCCTCATCTGTTGTTGTGATGCTGAAGCTAAACAATTCAGTTCGTTTATTTGGATTGGATTGGATAACAATCATTATTACTAATATTATTATAATTGGATTGATTTCTGGTGTTTCAGTGCTGATATTAAATGGATTTGATTGACTAAACGAGTAGTTGATTAACTTGCATTTGCCAATTTGGCAACAAATTATAAACTTCTATTGTTAATTGGCCAAGGTTATGCTTGGTTACAAGTTCAACAAACTGCTATGGAGGCAATGCAAAGGAACATTTGTTCCCCCCCCCCCCCCTTTTCAATTCAATGTTCAATCGACGCCAACATACAAACGAACACTGCAGTAAAATCGAACTTTGATTTCCTTTTCTTTTTCCTCTGAATTTTCTCATCAACCAACTTCTGGACATGCGGGAATTACAATCGAACAAGGCTAAAGCATAAGTTGATGCATTATAAGACCAAAACACAAAATTTAGCTTACAAACAATATTTGTTCTTCCTTGAAAGGATAATCAAATTCAAAATCAGAGAAAGTTAAGAAATGAATCAATCATCACCGACCATCTCCCCGCTCCTTCTGAATCTGATGCCTCTGCTTTTCGGCTAGCTTCTCCAATGCAGATTCAACCGCATCACGCCCACCGATAAGCAATCGGGTCACAACTTCCGGATCCTTCTCGAAGCGAGCTTCCTCGAACTCCTTCCTCGCGTTCTCTCTCAATATGTCCCTCCACAGAACGCCCCGAGAATCGGGCCACATGAAGAATCGGGTGGCTCGAAGGATGTCGCGGTAGAGACCCAGCGCCTCTCGTCGAGTGCTGGTGAGACGCTGTCGGTTCAGCGATTCTTCTTCCTCATCATCTAGGGATTTCTCCTTCTTCACTAGGTGTCTGTTAAGAAGCTCTTCCACGGTGTCCGGACCACTGTGTAGAAAACGCTGGAGGGAGACAACGTTGTTTCCACAAACGATGGTTAAACTTGGGCATCTTCGTAGGTATGCGATCATCCTTTTTACTTTATTTCTCTCACAAGCTTATTGTCCGTGCTGTTTGACAAAAACATAAATGGTGGAGCTCACCACAAGACAATAAGCAAACGGTTGAGAATAGGGTCGGTGTTTTTGTTTCAGGCCCAAAATAATTCTAAGCTTTGATCCATATATCATTTTAAGCATTAGGAATTAAACCAACCATATTAAGGGATAATACAAATTTAACCCTCAACCTTTATACATTTGTTCATTTTAATGTTTATTATTTCATTTGGAGAAAATTAGCTTTCTAACCTTTAATTGTTGACATGTTACTCTTTTATCTTATATCATATTAGTTTAATTTTTTTTTCAAAATTTAAAAAAAAACTCGTTAATTTTATTAAAAAAAATAAAAAGACCTCAAAAGATTAGATAAATTTTTCCAAATTTCTAAAGAAAATTCTTAAAATACAAAACCATTTTTAAAAAAATCCAAAAATTATGAGATGATCTCTTCAAAATAAAAAATAAAAACCTAAAACTTAAAAATTAACTTAATTACGCAAGTAGTATTAGAACATATTAACGATTTTTGTGGTTTTATTTTTCACATTTTTAATAAAAATACATTACAATTATAAGAAACATATTTTTTAATATTGAGAATTTTTTGAAATAATTTTGGAACTTCATTTTTTTTTATTTCTTTTTAAAATACACATTGTCGTCCATGCAAGCGACAACTTTGACATCTAATGTAATTTTTAACTAAGTGCTTAAATTGTAATGAAATTTGTCTAATTTTACTTAAAATAAAAGTTGAGATTCACTTATTTCTAACTCTCCTAAATGTTGCATCTAGTTACTATTTGTGGAACCTCATCAGAATAAAGACACAAAATTTGTCTATTGTTCACCTAACTACTAAACATTTTCTTATGAACTTCACTTGGAGTGAGGGACACTCCATTTCTTCATTCCAGTATTACGATCGGCTCTCCATTGAGCCATGTTCACCTTTTCCCTCATCTTTCTTTTTGCTACTTTAAATTTTTTTCAATGAATATTAGGTAGTGAATGATACATAAATACAGAAGAGATTGTTAACAAAAAAATCATGGTTTCAGCAACTCGAAACGCATGGTGCGAGCTGACTGTGCCTGTCTTGTGTTCCGTGCCGTTGATTCCCTTTACGGGGAGGTTTATGAAGTTATTGAGGTTTATTATTAACAGCGGTTGTTTTGCTCTTATTATAAGAGTTAATATCCGATCCCTGGATTTGTCTTTGTATGGCTAAATCGTCGGCCAATGGGGCTACTCACAGTCTTTCCCATTAATGGCTAGATAATAATTGTTCTTTTGCTTTAAAAAAATCATTGTTTGAAGTAAATGTGAGATGAGAGAAAATAGTAGCTTTAGTTCCAACTTCTAACTGCAGAACTTTATGCGCTAAATTGCTAATAGCAAGCACCTAGAGCGTTTCCACTTTTAGGCCTCTGCCCATCACAAAGTTTCAGGTATTGTGTAATTTTTGAAGGTCTCACATTCCCATATCTTGCCTTTCCTTTAACACCTTCATTTTCCAAAAACAACCATCTAGATATTTTACCATTTCTAACCTTTCACATCCTATTACAAACCTTATAATCACAACCATTCAAGCATAAATAGTTGCTCATGCTATGCTATAGTCCATGAATGTTATTATCAAAGAAATCCATTTTAGATAAAATTACACAATGTCATTACAATCTATAAGGTCTCACAAAAGCAATAATAGCTTGCTGAGATTTATATCTATACAAACATCTTAAACAGCACATAAAAACATCGTGCATTCAACAGAAGACCACAACATTTTATATGCAGATATTTCACAACTAAGCAAAGCAAAGGAAGCACTTGCATTCTACTCAAGCTATCGTATTAGCATGGAGTAGGTGTAACCCAAAGTGGTGTAGGCCAGCCCATTCTAAAGAAAGAATTTCGAGGATAACACGGCAATGGCTCAATGCTCCCATCCCATAACTTGTAGATACCAATATCATGTTCCCCCAAAGAACCATCATAGTTACTTTCAGAGTAATCATCTGTGAAATATATGCAATTCCCCATGCAGCCTGTAAAATCCGAAGCTGACAACGATAAAGAAGAATTTTCACCTATAAAAACCATCTTATCATACAAACTTTTCACTCTTTCCCAATGCGGTCCACTCCAAACAAGCCTAGAAACCTCGAAGCGCTTAGTCCTATAGACCAAATAGGACTGATGAGGTTCGAAACTGAATTCAAGATCAAGGTGACGGGTAATGAGTAATAGTTCATCTCCAGAATTGATCAAATATTGCATATCACCGTCCAATTGTGTCCGCGTTTGGACAATGGAAACCTTGGGCGAATCATCGCGAACATCACAAATTGCAATTCCTCCGTGTTTGTCGACAGCATAAAATAATCCCTCACAATATATAACATCCTCGGAATAGGATTGTGCACCTGGGATAAAGCGCCAAGAGTCATCGCCGTTTTTGCAGTAAACTAGCTCACCGGTTTGATTAAGAATCGCTATTGCCACGAAACGAAGCTCCTTGGAAGGATTGACAGAAAGCACAATTTTTTTAATGGAGTCTCTCATTTGGCGCAAATTACGAGTGTAAAGGTCACCAGAAGGGGAGCGGAGGGAATATTCCTTGCCGATGTGGGAGTAATTAAAGCTGTGGACGTTGGGGAAAGAGGAGAGAGAAGGGAGGTGGAGTTTGGCGCGGGAGAGGGGGTTTAGGAGGAGAATGGAAGGGGATTCATCGAGGACAACGAGCCAGCCGTGGGAAGAGCCGCAGTGGCGCTTATTAGGATTGAACGATTCGGGGAGGGAGAGGAACCAGAGTTTGTTGGTAGAAATGTCGTAGAAGGCGCGGTGGGATTGGTAGGACTGGGAAGGAGGGAGCATGAGCCAGGGGAGCTGGGGAGGGAGATGGGACGGGGTTTTAGGGGTTGAGGATCGCCAGCTGCGGCACACCGCCCGAAAACTGAGGTAATCGGTGTAGAGTTTTAGGTTCTCTGAGATGGATTCCAAGAGTTCTGGCGGGAGTTTGGTCCAGTCAACGCCCATCTTGTCCGATGGAGATAACTGAAAACAAATTCTCTCACAGATATCTTACTTCTTTGCTAATAATGCTATCAATGGGTGGCCGGGAATACGATCTCTTCTTGGATAAGGAATTTTATTTTTGCCCGTTTTAGCAAACGTCAAAAGCTCGCCTTGGGCTAGCCGGGCCATGAAAGCTCTCAATGAACCAATTGATTTAGAGCCTAGATATTGGCCCAGGCCTCTACTTAATGCTTAAGCTAGCTTACTCCAATCATAACCGTTAAACTGTCGTTTCTTGGTGGGAGCACATCTCCGCCATCCAAATATTATATATTTTCAAACACATAGCGATTTCTTAACATTCTAGAAAGCCTTTTTCTTCGTGCCAAATTCGAAGTATTTTCCTTTTCCGTTCTCCTTAAAGCGTAATCTCATTCCAATTCCAGTGTTCGCGATCGGATCGCGACCTCAGTTTTTCTTGCCATCCTCTTTCTCTTCAATTCTAGTAAGTCTCTTTCCTGCTAAATTTCTTTTCTACGTTGCCGCATTAATTGCAAACTTGTTACTCGTCAACCTATTTTTAAGGAAAGAATTAGCTTTCTATACTATTACTCACACTCTTGCCCTTTGTGTATATTATAAGGAAAGAATTAGCTTTCTATACTATTACTTGCAGGGTTTTTCAGTGCTTCATTTTCCACGATTCAGCCTCAAATTTGGGCCGCAACTACTTGACTCCATATGGATAACTGGAACAACGTAGTCTTCCTCCAATTCTTGCTCTGTTAGATTTCAAGATGGCATTTTTTTCCCCTTTTAGTTAGTTATTCTAGTTTAACTTAAGGCTATTGTATGTCCTTTCCTCTGATGTCACGTTATATTGAACTGCAGACTGTTGAGGAAAGCACTGATCTTGGTATGCTGTTATCTTCCCTTTGCGTATGTGTTGCTTTTTCTTTAATTTATCTGGTTGTCCTGTCCTGAAATGATTGTTTGGACTTTGAAGTTCCAGGATATGGATACTTAGAGCTCGAATTCATTAGGTTTCTTGATTTTTGTTTATTGTATATAAGAGAGCAAAACTAATAATAAACTGAAGGTATCCAATACTATAATAAAATTTGCTGCTTCGGTTTGTTATGCTTCTTGACTTTGATAAGAGAAAAATTAAGGAAAGAAATTTCAACTAAATTTAACAAAGTATGCTCAACCTTTTAAAGGTATATCAGTTAGGGACTATGAGGATTTATCTACTACAATCATATCATTGGTGGATATCTTAAAATGTGTTCATTCTTACAAATGGATTGTAAATGGGAACAAGTTAGAAGAGAAAATTGCTTCTAATTGTGCTTTGGGATTTAATTTTAGGTGCTGTGTTGCGGAAGGGAAAGGAAATCCTTTTACAGGTAAATTTATATTGTTGATCATTTTCTTTTATAGGAATTTGGAGACTTTGTTATTGACAATGTTGCCCGTATACTAAATGAACCGATCTCTTTATGTATCTGGAAGAGATTGTCTCAGTAGTATGTGAAATAGAAGAATAAAATTCTTCATAGTGAACTCAGGTTTGACGGCCTATTTTAAAAGTTGCTTAAGTTTTTCAACAGGGTTTTAACTGGGAGTCCCATAAATATGACTGGTGGGAAAACTTAGAAAAGAAAGTTCCTGACATTGCAAAATCTGGGTTTACATCTGTATGGTTGCCACCAGCAATTAATTCTTTTTCACCGGAAGGTTAGAGAGAAATTTTTTTTCAAAGCATGAGCTAGTTTCTTAGCAGATAAGTGCATGCCTCACCATGATGTATATTTTTGTATCTGTTTTCCTCGTCTTATTGCAGGGTACCTTCCCCAGAACCTATATTTACTCAGTTCTTCATATGGCTCTGAGCAGCAATTGAAAGCTTTACTCCAAAAACTGAAGAAGTACAAAGTTAGAGCAATGGCGGACATAGTAATCAATCATCGTATTGGAACTACTCAAGGACATGGAGGACTGTATAACCGTTATGATGGAATTCCACTAGCATGGGATGAGCATGCTGTCACATCTTGCACTGGTGGATTAGTAAGGATATTCATAGCAGTCATTCTGTGATGTTTTATATTACATGGCCTTAAATGATATTTCCTTATGCAATGTGGATATAGACTGTACTGTAAGATAGTTTCTAACCTTCATATATGTTCAGGGTAATCAAAGCACTGGAGACAACTTCCATGGGGTTCCGAATATTGATCATAGCCAACATTTTGTTCGGAAGGACATCATAGGGTGGCTGCAGTGGTTACGTAGTGTTGGTTTTCAAGATTTTCGCTTTGATTTTGCAAGGGGGTAATAACAATACTTTTCTTGTACGTTATTGTTTTCTCTAAATGATCTGCTTTCCATCTTATTGTGCATGTTGCTATAATGTTTGCTCCAGTTATTCAGCAAAATATGTCAAAGAATACATTGAAGCAGCAAAGCCTATATTTTCTGTTGGGGAGTATTGGGATTCTTGCAACTACAGTGGATCTGTGTTAGAATACAACCAAGGTAATGTGCTTAATCTGTTTTTCGTGCTTGAGATCGATCATCCATAAAAGAATCTAGCTTCTTTTTCCTTGATAAACAGACCAATATGTTTATGAGCTGACTGGTTAAGTATTCTATCATGTCCATGTTATTGCAATATATTTACAACCTCTACTGTAGATAGCCATAGACAGAGGATCATTAATTGGATTGATGCCACGGGACAGCTTTCAAGTGCATTTGACTTCACAACCAAGGGGATTCTTCAGGTATAGTCCAAAAATTATTCTACCACTTACCAAGAGAATGGGAATGGCATTTTTGTCTAACATAGCACCATATTCTGATTATCATAATTCCAGCGTCTTAAACAGGCACTCTTTCATCTTTGTTTAGATTTCTTCTTCACCTTCTCCCCTGTTTAAGACCTGCCACTATGTAATGTTACTTTTTGATTCCATATGAAATGGGATTTTTTTTCTTTCAATTTCTTTTGATATTTACTTGGTTGTAACAATGCAGGAAGCTGTGAAGGGGCAGTTCTGGCGCTTGCGTGACCCTCAAGGGAAGCCTCCAGGTGTAATGGGGTGGTGGCCTTCTAGGGCTGTCACATTTATCGATAACCATGACACAGGCTCAACCCAGGTACTAGAGAAATTCTTGATTTATCGCAACTGTTGACTATGATGGCTGTGAAGATAACATAGGAGCAAGTAGTAATTCCTGCTTATGACTTGCAGCTTTTGTATACTGATACTCTTGGGTCTTTATTTTGGGATCCCACTTTTTCAAGTTTGCTTTTGGCAGGGCTGTATTATAGTCTATTTCAAATGCCATTAAATGAAGTCCTTCCAATTTAAAATCACCTAAGTAACAGAAACCATGTATATTCTCTTGATATGCTTTTGTCTAAATAGATTGGAATTTGTTAGAAACTTAGTACGAAAGGGACATTTTGATTTGCCTTTTAAGTATAAAGGGTTGAGGTAAACCTGAATTGTATTGTAGAATGTATTCTGTTGAACATTTTCAGTAAGATGCATTTGTCCAATTCTGTAAATTTGTTTGCAATTCATCTGGAATCTACTGACCCTGCCAATTGTTTATTCTTGCAGGCTCATTGGCCTTTCCCCTCGAATCATATTATGGAGGTACGAGATGCTATTGGTTGCAGATTTGCAACAGCACTAGATAACTTGCATCAAAGTTTTCTATCAAAGGGCTCCAGATGACTTTTTTTTAAAATTTATTCCATTAACCTTTTCAATGTTTTATGAGTTTTAATTTTATTACAAAAAGTAATGTTTCAAGTTTCATTCTTTGCCCTGAAAGCTGTTGAAAACATGTGTTTCTTGGTGTGGTATTTGTTTGAGTTATTATGATTCCATGTTTTCCTGCAGGGTTATGCATATATACTTACACATCCAGGAACGCCCACAGTGTTTTATGATCACTTCTATGATGGGGATGATTCCGTGCACGAACAAATTGTTAAATTGGTATGCTACGTGACCATTTCCATGTACGTACGTATGTACGTGTTAGTTTGGTTTTCCAAGAAAATAAGGCTTCTGAATCTTGTGTACAGATGGAGATACGGAGGAGTGGAGAAATTCACAGCCGGTCCTCTGTCAGGATTCTAGAGGCCAAAGACAACCTCTATTCCGCAGTTATTGGAGACAAAATATGCATAAAGATTGGGGATGGTTCATGGTCTCCTTCAGACAGAGAGTGGACACTAGCAACGAGCGGACAAAGATACGCAATTTGGCAAAAAAAGCAATGATTCATATACGTTCTTAATAATAAACAAGGCAAATGATATTTTATTTATATTATAATATGTACTTGATACTTTTAAGAGTTAAATCTTAACTATTACAAATATTTGTAAATATTATTTTAATAATAATTGTATTATGATTATAAAAATAATTAGTAAGTTATATAATGCATTTAAAAAATAGCAAGATATTAATTAATCATATAAACAATAATTACTTTTAATTTAAGGTTAAATTTGTTAACTTTTGTTTATTCTTAACCTATATTATTTTACTTTAAGTAATAATACCTTTCAATCAATTAAACAACATAATATTTTATTACCTCTCCATTACTACATTAACCATAGTTATTTCGTTCTTGCTCTATTTTATTAGAATGAACCACACATATAGTAAGATTCATGGATTTTGTGCAAACCCACAACTTGAATTGAAATTTAAATGGTCTAAGCTTAGTGTAAAGATATGTTTTATCATCACGGAGTAACTGTATAAAAAAATATTGTAATGAAAAGTAGTATAACAATCTCTTGTAATTACAATTCCTTATTTCCTAGGATTTTTTTCCTTCAAGAAAATATAACTACTTACATTAGTACAAATAGATGAATTCGTCCCCCTTTTTCTACAATCATAATCAACATATACAGAACGCATTTCTTTATTATGTTGAACATCTAACAAGTTATTGTACGGACATCCCAGCTTGAAGCTCCAATATGCACAACTGATTATAAGACAAAGCCATTTCATTTTGATATTTGAAATTTTATTACCCAGGAATAACAATAAAACCTGTTACCAGGATAAGAAGTACAAGAGGCAGTAACCAAGAGAAGACGTAGGAAACAATCATAAGCCGAACATCCTTTTCAAGCCCATTTTGAGCCAGGATTGATGCTTACAGGATCATTAGAAATTCAAGTGTACCTATGAGTCTAAAACCTCCACAAGGCAGTTAACCAATTCAACTACGTGTGAATCTTACATATGCTTAGACAATTGTTCAACATAAGCAACCATGAGAGAGCAGTTCCTCGATGACACAGAACAATGCAGTTGCAGTTGCTCAGTAGATGAAACAAAGACTTCTCTATGATCCTAGGTTCATTTGAAGTGCTTTATTGACATTAAGAAATGAAAATGTTCCCAAACCTCATAATTTTCAACCATGGCAACTTTAAATGCATTACTCCTTGCTTGTAATTGGGAGCAAAACATGGCATACTACAGAAACAAAATTAAATTTCATGTGCCACAACTATATAACACTTCAATTCAACTTAATGGATAAACAATAGGTATTAACGCGCTGCAATATACACAAACCATAATATCATTTCTACTTAGCTCAATGAATAAACACTTAAAATTAAAGTGCTAAACTCGATTACAAACAAGGAGACCAGCTGAAACACCAATCAACAAAAATTTAATCAAAATTCTTCTCAGATAAACCCAACCAGAAACATAAACATAAGGAAAGCAAAGAGCATTTCGCAAATTCAAGAAAGATTACTTTCTTTGAAATGATTCAGGAAAATTCTAAATATATATTATTACGCAAAGAGCATAAGTGCAAAATTTAAAAACCTAAAATTTCAGTGCATTCTCTTGACGTAAGGTGGAGATACTAAAGATATGATATTATCAAGGAAAATACTAGACAGTAGGATCAGAAGAGTCTAATTATCGTCACCAAAGAGGAGGCGGAGGCGTGAGGCAAAGCGTCCAGAGGGCTCGAGAGAGGCCTCGTGGAGGAGGCCACGTTTTATGTTGCTCATCCGATCATTAAGAGATTGTTGCTCTTGCTTGAGAGCTGCTGTATCCTCCTGGAGGTCGTGGATGCGGTACTTCTGGCCCAAAGATCTGACGCTCAAAAGCAAAATCCCGGTCATCGCGAAGAACTGAATGAAGTTGTGTTTGTATTTCACTGCGTTTTTCATAAATCCAAGCGGCTTCCTTGCATTTTGGACGGTGGAGGATGACTTTGGTGGTGCCGACGAAGCCATGGCTGTAGCCGGTGCTGAAGCAACAAATCGATCCAAATCTCTGCCGGGAAATGTGGCACTCGAAATAGCGTAACAAAACGGGAATTTAACCAACGTTGTCTATGATCTTTGTATTTGCACATCTTATCCCTATAGCCATATAGGCTATGTATGTACGCCCTATCAACTTTGGGCCACTTACTATCTGTGATTCCTATGGGGCCTCGATGACTTTTGCTCTTTTCCGGAGTAAAACTAAAATGCGGCCCTGTATCTTGCACTTCAATGACTGTAATGGGCTTTCTTTATTGGAATATTGTAACAGTTCAGAAATATAAAATATATTTTTAGGATTTTTTTTCAAAATATGGTTTTTTTATTTACTTGGAGTATACTTCATGGATGCTGATATTAGTTTGGTGTTAATTTCAACGGATTCATGCCACTTGATTTTTGGAACATTTGAAGATTAAGTACATATAGATTGTGTCATTTCTAGTGTTCCAAGAGAACCAGCACTTAACAAACTTCAACACTAATGAGTATTAAATTTACCCTAAAAATTTTATTTTCAAATAAAGTTGCGTCTTTGCCGAATCCCCATTTTCAATGTTTAGATTGTTTTGCTGCTATCCAAGATGGGAGAGTGAAAAAAAAAAAGTTAAATTATGAGAGGATGATCCCCTTGATGGTAATACTATGAGCCTTGACGAGTCAAGTTCTCATACATTCAAGGAAACCTAATGAGCACAGCAAAAGAAAGGGAGAAATCTAAAGATCGAATAAAAAATGACATCGTTTTGATGGATGACTATATGACTATCGAATTCATTAATGGGACCTGGATATTTTTTGGACTCTAAAGAGAAGGTCTATCCTAATTAATTTTTTTTCATGATTAGAAAGATTAAGTGTTAAAAAAATTAATTGTTGAGTTTTTAGTACTAAATTTTATAAATATGAAATTTATATTATAAACTGGTTTTGTATATTAGTATAAATTCAGTATTGAATAAAATTATATTCTTTAATAACATTGAAATTTATCTTTAAATTTAATTTTATAAATATAAGATTTTATATTATTTTGAATAGTTTTGGGGAAAAAATAATATAATAATTAGATTATTTTATTTTATAAAAAAACTCATGTATTTCAAATATTTTTTGAAAAAAAAGAGATTATCATATTTAACCCTTTTGTTGAGAAAATGTATTAATTAAAAATTTTAATAATTATTATCAAAAGCATTTAAAAATAAAACGCAAATTTTCAATAAGTTATCATATACACAGAGATGAAAATTGAAAAATGACGCTTAAAATAATAATAAAATTTCATAATTACAAGTAATTAATTGAGTTCTGTTTTGAGAAAGTAATTAATTGAGTTGCATAACAATATTATATGTAAAAACGATGAAGGGTATGACATTAGAACAAGCTAGCTGGACGCACCCACTAGTTACAGTAGTTACAATCAAATTAATCAATTAATTAAATTAAAGAAAAAAAAGGGCAGTTTGATCACATCCATCTCTAATCTAGGAGGTAGTTGTTGTGGCCTAAAGCTTGTCGAGTATTAAAATTCCTTGCTTAAAATCGAGTTCCTATATGAGGTCCCTGTTGTGTTTCACATCATGGTGATCATGGTCCAGTTAGAAGGTCAACATTATTGGTGTTATTGTTGTTGTTTTGGGTCCGATTAGGCTGCGCTTCAACGGTGACATCCTGATGATCAGAATCACCATCATGTCTTCCAGTATTGTCAGAGGAATCACCCCCCGGCATTTTTGAACGAGGAGGGGCTTCAGCTTTCTTCTGGGCAGCCTTCTTGTGCCACTGCTTTAGGGCTTTGTTAGTTTGTTCATCAAAGATTGACCTCTTCATGGTTGATCCCATCTGAAAATTAATCATGCACAAGCAGCGAGTCAGTAGTTAGGACTGGTTGGTTGTTGTTATGGATGGCTAATTAGTCCATATCCACAACTTGTCTTGGAGCTCCAGTCTATTACTATGGATTGGAGAGTTTACCTGAGTAACAAGCGCATAGAGTGGAAGTGTGATGTAGCTGCAAATGAACTGGACTACTACCCTGTCAAACATTCACCATCGATCATCATGTGCAAGTGCAACAATATACACATATGATATGGAGAAAGTGCCTGCCAAAACCCTTTCATAACCCAATCCTATGAATCAACCCACCCAATGTTTATTTTCAGAGACAAGCAAGACTTACCCAAGACAAACTCTTATAGTAATAAGTGTAAAATCCTGATGAAAGCATGACCTTAGGCCGAACTCGTACTGCATTAGGAGGAATCGTTAATTAGAAACATTCCACTTCTTCTAGGCATTATTGAAATATGAAGAAGGTAAAGAGAACAAAAACATTACCCATATCCAAAAGAAATATGTGATCTCGAATGCATTCTGGAGATGAAACATAAAGTAAAGAATGTCAGGATATAAACATTGATAATTAATATTCAACGGTGGAGAAAACCATCATGATATGATGGTTTATTCTTGTTTGGACGAAGAGGGCCGTAAAATACCTGAAACAACACAAAGTGGATAAGATGAAGGACAAACGGAGGCCAACCAAACCAAAAATGCTGGTCAGAGACTTGCACGAGAGGCATCCCTTGTATAACAGCGTGTTTTTCTACTATTTCAAGTGCCATTCGTGCTATAATAGCTTGAAGCTTGGTTCCAACTGCTAAAGTTACCTTTTTAAAAAGGTTGAATGGTTAATCATTTACATATAACATAGTACATAAATCAGATAATCATATGGGAATTGAGTCTTCCTGGACAATATCTTACGATTAAAGGAATCATGGATATGAAAGACATAACATGCCAGCCTGAAAGAATAAAACAAGAATATATGTGTACATATATATTAGAATAAGAGGAATAACGCAAATAACTAGGGGAAAAAGACAAGGTAATAGAAAGGAATTAACCATGGACATCCATAAGGAGAAAGACGACTGCTGAAGCCCACAATGCCGGACTGCAGGCACCACGGGTATTATTAGTAGAAGATCTAGAATTACTAATTGAACCAAAATCCACCGCCCCTCCGAAAAAAAAAAAAACTCACGTAATTCCGACGACCACCTTGAAGTCATCCTCTAATGATTTTTTGATATATTTTTGAAAGTCAAACTTACTTCCAGGTGTTAAATGAACCTGAAGGCAATAATTGAGTTACTGTAATTGCTACTGCAGATAACGGAAATAAATAACAAAAGATGTTCCAGAGAGGAAACTCACACTGACGAATCCGTGACGCATTGTACAATAATCGGCCTTGCGAACAGACCTGAAGAATTGTCGCCACATGCATACCTGGAAAAAGTTCATTCATTCCTTTGAATAAGTGTAGTTACAACCAGAAAGCTTGGCTTGAAGCTAGTCTCAAGTTCGTACATAATAAGTAGACTCTCATCCTTGGCCGTGGGAAGAATCATTTTGATAGTAATAAAGGAATGGTATTGGCACCAGATTATTAGAAAACCAAAATACAATTACTACTGCTTTGACACTCAATAGTATACTATATCAAATAAATAATTATATAAAAATGTTGAAGATAATTTAGAATTTTATTGTATTCATGAATCATTCTAAGGAGAAATTTCACTCCAATAATTTTACTGACAGCAGCGTTTATTTTATTTAAAAAAATAAAAAATGAAGAGTTGAAAACATATATTAATCCTTACAAAATAAAAGGAGAATTTTGTTTTTGTCCAAGCTCCTCTGGTGTGGTCTCTTACAAATGATGTCTCATGAGTGAGCCTAAATCTTGAAGGATCTAAATTAGCAAGCAAATAGCCAAATTAGTGAACATGTGAAGAAATTAAAACATGAGGAGGCATCAATTAATTAAGTGGGAATGTATATTAATTTAGAAAAACTGCGCCTTAATTATTAAGAAACTGATGATTAAGCGATGTTATACTGTTGAGTTCAGTAACACTATTGACACACTCCCGCTCCCAGTCCTTCCAGGCTCGTGTCTGCAATGCATATGGTACGAGATTCATGAACACACGTATACTCCATCTATCATAAATGAATGGCGTTAAGAAACTGAAGGATATATAGCCACCTTTAATCTTCCCAGCATCATTGTCGTGGCACCATATGCCACATGAAAAACTGCCAAAAAGAAGATGAAAATGTGCAACTGATGTAATCCATGCACAGATATAAGTGGCACGTGCCCCTACAATAATAACATCATTTATAACTGCTTTAGTCACAAAGTCCTTTTGTTATTTTGTTGTATTTTAGTTGATGTTGAATGTATATAATTTGTGATCATTCAACAATAATGCATAGGTCTTATAAGTAAGCATTAAATATCATTCAAGATGTAACTACTTACGAGCTTGCACGCTGGACCGCCACCATCACCTCCTAAAAATCTACGCACATCATCGTCATCGTCGTCATCATATGAAAACAGTCTCCGATGATGTCCACCACCGCTTTCTTGATGACCGTGATGGGAATGGTGATGTTTTCTGGGGCAAAATAACATTGTATCCGCAAGCCTCTCTGGAATACAGATTTTGGAGATATAGCTCTGCCCGAATGTCAGAAGCAGAGAAATAAATCCCAAAACCATAAGTTCTGCAACCAAAGTAAAATTTATAAAACAACTAGTATATTTATCATGGACGAGGATATTAATAATAACGCTGTAGCAGAAGCTGCCATGTAGAAATCAATTGTGAGTTTTGAGAAGAAATGTTGTAAAAATATATCGATCAGAGGTGATTTTACCGCCTTTAACTTTTTGAAGAGCCTCATATAAAGCCTCCTTTTTTTTATGTTCAAACAGCTGCAATAATGAAATCTCATATGATATACAACTTTTTCTAATTAAAGAAAAAAAGAACTGTATGAATAAAACAAAAGCAAAGAAAAGGAGAAAAATGAGATTATATACCTCCCCAACTGAATGAAGAACCTTTTCCAGAGCTATTGAAATCATAATGATGACAGCCACAACAAGAGCCACAGCCCAGGTGGGCGTCTGATCAAGCTCTCTCGCACCGTGGCTTGCTCCTCCCGCCATTAATAAATATTATTTTTTATTATAATTTTAAAATTATTTATTAATTATTCAAAAAAGAATAATACGATGATTCATTTATAAATAACTAAATTCAAATGAAAAGAAAAAGATAAGAAAAGAAAAATTAAAAAAGTTAATCAAACATGCATGCATATATTCAGCAGCTTTATCGTAAACTAAAGGCCAAATTAAGTTTCTCCTAAAATCAAGAAATTATAAATTGACTTTGACATGGAGACTTGAATGCGGTCTGCAACTAAGGTGGTTAATTAATTAATGAGGATTCATTCGTTTTTTGGTAGCACCAACGGTATTGACATTGACAAGTGGCGGTTGTTCATCCAAAGATTTTCCAAATACGGAGATGACATTTACTACTAACCCAAATTTAAAATTTCCTCATATGGCACGGCCACTCTAGCCTCTCTCTACATTCCTAATCTTCACCCTATTAATGCCTTGCATCTCGGAATTTTGTTACTATTTATCACCTACACCATCTTCCCTCCTCATCCTCACATTCACACTTTAAAACAAAAAATTAACTTCATTTTAATTTAAGATTAATTCTTAGTTTTAAATAACGTTTCCTTAGTTATCTTATCCCGTTGTACGTTATATGTACAAATTAAAATATATTAAAAGTGTTTTATAATTTTATATAAATTTAATTTTATAATTGATTTCATAAATAAATTTATATCATTTTATAATTATTTTATATATTTTTTAATTCAATGTTTTATTTGGTAAAATAATATCTTAAACTATTATATTTATATGATATATACAATTTCTAGATTATACACAGATGAAAATAATTTTTTTTAAAAATTGTTTTAACTTTTTTAGAAACTCAAAAGCCTCAAATTTTCCGAGCTTATTGATTTTATTAAACGTAATACTTCCAATAACTGTTCTGACTCATGGTTTGTTACTAATATATTAATGTTTTCTGATGGGTTGATGCCTGTAGTTTGAGTGGGCCTGGCAGCATCCTCAAGAATCCGTCGCCGTGAGGCAAGCAGCTACAACTTTTAAATCCTTCTCTGGTGTCACCAATAAGATCAAACTTGCATTTACGATGCTCACCCTCCCTGTCTGGTAGAGGTATATACCTGCCTTTTATCCCTCATAAATCCTGTTTTGTTTAGGTCAATAGTTGGTTAACCAATGTGTTATATTGTTGTTTGATCAGCTTGAATATCACCGTAAACTACTTCTCAACCAAATACACAACTCAGTCTGCTAGTTGCCCAAGCTTGCCAGAGCAGATGAAAGTTAAAGTTTGCACAATGGATGAGCTCCCCTGCTATACTTAACCAGGTGAGTTTGAATACAAAGATGATTGTGATCACTTGGATGAATATGAACAAGTCAGAGATACATGTGAAATTGTTCCAGAAACATTTCGAAATGAAGTGGTTATTGTTTCAGCAGATAATTTGCAGAGCATTATTCATGAGGCTTGTCATAAACAATCTGAACACATTGAAGAATATGGGCAAAGAAAACCAGGGGAGTCATCCAATCTTGGAGTAGGTAATGTAGAGTCACTAGTTTTCATTGATCCCCCTACTACCATGGGTGAAAGAGAAACTATCGACTCCTGACGAGGAATATGAAAAGCTAGGGGACACTTGCACTTTTGGAGTATATCACAGGCAGCCATTTGATGTCATCTGTTCACCAGTACGAACATCTTCCTCAGTTGTTACTAGCCTTTCTAATGAAGAGACAGCTGAAGGAACCAATATAAGCATTATTGACAAGGAATTTTGTAACGCCCCCACGCCCGAGACCGTCACCGGAGTCGAGTATGAGGTGTTACTAAACTTAATTTAACATTTTAAGAACTTTAGATTATTTGTTTCTACATTCACAGCTTTTTAGCTACTTGCGTTACAGTCACAAGAAAAATCATATCTCGAGTTACGAAACTCGAAATTAAGATCCGTAAATTTTCCCTGAATCTAGACTCATATGGCTATCTACTAAATTTTTTTCTAGAATTTTTGGTTGGGCCAATTAGTACAGTTTATTAGTTAAAGTTACCCCTGTTTCAGGGCTTGACTGGTCTGACCTCTGTTTACTACGAACCACTTTTCTCTCTGTATACAATTCATATGAATATGAGATTTATTTCTCCTGAAACTAGACTCAATAAGAATTCTGAGGATATAAAATAAGCCACCTAATTATATCTGTACAATTTATGGTGAATTTATAAAGTTGGAACAGGGGATTCAGAAATTGCTCTGACTCTGTTTCACTAAAATTCAAATATCTTCTAACATATAATTCTTTTACCAGTTTAGTTTGTTTCATGTGAAACTAGACATAATAAGCTTCAATTTGATATTTAATCCATCACCAAATTCAATTTCTATGATTTTTAGTAAATTTTCAAACTCACATCAGTGTTGCTGTAATATTCTGTTTATGGCAAATTTCATCCTTTTTATGAATTTTCATCAACTAGGTAACTTATTAACTTTCCATAACATCAAACATATTCTAAACTAACCATTTCCATAATTTATCATTATCAAGCACTTCCTCAACCATTTCATCACCATACCATAAGGTCATTTACACAAAATAAGTATTTTGCTATACATGCCATACTTAAATTTACAAGCCATTTTACCGAAAAGTTCTTAGGATAGTGTGATCGATCCTCCGACCAATCCCGACTCCTGAGCTGGCTTGTCCAAAACTACAATGAGTAAGAAAGAGGGGGTAAGCATAAATGCTTAGTAAGTTCATATGCAAATAATAAGTAACATAACAAAGCAATCATACCAAACAACATTAGCATGGTATCACCAAAACATAAATCTCATTTCTAATCATCTTTCATCATTTTACTACCTTATCGTTATTGTATCAATACTCAACCCGAGGGTTAAGTACATACCTGTCCGAAGTATCCATGTCACATCACTTACCATTACGTCTCTTTTCATCTCAAGTATTCCTTCATTTGAGTAGAACTTTACCCGTTGAACTCATCGGAATATAATTCGGATACGTAGGAAGTTTGCACATAAGTGCCACATATGTAGCCAAGCTACCATGTAACCTGCCCATAAGCGAACTCGGACTCAACTCAACGAGCTCGGATGCCTAGTTACATCTCACGAACTCGGACTCAACTCAACGAGCTCAAACATTCGCATCCATTAGTGAACTCGGACTCAACTCAACGAGTTCGGATGCTCAACCATCCTAGTGACATGTCACTTGTATCCTAATCTATTCCTAAGGTTCAAACGGGATTTTCCTCGAACACATATCCTTGCCGTCTTCCGTAGAATGCCGGAACCAATACTCGGTAACAATTATGTTTAACAAGTAATTCACATAATTTGCATTTTATTCGAAATTAACCACAAAGCATATATTTCATGATAAAAATCAGCATATCACATAATTGACATCAATGACTAAAAAATAACAATTATGCTACATTATTTACACATGAACTTACCTTGGTACCAAAATACAAAGGTTTTGCAATTTAATCCACAATCTTTTCTTTTCCTCGATTGGGGTCGTTTCCACGTCTTTCTTGATCTAAAATAACACATTTAGCTTATTTAATACTCACATTATCAAATTAATCCTTAATTCAAATTTTGGCAAAATTACAATTTTACCCCTAAACTTTTGCATATTTACATTTTTGCCCCTAGGCTCGGGATTAAACTTTATTCCTTATTCTTATGTTTTACAACATGCTGATCACTTTTCCTTCTATGGCAACATCAAATTCTCACTCTAACATGTACTTGTGACTATTAGGTATTTTTACCGATTAAGCCCTTTACTCGCTTTTGCTTGAAATCGAGTAGTACAAGTTGTCTAACATAATTTAAAACATCATATTCTATCATAAAACATCAAAATACACAAATTTCACCTATGGGTATTTTTCCAAATATAAACCCTAGGTTAAATTATTACTAACATAAGCTTTATCGAGTTATCGGGATCTCAAAAACATAAAAATCATTAAAAACGGGGCTTGGAATCACTTACTATGAAGCTTGAAAGTTGAAGAAACCCTAGCTATGGAGACATGGAGCATTCGGCAGCAACTAATGGGGAAGATGACTATTTTGTGTCATTTTTCCCATTTTATTTCATTAATTATCCAAATGACCAAAATGCCCTTAATGCCTTTCTTAAAAAAAATTTTATGTACAAGTCCATTTTTGTCCAAAATTTTAGAAATTGGTCAAATTGCTATTTAAGACCTCCTAATTAATATTTCAAAGCAATTTCATACTAAAAACTTCTAGAATGCAAGTTTTGCAACTTATTCGATTTAACCCCTAACTTCAAATTAAGCATTTTATGCATGGAATTTCTTCACAAAATTTTCACACAATCATGCAATCATATCATAAACCTCAAAATAATTATAAAATAATTATTTCTATCTCGGATTTGTGGTCACGAAACCACTATTCCGATTAGGCCCTAATTCGGGATATTACAAATTTCGGATTCAGAAGCAATTTTCAGCTTTTGTAGCAGCCAATGGAGATCAAGAGTCATGGAGAAAAAAGAAACCATTGACCACTGAAGTTGCAATTTTGAAAGATTCAATGTCACTCGTGAACCTGAGGTTATAGATTTATTAACCCCATCTCCCAGCTATAGAATCAGGCCATGCACCAAGAAAAGAAGATTTTCCAAGTTTTTTCTTGAAATTATAGATCTCACTTGAGTTTTGTCTGAGCATAAAATGTTGGGCATGAATTAACAGGAGGATTAAGCGGCCACAAGAGTAACTTTTTATCCCTTAAATCAACTGGCAGCTTTGGGTAAGTAATTTTATTTATTTCTACTATGACAAGGATCCTTTCTGCTTCAAAGTAATTGTTTTCATAAAATACTACAATCCTGTGTAGCTGATGATGAGGAAATTACTTCATTTTATATTAGTGCGAAATTAAGAAAAGTTAATTTGAGTTTTTTTCTGAAATACAAGATTGTCGCATCATAAATTGATTGTTCTTTTTATTGCACATGTTCCTTTAGACCATCATAAATTGATAGTAACATGGAGGTCGATATGAGATGACTATAATTTCTCCATAGCCTACTTCACTTAAAATTCAAATCATGCTTTTGCTATTAATATTTACATTTGCAAGTTATAAATTTAATTTTTACTAGTTTTTTATATCACCATAGTACTTATTAATAGATGAGTTTATATTTTTATTATTTAGTAAAATATTCAAAATTATAGAAAAACAATATCTTATTATTTAAAATTAATGTTTTACTTAAATTACTATTTGCACTTTTATTGTAATTTAAAATGTTCAAATTTATTAATAAACAATACCATGTTTTAAATTATAAAAATTATTATTTATAATTCATTTTCAGGTATTTGGGCTAAGTATGGTGCTCCACATTTTCTTTCTGTAATTTAAAATGTTCAAATTTATTAATAAACAATACCATGTTTTAAATTATAAAAATTATTACTTATAATTCATTTTCAGGTATTTTGGGCACGCTGCAAAAAAAATGTTTTATATATTTTTTTTATTTTCAGGATAATTATAAAAAATGTTTTTATTATTTATTATGTTTTATTTTCATGGCACTTTGGCTTTATAGTGTTGTAAAAATATTTTTTAAATTTCTGAAATAACTATGAAATTAATATTTATTTTATTTTATTTTTTGACACTTGGGCTTGAGTATAGTTCTGCAATTTTATTTTTTTTTACTTTTCAGGATAATTATAAAAATTATTATTTACTATATTTCATTTTTAGGGAATTTGGGCTTGAGTATTGTACTGTAAAAATATTTTTTTAAAATTTTTTTGAATAACTATAAAAAAAATTTAAAAGTGTTTTAGGTAAACCCACAGTATCTCTGTATAGCAGCTGAATGGGAAGTTTTGTGTGATTATTGATATATCTGAAATACTCGGATTTTAGTTAAAGATAGAATTATATTCATCTATGCTACCTAGCCTTACATGAAAGGAAATTGAGTTGTAATCTTTTAAGTGAATAGGTTCTAATCGCAACCCTTAGATTAATATAATTTTGATTTGCTTATTGGTTGATGGTTTTTATGAGACTGAAAAAAAGATGCATTGGATATATTCTCTAATGATGTCATAACCAATTTCTTCTTCATTTATTGTCTTAGTTGATTTCTCAATGCATTCTGGTTCTGAATAATTATTTTTTTTCTTTTGATTTTTTTTGTTTTGGGTCACCTTACAGAATTAAAAAATTGTCTTTGACCAATCATTTGATAATTATTACCTTATACAAGTGCTGTTTGATTTTTTTTTTTTATGTTGTCATAGTGTATAAATGTTAAGGGTTAAATATTTTTGAATTAAAAGCAAATTGATATGATATATATATACCAGTTATAATATTATTTAATTCATATTATACAATTAATATAAAATGAAATAGTTTATGTAGTATTTTAATTTATGATAATTTTTTTATAATTTTTTAAAATTTTAAAATTAAGATTAAATTGTCATAGTGTATAAATGTTGAAGGTTAAATATTTTAGAATTAAAAGCAAATTGACATGATATATATACCAATTAAAAAAGCGATGTCATCGGGTGAACAAAATATATAATCTCAAATAGTTGGATGACTAAATTGTAATTTTTCATAGTTTAAAGATTAAAACTAAAATTCACATTTAATTCAGTGTCCCATGGACCACAGTGTAGTTTAATAGCACTATAATCAAATATTCAAAACCCTATTTGGTTAACAATAGAAGTTTAATAAAATCCAGGGTTTTTAGCTGCTTCCATGCTCTTTTCTTCTTCATATCTGGAAAATATTGCTATCTAATTCAGAAGTACTTCTGGGTAAGTCTTTTTTTCTTAATTTTCTACTTTAACTATTGATTAAATCATTCATCTTACGTTCTTTTCCTATTTAGATACATACATATATTTTAATGAATTTGAGTCTCCCTGTTATTCTAGGTGATAGTTTATTCTTAATAGAACTTTGGTAAATGTTTTCGTTTTGGGGAGTAAATTCTGGTACAGAAATTCCATATTAGTCCAACATCATCTATGTATTCAATTGAATGTGTTTTCCGTCTTTTAAGGATGTTGCTTATGGATTCCTTGACGAAGATATCTTTCAATCGCTGCATTAGAGGTGGAGATTTGATTATTGTATATGAGATGCATGATACTATGAATGCTATTAAAGTGGGCGAGAATTCGGTTTTTCAAAATCATTTCAGTGTATTTAAAGCTGTTAATGGTTGATGTGGAAATTTGATTAGGACAATGTGAAAAAATTATGCTCTAAATTTCTGAACTGTGAAAGTATAGGTATTTTAGGGGAAGCCTACTCTCTGTTTACTGGTAAGTTTAATATTGAGTGTTAAATGGGGTTGATATTTTTTAATCTACAGTTTATATAAATTCAAGTTTAATCTTGAGTGTTAAATGAGGTTGATAGTATTTAATCTACAGTTTATATAAATTTAAGGTCAGGGAATATCTGTTTTCAATTTCTTGAACACTTGGCTGTTTTCATTTAATCTACGGTCAATAAATATTTAAGGCCACTTCCCTTATACAAGTGCTGTTTGATTTACTGGTTTAGGGTTTAGGGTTTAGGGTTTAGGGTTTAGGGTTTAGGGTTTAGGGTTTAGGGTTTAGGGTTTAGGGTTTAGGGTTTAGGGTTTAGGGTTTAGGGTTTAGGGTTTAGGGTTTCGGGTTTAGGGTTTAGGGTTTTAGGGGTTTAGGGTTTTAGGGTTTTAGGCCCAGGCTCAGTGGCCCAGGCCAGGCCCAGTGGCCCAGGCCCAGGCCAGGGCCAGGCTCAGTGGCCAGGCCCAGGCTCAGGCCTCAGGCCAGGGCTCAGGCCCAGGCCTCAGGCCTTAGGCAGGCAGGGCCAGGGGCCAGGCCAGGCCAGGGCTTAGGGCCAGGCCCCAGGGCCTAGGCTTAGCCTAGGGCTTAGGCCTCAGGCCTAGGCCAGGCTCAGGCCAGGCCTAGGCCTAGGCCCAGTGGCTAGCTTAGGCTTAGGCCAGTGGCCTAGGCCCAGGCCAGGCCAGGCTCAGTGGCCTAGGTAGGTACCAGGCTCAGGCCAGTGGCTTCAGGCCTAGGCTGTAGGCCCAGGCCTCAGGGCTTAGGCCTGTGGCTCAGGCCTAGGGCTTAGGCCCAGGCCTAGGCTCAGGCCCAGGGCTTAGGCCCAGGCCCAGGGCCTTCAGTGGCCTAGGCCCAGGCCCAGGCCTAGGCCCAGCCCAGGCCAGGCTCAGGCCCCAGGCCCAGTGGCCCAGTGGCCTAGTGGCTCAGGGTTTGGTGGTTTAGGTTTCAGGCCTAGGCTGGCCCAGTGGCCCAGGTTTAGGGCCCAGGCCTAGGTTTAGGTTTAGGTTTGGTGGCTTAGGCCCAGGTTTGTGGCCTCAGGTTTGGGGTTTGTGGGTTTGGGGCCCAGGCTCAGGTTTGGGGTTTCAGGGCCTGGGGGGTCTGGGGTCTGGGGTTTGGGCCTGGGGTCGGGCTGGGGCCTGGGGGCCTGGGGCCTGGGGCCTGGGGTCTGGGGCCTGGGGCCTGGGGCCTGGGGCCTGGGGCCTGGGGCCTGGGGCCTGGGGTCTGGGGCCTGGGGTCTGGGGCCTGGGGCCTGGGGCCTGGGGCCTGGGGGGGGCCTGGGGCCTGGGCCTGGGGCCTGGGGCCTGGGGCCTGGGGCCTGGGGCCTGGGGCCTGGGGCCTGGGGGCCTGGGGCCTGGGGCCTGGGGCCTGGGGGCCTGGGGGGGGGCCTGGGGCCTGGGGCCTGGGGTCTGGGGCCTGGGGGTCTGGGGGCCTGGGGCCTGGGGCCTGGGGTCTGGGGCCTGGGGGGGCCTGGGGGGGCCTGGGGTCTGGGGCCTGGGCCTGGGGTCTGGGGGCCTGGGGGCCTGGGGCCTGGGGGGGCCTGGGGCCTGGGGCCTGGGGGGCTGGGGGCCTGGGGCCTGGGGCCTGGGGCCTGGGGCCTGGGGCCTGGGGTCTGGGGCCTGGGGGCCTGGGGTCTTGGGGCCTGGGGGGGCCTGGGGCCTGGGCCTGGGGCCTGGGGCCTGGGGCCTGGGGTCTGGGCCTGGGGCCTGGGGCCTGGGGCCTGGGGCCTGGGGCCTGGGGCCTGGGGCCTGGGGGCCTGGGGCCCTGGGGCCTGGGGGCCTGGGGCCTGGGGGCCTCTGGGGCCTGGGGCCTGGGGCCTGGGGGGCCTGGGGCCTGGGGCCTGGGGTCTGGGCCTGGGGCCTGGGGCCTGGGGCCTGGGGGGGCCTGGGGCCTGGGGCCCTGGGGCCTGGGGCCTGGGGTCTGGGGCCTGGGGGCCTGGGGGGGCCTGGGGGCCTGGGGCCTGGGGCCTGGGGGCCTGGGGGCTCCTGGGGGGGCCTGGGGGCCTGGGGCCTGGGGGCCTGGGGCCTGGGGGCTGGGCCTGGGGCCTGGGGCCTGGGGGGCCTGGGGCTGGGGTCTGGGGCCTGGGGCCTGGGGCCTGGGGGGGCCCTGGGGGCCTGGGGGGCTCTGGGCCTGGGGCCTGGCCTGGGGCTCTGGGGGCCTGGGGCCAGGGGCCTGGGGCCTGGGGCCTGGGGCCTGGGGCCCTGGGCCCTGGGGCCTCAGGGCCTGGGGCCTGGGGCCTGGGGCCTGGGGGGCCTGGGGCCCTGGGGCCTGGGGCCTGGCCCAGGGCTCAGTGGCCCAGGCCTCAGGTCAGGCCTCAGGCCCAGGCCTCAGGCCTGGGGCCCAGGCCTGGGGCCTGGGGCCCAGGCCAGGGCCCCAGTGGCCCAGGCCCTGTGGCCTGTGGCCTAGTGGCCCAGGCCTGGGGCCTGGCCCAGGCCTGGGGCCTAGGCCCCAGGCCCAGTGGCCCTAGGTCAGGCTTTAGGCCCAGGCCAGGCCCAGGGCCCAGGGGCCCAGGCCCAGGGCTCAGGCCCAGTGGCCAGTGGCCCAGTGGCCCAGGGCCCAGGCCCAGGGCCCAGGCCCAGGCCCCAGGCCCAGGCCCAGGCCCAGGCCCAGGCCCAGGCCCAGCCCAGGCCCAGTGGCCCAGGCCCAGGCCCAGGCCCAGGCCCAGTGGCCCAGGGCCCAGGCCCAGGCCCAGGCCCAGGGGCCCAGGCCCAGGCCCAGGCCCAGGCCCCCAGGCCAGGCCCAGGCCCAGTGGCCCAGGCCCAGGCCAGGCCCAGGCCCAGGCCCAGTGGCCCAGGCCCAGGCCCAGGCCCAGGCCCAGGCCCAGGCCCAGGCCCAGGGCCCAGGCCCAGGCCCAGGCCCAGTGGCCCAGGCCCAGGCCCTGTGGCCCAGGCCCAGGCCCAGGCCCAGGCCCAGGCCCAGGCCCAGGCCCAGGCCCAGGCCCAGGCCCAGGCCCAGTGGCCCAGGCCCAGGCCCAGGCCCAGGCCCAGGCCCAGGCCCAGGCCCAGGCCCAGTGGCCCAGGCCCAGGCCCAGGCCCAGGCCCAGGCCCAGGCCCAGGCCCAGGCCCAGGCCCAGGCCCAGGCCCAGGCCCAGGCCCAGGCCCAGGCCCAGGCCCAGGCCCAGGCCCAGGCCCAGGCCCAGGCCCAGTGGCCCAGGCCCAGGCCCAGGCCCAGGCCCAGGCCCAGGCCCAGGCCCAGGCCCAGGCCCAGGCCCAGGCCCAGGCCCAGGCCCAGGCCCAGGCCCAGGCCCAGGCCCAGGCCCAGGCCCAGGCCCAGGCCCAGGCCCAGGCCCAGGCCCCAGGCCCAGGCCCAGGCCCAGGCCCAGGCCCAGGGCCCAGGCCCAGGCCCAGGCCCAGGCCCAGGCCCAGGCCCAGGCCCAGGCCCAGGCCCAGGCCCAGGCCCCAGGCCCAGGCCCAGGCCCAGGCCTGTGGCCCAGGCCCAGGCCCAGGCCCAGGCCCAGGCCCAGGCCCAGGCCCAGGCCCAGGCCCCAGGCCCAGGCCCAGGCCCCAGGCCCAGGCCCAGGCCCAGGGCCCAGGCCCAGGCCCAGGCCCAGGCCCAGGCCCAGGCCCAGGCCCAGTGGCCCAGTGGCCCAGGCCCCAGGCCCAGGCCCCAGGCCCAGGCCCAGGCCCCAGGCCCCAGGCCCAGGGCCAGGCCCAGGCCCAGGCCCAGGCCCAGGCCCAGGCCCAGGCCCAGGCCCAGGCCCAGGCCCAGGCCCAGGCCCAGGCCCAGGCCCAGGCCCAGGCCCAGGCCCAGGCCCAGGCCCAGGCCCAGGCCCAGGCCCCAGGCCCAGGCCCAGGCCCAGGCCCAGGCCCAGGCCCAGGCCCAGGCCCAGGCCCAGGCCCAGGCCCAGGCCCAGGCCCAGGCCCAGGCCCAGGCCCAGGCCCAGGCCCAGGCCCAGGCCCAGGCCCAGGCCCAGGGCCCAGGCCCAGGCCCAGGCCCAGGCCCAGGCCCAGGCCCAGGGCCCAGGCCCAGGCCCAGGCCCAGGCCCAGGCCCAGCCCCCAGGCCCAGGCCCAGGCCCAGGCCCAGGCCCAGGCCCAGGCCCAGGCCCAGGCCCAGGCCCAGGCCCAGGCCCAGGCCCAGGCCCAGGCCCAGGCCCAGGCCCAGGCCCAGGCCCAGGCCTGTGGCCCAGGCCCAGGCCCAGGCCCAGGCCCAGGCCCAGGCCCAGGGGCCCAGGCCCAGGCCCAGGCCCAGGCCCAGGCCCAGGCCCAGGCCCAGGCCCAGGCCCAGGCCCAGGCCCAGGCCCAGGCCCAGGCCCAGGCCCAGGCCCAGGCCCAGGCCCAGGCCCAGGCCCAGGCCCAGGCCCAGGCCCAGGCCCAGGCCCCAGGCCCAGGCCCAGGCCCAGGCCCAGGCCCAGGCCCAGGCCCAGGCCCAGGCCCAGGCCCAGGCCCAGGCCCAGGCCCAGGCCCAGGCCCCAGGCCCCAGGCCCAGGCCCAGGCCCAGGCCCAGGCCCAGGCCCAGGCCCCCAGGCCCAGGCCCAGGCCCAGGCCCAGGCCCAGGCCCAGGCCCAGGCCCAGGCCCAGGCCCAGGCCCAGGCCCAGGCCCAGGCCCAGGCCCAGGCCCAGGCCCAGGCCCAGGCCCAGGCCCAGGCCCAGGCCCAGGCCCAGGCCCAGGCCCAGGCCCAGGCCCAGTGGCCCAGGCCCAGGCCCAGGCCCAGGCCCAGGCCCAGGCCCAGGCCCAGGCCCAGGCCCAGGCCCAGGCCCAGGCCCAGGCCCAGGCCAGGCCCAGGCCCAGGCCCAGGCCCAGGCCCAGGCCCAGGCCCAGGCCCAGGCCCAGGCCCAGGCCCAGGCCCAGGCCCAGGCCCCCAGGCCCAGGCCCAGCCCAGGCCCAGGCCCAGGCCCAGGCCCAGGCCCAGGCCCAGGCCCAGGCCCAGGCCCAGGCCCAGGCCCAGGCCCAGGCCCAGGCCCAGGCCCAGGCCCAGGCCCAGGCCCAGGCCCAGGCCCAGGCCCAGGCCCAGGGCCAGGCCCAGGCCCAGGCCCAGGCCCAGGCCCAGGGCCCAGGCCCAGGGCCCAGGCCCAGGCCCAGGCCCAGGGCCCAGGCCCAGGCCCAGGCCCAGGCCCAGGCCCAGGCCCAGGCCCAGGCCCAGGCCCAGGCCCAGGCCCAGGCCCAGGCCCAGGCCCAGGCCCAGGCCCAGGCCAGGCCCAGGCCCAGGCCCAGGCCCAGGCCCAGGCCCAGGCCCAGGCCCAGGCCCAGGGCCCAGGCCCAGGCCCAGGCCCAGGCCCAGGCCCAGGCCCAGGCCCAGGCCCAGGGCCAGGGCCCAGGCCCAGGCCCAGGGCCCAGGCCCAGGCCCAGGCCCAGGCCCAGGCCCAGGCCCAGGCCCAGGCCCAGGCCCAGGCCCAGGCCCAGGCCCAGGCCCAGGCCCAGGCCCAGGCCCAGGCCCAGGCCCAGGCCCAGGCCCAGGCCCAGGCCCAGGCCCAGGCCCAGGCCCAGGCCCAGGCCCAGGCCCAGGCCCAGGCCCAGGCCCAGGCCCAGGCCCAGGCCCAGGCCCAGGCCCAGGCCCAGGCCCAGGCCCAGGCCCAGGCCCAGGCCCAGGGCCCAGGCCCAGGCCCAGGCCCAGGCCCAGGCCCAGGCCCAGGCCCAGGCCCAGGCCCAGGCCCAGGCCCAGGCCCAGGCCCAGGCCCAGGCCCAGGCCCAGGGCCCAGGCCCAGGCCCAGGCCCAGGCCCAGGCCCAGGCCCAGGCCCAGGGCCCAGGCCCAGGCCAGGCCCAGGCCCAGGCCCAGGCCCAGGCCCAGGCCCAGGCCAGGCCCAGGCCAGGCCCAGGCCCAGGCCCAGGCCCAGGCCCAGGCCCAGGCCCAGGCCCAGGCCCAGGCCCAGGCCCAGGCCAGGGCCCAGGCCCAGGCCCAGGCCCAGGCCCAGGCCCAGGCCCAGGCCCAGGCCCAGGCCCAGGCCCAGGCCCAGGCCCAGGCCCAGGCCAGGCCCAGGCCCAGGCCCAGGCCCAGGCCCAGGCCCAGGCCCAGGCCCAGGCCCAGGCCAGGGCCCAGGCCCAGGCCCAGGCCCAGGCCCAGGCCCAGGCCCAGGCCCAGGCCCAGGCCCAGGCCCAGGCCCAGGCCCAGGCCCAGGCCCAGGCCCAGGCCAGGCCCAGGCCCAGGGCCCAGGGCCCAGGCCCAGGCCCAGGCCCAGGCCCAGGCCCAGGCCCCCAGGCCCAGGCCCAGGCCCAGGCCCAGGCCCAGGCCCAGGCCCAGGCCCAGGCCCAGTGGCCCAGGCCCAGGCCCAGGGCCCAGGCCCAGGCCCAGGCCCAGGCCCAGGCCCAGGCCCAGGCCCAGGCCCAGGCCCAGGCCCAGGCCCAGGCCCAGGCCCAGGCCCAGGCCCAGGCCCAGGCCCAGGCCCAGGCCCAGGCCCAGGGCCCAGGCCCAGGCCCAGGCCCAGGCCCAGGCCCAGGCCCAGGCCCAGGCCCAGGCCCAGGCCCAGGCCCAGGCCCAGGCCCAGGCCCAGGCCCAGGCCCAGGCCCAGGCCCAGGCCCAGGCCCAGGCCCAGGCCCAGGCCCAGGCCCAGGCCCAGGCCCAGGCCCAGGCCCAGGCCCAGGCCCAGGCCCAGGCCCAGGCCCAGGCCCAGGCCCAGGCCCAGGCCCAGGCCCAGGCCCAGGCCCAGGCCCAGGCCCAGGCCCAGGGGCCAGGCCCAGGCCCAGGCCCAGGCCCAGGCCCAGGCCCAGGCCCAGGCCCAGGCCCAGGCCCAGGGGGCCCCAGGCCCAGGCCCAGGCCCAGGCCCAGGCCCAGGCCCAGGCCCAGGCCCAGGCCCAGGCCCAGGCCCAGGCCCAGGCCCAGGCCCAGGCCCAGGCCCAGGCCCAGGCCCAGGCCCAGGCCCAGGCCCAGGCCCAGGCCCAGGCCAGGCCCAGGCCCAGGCCCAGGCCCAGGCCCAGGCCCAGGCCCAGGGCCAGGCCCAGGCCCAGGCCCAGGCCCAGGCCCAGGCCCAGGCCCAGGCCCAGGCCCAGGCCCAGGCCCAGGCCCAGGCCCAGGCCCAGGCCCAGGCCCAGGCCCAGGCCCAGGCCCAGGCCCAGGCCCAGGCCCAGGCCCAGGCCCAGGCCCAGGCCCAGGCCCAGGCCCAGGCCCAGGCCCAGGCCCAGGCCCAGGCCCAGGCCCAGGCCCCAGGCCCAGGCCCAGGCCCAGGCCCAGGCCCAGGCCCAGGCCCAGGCCCAGGCCCAGGCCCAGGCCCAGGCCCAGGCCCAGGCCCAGGCCCAGGGCCCAGGCCCAGGCCCAGGCCCAGGCCAGGCCCAGGCCCAGGCCCAGGCCCAGGCCCAGGCCCAGGCCCAGGCCCAGGCCCAGGCCCAGGCCCAGGCCCAGGCCCAGGCCCAGGCCCAGGCCCAGGCCCAGGCCCAGGCCCAGGCCCAGGCCCAGGCCCAGGCCCAGGCCCAGGCCCAGGCCCAGGCCCAGGCCAGGCCCAGGCCCAGGCCCAGGCCCAGGCCCAGGCCCAGGCCCAGGCCCAGGCCCAGGCCCAGGCCCAGGCCCAGGCCCAGGCCCAGGCCCAGGCCCAGGCCCAGGCCCAGGCCCAGGCCCAGGCCCAGGCCCAGGCCCAGGCCCAGGCCCAGGCCCAGGCCCAGGCCCAGGCCCAGGCCCAGGCCCAGGCCCAGGCCCAGGCCCAGGCCCAGGCCCAGGCCCAGGCCCAGGCCCAGGCCCAGGCCCAGGCCCAGGCCCAGGCCCAGGCCCAGGCCCAGGCCCAGGGCCCAGGCCCAGGCCCAGGCCCAGGCCCAGGCCCAGGCCCAGGGCCCAGGCCCAGGCCCAGGCCCAGGCCCAGGCCCAGGCCCAGGCCCAGGCCCAGGCCCAGGCCCAGGCCCAGGCCCAGGCCCAGGCCCAGGCCCAGGCCCAGGCCCAGGCCCAGGCCCAGGCCCAGGCCCAGGCCCAGGCCCAGGCCCAGGCCCAGGCCCAGGCCCAGGCCCAGGCCCAGGCCCAGGCCCAGGCCCAGGCCCAGGCCCAGGCCCAGGCCCAGGCCCAGGCCCAGGCCCAGGCCCAGGCCCAGGCCCAGGCCCAGGCCCAGGCCCAGGCCCAGGCCCAGGCCCAGGGCCCAGGCCCAGGCCCAGGCCCAGGCCCAGGCCCAGGCCCAGGCCCAGGCCCAGGCCCAGGCCCAGGCCCAGGCCCAGGCCCAGGCCCAGGCCCAGGCCCAGGCCCAGGCCCAGGCCCAGGCCCAGGCCCAGGCCCAGGCCCAGGCCCAGGCCCAGGCCCAGGCCCAGGCCCAGGCCCAGGCCCAGGCCCAGGCCCAGGCCCAGGCCCAGGCCCAGGCCCAGGCCCCAGGCCCAGGCCCAGGCCCAGGCCCAGGCCCAGGCCCAGGCCCAGGCCCAGGCCCAGGCCCAGGCCCAGGCCCAGGCCCAGGCCCAGGCCCAGGCCCAGGCCCAGGCCCAGGCCCAGGCCCAGGCCCAGGCCCAGGCCCAGGCCCAGGCCCAGGCCCAGGCCCAGGCCCAGGCCCAGGCCCAGGCCCAGGCCCAGGCCCAGGCCCAGGCCCAGGCCAGGCCCAGGCCCAGGCCCAGGCCCAGGCCCAGGCCCAGGCCCAGGCCCAGGCCCAGGCCCAGGCCCAGGCCCAGGCCCAGGCCCAGGCCCAGGCCCAGGCCCAGGCCCAGGCCCAGGCCCAGGCCCAGGCCCAGGCCCAGGCCCAGGCCCCAGGCCCAGGCCCAGGCCCAGGCCCAGGCCCAGGCCCAGGCCCAGGCCCAGGCCCAGGCCCAGGCCCAGGCCCAGGCCCAGGCCCAGGCCCAGGCCCAGGCCCAGGCCCAGGCCCAGGCCCAGGCCCAGGCCCAGGCCCAGGCCCAGGCCCAGGCCCAGGCCCAGGCCCAGGCCCAGGCCCAGGCCCAGGCCCAGGCCCAGGCCCAGGCCCAGGCCCAGGCCCAGGCCCAGGCCCAGGCCCAGGCCCAGGCCCAGGCCCAGGCCCAGGCCCAGGCCCAGGCCCAGGCCCAGGCCCAGGGCCCAGGCCCAGGCCCAGGCCCAGGCCCAGGCCCAGGCCCAGGCCCAGGCCCAGGCCCAGGCCCAGGCCCAGGCCCAGGCCCAGGCCCAGGCCCAGGCCCAGGCCCAGGCCCAGGCCCAGGCCCAGGCCCAGGCCCAGGCCCAGGCCCAGGCCCAGGCCCAGGCCCAGGCCCAGGCCCAGGCCCAGGCCCAGGCCCAGGCCCAGGCCCAGGCCCAGGCCCAGGCCCAGGCCCAGGCCCAGGCCCAGGCCCAGGCCCAGGCCCAGGCCCAGGCCCAGGCCCAGGCCCAGGCCCAGGCCCAGGCCCAGGCCCAGGCCCAGGCCCAGGCCCAGGCCCAGGCCCAGGCCCAGGCCCAGGCCCAGGCCCAGGCCCAGGCCCAGGCCCAGGCAGGCCAGGCCCAGGCCCAGGCCCAGGCCCAGGCCCAGGCCCAGGCCCAGGCCCAGGCCCAGGCCCAGGCCCAGGCCCAGGCCCAGGCCCAGGCCCAGGCCCAGGCCCAGGCCCAGGCCCAGGCCCAGGCCCAGGCCCAGGCCCAGGCCCAGGCCCAGGCCCAGGCCCAGGCCCAGGCCCAGGGCCCAGGCCCAGGCCCAGGCCCAGGCCCAGGCCCAGGCCCAGGCCCAGGCCCAGGCCAGGCCCAGGCCCAGGCCCAGGCCCCCAGGCCCAGGCCCAGGCCCAGGCCCAGGCCCAGGCCCAGGCCCAGGCCCAGGCCCAGGCCCAGGCCCAGGCCCAGGCCCAGGCCCAGGCCCAGGCCCAGGCCCAGGCCCAGGCCCAGGCCCAGGCCCAGGCCCAGGCCCAGGCCCAGGCCCAGGCCCAGGCCCAGGCCCAGGCCCAGGCCCAGGCCCAGGCCCAGGCCCAGGCCCAGGCCCAGGCCCAGGCCCAGGCCCAGGCCCAGGCCCAGGCCCAGGCCCAGGCCCAGGCCCAGGCCCCCAGGCCCAGGCCCAGGCCCAGGCCCAGGCCCAGGCCCAGGCCCAGGCCCAGGCCCAGGGCCCAGGCCCAGGCCCAGGCCCAGGCCCAGGCCCAGGCCCAGGCCCAGGCCCAGGCCCAGGCCCAGGCCCCAGGCCCAGGCCCAGGCCCAGGCCCAGGCCCAGGCCCAGGCCCAGGCCCAGGCCCAGGCCTAGGCCCAGGCCCAGGCCCAGGGCCAGGCCCAGGCCCAGGCCCAGGCCCAGGCCCAGGCCCAGGCCCAGGCCCAGGCCCAGGCCCAGGCCCAGGCCCAGGCCCAGGCCCAGGCCCAGGCCTAGGCCTAGGCCTAGGCCTAGGTTTAGGCCTAGGTTTAGGTTTAGGTTTAGGTTTAGGTTTAGGGTTTAGGTTTAGGTTTAGGTTTAGGGTTTAGGTTTAGGTTTTAGGTTTAGGTTTAGGTTTAGGTTTAGGGTTTAGGTTTAGGGTTTAGGTTTAGGTTTAGGTTTAGGTTTAGGGTTTAGGTTTAGGTTTAGGTTTAGGTTTAGGTTTAGGTTTAGGTTTAGGTTTAGGGGTTTAGTTTTTAGGTTTAGGTTTAGGTTTAGGTTTAGGTTTAGGTTTAGGTTTAGGTTTAGGTTTAGGTTTAGGTTTA